>CAMZMU010000038.1:48784399-50275143 GCA_947311845.1 Poa pratensis
CTTGCGAGATCGTCTTTTCCCTTAGTCGACTTTTCTTTGCCTTGCCTCTTATACCCGGTGTGCTTCAGGATGCCGCCCCGTCGCGACAATACGGGAGGATCAGGATCAGCACCACCACCACCGGACCCAACCCCCGCCCAACTTCTCGCGCTTATCATGGAGGAACGTGAGAATGCCCGGCAGAGCGCCAGGCTCATCTCGTGCCTGCAACAACTCGCAGCCGCTATAACAACAACAACAATAACAACAACAACAACAATGGTGGTAATGGCAATGGCATGAAACCAGCGATCCACCTTAGGCGATTTCAGAAGACCAACCCACCCACCTACTCCAAGGGACTTCACCCACTAGAAGCCGATGATTGGCTTCGCACCATCGACAATAATCTGAAGTTGCTGCTGTGGGAGAAAATGAGAAAGGTGTATGCAACCCACTATCTCGCTGGACCTGCAAGAGCTTGGTGGGAAACTACCAAGACTCTCCAGCCAGCTGGTCATGTCATCAACTGGGCTGAGTTCCAGGAGAAGTTCCGCAAGAAGCATATTCCCAGGACTTATTGAGAGGAAGAAGGATGAGTTCCGCAAACTGAGGCAGGGAAGTAGAGATGTGGTCGGTTATCTGATGAGTTTACCGACTTATCTCGGTATGCTCCTGATGACACCGACAAAGAAGAGAAGAAGATGGAGCGTTTCATGAGTGGACTTCATGATGAACTGCAGTGTGCTTGGTTATCCATGACTTCCGTGATCTGGAGTCACTTGTGGACAAAGCCATCCAGCTGGAGACCAAGCGCAAGTCTATGTATGAAGGTCGCAAGAGGAGGATGAATGCTCAGGAAGGTTCGAGCAGCCAGAAACCTCGTATCTTTCAGCAGAACCCAGGCCTGCCTATCGTCCACCCCAAGCTCCACGCCCCAATTACCCTAACCGCCCAAACAACTTCAACCGCCCCAATGACAATAACCGTCCCGGAGGAAACTTCAACAACTTCACCCGCAATCCCAATGTGATCTGCTTTGAATGCGGCAACAAGGGTCACTACTCCAAAGAATGTCCCAATCCCAAGAGGAATGTCCAGCGCCCCAATGCGCCGGCACAGAACAATGGTCAAGGCCGCAATGGAAATGGAAATGGCAAGAATGCCGCACCCCGGAAATGCTGCTGTTGCCAAGGGTCGTCTGCACCACATCAATGCTGAAGAAGCTCAGGATGCTCCGGATGTTGTGCTGGGTACGTTCCTTGTCAACTCAGTACCTGCAACTGTTCTGTTTGATTCTGGTGCTACCCATTCATTTGTTACCCAAGAATTTGTTGCTAAGGGAGGTTTAGTTAGAGCCTCTTACCCAAACCCATGGTCATCCAAATCCCAGAATCCACCGTAGAGACCAAGATGTTTTGCTCCGATGTACCCCTTGAGATCAAAGGAGAAAAGTTTCCAGTTAACTTAATTGTTCTGGGAACCCAAGGCATCGATGTTATACTCGGTATGAATTGGTTAGCCAAGTACCATGGTCGAATTGACTGTGCCAGAAGAGCTGTATCCATCACCACCGACAAAGAAGTAGAAGTGGAGTATGTGTCTGAAACTAGTCAATCCACCCAGGCTGCCATGAGAGCATAGCTCGACCCCCTAGATGAGATCCGTGTTGTTCACCTGTTCAAGGATGTTTTCCCAGAAGAATTGCCTGGTATGCCGCCAGACCGGGAATTGAGTTCATAATTGAGCTTATCCCAGGAACCCCCCATATCCCAAAGACCTTATCGGATGAATCCGGAAGAACTGGTTGAGTTGAAGAAGCAGTTGGCTGATATGCTCAGCAAAGGACTTGTTCGCCCAAGCGCTTCACCTGGGGATCACCCATTATATTTGTGGACAAGAGAGACGGTACCACACGCCTGTGTGTGGATTATCGCAAGCTGAATGACGTGACCATTAAAAATAAGTACCTCTTCCCAAGATCGAGGATCTGTTCGATCAAATGAACGGAGCCCGAGTCTTTTCCAAGATCGATCTTCGGACAGGATACCATCAGTTGAAGATCCGAGAGACAGACATTCCCAAGACCGCCTTCACCACTCGTTACGGTTTGTTTGAATACACCGTGATGTCTTTTGGTCTGACCAATGCCCCAGCCTATTTCATGAATCTCATGAACAAGATTTTCATGGAGTACCTCGACAAGTTCGTGGTAGTTTTCCTTGATGACATCCTTATTTATTCCAAGACCGAAGAAGAGCATGCTGAACACCTGCGTCTAGTTTTGGAGACCTCCGAGAGCACCAGCTGTATGCCAAGCTTAGCAAGTGTGAGTTTTGGCTCAGTGAAGTGGCATTTCTCGGACATGTTGTGTCTGCCGGAGGAATTTCTGTTGACCCAGAGAAGATCAAGCCATTATGACTGGTTATCCCCAACCAATGTTTTGAAATCCGAAGCTTTCTCGGACTTGCCGGTTATTACCGCAAGTTCGTTGAAGGATTTTCCAGTATAGCCAAACCCACCCAACTGTTGAAGAAGGACAAGAAATTTGAATGGACTCAGAAGTGTGAGGATAGTTTCCAAGAACTGAAGAAGAGACTAACCTCAGCCCCAATCCTGATCATGCCAGACGTCACCCAGAGTTTCGACGTGTATTGCGATGCATCACGCCTCGGACTTGGTTGCGTTCTGATGCAAGAAGGCAAAGTTGTGTCGTACTGTCCCGGCAGTTGCGACCGCATGAAGAGAATTACCCAACCCATGACTTGGAGTTAGCTGCTGTTGTTCTTGCCTCAAAATGGCGTCCCTATCTTGCGGGACATCGCTGCGAGGTCTATACAGATCACAAAAGCTTGAAGTATATTTTCACCCAGAAAGATCTGAACCTGCGACAGAGGAGATGGATGGAATTAATCAAGGATTATGATATTGGAATCCATTATCACCCTGGAAAGGCTAATGTAGTTGCCGATGCCCTTAGTCGCAAACCTTGCACCCTGAATGCCCTGATCCAAGCCGAACAGCCAGCCTTGTTCAAAGAGTTCCAAGATTTTGGACTAGAGCTTGTTAGCCATGGTTATCTCGCCAATTAGAGTTAACCCCAACCCTGATGGATCAAATCAAAGAAGCCCAAAAGGTCATGAAAGCATAGAGGGAATTAGGAAGAAGATTTCCCTCGGCAAAGCACCCGGTTTTACCGAAGATGCTGAAGGAGTGCTGAAATTCAATGACCGTATCTGTGTGCCCAATGTCACGGAACTTAAGGAGTTAATCCTGAAGGAGGCCCATGAGACCCCTTATTCAATCCACCCCGGCGGAACCAAAATGTACCAAGACCTTCGAGAAAGATTTTGGTGGCATGGAATGAAGCGAGAGATTGGTTCATTCGTAGCCAAGTGTGACATCTGCCAGCGAGTTAAGGCTGAACATCAGCGACCCGCTGGATTGCTTCAACCTTTGAAAATTCCCGAGTGGAAGTGGGATGAGATTGGAATGGATTTTATTACCGGACTTCCAAGATCCAACCGAGGCCATGATTCAATCTGGGTCATCGTTGATCGACTGACCAAGGTTGCCCACTTTGTTCCTGTCAAGACCACTCATACCGGAGCTCAGTTAGCAGACCTGTATATTTCCAGAATAGTGAGCCTGCATGGTGTGCCTAAGAAGATTGTATCTGATAGAGGCACGCAATTCACCTCAAGATTCTGGAAATCCCTTCATGAAGCCCTCGGAACCAAGTTAGCATTTAGCACAGCTTATCATCCCCAGACCGATGGCCAAACTGAGCGAGTGAACCAGATATTGGAGGACATGCTTCGCGCATGTGTTCTATCCTATGGTTCCAAGTGGGAAGATTGTCTTCCGTTTGCAGAGTTCTCGTACAACAACAGTTATCAGTCTAGTCTGCAAATGGCCCCTTTTGAAGCCCTTTACGGCAAGAAGTGTCGTACACCCCTGAATTGGTCCGATACCGGAGAAGCAAATTGTTCGGACCAGATACCCTCCGTGAAGCTGAAGAGCAAGTTCAGCTTATTCGTGAACGCCTCAAAACTGCCCAATCCCGTCAGAAGAGTTACGCTGACACCAAGCGCCGTGACCTCACTTCAACGTCGGAGATTATGTTTATCTCCGAGTGACACCCCTCAAGGAATGCAGCGTTTCCATGTCAAAGGAAAATTAGCGCCAAGGTATATTGGACCCTTCAAGGTCATTGCTCGTCGAGGAGAAGTATCCTATCAGCTGGAGTTACCCCAGGAGTTAGGAGATTATCATGATGTCTTCCACATTTCCTTGCTCCGGAAGTGTCTTGAAGTTCCTGACCAGCCTGATGTTTTCAAAAACATCGACCACCTCTCCATCGACCTGAACCAAGACCTGACTATCGTGAGAGACCTCTCAAATTCTCGAAGAAGATGTTCGTGTTACCCGAAGACGTGCGATCAAGTTTTACAAAGTCCAGTGGACTAACCACTCTGAAGAAGAAGCAACTTGGGAACGCGAAGATTATCTTCGAAGCGAATTCCCAGACCTCCTTAAAACCCAAGCCTAGCAAATCTCGGGACGAGATTTATTTTAAGGGGGGAAGGATTGTAACATCCCAAAAATATTATCAATTATATTCCAAAAATGAGAGCCAACAAAAACTTTTGTTGTTTATTGTGTGTTGATTGCTTCTTGTTACTTAAGTTGTTTGTTCTTGTTGTGTGTTGCTTGCTCTAATGAACACTTGAAGAAAAAGAAAACAAAATAAAATATAAAGAAGAAAAATAAAAGTGACAAGTTGTCACATGAAATCTTCAAGTGACAAACTCAATTAATTTCAAACCAAAGTCAGTGGAGTTGTAATGTAAACACTCCCATTTTGATTCTTACTACTTTCCCTCTCAATGCTATTTTTAAAACTAATTTTAAAATTGTAAAGTAAAATCAATTGAAATAAACCAATTACCAAATTCAAAACCCTATGAAAGAAAATGATGCAAAACATTTTATTTTGCAAAGCCAATTTTTGTGGAGCTTCTACATGTTATGGGGAGGCCCCACAATTATTTGCAAATTTTTCTAAAATGTTTAAGTGCCCCAATTAAATCCCAGAAAAGCTTCTGGATATTAAAAAGAAACTGGAAAATAAAAGAAAAGAAGAAGCAGGGGGTTTTCTGCAAAAGCGTCGTCGACTTCAACCCCGACGACCATCGCCGTGTCGCCGCGACCGTGCTCGCCGTTTCCGCGCTCCCCAGGCCCCCCCGGCCGCGCTCTCCCTCGCTCCCGTGCCTCTGCAGCCGCGGCGCCGCAGAGGAGAGCAGTTACGCCGTCCCTCGCCTCGATTCCACTCCAGCGTCGCCGTGGCGAGCTCGCCGTCGTCGACCCAAATTGGCCCAGCTCTCTGCTCCTCGACACGCCGCGCTTGGCCGAGACCTTCTAGAACGAACCCGGACCCCGGTAAGCCTCACTCCGCCACGATCCCCTGCACCTCCGCCGCGGAATCGAGAGAAAGGTTGCCGCGGGCGCGCCATGGACCTCGCCGTGAACCGCGACCACCGTGGACCGCCCTCGCACTTTAAAGCCACTCCGAGCCCCTCTGGGCACTCCACACCACCCCACTCCCTCACTCCCCCTCTCCAAGTTCACCGTGAGCCGCCAGAAGGGCGTGCCGTGGCGAAGCTCTGCCGCCGACGAGGTTCGTCGTGGCCGCAGCGCCTCTCTGCTCCACTCTCTCCCCTCTGGCCCGTGATCTCTTCCCACTGCTTCACCACACTCACCCGACCCTTTTTCCCTCTGGATCGTGCACAGGAACGCCGTAGGGAGCTCGCCGGAGTAGCTGCCGTGGCCGTGGGAAGTTCGTCGACACGCCGCCGGAGCTAGCCGCCGTCCCAGCAAGTAGGACTCAGCCAGGAGCTTCCACCTCACCACCGCCGTCGATTCGCGTCATCACCGTGCCTTCCCGTGCCCCCTAGGTGAGAAATCCGTCCACCACATCGCCGCCGGCGCGGCAGCGTCGCCAAATTTTGGTCGCCGTCGTCGCGTCGCACGTGGACCGTTGGATCTCGATCCAACGGTTGCGTACCGTTTCGTGTATTAGAGAGAGAGAGAGAGACTGACGGGCGGGCCCCGCTCGTCAGGATTTTATTTATTTCCAACCGCACACATGTAGGCCCCACCTGTCATAGCTTTCAACATTATCCAGAAATCAATTAAATTCAAATTTAAACCTCTCTGTTAAGACAGTACTAGAGCCAACTTTAAAATTCAATATCTTGAGATTTAGGAATCCAAATAAATCAAACTCAATTGTTCTGGAAAGCTTATGAAAATGTTTAACCAACCCAATTGGATTCATGTCATTTAATTAAATAAATAAAAAGTATTATTAAAAATACTACAGAAGGTTTAAATTCTAAACTTGTTTTTTTCTGATACTCTGTTAGTCCAAATAATTCCAAACCAATTTTGTTAGCTTAGTACTGCCTTGTATTAGCTTCCCTAATTTTGGTAGAATTAATTGTGCAGTAGAATTTGCTTAGTACTAGGTTGAAGTTTAAACACCCTTCTGCACTCAAACATTTAAATATGTTTAATGGTTGACCCAAATGAACTAGGACCAATTTTGTTAGATCACATATAGTCATGTTTAGCACCCCTAAAAGTATTTAATTTTTGAAGCAATAGAATTTAAATGGTAGCTAAAACTTGATTAATAAGCCTCTGGATTCAAACAAATGTGTAGGGAGTTTGGTAACTCAAATTGAACCAAATCAAATTGTGTTGTCTTCTACACATAAGTAGCTTTCCATATAATTTTAGTTTGTATTTTTGTGACCAACAGAACTCAAGTTATTGAATTAAACATGTTCCACAAGTTTCTGCCATAATTTTGAACATAAACAAATGATGTTTAATTCAATTATTTTGAAACCAAATTGTATGGTTTAATGTGTGCAGTAGCTATGTGTGATGATCATGATTGTTGTGTTGAGATGATTGCTTGTATAGCTTAGTGATTGTTTGCATTGTTTGTTTATTAATTAGACGAGAACGTTGTCGGATATATCGAGGAAGGAGAGTTTGCTGAAATTGAAGAACAAGAGCAAGATCACTTTGCCAAGCAAGGCAAGCTATTCTCTGAGCTTGCACTACAAACATATGCATCTACTTTCATAACATGTTTTACTCTCAAAGCAAGATTTATAAAACCCATTTCAAAAGTATATGGATATTATTTTGCCACCCTATGTAGTAGCTTATATAAAACTTTAGGATGGGAAACAATGTTGTTTATTCAAAACTCCTTTGAAATTTCTTATGTGGTTGGAATGCCGAGATGTCGGTGTTGGAATGGAGAAGTGGAAAAAATGGTGATGTTTATGAAAAATGCACAGTGTCCTAGTACTATGGCAACCAATCCTACCCTGTGCGACCACATTTACCACATATGGGAAAAGGCTTAGTCATGTAGTTTGCTCTTATTAGTATGGGATACCTCATCAACGGAGATGACTCCGTTATGCATGAGGGGATGGTCCGAGGACCTACCCCCTGACCCGGGTCCTCACACAAGATGGTGGGGAGGATAGAAGGTTCCACCATAAACCGCCGGACAAAACTATGAGTCCTCACACTTAGGGTTTCTGACGGGAAACTGGACTGGGTGTCGATGGAAAGTGTCATATGGGAAGGATCCTATACTAGCATGAGCAAATAAGAGGCTATGGCCGGCGGCTTACTTCGCATACACCTGGTATGGCGAGACGTGGCAGACACGATGAGTTGCCGGATGGATGTGGGTTAAAAGCGTGCTACCTCTGCAGAGTGTTAAAAACTATTCGAATAGCCGAGTCCTCGGATATGGACAATTGGGAGACTGTCCTAAGACCTTGTGCAAGTTTTTAAAAGAACTTGAGTTTTAAAAAGAAAATGAAGTGGAGAATGTTTCCTACACCTATACCAACGGATCGGTATGAGGTGGTTGGAGGAAAGTGGACCATGACGGGCTATGGTCGGGAAAAAGGAGAAGTTTTGGAGAAACAGATGAAAATGGTGACTTCTTCAAAGATAGTTATAAAACTCTTCTTACCTTTTTAAATAAAGATATAGAGATGTTTTAAATAAGTAAAAGTTGTCAACTAAAATAAAACTGGTGCATACTCATGTTGGGGTAGTTTGCGAGTACATTCAAATGTACTCATATTGGTTTCGTCCCTGGCTATTGTCCTAGCCAGACTACGAGGAGGAACACTACGCAGAGCAGGAATATGGCGACTTCTACGCCAACTAAGGATCTCCACAAGTCAGCTGCCTGTCGGGTTGTCATCGTTAGGATACGATGTCTACTACGCCGTAGCTTCCGCTGATATTTTGGTTTAGCCCTTGAAGGCACCTATGTAAGAACTTGGTCTAAATGACCATTTGTGTAAGACTTTTTATTCGGTACTGTAATGGATGTAAACTTTGATATCCAATTCGGATTATGTGCAACGACAGACTGATCACGGGATCGTTGTGTTAAGCATAATCGGGTATTTCGGACAGCTAGTCCGGGGTCCCCACAGTGGAGTGGTCTTTTGTGGAGAAGATGATGCGAAAACTAGGTTTTGTGGAGCAATGGATAAAAATTGTTATGTTGTGCATCTCTATGGTGAATTATCAGGTTCGGGTGAATGGAAAGGTTACGGATGTGATTATGCCTCAGAGAGGGCTTCGGCAAGGGATCCCCTATCCCCCTATTTATTTCTTATATGTGCCGAAGGTTTTTCAGCTTTGTTAAATGGAGCCGAGTTGAATGGAGAGTTGGAAGGTATAAGAATTTGTCAAGGTGCCCCAAGTTTTAATCATCTTTTGTTTGCAGATGACTCACTGGTGCTTATCAAAGCTACTAAAGAAAGTGCCACGTCTTTGCAAAAAATTCTACAACTTTATGAGGTTTGCTCGGGGCAAACGGTGAATTATGACAAATCATCAGTGATTTTCAGTTCCAATACGAGTGTGGTGGATAGACAACATGTATTACAGGAGTTGCATATCCGAGTTGAGGCGAGGACAGAAAAATATTTGGGTCTGCCAATATATGTTGGTAGATCGAGAAAACAAACTTTTGCTTATTTGAAGGATAAGGTGTGGAAGAAGATCCAGGGGTGGAAGGAAAGGATGCTATCGAAAGCAGGAAAGGACATTTTAATCAAGGCGTGTGCACAAGCAATACCAACCTTTGCCATGTCTTGTTTTGATCTTACAAAATCTCTTTGTGATCAAATTGGCATGATGGTGTGTCGCTTTTGGTGGGCGCAGCAACAGAATGAGAATAAAGTTCATTGAATTAGTTGGGAAACGTTGACAAAATCGAAGGAGGGAGGGCTGGGGTTCCGAGACCTTCATGGTTTCAATATGGCTATGTTATCTCGACAAGCATGGCGCATGCTGTTGGAACCGGAATCCTTGTGTGCTCGTGTTTTAAGAGCGAAGTATTTTCCAAATAGTTCTATTTTGGAGGCAACTGCTAGTCCGGGAATATCTTACACATGGAGAAGTATTCTGAGAGGTGTGGAGTTGATTAAAAAGGGGATGGTTTGGAGAATCGGTGATGGTACTAGTGTAAACATATGGACTGGTCCTTGGTTACAGAGAGATGATGCACGATTTCTGATTACACCAAGGAGGCGGTGTCTTCTTACAAAAGTAAGTGAATTAAATGATCCGAGTACAGGAGGTTGGGATATTGAGCTTGTACGTCAAAAAATTTGGGAGATGGATGTGAATACAATCCTTGCAATACCGATACATGAGGAATATGAAGATTTTGTAGCATGGCAGTTTGATAAAAAAGGTGTGTTTTCAGTAAAGTCTGCCTACAAGGTTTTTATACATGAGAGAGATTGACCCCAAGCTTCTTCATCAGCAACGGAAGGGGAGTTGGATTGGTCAAAAATCTGGAAAATACCTTGTATGCCAAAGGTGCAACAGTTTGTGTGCGACTAGCATATAACAGTCTGCCGGTGAAAAGAAAAATTGCACAAAAGGGAATTGAATGTGATACTTTGTGTGTGTGCTGCCGTAGGGTGTATGAAGATGGGGCACATCTTTTCTTAAAATGTAAGCAAGTTAAACAGTTATGGAGATGGTTAGGTCTGGAAGACCTTCGCTATCATTTGTGTACTTTACCGGATGCTAAATCCATGGCGAAGAAGATCCTTGAGCTGCCTTCGGAGAAGCTTGTGTTGACATGTTGTACATTGTGGAGATGGTGGACGGGACGTAATAAGCTGAACGCGGAAGGGAAAGCTTTGTCCACGGATGATATTCAGCGCCAGGCAAATTACTGGGCATCGGAGTGCAAATAGCATATTCAGAAAAAAGGCAAAGGAGGCAGTACCAAATACTGAGCGAGTTGAACAGCGATGGGCTGCTCCAGCAAATGGTGTGATTAAGCTAAATGTGGATGGTGCTTTTGCTGCACTAACTGGACAAGGCGGCTGGGGTTTTGTTGCACGGGATGATGCAGGCGACATATGTGGTTCAGGTGCTGGAAGAATTATGCACGCAGGCTCGGCGTTGCAGACAGAGGCGAAAGCCTGTCTCGAAGCTCTCCACGCTGCTGCGGATTGGGGATGGGATGTATTCAGGTGGAAAGTGATTGCCAAGTACTTGTTAACGCTGTCAAATCTCGAGATCATGATCTAGCACCAGAAGGCATTTTGTTACGAGAGATTCGTTCTTTTAGCCAGATGAATTTTATTTCATGTTCTTTCTCTTTTTGTCCAAGAGTTTGTAATAATGTTAGCCATGCTATGGTTGCGTTTGGTGCCAACCAGAACTATGTTAGATGTAGATGGTTGGACACTATCCCGGATGTTGTCTCTGTCGTGGTGGCCACTGAGTTAAGTGAGCCAGTTTAATGGAATGAGTGTGTTCTAGTTCAAAAAAAAAATGGTTTAGGATTTTTCTGGTCGGCACTAATGCACATCTTACACACACTAGCAAATGTGCCCGTGCGTTGCTACGGGCTGACTTTTATTGAATACATGTCTATTTTACTAAGTTGCACAACCCATCGGCGGCAAGCATTCTTCTTATCTCCCACGACTGTTATTGCCTTCACGATCGCAGATGTCACCCTTGTGTCATGCGGCAAATACCGACCGATGGGGGCTACTTCACTATTACATGTGGTGACCTTATCAGACGTGGCCATTGCCGACCAGCGGCTGCTCCTACACAACTACAATCGGTGCAGGCACCTGAAGTGGCCATTATCGATAGGCGGTGGCGGCTCTTTCACATCATTGTAAACGATCTACCATGTGCGGTTGCTACAAAAGCAAAATATTTTTGATTGCTGAGGAACTATAGTTTTTTTAATATGACATGACTTATATTAAGATATTTTCAGTGCAATTTCCCATTAGTTTATGTTAAGTCACTTAGTTCAAATACAATACAACCAAGGTACTCTCGAAAATAAAAACTGATGTATTTACTTTGTTGGCAAGTAGTTTTTCTATATAGTGCTCAAAGACTGTACATAACTTTTTCCATAACAACAGTATGGTCAAATGGCTGGTACTCCCTCCGGACTTATCTTTGGAATTGAAGATTATCATCGCAGCAAAACATTTTATACTACTTTCTACTCTCCCAATGCTGTCTTCCCTCTTGGCACAACTTGAGCACAACGGTGGTGGAAATCAACAGCTGAAAGAGTGGGTAGTAGAGCCAGCTCGTAAGTCGGCTTGTGGACAGCTCAACTCCATCGTTGAAGGCCTATGTGTTTGGCTGCATTATTTCCCAATCACGTTTTTACTGCTACTGTACACGGACAAACTGAAGCGAACTATCTGTACAGCATAGGTTACGTTGACAGAAATTCTCTGCTCTTATATTGTGAGAAAGTTGTCAGCAACGATGATGCCAATTCTTCGGTCTTCACCAACGTTGAGCTGAGCTCCAATTCACTCCAAGATGGCAACAAATGCAGCCGTGCCGGCGCCGCTTAGCCTGAAGCTTCAGAAGCATCTGCCTCGATAGTAAATTTGCGAGTGGGGGAGTAGGAGGAGGACGAGAGAGAGGGCAGCGACTCTTACCTCATCCAATCGGCAGTAGGGTGGATGGCAGCTCAGAGGGCAAGGCCTCGACCCACTCATCTCCTTCCCCGGCGAACACGGGCAGCGATCTCATTCTCCTTCTCCCTTTGATCGATTATTAAATCAGTTTGAGTACAAACAACTTCTGTTTAATCTTATCGCAACCATACGTATGAAAAAAAACAATTCCCGGTCAGGAACGGGAACACAAGCAAAGCAAATGCAAAGAAGTGTTTTTTTTGGAACGGGAAAGATTCTGGCGAACGAGCATGCGGCGAGGAACTCTCCGCCGGCGATGGCGAGCGGCTCGTCCCCGCCCCAGATTCTCTGCGCCTCCTACAACCAGGAGAACAGGTACGCGCGGCACATATGCGGCGGAACATGCTCGATTTACGGTTGATTTGGGGACGGATTCGCCGGGCGGGAGCTCTGATTCTGTGTGTCCTCGATGGAATTTCAGCTTGTTCTCTGTCGGGACGAAGGACGGATTCAAGATTTTCGATGCCTAGACCGGGAGCCTGCGCTACGAGAACGGTAAAGACTTGCTCAATCACTCGTGCTGCTCCAGCGCCTCCTCGGCGGTCTGCCTACCTACCTTCTAAGAATTCTCCTGTCTTCAGATTCCAACATTGATCAATTCTTCCAGGACAAGCGACGGGTGGATCCACGCATCTTCCTGCTCTCCGAATTCCTTTCTTTAGACAGGGAGGCGGCGAGGTGGTCGTAGCTGGCGCGAGCAAATCGCGAGATCCTACTCCTCCCCATACGTGGCCACCTCGTTGAAATCCAGGACGGACCCGTGGAAAATCGCGAAGTCGTCGTCGTTGCGGCCAGGAAGCCGCTCCCGCTCGTCGCCCTCGTCACCCTACTCCTCCCCATACGCGGCCGCCTCGTCGACCTCCGGGACGGACCCGTTCGGGGCCGCTGCTATGTGCATCTGCTAACGCATCTGGCCACGGGCAGCCACTCTCTCTAGGCAGTGCCTGGTCGCCCATCGGGATGGAACTGACGGCCGGCGCGCCGCTGCTGGGCATAGAGATTGGTTCAGATTTCTTTTGGTCGTGGTCTCACGAAAAGTCAGGGTTAGTGTTGGACTGCAGGTTGATTTTCCTAAACTTTAGGGGCTTAAGTGAAAAACGACCACGACGTACCAACACCTCCTCAGGCCGTATTATATAGTAGAGATATATAGCAAAGTGCTCGTGCGTTGCAACATGTCAACATTCTCGCAAAACATAAAAAATATAACATTCCGGGAGTAAGATTTTTTTTTCTGATGGGGAGTAACGCCGCCTCCGTCTTAAACTTCAAATTTTTGAGACTCTGTGGCATGTCGTAGCGTCGTAGTGGGACTTTATTTTGTCTCGCCCAATGACATTATTCCTACATCGACCAATCTATTTAATACATGTGGAGCGCAACGTCAAAATTCCTTTCACTGCCCAGTAGACACGAAAGTATTTGTGTGTTGCAATGGGTTAGAAAAGATCTGTGCGACCTAAATTTTTCCCAATTTTGATCGTCAACCTTTTTTGTTTTTGGAAAAAAAGGAAACCCAAAAATATTTTCTTAACCAGACTATTTTTATTTTATTTTTAATCCAACGCAGACCTACTTGGGCCGGCCAGGCCAGCCCACAGCCAGCCGGCCACACCCGATCTAACCTAGCATATCGCACAACGCGCACACACGCGCACAACACAACGCTGCCCTAGCTTAGCTTCTCTGATCTTTTGCAATCCACGCCGCCGCCGCCAGCACCCTCAAGTCTCGCCTCCAGCTCAGGCCGCTCCAGCTCGCCATCCTCGACGAGCCCCGCCGCTATGGCCGTCGGCCAGAGCTTGCGCCTCCCTTCTCCGGCGAGCCGCGCCTCGCTCCGCTGCAAGACCAGCCGGCCACGACCCTACTTTCCTCGCTTTGAACTCGCCCTAACTTCTCGCGAGACCATGGAGTCTGTCCATCGCGCGCCGGGTAGCACCAGGACGTCGGCGTGGGCCTTGCTTGACCTCCGCAAGCGCGCCGACGATGGTGCGCGCCCGGCGCCTCGGCCTCGATGAGCACGGCCTGGTCGGTGATGGCGCAGAGCTCGGCCTCGCGCTCGGAGCGGTCTGTGTTGCCGGCGATCTAGACGCCCGGAGCTCGTCCTGCACGGAGATGAGCTGCTGCTGGAGCGCTGACGTTGGTGGCGTCGAAGCTCTGGTTGTCGCTGGATCTAGTGTAGTTCGCCGCCGCTTGGAGGAGAGAGAGCAGAGAGGGGATAAGGGGTTAAAGAGCCATGGTCGCTTAGGTATAAGAGTTGTACTCGTACTCAGCTGTAGCCTAATCGGGATTTATTCGTATCGGACTTGGACGAGAGGCTGCAGAGTACATACCACCACGCGACGTACCACATGAACGTACCATCACGGCAGCTAGGCATATTATCTCTACTATATAATCCCAGTAAACGACCGTAGGTACGTCGTGGTTGTTTTGCGTTGGAGCCCTCCTATTTCTGAGGAATTAACCCGCAGCCCACGAACAGGGGTCAGATTGCAAAATTATCGAAGGAACTCTCTCAGCTTTCCTCGTCGACCACCAACCCCTCCGCTCGAGATCCCGTCCACCCCCGCCTCCTCCCTGTTCGCCGACGCCGCCCCACCCTTCCCCGTGTCCGGCGCATCCGGCGTGCGCGCCCTGTCCGCGACCTTCTATGGTCTCGTCCACGGCCCACCTCCCGCCGTGCCCATGGCCACTCCCACTCGAGCATCGCCCCTGCCTGCTGCCACTCTTCTCCGCAGCCGCCAACTATCCACAACTCCACGCCGTGCCGGATCCAGCCGTAAGCACTCGCGGCCAACGCTGTCGGCGAGCAGCACAGATCGACGCGTCCAGCTCCCCGCGGCCCTGCTGCCAATCGGTCACGCGAGCCTAACAAGGCGAGGCCCGCGCTAGAGAGGGACTGGTGGCGGGACGCCGCAAGGCGGCGGCGGCGACGCAGGCGGCAGGCCCTGAGCTCGAAGCTGGCCTCGTGCATGACACGGTCAACGCCCGTGTCGTCAATTGGACGGGACGACGAGATTGTCCAGCTACAACTTGTACACGGCGCCAAGCTGCTGCGGTCGCCTGATCATGACACAGAATCGAGTGCGTTTTGGATCGGTGCGCTCGGTGGATCATGGCAGCGAGGCGGCCGAGCGCGACATCCAGGCAGAGATGAAGCGCCTTGAGCTGGAGCGAGTAGGATCGGGAGCTTACATCCCACTGCCCGAATCGGCAGAACACTGTTGAATGCTAATCCTAACTAACTACACCTTCAACTCTCATCATGCCTATTCAGTGGAAAATGCAGTACCTAGGATGTGCATCGACCTGTTTCTGGATTGAAGATAGATGCTATCATTTCATCGTTTATCTATGCTACTACGAGAGAAAAGGATGGTCAGTTCGTAAGCTTGTACAGTATGTGTAAACAATCTTCTCTAAGGCGAAGCAGGTGAATAATTTCTCTGCAAACCTAGAGTTTCACTTTCACTTGACAAATGCAAGCTTTTGAATAAATATTGTCCACCAAAGCTTTTATCAAAGTACTGGATTTAGTACTTCGTAACTGAATTAGTTTAGCCACCTGATCATCCTGCTTATTATTTGATGTCTTACTGTCTCTGAATCGTTGAGTGTATGTAGCTCACTGCCTTGTTTCTGTGACAGAACACGTCCAAAATCAGAAAAAAACAAAGAAAGGTGATTGTAGAAGGTGATAAACCTCACCAATTGTGTCGACACATATACTTTTCAATAATTTAGTCATTTGTTTGGTCGAATGGATGCAGCGAACAAGACAACTTCCTTGCTCTCAACCGAACATTCTACACATGTATAATACCCCATTACAACAAACTAAGCAGACTTTATGTTTATTTTTATCTCGCCCGTTGCAACGCACGGGTATGTTTGCTAGTAGTATAGATAGATAGATAGATAGATAGATAGATAGATGTGTAGATCTGTGTGGGCAAAATAAGGTGAGGGAGTATGTCTTTTTTCTTTACAGAACATAGTGCTTTATTGATCGAATAAGTATCCTGGATGCAATCTGGAACAGAGTTAAAAACTTCACTAGAAGGAGAAATACGAGAATACTTCGCTAAACAATGTGCTGCTACATTGAGATTACGCTTCACGTGGACGAGTGAGACATCCGTGAAGACACCAAACCAAGGACTTGATTTCTCCGGCGAGGATGCTCGATCCAGCTGGTCAAGGATTGAAGACGTTGGACCAAAGAGAGACAATCGGTGGCAAAAATTACCTTGCCCAACCTCCTCTCCCGCGCGCAAGGGACACCGTCCGATGCAGAGCCAGTGCTTCAGCATACTCAGGTGAAGAAACCTTGTAGCTGTTGACGGCAACCACGATGGTCGCAAATCAGCACTCCTACTCTGCTCCCATACGTTTGGTGTCCTAAAAAAGAGTAGTGTTTGAACCATATATACATCTGTTCCGGCAAGTATACAGTTTATCTTGGTTCGTAATTTTACACCAGCACAATCTCTGTCGTACGTCCGGATTGATCAACGGAAAACAGCTAGCTGACCGGAGATCCATCGATGGAGATCAGCACTCTACCGAGTTCGATCCGTTGCTGTTGACATGTTTCGGGCTCAAAACAGCGACGCCTAATTAAGGGCCCAAAACAGCGACAGCCACACCGTACGACAGCGGCGGCGCACGAAACCTGCCTGCACTAGCCTCACCCTCACTGATCAAACTCTTATCGTTACTCGCGGCACTGTCTCGACGGGTGCTAAGAGTAAGTACAATAGTAGAGTCAAGTGTTGGCTATAAGACAATGTATGTCATCTATAGCCATCTCTATAGTCAACATGTACAATAGTAAGACACAATAGTAAGTGACTAAACGCCGCCGCGTGATGGATATGGCCCGGATGATCTGTGTGGCCGGTTGGTCAGACGGGATCAGCGGCTGCATGCGGCGGCGCTGGGTCATAAATTACTACTCTCTAGTCCATATTAATTGTCACCGAATCAGATAGTATATACAATTAAATGTACTGAACATGGAAAATTGTATTAGTTAATGGTAGTACTGCATACACAATCCGGCTTAATTATGAATAATTACTCCCTCCGATCCGTAATGATCGACGTGAGCAGTGAACAAATTTGTACTAACTTAGTTTGTTTCCACGACAATCAATTCCAACCCGGAGGTAGTAGTTATCATCCGGAAATCTCACACAGGAGAGACTCGCGCGTGGCTTGGTTGTACCTTCAACTTGTAGGATGCTTCCAATCTTACGAACAGATGTTAATGCGATGGGAAGCTAGGATCGGACACTGATATCTAGTTGTGCGCGCCCATGACAAATACTCTCTCCGTTTTTTCATATAAGATGTTTTAGCTATCTCACATGTTGGCTAGTGCACACTCAAATAAGTGTACATACACACTAAAATATATCTACATACATATTGATATATATAAATGTAGACAAAACCTAAAACATCTTATATTTATAAATGGAGGGAGTAGATGGTATCTGTAGCATACTGCTATCCTTTGCACTACTGCCCTTTGATTTACTGGTTGACATGTGGGTCCGCTCGCCAACTAGCGCATTAACGGTTTTGTAACGCCATTAATGTCACCATATATTATGATTGGCTAAAATCTTGTAAAAATTTGAGAAAATCTTGTAATAAATTGAGCAAATCTAAAATACAAGGCCATACATATTATATATACAGCCCAACCTACGACCTGACCGCCCAATTCAAAAGGAGAGAAAACATAAACAAGACCAAGAACAGGGACAAGATAGTTTCGAGTTTATTCATCCTACATACTTATGGAGATGAAAAAATACTCTTTGCTTCCTCATGGTGCTTGTGCTAGCTGCTAGGAAGTTGCATTACTACTCATGCCGGTACTACTCCCTGCTTCACCCTCTTTCTTTGTGTCCTCTCTCAACTATGAGTCAGATAAGTTTAATCCGAGACTGGCTTGGCATTTTGAACATAAATATATAAATCATGTGAGACCTCCAAGATTTGTAAGTAAATAGCATATTATTTTACTGACATCTTCTCTACATACAGAGCAGTGCAATAAGCACCATATAAAAAAGCCCTGGTGCAACGATAGATATTGCATAGCGCTATGCGAGAATACCTACAAAGGCAAAGGACTAACCGTCAAGCAAGCTTCATGTGGCGGCCCATTTTTTCCCTTTAGGTATTGCGACTGCGTTTGTTGTGAAGGCTAGATATCCTAAAGGCGGAGACATACCCATGCAAAGGAGCCATGTAGGACAACATCATGTGTAGGTGTCATTGTCAAGTGATGAAAAATAAGGCCTATTAATAATGATGCAATGTTTGCGGAAATACATTTATACATGCACACATGGGTGTGGGAGCTATCTTTACCGTCTATAGACTGTTCTGTGTTTTGAGATATGCAAAAAGCATCTATGAAAGAAATGTTTTTCTGGAAATCCTAAAGAAAAGACAACCTCTTCTGGTTTTGTGATGTATCTCGGGACAGGCGTTTTGTAGGACGAGCTACATGCAACCCGTTTTTTTTGAATTTTTTGAAAACGACACCTTAAAAATTCTGAAAATATTCCTACATGTAGATTATGATGATTTCCACCAGTGTGTAAAATATCAATGCGAATTATTTTGTATTGTGTGGTGTGTAAAAATAAATGACAAATTTCGAAATCTGAGGTGTTGAACAGTGCAGATTTCGAATTTTTTTTCAAATCTATCAGAATTTGTCATTTTTTATGTTGGCCGGAATACAAAATATTTCGCGTTGAAACTTTGCAGAACAAACTTTTTATGTTGGAAACGACCATCCTTCAGGCTGAGTGATGAATTGATGATTCCGTTCATGGAGTAAA
This sequence comes from Poa pratensis, assembly GCA_947311845.1. Taxonomy (NCBI): domain Eukaryota; kingdom Viridiplantae; phylum Streptophyta; class Magnoliopsida; order Poales; family Poaceae; genus Poa; species Poa pratensis. The sequence continues at coordinate 48,803,364 of CAMZMU010000038.1, forward strand.
ATGCATGCAGAACCTACTACCGCTCTTATTCCGACTTTCTGCTAAACTGGTTCGTCGTGTGAGCTCAGTAGTCGGCCGAAAAAGCACACGGATCCCATTAGACCACGCTTTTATACCGGGAAAAAACTACAGGGTTCCCAAGGGGGACCTAAAAAGGGAAGGAAACCCCGAGAGATTGGTCCACCTGCTGCTCCGACACTGGAATCGCTATTGCCGTTCAAGAATCAGCATGACGCACGCGTGGGTCAGCATAGTTCGATAGGATCAGAGACCGAAACTTAACGTCAATAGCGCGAAGCCAATGAAAGGGAAGATGCTGAACACGGAGCTATACCACAAGCACCACGTCCAACCACCAAACAGAGATTCATGCAATATATGCAAATGGCAGAGGAAGGCAGACGCAAGACAAAAAACAAACGTTTTCCCCTATTTAAGGGGAAGAGAGTGCGCACACTTCCTCTGCTTCTTCTTTTGTCACCCCGCCCACCTCTCTCGTCACCCCGAAGGACACAAATGTCTGATGATTTTAATACTTTGGGTTTCCCCATCTGGACGACTTCCCATTTGTCTACTCTACTACAATAAGCTATACTACAACAAACTTTAGCCAGCTACGATGAGGGTGAGGTGAGGCCGACGGCGCGCCTTCGGCTCTCTGCAAATGCTTGTAGTCACCACTAGGTAGTCCGAAGAAATAATTCTAATTTTATTACTTTTAGATTTTTCTGGACTGATGCTATATCGTGTCGACATGACCTCTCGAAACCATGGTACGCATGGGCCGTCGTGAGATATTAACGGGCCGAGCCGATCTCGTGTGAGTCGGAGGGAGGGGCCAACGGAAGGAGGTCATGCATGTTCAGTCTGGAACAAAGGAAATCTCACGAGAGTTTTGTGTGCATTTATGTGCCCAGGGTTAATCCTGAGATTTTAGAGGCCTAGGCAAAATTAGAACCCGGCCTCGGTGGAGCTTGGTGCAAATTGGGGAGGGGACCACTGCCCCCTCCCCCGAAATTTAACTTAAATAAATGGGCCCCTTAATTTAACTTAAAAATGAAATAATTTAAAAGGCGTGTAAATTAATATTCATCTCAATAAGTTATAATGTGTACTTAAAATTCCATTATTTTCTTAATATTGGATGCACAGTTTATAGGTGCAGGGCGTGCACGGCGTGATGGCATACGGAGCAGCTCGTCGCCTTGCGTACGTGGCGGCCAGGTTTGCCTTCGATCCGCTGGCCTTTTCCGGCAGTTTTTGGCGGCCACCCCGCTGCCCCCTCCCGGCCAAGCCTGGCAGTGCCTGTGCGTTCTAGAAGAACACCGATCACCATGAAGTCAATGCAATTTTTCTCTAGGAACTGAAACAAAAAAAAAAGGCATCGAGTCGTTTAATCGCTGTCGCCGGTAGTGCAGCTCATGTGATCGTTAGTGCTAATAGTTAGTGGGCACGTGCAACGCACGTCTGCACAATGGAACACAGTTTTTTAATCCTTTTGTCTTATGTATTTATTTATCTACAATTTTTATTTGTATTGACCTTAATTTGGAGTCAAAGTGCTATATAGCCTAGAGATGACCATATTTTACTGAATCAAGTTCATCTCCTAAATTCTATAACTGCAATAACTCATATGCAATGGTGACCGTAACAAAATCACGCAGGTGGACATGCCTCTTACATATATGTCTTTGAAGTCAAACCAATCGCTACATAACATATTATTCAAACCTAAAAACATAGCAGTTATTTCCCAAGTTAGATCTATGTAGACTCCATATTTTGTGCATTGTATTGAACATTCAACAAATTTACAGGTCAATCAGCGATGCATTTTGAAAAAGTGCAATACAAACGACATTTAGGAAGCAATGTGAAAGGAAACAAAAATTGGCGTACTGCTCAATCAGCGATGACATTATACAAAAAGAAAGACTTCGCGTTGTGACTAAACAAGATGCGATTTATGCCACAGACCTTCCCACAGTTATACAAACATATCTAGGCTTATGTTGAACCACACATGTGGAAGCAAATGTCTACAGACATGGTCAAAGAGATTTAAACTGGTGGTGTAAACAGTGAGCATAAAAGATTGAAAAACATGTGCAGACGATGTACCATTTATTTTGAAGTGTTTTAATCAAAAAATTAACTGAAGCTGGCGGTGTAAAACACTGGACATAAAAGACTGAAAAACATGTGCAAAAAATGTCTACAGTATACCATTTATTTTCAAGCTTTTTAATCTAAATAATCTGAAAACTCACATGTTACAAAGACATCACCCGGACCGTCCATACATGATACGTTGATCGTCCTCCACCATGGACAGGGTGACCCAACAATCAAAATTCGAACGGCACTAACAACAGATCAAGCATGAGCTGGGCAATGTTCGTATCTCTCACTTGCAAGCATTAACACAAACACATGGCATGTAGTGGAGGTCAGCTACAACAGTACAACACCACGTCCCTGGCCGCATACTACACAGGCAAACTGCACGGTCATCGCCCATCGGCATCACGTCCTCCCGTAGAATACCTCAACATCTTACCTTCCGGACGACGTGGCCAGGGCCGGCTCAAATATTTTTTGGGCCCCGGGGCGAATTCTATAAATGGACCCCTAATCAATGTGTCTGTAGCCATTTTTTCTATGTTGTTTATGTCTTATCACCGGCGTGCGCCACTTTTTTGTACGCCACCGGTAATAATCAAGGCACTTCATACATAACTACTAGTGGCGCGCATCTGCTACGGCCCGCCAGTAGTATATTCGTCCCAATTATGGGCCCCAAATTTGGCGAGGCCCCGGGCCGTCGCCCCTCTTGCCCTGGGCCAGAGCCGGCCCTGGACGTGGCGCGGCGGGAGGCTGCTGATGCAGGACGACGACATGCATGGGTATCAGGCGCAAGGTGAATCCTCCACTCCACATCTATGGCAGCTCCCGCCAGAGCCAAGGCGGCGATCCGGAGAAGGCCGACATAGATATGATTTCAAGTAACAGACTCGTGCGCCAGGCGCAGCGGCGTGCTGTTACCATCGCTGGCGCGCGAGGTCGACGATGCGGCTGCCCGCGAGCGAAGGCGAGAGGCCTGTCTCAGTCTAATCCCGCTTTGCGTTGTGGAGTGAGTCGGTCGGGACGTTTTCTCGCACGGGAGAGATGAGCTGGCCAGTGGCGTCGCCGGCGCTTGTGATACAAAATCTGTTTTGAGCGGTGGCAATGAACGTAATTAACACGAAATTGAAAAGGTGTGTTGAGTTGTCAAACATTGGAGCGATCTGGGTCTTTGATCGGATATTGAACAGATCAAATTTAATATATCCCAACACGTTTGCTCTTTTAATAATAGTATAGATAAGGTCCCGTCATCCTTGTGTTTATTAATCTGCAGCCCAACAGGGCACGTTCGGTAGTGAACTTCCTCGCTAGCTTGGACCTCCAAGTCTACTTTACCTCCCTCGGAGTCGGAAACGCGAGTGATGCATGATCACTACGGAATCGACCAAGACGGCGACGGCCGGACGCCGTTGGCGTATGCACGAATGCCGTCGGCGTATACATACGCCGACGGCGGCCGTCGGCGTCTCGCCGTCGGCGTCCCGAACTGTCGGCGTACCCCAAACTGCCGTCGGCGTCTGCGGCGGCCGTCGGCGTACGCTGTGGTGGGCCCCACAACACGGCATCCCCACGTTTCCGTTAGCTCAACATACGCCGACGGCATTGCCGTCGGCCTCTGAGAGCCACGTGGCCGCTTCCTGGGCGCTTGGGAGATGACATTGCCGTCGGCGTATGGGTGACCATATGGTCCACTTCGGGCGACGTGGCGCCATCCTGTGCGTCCGCGCCGCACCCTACGCCGATGCCGTCGGCGTATGAGTGACCATATTTTCTTTTTTGCTGATTGTTGCTGCTGTTTCCAGCACATTTCAAATATACAAAATAATTTGAATTCATACACAAACATCACAGAACATCACATATATAATCCAAACTATCATACAAATTCCAAATGACTCAAACACAATTCGAATTCATACAAACATATATACAAACTCCAAATGACACAAACATAGTTCGAATTCATCCAAACATTCATACAAACACACCCAGACACATCCTACATCTCCTGAGAGCTCGAGGTACCCATTTCTGCCCGCGTGAGCATAGACGACCGACCACGTGGGGCAGCCGCCGTCGAATCACACGCGGAACCCGGCGAGGCACCCGGCGAGGCACGAGACGGTGTGGTCTCGCGCGGCGAACTCGGCGAGGCACCACCACCGCCATGCTCCACGAGCGCGCGCGTCGAAGTCGGCGAGGCAGAAGCACGACCAAAGGGTGCATTCCTGGAGCATCCCGATCCCTACATGTTTGAGTCCAAGTTAGCAACTTGAAAGCACAGTACGGCGGTAACAACTGGTTTGGCAAATAACTTACCGGAGTCCTTGTCTTGTATGTGCGAGCGACCGCTTCCCTCGATGGGCACATGGGCGGCATCCCCACCCTAGGTGGACGCGGAGGCAGCGGATCACGCACTCCAGTGGCAAAAAACTTCTCGCTCGCCTACAAGATAGTTTAGATGTCAGGAGTTGTAGAAAAAAAAGGTTCAAATTAGAGGAAATTGAACTTGCCATATTTTGCAAATATAAAGGTTGAAACTTACAGCATCGCGCAAATCTTGCCACTCATCATAGTCCGCTCTCTTCTGCAGCCAAGTGATACTCCGCCTCATAGTCCGTGTAAGCGGCATCGAAGGCCGCCTCGAAATCAGGCTACAATTTCAAAATAGAACGAATCTCGTCAACTTAGGCACTTAGCTAGAAACGAATGGAAAGAGAATGAAATTGAGAAAAACTTACATCGGGAAGGCCGTCGAGGAGGCAGGACAGGGGGTCGTCGGCGGTGAGTGTAGCCTTGATACGCACGAGGCCCAACTCAGTAGTACGCGGGATTACCGCACTAAGACAGGGCAAACGGCCATGCTCCCAACCGTGCCCGGCCAGGACCATCGCTCTCCCGTCGGTGTCATGCTCAAGAGGTCTATCCACCTCCGGATTAAGACCCTTGAACGACTCGACGTACCTATCTATGTTCTCCTCGGCACTGCCGAAGTAATCGGGAAGCGAGGGCTAAGGCTCGGATAGATCGATCTTCTTCATCTTCATCCTCTCCCATGCTTGCATGTCCGACACAGGCTCCCGATAAATTGTGCTCTAAGCCTTAAAAAAATATGCTATAATAGTATATTCAATATTTACGTGAACATCTAGGCATTTACCATCACGTTTTGCTCCAAGCCTTCAAAAATCACATAAATTGCCAAATCTAGGTGCACAGACATGACAAACAATGATAAATAAACAAAGTCCAGCAATACATATTACATAGTAAGGTCCACAAACACACAAATCACCATAGTTTTGCATAGTTGCATGACAAAGCAAAATAGGAAACTAGCAAACAACACACATAGTGGTTCTTAGTTCTCTCACAGGCTGCAGCTACACTCAAAGAATGAGACTCGAGAGGGACGAGATAGTACCGTGGCCCGTTGGCGTGTGGAGCATCAACCGGTTGCTGCTGTCCTGGATGAGGGGTGGCGAGCACTACCACAGAAAGGCCTTTCTGTGGCGCACGTTTTTGACTTTCTGTGGCGCACCCCCAGGTTTTCTGGGTGCGCCACAGAAATCTCGCCACAAAAATTATTTCTGTGGCGCACCGCGCACCAAGCCAGGTGCGCCACAGAATTTTCAAAAAATTCAAAAAATGCAAAAAAGTTTCAAAAAAATCAGAAAAATCAGAATATGAAATAATATGAAAAATCCTAATTATTAGAATTATTTTCATATTTTTTGAATTTTTTGAACTGATACCTTCCCGCTAGGTCACCCATCCTCAAATTGCTCCAACCCTAACACGTTTAACTTCTAAGTTCCATCCAATCCACCTACCCTTGTGCTACTCAAGTTTTTATTGATATATATATCATATGAACCCTCTTAAGTCTTGTATGTGTATATGTGGTATGTGTTATAAATGTGTGTTTTTAAATATCAGATTTTTCAAAAACTTCTAAAGTTTCAAAAGGAGATTCAAAAGTTTCAAAAGATCCAAAAAAATTCAAAAAACTTAAAAAAAATCAAAAAATCCAAAAAAATCCAAAAAATTCAAAAAAGTCAAAACACTTCAAAAAAATCCAAAAAATTCAGCAATCTTCTTTGTTATACATTTCTGTGTCTTTTTTTTGGGCTTTTTGAATTTTTTTCTTTTTTTTCTTTCTTTTAGATTTTGCTGCGAAAAATCGTCTGTTTGAAATAACTTTTTTCTTCTTTTGGAATTTGAGGAATCTGTGAATTGCTGACCGGGTAAACCCAGGTGGATTCGAACTCGGATTTTTCTCACGGTTTTTTGACATATTATTTGCGTTATTTCGACGTCGTATGCAAAAGTTATGGCCGTTACAAGTTTTTTTTCCTTTTTGTTACAGAAAAGGTCAAAATTCATATTTCAAAATTTCTATACCTACTAGACACTCAAACCTAACTACATGTCAAAGGATTTTATTTATTGAAATTTTTATCATTTTCCTTTAATTCCTGTAGGACTAAAAAGGCGATCCACAAGGGGGGGTGGGATTTGAAAAAAAAAATCTGTGGCGCACCAAGCCAGGTGCGCCACAGAATGTCACCTTTCTGTGGCGCACCTGCCAGGTGCGCCACAGAATATTTTTTCCAAATTTTAACCTGCCCCCCAGATAACTTTCTCTGGCGCACCTGGCTATGTGCGCCACAGAAATGTGACTTTCTGTGGCGCACCAGGCTTGGTGCGCCACAGAATGTTTAATTTCTGTGGCGCATGTGGTTTAGTGCGCCACAGAAATGTGACTTTCTGTGGCGCACTAATTAAGGGTGCGCCACAAAAAATAATTCTGTGGCGCACCAATTAAGGGTGCGCCACAAAATGCCAACCTCCCTATAAGGGTTTTCCTAGTAGTGGAGGGGGGAGCTGCTCTGTTGCCTGCTGGATGAGAGACGAGGTGGCGGACGATGCTGCTCCGACCGTCGTGGACGACGGCGCCAGTGGAGACGGTGCTGGAGACGGGACGCACGGACGGGCGGACGGTGCTGGAGACGGGATGCACGGACAGGGACGAGCACGGACGGAGACGGCGCAGGAGCTCGGCCGTGCTAGCTTCCAGCCGCCGTGTTCCTTGGCGCCGGCGCGTCGTTCAGATTGAGCGGAGGAGAGGACCTGGCGGGCTGGGCGGGGAGGCGGGCAGCGCATGGTCGCTGGAGTGGGCGACCGAAGGAGAGGACCTGGCAGGCGGGGCGGGGCGTGGTCACCGCATTTGGCCGTCGGCGTAGAGGCCGGCTGTCGACGCCTTGCTCCATTCCCGTAGTGTCTCAGCCTACTTTGTTTGTTCATCATGCAACTGGAAACAATACGAGGCACCCGGAAACAATACGAGGCACCCGGAAACAATTTGGTTATTTCTCAAGTCTTGCCCAATTGATTTAAATATAGGAAACAATACGAGGCACCCGGAAACAATTTGGTTATTTCTCAAGTCTTGCCCAATTGATTTAAATATAGGAAACAATACGAGTTACCCGGAAACAATTTGGTTATTTCTCAAGTCTTGCCCAATTGATTTAAATATAGCACATTTAGATCGACACATTGAGACATACGATCACATAGCACCGAGACACCTCCTAGCAATCTCGTAGCCTAGGCGAGCGTCCCGAGCGGCATACTTGATGCGATAAAAGCTCAATGGAAACTCTCCCCAACCTAATGTGAGGTTCTTCTTCCTCCTTCTTCTTCTCGTCCTCCTTCTTCTTCTTCTTCTTGTTGTTCTTCTTCTTCTTCTCAAGCGTTGTGCCAATAGTAACATTGGCTAGAGTATAGAGACTCAGAAGATTAGGGTATGTTGGGTTAGGGTGAACGGCCCGCTGGAGGTCGACGGCGGACGAAATATGAATTCCGTAAGGCCCCAGCATACGCTGATCGTTGTTGATAGCCGTGCCGGAATTTGATGGTTTTGTCCATCAAGAAGTCCTTGAGGGCCTGTGGCACCCGATCAGCGTGGCAAATCAACACAAGATTCCATCCGGTTCGCCCGAAAGGGGAGTTTTTCACCTCTAAGTGCAGAAACTCACTAGAGAGAAAGTGAAGTCGGTGAAGCCGGTCACACCCCGGAGTAGGATACTGCACATTTACAACACACAACACACTTGTATACATATGGTATGGCACAACCTAGGTTTGGGTGGGGTTCCGACGCTCCGGGGCCCCGCTTCGGCGAAACCCTGAATCCGATGGAAAAACCCTAACGTTTTCGTCTACCCCCATAGACGTGCGTCGAAAGGGGTAGGCCAGTGGAGTTTTTTGCTTGGTTGTGTTAGGTTAGGCCATAGGAAGGTGAGAAACCAAAGTCTACCCCAAATCAACACAAGATTCCATCCGGTTCGCCCGAAAGGGAGTTTTCACCTCTAAGTGCAGAAACTCACTAGAGAGAAAGTGAAGTCGGTGAAGCCGGTCACACCCCGGAGTAGGATACTGCACATTTACAACACACAACACACTTGTATACATATGGTATGGCACAACCTAGGTTTGGGTGGGGTTCCGACGCTCCGGGGCCCCGCTTCGGCGAAACCCTGAATCCGTTGGAAAAACCCTAACGTTTTCGTCTACCCCATAGACGTGCGTCGAAAGGGGTAGGCCAGTGGAGTTTTTGCTTGGTTGTGTTAGGTTAGGCCATAGGAAGGTGAGAAACCAAATTCTACCCCAAATCAACACAAGATTCCATCCGGTTCGCCCGAAAGGGGAGTTTTCACCTCTAAGTGCAGAAACTCACTAGAGAGAAAGTGAAGTCGGTGAAGCCGGTCACACCCCGGAGTAGGATACTGCACATTTACAACACACAACACACTTGTATACATATGGTATGGCACAACCTAGGTTTGGGTGGGGTTCCGACGCTCCGGGGCCCCGCTTCGACGAAACCCTGAATCCGCTGGAAAAACCCTAACGTTTTCGCCTACCCCCATAGACGTGCGTCGAAAGGGGTAGGCCAGTGGAGTTTTTTGCTTGGTTGTGTTAGGTTAGGCCATAGGAAGGTGACAAACCAAAGTCTACCCCAAATCAACACAAGATTCCATCCGGTTTGCCCGAAAGGGGAGTTTTCACCTCTAAGTGCAGAAACTCACTAGAGAGAAAGTGAAGTCGGTGAAGCCGGTCACACCCCGGAGTAGGATACTGCACATTTACAACACACAACACACTTGTATACATATGGTATGGCACAACCTAGGTTTGGGTGGGGTTCCGACGCTCCGGGGCCCCGCTTCGGCGAAACCCTGAATCCGCTGGAAAAACCCTAACGTTTTCGTCTACCCCCATAGACGTGCGTCGAAAGGGGGTAGGCCAGTGGAGTTTTTTGCTTGGTTGTATTACGTTAGGCCATAGGAAGGTGAGAAACCAGTCTACCCCAAATCAACACAAGATTCCATCCGGTTCGCCCGAAAGGGGAGTTTTCACCTCTAAGTGCAGAAACTCACTAAAGAGAAAGTGAAGTCGGTGAAGCCGGTCACACCCCGGAGTAGGATACTGCACATTTACAACACACAACACACTTGTATACATATGGTATGGCACAACCTAGGTTTGGGTGGGGTTCCGACGCTCCGGGGCCCCGCTTCGGCGAAACCCTGAATCCGCTGGAAAAACCCTAACGTTTTCGTCTACCCCCATAGACGTGCATCGAGAGGGGGTAGGCCAGTGAACTTTTTTGCTTGGTTGTGTTAGGTTAGGCCATAGTTGAAATAAAAACACATATATACCCCAACTCTTGCGAAGATTTCCCCCGTTCGCTCGATGTGGGAGTTTCCAACTATATGCCCAAAAACTCGCTAAGGAAACAGTGATGCTCGTGAAGCCGGTCACACCACGGGGCAGGATAAATTGAGCCATATATTTAATATTTATGTTGTAGGTGTATATTACATGTGTTGTTTTTATTTATTTTACATGTATATGTTGTAGGTCGGGTTCCGGATGACTCGAACCGTTATTTTATGCGGGTGGGATACCGTAATTGGGAGGGAAATGCTAGATCCAATATATATATATATTATACCTACATTAAATATTATAGATCCAATTTATATATAAATTATACCTACATTAAATATTATATATAGAAATAAATAAATCTAAATTAATTAATAATTAGTTGATAAAAAAACAATTATACGCCGACGGCCTTTTATACGCCGACGGTAGCCGTCGGCGTCTCAGGGCAGCAAAAGGCCTCCCGTTTGAGCACCGTCAAGGATGGCGTTATACGCCGACGGCCCTTTGTACGCCGACGGCGGCCGTCGGCCTATGTCGGGCTACGCCGACGGCCGCGTTCGTGGCTCCCCGATCTCGCCTTATACGCCGACGGCCCCGACATTTGGCCGTCGGCGTATAATCAGGCCGTCGGCGTCTTGTGCCTTTCTTGTAGTGGATTCCGTTAATTCATGGTATCTCTGGACCCTCTCACCGAGGGAATCCACCTACTCGACTCGCCGACTCCGACGCTGAAACCGATATTTCCGCGTGAGTCAGCAGGATTCGATCTCGCGCAAAGAACAGCGACCCCATCGCACTTATTGAGGACCGACACGACATGACACATGCGTTCTTACGTACCAAAGCGGCGGCACAAGCAACCTGCATGCGCTTTACGAAACACAACAACCCAACAGGCACGCCTCCATGGCCTCTCAGTTCGTTCGTGCCGGCACCGTCTCGGCAGCCGCACATATCGAATAACGTACTCCCTCCGTTCTGTCTCAACCTATCCCAAATTTGTATATATCTAAACATGATTTAGTATGTACATACATATAAATTTGGTCTAGGTGAGACATCCTTTCGTGAACGGAGGACAAGAGAAAGATACATTTACTGATTTACAACATATCACATAGCTAGCCCACATGTGCCAATAGCTAAATATTCTAGTCCCCAACCAAGTCAGATGAGAAGACATATTGGAGGAATAAGTGATAATTGGCACTTCATACATTCTAGAATCACCCTTTTAGGTACATATAACTTGATAGTATTGTACTCTAAAAACCTCGGTCAAATTATTGCTAGATTTTTCTAAACAATCTGACAAATTTTGTAGATAACTAGATACAGAATAATACGATGAAAAAAAACACTTTAAGTCGTGCAATATTATAATACCATCGTTTGTAGATTTACATTGAAATCCATCGTAACGAGGGAGTATCTTCAACATCCCCAAACAAAATAATCTATGTACAAATTACAATTTGAACTAATTCTAGAAAATGCATTTGTAGCCAAAAATAATAGAATATTATATGACCAGTATGTATCTTAATGATTTAAGACGTCTTTGTACAAGTTATGTCTAAAAAATAACATGTCATGATAGTATACAGATGGATTTTGATCAACAAAATACAGCATACATACAATGACAACAAGAATATGATGAAGTAAAAAGTTTAATATAAATGGGTAACAAGGTTTTATATCGTGATTGGATCACAAAAAAGGTGTTCTGAAATGTGAAATAACCAATTATGTATATCCTAATATTGTGTTGTAGTTCTATTTTATTTAAACAATTAAATCCACCCAAATAGATTAAACTGGATCGAATACTTCATGGACAACGCAAGTTTTCTCCGGCGGCTTCATTGATCAAGATTTAGGACTTTGATGTAATGAGCAAGTGTCAAATCCAGCTGACCCAGACTGGAGGAAAATGACGCGTTGTCAGAGTATGAAGGAGTGCTTCCCGTTGAAACTGGGTCAAAAGCTTTTTTGAAATCAAGATTTAAATCAATTATAGGTTGCTTGCATGACGGAACACTCAACCATCTCCAAAGTAGTTGGAAACTTCTCGCTGATTGAACGCCCTTGAAAGAAACTAGATTAAATTTGGTCAACCATTTCTTTGATTTTGGATTATAATATGAGCGATAGAATTTTCAAAATCAGTTTGGGTATTGTTTTATTGCAAAGACACCGCACTAACACGAAGAGGCGGAGTACCAGGCACTCCTCGAAGCTTGTTCTTCCCTGCCGGCATGCGGTCGCCACCTAGGGAGGGTTCGCGTCGGACGACGAGCTGGCACGCTCTGACGACGAGGACGATGAGCTTCCCTTGCAACCAGCACCACTTCGGCACATGGACCTGCCCCATCACCAGCGTCGCTACTGGAGAATGGGGTGCAGGATGAAGCAAAAGAAGGCAGGCAAGCGGCCATCGCTTCCCTCCGCCGTCACTAGATCAACCCACCCCCCCCCCCCCCCCCCCCCCCCCCCCCCCCCCCCCACACACACACACACGCTAAGGCGGCAAAATCATAAGCCTAAGCCGAGCCATGCAGGTTTTTAAAGCCATAGTAGATGACATTTCTAGCCTGGGATCATTGCGGCATCCAAATTAAGAGGGCGGCGCTTGGATAGGAATCTTCCTCACGCCATACTCAAAAGTGCCGCTAGATTTAGGGTTTTATTTAAATTTAAATGCCGCATGTTAAATTTTGTATAAGTTGTAAGATGTACGCTTGTTAAATTTTATTTAAGTGTTAGCCGGATTTATTGTTATTTTGTTGCAAATTTTCAAAAGTTATATAAAAAGTGAAAATGGGCCATCCATTTGGGGGTGCCGGTGTGGGAGGCTAGCTGGGAATGTCCGAACAAGTGTCAAACACCCGAAAGCGAACATAAATTTGAGAGGTGCTGGACAAATTTTCGAGGTGCCAGTGGAGATGCTCTAAGTGACTCCATGCCGCCGCGCGATCGAAACGGGCCGAGCCATACGCGGTGCGCAAGTCGGTCAGACGGAGACGCTCTTTCTGTCGGCTGGCGGCCTGTGGCGGTGGCGCGGCCGTCTAGGAGCGCCGCGTGGAAATGGGGGCGGTGGCCAAGAGATGCGGTGGTGGTGGGCTGAGCTGACAGACATGATGCATTGCTAAATCTGGGGGGACAAATTCTATTTCAAACCTTAAACTTGTAGAGCTTAACCAAATTAGAACTCACACTCTGAATTCAGTCGTTGGCACACTAAGCTATCAGATCCTGGTCTAAATCAACTCTGGACTACCGGTGTAAATTAAACCTTGGACTTATTTGGTGCACCTGAAAAGCAGTGAACCCAACGAGAATTATAGGCTACTCTCACTGACATGTGGACCCTACTTGTAAAAAACATTTTTCCCCAATATTCCCCTTCCATTTATCCGAATTGGTCCCCTTCTGCTCGGACTCAGTTTCAGTGACTTCACGGTCCTATAAGTCTCACGGTGACTTAGCTCAATCTCTGCCCTCCATTTGAGATCTGATGCGTCAGATCGAACTAGATTCGGACAAAAAGGTAAAAAGTGTTCATAGAAATTTGAAAAAATTCTCATAAGTAGGAAATGTTATGTTATATTCTGGTAAAGTTTCAAACCATTTAGATGTACGGTTTAGGATTTAATAGCCTTTTAAGATCTATCCAAGTAATTCGAAACTTCCACAGAATATAAAACGTAACATTTCCTATTTATGAGATTTTTTCAAAAAATTCTGAACAAAATTATTTTTTTAGTTCGAATATGGATCGATCTGACGCTCTCAAATGGATGACATATAATCGGCTAAGTCACCATGAGGACTATGAAGTCACTGAAGCGGTCGCATCTCACATCTCTCGTGCGCCACCCCGCCACTTGAAGTAGCACACACAAATGAGCACGTAGCTAGCACACCTACGACATCAGCTTGCACACAGCAGCATGAAGTACACTGGCTGCGGCTAGGCTAGCAAGCACGGGAGTCAGGGCAGTGCAAGCCGTGCTGCACAGCCACTGAACCGGACGAATTGGTGAACCGTGAACTGACGCCCTCACCAATTCGATCGTCGGTTCGATTTTTTAATCTATATGAGTACAACATAACTACTCCCTCTGTCCTAGTTCACAGGGCATAATTCTAAAAATGATCTCTCCCGTAACCCCCCACCTCGTAGGCACAATTGCGTTTAATTCCATCTTAATTAGAGCATCTCCAACAACATTTGTAAAACGGATTTGTAAAAACTTGATATAGCAAGAAGAGAGAGTGTTTACAAAGCCAACAAGTTTTGTGCTTTTGCAGCCTTTGCATATCCGGATTGCAAAATCATGTGCACGTCACAATGACATGTGGGGCCGTTTTGTCAGCCACACATTGCACCTTCTTCTTCCTCCCAAGGGTTTGACCGGCGCGCACGGACGTGAGGGGGCGTGGGCGGGGCGGCAAAGGACGGCCGCGAGTACCTGGGGGGCGCGCCGAGCTTCTCCGGCACCGGCGGCGGCCTCCACCGGGCCGAATCGGCCGGCGGCGACCCGACCATGAGCAACTCGATTCGGCGGCGCGGTAGGTCGAGGCGGTGACGAGGGGGCGCGGGCGGCGCGGCGAACGACGAGAGGGTACCTGGGGGCCACGCCGAGCTTCTCCGGCATCGGCGGCAGCCTCCACCGAGCCGAATTGGCCGGCGGTGGTACGGCCATGGCACGGCTCGATTCAGAGGCGGGGAGGCTCGGGCTGCCGGGGAAATGAGGGGATGGGCTACGGGGAAGCTCGGGCAAGCCTGGGAGGCGACGGCAGGGGAGAACGGTGGCGTGGGAGGCGGCGGGGCGGTGGCCGGCGGTGGGTCTCGTGCGGGGAAAGTTCCCTGCACGAGCGGTTGGGGTCTCCCGCGGTTGTTTTTTTGGATATACAAAGTGGCTCTCCACTTTGCAAATATACCAAGTGAGGGTGCAATTTTAGCAAGCTTTGTAAAAAATTTGGTGGGGGACCACTTATACAAAGGCTGTTGGAGCACCGTTTTTGCGGCAGATTTGTATATTTTCAGTTTTTACAAATCCTGGCCAAATATACAAAGGCTGTTGGAGATGCTCTTAGTGGCTGGTTACCTCTCCACCAATGCATGCAAGTTTTTCAGCCCCAATCAAATATCACCTTGAGCCAAGATATTCGAAAATTATGTGTGGGTACTAGGACGCAGGGAGTACGTCAGAATCCTTCAAAATAACTATGTCAGAAAAAAAGTAAGTGTGTGTGCACACTGCCTCGAGGAGATTGGTGCAAGATATAAGGGGAAAACCCCATCATATAAACCATAAAATTCAAATGCAAATGGCACAACAAATACACTTCGTGTATCATGGAATAAAGAGGTGGAGATCGAGGCGATATGGTGAAACCGTTGGCCACATAGCTCTAGGACGCGGGGTTGGCTGCTTCTAACTCCTCGTCCTCGGTCACCCATATGTGTGTCGGTCCTTCCAAATATTTAATTACAATGTTTCTTGGATTTATATTCTCGTAATTGGACAAATGTACTACTTCCAGACAGTTATTAGTAGACTAGTCCAATCGAATCATGTAGTTAATACACAATTAAACTTTGAATTTAGTGATACATTTACAACATATGACCTAGCACACATGTGCCACTAGCTAAATATTACTGTCCCCAACCGAGTGGAGACGAGAATATGAGATTCGAGGAATAGTTGATAATTGGCACTTCAAACATTCTAGAATCACCTATTGAGTTAGATATAAGCTTGACTGTATTCTACTCTACACATTTCCAAAAAATCATTATTTAATTTGCCAAGTTTTGTAGATACCGAACAATAATATGGAAAAAATACTTGCAAAAGTGTAATACAATATTGTTTATAGGATTTGCACTGAGATCAGTCATAACAGTGGAGTATCTTAAACATCCACAATAAATATTAAAATATAGTTACAAAAATAGAATTCAAAGAAGCCTAGAAAAATCAATTTGTAACTTTAAATAATAGAATGCTATGACCAATATGTGTGTTAATATACACAAACATCTTCCATTTATTCTACAAGGTCCTATATGAAAATATTTATCATAGTATATCGATGATTTGGAACTATAAAAAACAACATAACTTTATTGATAAGAAAAATACAAGTAAAATAGTTTGATATAAATAGATAACATGGTTTTAACTTGTCAGTGGACCACAAAAGATTGTTAGGTGCTTTATAAGGAACCAGGTGATCAGTCAGAAACGTCTAGCCTAAAAATTCAACATGTATCCAATCTGAACAGAAAAGACCGAATAATTTTGAGAAGTAAAAAATGTTATTCACTTTTGAGGGGATCAATGTGATTGAAATGAAAAAAGTAACAACTTGGACTCTATTGTACTGCTTGCACACAAAGTTATAGAACATATCGAAATCGAGCGTGGGAACTCCCGTGCATGGTCGATTTTGCTGTCTACCACAACTATAATGATAGTTCCTATGAGTGGTTCTGATGGTTTTGCATCATAACAATGAACATCTCCCTTCGACGCACCACCACAATAGCCTATTTTTGGGTCCCCTAATTTTGCCGGGCCTGGGGCGAGTCCCCTTCCAGGGCCGGGCCTGATAGTGCCCGTGCGTACCATGGTTTTTAGAAGTACAACGGTCACCATAAGTCAATGCAGTTTTTCTCCAAAACAAAAGGTAAATACTATATGTCGGGGGCCGATGGAAAGGAAAACGTCGGACCAATACGACGCCGTCCGATTCCCATTCAATCGTACGACGCTGCACATCTGCACCCCCCATAATTTCCGGCCAGCTCCTCTCCAAATCAATCCCAGCCAATTCGCTCCTCCACAAATGCCGCTGCTCTCCCCATCGCATCTCCGCCGCTCTCCAGCCCTGCCGCCACCTCCCATCTCGGCGAATACCTGCGCCTCATCCTTCTTCGGGCCCTGCAGCAGGTAGTTGTCGCCGTCGCCTCCCTAACCGCCGGTGGCCGGCGATCTATAGTCAGAGGCGCCATAGCCAGGTCGACCGGGCTGCAGCCCGCACGAAACAACTCGTCTTTCATCCTTGAACGACTGCACAAATCAGGAATAGGTAATTGCAACTGACCTGATCTTGTAGTATTCCCGCTTTGTGTACCTGATCTCGTAGTATTCCCGATTTGTGTAGGCGCTGCTTCTATGGGGGCATCATTATATTGCATTATTGTAAAGCTGGTGCTTCTTTCTGTCCGATCTCTTGTTGGCTCGAAGCTGCTCCGATCTCACTGTGGCGGCAGATATGCATGGATTGATCCGATAGGTGCATACAGGCTCGGCACCAACCAGTGTACAATGGAACTATTGCTGTGTGATTTTGTACATGATCTCTTGGGTATTGGATCAGTCCTTTGATGCAGGTATTTATTGCAAATCAGGTGGATGTTATCAACATGATCGAGACTATGGACTTTGCCTCCAGATCACAACCAAGTTGTGTATTTTTGTACGCTAGTTGGCATGTACGCGCAACGCACGTCTTCACGATAAAATGGACGATTTATAAGTAGGATAGGCTATACCAGGATTTACATGGATTACTTTGTTTCTCGGCACAAATAATGAAGGCGTGCTACTTGGGCCGATTCTCGGCACAAATTATGTCACATCCTTAATGTCACACTCGTATACTCAGCACAGCCTACAGCGGTGACACCATCTCGGCCATCATCCTCTTCATGTAGAGGGGGAAAAGAAAACGCGCACGAAGCAGGCAGCGGACATGAAGGTTGTCGTCATCTTCATCGTTGTTGTCGTGGAATATGCCCTCACCCTCGTGGGATCACGTGGCGCTCGCCGAGGCTACACTTGCAGGCCAGGTAGTTATCTAGGACATTTATATTCTCTCTTCTATATTTTAATAATATTTTATAACCATGTTATTTAATGATATTTTATAACCACCATTATGATCATGTCATGTTAAACTGCAACTTACTATATGATCGTGTCAAGTTCAGGTCAAATGATCATGTAAATTCAGATAAATATATAAAATTCAGACAATTGAAAGAATTCTTTAGCAATTACACACAACGCAAGAATCTTCTGTTTCCTTTCTACACCACACATACAGTGCAACAAATAGAAAATTCTAATCTTATATAGAGATGATTCATACTACAAGTACAAGGATGACTATTTTTTTTCTAAATCCACTGATCCAACTTCATAGCACAAAGAGGTTTTCCAGCCGAGCAATCAATCATGTTCCAGTTCCAAGCACTACACAAGCAATATTTGTTTCTTCTTTGAAGAGGAAACGTCAGTACTCACGTGCGCGTCAGAACTTGGCCTGGCGCTGCGGCGATCTGGAGATAGGCAGGCGAGCTCCTGGTCTGCGTGTTCTTGGTCAAGGGCGCGCCAGGTCCTGGCGGAGGGCAAATTCGTGGACGATATCCTGGGCGAGGTCGGGTGTACAGGAGGCCAGAGGGGAGATAGCTTCTGCCCGCCACCAACCCAGCCCCGACGCCGCTCCAGTCCGCCCCCGACCGTGGCGCTGCAGTTTCGACAGAACAGCGGGATGAGCTGACGGCGACTTCAATTAGGTGGCAGCGCGTGAAATGCGGCGGCGGCGCTCGCGAGGATTTGAGCACTGGCCTGCTCGCCTTGCCCCCCCGTCCCCATCCATGGGCGGCGGCCGCCCATTACGCGCTTGAATGGCGGTAAGGTCGTCTGCGTCCTGTTCCTCTCCCGCGCCGCGGACCCATCCGGCGGCTGGAGCGCGCTCCCGCCATCAAAGACAGGTTACTGTCGGGTTCGGCCCCGTCTGGATGTTTCGATTCGAGGTCTTCGCTGGTCCTGTTGACATCGGCCGCCCGCGCGTCTGGGTCAGTTCCTTCGACGACTGGAGGTGTTGCTAGAGCACGCTGCCCCAGTGCCCCGTCTGGATTGAGCACATGTGCGTTCACGGCGCCGGAGGCATCTAGCTCTCCCAAATCCTGGCTGCCGGCATCCGCATCGCATATCGTCCTCGCGCCGCTCTCACAAGGCGGCGGCCGGAGCAGCACGCGGCCCTCTGCCGTCCCTCGTGTGTAAATCGAGGCGGTCGCCATGGCTTCATCCGCATCGCATCTCGGCCCCGCGCCCACCGCGACAGCCAATGGTGGCATAGAAAAGAACGTTTTGTTTTTAGCGGTGGCAAATCTCGTAATTATCACGAAACGAAAAGATGTGTTGAGTTGTCAAACATTGGAGCAATCTGAACCATTGGCCAAGAATTGAAGGGCTCATATTTAATGTATCAACACAAGTTTGCTCTTTTAATATTAGTATAGATAACTTCTTCGGTGTTGGCTATGATCAAGAAGGACGAATAACAGAAGGGAGCCATGACAGCTAGCGTTGTTGTTTAAGGGCTAAGGCCTTATGGATTGATGTCTCTATGCGCGGAAGGAAGTGAATTTTGGGGTTTGTAATATATTTGTTGGTTAACATAGGATGCATGCATCCAGGAAACAAATAGCACTGTAGAATGAAGCAAATTTGTAATAGGTAGGATACATGAGATATGAAAGTATGAAGCTGTGTATTTCGATGACATGAAATTAGCAAATATGTATGTTGTATGAAATATGTGAACTGAATGTATGAAGCACTATGATTTTCTCCAAATATTGGAAATAAAGCTTTAGTCACACAATTTTTTAATTACAGATTTAACATAACAAAGTTTTGGTAACGTACCAATCATGCTTCTAACATTAGTGCACTATGCTTCCTAGGCATATGAATCAAGCTTCTTGCGCACTAATCCCCTATGTGCTTCCTACATTTAGTGTATTATGTTTGAACAATTCAAATCTCATGTTGGTACCTTCCAATTGTTTGTCAAATATGTATCCCGTTACACATGACACACATATTTGCATGCTACATCCAAGAAAAACCATTCACCATGGAAGCAATAGTCTACTGTCGACGGAAACATAGTTTGATATGCTTAAAATAAATATTTTCAGAATGAAGCAATATTAAGTTGCATAAGAAGCAAATTAAATAACGTCGGAAACAAAAAAAAGTCTTCCAAGAAAGAAAATCTGCATTCCTGAAAAAAAAGTCTTCCGTAGAAAATCTGTATGGCCCATACCTTGACGAGAGCATGTAAATGTCCGTTGTTGCATTGTAGCAGAATTCTTCACTTTATGGCCGCTGCTTCTTCTAATGCTAAAACCGATACTTTCAGCATACTTGTTATAAAAAGAATAAGCTTCTTCTTCTGACAAAAAATGCATGCCAAGTTTTGGAACCCTTCCATTAGCGGGATCTATTGGGTTTCTTGAAAATCCTATATCAATTAATATGTAATATAGTTAATACATAGATGTGGCATTCAAGTGCATTAGTATCTCACGGTTGTCATAAAATAATTGTCGAGTTTAAGCAAGAGAAGAGCATTATGTCCGTGTGAAATAATTAAACAATTGTTTTCTTTTACGCTTGATTCTTCTTTGATTTGTCTGCGAGTTCTTTGACTGTAACAGCATTACCTGATGTTGTCTACTTAATCGATGATAAAGTAACTATCATTTGATCTTGTGCATGCAGATGTTCCCAGAATTTTGCAAGGAGTTCCTATACATCTAGGCTGATGGAGGAAAGCAAAGGAAGGGGATGGCAGGATCGGGTGGATTCCCACGATCGGTTAAAAAAGAAATTGCAAATTCATCAAGAAAAATAGGGTCAGATTTCTTACAGTCTTTCCGTGAGATTCATCGACATCATTAAGCCCTTGATTACTTGAAGAAGCCATCGGTGACTTGTCCTGATTGCTGTGTGTTAAACTCGAGCCTGTGTGTTCAATTGGAGTATAATTCGTGTACGTTGGTTGCTGCGACTCAAGAACGCATGTTTCTGTTAGTTTGGCGGCGGATTTTGGCGCGCACCAATGTATTTTGAGGATTTGTTCCCGCCAGATTAAGTATCTCCTGTTTTGTGTTTAGTTTTAATGTCCTGCTTGTATTACGGAAACGGAGGGAAGGAAACAGACGTGGGTGTATTTCAGCGGTTTTCTTTTTGTTTTTTTGGAAGGAAAAGGGGAAGCTGGGGGTGCGGGAGGCAGAGCCGCTGGATGGCTTCCACGTATGGATGTCAATGGGTACCCGCAAACCCGATACCCGACGGGTACCCGCCTTAAATGGGGCGGGTTTGGTAAGAAAAAAAACCCACGGGGCTGCTTATTGGTAAAAACCTAGACCCGTCGGGTCTAGCGGGGACGGGTATGGGGGTGCCAAACCCATACCCGCAGACCCGCATACCCGCTATGTCTGAGGAGTGGCCCACATGTCATTGCCTCACACTCTAACTCTCACCTAACCCAGCCACTCTCTCCCCATTTTCTGTGCTGCTGCAATGCTTGGCGGGTACGGGGCGGGTCCCGCGTACCCGCCGGGTCGCCGGTATGGTAGAGATCTTGTCCCGCCGGCGGGTATGGGGCGGGTGGCGGGTGCTGGTTGAGGGGCCGGGTGCGGGTATATATGGGGATGCCAAACCCGGCCCCGAACCCGGCGGGTGTCATCCGTACTTCCACGCGTGCAGTCGCACGGATGGTCGCACGCCCAGGCGACAGGCAAGCCCCGTCGTCCCACCACCAGCGTCAAGTGACGTGACCGCAGGTGGTACTCCACTAATTATTCAACGACCCGCATATGCATGAATCTGCAGGCCTGCTTGATTCTGCAGCGAGACTTCATTGGTGTATGTGGATCAGTGCCGCAGATCGACTAGCTTCCTCGCTAGCTTCGACTCCAAGTCTCCTTTACCTCCCTCGCTCTTGGAAACGACCATCGTTCAGGAATCAGGATGAGTGCTGATTCCGTTCACGCCCGGTGATGATTCCGTTCACGGGAAAAGAATACATGCAAAGCCTACTACCGGTCTTATTTTGGGGCTACAAATACAAGAAGGATACGATACGAAAACGTACATTTGTCAAAACACAATAGGGTATAATGCATCCATCTGTATACCAAAATGCACCCACAAAACAAGTAGGCAACACGAAAAGAAATATTGTGGCTCACAATTTCGACAAGCGACATTTGGACAGACAAACTTTGAAGTTGGCATGAGTAGTTTCACATAGGCATTAATTAAGACACGCATCCTGACCTTTTTTTTTTTTTTTTTTTTTAGAAAAGGAGGGTGCGATTCCCCGGCCTCTGCATCGAGTGATGCACACAGCCATACGCACTTATTAATTCCAACCAGAGTTACAGAGTACAATGTTGAGCACAAACTGAAATCAACCTGTCGACAACAAGGGTCGCTACCACTATGATGGGGGTGACTAACACCAACGCACATCATCTAAAACCCATTCAGCTAAACACTCAACGCACACCGACATGTACGCTTTAGTCGCTGCCGCCGTCTTCCACGAACCCATCTTCAGAAAGGATCTACACCATGACCTTGCAAAACCGGTCTGCCGTCGGCATCGCCACGATGCCAGACAGCGCCACCATGCTTGAGTCCATCAACCCGAAGTCGAGACCCCGCAGCGCCACGCCGCCGAGACACACCGACATCGACATCCGGCGCTGCTCCACAGACGATGCCCCCAAGAGGGAACACGACACCACAGCGCCGCCATCGTCCGATCCGTAGATCTTAGGGTTTCCCCCGGAGCATTGCAAGCGAGAAGACGTGGACTGCTAGGACGATACCTTCAACAAGGTAACGACGTCAAGACGTCGCCATCGCCCGCCAAAAGGTCGGCTTTCACCGGCAGCCGCGCCTCTCAACTCGCCGCCGGTGCTAGATGTAGGATCTGAGATCCAACACACCCAGCCAGGCCAATCCCTCCGACGGAAGAGGAGCCGCCACCACCATGTCCTCGTGTCACGAGCCAAGCCCGGAGGTATTGCACCGTCGCCGGCGTTGGTGGAGTGCAGATTAAACTTCGGCCCGCCGAAGCCCATCTGGGCCGCGGGCGCCGCCGCCTCCCCTGCACAGCCGCCATCGCCGGCGCCTACACGCCACCCACGGCCGCCGCTGGTTCGCGGCACCGCCGACGAATCGTCCGAGGCGGTGCGCCGCCGCACCGATCCGATCTTCAGCCGAGGAAAGCCGCCGCCGCCGCCGCGCCACAGGGGCTTTGCCCTGCGACGGCAAGGGCGACGGCGGCGGGAAGGGAGGAGAGGTGGGGGAGGTGGAGGGCCGGGCGGTGGGGAGCTCCCCGGTGCGGCGCGGGCGCCGCCGCACGGGAGAGGGTGCTGTTTGTTTGAACGGGAGAGGGTGCTGTTTGTTTGACACGCATCCTGACCTGATTGCATTTTGACGGTGGTGGAGCCACGCATAAGCTGTATAGTCAATTGACTACAATATGTTTGCAAAAAATCCATATATGATATACTCCGATGGGAAGACAAGATCGGACACCGATATCTAGTTGTGCCCATGACAAATAGATGGTATTTTGTGGCATACGGCTATGCTTTGCACTTCTGACCTCTGATTTAGTGGCTGACATGTGGGTCAGCTCGCCAACTGGCCCATTAACGATTTTTGTAACGCCATTAATGTCGCCATATATTACCATATGGCTAAAATCTGTTAATAAATTGAGAAAATCTTGTAATAATTTGAGAAAATCTAAAATACAAGGCCATACATATTATATACACAGCCTAACCTTCGACCTGACCACATAATTCAAAAAGAGAGAAAACATAAACAGGACCAAGAACAGGGATAAGATAGTCTCGAGATTTTTCACCCGACCTACTTATGGAGATGAAAGCTACTCTTTGCTTCCTCATGGTGCTTCTGCTGCTAGGAAGTTGCACTACTACTCATGCTGGTACTACTCCCTGCTTCACCCTCTTTCTTGGTGTCCTCTCTCAACTATGAGTTAGACAAGTTTTATCCGAGACTGGCTCTGCATTTCTAACATAAATATTTAAATCATGTGAGACCTCCAAGATTGGTAAGTAAATAGCATATTATTTTACTGATATCTTTTCTGTATACAGACCAGTGCAATAAGCACCGTTTAAAAAGGCCCTGGTGCGACAATAGATATTGCATAGCGATCTGCAATGATGAATGCAAAGGCAAAGGACTAACCGTCAAGCAAGCTTGGTGTGGCGGCCCATTGGTCCCCTTTATGTATTGCGACTGCGTTTGTTGTGAAGGCTAGAAGTCCTGGAGGTGGAGACATACCCATGCAAAGGAGAGATGTAGGACAACATCATGTGTAGGGTGTCATTGTCAAGGTTATGAAAAATAAGGCCTAGTAATAATCATGCAGTTGTTTGCAGGAAATAGATTTATACATGCACACATGGGTGTGGGAGCTATCTTTACCGTCTATTGGTTGTTCTGTGTTTTGAGATCCGCAAAAAGCATCTATCTTCATAAATCCCTAAAAAAGACCAACCTCTTATGGTTTTGTGATGTATCCCGGAAGAGGCGTTTTGTAGGACGAGCTACATGCAACCCCTTTTTTCAAATTTTTGAAAACGACACCTTGAAATTTCAGAAATTTCTGAAAATATTCCTAGGTGTAGATAATGATGATTTCCACCGGTGTGTAAAATATGAACGCGAAATATTCTGTATTGTGTGGTGAGTAAAAATAAATGACAAATTTCGAAATCTGAGGTGCCGAACAGTGCAGATTTCAAAAAAAAATCAAATGTATCAGAATTTGTCATTTTTATGTTGGCCGGAATACAAAATATGTGGCGTTGAAACTTTGCATAACAAACTTTTAATGTTGGAAAGGACCATCCTTCAGGCTGAGTGATGAATTGATGATGACGGCCTCCCGCGAGATCCAAGTGACGGAGAAGCGGCACGTGGGCCAGCCATGCCACGCGCGGGGAACGCAGGGGCCGAGTCCGGCACGGCCTCGTCGGAGGAGGACGTGGGCGACCGAGGCGGCGTGGTTGTCGCGGCATGCCCCGGCGCCGGAGCCGGGATGCAGAAACGCACGGTCTTGGGAGGGCGTGCTGGCGCAGACGAAATTGAGGCCATGCCCCGCAGGATTCCGGTGGGCGCCTTCGCCCTTGAAGACATGGTCGGAGGGCGCGCCACCAGGCTCCTTGACGTCAAGCCAACGTTGGCCACCGCACAGACCTCAGGCGAGGTCAGCAGCAGGGAGCCCACCAGGACGCTCTGAAGGCGCCGCCCGGAGCAGTCGGGAGTGGACGGAGCTGGCAGGGGCGGCCCCGCGAGCGTGGCGGCGGATCCAGAACCGAACGGAGCTGCGGCATGAGGGGCGCGGCCGAGAAAAGCAGGCGTGAAACCAGGAGGGAGTGAAGCTGGGGGTGCTGGGAGGTGGGTGGAGCTGGCGCGGGAGGAGTGGCTGCGGGGCTTGCCGCCGGGGAGCACGGCCGGTTCCCACCCCATCATTCGCTCCATTGTGGTTGCGACATCCACCCAGCAAAGGACGGGAGGCATCCTTGCCCTGTCCCCTCGCGATACGGCGCTCTCTGCCCGAGATGACGAAGGATGGCTCACCCCCAAGAAGCGGCGCCGCCCGGGAGCGGCCCGACTTCCTTATCGACTCGACGGCTCCAATTTACTCCGGTCTTCGATGCCGTCGCGCCGCAGAGCCTACTACTGCTCGCCACGCTCCAACCGTGCCCCCAATAACCACTCCAGCTCCAGCTCGTCTTCGCGCTCTCGACGATCCCCTGTTCGTCGCTGCCGTCGGTGCCGCGCCAGCGACCACTTCGCCGCGGCCTGCCGTGACCCAGTGCGGTGTGACCGGTGCGACCGTTCTGGACATTGGGCCCGCGACTGCCACCAAGATTGCCCTGCACCCTTGACAGCCCTCCGCGCCGCCCTACCCGCCCCGACGCGCTCGCAGCCTTGGCCTCCGCCTCCTCCGTCGTTGGCCCCTTATGGTGGAGTTGTTCCCGAGCACAGCATGGACTTCTTTGACGCCTCGGCGCCACCGCCGACGCCTGTGCCGCCGGCGCGCGGGAGAGCGAGTTCGCCGCGTCTCCGGAGCGTCATCACGGGCTCCCTCGACCTCGAAGCTTCTGCCCCTGCTGACTGTGTCGCCCCCGCGCTGGGCTCCGTCCCGCGGCACCTGCTCTTCGATGTTGTGGTGGCGCCCCCGCCGGTCGCCTCCCTGCTGGATCCTGTCGCTGCTCCGGCCCTGTCATTCGTCCTCCCGCTCGGCGTCTCGTCCCGTCGAAGGAAAAGCTCGCTGGCCGACACTCCGCTTCGCCAACTCATGCTCGTCACGCCCAGAGCGCGCCGACGAGCTCTACCTCCAGCGACCTCGCGCTCGGCAGCCAGGATCATGCGCACCCTGCGAGGGTGTTGGCTAGTGAGAGGTGCTACAAGATGAGCGTGGACGATGTGCTCTCGGCGGAGAACAAAGGACTGACCTGGGGCTGCTGCAAATGCAAGGAAAGGTCGGCGACCGCAAGACGGCTGAGTCGGAGGTGCTTTTGTGCCTGTCGACGGCTGCGACCGGGGAGGTGTTGCCTGAGGTCTGTTGTAGTCACCCGCTCCTTTCTCCGGACGCGGGCCTCACCGTTCTGCTCTCGCCCGGCGACGCGCCGTGCGAGGGGGGACATCCCAGCGTGGACGTTGAGAGCGTGGATGGCCTCACCATGGTGTTGATCTCTCCTGGCGACGCGCTGTGCGACGGGGGATTTTCCAGTGAGGATGATGAGGACGAGGAGATGGAGCAGCTCCTACCTTGCCTCGCCGATCTGGATCAGCAGGAGCTACTGCTGGACGGCGAGGAGGTGGGCGACTGGGCGAGGAGGGAGTTAGAGCCCGTCGCGGACGTCATTGACGCTGACGCGGAGGCTGCTACGATTGGAAACCTCCTCGCTGCCGATACTCATGTCAACAGTGATGATGATGATGTTGCTGACGCTGCGGGTACGACTCCCACATCTGGCATCGTGATACGCAGTGTCGCGGATCTGTTCAGCCTGCCGGTTGCGCCGCTGCTGCCCATGCCTATTCCGCCAATGCCACGTGCTGATGCGGCCCTTCCCGCCCCCGACCGTCGTAGCGGCAGGCTCGCGGCGAAGCCTCAACTCCCTGCGGTCGGCAAAGCGCAGCGTGTCCTACACAAGAAAATGGGGTTCGACTTTGGAGCTATGCCCCTGGTGGAGGCTAAGAAAGAATTCACGAACACCTGCAAGAAGGCTCCGTTCTCTGATTCGGCAATCCGCGGGTTGAGTACCCTCCTCAGGCTGAACTTGCCGTCCATGACGGCAGCGGATGAAGCTTTGATTGGCCTTGCTGGCCCAGGGGGAAGCGATTTCCCGCCTCCGTCGGCGCTGGACGTCTCCGCCTGATCTGCTTCCCGACCCCAGATCGCGCCGCGTAGTTGCGTTTTGAAGATATGACGATATATCTTTCTGAGAGAATAGACGGAGTAGGGTGATTTGGATCCTAGCGGGGCTACTTTTCGCCTAGTATGCCCTGTCATGTATGGTTTTTTTTCTTTTTGGCCTCGGCCGTGTCATGTTTGCTTCTCCTATATCAATATAAAAGGCAAAGCTTTTGCCTCGTTTCAAAAAAAATGAATTGATGATTCCGTTCGTGGAGAAAAATGCACGCAGAACCTACCACCGCTCTTATTTCGTTCGTGATGAAGTTTACGGACGTGTATACCTAGGCCCCCCTGATAATACTGCTGATCCAGTGTAAATGGCAGGATATATTTACGTGACGGAATTTTAGCAGACATTCCAATCGGGGCCGCAAGCTGCTTCGACACAGGAATCGATATTGCCGTTCAAAGAATTAGCATGACGCACGCGCGGGTCAGCATGGTTCGATCGCGCGCGATCCGTTGCTGTTGCCATGTTTCGGGATCAAAGCAGCGACACATCGATCGGACGATCGGTATCGTACTACTACTACTCCCTCCGTCCAAAAATAAGTGTCTCAAGTTTACTAATTAAGAACCGACACGCCACATGATGCGTTCCCACGTACGGGGTGTTTAGACCGTACGAAAGCGGCGGCACTACGGCCCGCATGCGGTCTCGACAGGCGCAAAGCGACGCAGCCCTGCTGCGGGATGGAAACGGCCCGAGCCGTGCGCCGGCCGGTCGGTCGCACGGAAGGGACCAGCGCCGCGCGCGGCTGGCGGTGCTGGCGTGTCCGTCCAGGACTCCACGCCGAAGCTTGGGCGGCCACAAACCTTACGTGCGCCTCTCTTGGAGACACTAGATGGTGGTGGGCTGAGCTCAGCTGACGGCCGTGGAGCGGCCCGCGACCGTGCATTGTGCGTAGGCACTGTACATGGAAGAGAATTTCAATGCACATCATCCAAATAGCAGAGGAAGGCAAATGCGGGACCCAGACACAAAAAAAAAACGCTTTTCCTATTTAAGGGGGACGGGTGTGCGCACACTTCCTCCGCTTCTTCCTTTGTCACCCCGCCCACCTCTCTCGACACCCCGATGGACAAAGATGTCTAACGATTTTAAAATTTTGGCTTTCCTTATCTCAACGACTTACCGACTTACCATCTGTCTACTACAACAAACTTTAGCTAGCTCCGACGAGGGAGAGGTGAGGCCGCGGTGCGCCTTTTGTTCTCTGCAAATGCTTGTAGTCACCGCTAGGTAGTCCGAACACATATTTATAATTTTATTATTTTTATATTTATGTGGACCGTCGCAGATGATCAATATATCGGTTGATTTTTTCATAAAAGAAGATCAAACTCGTATCGTTATCGGTGGCAACGTGTCGACGTGACCTCGCGAAACCATGGTACGCATGCGGGCCGTCGCGAGATATTAACGGCCCGAGCCGATCTCGTGTAACTCCGAGGGAGGGGCCAACGGAAGGAGGTCATGCATGTTCAGTCTGGAACAAAGGATATCTCACGAGAGTTTTGTGTGCATTTATGAGCCCAAGGTTAAACCTTCAACGTCTAAGATGCCTCCAATCTTACGGACATATGTTAATCCGATGGGAAGGCAGGATCGGACACTGATTTCTAGCGGTGCCCATGACAAATAGATGGTACTAGAAGAATACTCCGCGCGTTGCAGCGGGTATCTATTTATGAACTCTATTTTTTAAGGGAAACGCTTATGTTCCCCTGGAGGATCGATCCTCCGGGTCGACACGCGGGCGCGTACGCATGACGCGTCTCCGTTTTGGCGACGCCAGGTTGGCTGGGCCCCACGCGCCACGTCTCTATCAATTCCTGCCCGCACGTTCTCTCTCCCATCACCACACATGCCTTGACTTGGACTCTCTTCTGCCTGGACCGTGGATTCTTCTTTTTTTTTAGCTATAAAGTGGTCGTATCCACCGACCGAATAGATAGAAAGAGTTGACCCAGTTTATAAGGAAAACCGGGTCCAAAAACCATACAATCTGTACAAAAGAATGACACAAACGAAGCGACCCGCCGCCCACACGACCCAAGTCGACAAACGCCACAACACACACCACCTGCTCCGGGGCCGCCGCCCCGGCGTAACAACCAGATCGACCTTCGCATTGCCCGAAAGTGATCCAGTCATGGTCGACGAACCCTCTGCCCACGCAGTCTTCATCCAGGTTGCCACCAAAACCACCTGCTCCGGGGCCGCCGCCCCGGCGTAACAACCAGATCGACCTTCACATTGCCCGAAAGTGATCCTGTCATGGTCGACGAACCCTCTGCCCACGCAGTCTTCATCCAGGTTGCCACCAAAACCACCTGTTCCGGGGCCGCCGCCCCGGTGTAGCAACCAGATCGACCTTCGCATTGCCCGAAGACGATCCAGTCGGGTCGACGAACCCTCTGCCCAAGCAGTCTTCATCCAGGTCGCCACCCAAACCCACACTAAACAACGGTTCTGCCTCATAGAACCGTCGTAGCGTGGGAGCTCGAGGCCGCCGCCTCGACGCACCACCACCTTCCGGAGCCGCCGCCCCGACATCCACCGCCCACGACCACACGTCATTCTGCACATCCGTCGTGAAACCGTTGCACCGCGCTGGCCAAGGGCTCCAAAGCGGCGCCTCCAACAAGGTAGTGACGAGAACGTTGGTGCCTGGTTGACGGGAGAGTATTTGAGGATGATGATGATGGTGATGATGAGTACTTCCCCGGCAACGGCGCCAGAAAACAGCTTGATGGCTACGTGTTGGTGAACCCCAAGAGGAAGGTTATGATGTAGACAGCAGAAGTTTTCCCTTGAATAATCTACCCAAGGTTATCAATCCAGTAGGACTTGACGAACTATCGGAAGGTTGTTGATGTTGACTCCCCCTGGCGCTAGGGAGCTTGCACCAACGTGGAATCTGCACAGACACAAACCAGAACTTTGCCCAACACGAAACAGAGAGGTTGTCAATCTCTCCGGTCTTGCAGAAACAAAGAGTTAAACGTATGGTGTGGAAAACAGCAGGAAACACAGCAAGTAACAGGAAACAGATGATTGCAGCAGGTTGTGTAAACAGTATGAGGAAATTGGACCAGGGTCCACAGTTCACTAGTGGTGTCTCTCTCAGAACAGATAACTAGCATGTTGGGTAAACAAATTACAGCTGGACAATTGACAAATAGAGAGGGCATAACAATGCAATACATGCCAAGATGTCTACTATGAAATCTAGTTGGGCATTACAACAAAGTACATAGACCGTTATTCCAACAGCATCTATGCCTAAATAATCCACCTTCAAGGTAGCATCCGCATCCTGTTCAGTATTAAGTTGCTAACAACAGATTATTGCATGAAGTAAAGTGTGTAATGTAATCAATACAAGTGCCCTTGGACACTGCACCAATGTTTTATCCCTTGTAGCAACAGCACATCTACCATTTTAGACCTTTCTGTCACTGATCCAGATATCTAGAGACTGAACCCACTATCGAGCATAAATACCCCCTCTTGGAGTCACAAGCATCTACTTGGCCAAAGCATCTACTAGCAACGGAGAGCATGCAAGATCAGGAGCACATAGATAAACAACTTGAATAAACATGGTATCAATATTCATCGGATCCCAGCAAACACAACATCTAGCATTACAATAAGATGATCTTGATCATGTTAGGCAGCTCACAAGATATAAACATGGAAACACAAGGTAGAGAGACAACCATCTAGCTACTGCTATGGACCCGTAGTTCAGGGGTGGACTACTCACGCTTCACTCCGGAGGCAGGCATGGTGATGTAGAGCCCTCCGGTGATGATCTCCCCTCCGGCAGGGTGCCGGGAAGAGCTTTAGAACTCCTCCGATCTGAGATTGACGATGACGGCCGCGACGGAACTGTTCGTGGAATATGATCGACCGTAATAGGGTTTTCGTGTCGCGGAGAATATATAGGCGAAGAGGCGGCGTCGGTGGCCGAGGGGGGCCACCACGCCATAGGGGGGCGCGGGCCCACCCTGGGTCGCGCCCTAGTGCGGAGTGGCCCCCTGGTGGGTCTGCTCCGACTCCCCTTTGGACTCCGTGATCTCCTCGTGATATTATTGACGATGTCTTTTGTTTCGTCCAATTCCGAGAATATTTCCTTAATAGATTTTCTGAAACCAAAAACAGCAGAAAACAGGGAACTGGCACTGTGGCATCTTGTTAATAGGTTAGTCCCAGAAAATGCATAAAAATGATATAAAGTGTAGCCAAAACATGTAGCAACTGATATAATAACAGCATGGAACATCAAAAATTATAGATATGTTTGAGACGTATCAACCGTCACCGCCGCCCGCTCACGAAGGAGTAAAGGTTTTCACCCGGAGAACTTGGAACCACCACGCGTTAGACGAGATCGAAAAGCTCCACGACGACGCAATCAAGAAAGGGAACGACGCCCGAGGGCGCCGCCGTCGTCGGCACTGACCGAAGTCCATGCGAGCTTTCGCCTGGAGTTCAACCCGACCGCAAAGTTTCGGGAGCAACAGGATGGCATCCCGGCCATGTCGTCAGCCACCGAGCTCCACCGCATGCCGCAGCAGCCGCGGCACCACCTTCCACTGCCGCTGCCATGGCCATGCCCGCTTCAGCCGCTCCGCTGGAGTAGCCACCACTGTCCGGGGCCGCCGCCCCGGCTTCCACGCCGCCCGGACGCCGGAGCACGGTGGCAGGAGAGGCCATCTCCTGCCTCCTCGCCGGAGTCTCCGCCACCTCCTCCTCGGGCGCCGGAGCACGTCGGCAGGGGATGCCACCCCCAGCGACCGCGCCGGAACCACCTCCTCCGCCACAGCGCCCTGCACCGCATCTCCACCAGCTTCACGCGACCAACAGCGGCCATCATCCTCGCGCGCCACAGCCCTCCCGGCAAACACCACGGCCAGGAGCTCGCCACTGCATCCACACCTCTTCACTGCCCAGTGCCAAACACCACGGGCTGTAGCTCGACACCACATCGCCCCCTCCGCGCCAGGGGCCTCCTCCACCGCCGGGACGCCCACCTCCGCATGGAGCCATCGTCACAGGCACTTCCTCCTCGCCGGCGCAGCCGCGCCCAGGGTCGCCCCGAAACGCCCCCTCGGGCCCAGATGCGGCCCGCGCGCCGCCACGCGACTCGACGGAGAGGCTCGCCGCGCCCACTCCTTCCTCTGCCCCGCCGCCGCAGGGAGACCTCCGCGCCGTCGCTCCGGCCCATCGCTCCGCCGTCGCCAAGTGCCGCCTGCACGCATGGAGCGGGAGAGCCTGGATTCTTCTTTCCGGTGAACGAATGGATACAGAGAAAATTTCACGGTAGTTTGGTTGCACGCACGATAGTTTCTAGAAGGACGAATGTTGCATATGTCAATGAATTTTTCTCTTTGGAAAAGACAAAAAAGTTTTCGAGCCAATAGTAGTAATACTAGCTCCAGATCGCGTCGCTGAATCACGGTCACCAGCAGTGCAGATTGTGTAATCATTAGCGGTAAGCCCCCTCCATAAGTTTCTGCCATTGCATCCGTTTCTTAATCCCGATCGCAGTTGGGCAAGTTCGGTAGAAGTACTTCCTCTGTTCCAAATTAATTGACTTCCATTTGTCCACATATGGATAATTAAGGACCGACATGCCACATGCGTTCCCACGTACGACAGCGGCGGCACAAGCAACCTGCATCATGCGGTTTACGAAACACAACATGCACGTACGTCACCCTGACCTCTCCGATCAAACTCAGCTCGTCCGTGCGGGCATGCACTGTCTCGACAGGCGCTAAGCGACGCCGCGCGATGGAAACGGCCCGGACCGTGCGCCGGTCGGCTGGCGGCACCGGCGCCGGCGTGGCCGTCCAGGGCGCAAACTGCACTGTTGGGAAAAGGACTGACCGGGCCCGAACGCTGGTCCAGTACGTACGTGCGCTTCTCTTCGGGTCAAAAGATGGTGGTGGGCTGAGCTGACGGCCATGGAGCGGCCCTCGACAGTGCATGTGCGCACCCTTTAGAGCGAGTACAATAAGACCTAGTCGGGCTATAACATTTGCCATGTCTTAATCCTACGTGGAAGAGAGAAGGCATGAGAGAGAGGAGAGCCGGCGCTTCATCTACAGCCGGGCGATAGCACATCCAACGAGAAAAAGTAGCTGGCTTGCAGCGTAGGGCCAATAGCATGCAAGTATTGAATAATCAAATCTTTAATAAAGCTACTTAGCAGCTGATCTAATAGCCGATTCATTGTATGGCTGGGCTGTATACTGACTTTAAAGTGACCTGGCATGTTTCTACAGCCATCAGCCGGCTGCATTACTAAACTTGCTCTTACAAACAAGATCTCAAAGAATATATCTGCCTCAAGCTGTGCGATCACGATTTCCGGGAAAGGTAAATTAGATCGGCCAGAAAAAAAAAGGGTACACTACTATAGATCATACGTACTCAAATACATTGTTTCTCAAATGTGAATTTATGTTCAATTATTTTAGGCTTACATATCTACAATCTACTCGCTCCGTTCACAAAAGGATGTCTCAACCTATTTCAAATTTGTATGTATCTACACACTAAATCATGTTTAGATATATGCAAATTTAGGATAAGTTGAGACATCCTTTTATGAACGGAGGCAGTATATGATTGGACTAGCGACTTATTTCGCCTATGATTTCGTGCGAAAGCTGTATGTTATCTAACATACAGTACAATTTTTTCATTCAATCATATATATTGTCCCAAGATACATATATTAGGGGAAGCCCGACTTCTTAGGGTTGTAATCAGTGCGAGTAGTCCGGATCAATCGATCGTCGACCAAAACAGCTGCCCTGAGATGTTGTATAATCAGGTAAGTTCATGAATAATGTCAGAATATAAATCATGATTAAAATAACTACTGTTGTGTAACTCATACATACAAAATGTACTAAACTACATAAAACAGCTGCAACATAATATAGCAAACATTTAATCACAAAACAATATTTAACCGACACACAGAAGTACGTCACACATGTCGGTTTCAGATGAAGTTGTTGTCGTTCAGCAGTTACAACGTTGGCGAAGACCGATCGCAGCAAACAATGTTTGGCCTGAGTGTTGGACGGTAGACGACCCATGATAAATAATGCGAGCAGTGTGCGAGATACTTCCCACATATATATTCACACTCTCCGGTACAGGATCACTCGTTGGTACAAAAACAAAAACTGACACCTTATAAGTAATGCGAGCATTGTGCGAACACATGATAAAATTTGAAGACTAGCTAACTGCTGACACCTCATACATTCTAGAATTACATATACTTGATACTCATGTACTTTAGAAATCTCAATAAAGTTGTTGAGTAGATCCTTACGCTCCGAAATATTATACAAGTAATTAATAAAGGGTTGTACCCACAAAGGAAATCTGTATATGGTCTTATATCCTTGTTAAGAGGTTTGCAAGGAGGTTGGTTCAAACTTCAAACCAAAGAGCTAGTTTTGCAAGATATTTAATAATACTAAGAAAAAATGCATACAAATATAATGTTTTGCCTAGATGTACACCGAAGTGCACTATAATAAAAGAGTATATAAATATACCAAACTAGATATAACACTATTAAAATATATATAGTTTAATTAAGTACCATTTTTTAACTTCAGTATTATCTCTTAATGTATATGAGCGTATGTAAATTGTTAATTTGGGTAGTACTATTTAAAATAGTATGTGATATAGCATATGGAAGGATGTTAATCACTTAAGATACATTTGGAGATGATTCATTAGAAGTTAAAAAGTTCAATATAAATAGATAAGGAGTATTAAATTACCGTTTTTTATGTTTCATATTTCTCACAAAGTTTAATCTTAAAGAGTCTAAGGAAGGAAGGAAAATTATCTCCACGTTTTCCTATCTACAAGATATGATGGCATGGCTTCAAGAGAAAACTATGAACATTAGTACTGGCAGGGGAGGCGCCAGGGGTATTCTTGTGTATTCGTATGAATACCCAAGATTTGACCCACAAGCCCACAGATACATATTGTTAGAATTTTACTGAGCTTACCTTTAACTGTACCAATTAATTAGATGAAATAGTTATTTTGTAGATGATTCTGATTTGATACGGTGGGCGATTGGGTGGAACCTTGCCTGGGAATTAGATCAAAGCTTTTTCCAGTGCCCAAGTCTGTGTATATGCTGATCTAACAATATGTCATGTTTTGTACAGAACTGCTATCTTTTAACTGTCGAAAGGGTGGAAAATCTGGTACTTGCGACTTCCATGTAGGAGCAATGGCAATTTATCTATGCTTATGTAATGAAAATCTCTAATTAATTTGAAGAAATCGACAAACTTTAGTTAGACTATCAATGTTCTGTTTCCTATAATAATTATCACTGAATCTTCTGCATACAAAAAATCATTGGATAACCCAGGATAGAATCCGAGTTTCGTAATAAAACCCCTTGGGCATAGTAGGGCGTAGAGGCCTGTCTATCAATCTGCATACTAAAACCTGCAATAATATTCTAAAGGACTTCCTCACTAGATTGGACTCCAAGTCTTACCTCCCTCGCTGTCTGAAAGTGAAAACGACCATCGTTCAGGAATCAGGATGAGTATGCTGATTCCGTTCATGAAAAAAAATGCATGCAAAGGCCACTACCGGTCTTATTTTAGGATGAAAACCCAGAGAGCGATCTAGAGTACTTCATTGACTCACGGACTCTGACACAGAGTTGCTATAGATACTGTCGTTCAAAAACTAATCGTATCAGACCTCAATAATTTGGTAATAATGGTACAGAAATACTGTATATAGCTAGCGCTGGTATAGTATATCATTTACCCGAAAATTTACCTGAAGTTGGAGGTTTCCCACGCCGCTGATGTTGTTGACGCATCATGTCACACCATAGACCGGAGCTCGATCGATCTGTGGCCGTAGACATGTTTTAGAATCAAAACAGCGACCCATCGATGGATCAACGTCGCACTTATGATAATTAAGGACCGACAGGCCACATGTGTTCCCACGTACGACAGCGGCGGCATAAGCAACCTGCATCATGTGGTTTACGAAACACAACACGCACGTATGTCAAACTCAGCTCGTTCGTGCGGGCATACAACGTCTTGACGAGGGCAAAGCGCCGCACGTATGTCAAGCTCTGTGCTATTTGTGGTGGTTTCCTCGCTGGTGGTCCAATCCCGCCTCTTGTCTGCCGTTTTACGCAAGTATTTGGTGCTCGGCGTAGTATAGACCATTTTCTTTTATCTTGTCCTTATTCTGCATTGTAAGCGGTTCTCCTCAACACCTTGTATTTTGCCGTTGTAAAACTCTGAGCTTTGTTAATTCAAAGCCGGTCATTATTGCCTTTTATCTAGAAACACTGTGTGTCGCGGTACCGGTCTTTACTTTGGACATTATAATCTACTCGTATATACTAGGTCCTGTCACCCAAGAGAAACCTCTATCGTCTGGATGGGTCAATCGATCGTCAGTCGAAACAGCTAGCTAGCAAGCCGGAGATGGATCGATCGAAGATGATGAGCATTCTTCGGCCGATCCCAGTTGCTGTTTCGGGATCGATCAAAACAGCGAGCGAACGATCGGCATCGCACTGATGTGCAATCAAAGATGGACACCACATATGCGTTCCCACCGTACGAAAGCTGCATGCACTTGAGCAGATACTGAACCCACAGCATAAGGCCCACTTGGTTCATCTTTTATTTTTTCCACGGTTAGAAAACGACGGGTCCTAGTATAGTAGAAAATTACGGAGGTTCCATGCTCCGTATAACTGTACCGTCCATTTCCGGTCCGCATTCCATCCAATCGCGGCCTAAGAATAAACACAATGCATGGGGCAGACACGTACGCCTCTCTGATAAAGCTCAGCTCGTTCGTACCAGCCGGCCCGTCTCGACCGATTATACCTCTCATCGGTCGCCAATTTGTGTGTGCCTTCGGAATCCTTCTAAATATTCAAGACGGTGTTTTTTCGGATTCATATCTTCATAAGTATAAGTAGACTAATCTAATTTAATTATGTAGACAATACACAATTAAACTTCAAACTGAAGGTATACATTTCACATAGGACACGAGCTAAATATTCCTGTCCCCGGCCGAGTGGAGATGAGAAGACGAGATTCGAGGAATAGCTTAACACTTCATACATTATAGAATCACCTATTTGGTTACATATAAAATTGATAGTATTGTGCTCTAAATTTTTGGCCATTTTCTACATTTCCACTCTCTCTAGTCTATGCAATCTACCAAGTTTTGTAGCAACAAAATAATATGGAAAAAGTACCGACAAAAGTGTAATGCGACAATAATGTATTTCAGATTTACTTTCAATTCCATCATAACAAGGGAGTATTTTAAACATAATATATTATGATAGTGTATCGATGGATTCTTAACGACATAACTTTAATGACTACAAAAATACAAGTAAAAAAGTTTGATACAAATGAATAACATGGTTTTAACTCGGCACTGGCCCACAAAAAGGTCTTACGTGTTAATTTTAGTCTTGTCATGTACATGTATATGCATGTTTGTTTTAGTTTTCATGTAGTCTGAGTTGTCCGAGTGAGTATTATTTAGGCAAGGGAAGCGGTAAAACGAGATCTCAGATACGTGGTACCATGCGTCGATTTAAGGTGACATTTAAACTTGACATAGCGAAATTTCACCTTAGCCGGCTGCCGAATTTCGCCGAGCTATTAGGAGTCAAGCCAAATCATTGTCATGTCTGCCATGTCGTCCCGATTCCTATCCATTTTAGATAAAATTAAAGCTAAATCGTGCATGAGATAGTTGTCGGTGGCTGTAGGAAGCAATGGTTGGGATAAGCAAAGCAGCAGGAAGCGGAGACTGCTAGTAGGCGGAGGCTCGACGTTTGCAGGATGCGGAAATATTCGGTTTGAGGGTAAACTTTTGCGGGATCTTTTCAGCCGCTGTCCGCGCGGTATCGCGAACAATTTTAGAGTATCGCCTAAAAACTTTTACGATAATGCTATACAATGGATCTGTTAGAGACACTCTTACACCAGTTGTACGAATAAAATTGACGGGCGGGCTTGATGGATTTGTGGTTATGATAGTTTTATAAACTGTACTAGTGATAGAACCATTGTAGCTGTTAGTTTATATTTTTACCGGTCGAACCGCTGGTAAAAAATAAGTACCCCCTCCGTCCCGGTTTATAAGGCCTCTATATATCCCTAGGTCGTGAATTTAACTAATATAATATAAATTTTAAATTAAAAAATTATACCATTAGAAAATATAAAGTCTGAATTTTCTAATGACATTTTTTTATAGTATATATATCATATTATGTTGCTCAAATTTACGACATGGGGATACGTAGATTACTTATAAATCGGGACAGATGGAGTAACTCAAATTGTACGCCGGCTTATATGTAAATAATTTCTCCAATTAAAGCAGAAGGGAGTAATCCAAAAATAAAGCAAGAGCTTCAAGAGGAAGAAAAAGAGGCCGCGTGCAATTTTAATCGGGGTCACCAAAAAGAATGCCGCTTCCTCTCTGGGTCCCACATAGACTATCACGAGTGTGTGAGAGAAAGGAAAAATCTTATGAATGATCGAGAGATTCGAGAGGATTTTGGCATATCCAGACGCCCTCCCATTATCATGAGATTTAATGTGGACAATCACAAAATGTGGAAAGAAATAATTCAGTACGAGTGTAATACGTATCCGAAACCCCAATTTATTTGGTTACAAAGAATACCAAGCATCCACTTTTGGAAAGGGGCGTGAAGCGTTTTGGCACCCGAGATTCAGGTAAAGCATTTGTAAGTTTCAAAAAGATGGAAAATAATATTAGTTCCACTAAAAAATCTGAACAAATATTTGGAAACAATCTCATGCATCTCACTAATCCCATTCCTCTCGGTCCCTCACTCCCTCATCTCTCTCCGACGGGACCCGGGACCCCGTCGCGACTCTCCGGCGAGCGAGCCGGCGAAGATCCGATGTAGGTGACCGACTCCTCCCTTTCTCCTTCGTCTCGCGCTGCTGCCTCTCATGATCTCATCTCACACTTATCTCGCCGTTATTTTAGGTCGAAGCTGCCCTTGTAAATGGGGGCGCCCCAGCAGTTCGACGAAATGCCACCTCGGAAGAAGCCCACGAGCGCGCCGTCAGCGGCGAAGATGGACGACCTCAAGGACGACGTCCTCCCCATCATCGTCTCGTACCTTCCAGCGCACGAGGCGGTGCGGACGTGCGTGCTCGCCACACGCTGGCGGCACGTCTGGACCCTCGCGCCTGCCCTCCGGATCACCGCGGTCAAGGGCTTCGGGAGCGCCGAGTACGACACGTTCGTCGACCGCCTGCTCTTCTCCTCCGCGAAGGCCCTGCCCGCTGGAGTCATGTGAGTTTGATATGGTGCAGAGCGAGCTTGATTTCGACTGGTCCATGTCTGCTCACCGCCTCACCGTGTATATCGCCAGAGCCTCCAGTCTGCTTTAGACTGCAATGTTCGGGTTCTCCGGTGCCGTTTCATGTCAACCGATATCACCGATATCCCCCACGGCCTACCTGAACCTGCAGCGCCGCTGCTCTCCCAGCACCTCCGGAGGCTAGAGCTTCACTCCATCCGTGTTGCTCTTGATTTTTCGGGCTGCCCGGCTCTGATGGACCTTAAGATGGAGGAGTGCATTATACTTGCTAACAACATGGTGTATCCTTCCTTGAAACATCTGAGCATGAATTTCTGTGAACTGTCCGTTCAACACCGCACATCCATTTCCCTTCCAAGTCTTGTTCGCGTGGAGTTGATTGATTGTTTCGGTAGGCTTCCGTTGCTTGAAAACTTACCATCCTTGGTAACGGCGATTGTTACGCTAGGTGACTATTCTGAGGATCAGTGTTCCATAAGCACCTCAGGTTGTTTTAGTGACAATCCATGTTGGGATTGTCGTTTTTCTTTTGAGTTTGATGCTGATCGGGGCAATAGCTACTTCTTCCAAGGATTGTCGCAAGCTACGCACTTGGAGTTGTCAGCCTATTATGATAACGCAGTATGTATGCTTCCAAACCCTTCTCTATTGACTTCTAATGTTATTTCTATTCAACTGTTCCTTCACTAGTAGTTCTATACCCTCATATACCCAGTTCATGCTACCAAAGGTATCATACTTGTATAATAAAAATAATCAACCATTTTATTTGAATCAAAACATTAAGTGCAATCATTTTTTTTTTTTCAATCTATATGTTCAAATCTGGTTCTGGAATTCCCTCATGGTCTGATCTGTTATTTGCTATCGTCGCAACCTTAATTCTAATTTCAAAGTGTCACCTTTTACTATTGCAAACATATAGATATTCATGTGGCGCACAAAAATAGATGTGCTAACAAACGTTTCCATTACTTGCTTCTTGTTATTATGGAAATGTTAAACATCGTCCCTAGAAAGGTCTCATTCTGCACATAAAGGAATCAGCAGGCTTCTTTCAACTCGCTCCTTTGCGTTTTTGTGTAGTACATTCCCCAAAGGGATTTAAGGTGGCGCCCTAGATTTCCCATGCTAAAGACTCTAGTACTCGACTACTGGTGTTTGCATGCTGACCTCAGTGCAGTAGTTCTCTTTATCCAACAATCACCGAATCTGGAGAAACTCTCTTGAACTCTTTGAGGTATGTATATTGGGGATGGATAGCTGTAAATTACCAAAAATGAACTTCCACGACTTGATAAATTACCAAAATGAACTTCCATGACTTGATTGACCAGTATGATGCTTGTTTGCTATAGGATTTCGATTCTTCAATGGTGACAGAAGGAAGTAACCAGCCTTTGGCATGGGCATCTGTGTCTGACCATCTTAAGATGGTAGAAATCAAATGTGAAAAGGTTGATGGGAGAATTGACAAGGTTCTGAAGATCCTGAGTGCTTGTGGCATATCACTAGAGAAAATCGATATCCAATAAACCGATAAAAGTTCGGGATCTGGAAGTAAGTTAAATATTGGAACTCCATATGCTTCTTGTTTTTATGCTATTTTAATCTGGTTGTTTCACTTATAAACAAGCACTAAGAGGACCTCAAACTTGAAATGACTAATTATTTATGTGCCTGTATCGTACATTTATTTAACTCGTGAAACTTGTTTGGATTAAATTACAATATTTAAACCCATTTTTATTGACTTAACCGCTATTCAGATCCTACTCATAAAAAATAACATATGAATACCATATTCTCACTTGAGCTATGGTTGCTGGTTTAGGCCATGGGTGTTGCATTGACTTATAATTTCTATGCGTGTCCTTGTCCATGAAATCTGTGACTCTTGCATAAAGCGTGAATTGCCAGATTCAGAAAAAAATATTGCCTGCAAATTACCTCATTTATTTCAATAATGTCCTCGCAATTTGATTTTGTAATAACTTTTACAGGTTCTGATCTTGTCTCTACTGGTTTCATCCTGAACTAGATATAAGAAGATCAGGTATACTGGTCTTTCCACCTTCTCTTTGATTATTTGGAAGCATTGTGTTGTGTAACTAGTTTTGCAAGATAACTGTCTTGATTATCTTATTGCAGTCTCTTAGAATGCCTAATTATTTGTATAATTTTCAACCCTATGTCGTGAAGATAATCAAGCTTGCTTGTAGTAGGGCAGGACCATGAGGTTATAAAGAAGTGAACCTTGCATTCCATTTTTTTACTTAGGCCTCTCACAATGCTAATTTGCTCCGTTAATGGTTCACCATTCAAAACCTTCTGTGCATCTTATAACTGCCAATACCTCATTAATCACACTTATCGTTGCTACATCAATAAGAAAATCACAGAGCGGAATGTATATATATTTACCACTATCATTGTTGAGCTTTCTAGCTGGCGAATTGGCAATGGTTTGCCTGATGACAACTGCCATGTGGCTGTGTCCCTTCTCGAATTCATTTAGGATGTCATAGAGAGATGCATGTCTTCTGAAACACTGATAAGGTGCAGACATGTAAGCTGAACATGCAAATACTTGGTACAACCTTTTGAGTTTCCGATGAAGAACAATTCATCTTAGACATGATCATGCTGCAAGATGGTAAGGGCAAAACAAAACTAGTCTGCAATTCTAGCATAGACTATAGACCATATCTGTTCGATTCCACTTTTATTTTATTTTAAGACAAGGAGAAAACAAGTTTACGTGTGCAGATATGTGAACCACGTATAACATCACTATGTATTTTCAATTACGAAGATCAGAGCACTAGTTCGATTTGATTATCTGAATTATTTGGTGTTACATGTTGGCATCTTGAATCTTTTATCACTTGTATGGATTACTTGTTGGTGCATATGTATACCATCTTTTGAGCATCTGCTTTACACAGTACTTGTTTTCTTATCTTGCAGATGTTTCTGCTGCTAGCAAGATTCTATCTATGTCACGTTGGCCATGTTTGACTTGTGAAGACAGTCAATTATCTCGAGCTTTTAGAATGACCTGTCGTGTAGATGCCGCAGTTGGGTTCTCTGTTGGTAGCTTTGTGTCCACCATTTGTTCTGATACTTGTGGATGTGTGTATGGACGTAGAATCTGAATGGATGCATGCCGTCTACAAACTGAACGAGATGCATATCCGAACCTGATATGAATCTGAAATTCTGAATGAATGCATATGTGAGTCGTGAGTGCATTACATGACACCGTTAAGTTATAAATCCACATGTTCACTTGTGTGTGTCGAGGATCAGCCTTTGCTTTCGAACCGGCAGAAGGGTAAAACTGAATCTTGCATGGAGCCATGGCCTCGCCTTTTTCAGTTTTTCGGGTGGAGCAGGTCAATCCTGACCTGGTCGGTTCAGCAACTCGACTGGGATTCTAGTTTTTATGCCGCCAGGTTGCGTCCTCCTTCTCCACCGACTCCGACTCCAACTCCCACATTACGATATCTCAGATGATCCGTCTATATAACTCAGCGAGACGAGAGACATAGCAGCCAGCCGAATAGCCAGGAGCCCAGGAGACTCCCATTGATTGATTCGAGCAATGGCCATGTGTTACGCAGATCAAGCCAACCGAGCGGAGCCGTGGTGGCTCCGCGAGCATCTGCTCCCGCACCTGGAGCTCCCCTTGGACCTGCCGGTGCACTTCATCGCCGAGAAGACCGTCACCGCGAGCGACCTGGACGCGAGGCAGAGCCGGTTCCGCCTGCCGACAGCCGGCGTGCTGCGCAACCTGCGCCCGATGCTCACAGCCAAGGAGCAACAGGCGGCCAACCTGCAGGGGGAGCACCGCGGCGGCGGCAGCAACGGGCTGCCCGTGCAGGTGGTGGACGCCCGCGCCAGGATCATCGAGCTGGAGATGTCTGGGTGCGAGAGCGGCCGCGGCACGAGCCTCAAGGGGGATGAGTATCTGGAGTTCGTCACCGACTGCAGCTTCACCGTCGGCGACGTGGTCCTGATCTGGGCCTTCAAGCCTCGCTTCAGCCCCCTCTATCTTGTCATGGCCAGGAAACCCAAAACCCCAACTCCAACGTCTGCATCTAGCACTACTAGTTAATTAGGGCCATTTTCTCTTCTGGATGTAAAAACATTGTCAATTATATTGTGTCTTCATTGTTTGTTTCTACGACTCTACGAGGTAGAGTCATTTTAATTTTCCTTGGTACTGTACATTGCGATGCTTATGCAAGTCATCTGCTTGCACCCTTGTTTTCCATTGCAGTAGCAACAAAGTCAGCCGAGTCAGAGCCCAAACATTTGACAAATTTGTGTTAATTTCTTTATATTTTAAAACTAACGACAAGGAGCTCAGATTTCATTAATAAATAATTTACGCAGCCACACAGGGAGTAGTATATTGCAATGCTGGAAAAAAGAGGAAAATAAACAGAGTCGGTCATCACTCCGAATTTCGAAGTTTCTTTAGATTCACAACATAGTTCCTTGGATACAAAAATAAACAGGGAGTACTACATTGCAAGTTGACTCTCCACTTCGCGGGAATGGTCTTAAGTTCCATCTGGCATTCATTGAGTTCAGAAACATTAGTCAGGCAACAAAGCTGGTACGACGCGTATCAACTGTCACCGATCCATGTATGCCTATTTTTAATAGGATCTCAACACCGGGCTCTCCTACTCGACGCTTACAGCGTCGCCTACCGTGGTGACGCGTGAGACTGCCGTCTATTGGGCCGGCCCAGGTAAAGTGCTATTGTCTTTATTTCTCGTTTCTCTTTTTTCCTTTCCTTTCGTTTCCATCTTCCTGTTCTTTCTCGTTCGTATGTTAGAAAGTTGAGGACAAAGGTGATATAGTTTAAAAATTGTTCATAAGAAAAAAATGTTTGCAAAGTTTAAGACAATGTTCATATGCATTCACATAGTATAGAATAATTGTTCATGAAATCTTAAAAAATACATTCATATAGTTCAATAATATGTAATATGCAGAGAAAAAATGTTCACATTGTTCAAAAACTATTTATGGGGTTAAAACAAGTTCTGATAATTAAAT
Source organism: Poa pratensis (assembly GCA_947311845.1). NCBI lineage: Eukaryota > Viridiplantae > Streptophyta > Magnoliopsida > Poales > Poaceae > Poa > Poa pratensis. The sequence continues at coordinate 48,848,144 of CAMZMU010000038.1, forward strand.
TATTTATTCATTTAAAAATTCATATACTTTTAAAAATAAAAAGAAACTAACAAATAAACAGGCTAATAAAATAGACAGTGAAAAATAAGAAATCATCGCCGCACATATACCGGCCAGCGCCCGCGGACCAGCCGCGCCGTTAAATACATAGACTCGTCGATCGGTGTGGGGTGTGGCCGTCAGTGATGGAGGGGACGAGCGCCACATCCAAGATGAGCCGGAAAACAGGATAAACGATCACTGCCACATCTCACGTTCTTAACGTGAAGTGGACGCCTGACTAAACAATTGCGCTAGCTAGCTGATCATGCATCTGATCCTGAATATGTACAATACGAGGACGCGCTTACAGCGCAGTGGCTAGGTGCGGCAGTGGCCAGCCAGCCCGCCCCAGTTCGACTCCCGGGGAGCGAATTTGGGTGTCTCACGGGATTATAGCAGCCAGGCACTGGTTTGCTCCCAGCAATAAATCTCAGCTGCCTCCGCGTGCGCTCGCGCCACAACGTCCGAGCTCAAAGCGTGCGTGTGGATAGTTCATAGGTCTAGCTTGCGTAGTGGGGTGCGTAAGTGTGGTGTGCGTGTGGTGTGCGTGTGTGCGCAAGTTCAGATACTACAACTGTACCACCGTAAGAGGCCTAAAAAAAAGAATATGTACAATACGATCGGTGACATATCCAGATATCATGACATACGCATATATGCCCGATCATATCTGTATAGTGGTCAACTTGCGGTTTTCTTGCCATTAGTCGTACGGGAAACAGACATCTACTACAATAGCTTTCACATACCGGGCTTCCAATATTGTTTGCATCAATTTTGTTTCAAAATTGTAGTAGGTCCAAGTGAATTTGAGAAAACTGGTCGCAAAAGCGCTCCACGCAAAAAGAAAGGAAGAAAATGGGCGGGCACCTACAATGCATCTTCAGAGACGACCAATAATTACGAGATCACCCCTTTCATTTTGGGGGTGACGGAGGGATCGTGCCATTCGAGCCTTTTTTTAGGTTGTTTCCCAGCGGCCTAGAGAACACATCAATCAATGGGACTTTCCTAATCCTCACTTCCTTTCAGGAGGAACGTGAAATTATTTTTCCTTAAACGGGAGAGGAGCAGGTTTGAAAAAGGATCTTAGCATGTCTAGGGTTGGGCGCTTTCACATACCGGGCTTCCAATATTGTTTGCATCAATTTTGTTTCAAAATTGTAGTAGGTCCAAGTGAATTTGAGAAAACTGGTCGTAAAAGCGCTCCACGCAAAAAAAAAGGAAGAAAATGGGCGGGCACCTACAATGCATCTTCAGAGACGACCAATAACTACGAGATCACCCCTTTCATTTTGGGAGTGACGGAGGGATCGTGCCATTCGAGCCTTTTTTTAGGTTGTTTCCCGGCGGCCTAGAGAACACATCAATCAATGGGACTTTCCTAATGCTCACTTCCTTTCAGGAGGAACGTGAAATTATTTTTCCTTAAACGGGAGAGGAGCAGGTTTGAAAAAGGATCTTAGCTTGTGTAGGGTTGGGCCAAGAGGGTCTATTACGCCTTCCTTCTTATGCCCATCGGAGTTATTTTTCAAGAACTTGCCATGGTAATAAGAGGGAGAAGGGGGAAGAAGCACACTTGAAGAGCGTAGTACAACGAGGAGTTGTATGTTGTGTTCGAGAATGATGAATCGTTCCTGAAAAGGAGTCTATTGATTCTCATCCAATTGGTCGGATCATAGGGGCAATGCCAAAGGAACGTAACAAGAACAGGTTCAAACTCGGGGCGATGCTGACCTGGAAAGTAACATACAAATTCCATGTAAAATTTATTGTGTCTAATGATCTAACTTGTACTCCATTCCTCATACATGACAATTTGACTCTTTTAAAATCGCCATTTTTTCTATTTGTTTACTACAAATGGTTTTAGCTAAACGTTTACTGCACATCACGTTCTTAACGTGAAGTGGACGCCTGACTAAACAACTGTTTTAGCTAGCTAATCATGCATCCTAAATACTCTATGCACTATACGATCGGTGACTTATCCAGATATCATGACATACGCACATATATATGCCAATCATATCGGTATAGTGGTCAACTTGCGGTTTTCTTGCCATTAGTCATACGGGAAACAGGCATTTACTACAATAGCTTTCACATACCGGGCTTTCAATATATTTTTTTTGCATCATTTTGTTTTTCAAAATTGTAGTCATTAGTCAATACACGTAGAGGTTCAAGTGAACTTGAGAAAACTGGTCGCAAAAGCGCTCCACACAGAAAGATGGAAGAAAATGGCGGGCACCTACAACGCATCTTCACATACCAAGAACTACGAGATCACCCTTTTCATTCTGGGGTGACGGAGAGATCATACCATTCGAGCCTTTATTTTCATGTTTTTCCCAACGGTCTGGAGAAAGTAGCAATAAATAGGACTTTCCTAATCTTCCCTTACTTGCAGGAAGAACGTAAAATACTTTTTCCTTAAATGGGAGTTGAGGATCTTATCGCGTCTAGGGTTGAGCTAGTAGGATCCCTTAACGCCTTCCTTCTTATGCCATCGGAGTTGTTTCCCAAGTACTTTTCATGGTAAGAGGAGAAGGGGAAGAAGCACACTTGAAGAGCGCAGCATAACGGGGAGTTGTATGTTGCGTTGGGAAATGTTGAATCGTTCCTGAAAAGGAGTCTATTAATTCTCTTTCAATTGGTTGAATCGTAAGGGCGATGCCAAAGGAATGTAACAACAAAAGGTTCTCGGGACAAATTAAATGCCGAACTGGAAAATGCCATAGAAATTCCAAGTAAAATTTATTGTGTGTACTCTGTTCCTCATACATGACAATCTGAGTCTTTTCAAATCGCCATATTTTCTATTTGTTTACTACAAAAGGTCTTTCTAACAACGACTACGGTAACAGATAGCATTATTTTTTTCTCGATAAAGAAAGAAACAGATAGTACCTGCCCCTTCAACAAAGAGAGGTCCTCCTACCTGCCCCTTCAACAAAGAGAGGTCCTCCTTTTCTCCCTCTCTTGCGGGCCCTACGATCAGCTCAAAGTCGGAAATTCGGAATGTTCCTCTAAAACAAACTTAACTAACTCAACTTGTACATGTAAAAGGAATTCCGAATCAGTTCCTTTTTCTATACGGTACCCCTAGCCTTCGATCCAACATTTGTCCTAATTAAAAGAGATATATAGGGTCGTCCTCACCTTCCACACACATAGATAGAGAGAGGTCTAGCTCTTGTCCCAGTCCCCCTACCGGCCTCTTCCTTTTCTCTGATTCCTGTTTAAACTTTATGGTACCACCGCCGGTGATCGATTAGCGAGTCATTAGTCTACGACCTACTCCTTTTGAGAGTACTAATAATCAATTAAACCTAACCCTTTTGGAAGAGCATCCTGTCTTTTTCCCACCTAATAAGGCTAGACCAAACGAAATCGAATCGTAATCCTTCGTCCGTAAAAGACGCAAAATTTCCTAGTTCTTCCGATAAAGACAGTCCCCGATTCTCAGAGGACTATATGACGACATATGATAAAATCAAGTTGTGGTTTTCGTGTTGCAAATCATGATGCGGCCGGCAAATTAACAGAAGCTTCCAAAGGACGACGTGGGCTGAACAAAATCTCTACGGAAAAACCATGTATGGATCCGGACTAGCTGTGACTTGGCGACTCTTTTCGTACGCACCAAGCCACTGCACCCCGTTCCTGACTGCTGCCTGCCGTGGTGGCAGTACTTAACACATACTGTATTTAATATGTGCTGAAAAATGTAGCCATACTGATTCGTACTCTTCTAAGTACTGTACGTGCAACTTGGAAATTAGTTAAGCATGCTTTTTTGTCGTTGTTATAAATCAACACAGTGTCCACTGAAATGACCAAACCAGAGCCCAATACCGCCACTAGAATGGTACTACCTCTGTCCTGTTTTGGCAAGCTATTTTAGACCAACTGAATTTGAACATTTAGATTACACGATTTATTATTTTCATTTAGAAACACTAATTAGGGTGTGTCTCAACCGTAGAGTTAAGGGTCGGCCGTAGTTGAAAAAGAAGTCGCCCTTACCGGTGCAACCCGGTCACAACGAGTAGAAAATGGTTGTTTGTCTCTCCTCTCTTCGGCGGGCGGGGTGAAGCAGTTCCTCTGTGAGCGCATCGAGCGCATATAGAAGACTAGGTAGGGAAAGAGCTACAGCCACACTAGTGCTGCATTCACCTCCATGAGCTTGGAAGAAGGATGAGATGGAGAGGAAGAGATCCGATGAGAGCGGTTGCTACTAGTAGTTCAATTAATGTCGTGGTGGCCAGGATGAGGGCCTCAGACTTGGAGAAACGTGATGATATGCGAATTTGGCTATTTCGGGAGAAGAAAGAACATGGCGGTGATGTTTTCTAGGGAGAAAAATAGCGACATCAAGAGCGAACGATCGAGCGGTTAGAAAAGCAGTATGCCATGTGGGTTCCATCTTAATGCTCAAATTCTCGTTCTTTATTTTGTTAGGTTAGGGGGATAACGCCGACAGATTTTTACCCCGTAGGGATGCTCGAGAGCGATCAAGCATTCGCATCAGGTTTCATGTCACTGTCTCCATTTCTGCTTGTAACGAATGTGAAGGTAATCGAAAGGGGCTAACCTAGCTGGAAAAAACCTTAAGACCCAAATCGGTCCTTAAGCATTGTGGGCATTTAGCCTATTATACTCATGTAGTGGGGCCCGGCTTATAATACTGGAGACGTCCTTTAGAAAACTTGTAGCGTGTGCAGCATAGCAAATTTTTTTTGCTAAAAAGTAAAAACATCTTTTGTATGGTTTGTTTTTTGAACAAATCTTTTGTATAATTGGAGACGACCGTATAAAAACATTGTCCTCTCTATCATGTGAGGTGCAACCCACAAGGATAACAGACGGTGGAACAGATCTTCAAATAATTGTTTTGTCATCCACGCTGCACACGAGGGAGGTCGCCAAGCCGAGCAGCGGCCGGGACGTGCCGTCGGAAGCCAGCCACGCCGCGGAAGCGCAGCCCAGCCCGAGCACCATCCACGAGTTCGACGATCACCATAGCCGACGTGGCGTACGCCCCCTGCGCTTTTATAAATCCACGTCGCCGAGCCGATCGAGCACCGCGACCCCCACCCACCACCACCATCACGCAATCCACCAGTCCCCACTCCACGCCACGCCCCGCAGGCCACGGCCACAGCCACGCGGGGACGCCAAGGCAAGGCAGAGCACACGCCGGCAGCACGCGCGGACGCCATGGGGGTGCTGCGGAGCACGCAGAGCATGGAGGCGGAGGTGGAGGAGATGCGGGCCGCGCTGCTCCTCGGCCCCGGCGTCGGCGCGTGGCGGAGGTCGGGCGCCGGCGGCGTAATCAAGGCCGGCGCCGGCGCGGAGGAGGGCGCCGCTGAGGGGGGCGCGGTGTGCGTCACGGGGGGCATCTCCTTCCTCGGCCTCGCCGTCGTCGACCGCCTCCTCCGCCACGGCTACACCGTCCGCCTCGCCCTCGAGACCCAAGGTACGGCAGCCCTTTCGTTTCGAATTTTAAAATGCGTGTACGGAGAATTCGACGTTGGATTTTGCTGCTCGCCTCCTTCGTGTGCGCGTCGGCTATTGGCGAAATTCCCCGCAATGCGGCGTGGTTTCACACGTGCCTAGCTTCCTCTTCCCCGGATTTAAAAATTACAGGGTCACTTCGATCACGTTCTTGCAATCCAGTGCAAGTCTTAACTCTGGTGGGAAGTGCGAATTTGCAGTTGAGAATCTCTCCTCTCGGGTTCAGGAACCGGCCTTGCTAATTAATTTCGTTCTCCGGAGTGTTCTACGGTAGTCGTTTCAATGGCGTAAGCTGTTCGGCATAATATCAACTCATCTTCTTTCGAAACCAAACAAACACCCGGTGCCCATTTTCCGTTCAATCATGTCACCAGTAGCTATGTGTCCAAATGTGGTGCGTAGGCATGTGTTTTTCTTGCTGGACGGATGCAAAACTGGCTGAGCGTTGCATCACAATAGGTACACACTCGTATGGCCACGTCGCCTTCGGTAGCTGACAGTTTACCAATTCAGTACTTCGGACCACCGGAAAATTTCACTCTCTTTGGAAAGCAAGAGCCTACCAAGTCATGCATAGGAGACGTCCCGGTTTTTCCGCCGTCCGTTTCATGCCTTTTCCCCGATACGTCGCTGCGAAAGCGTATGAAAAGGATGTTGAATTGCTCATTCCATTTGTGTTGTGTAGACCACTAGGGTAATTTTGTCAATGAATAGAGCCCAAGAAAACATCAATTTTGACACTAGCAAGCTGTGTTGACCGTTTATGTTACAGAGGCAGCACTTCATGTCTTCGTTTTTAGTGGTGTGCACCCAGGCCACTGTGTTCACCAGCCAACTCTACCTTTTTTTTTTAGAACACAGTACAACACAGACGCTCACAAATACGCACATACACTCACCCCTATGAACGCACGCACGCACACCCTACCCCTATGAGCACCTCTGAAGGACTGAGCCGGCAGATCTTGAGGTTGACGAAGTCACCACAGGCGCCTCGCTGTTGACGGGCACGTCACCTACCACTGAAAGAATAGCGCCGGATAATCCTGGAATAAATCCAGGTAAATGCAAACGCCCATGCCAAGTCTAGGACTTGAACCTGGGTGGGCTGGTTCCACCACAGGGAACCCAACCATCAGAGCCAAGCTCCGTTTGCACCAGCCAACTCTACCAACTAGGGCTGTTTCACAACATTAGCACAAGAAATTTAACTACAGTCCTTGTCGATGATGTATTGACATTACTGAGGGCAGCTATTGATATCTTGATTCAGGGCAGATTAAGGAACTTCTAAATTGCGCTACTGATAAGGTTCTCTTTTATTTAGTAGCCACTGATAGGATCACCTCATCTTACCACCTCACTGAATGGAACATTTGGAAAAATAATTTGGTCGTAAAGATAACTGATGTGTCATTCCTTGTCCGTTAGCAGCTTGTCATTTCTAAAAGTGTGTGTAGTTTCGTAACCAGGGAGGACGAGAAACTGTGGGGACATGTTCTCGAACACTCACCCAAGCGCATATTACGTTGGCGCATGTTACTTGCACCTTTTTCGTAACAGAAGAAGGTCAGTTGTGAAAATAACCTGTGTATGTCCTTTTCTTAAACAACCCAGCTATGTTCTTATCCTTACTCTCATACTCTGTGACTGTGTCAGCAATAATTTGACGATGATGTATTGACATTACTGAGGGCAGCTATTGATATCTTGATTCAGGGCAGATTAAGGAACTTCTAAATTGCGCTACTGATAAGGTTCTCTTTTATTTAGTAGCCACTGATAGGATCACCTCATCTTACCACCTCACTGAATGGAACATTTGGAAAAATAATTTGGTCGTAAAGATAACTGATGTGTCATTCCTTGTCCGTTAGCAGCTTGTCATTTCTAAAAGTGTGTGTAGTTTCGTAACCAGGGAGGACGAGAAACTGTGGGGACATGTTCTCGAACACTCACCCAAGCGCATATTACGTTGGCGCATGTTACTTGCACCTTTTTCGTAACAGAAGAAGGTCAGTTGTGAAAATAACCTGTGTATGTCCTTTTCTTAAACAACCCAGCTATGTTCTTATCCTTACTCTCATACTCTGTGACTGTGTCAGCAATAATTTGACGAAAAGTGTGACATCAGTGGCCGAATCTCTCGTTTTGGAGGCCTCTTTTCAGTTATAAGTCAAAAGTGATTTCTTTCTATTTATGTGTTACTCACTTATGCATCATTGATACAATGCTGGTCCATTCCTAGTCCAAAATAGGTCTACTGAACATCAAGTAGCAACATAAATTTGAAGGTCTGCTTCAGGCTTACTGCCAAATTGAAATCCGAGCTTAATTGTGATTTCTTTTGCTGTGGCAGAGGATTTAGACAAGCTTCGGGAGATGGAAATGTTCGGTGAGAATGGCAGGGATGGGGTCTGGACTGTGATGGCTAATGTCATGGACCCGGAGAGCTTGCACCGAGCTTTCAATGGCTGTGTTGGTGTGTTCCATACCTCATCACTCGTGGATCCAGGAGGCATCTCTGGCTATACGGTGAGCTGCTCAACCCGTATCTGTTCCTTAATTAAGTTAATACATATATATGTCCCTGAACAGAGAAGTCCATAATAAAAGAATCATCCGTGCAACACGCCGGATCAGTTCATCTGCTTATTTTTTTTGTTTCTCTGCATAATTAAAGATGCTGTTTTGCTACTGTCATTGCTCCTACATCTCAAGTTTGGACACAAAAACTTTTGTCTTGGGCTGTCAAGGTAGGCAAGAGTTGTACGTTATGGAATAGGTGGATGTCAACTAGATAAGGACATAATATTTAATTAGGTACAACAGAAAGTGTTAGTGTTCTGTAAAATGTAAATTACCGAGCGATAACGACAGAGGTATGGCCACGGTTAACAGATAATATGCCAATCATATTAAATCAAGCAGCTGTCATTACGACAGAGAGATGAAATTTCATACTTGATAATGTACACCTTGCGCTCAGTTATTATGCAAGTTAACGACAACCTATTTTGTACTATTCCCTTCAGTCCTATTGCATTATGCAACCGCAAGAATTCTTTAAGTTTAAATGGCCATTACTGGAGGTGTTTACCCTTCAATTATCCATATTCTGTTCATCCACTATGCATAATTAAGGTTGGTTGGCTGTTCACCTCCGATGTGCATTCTGCCAACAACCTTTGATTTATGAACTTCGTGAACCTACCGAAATTTGATATTTAAATAGGCTTTGTCTAGTTGGAGTGCTTAATTTTCAGATGTCATTGCTCGAGTTCCTTGTATACAGTTTTCTGTAGCACTATATCTGACCACACCAGCAAGGAACTATATGAGTTGACCGCTGCAATAAGAAGTAGTAGTCATCTAGCCATTTTGTAAGCATACCTACTGAGCGAGTGGGGTGGTAGGTGCCTGCTGACTCCGAATATGCACACTAATGATGGAAATAGTTTGGATATACTAGTCCAAATCAAGCCCCAAAATGGTTCCAAGTATATGTTACATTGGTATATGCAAGTGTCTTAAAGTGGAACTACCAAATCCACTCAGATTATGTTGCCGGGCCTTTATTTGATCATGCCTGATGTTGCCACCCCTTGCTTTAGCGGTCTCATCCTAGATATGGATATACTCCCTTTTGTTGCTTTGTTTATGGCACTCTGTGTTATTTATCTTGGCTTTACGTACACTTAAGAAAGAATGCGTCATGAAACATCTTTTAGGTTTATCATGTGACTTGCACCTGCAGTGTAGATTACTTATCATGCAAAGCATCTAGCCTGAATATGAAGTCCATACGCCCTTTACCTATGCTTGGGGTTCTACTGATCTGAACGAAAATATGAAAGGCATCCAATTGCTCTTTCGGTTGTAATTAAAGGCCCATCCAGTTGATGAACAGTACGAAAATTTGAGCACTGCCTCTACTTTTTCAAACGCGGTACCTCACGATGCTTTACTTCGAGTTATTTGCACTGGTGGTCACACAACTCGACAGCTATGTGCACTTAAGTCACACAACTGGATAACTGAATTTTTTGGTCACACAACTCGTCATCTGGTGCACTTAAGTCACTGACCCCACCTGTCAGGCCGTCAGGCGGGGTCAGTGACTTAAGTGCACCAGGGGGGTTTTTGCAAATGTACAAAAATACAGGGGGGGTTTTGCAAGATTACGTGTCCAGTCAGCATCAACTTCAACGGAAAACGGCCTGACAGGTGGGGTCAGTGACTTAAGTGCACCAGATGACGAGTTGTGTGACCAAAAAATTCAGTTATCCAGTTGTGTGACTTAAGTGCACATAGCTGTCGAGTTGTGTGACCACCAGTGCAAATAACTCCTTTACTTCAGTAGTTTTTGGGTCAATAGTGAGTTGGTTAGGTGGTGTCCTGTCTTGGTCTTTGTTGACATTCTCCACCAAATCCATAGTACTTTTGGTATCCGAAAGTTCCAATGTAGCGCTTACAAAATTAATCATAGTGGATCACAGACTTGCAGTACGCGCCAAGAAAATTACTTTGTGCAAAATATCAGATAATAGTTGACTTTACTTAGCAGTAGATTCCCGGTGTTGATCTGCTCTCCTGCCCATCAGTTTTTTATGGCAAGTTGGGAACTCTATGATCAAGGGCCAGCAGTGTTATAGTCTTATAGAATACTTTGTTCGTTCCTGTTTTTTTTAATCTTGCCAAGTTGTCAATTTTATGATTCCTTTCAAAGATTCAATTTTATGATCAAGTGGAACTGTGGAAGTATGTTCTATGCACATCATTGCTAGTTGGGCATTCACAATCGCATCATGTTTGCAACCAAGTGGCTGATTAGAGTGCATGTACTGCTGTTAATGGCATGGGGCAGTATCAAGTAGTTAAAGTTGCAACTTGCTAGAGATATAGCAGTTGACATGAAACATGATTACTTTGTAAGTTTGTAGTCCACCGAGTCAAGTAATGTGTTGTATTTTTGTTATTTCCTTGAAATACCATATAATTTCGTCCAACGCACCTTTTTGATGGTAAATTGCGATGGATGCCAGAATACATTTCTATGTAAAATTCTTGACCAGTTTCTTCTGTCGGAAAATGAAAACCTGTTATACGCCCAATTTTTTTTCTGCATACGTTGATAACACCTCTTGCTGTTACATCACATTGTTTTGTCTGTGCTTCACAAACAGCCTCTATGAATGTTGGTCTGGGATTCACTCCACAGTTTCTTCGCTTAATGTTGGCAATGTTAATCTAAACAGAAACACATGGCGAGTCTAGAAGCCAAGGCAGCAGAGCAGGTGGTCGAAGCGTGTGTGAGGACAGAGTCCGTGAGGAAGTGCGTCTTCACCTCGTCGCTGCTGGCCTGCGTGTGGAGGCAGAACAGCCCTCACCACCGCCGGTTCCCCACCACAATCGACGAGAGCTGCTGGAGCGACGAGACCTTCTGCCGCGACAACAAGGTGAGCTCTCTGCTGAACCCTGAACCTGCAGAATACCTTTTCCATTCTGGTGTTGCATACAGTACAGTGCAGGATCATGGTCTAAACTCTAAAGGATGCGATCAAATTGCTTTTGTAGCTGTGGTTTGCGCTGGGTAAAACGATGGCGGAGAAGGCGGCGTGGAGGGCGGCGCGGGGCAGGGACCTGAAGCTCGTTACAGTGTGCCCGGGGTTGGTCACCGGGCCGGGTTTCCGCCGACGGAACTCCACCCCCTCCATCGCCTACCTCAAAGGTCTCTGCTCCTGTCCACCTGTCGTGTTCGCGTATCTAGCCGGAGTTGCTCACCGCGCTGACGAGCTGCTGCCGTTTCGTTTTCAATCTGCCAGGAGCGCACGCGATGGTGGCGGAGGGCGTGCTGGCGACGGCGGACGTGGAGCGGGTGGCGGAGGCGCACGTGCGCGTGTACGAGGCGATGAACGGCACCGCCGGCGGCCGGTACATTTGCTACGACCATGTCGTGCGCCGCGCCGAGGAGTTCGCCGAGCTGGAACGGCAGCTCGGGCTCCGGCCCAGGGGCACGACGCCGACCCGCGGAGGCGACATGATGGCGGCGCCGTCGTCCGAGCTGTGCAACCGGAAACTGGCGCGACTGGTGTCCTCCCGGAGGCGGTGCACCCACGACGCCTACCTCCCGGTCGCGTACCACTAAAGAAGGCGAACAACAAAAATGCTCGTGACGGTCGCCGATGATCGAACTAGCAGCAGAAGATGGTGCGAGAGATGGCGTGGTGTTGTACAGAGTTGTGCCGCGTCTAATAAAAAGCTTGAGCTAGATAGGTTATATCTGTACAGAGTAATATGATCATTGTAGAGTAGAACGGAAACGGCGCGCGAGAACTGGACTCTGCCGTTGCATCAGATAGTAGAAGTCGCAGATGCTAGATTACAAAAAAAAATCACATCTGAGTAGAACCCAGAAACATCCATCCTGAATCCTGATTTCGGTGTAAAGAGATCGGGCAAATAGCTCACATGCGACGTTTTTTCACCCTATTCACTGGGGAACGACGTCGTTGCTTGTAATAGCTCCAGTGCGACATCTCATTGAGCTCAAATAACTTCCCTAACTCATTGCACTTAATCAGTTCCTACCCCGGTGTCAGTTAGGATTAAGTTAGGATTAAGGGGAGGCGGGTGGGACCCACAATTGTCCACGTCAGCAACGACGACCGTTTCATCTCTTCCCCTGCGCGCGCTTTCTCTGCTTCTTCTTCTTCTTCTTCTTCTCCGGCGACATCGACGCAGCGCGGCAACGCCGGCGAGACAAAACATAAATAAATGCAGATAAAATAAACAAGTGGGGCGCATATAGTAGACAAACTATATATTCGACATAGACTGCATTACAGAAGCTCGTGGCTCATCGGATCAAAAGCCACACAGAGATGAACTGAAAATACAAGGGGGACGGTTCGCTGCTGCTCCTACCCCTAGCTACGACCCAAAATTGGGCTCACACCGGAGCCCCGGGGGTGCGGCAGCGGCAACGAGGCGGCGGCGCCGCTCAGTCCTAGTCCTCGTCGGAGTCGAATAGCCCGGCCCCGTCGGAGTCCGAGCTGATGTCGATGACGTCGTGGAGGGAATTGTAAATCCCGACCTCGAGGCGGCGTTGGTCGAGCTCAATCTCCATCTGACGGCGCTTCTCCTCCTCTGTGCTGCGCTGGAACACCTCCAAGGTGACCCAGGGCAGGAGGGGGCGGCCGCTGCGCGGTGGGCGCTCCTGCTGCTCCTCCTCCTCCCTCTTCGGCGGCGGCAGCGGTGCCCGACCCCGAGCAATGGAGCTCCCCGCACCGGAGGAGCTCCCCGCGCCGGAAGAGCTTCCAGCCATCGCCATGCGGCGGTCGTACTCAGGCAGCTCGCGGCGCTCGTACGCAGGCGGAGGCCGCATTCCGAGGTTCGTCCACGCACGCGCGCCTCGCTTACGAGCGCCGTCGGAAGCGGCCACGGCCTTCCTAGCGGGGTCAGCCGGAACCCGCCTCTTCCCCTTCCGCTCCTCGTCGCCGTTGCCACCGCCGGAATGGCCACCGCGGCCGGCGATTCGACCTCCCCTCCTAAACATCGGCGGGCGGCGGGGCTGGATCTACAGGCGTAGCTCGATTTGATCACCGGCGGCGAGCTAATGCGAGCGGCGGCGAGGGTGGGGAAATAGCTCGGGCACGACAGGGTGGGGAAATAGCTAGGGCACGACAGGGTTAGTGGATAAGAAGAGCAATAGCTAGGGCACGACAGGATTTGGGCCGTGGGCCGTCGAGTTTTCTGTGCCGTAGCCTATGCGCGTTTGAAATTAATAAAACACTGCAGCTAAAAAAAATTGTTGGGCCGTGGAGTTTGTTGGGCCGTGGCCTATGCGCGTTCGAAACACTGCAGCTAAAAAAATTCAACAGCCTCCTCTCAAAAAAAAAAAAAGAATCAACAGCCAATCAGAGCGCAGAACTGGGACTGGCGCGGATCGGGGGGTTTCCTTCTAGAAGGCATGATCGGACGGCCAGGGTTAAATCACAGAAGCTTCGTAGGATTTTGTGTGAGTTGACCAACTAATTCAGAAAAAATTAAAATAATCACAGAACCTTCATTTTGGTGGGACTTAGAATGATCCAGGCTTATTTTTTCATTTTCATGTTTAAAACTTGTTTAAATGTTGGTTTGACTTCAGTTTGGCCGAATTTGAAATAATCATAAAATATTCAAAAAAACATCAAAAAAATGAAATTCCAGTGCACATGGTTTTTATATATAGAGTAGATGTGTAGGATAGTTATTTGGCTGATTTAGAGAAGGTGGAGAAAAATCTTGCTTAGAAATGGAGCCGTTTACACTATCTTTAGAGCTCATTTGAACTCTCATGTGTGAAGAGAGGTGGTTTGAGATTTGCAACATGAAATTGTCCAAAACCTCACCAAACCTTCATTTTGGTGTGACTAAGAATGATCCAGGCTTAGTTTTCCATTTTGGTGTGTAAAACTTGTTTAAATGCTGATTTGGCTTGAGTTTGGCCGAATTTGAAATATTCATGAAATATTCAAAAAACATCAAAAAATTGCAAATCCAGTGCACATGGTCTTATTTTGTCATGTACTAACATCTCCAACTGATAAACAAGGTCTAGACAAATATTAAACAAGAAATGCTTCAATATGGTGTGAAATCACACATTTCAAACAATGAACTCTCATGTGCGAAGAGAGGTGGTTTGGGATTTGCAACATGAAATTGTCCAAAACCTCACCAAACCTTCATTTTGGTGTGACTAAGAATGATCCAGGCTTAGTTTTCCATTTTGGTGTGTAAAACTTGTTTAAATGCTGATTTGGCTTGAGTTTGACCGAATTTGAAATATTCATGAAATATTCAAAAAACATCAAAAAAATGCAAATCCAGTGCACATGGTCTTATTTTGTCATGTACTAACATCTCCAACTGATAAACAAGGTCTAGACACATATTAAACAAGAAATGCTTCAATATGGTGTGAAATCACACATTTCAAACAATGAACTCTCATGTGCGAAGAGAGGTGGTTTGGGATTTGCAACATGAAATTGTCCAAAACCTCACCAAACCTTCATTTTGGTGTGACTAAGAATGATCCAGGCTTAGTTTTCCATTTTGGTGTGTAAAACTTGTTTAAATGCTGATTTGGCTTGAGTTTGGCCGAATTTGAAATATTCATGAAATATTCAAAAAACATCAAAAAATGCAAATCCAGTGCACATGGTCTTATTTTGTCATTGGACCATGTGCACTGGATTTGCATTTTTTTATGTTTTTTGAATATTTTAAACAAGTTTATCAAACCAACTTTTAAACAAGTTTTGAGTTAAAAATTGGTCTAGGACACTATATTAGTGCAATAGATGTTAACCCTAGAGTTGAGATCATTTGGAGAATGTCGAAAAAATGACAGGATTAGAAATGGGGCTGTTTGGGCTTACCTTTGGGGCTCTTTTGTAGCTCATTTTGGAGAACCGATTAGAAAAATGACAGGATTAGAAATGGGGATGACCAAGTTAGATCGAAATCATTGCAACATCCAAGTCTAGCACAAATAAATGTACATTTCAATTTTGGTTCATAGTTGAATTCAAATATTCATAAATTAGCACAAAAGAATCAAAATATAAAAAAAATTAAAAAATTCAAAAGAATTTGTCCAAGTGCAATATTTTAATGGATGGGACAACTCACTATTATAGAAATCTTTCTATAATAGTGAGATGCCCGACCCACTAAGCTACTGGATTAGGACATATAATGTGCAACACCTAAATTGCGAGCAAGGGACTCGAACTTAGGTGGGCAAAGGGAGCATCAACCCTTTGCCACTAGGCTATGCCTCTGTTTGCGACAAATCTACCACCATTAGAAGGTTAATATTTACAAATGAAATCCTCCTCATTGCAACATCCAAGCCTAGCACAAATAACATGTACATTTGAATTGTAGTTCAAATTTGAATTCAAAAATTAGTATGAAATCATTGCAACATCCAATCCTAACACAAATAACATGTACATTTCGATTTTGGTAATAGTTACAAATGTTTACATTTTGGTAACACTAGCAACACTAGCAATATTTACATTTTGGTAAGTTAAATAAAAAATTGAAGCATTTTGTCTATAGATGACATAAGCCTCTACCTAGTTGACAATGTTTCAACTCTTTCAACTTGTTTTCAATCCGACGGCGTGCGAATGCCACAATCGGGCGTGTCCAGAGCGCGCTCCCAAAGGTGTTCGACAGTGTGCATGCCACAATCTGACGGCGTGCGAATGCCACAAGAACACAAAAACAAGGAACACAATAATTTACATTTTGTTTACAAGGTTTCACCTACAAAAACAAGGTTTCACCTACCGGAACGTGCCACGGCACGTCCAGAGCACGTCCAGAGCACGGCCATTTCACAAAAGAACTCCCACACACGCTCCCAGCGCTGGGCAAACACTGCCTGAAATGGTTTCAGGCACCTAACAAAATTCACTACACTAGTTATCTACAGAATGCAGCACGATCTTCCCTCCGCCATGGCTCTGCAGCACAATCTTCTAGCTCGATTTCATCTCGCAGAGGATATCGGAGCAGAACAATCTATCCGCCGCCATCCCGGCAACTAGGCTGAAAGCCTCTAGGCTCAACGCGGCATCGAAGTCCACGCTCGGGGATGAGCTTGCTGAACTGCTGCTCGATGAGCTCCCGCCCGAGCTGCTCTCGTCGCCCGCAGCACCGCCCGAGCTGCTCTCGTCGAACGCAGCAATTTTGCGCATCGCGGCAAACCTCTGCCTCGTCATCGGCGGCGAATCACCGCCGAGCGGAAAACCCTTGGAGCTGTAGTAGCCGTGACGCTTCCACGCCTTCTTCAGTACCTGCTGGACTGAAATCCGGTAGGGTCGCTTGCCGTCGAGATAGATGGAGCCCCTCGCCGCTGCACGAGACACAAATCGGGCCGCCGGTCGCCTCTACGACCGTGTACCCGCACCGCCCCCCATCCTCCATCCTCCCTCGCCGCTCCCTCGACGCAGCACCCCAAGCTTTGCGTCGCTGCCAGCTTGCTCGACTCCGGGTGCCGCTGCTGGACTCGCGCGGCCGCTCTTCCCTCCGCCGCAGGACTCGTCGCCAGCTTGCTCGACTCCATTGCCGGTGCTCCAGTCGCCCGCCCCCTCGCCGCAGCTTTACTCGCCCGCTCCCTTCCCGCAGCTCGAATCACCCGCTTCTTTGCCACAGCTCGAGTCGCCCGCTCCATTGCCGCCGACTCGCCGTCGCCAGGAAAAAAAATTCCCCAGCCCGGAGAAACCGAGACGACGGGACAGAGTGAGCTCCGCGGGACGCCGGCGCGTGGCAGAGAGGGTTCCCCCACGAACAGAGGCCGGTTTCGCTGACGCATGGGTCCCACTCGAGAAAAACTACTCCATGTACCGGTCAAACCTGGTTTACAGCGTGGGGAACATGACTTGACGGCCATGTCGACTCAGAGCAATTATGGCTCGAATAGATGCCGCATGTGAGCTATTACGTGCAACGACGTCGCTGCCTGTCCAATTACTCGAAAAAACGTCGCATCTGAGCTATTCGCCCAAAGAGATCAAGCCTTAGGTCTTTGTCAGCCCTTTTTGCCCTCCACCCTCCGTCTTCTCCAAGGTGATGGACACTGCACATGACAATCCACCGAACTGTCATCTAGACCAAAAACCTACAGCACCAGGATCAACAAACTTCGTCACATCATTATCCTTTTTCTGGTTGGAGCCCAGTTTTTCACTTTCTCGTCCACTTGAAAATATCTGCGAGCAATAACTTCGGACTGTTATCGAAACAGGCCCTATTTCCCACTTTCCAGATTGTTTTTTTTTAGGAGGATCCGACGCATATAACAGAAAGCTCGTCACACTTACAGAAAGGTCTAAAAGAAAACAAAAATTACAAAGAGGACCCCGAGAAGTGCAAAGAGCACGCTGAGCCAACGAAGAAGATTACAATCGTTCTGGATCCTCACTTTCCAGATTGTAGCAACAGTTACACAGGATTTTAAGTTTTTAACAGCCGTTAAGACTGTTAGATTATATGTACGGTCAGGATTGATTAGGGTTAGATCATCTTGTACTCCAAGTCTCCTACCCCTTGTACTACTATATAAACCCCCCACCAGGGTCCAGATCAATACAACTGAAATTAGGGATTCAATACTTTCCACATGGTATCAGAGCGGTTAGTCTCACGACGCCGATCCTAGGTTTCCACCACTTCCACATAGCGCGCCGCCCCCGAGGAGATAGATCTCCTCGGGGCGCGGCACCCGGTTTAGATCAAAGATCTGATCGGTTCTTTAGATTAGATTAGATTCAATTACGAAATTCCAATTCTATAGTTTAGTTTAGATCCGATTAGCCACAATAAATCCCTAATCACGACGATCCAAAATCCCGACGAAAATTAGAGCAAGATCGGCGCGCTCACGGCAACGCACCCGGCGGACAAGATCCGCCTCATCGACATCGTCGCTACGCGAAGCTTCTCCATCGGCTCTCCAGCAGCAAGACGCCACGCACGCGCGGTGATCTGATCTGTCGGAGCACTTCCAAGCAACACTCCCGCGGATGGAGGCTACAGCCATCAGACCTGGCCACGGCCACGGGACGAGCACCACATCGATGCATGCATATCCATCATACCAGCATGCAGAGAAGCCACATGCAGCGGAATCCAAGACCGTGTACATCTATGCATCCACAAGGTACTTAATTAATCCATGCAGCGTGCGTGCACCAGCTACGTACGAGCACAGAACTCCAGCGCGCCGGACTACAACGACATGGCTGACGACCGTGACGCGACTGCATCACGTCCAGGCCTACATCGAGCATATCTACATCGTCGGTCTACACCAAGCCGAAAAAACAACACCGAGCTGTACGACTACACCAAGATCTTCGTCGAGTTCTACACCGCCAACACAAATCAGCGCCAAGGTCTACATCACGCGAGTCGAGCCACACGCCGCAAAACCCGCCGCCGCCGCAGATCCGCTGCCGCCGCCGCACAATGACACACAAACCTGCCGCCTGCCTGCCGCCGCTCCCAAGCGAGTCGCTGCCGCACGCCGCCAAAAACCAAAACCCCGCCGCCGCCGCAGAAACCCTGCCGCCGCCGCCCAAAAACTTCGCCGGCGCTCTGCTAGGGCGATCGCACGATCGCCTCGCCCGTCTGGTAAAAACCCTGCCGCCGCCGCCTCAAAACCCAAAACCGCGCAATTTTTTTGCGTCTTCGGCTCTATCGGCTACACCGACCGCGACAACCTCGACCACGGCTACATCACGCTTGGCTACCTCGACATCAACATCATACACACGTCTACAGCAACTCAAGAGCTCCAGTCGACATCATCCGCGTCATCCCTTGCGTCCATGACACTCCCGCTGTGACTGCGGGAGGGAAGAGAAGGAACCAGAAGGGGACGGCGATGATGACAAGGTGGACGGACGCACAGGACTTCTCCAGTCGCAATCGTCCGCTTCACTCCCGCTACGACTGAGGGGGATGTTAGATTATATGTACGGTCAGGATTGATTAGGGTTAGATCATCTTGTACTCCAAGTCTCCTACCCCTTGTACTCCTATATAAACCCCCCACCAGGGTCCAGATCAATACAACTGAAATTAGGGATTCAATACTTTCCACAAAGACCTCCCTAAATTCGGCAAATAAACAGGGGTGGAACTACTGAACTAGGTACACTTAGAGCATCTCCAACCCGCTCAGGTCTAGAAATTTGTCATTTTTACACAGCCCAAAATACATAATATTTCACATTGAGTGCACACAGGTAGAAATAATCATTGTCTACATCTAGGTTTTTTTCATATTTTTTTGAAACTTAGAAATGTCCTCCAAATCATTGTCTACTTCCAAGCTACATAGATCCAGTCCTCCAAATCACCGCACTCTGAGTACGTCCGAGAAAAAAGCTCATATCCAAACCGCATATCTTCCCAATTTTCAGAGGGCAGCTTCATCTCTACAGCATCCGAGTCCGAGAAAGGTTACATGAACTAGGCAAGAAGATAGACTGTCTCCCAAAATTCCACCATCAAGCCTGACCAACAGTGTGATATCCACATGTTAAAAAAAAACAGTGTGATATCTCTTTTTACATGGTAACTCTAAAAGATTCTAATTTTTTAGATATTTGTCCTCAATAAATGTTGCCAAAATTTATATTCGTTCTCTAGTTTCCAAACCTATTCACACAATGACTAATATTCATAAAATTAAAATTCAAAAAAATGAGGCACTCCTCAGTATATCATGTTTTTAGCGAACTTCCTCAGTCTATCTTTTTTTTTTTGTGGAAGTTCATCAGTCTATCTGAAGTTCTGAACTATGGAAAACAGACAGTGGTGGACTTATAACTCTATGATACAGCTCTGGCCTGGCCCAGTAGCGCACCATGAACTCAAGGGCCTATGAAAAACGGCAGAATGCGGCCCATGTAAACGGAGTATAATGCTCGAAATAAAACAGTTGCAAATAGAGGGGATGGAGACTTGGAGTCGCCTCGTCTGCTTCCTCTGCGAGCCTTGGCATTTCACCTTGCGGCAAACAGGCAGTCGAGCCAACGGCGGGGATTGGGCCGGTGAGCACCGCGCCGTCGGAAGGAGGGCATGCGCTAAGCATGGATTTGGTTAGATCAGTACAGCCACCGCGCGTTCGCGCATTCCGCCGGCCCATTCTGCTCGGGATCCCCGTCGCGCGCACCGCCGCCGGCGACTTCGAAACCGGTGAGCATTAATCGCCTACCCCGCTCCCCTTGACCCCTTATCCAGTGTCTATACACTATTTGGCTCATTCTCCCCTTCGGCATCGGTTGGCGTAAATGGGGATTAGCTGAAACTGTCCCACACCAATGGTCGGCTGGCGCCTGGCAGCATTCCAACAAGATTGTGCATTACAGATATTAGTTTGTCTTCATGTTGCCATAGTTCATACGAATGATTCTTCACTGTCCTCCTATTTTAACTATATAATGCGCACATGCTGACATGCATCATATTATTACATCACTACTGACTGTCCTATATTTCCTGTCAAAACCTATGTGGCACATGCCAATGTACATGATTTATCATGTCCTCACATCACACGTATATATATTCATACCACGTACTGATCGCGCGAAAAGGTGGTCGGAAGAACCGCCAAATAGTTACCACCCGTGTCGCTCCGAGAGTCTCAGCATAGATCATGGTCTGACAGCCCGGCTGGCTTCCCGGCCTGCAAGCAAGGGATAGGAGGTACGGCGGGCGTGTACAGCTCCCCGAAGGCCTGCCAGCAGAAGGCGCTGCTGGTGCGGTACCTCGGCTCCACCAGGAGTCTCAGCTGTATCCCCGTCAGTGTGATCTCCGAGCACGGCGAGCTGTCGCTGCACGCAAAGTGGGCGGGCTTGATCGTGAAAGTGCCCCGGATGTTCTCGTACTGCACGCCCGAGACCGCCACCGCCGAGGTTTGGTTCGAGCACGCCGTCTTGTCGCAGTAGAATTGGTCTATCATGATAGGTGTCTGAACCTCCGACATTTGTATGTTCGAGAATCTTATGCCCTGAACCAGCCCCGAACCACCCTGCATTCAAAACCCAGTGTGCTTAGATATATCAAGTTATCATATATACATGCATAATTGCATAGTGGTCCTTGCTGGATGAATCATGTTTCGTAGTCGTACAATGATCTACCTGCCAAGTCTTGATTCTGACGCCGGTCATTGTTTTGAACATGTTGACATCTCTTACAGTGACGTTAGAGACACATGCTTTGGTGTTGTACCTTCCTAGGCCACCAATGCTGATCCCATGGCCTGGTCCACAGTTCACATTATGTATGTTTATGTCGCTGCAGCCTGTCTGGATGGAAATGCAGTCATCGCCTGAATTGCACAAGGTAAATATTTCATGTCAAGTTTTGGTGTTTCTCCATACAGATTATTCTACTGTTCTTTAGATTATATATCCGCATAGGACATTAGGTGGTGAACTCTGAATTAGAATTATTCTTACTGTGGTCCACAAGTGCAAAGGTTGAATAATTTATTTAACTACTCGGATCAAGTTTTTTGAGGAGCCATTACCGCAAGCCAGGTTAGTGTGGTGAATGTTGACGCCCTTGGAGTTTTGCAGGTGAATTCCATCAGTGTTGGGGCTACCCTCGGGGGAAGAGATCGTCAAGTTATAGACCATGACTCCTTGACAGCTATCGAACTTCAGATGACACTGGGAGCTGTTGACGATGCTGATGCCAGTTACTCTGACACTGGAACTACCATAAAACCTCAACGCCTGCATCAGAGTACGCAGTCATATCTGCTTAAATTGTTCCATTATGCAATCGCAACTATGTTCAAGCGCTACATCAATAATCTGCTAACCGTTGGTTTTTTTTTTTTCGAGAATAACGGGGGGGAATAAATCTCCACCGCTTGTTTCATTCACCGAAAGTAGCCTGGCGGGCCATGTTCTTACAAACAGAATAGCAGGTTTACAGGGAGATACAGAGGAAGAGAAACAACAAAATACATGAAAAAATACAACTAGAAAACAGACAGCAAGAGCCACTATAAGAGGCACAAGCGGCTAGGGGGTGCATCCGGGGATCACAATGCCAAGTCTCGACCAACTGCCTGTACTGTACTGTTAGAAGCATCCAATGTAAACAATTAATTTTGTCTATTTTGACTTGTCTATAAGTAGGATATTGGTAGATGATCAGGCCTTACTGCGTCCATATCATCGTTGTCATTTGGATCTGAATAGGTCCACCATTCTTGCCCCCGGCCATTTATGACACCACTGCCTTGAATTGTTATCCCATCTAATTTCGTGAACTCGAGCCACTGAAGTAAACCAGAGCCCCATGTTCTTGCACCAGTTTGAGCTAAAATAGTTCCGTCCAGCTAGAAAACGAAAACACATCTGATGGTTTATAGTTTTGGACTCGTTCCAAGTTTTGGAGGACTAATTTATGTGGTGACCATAATATTCAATACACTTGGGATTTGTAGTATTGTTACCTGGAATAGAATGTTAGGTTTGCAGTTAGGCCCAGAAAATGAGATCGGGCCAATAACAAACTCAAGTTCAGACGGTACAAGAACCGTAGATGCCTCCACCTTGCACGCTGCTGCCCATGCTGCTTCAAAGGCCTGCATATATAGACAATAATTAAGTTCAGCCATTGCTGGGAAAAGATACTGTAGTGTGTCGTAATAACATGGATTGTGAGCCCAACTGTATTAGCTCAGATTTGAACTGTACTCCATGGCATTGTTAACTGCGGATTATCTTGTGATGTTAGCAGATCGGCCCAAGATATAACTTCTTTTCCTAGAACGAACCATGAAACATAACATATTTTATTTTCAGACTTCCATGTTTGTGTTGATGGGAACTTTAGAATGATTTTCTTAAGCAAGAGTGCATATTATAGTCTAAGTCAGTTTATAAGTTTCTTGATTCTCTTGAAAAAACCAAGAACAATAGCACGAACTGACAAAGAGAACCAGTAAATTTGAGGATTGCCCTACTCTGCCAACCAGAAGAATGCAGTTGGTACACAAGAAGTCTGTCAAGTACTATAGAAAGTTTGTATTCTTGTGAGTCATCCATTGACATGATACCTTCTTTTACTCAAAGAAGTAAATGCAGCAGTATCCAGCATCATGTGTAAAGACACATTGCCTTTACTGGTGTGTGCCCAATCATGTGAGAAAAGAACAATATAAACATAAAAACAAATCACCATTTGTCTTGACATATAAAATTCCATGTCCCAATAACATATGATGAATGGTTGTGCAATCAGGTGGAATATTATTTTTTAAGATTTTAATTTTTGCAAGCATGTCCCTGCAGCACAGTAACTTGAAAATTGTATGATACTGTATATGGTAGTTTTTTTTCTTAAAGATAGAAAGCAAATACAATGATTCTGTACATCTGCTTATGCTTTGAGGAAGCCTTCTGTACAACCATGGGATCAATGTGAAAAAATAGAACTAAAATAGAATAGAATAGAATAAATAGAATGTGACTCTAACTAAGAATGTATGATGCAGGTGCAAATGTACTTGAGAACATGGTATCTTCGGAAGCAGTGCTTGTTACCTGTGTGTCATCAGCCAATCCGTCACCCTTTGCTCCAAATGCAACCACGTTAAAGATCGTGCCCTGGGATGGCGCTTCCGATGGCGGCAGAGGCGGTGCCTGTGGAGGTGGCAGCAGAGGCGGTGCTTGTGGTGGTGGCAGAGGCGGTGGTGGACTCGGCGACGCGTAGCCATTTCCACCACCTGGACATGGTGCTGGCACCGCTGGACTCGGGCTGATGGGCACACTCGGACCTCTGCTTGGACTCGGCTGGTGTCCCCTGCCATAATGCCTGTGGGAAGTACTGCTGCTCTTCGCTTTTCCTTTCCTTCTCAACATGGAGGTTGACGGCGCCGCCTTTTTCTGCCTCCCATGACTGCTGCTTCTTGCGTCGCAGATGCTAACGACGGAGCTCAGAGCGAGCAAGACGAGGAGGAGCAGGACGGTGAGACCTTTCTGCGCAAGCCTCATCTCTTCCTTCGCAACTATGGTTGGTGTTTGTGTGTGCTTGGAAGTTGGAATTGGAAGGAAGATAGGCAGAGAGTGTTGTTTTGAGGAGGGAAAAGACGAAGGGGTTTAAATAGCCAGCTCCATGGATGGTTCCTCCAGGTTGGAACAAAGGAATGCAGATGATGGAAGGCACCACCCTGAGTGCGTCACGTGCACGAGTGGAGACGTGATTGGATGAACTGCAATCTTGCAAACTGTAGGGAGGATTGAAGGCGTTGTTTTATGGGGCTGCTTTATGATGTTCATTCATCCTGTGAGAGAATTGGTTGGGGGAACGACTTTCCTGGGTTTTTTGGCTGCCTCCTACCCACTTGCCATAATGCAGAAGGAAAAGACCAGATCATGTAATCGGTTGTCCGTACTAATGTATCACGGGGTAGGAGAGTGGCATAGAAGCCTTTGTACCTATTCGACCCATTGGGCACTGATTTAGCTTAAGACGCAATGCCCCGGGTGATTACACAGTCTTCATGCCTCGCGTGTTTGCAGTGAGTTTCCTATTGTTGTCAGAGTATTCTTTGTAGCAGAATGTGACCACGAAGTTGAGTGCACTTAACTATGTGTGGACATTATTCTTCATGCTTGCATCTTGTGTTGTGGCTGACTGGGGATCCCGTGAATGTCTTCACTACTGCTGCTGTTCAGGCACCTGGCCAGTGATCAAGACATATACCTCGCGTCCATTCAATTCAAAATGGGGACCTTCCAAGAGTGGTACGCAGGAACTCCTAAATGCAGGGTAGTTCACGACGTAACCTTCCCTTGAGAACCAACTCCACGTCCTGTAAAATTACTAATTTCATGTACCATCAGCGTATCAATTTTGCACTTCGGCATCATCAGTTTGCCTCAGTGAGTGAAGGATCTCGATCTGTTGCCATGTTTCGTGCCGCCATGCTGGTGAAGTGGCGAGGCGATCGTCTTGCGTCGAGGGATGTAAGAAATTAGGGTTAGGAGCTAATTCGGTCTACCTCTATTCCTCTGCCTTATCGGTGGTGCCGCTCACAATTATATTGAGGCTAGAGGGTGGGACCTTTATATAGACTCCAATTCCAGATAACTCAATCTGTTTTCAGATAGCACTCGTGACTTGTTAAACCAACCACTATCATTAACAGTCATTTATCGAGCCTATTACTGTTCGACAATTAGGTCCCAACACGCATGTGTGAGTCATGCGCCGAGTTCGAATACCAAATCAAACTCGCAGGCTTTAACAATCCATAGAGCCAATCCTATGGACAACCTGGTATTCCGCTCTATACTGTTCCCGGGTATAATTCCAGCATATTAACATACACTGTGTTCCAGTATAGCCGTACCGGCTTCCTTAAGTATATTTCCTTAAGTACAATTCCACATCATTAATTCCCTGTGTATTTCCGTGATGCTTCCACACTGAAGTTTAATTCCGGACAATGTAGTAAATATATAAAATGTTGCAAGACACAATTTCCTACATCTCCCACTTGACTGAAAACATTTTATTTCAGCTAAGTGAATTCCGATGCTATTACATGGTTAGGCGTTAATTTCTTCCTTCAGTGCACTCACGTTGTATATAAACCTTTGTGACCTTTGGAGTCAAATTATCACAAAGTAACAGGTTATGATGCACCTTTCCACGACCTTAAGTTCACAAAGAAAATTCCTTAGCCATAGACCTTCCTTCAATGCTTGGTGCATCAAAGTATTCATATTTCATAAATAACGAGTACTAAATCATGTTTCCTTTGTACACCATAAAGACCTACAAAAGTAAATATTAACACATAACATAAAATAGATTACCTTTCACCAAGATCACAAATAGCGTCAATATCCACGTAGTTGAAGGTTGAGATCATCAATGAATAATGAGTAATCCATATTTTCTTGACATTGCGCGACAAGTCCATTATGTGATTCCAAAAATTTCAATAAGATTCGTATTCCGTTTGCTAATAATTCCAGCAAATCGTTTCCGTGCTAATCAAAATAGCAACAATTACAACGGCATGGCAAAGTTCAGGTCGCACGAATAATGTCCCACAATAACCGAGGATGACAATTATTTTTCCTTTTTCCTCACGAGTTTAAATATAATTCCTCGCAGAGTATCATTCCCTTAATCAAAAGGTACATGACATGTTTGCACTTTTCCATAGAAAAAAGTATCAAAACATTCTCTATGTAATTCCACTCCCAAAAGATTGGAAGCTTCAACATACCTTTCATATGAAAGTTAGAACCGAACCAAGCTTTCACTTCCATCAATGTGATATTTTAAAACCAATAAGAACATCGTTAGCACATATAATGATAACATAAAACAATTCACACTAACCTTTGTATATGAATATTTTCCATCAGTAATAAAACCGTATGTCCTGATATTCCATTGATGTGAAGCTTGTTCCAAAAACATGAATTGATCAATTCAATTAGCAAACACTGTCATTGTTCCCACCTCCTCTAAATTCCAGAGTTTCCACAAAGTATAACACTTCCTTTGTGTAAATAATTAAACAACAACACCTCCTCTAAATTCCAGAGTTTCCACAAAGTATAAATATTTCCTTTGTGTAAAGAATTAAACAACAAACTTAGAATCGTAACTTCCACTAAGAATGTTGCATTAAACTTCCTTGTAAGTAAATCCAATAACATCCTATAGGCATGCGGTTGTTTGGTAAAATAACAAGTTACCAGACTTTTATTATTCATCATTGAGTTTGTTCCTTCCCGCAATGTTTCCACCCATAGTTAACATTAGCAACAAGTTTAGTATTTTTCTTTCCTCTAAAATATAGAGTAACTTACTCAAATAACACACAATAGTAGCCAAGATATGATGGCCCAATTTAATTCCTCCCACTTTTCCTAAGTATGTTAGTGTTGGGAGTGTAACTTGGTGTTTTCCTTTGAGTTTAACACATATATTTCAGTGTGACTATTAATAAAACACACCCTTCATGAGAAAATATCATATTCCTACTTTCCACCAATTTTCACTTTTCCAGATCAAAAACGAAATACCATTTGATCCACTAGAAATATAAACATTAAAATAAATCTTGGTGTGCTTTGTAGTAAACAATGATTCCAATTCCATACTACCAAAATATAAATAGAATACTTCCTTCCAGTTCACAAAATACAAACAGTGATTGTGATAAATAATTACTTACTCAACAAATAGTAGTATGTAATGCTTTCATAATCCAGTGAATAACTAAGAGTTGTATTCCTCCATTCAACCATGGAGTATATGACATCAGACAGCGGTGAATAATTCCATGCTCATCACATTAGTTTCAATTAATATTCCTGAAGTGTACTTCCCCCACCAATCAGTTTCAAACCATGTAATCCTTTTATGAACTGATTTTCCACTTCAGTATGAGATGTTAATACAACAAAAACCTTCCGACTTGTATTGTCAAAGATATTAATAACCATATCAAGTGTCATGAAATAAATAAATATATCCACCTCAAGTAGGAGTGTTCAAAAAATACCATAAATATGTGTTGATAAAGTATCATAATCTTCCCACTAAAGCTTTGAATTCCAGAATTAATAATCCACTAATTATGTTCCTTGATATGTGACCAAGCTGTAAATGAGATAAAATAATTGAGCCTCTAATGAGAGTGTAAAACCAAATGTCACATTGAAGAGAAAACCATAACTGATAGTCCTCCCACTTAAAGTTTATAATTCCAGAATTAACAAGCATAATTATGTTTGTAGAGTATGACCAAGTCGTAAATAACATCAATAATAAATTCCGAGCATGTGTTCCTATTATCAGTATTCCTCCCTATGGAGTTATCTTCACAACAAACTTCCAACGGAATTAATAGAACATGAGACCGTTGTGTTAAATTCCATATTGCACTAACCTTTCCATTGAGCAATAATTTCACTCTTCCTTTTCCAAATAGCATACATAATCAACCAATTCCGATAGAGAAGTATAAATTAAATTCCTTCTCATCGTATGTGAATATTCATGTCCTACAAAATAAAAAGATTCCATCCCTCCACAAAAGAGTATAATGACATAATTCCAATTCCAATAATAAACTATAAATTCCTTCCCATTGTAGGTGAATGTATAAACAATAATAATTTTCCTCCACAAAAGGAGTTTGATGGCATAATTTCCAATTCCAAAGTTACACACATATAATTTCCTTGGAAAATTGTTCACATATCACTAAATTTGTCATTTTGTTCCATCAATTTATGATGCAGAGACAAAGTCCACAATCCAACTATATGGAAAAGTAGTTACAAACAAATATTTAGTGCAAAAAATAATGGACATACCGTGAAGTAAATGTTGATTTCCTTTTCCATTGGAGTATTTCACATTTTCCTCCAAAAATAAGTGATCGCAATTTCAATATAAACATCCTTGATTTTGTCTTCTTGTCTTTACGCCAGAATAATTAAGTACTCCAACAAATTCCAGAGTATGCCAACAAGACCAATATATATTCCGGTGACAACGTCATACCGTAGCAATTAAAATCATCCGGCAAAGATAATCATTCAATTTTCTCGGAGTTTTTTTTTTCCAATTTCCTCCGGAACCATATAATGCCCAATAAAAAATAAACCAACAAAAAAATACATATTCTTTTCCAGATTACGCATAATATTCCACGTAATATGTGCACTCTCATGTTCAACAACTAAGAATCAAATATTGATATAACTATGTGAACTAGTATATTTTACTTAGTCCAGATTCCATAGTTTTCCTTTTCCTTTTGGCAATTTCCGGTTTTAACATATCAATGACATAACCATGATCCGAGAGAAGAAATAATAATCCAGGCCAGAGTACTACAAGTATGCAAATTATTTCCCTACTGTTTTCCGTGATTTCCGTGATGGACCAAAGACCAAAGCAGATAACAGTAGCCCTTTCGTGCCAGCAAGTAGTACAAACAATCGATATTCTCAGCAGAAAAATAAATAAGTGTTACCGATACGTACTCCCTCCGTTCTAAATTAGATGACTTGTATTTATCTACATGCGGATGTATCTAGATGTGTAACAAGTCTAGATACATCCGTATCTTGACAAAAGGAAGTCATCTATTTTGGAACGGAGGGAGCAGTTTGGACGTTGGAATCCGGCGAAGATGAGACGTGCAGATCACCAGACCAAAGCAGCAGCTGCAGCTAGCTTAATTTTCCTCGATCTTTTGCCCCCAGAATAAACATCGACGAGTTCACTTTCTGCTCTGCTTTTTTTTAAATCGAACAAGACCTCCACGGACCTTACTCCTATCGCGCCGCAGTGGCACCGTCGGCCGAGATACACCACAGTCGACAGAAACGGAAGGGCGTGAACAGATGGTGCTTCCTTGCATGGTCGCAGCGTCGGTCAGGACACATTAATTAATTATTCCCGTACGCAGCTCTTCAATTCCAAGCTACACGGTTCTGTATCCTCGATCTCCATCAACGAAAAAAATAGCACGCTATTTTCCGGTTAATAGCACGATATAGCGTATTTGGAGAGGCTACGTTATATTTAGCCTAAAGTTGACGCTACGGCGCTATTTTCGTCTTATACGCTCGAAACCACACTAAACGTGGTAACGTTATAGCTACGCTAACAAAAAGTCTGGAAATAACGTTAGGTGATGATGATGGCGGGCAATCTGGTGGTTCTTCTAGTTATTCTGAAGATGATGTCAATGATTCTGATTAAAGTTTAAAATATTTATCTTTTAGTTTATTATTTTTCATGGTTTTAAGACTCATATTTGTATTCCTGCCATGGATTTGGCCTTGACATTTGAATATGATTACCTGGTTATGCATGTATTGTTTCTAGAAAAAAAATTAGTGCTGAAATCCTTAATATTTGGTCTATTTCTTACAACTTTTTTATCACGCTATTTTATATGTAACTTTGCTATATCACGCTATATCTTGTATAGCTTCTGGAAGAGGGCCACGCTATTTTTGATAGCACGCTATTTTTTTCCTTGATCTCCATGCATGCAGAGTAATAAAAACAGCAATTGCTACTTTTCCTCGATCCGTGCAAGGATAGAGTTGGCTTGCCATGATTTCCTTCCTGAGCCTGTCCAATGTGTGGCCGGCCGGGCGAAAGTTGCCAAGTTTCCGTTGATCCCAGTGGAATTGAAGGAACCGAGGAATTAAATCCATAATCAACCAGAAGGCTTGCAAGTGAATCTTGATGAATCGAGCCTGCCACTTTTATCCTTTTCCGATCTTCCTGTATACAGCAGCCCAACACACAGAGGCACGGCGGCAACAAACCAAGTTCGACGGCCGACGCAGCAGGCGGCAAAAGACAAAGACGTGCACACGCGATTTGGGATGTGCAGCGTAGCGGATCCGATCGGCGACGAGTCAATACGCGGTCCGCCTGAGACGAGTATCCAGCGGAACCGGGCGAGGGGCGACGGTAAAGTAACAGCAGATGAGCAGCGGTGGCCGCGACGGGCAGAGTTTGGAGCGGATCAGAAATCGCGGCGGCGACGTGAATTGCAGCGGATCAGTTTTCCGGCGACCGCGCGATCTGGCTCTGATACCAATGTAAGAAATTAGGGTTAGGAGCTAATTCGGTCTACCCTCTATTCCTCTGCCTTATCGGTGGTGCCACTCACAATCATATTGAGGCTAGAGGGTGGGACATTTATATAGACTTCAATTCCAGATAACTCAATCTGTTTCCAGATAGGACTCGTGACTTGTTAAACCAACCACTATCATTAACAGTCATTTATCGAGCCTATTACTGTTCGACAATTAGGTCCCAACACGCATGTGTGAGTCATGCGCCGAGTTCGAATACCAAATCAAACTCGCAGGCTTTAACAATCCATAGAGCCAATCCTATGGACAACCTGGTATTCCGCTCTATACTGTTCCCGGGTATAATTCCAGCATATTAACATACACTGTGTTCCAGTATAGCCGTACCGGCTTCCTTAAGTATATTTCCTTAAGTACAATTCCACATCATTAATTCCCTGTGTATTTCCGTGATACTTCCACACTGAAGTTTAATTCCGGACAATGTAGTAAATATATAAAATGTTGCAAGACACAATTTCCTACAAGGGATTCGTTGGCGCCATTAATTCCCACAGGAAGCAGAACATCAGGAGCCGATGGTTCTAGCCTCGAGGCTTACCAGTTACCACCAACTGCCGGTCACGGGATAGATCCCCTGGCATGGCCAAGGCCCAACCAGGCGACAGAAACGCCGGGCGTCCGTCAGCCCAATCAATCACTCACACCAACTTACCGCCTAACTGTATCAATTCCCTTCCAAAATCTCCCGTCGCCATCCTCCAAAGTTCCAAATCTCTGCGTACGTTCCTCTTCCATCACATGTGCCAGATCACCAAAAAAGAGCAACCACTTGGTACAAGAAAGCATGTATAGGATCTAAAAGTGGACAAAAACATACAACCTCCGATCCATATTAATGGTCTCAACTTTATCTAGATACGGATGTATCTAGTTAAGTGTTTAGACTAGATGCATCCGTATCTAGACAATGTTGAGACCATTAATATGGATCGGAGGACTACAAATTAACCTGTTGCAATGCACGTATATTTTTTAAGCACAACGCGCGTGTTAAGTCAAAGTGCAGGAGGGAAAAAAGGACGTACAAGATGGATGCCGCCATGGATGGAAGTGAGTAAACTGAACATTTTTGTATTGTTGTAGTATATCGCTGACTACATCCACTTTTTCATAAAACTTCTTAAATATGTTTTTCAAAATTCTAAAAATAAAAGGTTTAGTGTGGTTCCGCCTTCTTTTGTTGTTTCCTCTAAATACGAATTATTTTGGTAAAGAAGTCGAACAATGGTAGCATATGATCTGGGGAAAATTAGAACTCTTGAACAGCGGTGGGTCATCAGGAGGCTGCCGGTGGTGATGGGGATTGGGAATCCTGTCACCAGCTTCTCTCGTTGATGTAGGTGCCATTGGTGCTGTCCATGTCTGTGACCACCAGGCTCCTGTCTTTCTTCTACTCCAGCCTAGCGTGCACGCCAGAAACTGTCGCGCCGGGACGACAATGTATGTCGGCCTTCTCCGTAACCCTGCCCACGGTCACCGCGTCCTGGAAGTGAGCCATAACATTGTCATCGGTGTACATGGACAATGAGAAGCTCTTCTCGGAAGAAGATGAATGAAGTACGACATTTGTCGCGAGCACAGCGGGGCTCGACACGGTAGCCAATGTCAATGTGTTTGTAGTCAATGTCCCTGGAGAATTGTCAAGTTACTTGTGGTTAACAACCAGGTCAGATGAACACTTCAGCAATGAACAGTCAAGTTACTTGTCGTGAACAAGCAAGCCAGATGAACACTTCAACGATGAATGATCATCGTCTGATATAGAGCATTAGAAGGAACTGATCTGACAGAGGTAGGCTAAGAACTAGGCTGGTGGCTTGGGAAAAACGACTATCCAAACGTTCCTCTTTCCATTTAAAACTTAACGGACAACATTTATATTTTGTACAACTAATTACCTCAAAATAAGGTGTTTTCTGAAAACATGATTGTGGTTATGCCCTCTCCGATACAGATTTTTTTTAACATCCCGTTGCAACGCACGGGCATTTTTGCTAGTAATTGATAAAGAAACTATCTTATCTGTGTACAAAAATTTAATATACATGCTCTGTATGTAAACACGGATATGTCTACTTTTTGTAATGTTGTTTGATAAATAAATAACGCGACGATTAATTATGTTCAATACTCCAAATCATAACCTAATGGTATACTAGACTTCCTACGGAGTAGTTTTTTTAAAAAACACTAGACTTCCTAGTTTGTACTATGTCGTGTCGTATCATGGTCATGGCACTGTGACCAAAAAATGAACATCGCTTCGTATCATGGCAATTTATATGGTCGTGTTGTATTTGGTCTCCACTGCAACAGCCGGTGTCCGATCGAAAACGTTGTCTATGGGAGCTACAAATATATCCATGCCTTTGCCTCCCCGTCTGTACCTAGCAGTAGCACCGGCCACGACCATGGCTGCGCAACAGCCCGACTGGCTGCGGCTCCCCTTGGATCTCCTGGAACCCATCGCGCAGAGAAGCCGCGATGCCGTCGCGGGTTTCGCTGCATTCCGCTCCGTCTGCCGAACGTGGCGCGCTGCGGTGACACCAGCGGCGGCACCGCGCCTCCTGCTACCTCGTGTCCTCTCTCACAACGCCGTGGAGGCCGAGCCGCGTTGCGGTTCCAATAATATATACTCCCTTCGTTCTAAATTAGTTGACTTTTATTTGTATAAAAGTGGATGTATCTATACTTGTAACATGTCTAGATACATCCACTTTTGTACAAATGAAAGACAACTAATTTGGAACGGAGGGAGTACTTGCTACCCTTCCCCTTGTCGCGTGGCTGGTTCATCATCGTCGATGTCCGCGACGTCTCCTGCCACCTCAAGCACCTGCCCACGGGCGCCACAACGCCCCTGCCCAAGCTCAACGCCGTCCGTGACAGCGTCACATCGGAGATCAGGCATCTGGGTTTCGAGTATGCCCCGAGTGATCATGAAGAAGCTCCTTTTCCCGACGAGGATCAAGACCAAGAAACGTGTTCCCTTGATGATTGCACTGCATGGGGCAATCCTGATGACGAGGATGAGCAAGGAGCGCCTTGTCCGGAGGATGACATTGATGATGATGATGATGATGATTATGATGATGATGATGATGATGATGATGATGATGATGATGAGCACCAAAAGCCTTGTCTTAACAGTGAGCACGAGCCCGACGATGACAACGAGCACAACGACGATAGTGCGTCCGTAGATGACTGGCACCGGCGATTCAAGTTCAAGATCGAATTCCTTACCTCAAATTGTTTTATTGGGACCTACCTCAGCTTCTCGGATGCCTTCAACTTCGCCATCCATGTTCCTCCCGGTACTCCAGATGCAAGCACCGACGGCATGGTGATCATGATGTATCACATACAGGACGGCAATACCGGATGGTTTTCTGCCGGCCGGGAGACACGACATGGACCAAGATAGATAACCCTAATTCTCTTTATCTCAGCTTCACCGACTTTGCCTACTTCCAGGGCAAGATGCTCGCCTTGGACGACAAAGGCGTCACGCTGGTGTTCGATGCCACGACGCTGCAGCTCATGTACCAGATCGATGTGCCACCGGAAACGTCCAATGTTGCCTCCAAGTTTACTAAAGAAGGCTTTACTCCAAGCGAATTCCAGTACCTCCGGCTTCTTGCTTTGCCGACCAATGTGATTTTGATCGGAACGACATGTGTCAAGTCCTCCGAGCCTGGAAAGGTGATTTTGGAGGGCTTCCACATATTTGAGTTATCGTCTGGGCCTGGAGAAGATGGCGTCGGCCGGCAGGCCTGCTGGGACAAGGTGACCAGAGGCGACATTGGTGGCAGCCACGAGTTCTTCCTGGATTGCTACCACGCTACCTTCAGAGATGCTCGTGACGGTAGGGAACACGGATTTATTGTCATAATGATTTCTCTTCTCCCATCGGTAGCGCTGCGGCCTACTGCTACAATATGCAGGATGACAAGCTAGAGTGTGTTTACATTTTTTTAGATAAAGGACTTTACTACTCAAAAGTATGGAGTATTACACCCAGCCTCTGCATAACAAATGCACACAGCCGCAAATCCAAGGACACAGTAAAAGAAGTACAAGAATAGGCGGATTACAATCATCAGATTAATGCAAAAACGCCTATGACATAGCAAGCTCATTGATGCGTGTAAAGTCACACGTCCGTTGGGAACCCCAAGAAGAAGGTATGATGAGTGCAGCAGCAAGTTTTCCCTCAGTATGAAACCAAGGTTATCGAACCAGTAGGAGATCGAAGTTGCTTCGAAGGTGTCAACGGCGCCAGAAAAAGTGTGGTGTTGATGGGAATGCTAGACTCGTCGACTTGGAACCTGCACACAACAATCAAACTACTTTGTCCCAACGAAACAGTGAGGGTGTCAATCTCACCAGCTTGCTGAAAACAAAAGATTAGACGTATAGTGTGGAAAATGATGTTTGCTTGTAGAGAATGTAAAAGAACAATGATTGCAGTAGGTTGTATTTCAGATGTAAAAGAATGGACCGGGGTCCACAGTTCACTAGTGGTGTCTCTCCATAATATAATACTAACATGCTGGGTAAACAAATTACAGTTGGGCAATTGACAAATAGAGAGGGCATAACAATGCACATACATATCATGATGATCACTATGAGATTTACTTGGGCATTACGACAAAGTACACAGACCGTCATCCAGCATGCATCAGTGTCTAAATAGTCCACCTTTAGGTTAGCATCCGCACCCCTTCCAGTATTAAGTTGCAAGCAACAGACAATTGCATTAAGTATGGTGCATAATGTAAACAACACTAATATCCTTAGACAAAGCATTGCTGTTTTACCCTAGTAGCAACAGCACATCCACAACCTTAGAACTTTCTGTCACTGTCCCAGATTAAATGGAGGCATGAACCCACTATCTAGCATAAATACTCCCTCTTAGAGTTACAAGCATAAACTTGGCCAAAGCCTACACTAATAACGGAGAGCATGCAAGATCATAAACAACACATATATGATAGATCAATAATCAACTTGACATAGTATTCAATATCCATCGGATCCTGATCATGATAGGCAGCTCACAAGATCTAAACATGATGGCACAAAAGGAGAAGACAACCATCTAGCTACTGCTATGGACCCGTAGTCCAGGGATGAACTACTCACGCATCACTCCGGAGGCAGGCATGGCGATGTAGAGCCCTCCGGTGATGATTCCCCTCTCCGGCAGGGTGCCGGAGGAGAACTTCTGAACCCCCGAGTTAGGGTTGACGGCGGCGGCGACAGCGGATGTTTTCTGGAATAATGGCTCGGTGTTTTAGGGTTTTCGCGTCTGGGGGAACTTATAGGCGAAGGGGCAACGTCGGTGGAGGCGCGGGGCCCGCTCCCCATAGGGTGGCGCGGCAGGGGGCCCACCCGCGCCGCCATGTGGGGAGGGCGCCCTGCTGCCCCCCTTCGTCTCTCCTTCGGACTTCTGAACGTGTGGGAAAAATAGGCATCTGGGATTTTGTTTCGTCCAATTCCGAGAATATTTCCAGAACAGCTTTTCTGAAACCAAAAACAGCAGAAAACAGGAACTGGCACTGTGGCATCTTGTTAATAGGTTAGTCCAGAAAATGCATAAAAATGCTATGAAGTGTGAATAAAACATGTAGCTATTGGTATAAAACTAGCATGGAACATAAAAATTATAGATACGTTGGAGACGTATCAAGCATCCCCAAGCTTAGTTCTACTCGTCCTCGAGTAGGTAAACGATAACAACAATAATTTCTGAAGTGACATGCTACCAACATAATCTTGATCAATAATATTGTAAAGCATATGAGCTGAGATCAAATCATTCAAAGCAAAAGTTATAATGATATAAAAGACAACAAAACAAGTTAGTTAAACAAGCTAAAAGTTTTCATGAATGATTGCTTTAAAGACATGAAACCGTACAAGGTTCATTAAAGATGTGTTAAGTATCCAATGTAGGAGTTCTATCCTTCAATTCCAAGCATCAAGTAATCTTTCACAACAAAGGAGGATTCAGCCAAGTAAAAATAAACATGAACATCATGAATCAACTGTTTCGAAGTCTACTCAACCGGTGAGCGTAAGCATTTGGTTTTGGCACCAGGATGTTATGGCTAAAAGAACATTGATGGGGGTTTGGAAGGCCAAAGGAAGAAAGTCTCACAAAGCTATAAGTGATCATTAGACAAGAGGAAGTCTTATAATCGAAGCTATGTAAGGAGTAGTGATTGCCATGCAACGGATGCACATAGAGCTATATGTGTATGAAAGCTCTCCAATGGAACTAGTGGGGGTGCATCCAACTTGGTTGCTCATGAAGACCTAGAGCATTTTGAGGAAGCTCATCATTGGAATATACAACCCAAGTTCTATAGTGTAAATTCCCCACATAGTTATACTAGTAAACATGAAAACTCTCTCACATGGAGTATAGGTGCTAAACATGAGCACAAATGATGACTATGAATAATGCAGGTGCTTCAACATGAGCACAAGTGTGGATAAAGGATAGTAATGTTGCCCCTTTTTATTTTTTCTTTTTTTTATTTTTTTTCTTTTTCTGTTTCTCTTTTCGATGGCCTCCATGGCTCTTTTCACTTTCAGGGGCAACACTCTAATATGACAATACACTTTTTGTTACAAATAACTCACAACGAACTAAAACATGATGTATGAAACTGTATGCCTCTGCCAGTGTAGCAGGATATGCAATGATCTAGTATAGAATCATGCAAAGCAATATGTATATGATGAATGACAGCAAGTCATGTAATGTAAGATGGAAGTTGCATGGCAATATATCTCGGAACAGCTATGGAAATGCTGTAGTAGGTAGGTATGGTGGCTGTTTTGAGGAAGATGTATGGGTTTATGTGTAGGAGAACAAGAGAAAGTTCTCCCACGGGTTTGGATGTACTGGCGAAGTATGCACAACTCTCAATGTGAGCAGAAGGCAATGCACAGCACCGAAGAGGCTAGCAAATATGGATGGTGGAAGTGCCAAAAACCGTAGCTCAACATTAGTCAAAAAGAACTCACAAGCTTATTGCAAACATCTAGCAGGTTCAACATTAAGAACATGATTAAAGTTTACTCCAAGAAGGGCCGTTCACGGCGGTACAAGTACCCCGTTAGATCCCTCGACCTTCAGCACAACTTAGTTATTACGAATCACTTTTAGACATGGAAAGCTATCAAGTCCAACTACACCTTCAACAATTTAAATAGAGTTTGTAGTACGGTACAAGCTTAAAGACAACTATCCACTAATAATTTTAACTTAATTAACCAGCAAGCTTTACCATCTAAATACTCAAAACATTTGCAAAGAATCAAGTCATCAAAGTTCAATGATCTACAAGATATGCAAGTTATTACTATACCACTACCACATGCAGCATTTTCTGAACCAACACATCAACCAAGCAACTAAACAAAACTCTCCAAAGATTTACAAATGAAACAAGAGAGTACTACTCCTCAAGAATTAACAGCTCTAAAAGAGATGCATGAAAAACAGGAGCTAAAAGCATAGCAGTAGCTAGATAAGAATACTCAAAAGATATAAGTGAAGAATATGAGTATTCACATGAAAAAGCGGAGCGTGTCTCTCTCCCACACAAGAATGCTAGGATCCAACTTTATTCAGAAAATAAAAACAACAAGCAAAAATAAAAGCACACAGACGCTCCAAGTAAAATACATAAAATGTGGAAGAATTAAAATATAGTTTCACTAGAGATGACCTGATAAATTGTTGATGAAGAAGGGGATGCCTTGGGCATCCCCAAGCTTAGACGCTTGAGTCTTCTTGAATATTGCAGGGATGACCCACGGGGGCATCCCCAAGCTTAGGCTTTTCACTCTTCTTGATCACATCATATCATCCTTCTCTCTTGCTCCTTGAAAACTTCCGCCACACCAAACTCAGTAACTCGTTAGAGGGTTAGTGCATAATCAAAAATTCTCATATTCTACTGTGACACAATCATTACCAAAGCTTCTGGACATTACTACAGCCACTGATGTTTAATGGAGCAAAGAAATCCAATCAAACATAGTAAAAGAGGCAATGCAAAATAAAAGGCAGAATCTGTCAAAAACAGAACAGTCTGGAAAGACGAATTTTTTCGAGGCACTTAACTTGCTCAGATGGAAGAAGCCCAAACTAATGAAAGTTGCGTACATATATAAGGATCATGCGTGATTTTTTCAGAATTTTTCGAATTTTCTGTAGCGCATACAGCTCAAAACGGTGGACAGCAAAAATCTGTCACTGCGCAGAAATCCAATTTTAGCAACAACTTTCAACTAGAGACTTTACTTGGCACAACAATGCAATAAAATAAAGATACAAAGGAGTTGCTACAGAAGTAAACAGCACCTTGACTCAAAATAAAATAAAATGACAGAAAATAAAAAGATGGGTTGTCTCCCACAAGCGCTTTTCTTTAACGCCTTTCAGCTAGGCGCAGAAAGTGAAAATCAAGTGTTATCAAGAGAAGATGCATCAACATCATAATTTGTTCTAATAATAGAATCAAAAGGCATCTTCATTCTCTTTCTAGGGAAGTGTTCCATACCTTTCTTAAGAGGAAATTGATACTTAATATTCCCCTCTTTCATATCAATAACAGCACCAACGGTTCGAAGAAAGGGTCTTCCCAAAACAATAGGACAAGATGCATTGCATTCAATATCCAAAACAACAAAATCAACGGGGACAAGGTTATTGTTAACCGTAATATGAACATTGTCAATTCTCCCCAAAGGTTTCTTCATAGAGTTATCAGCAAGATGAACATCCAAATAACAGCATTCCAAAGGTGGCAAGTCAAGCATATCATAAAGTTTCTTAGGCATAACAGAAATACTTGCACCAAGGTCACATAAAGCATTACAATCAAAATCATTCACCTTCATTTTAATGATGGGCTCCCAACCATCTTCCAACTTCCTAGGGATAGAAGCTTCAAGTTTTAATTTCTCTTCCCTAGCTTTTATGAGGCATTTGTAATATGTTTTGTAAAAGCCATGTTCATAGCACTAGCATTAGGACTTCTAGCTAGCTTTTGCAAGAACTTAATAACTTCAGAGATGTTACAACTATCAAAATCAAAATCATTATGATCAAAAGTAATGGGACCATTGCCTCCAATACTTCGAAAAATTTCAGCACCTTTATCAGAAACAGTTTCAGCAGTTTTAGGCAATTTTGCACGCTTTGTAGTAGAAGTAGAAACATTGCCAACATCAATAACATTACCATTGATATAGGAGGTTTATCAACATGTGAAGCTTCAGCATTACTAGTGGTGGTAATAGTACAAACTCGAGCTATACTATTCTTTCTATCAATTTCAGCTTCTCTTTCCCACCTAGCATGCAACTCAGCCAACATCCTAATATTGTTGTCAATTTTAACTTGGATAGCATTTGCTGTAGCAAATTTTTTGTTATCATTATCTTCAGGTTTAGCAGCCATTTTATTAATTAAAGAGGCTTGTGATTCAGACATGGATGAAATTCGGTTTTCAGCATTTGAAAGCTTAGTTTGCAAACCAAAATTTCCCTATTCAAATTCTCAAGTTGATGCCCTATGCTTTTCAACATGGTAGATTGTTCATTCATTGTTTTAGTGAACAATTGATTTTGCTCGAACTGTGATTGCATATAGCTCTTAGTAGCCCTTTCAATTTCTAGCATCCTTTCCTCACTAGGCAAACCAGATCTACCATAAGAATTACCATAACCACTACCATTATTAGAAGGATATGGCTTATAGTTGTTATTACCAAAATTATTCCTATAGCATTGTTGTTGAAATTATTATTTTTAATGAAGTTCACATCAACATGCTCTTCTTGAGCAACCAATGAAGCTAAAGGAACATTATTAGGATCAATATGAGATTTACCACTCACAAGCATAGACATAATGATATCAATCTTTTCATTCAAGGAAGAGGTTTCTTCAACAGAATTTACCTTCTTACCTTGAGGAGTCCTTTCAGTGTGCCATTCGGAGTAGTTGATCATCATATCATCAAGAAGTTTTGTTGCTGCACCTAAAGTGATGGACATAAAGGTTCCTCCAGCAGCCGAATCCAGCAAATTCCTTGAGGAAAAATTTAATCCTGCATAAAAGGTTTGGATGATCATCCAAGCAGTCAGTCCATGGGTAGGGCAATTCTTTACCATAGATTTCATTCTCTCCCATGCTTGGGCAACATGTTCATTATCAAATTGCTTGAAGTTCATAATGCTACTTCTCAAAGATATAATTTTAGCAGGAGGATAATATTTTCCAATGAAAGCATCTTTGCATTTTGTCCATGAATCAATACTATTTCTAGGCAAAGATAGCAACCATTCTTTAGCTCTTCCTCTCAAGGAGAAAGGAAATAGTTTCAGTTTTACAATATCCCCATCTATATCCTTATACTTTTGCATCTCACAAAGTTCAACAAAATTATTAAGATGGGCAGCAGCATCATCAGTACTAACACCAGAAAATTGCTCTTTCATAACAAGATTTAATAGAGCAGGTTTAATTTCATAAAAGTCTGCTTTAGAAGCAGGTGGAGCAATAGGAGTGCATATGAAATCATTATTTGTGCTAGTGAAGTCACACAACTTGGTGTTCTCAGGAGTACTCATTTTAGCAAAATAAAAACTAGGCCGAAATAATAAAAGTAAAACAAGTAACTAATTTTTTTGTGTTTTTGATATAAAGAAAGCAAACAAGACAAAATAAAAATAAAGCAAGACAAAAACAAAGTAAAGAGATTGGGTGTGAGAGACTCCCCTTGCAGGAGCAATTCGGCTCCCCGGCAACGGCGCCAGAAAAAGTGCTTGATGCGTGTAAAGTCACACGTCCGTTGGGAACCCCAAGAGGAAGGTATGATGAGTGCAGCAGCAAGTTTTCCCTCAGTATGAAACCAAGGTTATCGAACCAGTAGGAGATCGAAGTTGCTTCGAAGGTGTCAACGGCGCAGAAAAAGTGTGGTGTTGATGGGAATGCTAGACTCGTCGACTTGGAACCTGCACACAACAATCAAACTACTTTGCCCCAACGAAACAGTGAGGGTGTCAATCTCACCGGCTTGCTGAAAACA
The DNA here is from genome assembly GCA_947311845.1 of Poa pratensis. Lineage (NCBI taxonomy): Eukaryota > Viridiplantae > Streptophyta > Magnoliopsida > Poales > Poaceae > Poa > Poa pratensis. The sequence goes on from CAMZMU010000038.1 coordinate 48,890,108, forward strand.
AAGGATTAGACGTATAGTGTGGAAAATGATGTTTGCTTGCAGAGAATGTAAAAGAACAATGATTGCAGTAGTTGTATTTCAGATGTAAAAGAATGGACCGGGGTCCACAGTTCACTAGTGGTGTCTCTCCATAATAAAATACTAACATGCTGGGTAAACAAATTACAGTTGGGCAATTGACAAATAAGAGGGCATAACAATGCACATACATATCATGATGATCACTATGAGATTTACTTGGGCATTACGACAAAGTACACAGACCGCCATCCAGCATGCATCTGTGTCTAAATAGTCCACCTTCAGGTTAGCATCCACACCCCTTCCAGTATTAAGTTGCAAGCAACAGACAATTGCATTAAGTATGGTGCATAATGTAAACAACAATATATCCTTAGACAAAGCATTGCTGTTTTACCCCTAGTAGCAACAACACATCCACAACCTTAGAACTTTCTGTCACTGTCCCAGATTAAATGGAGGCATGAACCCACTATCTAGCATAAATACTCCCTCTTGGAGTTACAAGCATAAACTTGGCCAAAGCCTACACTAATAACGGAGAGCATGCAAGATCATAAACAACACATATATGATAGATCAATAATCAACTTGACATAGTATTCAATATCCATCGGATCCCAAAAACACAACATGTAGCATTACAATAAGATGATCTTGATCATGATAGGCAGCTCACAAGATCTAAACATGATGGCACAAAAGGAGAAGACAACCATCTAGCTACTGCTATGGACCCGTAGTCCAGGGATGAACTACTCACGCATCACTCCGGAGGCAGGCATGGCGATGTAGAGCCCTCCGGTGATGATTCCCCTCTCCGGCAGGGTACCGGAGGAGAACTTCTGAACCCCCCGAGTTAGGGTTGACGGCGGCGGCGACAGCGGATGTTTTCTGGAATAATGGCTCGGTGTTTTAGGGTTTTCGCGTCTGGGGGAACTTATAGGCGAAGGGGCAACGTCGGTGGAGGCGCGGGGCCCGCTCCCCATAGGGTGGCGCGGCAGGGGGCCCACCCGCGCCGCCATGTGGGGAGGGCGCCCTGCTGCCCCCCTTCGTCTCTCCTTCGGACTTCTTGAACGTGTCGGGAAAAATAGGTATCTGGGATTTTGTTTCGTCCAATTCCGAGAATATTTCCAGAACAGCTTTTCTGAAACCAAAAACAGCAGAAAACAGGAACTGGCACTGTGGCATCTTGTTAATAGGTTAGTTCCAGAAAATACATAAAAATGCTATGAAGTGTGAATAAAACATGTAGCTATTGGTATAAAACTAGCATGGAACATAAGAAATTATAGATACGTTGGAGACGTATCACTCATCAGCCTATGGAGCACCAATCCGGCGATCAAGCGGCCACCCATGTCGTGATAAAATGTCCCTTGCCACCTCCTCCAAGCGTGCACACGCCTTCATAAAGAGGCCTCGATGTCCCACGCGCTGTAAGGTGGACCACGTATGGAGTGTACTTGTGCAACGGTAGAGTACCTGCAAGAGAGAAACATTTTTGTCATTTCTACTAAGCCAAAGCGACCATATAATGGCAATCGCTCCCACCCTAATAACCGTTCTAAGCTTATTATCTATCCCATGTAACCAATTGCCAAAAACGTTTGCAACGGACTTGGGTGGATATAAGTTAGATGCTATTTGGATAGATGACCATATAAAACGGGCGAAATCGCACTCGAAGAATAAGTGTTTTATCGTCTCTTGTTTTGAACAAAACATACACTTTGTACTTCCATGCCAATTTCGTTTGACAAGGTTATCTTTAGTTAAAATGACACCCTTACGAAGATACCACGAGAAAACTTTAATCTTAAGTGGAATCTTCATTTGCCAAATCTTTTTATTATCATCGACTGGAATATCAGAATGTACAAGCGCTCTATACATGGAATCTACTGAGAATTTTCCATTCCCGCATAAGTTCCACCGGAATTCATCGGAGCCTTGTGTGAGTTGGATTGAGGCCAACCGTTCCAACAAGGCGTTCCAAGACGCTAATCTTGCACCGAATAAATCACGCCTGAACGTCACATTGGGGGGTGAACACTGCATAACAGTGGCTATAGTATCCCCTTTGTGTCGTACAATATCGTATAAAGCCGGATATTGTTCTCGGAGGGTGGTAGTCCCTAACCATTTAACCTCACAGAATCTAATCTCCGAGCCATCCTTAATATTAAAAACGCCAAAGCGATAGAAATGCTTCTTAGTCGCCATCAGCCTGGCCCAAAAGTGGGAATCACCAGGTTTCCATGACACCTGTGATACCGCCTTTGTGCCAATGTATTTTCTTTTAAGGAGCGTTTGCCAAATACCATCCTCGGTTAGCAACTTGAACAACCACTTCCCTAGGAGGGCGGAGTTCTTGATACCGAGATCATGAATACCCAGCCCTCCCTGATCTTTTGGGCGACAAACCACATCCCATTTAGCTAGTCGATACTTCTTTTTCTCACCATCCCCTTGCCAAAAGAATCTTGATCGGAAGTAATCCAGTTTGTACAAGACCCCTTTTGGTAGCGGAAAGAAGGATATCATATACAGCACCATGTTTGTGAGTACCGAATTAATGAGCACCAACCTTCCACCCAAGGATAGTAATTTTCCTTTCCAGCTAGCTAGCCTTGCTTGCAGACGTTCCTCGACGTGTCTCCATTCTGCATTTGTCAACTTCCTATAATGTATTGGGATCCCCAAATACATTATAGGAAATTGACCCTACTCACATCCGAATATATCGGCGTACTGAACAGCTGCTTCATGTGCCTCGCCAAAGAAAAACAGTTCACTTTTATGGAAATTGATTTTTAATCCAGATAATTGTTCGAATGCTGACAATATCAATTTCAGATTCGACGCTTTATCTAAATCGTGTTCCATAAAGAGAATTGTGTCATCCGCATATTGAAGTATAGAAAGACCTCCATCAACTAGATGAGGAACAACTCCTTCAATTTGGCCATCCATTTTTGCCCGTTCAATCATGATGGTCAACATATCTGCCACTATATTAAATAGTATAGGTGATAGTGGATCACCTTGTCTTAAACCCTTTTTTGTTTGGAAGTAGTGACCTACGTCGTCATTGACTTTTATCGCTACACTTCCCCCTTCAACATAGTTGCGAATCCATTCGCACCAAGTATCCGAGAACCCTTTCATTCTCAGGGTCTGTAGCAAGAAAGGCCACTTTACTTTATCATAAGCCTTTTCAAAGTCGATTTTGAAAATAACCCCATTAAGTTTCTTCGTATGCATTTCATGGACAGTCTCGTGGAGAACCACAACCTCATCCAGGATATTCCTCCCTTGCATAAAAGCAGTTTGGGTAGGTTTCACCACATGATCTGCAACAGAGTTCAACCTAATGGTCGCTACTTTAGTAAAGATCTTGAAACTAACATTCAGGAGACATATGGGCCGATACTATTGTATCCTTTCGGCCCCCTGAACCTTAGGTAACAAGACAATTTCCCCAAAATTTAGGCGAAAAAGTTCGAGTTGTCCAGCATGTAAACAACCGAACAGCTCGAGCAAATCAGGCTTAATGATTTCCCAAAAATGCTGGTAAAATTCAGCTGGAATCCATCAGGCCCAGGTGCCTTATTGTGCTCCATTTGGAAGACAGCCTTGCTTATCTCTTCTTCAGAGAAGGGTGCGATGAGCAAGTTGTTTTCCTCCGGAGTTACTTGGGTAATATCATCCGTTCGTGCCTCATCAAGAGAGAAGTTTCCTTCCTCCGGAGCGCCGAATAGACCTTTATAGTAACCAGTAATGTAATCTTTGAGCATGTCCTACCCTCGATCAGCCCCTCATCTTGGTGAAGAGAGTGAATGAGTTTCCTCCTATGTCTGCCATTAGCGACATTGTGGAAGTATCTCGTATTCGAATCTCCTTGCAAAATGAATTGAGCTTTAGATCTTTGGTACCATTTAAGCTCTTCTTCTCTCAGCATCCTACCCACCTGCTCATTCGAGTGCCGTTTTAGGTCACTCTCATTTGCTGATAAGGGTCTCGATTCTGCAATTTTATCAAGCTCATCGATAATGGAACACAGGCGCTCCTTTTCTTTCTTAAGCATACCGGTAGTGTGCCTTGCCCATCCACGCAGGAATTTGCGCAAATTGCGCATCTTTCCATTCCAACGTTGAATTGCATTGTTGCCCACAGCCGGTTGAGCCCATATCCTCTTAACTATGTCATCAAAGCCATCCCGTAACAGCCATCCTAATTCGAATTTGAATTGGGGCTTAACGGTCGGCTTCAAAGCACCAGTAGAAAGGAATATGGGGGCATGATCTGAAAAAGCCTCAATTCGTTCTAAAGCCCGAACCGATACTAGTGGATATTTATCCTCCCAACGGGAATCCATCAGCACCCGGTCCAACTTTTCAAACGTCGGCTCTGGGAGACTATTAGCCCAGGTAAATTGTCTCCCGGTCATATGAACCTCTCTTAAGGACAAGCTATCAATTACAGCATTGAATAAGAGAGGCCAATGACCATCAAATCTGCCCTTGCTTTTCTCATGACGGTATCTTAGCATATTGAAATCCCCACCTATAAGAATAGGATACGGGTTATCCTTAGCTAAGTTAACCAATTCACGCAGAAAAGCGGCCTTGAACTCATCTTGGGCAGCACCGTACACGGCAACCAAACTCCATACAAAGTTGTCGGATTTGTTTCGGATATGAAATTTGATGTGGAACTCACCATCCGAACGGTCCAACAACTCCATGGTATCAGTTCTTATGCCAAGTAACATACCACCCGATCTCCCTCGAGGGGGACAAGAATGCCAAGTGAACTCTACACCACCAGAAAGGCGATCTAGTAGAGTGCTTGGAAAATCTCGTCTACCCGTCTCAGATATAGCCAAAAAATCCAACTTATAATCCCTCACATGATGCGCATTATTTAAATGTTTAGCCAAGTCGCCTAGACCTCTGCTATTTTCAAATATGCCATTCATTGGGAAACCATTGGGGATTTCGACTTTCTCGCACATTTGCGCGAAGATTGGTTCTTTTTACTTTTTAGCGGATTTGGATCTCCGGCCGGTAGCATACAGGTCATCAAAAGATCCCAGTTGAGCCTCGTCCAAATCCAACTCCGTAACCTCTCCTACAAGATGTGATAGAAACTGTCCATCTAAAGTGTCATTCGCTTCATCATCATCTATAGGAGGAGGTACCGGCCTACTCGAAACACTAGGTGATACCTTACGGCGATCATATTCCACATGTCTCAAAATATTAGCCGAAAAAACCACTTCCTTTTCATTTCGCCCTAAACTGACGCCTACACCGGAGAGGTTTGCAGAAATTTTAGACGGCGAAAAAGAAAGGAAAGACTTTCGGGATGGAGACATACCAGGGGGCGGAGTGGAGAGCAACCCAGCCTTGCGCCGCATTGCCTTGGTCATGCTGTCCTCATCTGTCGCTGATGCGCCATCACTCCCCGTCTGGTGGCGTTCACTACGCCTAGGCATAGCCTTAGGAAGCGAACGCCCCCCAGTAGACGCTTCCGTGGTGGGAGAGAGTGGTGGTGTGGTAGCAACCCTCTCCGTCACGGATGCCATCGAAGCAGGACCCAGAGTGTGTTTACATGCCACCAGAGAAGGACGACGACGGTTGCATAGAGTATTCTACTAGGGCTACTTGGTTTGTTCCAACCAATTAATGGCGGCTGATTTGGTGTACAAGACCTTCGTAGAGATAGTTTAGTTTTTATCAGTATATGTTTTTCAAATAAAAACGTGTTTGCTAAATGAGCAATCCACCTAGACATCTTTTTTCCTTTAAACTACGACGCCATATCTTTTTTTCATTCTTAGACTGTCACATCACTATTTTCTTTAATAGCATTACACTCTTTTATTTTTAGCGAATAAACAACACCATTACACTCTCTTGTCTATCCCAAATGGCTTGCTCTTCGACCCGCCAGGTGATTTGCATCCACACATCTTTGTGAGCCCGCACCGTCGACAATTGTGTGTCACCTTTTTATAGGATGTAACAAACACTGCCAGAACGGTCACGTTGCCAAGTCTCCTGAGGTTTGTCGTGCAATTTATATGAAGCCCGATAACAACCTTGAACGCAGAGCCAAAACATTCGGCCAACACTCGACAATATGATGGACACATGTAAACACCGATGGCAGTAAACGATAAGCGATATCTTCAACATTGGAAAAAAAACATGTCGTCGGTGTTTACCGATTGCCTTCTTACATGGCATTTAGCACACAATTTTTGTATTTTATTTTTAAAAATACACAAGACAAAAAGTTGTCTTTCCCGTGCCTCTCTTTCCGTCTTTCTTTTTTCGGCTCTTTCTCTCCCCTCGTTTTTTCGCACCCTTATTATTTCTTCACTTCATTCGCTCTTTGCTTTTCACGTCGTTATTCCCAAACACCTCTATAATATTATACAAGGGCACCACTCATTTTGTAGTATATACATCGATGACGAGGGAGCTTGTGGAAAGAAGAGTTAATACGAGAGAGAATATGTGTGAGTGTGTGGACAGTCCGCCCTTAGACTTGCCCCAATTGAGGCCGATAAATGGAGATGACAGACAAAATTCTGACACTTTGTCTGTCTGAGAGATGTTCGATTTTTTTTTGTACGGACACCCCCCGACGCATATATGGTGAAGGTTTGGGGAGGCCTGCACCTAGTAATTTCAAATCCATTTTTTTTTTTTTGTGATAAATTTTTTGACCGTAAGATTTTTTTTTACCGTATGTGATATAATTTTGGAAGGTACAAAACATTTCGCTTGTTCTTGTATTTCAGCGACCTTCTGAGAGCGAGTTCTCATCAGATACGGAGTCACGCAACAACGCAATTGGGTGTCATGGCCGGCATAGATATGGGCCACCTCTTCTCAGGCCGTGCCGTTCCGACGGCTAGTCCGGAGCCCAAATTGCTTCCGGGCCGAGAAGCCCGTCCAACGCAGCGCAAAAGGTCGAGGAAAGCGGCCCGCGGCAGCTCCAGATTTTTTCGGTTCTTTCTCTCTTGAAAACAACAAAAGATTCCACGGTTCATACTCTGGTGGTCGTCGGTCAAACGGCCGTGGCACCGTGAGAATTTTGAGAAATGACAGCAGTGCCCCGCACGCCTACTCTACTCTACGAGTGCGTCTACGCCTGCGTATACTGTGACCTACGTTAGCAGCATTCTTGCTGATAACGTTGGACTGCAGTCTGAATAAAGCCCTGATTTAAAACGCAAAAAAAAGAATCTACTCCTACTGTATCTACCATATGCAGCCTATGCGGCTATGCCGCTATACCCAGCCGGCCAGCCCGGATCAGGATGAAAGTGGCAGCGGCTCCCAGTAAGCCCATATACGCCGCCCACCAAAAAACGACTAAATGGCGTAAGTAGACGGCCACAAAACTTAAATGGCGCATATGGATTAGCCCACCAATCCCATCAAATCCAGCGGCGTGTCTTGCTTCACCTCTATTCGCTCCCGATTCATCCCCTTCGGCACTCGGCCACGCCGCCGGCCAATTTATCGATGAACCTCTGGCTACTACGCGAGTCGCCGTCCCGTCTCTAACCACCCCAACGCCCCCTCGCCCCAGCCTCCTGCGTCGCCGCCCCTGGTCTGCAACGCTGGACGCCATGCCCCCTGCCCTCCATCGATGTGTCTCTTTTTCTTCCTCCTCTGATCCTCTCCTCTCTCTCCGGCCAGATCCGTATTTCACGAATCCCACGAATCAATTGCATGTTCAGCTAGCTCCAAATCCCACGAATCGATTGAATCGATTTCATGTCCAGCTAGCTCCAAATGCCACGAATCAATTGCATGTTCAGCTAGCACAAATCGATTGCATGTTCAGCTAGCTGGAGCGCATCAGGAAGCTTGGAATGGAACGAGACGGCATTCGATCCGCGGTGCCCCGGAGCATCCCGTGCCAGGACATGAAGCGGCACACGGCGCGCACCCTGGTGGGCCGCCTGGGCGCGGCAGCCGTGCGGGACGCCGGCGCCACGGCCGCGGCCGTCGCCGAGCTGTGGCGCGCCTCCAAGGACGAACCGGAGGTGCCAACGCCGCTGGCCGACGCGGACGAGGGGCCCTACCTCGCGAACCAGCTCATCTCGCCCTCCACGGCTCCATGTCCGCCTCCGCGGAGGACGCCATCGCCGGGCTGCTCAACATCACCATCTCGGCCCGTGAGCAGCAGCTCATTTCATCCCCTAGGATCTCCGAGCCGACGCCGCCCCATCTGGACATCTGGTCCAGCTCGTTCCCGGAGCCGTCGGCGACACGCTCCCATGCTGCTGCGCGTTCTCCTGCTGGTGCCACGAAATCCACTCAAATACCACTAATAATATACGGCTGCCACATAGTTCGGTTAATATTTATGTGGTTTAGGAGGAAATGTCCACAACAACCACTGACCTGTCCATTTACATCCTGAAGCCCGGAACGAGGATTCGTTCGATCTGCAGCAGCTGCATGTTTCCTGGGCGGTGTGACGATGACTTGTGGGCCTGTGCAGCTTACAGGCTTACAGTAACTCTGAACTATAGCGCATGATGTTCATTTGTTTGCCTCTAAACCTGATTTGAAGGCCCCTCCTAATGACTGATGATCTGACCGGTTTTTACAGGCCCGGAACAAACGTGCTAAGTCAGATGCCATAAAATTTGGAAATGTCATATGCGACTAGCTTGTCAGCAAAAGTACAAATTCAAACAAATAATGCATGTATTTGACATCACCTCTTGTACTCCTCACTCCGCCACTTCTAGCGTGGAGTATTTGTTTAGTCCCAAATCAGCCCCGGAAATCAGCCAGATAAATCGGGCGGTTTAGAGAGCGTCGTTGTAGTTGCCATTAACATGAATAATTTTTTTTGTAACTCAGGAGTAAGTCATTTTTCTCCGTTGACACTATTTTACTAGGTGTAGCAAGCAGCAAACGTTGGAGGTTGGTGCTGACAGACACCAAGCGAGCATGCATGGTCAAGGGGATTTAGGAAGAATCAGCAGCAAAGCCAGTCCTCCCTGGATCCTCTGTACCAACAGTAGAGTATCGACTAGGGTTGCTCTTCGGATCCCGGTAGGCGGTAGCTATCACTATTCACTACCCTCTAGTTTAGCACCAATCTCGTCTTAAGATCAACATGTATTTTTTGAGAACGTTGTCAAAACATGTTTCCAACATTTTTTATCAGCAGTCATCGTACATCACAAATTACGTTGAGAACGTTGTCAAAACATGTTTCCAACATTTTTTCAGGGATCCAATGTTAATGCTACTGCCAGAGCGTTTTTGTTGGTGGAAATCATTTTGTTAAGGGATCGAATGATATATTTTTTGTAGGGATCGAATGCATGGTAATGGTACTCCGACAATATGAGCCGTAGATAGAAGGAGAATCCACAAGTATAGTGGTACAAAGAGGTAACCGCAAGAACATGCCGCTAATTAATCGATCTCAAAAGATGCTCTGTGCATGCATGTCTCTCGTGCTTAGCGCGTGAAAGCATTGTTAAAGCAATCTCGAGGCCTTTTTAGGCGACAGCCTTTTGAACAGCGATCTCCTTCTTGGGACACCAAATTGCTGGCTAATTGTTCCATCTGACGGTGGGATTCTTCATGCCTGTACTTAATCTTTCACTTGATCCGTCGCCGCTGAATGTTTTGCCGTCACACGTGCATGGTGCGCATGTCCCTGCATGCACGTGACCGGCCGGTCTCAGGTTTGAGATGACTAATCCAACTCCACTAGCTATTGTTGTTAACTGCGAATTGGGTGGACTAACCTGTGGCGCCATTGACGAGGAAACAGAGCTCATGCACGTCGGTTTACGATGGTGTATACTGTATAGTTTTGGCTGTGCAAATAAAACTTTTCTTTAAAGATCCAGCATTACTGGTTTCCATGTACTAGCAGAGGAAAACCGTACACTTGTACATAGGTGTCGCCTAGGGTGAAATTACTAGGACGCAAACATAAAGAAGAAAAGAAAAGAAAAAATCAGAGCAACAAGTTAGCCACCCAGTTAAATCTGTTGCGTGACCCTTGCGAAGCACAACCACAACCCATCTTATAAGGCCATGGACACAGCTATTTCCGAGGCCGCCGACTCAGGTCACATCTACCATCCAGGGCCGCCGCCCCGACTTTCGCCGCCCAGGCCGCAGAGCCACCCCTCATGATCGTCGCAGAACCGAATTACAACGAGAGTTAAGAGAACTCGAAGGTGACGCCTCCAACAAGATAACGACGTGAACGTCACCGCCTTCCGCTACATACGAGATAAGGTGTTCAACCTGAGAGATTTGAGGTACTCACGTCGGTAGAGTATTGTAGCTTACGAACGCTGCATTGAAGAAGGAGAATAACGCCCAAGGATGCCGCGACCGTCGGCACCTAAGTGTGAGGCTTTCACATCTCGACCGCCACGTCCTAGGGTATGGGCTAAGCAGCAAGCCAGGAGGCGTGCCTCTGCTGTCGACCACCGATGCTAGCCACAGGCCGCGGGGCCACAACACCTCACGCCGCGACGACCACGCCATGCTGGCGGGAGGCTAGGGACCCCTCCCGCACCACGGCCACCTCTCTGGGGCCGCCGCCCTTGGCTTCCTTTCAGTTGTGCAAATAAAACTTGCACGAAGAAATTACTAAAAGCATTGAACCAGCTAGCTGCAGCTCCATTCATCCAAAGCCGTGGAAAAGTTTGCGTGACCTTCCATGCAAGGACGCACAACATCGATCGGTCCGTGCGTGCGTACATACCTAAGCTAGCTGCTAACCTCTTCCTCGTGAACCTGAGCTAGGTAGCCAAGCCCCTTCTTTGACTCGAGGAGAATCCATTCCATGGAAAGCAAGCTCCATAGTCCATACATACATCTCCCATGACATATCCGTTGTGTTCTCGTGGGCTCGTGGCAACGTACACCTCGATTTACGCAGACTAGTCCATGAATACATGCATGGATTTATGATGGACTCCATAGTAGTACGTGGTGACTCGTGCGAGCTAGCTCAGCGCGCGGAGAGCTCAGCTGCTGGTTCGAAAGGAAAGGCAAGCCCATGCATGAAAAACCGGAGAAATAAAAAGAGTTCCCGAGAGGCAGCATCGACGCACGCAAAAGGCTGTATATTCTGGGTTTTTTTTCTCTCCACTTTCGCTACTGCCACACTCATTTTAATCTGGTTTGCTCCTTTGGTCTTTTCTTCCTTTTGATGCTAGCTGCTACTCCATTTGGTTCCCAATTATACGACCGCGGCAGCCTTCTCCAAGAAACAAAGCAAGCAAGTGAATACTACGACGAAAATTACAAAAATGCAGCAGCGGATTCTCTCTTGTGCTGTGAAGATAAAACCACAGGTGGATTAATCTGCAGGATGAGCAATGGATTCCACGACGAGCAGGCACTGCACTGCCGGACAGACACACATGACTAGTACATGAGTTCGGTTAAATTAAACAGGACGCCCACGCGCGCAATGCACTGCACTGCACTGCATCGACGAGCGCACCATCGTATACGTGGCGCAGCAAGTACAGCAGCGTCTAGTCTAGGTGCATATATCATCGCCAACTTTGTTGTACCACAATGTTAGCTCCTATTGCGACGTTTCATGGATGTAACGTACGTGTACGCTCCAGCCGGCCTTTCAATTCCGAGTGCGCGTGCAGTGCAGTGCAGTGCGGACATTCATCGATCCGTCGCAACCGTCAAGCCAGCCGCCGGTGGCCATGGCCTCCGCCCGCTCGACACGCGACGGGCGAGTACGCGCGCAGGCCGGCCGGAGTTAGCTGCATGCAGCCGCTTTTCGGGCCTGTCAGTTAAGCCTGAGAGCTGGCCTGCGGGGAGGCCAGCCAGTACGCTTGGCGACATGACGTCTCCCAACTCCCATGTCATGCGGAGGGGCACCGGTAATTCGTTTGCTTTCCCAAGGGGAAACACTGGTTTTTCACGTTGGATCGATCTGGCCCAGTTTATTCTTCAACGTTTCTTTTTTTAATGACAACCTTGATGTTTCGCGAAATCATTCGTGCACACGCGTTTTTACTGAACATTTTGAGTGCTTGTACGTAGAAAGAGACTCCGTATGAGAAACATCTTAAAAGTTTTGTCACGTTTTCATGTGGTTTATCGTCTAACTCAGCTGGTATTTGCTTTTACCGGTGGCGATGAAAGTAGTTGAAATAAACTTCAGGATGACAGAATTGAGTTGCGCAAAAGGATTTTTTTTTAAGCGTCTTGATAAGTTGATCATGTGTTACATCGTGCGAGAGAGATTCAAAATTCGTGCGAGCTGAGAAATTATTCATACACAGAGAATTGAAAGCATTATAAGACCATCTTGATACTTCAAAGGCATATCATCATATGTTTTCTACAGTTTATCATCTGAGTAAGCTTGCATTGTTTTCACATGTGGCGACGACAATTGTTTAATTGGACTTCAGAACGACAAAGATCATGCAATACCTAGTGGCGGAAAAAGTTTTCCTTGATGGTTGATATTTTGATGGCAGGTTGCATCGCGCGTTCAATATTCAAAATGCTTGAGATAAAATCATGATAGATTTTTATTATAAAAAGTAGAGCTTTCCGGTTGATATATCTTTTAGGGTTTATCTATATTCAAATATTATTGTACTTTTATTTGTACTAAAGGATTATGAATCATATATACTCGTTTGTCTTTGAACATTTTTATTTGCACTAAGTAGAGTACTTATGTCTTTGAACATTATTTTGAGTTCGCCCCACCTTCCATATTCTGCGTCGTTGCCCGTGTGTCAAATACGTGTCGACCGCCCGGGACAAGAGGCGGCGCTGGACATACACATACACGAGATCGAGCACGCAAGAAAAATATTCTATGTCACGTCGCACGCAGCTCGACGCGACTACGGCAGGCCAGCGGTACGCAATCCTGTGCCACGGCAACGATCTCCCTCCTCCCGCCTCGTGACCCGCGATGCGAGCCATGGCCACTGGCGGAGCTAGGGGGGGACCAGCAGGGGGCCTTGGCCCCCCCTATGCCATGCAATTTCAGATTTTTTATACACATATACGCTTGATTTAGGTCAGATTTAGAGAAAAATGACATGCTTGGCCCCCCTTAATTGATCATTACAAGGCTGGGCCCCCTCTAATGGCCAATCCTGCCTCCGCCCGTGGCCATGGCCCGAGCTCGCTCGCTCGCAGCAAGCGTATGCGTGCGCTTGCATGGGAGACTGTTCCCCTTGCCCGGTCACATGCCTGCCTCCTCCTTTTGACCGCGCTAGCTCCCGGCCATGCCATGCAATGAAGCCATGGCTGTCAGAGACCTCTGACGACGAGCTCGTTCGTCGTACCCTCTGGCTGGCCGGATCTCCGGTCCTGTTGCGGCCGGAACGGTCACTCGCCGTTGCTATATATGACACGCCTAGCAGCCACCGAGCTCAGCTAGGGGACCCCCTCCCATCCATCGTCTCAATTGATTCTCCTCTACCGGCAAGCTGATCTTGCTTGCATCCCTTGTAGCGGCCGCTGTAGCTCCGGGATAAGCGCGGCGGATCAGAGTCAGATCAGTAGTCTCTTCTTCCTCCTCTGCTTCGACCAGTCACCCATCCTTCCCGTCGAGACGAGACGTCGACTACTGACCGTCTGACCCCATACACAGCGCCAGCCGGCCAGCCGCAGAGCAGGTCTAGCTTCGCCGCAGCCTGCCTCGCACTCATTGGCCGCCCTGCTCTGCTCTGCCTCCTCTCTCTCTCTCTCTCATCTGTTCTCCTGGTCTTTGCATCTGTAGTCGTGCACAATCTTTTGTTCCATTGCATGCACCATGCTAGTATGCATGCTAGCCTAGCATCAGTTGTGTATGCGACCGAGGCGTTCAAAGCAAAGCAAACGGGCGTCTCGATTCAAGCAGATGCAAATCTCAATCTACCATCGGGCTTTGTGAGAGGTGATCCAGCCAGCCAGATCGCCTATAAATCCTAGCTGCCGCCGAGCGCCTACCATAGCTCACTAGCTTCACCCTCAAGCTCCCAAAGCCAGCAACTAGTCTAGAACAAAGTTCTGATACGCTTTGGCGACATGCCGGAATTGGCGATATGCGAAATTTTCTTCGTCTGATTCGTCCCAGTTCTTCCTAATATATCTCTTCTTTTCCTTCCTTGCTACTTCATCTCCGATCTGTTCTTACCCGCAGCTTAATCTCCCTATTCTCTCAGTTCTTCTCTGCTCCAAATCCCCATTCTCCCATCTTGTAGCCGCCCCTACTCTGCTTTCCAGATCCCTCCTCACTTCAAATTGGGTGTTCCCCAGCCCGATTGATTTGGCTCTTTGATCTGTTATATCCTTTTGTAAATCCAAAAATCTCCACAAATTTACTCTCCCGAAACAACTAGAAGCAAGAAGAAAACTCTGCTACGCAACCGTGCTGCTTCTTCGCCGCCCCCTCCACTCAGTGGCCCGTAGGGTGACGGTTTCCGTTATTGACGCTGTGGCGCTGGTCGGGGGGCCATGGACGTGCAGGATCTGAAGAGGCGGGCTCTGCAATTTCTCCGCAAATCGCGTGACCCAGCGCGATGTATGGAGGTGATGCGGTCTAGAGCGGTGACCCTTTTTGACTCAGATGCCATGAGGTTTGTGGCCAAGAAGGAGACAGTGGTGGAAGGGCATGGAGCAGTGGCCATCCAGATTAAGGAACCAGCGGCAGGTACTTGTGAAGAGCCATTAGATGAAGACGAAGTGGCTCGTGAATTCTGCAGCGGATCAAAGGAACTGACGCTGGATGTGTTTTTAACTACTGCTGAGTCTGAGCAACGAAGGATGACCAAGGCACCCATGGTGGTACGAGGTATGGTTGTTGATGTTTACGATCTGAGCTGCTGTAGGGTGGGCGATGGGTCTATTCTGAGCACATGTCAGATGAGTAATATGCACTTGTCGGATATCAACGATGCAGCAAAACAGGCAGAGTGTTTCAAGATGCAAGTAATGCAACTTTTGCATTTTTTCACCTTTGATCCTGGTGACCTAGTATATTTTTTGTGGCCTTCTGAGCAACAAAAACTAAATGTTATGCGGGGCACAAGGAGAGGAGGGGATCTGATGCAAGTAGATGAGTTGGAGAAGGGGGTGTTGAAGGAAACAAAGGGAGGTGTTGAGGAAAGCAATGATTTTGGAGCGGGGCTGTCGGTACAGCTCCGCGAGTCCCAATGAAGCTAGGAGCTTGGAACGGCCGGGGTTTGGGGAATGGCCCGGCCGTCGACGGTCTTCTGGATATCCAGAAGGTGGAAGACCCCGATGTGTTGTTCGTGTCGGAAACAAATATGGATAAAAGGAGGTTGGAGTGGATCAGATGCAAGCTGGGTTTCCCAAATATGCTAGTGAAGGATAGTGTGGGGGCAGAGTGGAGGTCTGGTGATGTTCTGGAAGAGTGGGATAAATGTTAGCTTACTTGGTATGCCATCCAAGTATCACATAGACACATAAATCACCGAAGAAGATGGGTTCAAGTGGCGTTTCACTGGCTTTTATGGGGAACCAAAAACGGAGGAGAGAGAGAAGTCTTGGAGGCTGTTGAGGGTTCTAAAAAACCATAGTTCAAAACCGTGGCTGTGTGCGGGGGACTTCAATGAAATTTTGTTCGATTGGGAGAAGGAAGGGGGAGCACCCAGACCGCAGATTTGTATGGACCGGTTTAGAATGGCTTTAGAAGATTGCAACCTGATGGATTTGGGTTTCAAAGGGGACATGTTCACTTGGAGGAACCATAGTCGTGATGCTTCACGATATATACGGGAACGCCTTGATCGAGCTGTGGCCTGCCCAGCATGGAGAGCACGTTTTCCCCTGTTCTCTGTTACGCATGGGGAGCCAAGGCGATCAGACCATCGGCCTATTTTCATTGATACGTCTGGAGGTGTTAGGTGCCGGAGAGGGACGGGAGGTGGGGTGATCCCCGGTTTGAAGCCAGATGGGTGGAAGAAGAGGAGTGTGAAGAACGAGTGAAGTTGGCTTGGGAGAGGGAAGTTGAGGTGGAAGGAAAAACGGTGAAAGGGGGTTTGAAAGGTGTGTTGGGAGATTTGGTGGGGTGGAGTAGAGAAGTGCTAGGAGATTTAGATAAGAGAATACATAAACTAAAGAAGGAGTTAGAAAGGTGCAGGCGTGCGGATATCTCCCAGGAGCAAGTTCGAAAAGAGGAAGTGCTACGTTTTAAGCTTAGTCGGTTGGAGGATCAAAAAGAAATGTACTGGAAGCAGAGAGCCCATGTGTCATGGATGAAGGAAGGAGATAGAAATACAAAGTTCTTTCACTCGGTTGCCTCGGGCAGGAAAAGGAAAAACAAGATAACGGTGTTGCGGAGGGATGATGGGGTGGAGGTGAAGGAGGAGAAGGAGCTAGAGGAGATAGCTACTAATTATTTTACAAACCTTTTTTCCTCCAATGCAGGTTCACGATCGGCTGAGCTCCTGGGTCAAATTGAACCAAGAGTGACGTCGGAGATGAATATGCCCCTTATGAAGGAGTTTACAGAGGAGGAGGTGAGGGTGGCGCTAGATAGTATCGGGGACCTAAAGGCACCCGGATTAGATGGCATGCCCGCTCTTTTCTACAAGAAGTATTGGGAAGTAGTGGGCAAGAAGATCACAGAAGAAGTACTGCAAGTGTTGAACGGAGGAAATATGCCAGAGGGGTGGAATGAGACGTGTGTAGTGCTAATACCAAAAGTGGCAAACCCGATGAGTATGAAGGAGCTGAGGCCGATAAGCCTTTGTAACGTTATATACAAGTTGATATCGAAGGTGTTGGCAAACAGGTTAAAGTTGATCCTCCCGGAGATCATTTCTCCTAATCAGAGCGCATTCGTTCCGGGTAGGCTCATAACGGATAATATACTGCTGGCTTATGAATGCACACACTTTATGCACAAGAAGAAGAGAGGGAGGCAAGGTTATGCAGCAGTCAAGCTTGACATGAGTAAAGCGTATGACAGGGTCGAATGGCAATTTTTGGAGGACATGATGAGGAAGTTGGGGTTCCAAGAGGAGTGGATAAAAAGAATTATGTTGTGTGTGTCCTCAGTCAGCTACAGAATTAAGGTGAATAATTCTTATTCAGATTTTATCTTCCCACAACGAGGACTGAGGCAGGGCGATCCTTTATCGCCGTATTTATTTCTGATATGTGGAGAGGCTTTCTCATGTCTGCTGAACAAAGCCGAGGAGGATGGTCGGCTACAGGGAGTCAGGATATGTGCAGCAGCCCCAAGCTTTAATCATCTTTTGTTTGCAGATGATTCGTTGGTTCTTTTGAAAGCATCTGAAGAGAACGCAACCCATCTGCGAAATATCCTATCGTTATATGAAGATTGTTCGGGGCAGACGGTAAACTACTCCAAATCTGCAGCCATGTTTAGTCCTAACACATCAAATAATGTAAGGAGACAAGTGAAGGCCACACTGCAGATTAGTACTGAGGCGCGAAACGAGCGATATTTAGGACTACCAGCACATGTAGGTAGATCAAGAACAGGCACCTTTGCTTATATAAAAGGCCGGATGTGGGCATGTATTCAAGGTTGGGACGAGAAGTTCTTGTCAAGGGCAGCAAAAGATGTGTTGATCAAAGCGTGTGCACAAGCGATTCCGACTTTTGCTATGTCTTGCTTTGATATTACAAAGAGCTTGTGTGATCAGATGAGTGCAATGATTAATCGTTTCTGGTGGGCACAACAGAAGGATGAGAGGAAAATACACTGGATCAGTTGGGAGAAAATGGCGAGACCAAAGAAGGAGGGGGGACTAGGTTTCCGTGATCTTCATCTCTTTAATCTAGCCATGTTGGCAAGGCAGGCGTGGAGGATGCTAACTTGTCCAGAGTCCTTGTGCGCTCGTGTTCTGCAAGCGAGGTACTTCCCCAACAAATCCATCCTGGAAGCCACCAGCACGCGGGATATGTCCTACACCTGGCGGAGTATAATGAGGGGAATCGAAGTCATTAAAGTGGGCATGATTTGGCAAATTGGAAATGGTGAAGATGTGAACATATGGGAAGATCAGTGGCTGCACAGAGAAGGATCACGGAAGCCTATTACACCAAGGGGTCAGAACGTGATAACTAAGGTTGCTGATCTGATTAATCCGATTACGGGACATTGGGATGATATACTCATACGTGATATATTTAGGGAGGAGGACGCCAAGGAGATTTTAGCAATGCCTCTCCGGGTTGACATGGAGGACTTCCCAGCCTGGTACCATGATCCAAAAGGGATGTTTTCCGTGCGATCTGCTTATAAGATGTTAGCCAAACAAACCGAACGACAACCTGATGGAGCTGAAAGTTCAGGTACGGTTAAGGAGGACAGAGAGTTTGATTGGAACCTGCTTTGGAAACAAGAGTGTGCCCCAAAAACGAAGCAATTCCTGTGGCGACTAGCTCATGAGAGCCTTCCATGGAAGAGGAATTATACTAGACGGAAGATGGAGATAGACACGTTGTGTCCGATGTGTGCCAGA
The DNA here is from genome assembly GCA_947311845.1 of Poa pratensis. NCBI lineage: Eukaryota > Viridiplantae > Streptophyta > Magnoliopsida > Poales > Poaceae > Poa > Poa pratensis. Next base: position 48,908,649 of record CAMZMU010000038.1, read on the forward strand.
TTAGATGAAGATGGTGGGCATCTGTTCCTCCATTGCAAGCAAGTCAAGTCGATATGGAGGCACCTAGATATGGAGGAGGTGAGATTGAAGCTATGCTGCTGCCCAAGTGCACAAGACATGCTTATGGCGATTTTCAAGTTGGACCAGGACCAACGCTTGCTTACTATCGCAATGCTTTGGCAATGGTGGACGGCAAGAAACAAAAAGAATGCGGGGGACAGCACCCGATCGATAGAGGAGGTGGTGTTCCAGTCTAGAAGGTGGGCTATGGAGTTTAAAGATTTCTACACAAAGAAGAAGAACGCTAGCAACACTTGCCAAACTGAAGAAAGATGGAGACCCCGGGGGATGATGAGCTGAAGGTAAACATTGATGGCTCGTTTACGGATAATCCACGCAATGGTGGATGGGGTTTCGTTATTCGAGACAAGTATGGAGATGTGGCAGGATCAGGGGCAGGAAGAATGTTGTTTCCACAGAGTGCAATTCACGCTGAGGTTGAGGCCTGTATTCAAGGCTTAACGGCGGCAATGAACTGGGGGATGACACGTATAGTGATTGAATCTGACTGCCAAGTTCTGGTGCATTCCCTGAATAGTACGGAATATGATCGTTCTCCAATTGGAGTGCTGGTGAGAGATGCAAAGATGCTGGCTAGACTGAACTTTGTTTCTGCCTCTTAAGTTTTGTCGACGAGATGGTAATATGGTAGCGCATGCGATGGCGGCGCTGGGATCGGTTTGTAACACTGACAATGGCCGCCTGTGGCCAGATGCAGTACCAAGTGATGTAGCTGTGACTGTGGCTAGCGATATAGCTATGCCGGAGGTTTAGTGGATTGTGGTAAAAATCAAAAAAAAAAAAAAAAGCTCCCAAAGCCAGCTCCCACTCCACCTCGACACACCGGCCACGCTTTAAATAAGAGAGCCAAGCAACCCTGCCTAGCTAGCATTGTACCTACGAGACACCATGCTTCACCACTACTCCGGCGGCGGCGTTGGCCAGAACGTCGCCACTGGCCCCGGTGCCATGGCGGCGTCCACCTTCTCCCTCTTCTTCCCTCCGCCGCCCAACAAAGGGCAGTGGCCGCTGTCGGAGGAGGCTGCCTACTCCTACGACGAAGCTCACAGCACCGTCACCACCACTTCCCCTTCCTCCCCGGCATCCTCATCCTCCGCGGGCTCCGTCGACTGCACGCTCTCTCTCGGCACGCCCTCCTCACGCCGCCGCGCACCGGAGACGGACATGGCTATGCACAGGGCGCCGCGCCAGTCCGTGCCGTGGGACAGCCCAGTTGCAGAGTCCTGCTACTACCAGCAGCAGGGCAGGCACGTAGCCGGCAGGTGCGCCGCCGAGCACGAGCAGCTGCTGGACCGCCGCTGCGCCAACTGCGGCACCTCCTCCACGCCGCTCTGGAGGAACGGCCCTCGCGGACCAAAGGTACGCGCGCATGCAACGCATTCGTTCTCCTTTTGCTGCTGGTTATCGTGTTCTTTCTTGTGGCAGCGTGCATTGCCGTTCTGAACCTCGTTTCGTTGCCGTGGTTACATGCAGTCGCTGTGCAACGCCTGCGGCATCAGGTTCAAGAAGGAGGAGCGTCGCGCAGCGGAGACCGGCTGCGGCTTCTACGGCGCGCACGGATCGGCGCCCATCAAGGTGACCCGTGCGCCGTACGCCGGGGAGGCGCAGCCCTGCGGTGGTGACCCCGACGCGCCGATCCTGTCGTGGCGGCTCAGCGCCGTTCCACCGGCGCCGGCGTTCTCGGTGTGGCCGGAGCGGCAGCAGGCGAACCTGTACCAGTACAACTAGGTTTGTTAGGTACGTGTAAGGGCTGGCAGGACGACATGGATCGTACGCGGTTGGTGAGCGCTGCAACGTTCCTTTTGGCTGCAACGTTCTTTTTGGGGATTTTGGGTACGGTTGCACGCTCCAAGGGATATCCGACTATGCATGTGCAGTACTACTACTGTATTAATCTGTAGTATTATTGTTGAATTTAGCTGATGATCGAATTAACTAATTAGCCTGCTCAACAAACGAAGTGTCTGTCGCACTGTTTTTTTTGGGTGACTGCTGGTCTGTCTCATTGCTCTGTTTAACGTAGCACTCTGTTCCAAAAAATAATTTAGTGAACTGAGACTAGTAATGTAGGCTATCTCAGCGAATAGTCCAGCAGTAGATTGTTATTGGTGAACAAGTGCAACGTGTACTGTGTACCTAATTACCTATTGAGAATTGGAACATGTCGTGACGAAAACGAAAAAAAAGGAGAAATGGAAAACCGAAATTCGAACTTAGACTCATCTGCTAAACACTAGCCCAGTGTGCACTAGCAAAAGAAATTCCAGTCCGACTACATGTCTTTTTTTCTCGAGTGAATCCGACTACTTGTCGGGAGCTTCTGTATGAGTATGACGCTGAGCTCTAGTAGACCGGCCCAGTTCACTCACGTGCATGCTCGCTCTGTATATTCTTTTGTCCCCCTTTTCTGCTGCTTGTTCACGAAAAACATACGCTTTTTTCTTTAATTTTGAGATACAATTGTGAAATGAAAAGATATTCTCAGATTTTTAAAAATGGACACAAATTTTCATTCCCAAAAATGTTGACGAATTTGAAAACTGTTCATGAATTTGAAAATATTCACAGACTTGAAAAAATATTCATAAATTTGAAAAATATGTTTGCATATTTGAAAAATGTTCACGAATTCGAAAAAAATGTTCATCGATTTTCAAAAAAGCCTTATTTGAAAATTGTTCATCAGAAGGCCATCGTTCGACCAGTTCGTGAAAGTGTTTGCGGTTTTGTTGAGGAGGCGGTGGGCAACGGTAGGGTCCCTGCCTCCCTGACCACCTAGGACTGCAGGACTGGTGCTTCGCCGGAGGACACTAGGCCGAAGAGCACGAGTGGATAGGAGCGCAAAAACCTCAACTGTTTCCAACCTAAGAATTCTGCCAAGCTCCTATTCGTGTTCTTTCCAACGTAACCACCCGACAACTATATATACTAACTAATTGAGTCGATAACCCAACCAACACTCTTGTGGCATGAGTCGACAGTGATGCTTCCGTAATTCCTGTTTATTTTTCCGCCGTGCTGCCGTGCTGTCCCAAAAATCAAACACATATCTTGTATCGAAGAAATGCACATAGAAACTTGGCAAATTCAAATATCTTTAAAAAGAAATATAGGTAAGGTCAATTTAGAGGAAAACGTTGCATGCAATTTGGGGCAGTCCAAATGGACAGAGCAAGGCTTCAACCGAGATGGTGTAAGGCCCAGTGTGGAGGCCCAAACGTACATACATTTTTTTTTGCTGAAGATTTCAAGCACAAAAGAAAATACGGCAGCTACTACTACATGTCCAATGAATGTATAATAATAACATATCACAGGTGAAAGGACCCAGGAAAGTATCTTGCTCAAAATTTATTACTGGACATTACAACTCGATTATTCTATTTGGGCACAACTGACTGCTGAATGAAACCAACCAACCAACAAAACTTGCTCTGCTCCTGCACACCCCCTGATTGCAAAGGGGGCTGGGTGTCTGTCTCTTGCTGCACCCCACCCCACCCTTCAAGTTCTATTGCACATACAACAGATGCTACACTGATACACTATTACACAACACATGATACAAAATTACAAATATCCCTACAAAAACACGGCTCCACGATGACTAGCGGATCCAGACCTCAAGGCCCGACCCGGCAGGCCATGGGACCGATCCTGCTGAAAAACGGCACGTGCCCAAGTTCGAGCAAGCACTGTACTGCTGGGCCTGAGAAACCATCAGGTACAGTGCCGCCGGGTGCTTGGTCTGCGCATATGCTTCTGGGCTTCAGCGGAAAGAGAAGGCGATTTCCTCGAGCGTCCTCCCCTTGGTCTCCGGCACGCACAGGCACACGAAGAGAAGGGTCCCCATACCAACCACCGAGTATATAGCGAACGTTCCTGTCGAAATAACGATAAGCTGTGAGATGTGATCTCACGGAAGACAGACAGAGGAAGTTTTATCTTTTTGGGGCAAAAGCCAGGCGAAGGTTGAATGCCGGAAGGAGAGACATACCTCCATTGCTCCAGTTTAACATCAAGCTCGCCGTCATCGTGATGAGCCACGACGTCATCCAGTTTGCAAGTGTCGCCACACTTCCCGCAAGGCTCTTAATGTTAACAGGAAGAATCTGAAGGCAACGCAAGGTGAATTTTTTATTTCCAGATAAAACCAAGGCGGATAACTGGCACTTGCAATAACAAATCTGAGGAACATTAGAAGGGATCACTGCGGTTTGTAGTGATATGCAGCTAACACTGAAAAAGGTAATTGCAGTATGTAGTGATAGGTACAGCTAGGGCAGTGTAATCTAGCTACGTAGAAGCAATGCAGCTTCCTGTGCTTTTTAAGCCAGCAACTGGTTCAGAAACCACAAAGAGTGCGGCTGCAGCATTTCGATCCATTTCAGACAGAAAAGGTGTTGAGAGAAGGGTCGCTTCATAAAAAGAGGCTATGGACGAGATTCACAGACAGGAACAAAAGTGGCAAGTGATAGTGGTAAAAACATACAGATAAAATCGTATAAATGTGACCATTGAGCTTAAGCTCTGTTAAATATTAGGAGCAAACTATACCTCAGACATTATTATCCATGGGATGGCTCCCAAGCCAAGAGAAAATGCGATCACAAATGCCTGCAGTGGCAAAATGCAAGGAATTAAACCTGCTTCTCTCAACAAGTAAAAACAAACGGATATAAAACTGCAACTAACCACAAGTCCAGCCAGTGAAAGCATACTCATTACAGAGTATAAATGAGAACCCGCCGTTATGTTGTCCTGTTTCAGAATTGACACTCAAATATATCACCAAGGAAACTCAAGTAGTATTCATTAATCTAGATTAGACGATTGTACAAATAACAATTACATATACCATTAGCATTTTAAGCAGTATTACCTTAACAAAAAATGACACAGAAACAATGACAAGACTGATTGTCATTCCTGTCGAAGAGATCTGAAAAAACAAAATCAATGAACACAACCGATATTTTATTCAAGAGAATCTTGGCCAGTACGCAATGGTGATGCAACTAACAATGAGAAGAAGCCGACGCCCAGCTTTGTCAGTCAACGAGGTTGCTACTCCAGTAGCAACCACCTAACAATGATAAGATTCTGTTCAGTATTTCCATGAAGTTCATAGGCGCAATTTGGATGTAACTTAAAAGATAAATATACCTGAACAGCCCCCAAACCGCATGTCGCTAGATTACTATTTTTAATACCTGTTTAGTAAAAGAACTTTGTCAGATATCAGATATTTGTTATTGCTATTTCCAAGGTATCAAATCCCAGTATTGCATATGAGCTTCCAGTGAGCTAAAATCACATACAAACAGGGTACAATTTTATTTTTCAAGTGTTCCACATATCCCAATTAAACTGCTATAGATATGCCGCGTGCTTAGCAATAATAGAGTTTAGCATTTAGTTCTATCACAAGAATTATGTAGAATTATTGAATATGTCAGTGAAATTATTACACACAAGCATGCTTAATAAGCAAAGTGTCATCATGTCATATATAACTACATAACATACCGGCAGCTTTGAAGATACTTGCAGCATAGAAGAAAATCCCATTGACACCACTTAGTTGTTGAAGTATAAGGAGACCAATGCCTATCTACAGAAATAAAACCAGTAAGAAAATAGAGGAACACTGATGCGTCAACAAAGCAAAGTACTTAATGACAAACCACCAACCATAAGAGGAACACTATATCTCTTCTGCTTGATATCTGCAAATTGTATCGTTGTCCTCCTCCTCGATGACTGAACTGATCTCTGTGTTGGAAAAATGTAAAAAATATATAATTCACATTTCCTCGTGTTACTTAAAAGAAAAATATTGGCAGGAAAACATAAAGCATAAAATTGTCAGCAACGTGTACATATGACTTGACTGCATAAAAATGACACCTGTTACTAGTGGTAGTGGTTACCTTTATTTCATTTACTTCTGCTGTGATGTCAGTCTCAAATCCTCGCAGGACCTGGAGTGAAGATTCAAAATCCTCCATCTTTCCCATCTTTGCCTGAAACAGCAATCTGTTCTATTTAGATCCTGCTGTTTGTGTCAAAAAAATATAATGAAACATATCAGGTCACTTACCAGCCACCTTGGTGATTCGGGAATAAAGAACAATCCAGGTATCAGGATTGAGCAAGGTAAAATGCCTACGAAATGTGAAAGTAGCAGAAAAAAGTTAGGATACACATGTTTTAGAAAAGTTGGGAAGGGAGCACCCTACCTAAACTCTTTGATTCAAGCAAGTTAAAAAATACAGCCAGGAGTTATAAGGGGAACAAATGATTTATATCAATGAACCTAGCAACTTAGCAAATCTGGAAGAGTGGCATATTTTTATCATAGTAAACCTACAAGTGAACAGCAAGAATCTGTCAATCTGGATTAGTGCACACTAAGCTGTCAATCTTACCAAGAACAGCAAGAATTCTCCAGGGAACAAACATGCCTAATGTGTAGGCAAGCAATATACCAATTGTGACAGACAGCTGCATAAGAAATTACGAATAAGGTTAAAAAATTGTAGACAAACAGTGAGACCAGAAAGACAGGCTACTCATAAATCATCTGTCATTGTTTATATAAAAAATGACCTGGTTGACTGCACCCAGAACTCCTCTCATGTTTTGTGGAGCTATTTCTGCTATATAAACTGGCACCTGAGACCATGAAACGGAAATTTCAATTCAGCAAGTGATAGCAGACATGAAAGTGTCCAAATTTAAGAAACTAGCATGCCCCTAAACCATATAGCATTATTGAAAAGTGATCACCAGTTCGAAAAACTTAAAAACAAGTGGTATGCATGAGTTACAATGATGCCTCCCTATGCTACTTTTATGCAAGGTAACATTATATTTCAATAGCATTCATAAAAAAACACCATTTCCAGTATCCAGTGAGAGAGAAATAATAATAGCATAAGTTCACAACTCAGAGGCGCAACCATAAGTTGATATAGAATATCGCATGTGTTGGCTAGTTATGTTCTTTTTGGCCTATGAAAAAAAGGCATGCTGCTTTTATTCTTTTCTGTACAAAGACTGAACAGAGGAGCTAGGCTGGTCACAAATATTGTTGGATTATGATTATGGCAGGGGAAATTCTCATAAACCATATCAGCAGCACACCTTTCTTGCCTTGATGTCCCAGAAGAGGAAATACAGTTGTTGCTTATACTTGGTATTCGGTTAAGTTTAAGTAGAGCCCATTATGTATTTCCAATTTACCATGCGTTGGAATTCACTTGGAACTTGGGACCTTTTACTTTTGTATGAACTTATAAAGACTATCATATATGCAAAAACTCATCAGGACATCACATTATTTGACATCAGAGAACCATTGGACGGACAGTACACGATTATCAGTTTATGTTTGGGGTGAATTTGTTTACAAGATTAGGAACAGAGGGATACAGACCACGTAGGAAATGACACCGACGCCAAATCCTTCCAGCAACCGACCCATGAACAAAAAGGAGGAATCCTGCAAATAATAGAATTCAGAAGTAAGTTAACAAGGATATCACGCTCAACAAAGCAAACCCAATGGATGAGCATACAAGTACAGCAGGGTGAAGCAATCTTACATTTGCAAACGAAATCGCAAGCCACCCGATGATGTTTGGAACCGCGGCGATCATCAGAGACTGCAAGACCAACACAAAAGAGAGCATCGTCAGTCAGTCAGTGAACCAGCGAACCTCGTTTCAGTGGAAAATCCACCACGAGCAGATCCTTCAGGCTCTCGTCAGTCAGTTAACACTCTCCTACTGCTATTTGACCACACAAAACATTAAACATTCAGGATCCCGTTCCTCCTCTCACATTACACGCACTGAATATTTAACCGTACAATTGAATTTTCAGATAGCAATGGAGGAGACAGAGGTCAAGAGGGGCACATGGAAGAAGGCTCACCCCCTTGCGTCCGATGTACTCGGCGATCTGGCCGCTGGCAATAGCGCCCACCATGGCCCCGACGTTGGACAGGGATCCGAACAGCGAGAACTGCAGAGCAAAAAAACAGAGGATAAGCAACGCCACACACGCACGCACAATTGGAAGCTAAGTGTAGAATCGCAAAGGAAGCACTGTCTGTCCATCCAGAAACAACAAGGGCGCACCTCGGAGAGGGAGAGGCCGAGGTCGGCCATGATGGCGTCCTGCGTGGGCGAGGAGTACCCGCAGGTGAAGCCGAACTGGATGGGGCCGAGCGCGACGATGAGCGTGCAGAGCACGGCGGAGACGGAGTTGTCGCGGAGCGCGTAGCCGGAGGAGCCGAGGCGGTCCATCGCGCCGGCCGCGGACGACATCCGGTACCAGCTCCCCGTGTGCAGGAACGGCTTCCGCAGGTCCGACGCCGACGACGTGCGGGCATCCTCGCCGCCGCTCTCCTCCCGGAAGCTCATCGCGCCGACCGCCGACCGACCGCAGATCAGATTTCCTCCCGGGCGGGCGTGCGTGCGTGGCGCGGCTCCGTCGAGTGAGGGATGGGGAGAGAGGGAAGAAAGAAAGACAAGAGACGTGCGGTCGTTTCCTCTGTTTTTCTTTGCCCTCTTCCTCCGCATGAGATCTGGTGAGCTGGACAAATGTGTACCTTTCCACCTGCTGCTGCTTGTCGTGCCAACGGACGGCTCGCAGAGTCCCGACTGTGATGGCCTCTGATTGGGACACGTGGTAGCTTTATAAACGTCCATTCAGGGCGGATGACCCACTAGAGAAGGAATTGATGAAATTAAGGGAAATGCCCAAGTGAGGGATGATAGTTGACGATGATAGGTGACCGCTCTAGAGGTTAATTGACGATCGGGTAGGTCGATGTGTCGTCAACCTTCCTTGACACCGACCAAGATCTATGGAGCAGGATCGGCAGTGAGGAAACAACATGTGAGACATTGCAAAAGGAAGTAAGGGTGTGACATCGCGAGAATAGAAACAAAAAGAAGGGGGTTAAGGTGTAAGAACAGAGGGTGAAATGTCCCTAGCTCATAGTTATGTTTAAAACACAAATGAACATCGCATTATTTGTGTCGAGCACACCCCTTTGGAAGTTTCGGGATGGAGCTGATAGGGGCTACAACAATGCAAGTGATGGATGTTGTTGCCAACATGTAACCTGTGGATGGGGAAAACCGAGTCTAGACGAGCGTTCGTTCGGAGCTCATGTTCAGTGGCGGCGCTAGGAAATTACAACAGGGTATTCATAGGTATTCATTTTGTCAAAATCATCACTGTTTTTGCGAAAATCGTCACTGTTTTGCTATAATTAACATTGTTTTGCATAAATCATGGGTATTCACTTGCATACCCAGGAATACACCTGGCGCCGCCCCTGCTCATGTTATTGACGAAGGAGGAAGAGGAACCATACAAAGAGATGACAACGAATCATGGTGTCCTAAAGACGGCGGGCATGCTTCATATTGTGAAGGCAACCACAACGAAACAAGTGAAGACCTGGTGGCTTGACGAGCGGTCGTTCGGAACTCATGTTATTGACGATGGAGGAAGATGAACCATACAAAGAGATGACAACAAATCATGGTCTCCTAAAGACGTGGACATGCTTCATATTGTGAAGGCAACCATAGCGAAACAAGTGAAGACTTGGTGGCGAACCTAAAATAGGGACTAGTGGAGTCATGTCTTCAAGCCGAAAAATGGTGGCAAGAACATACGTGTTTTTAGCAAGTATGGAGGTTATCGATGTCTCTGGTGTGGCTGATGGGTCAACATTGAGGGCATTCCTTTCCTCAATCTCGAGGAAGGTAATGTCGCCAATTCTTCACTCCAACAACACGTCGCTCGAGTGTATCTAACTCAGTTGACACCCCACTCAACAAAAGGAAGTAGAACAAGAAGCGACAGGAGAAGGCAACGACGATAAGCAACACTACTGTGGCTCAAGAAGTACTTGCACACCCCATTAGGGCCGTTGGATCCAAATGCCAAAGTAAACGACAAGACTAGTGACACACTTACCAAGTTATTTGTTTTGTTGCAACAAGCTCCATCATCGCAATTGATGTTCTTTGTGAAGAATATGGCTTTGGTGAATAAAATGCAAGATCTTACAGTGAAGGGGAAGACAAACTCATTGATTAGATGATTGTTTCATTTTGTGTTGCACAAGGTTGTCGGTTTTTCGGTCTATAGATATATTTTGGACAAATGAACATATTAATATCAATGAGATAACAATTACACCTAGACTCAGCACTAGTCTATAGATTAGTGGGTTACATTGAGGTTTTGGTTACCGCTGGAGATGAAAGGATTGTCATGTAACGTGGGTTTCTTTCAAATGTCATATGTGTTGGGTTCTCTATCGGTTTTTGTTATCTACTCTTGTGGGGTTTTCAGTCTAACATTCCTTATAAACCGGATCGATGCTCTTCTTCTTCTTAATGAATAGCATGAGCTTTTCTCGAACAAAGAACACGTCATATTATTCTTACTACTATTATTATTACTGTTATTAGTATCAATTGTTATCTACTCTTGTGGGGTTGGGATTGGCCGTTTTCTCTTGATTATAACAAAAACATGTGTCTATCGGATAAATCATGGATCTTACATTAAATGAAGATATGGAAAATATGTTCATAGCTAAGAGGCATTCCAGCCATTTTCACTGGCAGTTACGAATTCAAAGAGTCGATTACCTAAACGACCATAGTTGCCATGGGTGGTTCTATCAAAAACCCTCCAGCTTGGGCGGCCTCACCAGCTTGTGTTCCTGCAAGGGCTTGGGTTCTATAATTTGTTGCGGTAAATTTTTATGGAAAGCAACATCTTAAACATGTTTTCCTAGCCCTCGACAACTTTCTAGGTCCATCGCTGCATGTCATCGTTGCTTTGTGACCCACTCCTACTACTTGGAAAGTCTCCCAAATTTTTGGAGAAAGAATTCCAAATTCAAAACTCTCACTATTTGCTGTACATAATCAATAACCATTGCTTTTGAATCACTCGTACACTATCTAGAAAGGCTCCCAAATGTTTGGAGAAAGAATTTTGAATTCAAAACTCCTCTATCGTTGTACTCCCTCCGACCCCGATTCATTGTCGATGAATCACATGTATATATACAACAATTAATACATATGGGAGGGAATACTATTGTTATCCATATATATTCAGTTTCGAAGAATAATACTCCGTACTCCGTAAGAGAGAAAAACACCCCATTCAATTTCGAAAAAGAGAGATCCAACAATTCCATATTGGACACGTCTAGACACCTCTTCAGATCAGATCCACGGCCAGCCCCACCTTAAGTTGCAGCTCCGAAATACCACAAACACCCTCGACCCCCAATCCCAACCCAAGTCAAAGAACCCACCTTTTCCTCTTCCTCCATGCCCATGGGCGAGCAATCCCTCTCTCAGTCCCATCCCCTCTCCCCGTCGCCCCGCCCTCCGCCGTCGCCACCACGCCCGCCGTCTCCGCATCCACCTCCCTCGCCGTCACCGCATCCCGCCCCAAGAAGAAGCCCCGCTCGTCCGGCGGCTCCAGCGCGCCCAAGAAGCCGCGCCTCGCGCTGTCCGTCCGGGGCCGCCCCCTGTCGGCGGATGGCGAGGTGGCCGCGGCCATCCGGCACCTGCGGGCCGCCGACCCGTCCCTCGCCGCCGTCATCGACTCGCACGAGCCGCCGGCGTTCCACTGCCCGCACCGCCCCTTCCACTCCCTCGTCCGATCCATCCTCTACCAGCAGCTCGCCTTCAAGGCCGCCGCCTCCGTCTACTCCCGCTTCATCGCGCTCCTCGGCGGCGAGCCCGGCGTGCTCCCCGAAGCCGTCCTCGCGCTCACCGCCGACCAGCTCCGCCACATCGGGGTGTCCCCGCGCAAGGCCTCCTACCTCCACGACCTCGCCCGCAAGTACGTCACGGGCATCCTCTCCGACGCCTCCATCGTCGCCATGGACGACCGCTCCCTCGCCGCCATGCTCACCATGGTCAGCGGCATCGGCAACTGGAGCGTCCACATGTTCATGATCTTCTCCCTCGCCCGCCCGGACGTGCTCCCCTCGGCGGACCTCGGCGTGCGCAAGGGCGTGCAGATGCTCTATGGGCTGGAGGACGTGCCCCGGCCGTCGCAGATGGAGAGCCTCTGCGAGCAATGGCGCCCGTACCGCTCCGTTGCAGCGTGGTACATGTGGCGGCTCATCGAGGCCAAGAACACCGCACCCCTGCCCACCACCATGCCTGCCATGCCACCCGCACTGCCTGCTCCTGGTGACGACTTCCTGCTCCAGCAGCATCAGCAAGAACATCAGTACCAGCACCAGCACCAGCACCAGGAGCAGCACCAACCATCTCCCATCCAAATGATCGATCCAGTTCAGATGCTTCCAGGATTGGGCTGAATTCATCAATCGGTATCACCCTGCTCCTGCTCATTAGTTCTTGATGTTAGATGGATGGTTGCAATCTGAATCCGTTTGTGGTGTATCATTGTTCTGTATCATGGTCCGAGGAGTTCAGAACTGGAATTGATGATCTGGGGCAACTTCTTATGTACTAGTCAGTTGGCTTGTGTCTCTTCATTCTGTTAAGAGCCTGGAATGATGCTAGTCCTTTAGACCATGTAAAAACCATTGTTGGTATTGCAGAGTGCCAGAGTCTACACACCGGAGTTGAGGCATGCTTGTAGTTTATCTGTAATAATTCATATAGAGCATGACAAACATAAGAAGCCTGTTCCAATCAAAGGGCATTGTTACTTGTATCCCCATGTTGATTACTTGGTAATAAAAATGTTATCAGTTGTTTGCATAGTTTTAATATTGCCAATCGGAAGGAGGCACATACTTTTTGTTGAGCTAAAAAGAAATGTGTTCTTGTTGAATCACTTTGTGAAGTTATGTTTGTATTTGGAGACCATAAATGGTGTAGCATCATTTGCTAGAGCTAGCATTGATACGAGGAAGAGAACATTAGCCACAGTTTAGTTGAATCAGTTGCCAAATAAATCTGTGACATTGTGGCTATCATTAGTTCGACAATGCCATACGTCTCTTTGATGAATTACTTCGGGTCTTTAATTGGATAAACTGTTGAGCTTCTTGGCAGAAAGGTCCGTTGAGGCACTACGGAACGGTAGTCTGATTTTTTCAGTTGTGATGAACATGGCAGTCTCCCAAATGCACATTTTCTAAATACAGTACTTGTGTTGTCAATGAAGAATGACATGAACCTAGTTGCTTCACAGTCATATGTGCTATAATATTTTAGAACCATCGTCAATGGTGGCAATAGTAACTTGGTAAATCTGTCACCGTTCAGACGTCACAGACCTGAGGACATATATACCCTTTCAAAGGCAATGCCTGATGTATCCGAGTATTCTGCATGATACATCCATGCTCTCATATCACCAACCATTCACCATTAATAGTATACATGATATCTATCATACTGCAGTAAGCCGTCCAGAGAACATCCTTATAAGTGGTGGGCATACTATAAAAGTTTGAAACCAAGAGAAGATTTGTGCTGATGGAAGATGTGATTTCGTTTTTGAGGACTGAAGATGTGGTTTGTGAGGGAACGGCGATTGCATATTATTTGTTGAAACGGTCATTCAGAGGTAAAGGATATCTGTCTTTTCCAGAAGTCAAAAGATATGTGTGGACAATGTTTCTAGATCAGCTTAGAAGTGCATTCTTAGATAGTATAAAAGGAAAGAGTCCAGTCTATGATGTAATGTAACAGAAACAAGAAAGGATAGCGATTTTGTCAACCATTCATAGTATTGAAGGGTCTCAATCAGTTGGCTCTGTGTCGATCGTTCTGTTAAAAGTCTCAATGTTAGTCGTTCTTTAGACCATGCAAAAACCCATTGTTGGTATTGAAGAGTCTACACGTCGGAGTTGCGGCATGCTTGTAGTTTATCTGTAATAATTCATTTAGAGCATGACAAACATATGAGCCTGTTCTATGGGCATGTTACTTGTATCCCCATGTTGATTACTTTGGAATAAAATGTATCAGTTGCTTACACAATTTTAATATTGCCCATCGAAGAATTTACAAACTTCTGTTGATCTTACAAAATATGTTCTCACTGAATCACTTGGTGAAGTTTTTTTTTTTCGACGCATAAGACAGTGGGGAAGACCCCCACTGCGTCATTTTCTCATAAATAAATATTTACATGCAGTGTCACAGTCCGAAAGTTCAAAAAGAAATTACAATAAATCAAGCCAGTCTTGCATGCCCTCCTTCAGGCTGGGCTTAACCCTGTGCCTGACACTTTCTATCGAGGTTTTGATAAAACTGAAGCAAGCATTAAGATTTCTCACTTCGTTATAAAAAATAATACTATTCCTGTGGTTCCAGATACTCCAGCATCCAGCTATCACCGTTGTCTCGAAGAAAGTGTTATTTGATCTGGTTTTAGCATCCAGAATCATCTGGTTCAATTCCATGCTGGTATTCCACGATTCTCCCATTTTATCCCATAATTCCTCACTGAAACTGCATGAGAAAAATAGGTGCTGCATCGTCTCTATAGCAGAGTCATCGCATAAAACACAATCAGTAGTTTCCACCTGAAAGTTTTTCCTTCCCAGCAGATCTGTTGTATTTATTCTGTCTTGAATCATCAACCAGAAGGAAAATTTATGTTTTGGAAGACATGGAGAATTCCAAATCCATTTAAATATGGTAGGCGCCTCCGGGTACTTATTCAGCTCCAAATATACCTTTCTGGTGCTATATTTAGTACCATTCCATGGTAGTTTCCATACATCCTTTCCATCATTATTTTGCATGTTGTTCAAAAGTTCCAGAAGCTGATTGCTTTGATCATAGGCAATCAATGAAAGCGGCAAGAAAAACATATGGTGTATCTCACTATTTATCATCGATTTAACTTTTTGAACCGTGATCTATTTATCCTTGGCAAATGAGTGTAATTGAGGGAATTGAACACGAAGAGGCTCACCATGCCATTTATCATGCCAAAGATATATACTGTCTCCTATTGCTTTTTTTTTTGAGATTTTTTTTGAGATTACTGTCTCCTATTGCTGGTGTGCATGTAGCGATGCTCATGAAATCATCAAGAAACGTAAGGCAACTCCTCCACCAAAAAGACCTTTTTCTTCCTTGATTAACTGGGAGTGCATTATTCTCATAATGTGCCTTCCATATAAGATTTACCCAAGGAATATCTTGCTGGTTGTAAATTTTGTATAGATTTTTTATAAGCAATGCCTTATTCTGCTCTCTTAAATTAAGGACTCCAAGTCCACCAGCTTTCTTCGGAAGACATACTTTTTCCCAGTTTATCAAGCATTGTCCTTTCTTGTCAATATCCTTTCCATGCCATAGAAATGTTCTCATTGATTTCTCCATATGATCTGTATGTGTATAATGCACCTTCATTGCACACATAATATGATTAGGCATAGCAGATATCACAGACTTAATCACCACTAATCTTGAGCAGTGTGATAGCAAATTAGATATACCAGATAACCTCTTGTCAGCTTTATATAACATGGGCATCAGATCATCTACTTTAGGTCTAGTAGTTCCCATAGGAAGTCCTAGGTATGTGAAAGGCATCACTTCTATCTTGCATCCAAACAACTGTGCTAGTTCCTCTGTTTTTTCCGGAGATGTATTGATCGGAACCATCGAGGACTTGTGATAATTAATTTTGAGGCCCGTTGAATTGGTGAAAGCCTGCAAAATATTCTTCAGATTGCAAATCTGTGCTTGATCAGCTGGCATGATGAGGAGTGTGTCGTCAGCATACTGAAGTATAGGATATTTCTGCCCATAACTATTTTCCAGAGGAAGACTGATCAGTCCCTGCTCCCACGCTTCATTAATCACAATTTGCAGTAATTCCGCTGTTGTCACAAATAACAAGAGAGAAAGGGGGTCTCCCTGCCTGACCCCCCTTCTACATCTTATAATTTTACCAGGAACTCCATTTAAAATGACCGAAGTGGTAGCAGTCTGCAAAATATTTCTAATCCACCCAATAAAAAATTCACCAAAACCCAAATGTCTCAGCATTAATAAAATAGCACTATGTTCCACCATATCGAAAGCCTTCTCAAAATCCAATTTCACAATCACTATTTCTCTCTTGGACTGGTGACAGATATGAAGATATTCAAATACCCATGAAATACAATCATGGATCGATTGATTCTTGATGAAACCATACTGGTTTTTGGAGATGAGTGGGATAATCACCTTCTGGACTCTATTAGCTAAAAACTTTGTAATAATTTTCAGACTTATACCGACCAAAGATATAGGCCTAAAATCCGAAGGTGTTTCAGGGTTTTGGACTTTCAGAATTAGAGTGATAAAAGCTGTATTGATACTGCTCAGATCTAAATTACCGGAGTGGAATGTATTGCACAGACTATATAATTGCTGCTTGATCAAGTACCAAAACCTTTTCAAGAATAAACCATTGAAACCATCCGGGCCAGGGGATTTGTCCAGTGGCATATGTTTAATCACATCATCAATTTCCTCAGCTGAAAAAGGAAGTTCAAGCTCTTCAAGATTCTGTGGTATAATCATATTGCCTAAATCAAATTCCATTGTGGGATTCTCTGTTTTACCAAGTCTGTTGGTAAAAGCAGTCCAAAGTATTGCTGCCTTCTGTTCATGGTCAGTAACAGATGTCCCATCCTCACTCTTAAGCTCTGCAATTTTATTGCATCTGTAATTTCTAGTTGCAATAGCATGAAAAAAATTGGTGTTTTCATCACCTAATTTTGCCCATCTAATGTTAGCTCTCTTTCTCCAGTAAAGCCTTTTTGCTTCAAGCATCTTATATAAGTGGGTTTTCAAAGCTGCTCTGAATTTTTTTTCCGGTATAGATAACGGCCTCTGATCCTCCAAACCATCAAGCATAGCCATTACATAATTGCAGTTCTCAAGAGATTTGCTCCACTTCTTGGTAACATGCCTTAGTGATTTAAATCTGGCAGTAAGATCCTGTGCAGGGTTTTTATAGATACCAGTATGTTGCCAATATTTTTCCACTGTTTCCTTGAACTCCTCAAATTCAAGCCAGTATTCTTCAAATCTAAATAATTGTGCTCTCGGAATATTCGAAGAAATCTGAATAATGATAGGTGTGTGATCTGACCCGAGTCTAGACATAGGAGCTACAGATGTATTTGGAAAAGTATTGGTCCATGAGTGAGATGTGAAAATCCAGTAACTTTTCCAATAAAGGGATGCTTTGCATATTGCTCCATGTGTAGGATCTTCCCTTCATGTATGTTTGTATTTGGAGACCATACCATAAAATGCTGTTGCTAGAGCTTACTAGCTTAGCATTGATATGAGAAAATCAATTGTCAAAGAAACCATATGAATTTCTTTGGGTGTTTAACTGGATATGAATTGTTGAGCTTGTTGGCAATAATGTCTGGAGGAGTCAAAAACTGAAGAATTTTCTAGTTGTTCATAAACATGTCTCCCAAATGCAGATTTTCTAGATACGCAACTCAAGTTGTCATGGCAGAATAAACCGAACCCCTTGCTCTAGTTTGCCCCACACTCGTTTTTTTGTTGTTGAGTGGATGCTCCACAATCATATACGTGCTACGACATTTGAAAACCATCATCGATGATGACATTAGTAACTTTGTATGTCGGTCAATGTTCAAATGTCCAGGAGCTGGGAATGTATACCCTTTCGAAGGCAATGCCCGAGATATCCCGGTATTATGTGTGATACCTCCGTGCTCAAATCACCAAAATCATTCACGTTAATAGTATCGATATTGGTTATCTATATGCTTAATACTATCAGAGTGGAGTAAGCGGTTTGAGCTCTGCCATTTGAGTGGATAATTAAGCTAACAGATTTTTCACATGGAGTAGTCAATCTATGATGTTATATAAATGTTTAATGAGTAAAACTAAGTTGTTCTAGTAACTGACCATCATGGTCATTTCACTGTACTTTGTGATGCACCCTGACAGTTAACAGGGAGGAAGACGAGACCCCTGTTGAAATTATGAATAAGGTTCACGGAACATGCAGTAGCTGACCCTTTGCCAGCTGCCATTTGTTCCACTTAACACATGAAGTAACCCTGGGCAAATTTAAACTCGATAAATCTAATTTGTCACAAGAATGTACATAAATGGCTCGCGGCTGCTGTTAATTTGACAGAACAGCATCCTGTATTTGCAGCTGCAGACATCCTTTGGCTTGATCGACCACCTTGCTCTTGGTAGCTTTCTGCTGATGCTCCCCGGCCGCGGCACGCCGGGACACCGCCTCAGGTGAGATTGGACCGCCGGAGCCTACGTATGCCGACCGACGAGGGATAGACAGGATATGCTCCTTCTTCACCCAAAAAAAATGTAGTATTTTTGTGACCGCAAGGGCGTGAATACACCAGAAAACAATATGTTTCTGCGACTGCGATTGCCTGAATATACCCGTTCATATACCAAATTCCCGGGATCCATTCTGCGTTTTCCTCGGCATCAACGAAAATGATACATAATTTTTGACATGAAACAGTGATTGACATTCCTCTCCTTCTCACTGATGAGTAGGATCGGTGCAGGTCCCGATCATGAGACTGTTAAAGCGCGGCAAAAATAAGCAGCTAGCATGGCATATGCTCCCAGATATCCGCCATTGCCGGGATGCACCCAAGGAGGTGACACCAAGCTCCTTGGTCTCGCCTTCTTGTTTTTCGCGGCTCCGATCGCCACCTCGCCTTCATCCACGTCGACCACGTACGGCGATACGTCCTCTGCGCGCGACCATCGAGAACGATGAGCAGATGATCTTGTTGCAATGGCGCTCCTATAAATAGCATTGCCTTGCTGCATGAGTTTTAATACGGATGAGAGTGAGACTAGACTCTGCATAGTGCAGAAAAGAAAGATTCAGGTTTAGCTAGCAGTAGCAGCACGGGCGGGGCGGCCATGGCCACCGAGAATTACGACCCGTGCTACCCGGACCAGCCGGTGGTGCACCGTTACCTTCCCGTGTGGGCCAGGCTGCCGGCGTTCGGCGCCAAGCCGGCATTCGTCTGGGTCGACGACGACACGGTCACCGGCGCAATGTCGTACACTGCGCTGACGTACAACCAGCTCGACGCCGCGGTGGAGCGCATGACGTCCGAGCTCCTCCGCACGGTCCATCGAGGCGACACTGTCCTCGTCCTCGCCTCGCCGGGGCTCCACCTCGTCAAGCTCCTCTTCGCGTGCCAGCGCGCGGGGCTCACGGCGGTGCCCGTCATACCGCCAGACCCGTCCAGGCCCGGCCCGGCGCACGCGCACCTCCTGCGCGCCGTGTCGCAGACCAGACCGAGCGCCGCCGTCGCCGACGCGCAATACATTGCCTCCGTCGCTGCCGCGTCGGGCAGGATCGCCACCGCGGTGAGCTGCCTGCGCTGGCTGTCCGTCGAGGAGCTGGAGGAACGCAAAGCCGGTAGTGCGCTGTCTGCCGTGGCGGGGCACATGGGCTGCTGGCAGGACGACGCGTACCTTATCCAGTACACATCTGGCGCGACGGGTGTCTCGAAGCCCGTGGTGGTCACCGCGGGCTCGGCGGCCCACAACGTGCGGGCCGCGAGGAGGGCCTACGACCTGGGCCCCGCCAGCGTGATCATGTCGTGGCTGCCGCAGTACCACGACTGCGGCCTCATGTTCCTCCTCCTCACCGTCGTCGCCGGCGCCACCTGCGTGCTCGCCTCCCCGGACGCATTCCTCCGGCGCCCGCGCCTCTGGCTAGAGCTCATCTCCGAGTTCAGAGCGACGTGCACGCCTGTGCCGTCGTTCGCGCTGCCACTAGTTCTTAAGCGAGGCGGCCGGCGCTCAGCGTCGGCGCACGGAAGACAGCGACCGGTACAGCTCGGCAGCCTGCGGAACCTGATCCTGATAAACGAGCCGATTTACAAGGTGTGCGTGGACGAGTTCTTGGCGGAGTTCAGCCGCGACGGGCTGCGCGCGGGGTGCGTCTCTCCCTCGTACGGCCTTGCCGAGAACTGCACGTTCGTGTCCACGGCGTGGCGGAGCGCCAGCAAGCGCGGGGACGACCTCCCGTCGTACAAGAAGCTCCTCCCGTCGGCGAGGCTGTCGTCGTCGTCCGTGGCGCCCCGCGAGGCGCCAGAGATCGAGATCGCCGTGGTGGACGAGGAGAGCGGCGAGCCGGTGGCGGACGGCGTCGAGGGGGAGGTGTGGGTGTCGTCGCCGAGCAACGCTTCGGGGTACCTCGGGCATCCGTCGGCGAGCCTCAAGGTGTTCTGCGCGAGGGTGCCAGGGATGGCGGGGCCGTCGTGCTACGTGCGCACGGGCGACCGCGGCGTGGTCATGGGAGCAGAGCGGCACCTGTACATTGTTGGCCGGACCGTCGACGTTGTCATCGTGTCACGGAAGGACGGCGAATCGCGCCGCGTGCATGCGCACTACATCGAGACATCGGCATTCGGCAGCGCGCCGGACCGCCTGAGAGGCGGCTGCATCGCCGCTTTCACCGCGCCGGCGATTGCGTCACCTGAGCAAACGTGCATCGTCGCGGAGCTGCAGAAGGTCGACGGCCGTCGCGGAGATCACAGAGGTCTCTGCGACCGCATAAGGCGAGCGGTGTGGAAGGCGGAAGGTGTGAGGGTTGGGCGGGTAGTGCTGGTCCAGAACGGCACGATGCCGAAGACGACGTCGGGAAAGTTGCGCCGTGGGGCGGCGAGGGAGAAGCTGATGGCCGGGAAGTTCCCGATGCTCTTCGAGGCACTGTACGACGACGGTGATGATGAGGGAGAAATGGAGGAGAGGTGTGCGGCGACCTGGGTGGCAGGGGAGAGCGGGGTGCCCGCCATGGCCACTGCCTTCGTGAGCGGAAGTCGCCGTCTTGCCACGAGATCGCTTCTTTGACGGGTTTCGTGGTAACACGAATTTGATAACCCGTAAAATTTACCTGTATTCGTTCCTACCGGTAAGTTTTTCACGGTTGATTACTTTTTCAAAATTCCTGTCGCGTATGTAAACTCCTTGAAACATCGTTGCTTTGAAAGTTAACTTATTTGAAACTTCTAGCAACATGTATGCATTTCTTATAGGAGTATGAAGTAGTTACTAAATTATCTTGAAATGATGTTATCCCACGATTTTGTACTTTGTGAAAAAAAAATTACTGCATGAATATTTTGTATATTGTGTGAATCTTTTTTATTCAGTTGCAACCCAGTTGAAATTTAACATTCTCAGTTGCAAACTCCATTTGCAACTATACAATCTAATCATCTTGGAGTGGAATGTGCTCTAATTTAATTTTCATTTGACTGATAATTAGCAAAACTGTATGTTTTCTGTTTAGGTAGTTTGTTCCGAGATATTATATGATAGTACAAAGTTATCTATTGTCGGATGTAGATTTGTGGCCCACCAGTGTGTTCGGGTGCAATTTTTTTTTATAAAAATTAATTTTGAAAAAATTCAAATCTTTTCTGTTGGTTACATACATGTTTTCTATATATGAAAATTTTGGGTGCAAAAATAATCGTATTCCCAATAACATAAAAATGAAAAAAATGTGGTCACAAAATAGGGCAAAAAAATCCCGAAATTTCTCAATTTTTGAGTAACCTAAAGTACAAAGTTTTTGATCACGAAACTTTTGGAGTACATACATAATGTATGTATGCACTCGTATATCAAGTTTCAGAACTTTTTTGACCTATAAATATGGGTTTCATTTTTCTTAAACGAGTGCGAGTGAGCTCGGCAGCCATGGGCATTTTCTTACCTTTCCTCCACCAAACAATTATTCTGACTGGCGAGACTAAAAATCGACCATTATTGTGTTGGATTTTAATGGGCTTTCCCAATTAGTTGGCCCAACAAATTCTGAAATCTCAAACGCCCATTCAGGTTCAGTTTGGTGCATGTTGTGTACGTACAAGAAGTGGAGTGGGACTAAAATTTAGTCTCATACTGCTAGTAGAGAGAGTTAGAGTAAGGTGAGCTCTTCCAGTATCACTAAGTGAGTTAACATAGAAGAAGTTCACGCGCGTTCCTCCTCCTCGCCGCCCGCTTCGCCACGCGTGTAGTGTCGTGAATCGAGATCGAGTTAGAGCTCGTTTTTGGTGGAAGATTATTTTTGGTTCGCACCATCTATGAGGTGTACGTGTCAACACGCATGTGCATGCTTGACACGCGGTGCTTCCACCGCGTGGCGCTTGCCTTCTCTGTCCATAGAGAAGAGGTCGGGCAGATACTAACGAGCTATTCCACAATCTTCCGTTCTCCACTACGTAGTTCCTTTTACTGTGCTGCTTTCAGACTTCTCCATCCCGGCGACCGCGTGCACGACCGTCCAGGAGAGCAGGCCTTCGAAACCCGTTCGTTGAGATCCTGCACCGTGAGGCGGGGATAAGGTTTTTTGGTGTCTCGACGCGGCTGCTTACTTCTGCGCTCCAACCCTAAGCCGGCGGTTCGTCTACTTCATCGTCACCGCCATGGCCGACATCGACAACGACGCTGTGGTGGGGACCTTCCCGGTCAACACGTATGTGTTATTTCTGACTTTGTTTGCATTAGTAGTTGGTCTATATACAGATCTGCTAGATTTGTCTAGTTTGTCATATGGTTAGATCTGCTAGTGCATCTAGTGCATCTGTAATGTTGTTTTCGGTAATTAATCTCATACGGAAATTGCATAATATTTCAACATATAGACGGCCAAAGTTTCAATGGAGATATCAAACACATAAAACTGAAAGTCATCTCAGTATGTAGACGTCCAATTTCTCAAGTCTGCAGGGCTGTCGGTCGCTCCATCATCACCACCTCCGTCCGTCGCGCCGGCCGGAAAGAAAAGTGCCATTCCCGAGCAGCCAGTGTCCCCCCTGCTGCAGCCCACTCACAGTCGCTCCTCCTCCCCGTCCCCCACCATTACCTTACCTACAAGCCTACAAAACCAGAAAGTGCCAAGTAGCTTAGCCGCACCTGGCGCTAGCGAGACAAAGCTACGCTGCGCTAGCTAGGCCATCCTCTCGTGCTCGAGCCAGTCCGGTGCCCTGCCGGCGAGGCCAGGCCAGGCATGCAGTGATGGCGTCCAGCGGCCAGGAGCACGCCGGCGCGCTGCAGGGCGCCTCCTTCTCATCCGCTGGGAACGGGGCGGCGGGGAGCGAGGCGAGGTACCACGAGTGCCTGCGCAACCACGCGGCGGCGCAAGGAGGGCACGTCGTGGACGGCTGCGGGGAGTTCATGCCAGTGCCCCCCGGGGACGTCGAACACGACGGCGCCCACGCGCTCAGGTGCGCGGCCTGCGGGTGCCATCGCAGCTTCCACCGCAAGGACGACGGGCAGCATCATCATCAGCACCACCGCTTCCCCCTCCTCCCCGCGCCGACGCCGACAACGTTGCGCGTGCCGCTGCTCATGCCGCCGCCGCCGCCGCACCCCTACGCCACCAGCTACCCGCACGCGCCGCCGCCGTTTTCGTACCATCACCATCACCAGCAGCAGCAACAGCACACGCGCAGTGGCGGCACGACGACCGAGTCGTCCAGCGAGGAGCGCGCCCACCCGGCGTCGTCGTCCTGGCCGGTGGTGCAAGGGGAGGGGCGGCGGAAGCGGTTCCGGACGCGGTTCACGGCGGAGCAGAAGGAACAGATGCTGGCGCTGGCGGAGCGGGTGGGCTGGCGTATGCAGAAGCAGGACGAGGCCCTGGTGGAACAATACTGCGCGCTCGCCGGCGTCCAGCGGCAGGTCTTCAAGGTCTGGATGCACAACAACAAGCACCACCACTGCAGGAGGCTGCAGCAGACGCTGGAGCAGCAGCAGCATCGGTAGCCATGGGAGGAGACAAAGCTAGGCACTCTGCGCCTTGATCTGCTTGCTAATCCCCACCTCATTAATTTGTACAATCGACCGAGAAGGATTATACAGTAATAACTAATTAAACAAGCCGAGAATGGAGCGAGGGTTCTAACCTCTCTGATCTTTGTCCTGGCTCATTCTAGTTCTTCGTCATCATCTTCTTGATCGGTTCACGATTCACTAGCCTCTCAACGTGAACATTAGCCGACGCAATGTGCTGTTGTCTTGCTGAAGATCAGATATTTCGTCTCCACTTGATCACTGTTTGTTTCTCACCCGTTCTTGCAATGCTGACTTCTCATTTCCTTTTAGCTTAGAAACCAACATAAACTAACGCCCACAGAATGACAAGATCCAATGCTACGAAGTAATTGCACTCCCTCCGGTTTTGTACACAAGTCCACAAACTCATATTCCAGGTACCAAGGTAAAACTTTGAACAGATGGGCCTCCAATGGAGTGTCCGGCACGCCCCAATTGGGGGGTGGCGGACACATGTCCGGCCACAATTTTGGTAGTGCCCACAGCGGCACCCCCAAGCAGGCACTATAATTTTTTTTCGACAAGCCGGCAGAATTTAAACAGAATTTTTAAACGACATTTAACAAACTTACAATTTGAAATCTAAACGAGATTTAACAAACTAAACCTAAACTAGGCGGAGAGAAGGAGGCCCATGCCGATGCCGGCGACACGCCCCAGCCTCTAGCCAACCACTACACGCGCCGGCGTTGACACGCCCCGGCTAAGAAGATGCGAACCAGCGCCAGAATCATCAAGAGACTTGCATGCCTCGATGATCCGGCGCCGCAAGTTTCATATGCTATTGCCGTCGGCTACGGCCTTTAGAAATGGCGCCTCGGCAGAGCCTGAGGCTTCTTATTTCGTGGCCGGCGCGTGGTGGGATTTGATCTACCGCCGTTGCGTGCCGCGGCGCACCTGATTGGAAGCCTCGCCGCCTTCATCCGGTGCCCCCTTCTCCGGCGACGCCGATGACGCTGCTGACCAAGATGAAGTTGCTGGTGGTAATGGAAGATCGGGCAGCTCGGGGTCGTCGTCGTCCTCCTGAACGCCAGAGTGGGCACGCTCATCGTCCGAACTGAACCACTCCGGCCTTGGCTCCCGCATAGCGGTGGGGAGGAAGACGCCGGTGCGACGTGCCTCGTACTCCGCGTCCACCACGGCGTGCCAGTAGGGGGCCGAGATGGAGTACTTGGGGTCAAGCTTCTGCTCGTACGACATCTCATGCCACTTCCGTATGATGAAGTCGACGCGCTCCTACCCGCTGAGCCGCAGCGCCACCGGCACGCTGACGGCGTTCCTCGTCCACCCTTCGGGTAGGGTGGCGTCGTCCTCCACCGGCACGCTGTGGCGGCTACACAGCTGTGCGGTCTCCAGCGACACCACGTACGGAGGTGCGTTGGCTGCGTCCTCGCGCCACCGCTCGCGTTGGTACGCCTTGGCCATCTCCGCCTCCTCATTGCGGCGGCGGCGTTCCTCCATCTGCTCGCGGCGTTGCTGGCCACGGCGCTCGTTGCAGCGGCGAGCACGTTCTGCCGAGAGGAAGTCGCGATGACGCCGAAGCTCGCGCTCCTCCGGCGTCTCGCGGCTGCCCGCCATGCTTGGCGGCCGATCTGCTGGTGGCGAGTTGGGAGAGGGGAGGGGAGAAGAAGTGGTGTGCTGTGGGAAGAGGAGGGCCACGACGCGCTGCTATGCTCTGCGCCCGATAGGGGAATGGGCGCGGTGTTATTGCGACGCGTGCTGACAGGCGTGCCGCTGTCTCGTCGCCTCGCCATTAAAATCGGGCGCAACGGCCTCCTAGACAACCCTAATTAACACGGGCGCCGGCGCCGTGTGTATGACGGGCGGGCCACCCCTGTCAGAGGCCATGTCCGCCCCATGTCCGGCACCCTCGAGAAGGCCTCCAAACTTGGAGGCCCTCTCGGGGGTGCCAGACACGAAATTGTTTGGGGCAACCCTTTGGAAGGTGCCGCTGGTGACCTTTTTTTTGGCGTCCGAACCCCCAATAGGCATTTGAGGGGTCCTTTGAAGCCCGGTGAAGATGCTATAACCGATGACAAGAGAGAACGGGGTGCATACATGAATTGGCAACTAATTAGTGACCAGATGGAAATGTATGTTTACTGCAGTTCACGCATCACCTCTCCTCTCCTCTCCTCTCCTCTCGCCCCCGCGCGGCGGCAGGGGGGAAACCCTAGCGCCGCCGCCGCCGCCGCCCCCCACCGCTCCTCCCTCCTCCCTCCCCCGCTGCCACCAAGGGCGCGGCCAGGCAAAGCCTGGGCGCTGCCGGCGGCGGGGGGGATCGATTGTCCTCGAGGAGTTTGGGATCGGCGCGGGTTGGTCTTGTTCACCTCGGGCGTGGCGCGGCCGCCGGGTGCCACGGCGACGTCGAGCCCTGCAGCGACGGCGTGGCGGACGGCGTGGGATCTCCGCCCTCCTGTGCAGATCGGTGGCTCCGACATCTCGGCCCTTTGGGGTGGGTGCGGGGTGGATCCAGCGGGCAAGGGCGATCTCGGGTGGCACGGCTCCCTCCGGTGGCGTGCCATGCCTGGCATCCTGCCACTACTCGCGCAAGATCTAGAGGTGTTGATGATGGCCGGTGAGAGCCGGGCTCCGATGCGGTCGGGGCCGACGATGGCGGCGCCCGCGGGCGTCGTTACCTTGATGTAGGTGTCGTCGCTGTGATTCTCCCACCTCCCGCCATGATGTTTCGGGGAAACCCTAGATCTGGTTTACCGGATCGGACGATGGCGGCACTTTCAGTGTCGTTCTCCCTAATGAGGGCATCGTTCTGGAACACGTGATGCATGGAGGGTCTACTGGTGGAGCGGCGTGCCATTTTCCGCGTCGACAATGGTGACTCGGCAGCATGGTGCAGTGGGGTCTCGGCGTGGATGCGTGCGAATGGACGAGGGCAGGGCGGTGGTGCTGTTTGGCGTCATGGCGACGTCGCCGGCGGGCCTTGCAAGGCCATGGCGTTGATCTTTGCCTGAAGATGGGTTCGAGGAAGACGGCGGAAGCGACTTCTGTAGCGCGCGCATGCGGTGCGCGTTGAGGGTCTGCTGGACCGGTACTCCGGTTGTAGATGATGCGTGTAGGTGGGAGGTCAAGGCATGCGGCTCTGATCATGGCCACCCCCATCATAGTTGTAGCGACTTTTTGTTGCCGAACGGCTGACTTCGGTTTGATCAATGTTGTAACTTGTAATCTTTGTTGAATAATTGCGGATGGCTGTGTGCATCATTTTGATGCAGAGGCCGGGGATCCGCACCCCCTTATCTAAAAAATTAGTGACCAGATTTGTAAGACTTTGATAAAGAAGTGAAAAATGTATCCCATCACATTACTGCGATCAAGATAGTTTCTCCACAAACACGCATGATCCTCTCCCTTAATTGGGGGAGTTTGAGATAGAAGCATTGAAGAGTCTTTGGACATTGCCGGGCGGTCACATGGTTCATGAGTCATGACCCATCTACCCCTACCACCTTGCACAAGTCAAGAGAGAATACAAGGATTTCATTTCACTTGATGGAACAGTGAGGCCCATGCTGCCTGCAACTGCAAGGGATGGTGAGGAGAGACGGATAAGGATGTAGTGATGAATGCACTCCAAGAAAGGGGTTAGAGATGATGCACTTGTTAGCGTCACCGGGTTTTGTGCTCTTGTTGGCCTTCACGCTAGCTTCTAGACGAACCCCAACTAGATTATTTTTGTTTGTTTGTTCTAGTTTGCAAATAAATAAGGAACATATATACTCCAGCCATCGTAATATTTAAATGAAAACGGTGTTTTAAATTTTCTAAAATTACAAACAAATTGAGTGGATACATATACATGTTATCTACGTATCTGTATAATTTTTCTCAATAATATATTGTATTGTATCCTAAACAAAAATCACAAAATCATGCCTCTGAAAAAAGGTGAAAAGAAACTCATTTACTTGTTACATTTTTCATTTTGCGTCCATATCACATATGAAAAGATATTTCACAAAATGATTGGTCGTGTATAGTTGACATGTATATGTATTTGTATGCCTTTTTGCATAATCTTTTGATACACAAAAAATAAATGTTTCGATTAAAAAACAGGAACACCGAAGCTCGGAAGCTACTAGCTAGTGTTTTTGACATATATAAGAAATTTATCGCGTGTATTGATCTTCCTTGAACATGCATATACTTGCAATTAGTTAATGGCAGCGAGTTAACGATAAGCTAGGGGCTTGTATCTTTACTTAATTGATTGCTCATCTACTCCTTCTGTTCACAATTATAAAATGTTTTAGTATTTGAATGTGAAGTATATACGAACCAAAATGAGTAAATCTACACACTAAAATGCGTTTAGATACATGTGTTTTAGAAGAAAAAAAGTTAAAACTATTTTATGATTGTGAACGAAGGGAGTAGTTTTCATGTCCAAATGCTACTTACTACTATTTTGTGGCCGCATGCATGTCATGAAAGTACCCTGTCTCATGATATTTCACTTTCTTACATATTTTGTTTTTGAAACGGGGAGCAAAATCTTTGCCCGTTCCATTGATGAAGAAGAAGAGAGTTGCCCGGTTTTACATAATTAGAAATTTAATCTCAGAGGTGAAAACGTCAAAGGATAAAAAATTAATGCAGCCAAATCATATGCGGCGATACTGACCTCCTTTTTCCAAACGTACCATTCATATTTGCGCGTACTTTGATCCCGACAGGCTTGGCCACGTTTAGCGCATGGCTGCTCCCTATTACTAAGTGCCAAAGCCACGTTTAGACAACTTTTATAAGCGTCAGGTTATGACATGATGTTAACTTCACCTTCAACGTACCTCTCTTGTGAAGAAGAATAGATGTTTACCTAGCCACTCCTTCCACTGATCCCTTGGTCTCACTTTCACCCAGAAAGTTGGATGAAAAGGTGTTATCATATGATAGAAAATGAAAGAGACGTCTCCTTTACGGGTCTGGCGATATGCCGTAATCCCTTCCCCTGTTCTTCCCAATCCTCTGTTTTCTTCCTTTGATCTTCCTTTTGCTTACTGATTCTCTGCTATTCCCCTCTGATCTATCCCGTATTTCATCTCCCATTCCAGTTTTCACCAGCCCCTCCACTTCCTCTCCGCCCAGCTCTCTTCCCTTTGCCGTCCAACACCACCTCCTCATTTCCAATCCACCGCTTCAGGCCACCGCCAACCTTTCCACCCACTGTTTCGTTTGATCTGCTCCTCCCTCTCCTGCGCGTGTCTAAGCCGTGCGGAAAGGTAGCGTTGATGTTTCTTGTTTCCTGAGGAAAGTAGAAGGTCATCCTGGCGGCGGGAGTAGCGAGTGGGATGGCGACGGTTCTGGCCACCGTGGGACTCGTGGTCCCTCGGGTGGCTCCGACCGAGTGTGCCGACCTCTGCCTGTCCGAGTGGAGCAATTTCAGAGCTCGCGCTTTGGGAATTTTGCGGAAATCAAGCAATCAACGGAAGTGCCTGGATTTGATGCGTGTGAAGGCCGGAGACTTGTTGGGCCTGGATTTAGGAGGGGAGAAGGATGGTCTTGTCCTGAAGGAAAGAGGGGGGTCGGATCAGCCGGCGATCTGCCTTCCCAAGTTGTGATGCAGCAGGAAGTGCGACATGAGCGGATCGCGGAGGAGGTTCTGTTCGAGGTGTCCCAGTTTGATATTGAGGCCATGGTAACAGAGAGTGTACAATTCGGAAGTAAGGAGATCAATTCTGCGAAAAATGTTCTTACCTGTGATGTGAAAAGTCCTGTGAGAATTCTGCTTGGTACTGGTATGCCTTTGCTACGAGTTGGTGAAGAGACGCCGGATCCAGGAGTAGCACTATCTCAGACACTTGAGACTGGATTTCATTTCGTCAAGGAACAGCCGTGGGCTCCCTTTCCGATCATATTCATTCCTCCATTGATTCCATCTGACAATGGTACGATACACACTCAATTCCTGCAGTTTTACTATGGCTGTAATCATCGATTTAAGAGCATGAGCAAGGTGGATGTATATCTATGCCCCGTCGGAATTGTTGCAATTTTACCCTCGAAAAGGTGTGCATGCTGCAGGCTCAACATAACAGAGTGACAATTGAGGGCATTCCAGATAATGGCCCCTTGGCTTTGGTGGTGGCGGATAAAGCCCCTTTGACCTTTGGTGATGAGGAGGAAGACCACAGCTCCGATTCGAACAAGAAGTTGAGAAGTGCTCAGAACCGATCGGCGGATCAGGCGGAGACTGCGACGCAGTCCCGCCGCACGCAATGAGTCTCCTAGCATGGAACTGTCGCGGGTTGGGGTCTGACGCGACAGTTGGCGAGCTTCGCTACCTAGTGAAGAGATACAGACCTGACATACTCTTCCTCTCTGAGACGAAGATGTGCGATTCTAAAGCAAGGGGTTTTATGTGGTCTCTCGGATACACAGGATCCTTTGCTGTCAGTTGCGAGGGTCGCGGTGGCGGCCTGGCGCTTTTTTGGAGGATGCCGTATATGGTTTCTCTTCGAGGTTCAAATCTTCACTGCATTGATGTGACAGTGAAGACTGAGGATGCAGCACCCTGGCGTGCTACCTTCGTGTATGGCGAGCCGCGACGTGAGCTCCGGCCTGTCTTCTGGGATTTACTCAGACGCCTGCGCGGTGAGTGGAAGGGGCCGTGGATTTGCTGTGGTGATTTCAACGAAGTTCTTGTCATGATGAACACTTTGGGTCGAGGGACCGATCCGATGCTCAGATTGAGCTGTTCCGTAACTGTGTGGAGGAGTGCGGTCTGGTGGATATGGGTTTTTCAGGTCCAAAATTCACCTGGTCTAACCGTCAAGATGCACAAACAAATTACGGGTTCGCCTGGATCGAGCCCTTGCCAACAGTTCTTTTGCTGCTCTGTTTGAGGACAGTTCAGTGGAAAATATCATTACGACCTCTTCTGATCATTATGCCATCGTGGTTCGGTTGGCAGCGATGGAGGAGAGGCAGGTGAACTTGCCGGTCCAGCAAGGCTTCCGCTACGAGGCGATGTGGAAGAGGGCCGACAGCTATATGGGCACAGTGGAGCAGGCCTGGCAGGCTAACAGCTATGGGCCGGGCTCCCTTCAGTCCACATGGACCAGCTTAATTCAAACTGGTCGTTCCCTCCAGAACTGGAGCCGAGCCACCTTTGGTTCGGTGAAAAGGCAGATTCAGACATGGGAAAGGAAGCTGCGTGTTCTCCGACAGTCGCCTGTCTGTCCTGAGGTTGTTGATCAGGAGCGTGAGGTGGAAAAACAGCTCTGTGAGTTGTTCGAGCGGGAGGAGATCATGGCAAAGCAACGATCTCGAGTGGACTGGCTGCGTGAGGGTGATCGCAACACTGCCTTCTTTCATGCTCGGGCCACTGCGAGGAAAAGGACTAACCGCATAACCAAGCTTGTGCGGGAAGATGGTACCTTTACTGAAGATCAGAAGGAGATCAAGACATGGTCCATCATTTCTATGAGGATTTGTTCTCCTCTGATTCTTCCCTTTCGATGGAAAGGTTATTGATTCTATTCGGTGAAGGTAGACAGTAATATGAATGAAAAGCTATCGGAAGCCTACACCAACGAGGAGATCACAGCAGCCTTGTTCCAAATGGGACCAACCAAAGCACCGGGTCCCGATGGTTTTCCTGCCATGTTCTATCAGACACATTGGGAGCTGATCCAGAATGAGGTTTGCGATGCAGTGAGGGGTTTTCTCAATGGAGAGGAGATTCCAGAGGGCTTTTGTGACTCGGTAATAGTCCTGATCCCAAAGGTATCAAAAGCTAAGCACCTCTCTAAGTTCGGCCTATTAGTCTCTGTAATGTCTTGTACAAGCTTGCCTCGAAAGTACTTGCAAACAGACTGAAGGTCTTCTTACCTGCGATTGTTTCGGAGCATCAGAGTGCCTTTGTTCCAGGGCGTCTGATTACGGACAGTGCGCTTATTGCTTTGGAGTGCCTCAACACGGTGAGACACCAGAAAAATAAAATTCCCTTTTTTGCCTTGAAAATTGATATGATGAAGGCATATGACCGAATTGAGTGGGCTTATTTGCACGCTTGCCTGAGCAAGTTGGGCTTTGATCCGAGTTGGATTTCTTCAGTAATGAGGTGTGTGACTTCGGCAAGGTACGCGGTTAAAGTTAATGGTGACTTGACCGATCCTGTGGTGCCCACTCGTGGAATTCGACAGGGAGATCCAATTAGTCCATATCTGTTTTTACTGTGTACGGAAGGATTGTCTTGTCTACTGCAGAAGAAGGAGGGCCATGGTGAGCTACAAGGTTTAAGAAATGGAAAGCATGGACCCCCTATATCACATTTACTCTTCGCAGATGACAGCATCTTTTTTGCACGCAGTAATCAGAGTGTGGATACTCTCAAAGAGGTTCTGGACAATTATTGTGAGGCCTCGGGACAGAAAATAAATCTGGCCAAATCTTCAGTCTTTTTGGTAAGAAGTGCCAAGGAGTCAAGACAATGGTAAAACAAAGCTGGGTGTGGCTAACGAAATTCTCCAGGATACCTACCTCGGCATGCCAACTGAAATTGCTAGGCTGTCTCTTCCTCTTTCAAGTTCTTGTCAGACCGGGTTTGGAGAAGTGTCAACAACTGGACTGACCGGCCAATGTCTAGGGCTGGAAAGGAGGCACTCTTAAAATCGGTGTCTCAAGCAGTGGCAAACTATGTGATGAGCTGTTTCCAAGTTCCGGTGGGAATTTGCAACAAGATGAAATCTATAATTGCTAACCATTGGTGGGGGTTGAAGACGGAAAGCAGAAAATGCATTGGAGGTCATGGGAGTGGATGACGGCTCCAAAATCCCTCGGTGGTATGGGCTTTAGGGACTTTGTCCTGTTCAACCAAGCTATGCTTGGGAAGCAATGTTGGCGTCTTCTAACCGAGCCAAACTCTTTATGTGCGAGGGTTCTCAAGGGCCGATATTTCCCTACAACAGATTTCTTGTCAGCGGGTAAACCGAGATCATCTTCCTTTACCTGGAGATCAATATTGTTTGGCAGAGAGCTGTTGGTTAAAGGGCTGCAATGGGGGGTGGGCAATGGCACCTCGATCAAGATCATGCATGATAGGTGGATTCCTGGTCTTCAGCCTGGAACTTTTTCCACGGTTGAACCCCTACCTGCAGATGCTACTGTGGATATTCTTCTGAACCAGGAGACGAGGACCTGGGATATGGAGGTGGTTCGTTTCTTTTTTACTGACGAGATGGCCAATACTATCCAACAAATTCCGGTTAGTAAACATGGTGATGATGACTTTGTGTCCTGGCCGCATGTGAAATTTGGTGTGTACACGGTCAGGTCGGCATACAATTTGGCAAGAACTGAAAAATTCTTCTTCGGACGGTGTAAGCTGAACCGTGGAGACAGTTCTGATGCTCCAACTCAAGTGAAGGAGTGGAAATCTATATGGGCCATCAACTGCCCTAACAAGATGAAAATTGTTATCTGGAGAATGGTTCATGATTGTCTCCCAACTGGGCAGCAACTTGTACACCGACAGATCAAGGCTGATGAGAGGTGTTTCTTCTGTGGACGGACTGAACATGTGGAGCACCTCTTTCTGACCTGTCCTTATGCTACAGCTGTTTGGAATTCGGTCAAAGAGGACTGTTACTTGAAGCTGGATAAGAAGTCTCTCTCCCGTATGAAACAATGGGTCTTCGACTTTCTTCGAAGAGCTTCTCCGGTGCAGGCCACGACCTTGGCTGTCACTTGCTGGCACATCTGGGAGGCAAGGAATGACACAAGGAAGGGAAAAGGCCACTTGCCACCGGTTAGATTGGCTGCGAAAATCAAGGGTTATGTCGATAACATTGTTCAGTTCTGTTACAAACCTAAGGCGGAGAAAAGGTGTGAGTCCATCTCTACAGCTCGCTGGATTCCACCACCGCCGGGTCTGGTTTCTATCAATGTCGACGCAGCTATCTTCGCAAGTGATCGCCGGATTGGGCTGGGGATGGTGATACGAGACCACTTAGGGTCGGTTAAACTGACCTGTATGGAAGGGGTCGCTGGAATTACCTCTCCTGAGTTAGCTGAAGGTTTGGCTATTCGGCGAGCGCTGCAGATTGCTCGAGATAATGGGTTCACTACTGCGATACTTGCCTCAGACTGTCTCAGTATGATTCAGCGGATTAACTCGCCGATTCGTGATCGGTCAGTTCTGGGTGTTGTGGTGGGTGATATCAAGAAGCTCGCTGAAGATTTCTCCTCCATTTCTTTTAAGCATGTTGGTCGCTTGAATAATTTCGTGGCACACACTTTAGCTCGTTGTAGTGAAACTGGTCGATGTAATCTTTCTTTTTCTGTTATCCCGGATTGCATCCGGTTTCAACTTTGTAATGTTGTGCCGTAATCAAAGTGCCACGATTCTCTCTCAAAAAAAAGAAAGTTGGATGAAAACAACCAGCTACTCCAATACATTGTGCAACAGTGGTTGAGATGTAGCCCCATCATATGGTGGTGCTACTGAGTGATCAATCTTATCAGCTCCGGCCGTTCTTGTATCCATATGCATTTCTGACAGGCGCTGTTGATGACCTCGAGAGACTGTTCCGTTCAAGGAATCAAAACGGACAAGGTCAGTGGCGACATGTGTCTGATCCAGTGGAACAAAATAAAAACTCTACTGTTGCCTTGCTGCTCAACCGACAGCGATAATATATACTTCCTGAACAAATGCTTCTTATCAACAGTAACACTGTGGTCTGTGGTGTACTAAGAACGTGGGCAATATCAGGTTAGCTTGAAGTAATACAACCACCAAAGTTTAGCTAACAGCTCATGTCGTGTTAGCTTGCACCGCTAAGAGCATCTCCACCGGGGCCTCCAAATGACCCCCCAAAGACCCATTGGGGGTCCGGACGGTCAAAAACGCTTCCAGCGGCACCCCCAAAGGGTCACCCCGAGCAAAAACATGTCCGGCTTGGAGGGCCTCCTGGGGGTGCCGGACACTGTCCGGACATGGGCTCTGACAGGGGTGGCCCGCCCGTCATAGAGACAGCACCCGCCTGGCCATGGGTTTACGCCATTAACTCCGACGCGACGCGTGCTCACCTACCCGGCGCTTCCCGCCTGAGCCACCGCTTCCCGCCTCGGTTTCCCGCCGAGACATTGGGCTGGCTATAAAGAGGCCCCCGCCGTGCAGCCATTTCGCCACACCAGCACCGACGCTCGCCGGTAGCCATTTGAGCACATAGTCCAGCCGTAGCCAGCTGAGCACATAGCCATGCCTCGCCGCCTCGCCACCTCATGGGCCACGCTCACCCAGGCAGCGCGCCGTGCTCACGGCACGGCGCAGGAGGACGCCGCCGCCGCCAACGAACAGCCGTTCGACTGGGCGGATGTGGACGACGTCGACGAACAGGAGGAGCAGGAGCCGTTGCAGGACCCGTACCCGGCCAGGAGCCGCCGCCGGAGCTCGACGAGGTGCCGGCGCCGCAGCAGCAAGCGCTCCCGCCGCAGCAGGCGCTCCCGCCGCCGATGTGGCATGACCAGGTGGTTGCCGCCAACTCGTTCGAGAGCTGGCGCAACGAGCAGGCGAGCCGCCAGGTCAGGCTCAGCTACGAGGCGGCTGGAGACGCCGTGGAGGCCGCCATCATCCAGGCCTCCATCGCGACCGCGGAGCGCGACGAGCGGTGCCGCGCCTTCATGGCCGCCAAGCGGGAGGCATACGGGCAACTCAACGCCCAGGCGGAGGAGCCCACGCAGCTAGCGCTCATCGCCCAGGCGGAGGAGCTAGCGGATGAGGCCTCCCGGCTGCGCGCCGAGCGGGAGGTGCACGAGGAGCTGAACCAGATGCGTGCGGGGAGGCAGGCTCGCGCGAGGCAGGCGCATGCTGAGGACAGGTATGCCATGCGCCGGGTGGCGAGTCAGCTCCGGCAGGAGAGACGTGTGCGCTCCCGCTTAGCCCACCAGAAGGCCGCGCACGACGGCGTGGCTGGCCCGAGCGGCGGCGTTTAGATTAGGCTTATGTTTAAGTTTTAGTTTAAGTGTATATGATTTTAGTCTAACTATGTAACGTGTTACTTTAAGTTTAGAACTTGTATCGGTTTAGTTTAAATTTGTATCTTTTTAAATTAGTTCGAAAGCCGGCGATCGACACAAGTACCGCCCGCAAGGTATTCGATCATTTGCTCGCGTTTGGAGGGCGGGCCTTTGGGGTGCGCCGCTGTGTGCGGCCTCCAAATCTGGGGCGGACACATGTCCGGCACCCCCAATTGGGCCTCCATTGGAGTGCCAGACACGAATTTGGAGGCCCCGATGGAGATGCTCTAACTCCATCCCCGAGGCCCCGATCATGTGGCTCCAAGTATTTATACGAGCCAACAATCCCAGATAACTTCGCAATTGGTAACAACAGACTACAACACCACACATCTTTGCTCACAAAACCCAGATCCACGAGTAAAATATTCTATCTCTGCAATCGTGTTCTAGTGATTCATGAAAGGACCTCACGTAGCAAGGATTAAAGAACACGCGCCCATGCAGGCACCCGGATCATGCAGTGGTTTGATGCCACCGAACAGGAGTTTTAAAATCCTGATCAGGGTGTATAACAATGCAAAGTAGTTGCATAATTGCATTCAGGTACTAGGAGTCTAGGACCCTAGAATCTAGCTAACACATGATTAATGTTTAGGATAATCCTGGGTCACCGTGGGCCACTCTCTTCCCTAAGCTCCCACTGCCGGGAGCATGTCCAGAACGGGAAAGGCCGTCGTGCCACAGTGCGGCACCATGTGGTCGAACCATAGCCAAAAACAGCATGTTTTGTTTAATTGCAACCACGGTTGGGTGGGTGATCGTCTGATCGATATGGTTAATTAATGGAGTACCCGGTAATATACGCTGTCATGCTGATATATGCAGGGCTGCATCGTTAGCGTTTGTAGTTACGATGGTTAATGAATTTTCTCTGAACAGGAGTTGGTGTCAGCAAGGCCCGTGTCAGAATGGAACGTCCATGCTCTGTCTGATCTTTCACTTTGCAGTTGCATTGGCAGCCAAATGACAATTGTAGCAAGACCCTCCTAGGGGAGTACGAACAGTACATGGTTAATGGCAACATTGTAACAATTCAGAAATTAGCTTGTACTCCCTCCGTTCTCGAATAAGTGTACATCTAACTTTTGTACTGAGTCAACTTTTATAAAATTTGACTAACTTTATAGAAAAGAGTATCAACATATATGACATAATATTGGTATATTTCGAAACTTCATTTTAAGCCAAATTTAGAGATACCAATTCAGTGTCATAAATGTTGCTTCGTTTCCCTAAAGTTAGTCAAATTTTAATAATATTGACTTACCACAAAAGGTAGAAGTACACTTATTCGTGTACGGAGGGAGTACGATACTCTTATTGTATCCTGATACCGACACGAAAGTTACACGATAAACTAGATTTGATGTGTAAATGTTTCATAGAGATTGTAGTTTTGTAGAGCAGAAGTTCAGAAGGAGAGTGGACTTTTAGCTCCTGAGCTACATGGAGCTCGTTATTTTGAAAAAAATCAAAATTCATATTTTTGAGTTTCCAAAAATCGCGCAAAAAATCACAGGTGTAGATAGTCTCGAGACACACAAGCGTGAATTTTTTGACTTCAAATTCGTTGTATTTTGGGCTATGCAAAAAAGGCAAATTTTGACAGATTTCAAAATTTTGAATCCAGGTATTTAGATCCAGAAATTTGTCTTTTAGATCTACCCCAGAATAATTCGAGTTTGAACTTCAAACTTGGTACGATTGTAAATCTGCATATTACCTACATCCGGAATTTTTTTCACGATTTATGGAAACTTAAAATGTCGATTTCGAATTTTTTAAAAAACGAGCTCCATGTAGCTCGGGCTCTAAAAGAGGTTTTCGAGAAGTTCAGATAGTATATTGAAACAAAAGGATATTGCTTCTCAAGAAGAAGCACTACTGAAATATATTTTTGTCAAGTGCTAGCTGCTGATATTTCCGCCCCCATGCAGAGTAGAGATTTCTTACACCGAGCTCCAGTGCTCCTGCTATTTTTAAAAAACAAAAAATATGTTTAAAAGTTTTAAAAAATTATGAAAAAAATCATGCGTGTTCTCGATGATGTATGCTATAAACGTACAAAATAACAATGTAAAATACTTTATATTTTGACCTACACAAAAATGACAAATTTTCAGGTCTTATTTTCAAATCTCCCCATTTTATCATTTTTGTGTAGACTATAATATAAATAATTTTGCATTGATATTTTGCACGCTTGTAGTATACATCATTAAGAATATGCATGTTTTTTTTCAGATTTTTTGAAAACTTTAAATATATTTTTCAATTTTTTTAATGTAGTAGGAGCAGTGGAGCTCGGGTGGGCAACCACTTTCCGCCCATGTTCCATTCTTGTACTAGCTTGCTTTGTCTTGCTTTGGTTGACTGAATTGTTAAGATTTTGGGTGCACTAAGATTTAATTGACCTGGCGATTCGTCAAAAATATAAATGATTTTTTTTCAAGAACACACAAAAGATTGCATGTCATCACATTAAGAAAGAAAGAGTTTTACATCCGCTTTGAGAGTGAAACGCCAGGCTCGAGAAGAGCCCTGCTTTGAATTAACAAAGTCATCAACCGGCCAGGGAATTACACAAGGCCACCCGTACAACCATGCACACCACACACACCGGCAGATACAAGGGGACACACCGAACGGCTTACAACTCAACACAAGCAAGCACAAGCTTTCAAAAGCGAAGACCGCCACACTCGGGAGGCAAGGGCCAGGAGCAGGCGAGGCACGGCGAGGCACTGCCTTGAAGCAGGGCGGGGGTCTTGAACGGAGCACACACACTAGGCTGAAGACACCATGACACCATCTTGATCACTTGCCGAAGAGGGACCCTTCCCTCTCGCCTGGCTCTAGGCGTCGAATCATCGGACATGAGAGAAGCTCACCGAGAGCTAAAGACGTGCTGGACTCGAGCCTTGAAGCAGCCCCAGAACACGACCACCATGGGAGGGAGAGCACACCACACCGGCCACCCCGTCAAAGAGCTTGACCAACCGAGAGCAACAGGAAAGCCGCCGAACACGAAACTGCAGAGGAAGGACAGTTGGACATCCAGGCGAGGGAGGAGCGAGGCCCAGTGAGAAGGACCAGGAGGCCCTCGGATGGTGGCGCAAAGCTACTGCCGGGAAGGGGAACCCTATCCCCTACCGCCAGATCGAGGACGCCTCACCGCCGGAGCTGAGCCGAGGCCGCCGCCGGGAGACCACCTAGGAGAAACCAACCAAGCCCTGCACCAAAAACCAGTCGCATAGGACCAAAGCCGCCCAAAGCTCGCACCGTTGCCTGCTCTAACCCGAACCCAGTCTCCCCAGGCAGCGCCTCCAAGAAGACGGCGGCGCGCAGCACGTCAACGCTGCCCAATCAGAAGATTTTGGGCTTTCACCCGGGAGATGGGTCAGGGGTGTGCAGCAGGGACCCTAGCTACGCCTCCAAGGAGGAAGGCCGGCGCCCAATGGCGCCGTCGTCGCTGGGCCAGACCAGCCAGCCTAGGGTTTCCCCCGGTCCCGAACTGCCTACCAGACACCCAGACGGTCGGAGCCAGCGGGGGAGAGAGAGATGGTGGAGAGTAAACCTCAGATCTGACGGGAGAGGAGCTCCGCGTCACAGCCGCGCCCGCCACCGCCCCACCTCCAGCGAGGTCGAGGACGATGGCCGGAGTCACACGCAGCGACGCCTGCCGAGGACGTCGCTGCCTCGCCTGAAGGGCCGCCGCCCAAATCCGGAGCCCTCCGCCGCGGACGAAGACGAGCGCGCGGAGCGACGAGATCCGTGCCGCCACCTTCCTTAGTTGCCGCGCGGCTTCCAGGCGGTGGCCTCAGGTGGCGGCGAGGGCAGGGAGACTCTGGGGCGACGCAGGGGCCGGGGGGGGGGGGGGGGGGGGGGGCAGTTTTCACTTTCCTCCCCAAAATGTGACAGGTTGAAGACTACCCGCCGCTTTGAGAGTTACAATGCCGAAAGACGGCAGCCGCTAAGCTAGAACTGAGGACTACTCCTCCCTATTTTCTGCGCCTCTACTAGCCCGCTCCCAGAGAGCAAATTCCTCTCTAATCAGCCTGACAATATTTGTCTCCGTTTATTGTTTCTGCTCGAAATAACGGTTGTTCCTTTCCAGCCATAGTCTTCTGCAGCAGGCAACGACCAGCGTGGTGATCTTCCTCCTGCGCTTGGGCTGGCAGCGTTCCAGGTCAGACCACCATTGTCTCAGGGAAGAGTTGGGCCTAGGCGTGAGCACTTGCATCCCATGGTATGGGAATGCTGGGAGGATGAAGTTCAGAAAAATGATGCAGGAAATGGTATGGGAATCTCCGTCGTTGCTCCATATTTTGGTGCAATGAATTAATTGGTGATCAAATAGCTATCACTGTTTCCGAAATAATTTAATGTTATAGATGCATATCTAATAAATCCATTGGACATGTAGGATCCAAGAAATTGACCCATGTTCAACAATTCGAATTTATCAGGGACCGTTTTTTTTAAAGGTATTGGCAAATATTCTATGGTACTGAGCTGGATGGTAAGAATATGTACAGTAGGAGTCTGTTAATTACGAAATAAATGTTTACGGGCCTTATTCTGCTGCTAATTCGGAACAAAATAGATTTTGCTACGGGACCTTGATACCAGAACGGAGGGAGTATTCTCATTCAGGCTATATATGGCGGAAAGACATTCTTCAAGAGGAGGAAAGAGTCCAAGGATGCCGCCGGTGGTGGCACGACCGGATCGACGACGCAAGGGCCGTACAAGATCCAGGTAGAAAAGCAAAGTCCTTGTATCTCACAAGTAGGATATTGCACATATTAGACTTAGTTCAGGCTATGGGGAAAGAACGGACAAATTTGCTTTAGATCATTACCAGAAATGTTACTCAGCTGGTGATACAAGATACTGTGTAGTAAGTGTTACATTGTTCTCCAAATATTCAACAGGTGACCATGGAGAAGCATACATAAAAGTG
Organism: Poa pratensis; assembly: GCA_947311845.1. Taxonomy (NCBI): domain Eukaryota; kingdom Viridiplantae; phylum Streptophyta; class Magnoliopsida; order Poales; family Poaceae; genus Poa; species Poa pratensis. Next base: position 48,949,644 of record CAMZMU010000038.1, read on the forward strand.
TAATGCTCATACTAAGACTCATTGTAAGACTTACTGCCAGGAACAAAACCGTTCACCACTGGCATGCTTGCTTCTGGATCTTGGAATTCATGGTGCCCTTCCCCTTGTCCTTGTAAGCGTTCCTCGAGGTGAGAGGCCTTCTCCGCCCAAGGGCGGCCGCCATCGCCCTTTTCCTCTGCTTGTTCAGCTGCCTTGTCAAAATGGCGTCATCTTCATCCTCGGTATCCTCTCCTGACGACCCGTCCACGTCGCCTCCTGACTCGGTAGCATCCCCAGCGATTGTTGTCGTTTTGTTCTCACCGCTCGGACTTGTGCTTGTTGCATGCTGCAAGGTAAACCCGGCGTAAGCAATATCCAGGGACAAGTTTTGCCTAGTCATTTGGATGAATATATTGCTAACCTCATCAAAAAGAGTTTCAGGTGTGTTTGAGTCCGCCCCGACAAGATCAGGAACACAGGCAAAATCCTGGAAAATGTCCCCCAAAGTATATTTGAAAAACTGATAACTTGAGAACACTGAAACTGCTTGCTTGATAGCTTGATAGTGTTGGAGACACATTTAACTCGGAAAGTATTTAGGACGCAGATCAATACCTGGTCTGCTATTTTGAAGGAATTGGTTTTAACAGATGCGGCATCGCCACCTTCACTTTCTTGTTCTGATGTTGAATCATCATCATCATCATCATCATCCGAGTTGGAATCATTTTCTTCAGCATTCTCATCAATGAACTGTGATCAGGTGAAAGAAACAGAATGTTACCACTCACCAGTCTGCAACAATATCGACCAATTTAGGTGCGTTCTTTGGCTTATATGCCAAAGTCCAAAAAGGCAAAAATAAGCCTAACCAAACACCCGCCTAAATATCTCATATTTAATGTCAAATGATACAACTCAACATGAGGAGGAACATTTCATGGTTATCCAAAAAATCCAACTTAGTTTTGTGGTCCAATGTTATTGCTTCAGAAAGTGCATTGTCACAAGATCCCCAGGTGGTTATGTCCCATATTAACATTTACTGAGCAAAGTTCTTGTTAGAGCGATATTTGTATATTGTAGTTTCCCTATTAGATAGGGGGCTCTCTGCATATTTACACCTGTACATGTACTATATATTGTGGCCTTTGGCCCCTGTGGAATACAAGTTGCTTATTCCTAACATGGTATCAGAGCTAGGTTAGGGTTTCCCGCACGCGCAACTCGTGCAATTTTTTCAGCCGCCGCAGGTACAGCTCACGAGAGCTTCGCGGCCGCCATCCTCATCGCCCAATTTCCGGCCGACGCCGGTCGATTCCCGGCTGCCGCGGTCCGTTCCTAGCCGCCGCCGGTCGATTCCCTGCCGCCGCGGTCCGTTCCCGGCTGCCGTCGATCGATTCCTGCCTCGGGCCGTAGTCGCCCGCCAAAGGCCGTCGTCGCCCGCATCAAGCCGTCCTTCTCCACACTTGTTCTCGATCCCATCTGGATCGGGGTTGACCGAGCCTCTGGCTGCTGTCGCGGCCGTCGTCCTCTAGGCCCGTGGTCGTGGGATTTCCAGGCTGCTATTTCGGCCTGTGGTGTTGATTGCGTTCGTGGATTTCAGGCTGTTGTTTCGCGTATCAAAGCTGGGGAGATTGGGCTTCCGTTGGTTTGGCTGGGCTCTGTTTCGTCTCGATCTGGATTTCTCGTTCGCTGCCGACAGCCCCCGTCGTCTACTGGGTCGCTGCGTGCCCGTGAGTTGACCAGAGCAGTTTCGTTTCAAAAAGAAAAAAAAAAGAAAAAAAAGATGTCTGCATCGTCGGGCTATGTCGCGATTCCTCGCTGCTCGGTGATCTTTGATGGCACGAACTACCTGATTTCGCTGCCTTTATGCGCATCCATATGCGTGGTCTTCGTCTCTGGGGTGTGCTTTCCGGCGAGGTCTCGTGTCCGCCGTGCCCCATTGCTCCTACTGCTCCTATTCCGCCGACGCCACCAGTTCTTGCTGCCGATGCTACTCAGGCTGCAAAGGATGCAGCTAAGAGTGCGGATGATGTTGCCATTGCTGCGTATGACCGGCAGGTCAAGGAGCATTCTGACGCCCTTGAGACCTACCGGTTGGATCTGACTGCTTACACCCAGTGGATTGATGATGATGCTCGTGCTGCGGCTGTTCTCACCGCCAGTGTTCTACCGCAGTTTGCCTCTGAGTTTATGGGCCTCAGTACTGTCGCTGACATGTGGGCTCACCTTCGTCAGCGTCATCAGCCGTCCGGGGATGCTCTATATCTGTCTGTGGTTCGTCAGGAGCATGATCTTCAGCAGGGTGACTCTACCATTGATCAGTTCTACACGCAGAGTGCTGCTATCTGGCGTCAGCTCGACTCTCTTCGCACTGCAGTGTGTGGTGCCTGCCCGTGTTGTCAGACTGTGCGTTCCGACTTGGAGTTTCAGCGCGTATATGAGTTCTTGTCTCGGCTCCGCAAGGAGTTCGAGCCCCGACGTGCTCAGCTGCTTGCTCGTGGTCGTGTCCCTATCTCGGAGGTGCTGTTGAGCTTCGTGCTGAGGAGATTCGTCTACGTGGCGTTGGGTTGCTTGAGGTTCCTTCTGTGCTTGCTGCCCATGGTCCTCCTTCGTCGCCTGCTTCATCGACTCCTTCGCGGTCCACTGCTCCGCCACTTTTACCCACTCCTCAGGGTCAGGGCCTGGGTCGTGGCCAGGGTCGTGGCGCTCGTCCACGCCATCACTGCACCTACTGTGATCAGCCTGGCCACACCGAGTCTCGTTGCTACACGAGGGAGCGTGATCTGCGTAAGCAGAAGGCGTCTGCTTCTCCCGGGACTCGTGCTCCTTCTGGCTCGTCAGGGTCTTCTCCAGCCGGCTTCACCGACCAGGACATTATGCGGCTCAAGCGGATGCTCGCCGCTTCAGGTTCTTCTTCGACGGGTACTGCTGGCTCTGTGACTGATTCTTCTGGCACTGCGCGACCACCATCTTCTACACAGTCAGGTACATCCTCGTGGGTTCTGGATTCTGGAGCTTCTTTTCATATGACTTCTGATTCTTCCACTCTGTCCTCTCTTCGACCTCTTGATTCTCCTCTTAGTGTTCTTACTGCTGATGGTACTTCTCTCTCTGTTTCTAGTCGAGGCACTCTTTCTACTTCTTCCTTTTTTGTCCCTGATATTTCTCATGTTCCTCGTCTTACCATGAACTTGTTTTCTGCCGGTCAGCTTACTGATTCTGGTTGTCGCGTCATTCTTGACGCCGATTCTTGTTCTGTTCAGGATCGTCACACGCAGGTTTTGGTTGGAGCTGGCCCTCGCCGCCGTGATTCTCAGGGGCTTTGGGATATAGACTGGCTTCGTGTTCCTTCCGCTGCTACCTCGCCTGCCAGTTCTCCTGCTATCGTCGCCTCTGTCACCGGCTCTTTTCAACAGTGGCATCATCGTCTTGGTCATCTTTGTGGTTCTCGTCTGTCGTCATTAGTTCATCGTGGTCTTCTGGGGCCTGTCTCAGGAGATGTTTCTTTACAGTGTCAGGGTTGTAGGCTAGGAAAACAGATTCAGTTACCCTATCCTACTAGTGCGTCTGTATCTCAGCGTCCTTTCGACTTAGTTCACTCTGATGTTTGGGGTCCGGCTCCTTTCGCTTCGAAAGGGGGCCATCGATATTATATCATATTTATAGATGATTTTTCTCGTTACACTTGGCTGTATTTTATGTCTTCTCGTAGTGAGGTTCTCTCCATATATAAGCGTTTTGCCGCCATGGTTCTTACTCAGTTCTCTACGCCTATTCGTGTGTTTCGTGCTGACTCTGCTGGTGAGTATATCTCCAAGCATTTGCGTGGTGTTCTTGCTGAGCAGGGCACTCTCGCTCAGTTCTCCTGTCCCGGTGCGCATGCTCAAAATGGCGTGGCTGAGCGTAAGCATCGCCATCTTCTTGAGACTGCTCGTGCGATGATGATCGCCTCTTCTCTTCCGCCCATTTCTGGGCTGAGGCCGTTTCTACCTCGGCCTATCTGATTAATATCCAGCCTTCTGCCGCCCTTCAGGGTGCCATTCCTCTCGAGAGACTCTACGATCGTTCTCCTGACTATTCTATGCTTCGTTTGTTTGGTTGCGTTTGCTATGTTCTTCTTGCTCCTCGTGAACGCACCAAACTAACCGCTCAGTCTGTTGAGTGTGTTTTTCTCGGATATAGTGATGAGCATAAGGGCTACCGTTGTTGGGATCCTGTGGCTCGCCGGATGCGTATTTCCCGGGATGTGACGTTTGATGAGTCTCGGCCTTTCTATCCGCGTTCGACCTCCCCGACCTCTACTGTGGAGGATCTCTCTTTTCTTACTTTTCCTGATTCTCCTCCCGATATCCCTCATATTTCTCCTCCCTCTGATCCGGTGCCATCTACTCCGATGCCTTCTTCTCCTCCTTCGTCGCCGCCTTCTTCACCCTCCCTGTCCCCGTCTCCGCCTCCGTCTTCTCCTGTTGCTCCTTCTCATCCTACTTTTCCTTTCTATTATACTCGCCGTCCACGTGTTGTGACCGAGTCATCTGATGCACCCTCTACTTCCGGTGCACCGTCTCAGCCGACTTATTCTCTTCGTTCTCGGCCTTGTCCTTCACCTGATTTCTATAATCCCGCTACCTACAGTGTTTCGGTTGTCCGGAGCCGACTACGTATCGTGAGGCTGTTGTTCATCCTGAATGGCAGCTTGCCATGGCTGAGGAGATTGCTGCGCTTGAGCGCACTGGTACGTGGGAGATCGTCCCTCTTCCTCCTCGTGTTCGTCCTATCACCTGTAAGTGGGTCTATAAGGTTAAGACCCGCTCTGATGGGACTCTTGAGCGTTACAAAGCTCGTCTGGTCGCTCGTGGCTTTCAGCAGGAGCATGGCCGTGATTATGATGAGACTTTTGCTCCAGTGGCTCACATGACCACTGTTCGGACTCTTCTTGCCGTGGCATCTGTTCGCCATTGGTCTGTGTCTCAGCTTGATGTTAAGAATGCCTTTCTTAATGGTGAGTTGCGTGAGGAGGTTTATATGCAACCACCACCTGGGTATTCTGTTACAGATGGCATGGTCTGCCGTCTTCGTCGCTCTCTCTATGGCCTTAAGCAAGCCCCTCGTGCATGGTTTGAGCGCTTTGCTTCTGTGGTCACAGCTGCTGGTTTCTCTCCCAGTGCTCATGATCCTGCGTTGTTTGTTCACTGTTCTCCTCGTGGTCGCACTCTTCTTCTTCTTTATGTTGATGACATGATCATCACTGGTGACGACCCAGAGTATATTGCCTTTGTCAAGGCACGTCTGAGTGAGCAGTTTCTTATGTCGGATCTTGGTCCGCTTCGTTACTTTCTTGGGATTGAGGTTTCGTCCACCGCTGATGGTTTCTTTATATCCCAAGAACGGTATATTCATGATCTTCTTTCTCGTGCCGCTCTTACTGATGAGCGTACTGTTGAGACTCCCATGGAGCTCAATATTTCTCTCCGTGCGTCTGATGGCGATCCTCTCTCTGATCCGACTCGTTATCGACATCTTGTCGGGAGTCTCGTCTATCTGGCTGTTACTCGCCCTGATATTTCTTATCCTGTCCATATTCTGAGTCAGTTTGTTTCTGCTCCCACTTCGGTTCACTATAGTCACCTTCTTCGTGTTCTACGCTATCTTCGTGGAACGATCTCGCTTTGTCTCTTCTTTCCTCGTTCTAGCTCGTTACAGCTTCAGTCCTACTCCGATGCTACTTGGGCTAGTGATCCTTTGGATCGCCGTTCACTTTCTGCTTACTGTGTTTTTCTTGGTGGTTCTCTCATTGCCTGGAAGACGAAGAAGCAGACCGCAGTTTCCCGTTCGAGTGCAGAAGCTGAGTTGCGAGCTATGGCTCTTTTGACTGCTGAGGTGACTTGGTTACGGTGGTTACTTGCAGATTTTGGTGTCTCTGTTACGACACCCACGACTCTTTTGTCAGACAGTACAGGTGCTATTAGCATTGCACGTGACCCAGTGAAGCATGAGCTTACTAAGCATATTGGCGTTGATGCTTCTTTTGTCCGTGCTAGTGTGCAGGATCAGATTATTGCGCTCCAGTATGTGCCTTCAGAGTTACAGTTGGCGGATTTTTTCACGAAGGCCCAGACTAGAGCACAGCATAGCTTTTTCCTCTCAAACTCAGTGTTGTGGATCCACCATGAGTTTGAGGGGGGGGGGTGTTAGAGCGATATTTGTATATTGTAGTTTCCCTATTAGATAGGGGGCTCCCTGCATATTTACACCTGTACATGTACTATATATTGTGGCCTTTGGCCCCTGTGGAATAGAAGTTGCTTATTCCTAACAGTTCTAACTTCAAACAGTTGATAGACATTTTCGCAGGTTTTCTCTTTTGTCCTTTGTCTTTTTAGTTTTTCTTTTACTTTTTCACAGGTTTCTATGTCGGTTTCATATCTAGCCTACCCAACTTGCTTGGGGCAAAAGGCTTAGTTGTAGTTATTATTGTTAGAGGAAACACCGATAGCACTAGCAACCAAAGTTCATAAAATATAACGCGGTGGGGAGACCTAGGAGACCAACAAGATTCCAACTTACTGGTTGGAACCAAGGTTTCTGCAGGAGCATATTTTAAGAACATGTATGCAATTTACTACCCACCAAATGGAATACTTCTGCATTCATAGCAAAATACAGAAGATTTTCAAACTGAATAATACATCAATATGAGTTCTGTACCACATCTGACCCACCTTTTCTATCTCAACCTGCTCTTTTTTGGTGAAGCCACTGGCAGCTAGTTCTTTGTCCAAGGCACCAGAAGACTTTTGAATGGATAGAAAGGACGGCCTGCCACTGTCATCATCATCCGTTTCAGACCCATCGTGTCCACCTTTCTCTGTAAGATTAAACCTAACACAAAAGGAAGACAAAGTTTGCTAAGAAAATAAGTTGTAATGGATTATTTTGAAATTCTTGAGGTTTCAGTCCATAAGGGTAAACCTTTTGTTAAAGAACTTGTAGATACACCCAATATCTCGATCAAAATACCTGCAAAAACAAACCTCGTGAATATTGAATAAAGAAGTCTTTAGTTAGCTATGAAAATATTCTACATACATCTGGGCATTCCGATGTGAAACAGATACCATCTGTGGGAAGTCAATCATCGTAACTGTTTCATCATCATCAATCTGTACAACATCAATACCCATGAGAATAAAATATAGGGTATAAGATATGTACTGACATATCACATAATAATAGAAACATCAGTTATGCTTGTTGAAGAATTATATAGTGGAAGCACCGTTCGCTCTCCAAATGACAGTTTGCAGGCATGTGTTTTCTTATAGTAATTACATCAGTTATATGTTATAGGAATTGCATCAAAGGTTACGTCCAACTCACTATATTTCCCTCTGAAACCACAGAGATCACAGTATACTTCAAAGAGGCAGGACTGACAGAACACAATGTGTACCATAAACATGAAGTGGAAACAACCGAATCTCAAAACTTGTGAACGCAATGCAAATACAAGAGGAAAACAATCACGCACAAGCTGATTTATCTACGTGGAATAATAAAAAGTGAGGGTAAAAGTCGCTATACCATGATATTGAATTCATTAAAATCACAATGTATCAGCCCATGCTCCGCCAAACGAATTACAAGACCAAGAATTTTGTCAAAAACATCATCTGGATTTTGCAATTCTCTTATCTGAACACTATAAAAATATAAAACACCTATGTCAGTGCATAAAGTAGAAAGGGCTCTTGATTAAAAATAAGAATCTCTTTAAACTTACAGTGGATATCCTGGCACAAGTGACATAATCACACAATGCCGATTGCAGTCTATCGCTGTGGGGACAGGGAATCCATGGTCTCCTAAAGCCTGGAATAAAAAACAGTAAGGTGTTATAGAATGAATAAGCATCTACTCCGTATTAACCTAGATGAATAAAAAGTGCAGTCATGCAAACACCTTCATAAAAGCAAATTCCTTTAGGGCCGCAAGTCGTGATAGATACAGCCAGTTAAAGCTCCTCCGGTGCGCTAAATAGTCACGCTTCGATTTCACAGCCCTAAAAGATGTCCTGCCCAATCTATGAAGCTTCATGGCCAACACTGTTCCGTCCTCCGTGGCAACCTCAAATATGTCTACAAAAAATGGAACGTTAAACATAAGTATTTGACCTTTGCTTGCTACAACCTAAGGCTCCATATGGCATTGCAGTGGAATGTAGATTGCTAATCTGGTTTGGTTGAGCTGTTTTTAGATGCATTTTTCTTGGTCAGGTTGCAAACTGATAATACTATAGCGATGCCAACATATCTTATGTAAGGACTAAGAACAAATATTAACATTTCTTTCTCGTCCAGCTTTAAATATAAGCACAGCACGAGAACCATAAAGTGAGCCCTAAAAATAAAATAAAAAATAAGACAAACATCAGTAACGCCATGCACCTGACTCCTTTCCGACATCGATTTGACGACCAACCGAAGCAAATACTCCGCGATTCACCAAAGTTTTGATCGCAAGGAAGTCATATCCAAGATATGTGAGACGAAACCCATCATCTGTAAGCAAAGAAAGCAACTATGATCATCCAAATAGCAACCTAACATAAAAAAAGAAGCAAGATTCAACACCACTCACACTTTTTACAATCATGGTGAACCAGTTTGTTCTTCAACAAATTCCGCAGCACTTTATATGTGCCTCCATGCCTAAGTCCACGAAGAATTAGAGCACGTCCACCAAAATAATGGAAAGGTCTATTAAACCAAGCAAAAAAAAACCCATGTGCAACCTGATTGAACCTAGGTTGTCTGAAGACTTGATCTAAGACCTTGTTATTTTTCCAGAACACGATAGGAAATACATTTCTGAAACCAAGCGGTCTAGACAGTAAACTCCAATTTCCTTGTATTCAATCGTCATGGGTATGTTACGAATACAAAAATCCCTATGTCAGACATTTGAAGAACTTGCCAGAATTATATTGATTGCCCATCACAGTCTGCATAGGTACTGAACTTATCCATAACGACAAATGCATGTGCAGGCGTAAACACCGCTAGTGAGATCAAATGTAAACCCACGAGCTATCATATCCACACGGCATCAGTTAAGCAAACCGCAGACATGCAATTCCGGACCAAAAGGGCGGCACATTACTACTCACTTCAATCCGGCGATGCGGTCGACGAGCTCCGCGGGGACGATCTCGTGCTGCGAACCCAAACCGAAACGTCAGGCGAGGAAACCACATGTTAGTAAGGCTGGCTAAGGTGCGGGGTTTTACTAGGACTTACGTTGCGCATGCCCATCTCGCAGGCGGTGAGGACCCGGAAGTCATCCTTGGACAAGCAGCGGCGGAAGGGAGTGGGTGGCTGGCACGCTGAGAGTGAGAGCTCCGAAGGGTGGCGTCGGAGGGAGCAGCAGGGCGGCGGCGCGAGGAGCAGGGGGGACGGCTGGGGAAGGAGAGGGGAGAAGCAGGGTGGCATGGCCTCGCTCACGCGATAGTCCACGCCGAAGGCCCATGTTTAAAATTTGAACGGGCGCTCAATGAGTCAATCCGTCAGCTCATGTGGATTGTGATGATTTCGCTAAAACAACAAAGTGGATTGTGATGATACCCCCCCAAAAAAATGTGGATTGTTATGATCCCTAAAAAAAAGTGGATTTGTGATGTGCTCGACTAAAAAAAAGACTCACTAAACAGATACTAGTTTTATTTTTTTTTATCTCAAAAAATAGATTTAGCTGATAATCAAAAGATTATATATTGCTAGTTTAATAATTACGAAAAATAATAGAAGACACAAAATGTTCACATGTAACAAAAAAAAGTTTGCCATTACAAGAACAATGTTCACGTTATTTTGAAAAATGCCCACTGGTCTTAAAAATCTTCACGGGGTTCCACATTGTTATTATATTTTTGAAAAAAAATTTGCTGGTTTTGAAAAACATAATATAAATGGAATTTTTTTATGGGATTGAAAGCAGAAAGTTCAGTAGTTCAGAATAATTCTCGGGTCTAAGAAGGGTTAAGGGTCTGAAAAAATGTTCACTTTGTTAAAAGAATGTTCATTTATTTTTTGCAATATGTTCACGGTCTATAAAAAGAGTTCATGATTCAAAAATAATGGTCACAGTTTCAAAAATATCTTTTCCTACAGGAGTTTCAAGAAATGTTCTCATGGTTCTAAACTATACTCACTGGATTAAAAAAAAGTTCACATAGTTTTTCACAGATTAAAAAAATGTTCAATGGTTAAAAAATTATTCAGGGTTAAAAAAATTATGCATTGCCCAAAAAGAAAATAAAAATAGAAACCTAAATAGAAAAAAAATGACAAAATAAAAAGAACAACAAAGGAAGCAGCGAAAACGAAACAAAACAAATGAAAAAAGAATAAAAGGAAAAAAGTTAAGAGAAGAAAAAACAAAAAATGGATTGGAGCTACTGGGTCGTGGCCCATCTGCGACGCGATGCATGAGAGCGTATGCTAGGACTCGCAATGAGAGATGTACAGTGTTGAGGGTATCGTCACCCTTTTGTTGATCCCGACCATCAGAAGCCTCTATGTAGCTTAGTACTGGAGTCGAAGAACTAAGGGGGAGTTCGAGCGAAAACATATAGTAAATTAATGTGGCAATGAGAGTATAATCCTAGAAAAACTAACCATCCACTGCCTTTAAGCAAGGGTTCCCTCCGGGTTGGAACATGTCGTGCAACTTTGTACACGAGAGGCTGTTGTGAGCAATTTGACGAGAGAAAGGGGAACCCAGATAATGAATGGTGGGTACTCTAGAATTTTCAAGATTGGATAACAATTAATACCATCACATATGATTGACGATACAGAGCTCTCGTCTAAATTACAGTGCAGACCAGAGCCGCACCAAATGCCCACAAGATCTCTAGCGTTCCTGCTGCCTCCTTCTACATTGGTTTTATTAGCAATACCACATCACATATGTAATCAAAGGAAGACGATGGCGAACTACACAACGATCAAACGGCGCAAACAGCCCCGCCGCCTCCGCCTCCGCTTGTCTGAAGGTAGCTTTCCCAAAACTTCTCCCCAGCACAGAATCACATGTGTCTTGACATCGAGAAGATCAACTTAGAGTCGAACCCCCGGTACCCCTTTGTTTATGGAATAGCTGAAATAATATTCAGCTGTCGGTGGTGTGGAAGCCGCAAACACATCACATAAGTAGCATGTCGAAGGTGTACTTGTAAAAATAATTGATCACCTGAGACGAAGGAGTTTTTGGTTGATTGAGATGGAGACACACCCTTTGTTATAATTTTCTATGGGTACTGTGTACATGTATAACATCAAATTCTCTTGATTGATTCTGACATATGGTTACAACTTACAGGTGCAGGCAATATGAATATTGTACTTGTACATGAAGAATACTTTACACATGTGAGTAAGGAGACATTAGTACTAATCCGACTATTATTAACATATGCATGCATCTGTTCGGTCGACTTGCCCTTGCATGCGGACGTTGACATGGACACCAAACATATAACATATCATATCATATCGCCCATGGAGTATGCACATGCTCCTTCAATCGATCCATCTGCGTACCACCGACCTAGATCTTCAAATGTTTCAACCTGCACGCACCAGAATTTTTTGTACCAGCTTAGTTAATCCAGAGCATATCAATCAACAAGCTACTACGTAGTAGATTAAGAATGAAAACACGGCCTGATGAGAAGAGTATGCCGTAGAGAGGTAAGAACCTGTCGGCCTCGTAGCCGGCGAGGGAAGCGGCGTTGTGGTTGGGCCCTGGGCAGGGGTAACGGTAGGCAGGGAAGGGCACGTTTCCCGCCTCGATGTGTGCGACGTCGTGGACGAGCAGCTCGTAGTAGCGTCTGACGTCGTCGGCCGATTTCCCGCCGCCGACGGCACGGGCGACGTTGTGCCAGCGGTCGGGTGTGTCCCTGTCGTGCACGGCCAGCGCCTGTTCAAAGAGCTTGTTCTGCTTCGGCGTCCACCCCGCCCTCGCCGCGCTCATCGACAGTAACGCCATTGATCGAGAGAGAGAGGGAGATAGAGGTCACCTAGCTGGCTTATGATCTGAGCTCCTGGAGGTTGGTACCGTGGGCTCGAGCTGGTGAGATGAGAAGAATGGTGTGAGACGGGGTGCTACTTATAGCGTGCTGGCAGGGAGCCAGAGTCGAGGAGCATTCCATGATCGATCTGTGTGGGAACGGCAGAAGAGAATATATGCATATGGTGATGGGTTGGATGTCAAAACAAGAGGAATAAGGGTGAGAGGCAGGCGGCCACTATACGAGAGGAATGTGGAGGTGATCCAAGGAACAAACATTTCTGTCCCCGGGATGTGGGGATCTACCATTATATCTCTTCGCCGGGTCAGGTCACGTCGTGATTTAGCTCTGCATCTTGTTCTCAATTTCCTTCACCTCCTCGTAGATTCAAAGCAGACATGTAAATGCAACTTTTACCCTGTTTCTACCCTTTTTTTTACTTTTGGGAAATGATTTTTTCACAATTTTCCATAACTTACGAATGCAAATTTTGTCAAGTTTCGCACAATAGGTTCATAACCCATATTCTGAATACTATTTATGATGTGTGCGCCTTTGAACACAAATCGGGGAAGAGAGTTATACACCGGTTACAAAAAAAAAGTAGCTTTGCACTGCATGTATTGGCTTCTTATTTGCACCAGACCTGGCGATTAATTATATTTAGAATACTTAATTTTCCATTAGTGTTTAGGTTCAACCAACTTCCCGTGTGGTTACCTGAGTTCAATCACCGGGATATATTGTACTGTTTTGAGTGTACTGTAAATGTCTGCGTGGTCATTCTTTGTATCTGTGTAGTATGATATATTCACAGCGGAGAGTGTCGAGTCTGAAAGAATTAGATAATTATTTCTTGCAAAGGATCTAGCTATACAGTTATTTTAAGAACATTCAATCACTATCTAGAAATAGCTAGTTGCAAAGATTGGATTCCATCGCCGGAAAGCAGGTGCGTGCTGGCCATAAGATCGAGGAGCTAGCATATGTATATCTTTATTTTTGGATGAAATCAGAATAATATCAAGAAATCTAGATCCAACCTATATACTCATGAGCCAATGGGATAAAAATAAAATGTTTTATTTTTTCCAATGGAAAGAGAAAAACTCTTTCTAATGCATGTATCTTTTTTTAGAAATTGGAAGCTTTTATTACCCCCGGACTCTGCATAGATTGATTATATAGTCCATAGATTATTTCAAGAAATCAGCCATGATAAAAGGTAGCCTAGTAAAAAGTATGTGACATGCCACACATACGAAAATGAGCCCAATCAGAAGTGTGACATGCCACACATAAAACCACTACGCCTGCCATGGTAGATCTCGGTGGCGGGAGGAATAATATAAGACATAACTTTTGGAGATACAAAATTATTAAAAAAAATAATGGACCAATTAATCATCTCTCACAAAAATTCTATTTATCTTTTTTTTTCTTGTTCATAATTGGAAAAAATTCCCAGAACTGGAATTGCACGATGGTATGACTGATAATCCTATCACGCGACGTCCTATGGTCACCCCTCCCCGCACCGGGCACGCGATTGTTTTAACTCATTTTATTTATGATAAATCTTCATAGTTAGTATTGTTTCAACAAGAGCTTTAAAATTAAATGAAAATGAGGGTCTATTCCGACGTTGTTTTCCTAAGAACTATTACGTCACTAGTGGTACCAAAGTTAGCACACTAACCAGTTTACTTGTTAGTTCAAGAGACTAATAGCATGTACTTTGCTTATGATTCGTTAACAACATGATAATGATCTACTTACCATATCATGGTAGTGACATTTACCATATTTTTGGCGAAAAGTTCATAGTGTGATGGACCCACGATACTATCACGTAGTTATTACCGTGAGGGACTATCCAATAAAAGCATATTTTTAATGGCACAAATATTCTCCATTCCATGGAAAATGTTCAATTGAGGTGAAACATATCCAATCATTGCAGTTTGGTAAAAATAAGCTCACCTTGTTGCTTAAGGTTTGCACGGAGCCCCTCGTCTATACTCTAGAATATCAATTTTGCCCTAAACCATTTCATGCTTCAAACATTAGCAGAGCGGGTCTGTAGCGGGGATTGTGAAAAGTTGCGATGTATGCCATGCCCAGATATAAATAGTTTTGTCCCGCAGCCAAGCTATGGCACCCGCCATCGTGGCATCATATATGTCTCTTAGTTTTAGTAAAATCTCACCTAATCTAATCTAATTAATCTTCCTCGACTGATGTGCTCGGTGGTGGCTAGATGACGATGAGCAACATGAGGCGGTGGGGAGGCAGGTGGTGGCGAAATTCGTTCCTGTTAGCCTTCTAGCGCGGTGTCTCTGTAGGTTTCTCTGATTTTGTAAAATCATATTTTTCTGAAAATGAGGACAAATTAGTGCTCTACATCAATTGATGCACACAACCATTTATTTTAATTAATAAAAAATATCAAATATTGATGCCAAGCAAATCCGCTTTAAAAGAGAGAAGAAAATCAGCTATATATTTTGTGGCAACATCTCGAAAACCCTACAAAACAAATATGACTATGGAGCATAATCCACTGGTGGAACAACATTTGACCTACCAAAGAGCTCGATGATCGAAGATAATGATTCCAAGAATGAATCACTGCTCACACACAGATGTTTGCGGACTGACCATAAGTCACACTGGAGCTATTTTCATCGGAGAAGAACTTCAAACCAACACTTTCAATGGGGGAACAATGTGCGGATGTTGATGCTGCATGATTCAGACATAAGGCTGAATCACGGGTTTTCACTGGTAGGAAAATCACACAAATGAGACCGTATCTTGTTTGTTTACGTATAACACTGAATTATGTTGATTGATATGAACATATGGTTACAAGTGCACACAATATGAATGTTGTACATCGGAATATACACGCCAAGTTACACATGGGAGTTGGGAGACCGATCGATCTCGCATATTAGACCACTATAGCCTACTATAGTAAGTCCTGATTAAATAATTATGAACATGCATGCATCTGCATGCTCGGCCGACTCCTTCCAGCTAGCAATTGGATATGCGGATACGTTGACATCGAGTCATAGACACCATGCATGCATGAATATATCATATGATATCCCCCTGCGCTGCATGCACATGCTTCTCCATGATCGATCCATCTGTGTACCGTTACCGCTAGATCTTCAAGTGCTTCAATCTGCACCAGAAATTACCAGCTTAATTAATCCAATCTACCATCTAGCTACGAGAGACTTTCTCGAGCTCATAATGAGGTCGGGGCGTACCTGTCGGCCTCGTAGCCTGCGAGGGATGCCGGGCCGCGGCCACCGGCGTTGTGGTTGGGTCCGGGACATGGGACACGGTAGGCGGGAAAAGGCACGTTTCCGGCCTCAATATGTGCGATGTCGTGGACGAGCAGCTCGTAGTACCGCCTGACGTCGTCCGCCGACTTGCCGCCGCCGACGGCGCGGGCGACGTTGTGCCAGCGATCAGGTGTGTCCCTGTCGTGCACCGCCAGCGCCTGCTCGAACAGCTTGTTCTGCTTCGGCGTCCACCCAGCCCTCCCTGCCGCACTCATCGACAAGGACGCCATTGATGATTCACACCTAGCTAGCTTATGATCTGAGCTCTTGGAGGGTTGGAACCGTGAGCTTCCTGGTTGCTGGTGAGATGAGAAGGGTTGGAGAATGGCGCTACTTGTAGCCGGCGGGAGCCGATGGAGGAGGATTCAACTCTGTGTGAGGCGGGAGAAGATGGAGAAAATAATGTGAATGGAAAAATCAAGAGGAATATTGGGGATAATTAGCAGCCGGCCACTACGAGAGGAGTTAGGAGGAACAAACATTTCTGTCCCCGGGAAGTGGGGGATCTACCTTTCTATCTTTCGCCCGGTCATGTTGCGTCGAGGTTCGGCTCGGTATCTTGTTCTTGATCTCCTCATATCCTTGATCCTGTTCAAAGATTCAAAGCAGACAAAATGATACATTTTTTTCGAAATGGAGGTTCTACCCCAGCCTCTGCATCAAAATGATGCACAGAACCGTTTTTTTATTTATCAAATATATTTGATACATGCATATGTTCTCTTATAGATAAAGTTGAGATATAGTGTTGATGTGCATATCTTCAAATGCGTGAAGCGGGGTATTGTTCCATTAGATAGATATATAGGCTCTTGTAAGAATGTTATTTCCCTTTTAAGTAATAGAAATGCAAGTAACCGGATCTAAGAAAATTCTATATAATACACGCTCATGGTCAATGAACCAAGCAAAGTTGTTGGTTATTCAAAATTAAGCTCAAGTTCTAATAGTTTTGCAATGCATGCCTTGGCTTATTAGTTACACCACATAACCATCAGTTAATGGTTCTATAGAAAAACTAGTTTTTCTTAATCTTTTGGTTCAACCAACTCCTTGCGTGACGATCTTGGTTTAGTAGCTGAATATATTGATATGGTTACTAATTTGCTTGTTCCTCTTCTTATTTACAGAGTAGAACATCGAGCATAAAGAATAGCCTTTTATTGATGTAAACGAGCTTTGCTATATATACAGTCATGTTTAGACATTCAGTCGCTATCTCCAAATAGCTACTCCCTCCGTTCCATTTTAATTGACTTCCATTTGTCCACATGTGGATGTATCTAGACATGTTACAAGTATAGATACATCCACATGTACACAAATGGAAGTCATTTAATTTGGAACGGAGGGAGTAGTTGCAAAGACTGGATTCCATCACCAGAAAGCGGGTGCGTGTTGGCCATAACATTGAGGAGCTAGCATATATATCTTACTTTTTGGATGAGAGAATAATAGCAAAGAATCTATCTCCAACCTTACCCAGCCTATGGGATAAAACATTAATTCCAAAAATAATTGCCCTACTTTACGGTCCAATGGAAAGAGAGAACATTTTTTGTTTTGCAATAGTTGGTTGCCTCTCTCCACCAATGCATGCAAGATTTAAGGCTCAACCAGCTAGCATTTTAGACCCAGAGATTTGCCAAGTTGAGCCCTTTGAACTGGGAGGGAGGGAGTATATATGTGCTTATTTGTAACATTGTTTCAAATTAAGCCAACGAAAGTGGAATAAACATAGCACGTATGAGTCATATATTAATTGTTCAAATATGAATATATAAAGTAATAGGGCTAGTTTAATATAAAATTTCAGCTTGAGATTGTACAAAAAAATTATGAAAACGAAATACAACCATGTGTGTTGAGGGAAATTTGTGAGATGTTTTTTTGTACCCGAGTTGAAATAATTTTTGCCCCATGAAACAGAAAAGCATGCAATTAATTGCCAGATAGGGGATGTAGCTAGGCCTGGGCATTCGGTTTATTCGGTTTTTCCATAAATCGGTTTCTAGGAAATAGGCACCGAAATTATATTCGGTTTTCTAATTAACCGGAAGTTCGGTTAACCAGTAATTCGGTTAGTTATTCGGTTTTAAACCGAAGGTGGTTGCGTGTTGGATGGGTAAAAAAAATGAATGCATGATGTTTGTCCTCCACACATACACTGTTACTACATAGAGCAAAATTATGTGCGGATACGGCCAGGCCTAACGTGCATGTGCATTGCCCTAAAAAAAGGCCTAACGTGTATGTGCATGCTCTTCCAGAAGGCTTTTTTATAGGCTGGTACGTGTAGGGCTGCACTTGTACGTACATGGGCTATTAGGCTTTGTTTTGTTGGGCTGAGAAGGTAGTATATATCGATGGGATAGGAGGGTTTTGCCTCTTTGTCGCTGGTATCTCGGTTAATCGGTTCGTTCGGTTAATCAGGGGTTAAAACCGAATTTACAAATTAAAATTCGGTTTATTACATATAAGCACCGAAATTAGTGTCGGTTAATTCGGTTTCGGTGAATTCGGTTTCGGTTCCGGTTAATTCGGTTCGGTGTTCGGTTTTCGGTTTTTTATGCCCACCCCTAGATGTAGCTAATCAACCCAGTCCTAGTCTGGCCCTTATATAAGCATGCAATTCTCGTGATTAACAGTTTTGTTACCTGTGAGGGTGATGAAATAACTATTTATAAGTTGACACTAAGAATCCACACATATAACTTCTAATTCTCTTGATTATCGGTTTTGCTATTTATGTGCTAGAACTGTGGAGCGACAAATATATATATATATATATATATATATATATATATATAGATAAATGTTTTTGAACAAGCATAAAAAGTGTTTAGGGATTCCCACTACTTGTTGTGGGTGTCCAAAGCCTCGATCCCTGGAGCAAATAGACCTGATATCAGTCCGATTCGATTCTCCTTTTTCTTTTCTTTCATTAAGAGGTGATTCTTAGCCAAGTAGCAAAATGAATCTAGATTTACAGACCCCCTAGGTGATGCGATGGGCCCTTGAATTCATGAGAAAAGTAAAAAAAAATTGAAACGAGACAAAAGACTTGCCATTTTCATTAATTAAGAAGAAGTTAGAGTTGCCCGGAGAAAAGTAAACGGTCCATGAGTATCCCGAACGATTTTTAAGATTAGGTGCATCTGCATATATGGATGTATGCTATGTGTAGCTATATAATGATCTGTACCAGCTAGCTAAACATCAGTAGATTTCAGTAGTTTTAACACGAGGATATATATACAGTACATGCACGAGAGACACAACAATTCTACGAGCTAGCTAGCTGCAGCGCTGATCTCGATGGATCAACATGCATATCAGTCTAAATAATTTACTCTTGATCTTGTACATATATATATACACTTAATCACCCCCATAGATGCATAGAACTAGTTATATAATTAGCCCAGCCAGTCCATCACTGAAATTTTAGGTTTAGGGTTTAGCAATATCCAGGGACAAGTTTTAGATATATATACAGTACATTGTTGTCGTTTTGTTCTCACCGCTCGGACTTGTGCTTGTTGCATGCTGCAAGGTAAACCCGGCGTAAGCAATATCCAGGGACAAGTTTTGCCTAGTCATTTGGATGAATATATTGCTAACCTCATCAAAAAGAGTTTCAGGTGTGTTTGAGTCCGCCCCGACAAGATCAGGAACACAGGCAAAATCCTGGAAAATGTCCCCCAAAGTATATTTGAAAAACTGATAACTTGAGAACACTGAAACTGCTTGCTTGATAGCTCGATAGTGTTGGAGACACATTTAACTCGGAAAGTATTTAGGACGCAGATCAATACCTGGTCTGCTATTTTGAAGGAATTGGTTTTAACAGATGCGGCATCGCCACCTTCACTTTCTTGTTCTGATGTTGAATCATCATCATCATCATCATCATCCGAGTTGGAATCATTTTCTTCAGCATTCTCATCAATGAACTGTGATCAGGTGAAAGAAACAGAATGTTACCACTCACCAGTCTGCAACAATATCGACCAATTTAGGTGCGTTCTTTGGCTTATATGCCAAAGTCCAAAAAGGCAAAAATAAGCCTAACCAAACACCCGCCTAAATATCTCATATTTAATGTCAAATGATACAACTCAACATGAGGAGGAACATTTCATGGTTATCCAAAAAATCCAACTTAGTTTTGTGGTCCAATGTTATTGCTTCAGAAAGTGCATTGTCACAAGATCCCCAGGTGGTTATGTCCCATATTAACATTTACTGAGCAAAGTTCTTGTTAGAGCGATATTTGTATATTGTAGTTTCCCTATTAGATAGGGGGCTCCCTGCATATTTACACCTGTACATGTACTATATATTGTGGCCTTTGGCCCCTGTGGAATACAAGTTGCTTATTCCTAACATGGTATCAGAGCTAGGTTAGGGTTTCCCGCACGCGCAACTCGTGCAATTTTTTCAGCCGCCGCAGGTACAGCTCACGAGAGCTTCGCGGCCGCCATCCTCATCGCCCAATTTCCGGCCGACGCCGGTCGATTCCCGGCTGCCGCGGTCCGTTCCCAGCCGCCGCCGGTCGATTCCCTGCCGCCGCGGTCCGTTCCCGGCTGCCGTCGATCGATTCCTGCCTCGGGCCGTAGTCGCCCGCCAAAGGCCGTCGTCGCCCGCATCGAGCCGTCCTTCTCCACACTTGTTCTCGATCCCATCTGGATCGGGGTTGACCGAGCCTCTGGCTGCTGTCGCGGCCGTCGTCCTCTAGGCCCGTGGTCGTGGGATTTCCAGGCTGCTATTTCGGCCTGTGGTGTTGATTGCGTTCGTGGATTTCAGGCTGTTGTTTCGCGTATCAAAGCTGGGGAGATTGGGCTTCCGTTGGTTTGGCTGGGATCTGTTTCGTCTCGATCTGGATTTCTCGTTCGCTGCCGGCAGCCCCCGTCGTCTACTGGGTCGCTGCGTGCCCGTGAGTTGACCAGAGCAGTTTCGTTTCAAAAAGAAAAAAAAAGAGAAAAAAAAGATGTCTGCATCGTCGGGCTATGTCGCGATTCCTCGCTGCTCGGTGATCTTTGATGGCACGAACTACCCTGATTTCGCTGCCTTTATGCGCATCCATATGCGTGGTCTTCGTCTCTGGGGTGTGCTTTCCGGCGAGGTCTCGTGTCCGCCGTGCCCCATTGCTCCTACTGCTCCTATTCCGCCGACGCCACCAGTTCTTGCTGCCGATGCTACTCAGGCTGCAAGGATGCAGCTAAGAGTGCGGATGATGTTGCCATTGCTGCGTATGACCGGCAGGTCAAGGAGCATTCTGACGCCCTTGAGACCTACCGGTTGGATCTGACTGCTTACACCCAGTGGATTGATGATGATGCTCGTGCTGCGGCTGTTCTCACCGCCAGTGTTCTACCGCAGTTTGCCTCTGAGTTTATGGGCCTCAGTACTGTCGCTGACATGTGGGCTCACCTTCGTCAGCGTCATCAGCCGTCCGGGGATGCTCTTTATCTGTCTGTGGTTCGTCAGGAGCATGATCTTCAGCAGGGTGACTCTACCATTGATCAGTTCTACACGCAGAGTGCTGCTATCTGGCGTCAGCTGACTCTCTTCGCACTGCAGTGTGTGGTGCCTGCCCGTGTTGTCAGACTGTGCGTTCCGACTTGGAGTTTCAGCGCGTATATGAGTTCTTGTCTCG
Source organism: Poa pratensis (assembly GCA_947311845.1). Classification (NCBI taxonomy): domain Eukaryota; kingdom Viridiplantae; phylum Streptophyta; class Magnoliopsida; order Poales; family Poaceae; genus Poa; species Poa pratensis. The sequence continues at coordinate 48,970,723 of CAMZMU010000038.1, forward strand.
GCTCCGCAAGGAGTTCGAGCCCCGACGTGCTCAGCTGCTTGCTCGTGGTCGTGTCCCTATCTCGGAGGTGCTGTCTGAGCTTCGTGCTGAGGAGATTCGTCTACGTGGCGTTGGGTTGCTTGAGGTTCCTTCTGTGCTTGCTGCCATGGTCCTCCTTCGTCGCCTGCTTCATCGACTCCTTCGCGGTCCACTGCTCCGCCACTTTTACCCACTCCTCAGGGTCAGGGCCTGGGTCGTGGCCAGGGTCGTGGCGCTCGTCCACGCCATCACTGCACCTACTGTGATCTGCCTGGCCATACCGAGTCTCGTTGCTACACGAGGGAGCGTGATCTGCGTAAGCAGAAGGCGTGCTTCTCCCGGGACTCGTGCTCCTCTGGCTCGTCAGGGTCTTCTCCAGCCGGCTTCACCGACCAGGACATTATGCGGCTCAAGCGGATGCTCGCCGCTTCAGGTTCTTCTTCGACGGGTACTGCTGGCTCTGTGACTGATTCTTCTGGCACTGCGCGACCACCATCTTCTACACAGTCAGGTACATCCTCGTGGGTTCTGGATTCTGGAGCTTCTTTTCATATGACTTCTGATTCTTCCACTCTGTCCTCTCTTCGACCTCTTGATTCTCCTCTTAGTGTTCTTACTGCTGATGGTACTTCTCTCTCTGTTTCTAGTCGAGGCACTCTTTCTACTTCTTCCTTTTTTGTCCCTGATATTTCTCATGTTCCTCGTCTTACCATGAACTTGTTTTCTGCCGGTCAGCTTACTGATTCTGGTTGTCGCGTCATTCTTGACGCCGATTCTTGTTCTGTTCAGGATCGTCGCACGCAGGTTTTGGTTGGAGCTGGCCCTCGCCGCCGTGATTCTCAGGGGCTTTGGGATATAGACTGGCTTCGTGTTCCTTCCGCTGCTACCTCGCCTGCCAGTTCTCCTGCTATCGTCGCCTCTGTCACCGGCTCTTTTCAACAGTGGCATCATCGTCTTGGTCATCTTTGTGGTTCTCGTCTGTCGTCATTAGTTCATCGTGGTCTTCTGGGGCCTGTCTCAGGAGATGTTTCTTTACAGTGTCAGGGTTGTAGGCTAGGAAAACAGATTCAGTTACCCTATCCTACTAGTGCGTCTGTATCTCAGCGTCCTTTCGACTTAGTTCACTCTGATGTTTGGGGTCCGGCTCCTTTCGCTTCGAAAGGGGGCCATCGATATTATATCATATTTATAGATGATTTTTCTCGTTACACTTGGCTGTATTTTATGTCTTCTCGTAGTGAGGTTCTCTCCATATATAAGCGTTTTGCCGCCATGGTTCTTACTCAGTTCTCTACGCCTATTCGTGTGTTTCGTGCTGACTCTGCTGGTGAGTATATCTCCAAGCATTTGCGTGGTGTTCTTGCTGAGCAGGGCACTCTCGCTCAGTTCTCCTGTCCCGGTGCGCATGCTCAAAATGGCGTGGCTGAGCGTAAGCATCGCCATCTTCTTGAGACTGCTCGTGCGATGATGATCGCCTCTTCTCTTCCGCCCATTTCTGGGCTGAGGCCGTTTCTACCTCGGCCTATCTGATTAATATCCAGCCTTCTGCCGCCCTTCAGGGTGCCATTCCTCTCGAGAGACTCTACGATCGTTCTCCTGACTATTCTATGCTTCGTTTGTTTGGTTGCGTTTGCTATGTTCTTCTTGCTCCTCGTGAACGCACCAAACTAACCGCTCAGTCTGTTGAGTGTGTTTTTCTCGGATATAGTGATGAGCATAAGGGCTACCGTTGTTGGGATCCTGTGGCTCGCCGGATGCGTATTTCCGGGATGTGACGTTTGATGAGTCTCGGCCTTTCTATCCGCGTTCGACCTCCCCGACCTCTACTGTGGAGGATCTCTCTTTTCTTACTTTTCCTGATTCTCCTCCCGATATCCCTCATATTTCTCCTCCCTCTGATCCGGTGCCATCTACTCCGATGCCTTCTTCTCCTTCGTCGCCGCCTTCTTCACCCTCCCTGTCCCCGTCTCCGCCTCCGTCTTCTCCTGTTGCTCCTTCTCATCCTACTTTTCCTTTCTATTATACTCGCCGTCCACGTGTTGTGACCGAGTCATCTGATGCACCCTCTACTTCCGGTGCACCGTCTCAGCCGACTTATTCTCTTCGTTCTCGGCCTTGTCCTTCACCTGATTTCTATAATCCCGCTACCTACAGTGTTTCGGTTGTCCGGAGCCGACTACGTATCGTGAGGCTGTTGTTCATCCTGAATGGCAGCTTGCCATGGCTGAGGAGATTGCTGCGCTTGAGCGCACTGGTACGTGGGAGATCGTCCCTCTTCCTCCTCGTGTTCGTCCTATCACCTGTAAGTGGGTCTATAAGGTTAAGACCCGCTCTGATGGGACTCTTGAGCGTTACAAAGCTCGTCTGGTCGCTCGTGGCTTTCAGCAGGAGCATGGCCGTGATTATGATGAGACTTTTGCTCCAGTGGCTCACATGACCACTGTTCGGACTCTTCTTGCCGTGGCATCTGTTCGCCATTGGTCTGTGTCTCAGCTTGATGTTAAGAATGCCTTTCTTAATGGTGAGTTGCGTGAGGAGGTTTATATGCAACCACCACCTGGGTATTCTGTTACAGATGGCATGGTCTGCCGTCTTCGTCGCTCTCTCTATGGCCTTAAGCAAGCCCCTCGTGCATGGTTTGAGCGCTTTGCTTCTGTGGTCACAGCTGCTGGTTTCTCTCCCAGTGCTCATGATCCTGCGTTGTTTGTTCACTGTTCTCCTCGTGGTCGCACTCTTCTTCTTCTTTATGTTGATGACATGATCATCACTGGTGACGACCCAGAGTATATTGCCTTTGTCAAGGCACGTCTGAGTGAGCAGTTTCTTATGTCGGATCTTGGTCCGCTTCGTTACTTTCTTGGGATTGAGGTTTCGTCCACCGCTGATGGTTTCTTTATATCCCAAGAACGGTATATTCATGATCTTCTTTCTCGTGCCGCTCTTACTGATGAGCGTACTGTTGAGACTCCCATGGAGCTCAATATTTCTCTCCGTGCGTCTGATGGCGATCCTCTCTCTGATCCGACTCGTTATCGACATCTTGTCGGGAGTCTCGTCTATCTGGCTGTTACTCGCCCTGATATTTCTTATCCTGTCCATATTCTGAGTCAGTTTGTTTCTGCTCCCACTTCGGTTCACTATAGTCACCTTCTTCGTGTTCTACGCTATCTTCGTGGAACGATCTCGCTTTGTCTCTTCTTTCCTCGTTCTAGCTCGTTACAGCTTCAGTCCTACTCCGATGCTACTTGGGCTAGTGATCCTTTGGATCGCCGTTCACTTTCTGCTTACTGTGTTTTCTTGGTGGTTCTCTCATTGCCTGGAAGACGAAGAAGCAGACCGCAGTTTCCCGTTCGAGTGCAGAAGCTGAGTTGCGAGCTATGGCTCTTTTGACTGCTGAGGTGACTTGGTTACGGTGGTTACTTGCAGATTTTGGTGTCTCTGTTACGACACCCACGACTCTTTTGTCAGACAGTACAGGTGCTATTAGCATTGCACGTGACCCAGTGAAGCATGAGCTTACTAAGCATATTGGCGTTGATGCTTCTTTTGTCCGTGCTAGTGTGCAGGATCAGATTATTGCGCTCCAGTATGTGCCTTCAGAGTTACAGTTGGCGGATTTTTTCACGAAGGCCCAGACTAGAGCACAGCATAGCTTTTTCCTCTCTAAACTCAGTGTTGTGGATCCACCATGAGTTTGAGGGGGGGGGGGGGTGTTAGAGCGATATTTGTATATTGTAGTTTCCCTATTAGATAGGGGGCTCCCTGCATATTTACACCTGTACATGTACTATATATTGTGGCCTTTGTCCCCTGTGGAATAGAAGTTGCTTATTCCTAACAGTTCTAACTTCAAACAGTTGATAGACATTTTCGCAGGTTTTCTCTTTTGTCCTTTGTCTTTTTAGTTTTTCTTTTACTTTTTCACAGGTTTCTATGTCGGTTTCATATCTAGCCTACCCAACTTGCTTGGGGCAAAAGGCTTAGTTGTAGTTACTATTGTTAGAGGAAACACCGATAGCACTAGCAACCAAAGTTCATAAAATATAACGGGGTGGGGAGACCTAGGAGACCAACAAGATTCCAACTTACTGGTTGGAACCAAGGTTTCTGCAGGAGCATATTTTAAGAACATGTATGCAATTTACTACCCACCAAATGGAATACTTCTGCATTCATAGCAAAATACAGAAGATTTTCAAACTGAATAATACATCAATATGAGTTCTGTACCACATCTACCCACCTTTTCTATCTCAACCTGCTCTTTTTTGGTGAAGCCACTGGCAGCTAGTTCTTTGTCCAAGGCACCAGAAGACTTTTGAATGGATAGAAAGGACGGCCTGCCACTGTCATCATCATCCGTTTCAGACCCATCGTGTCCACCTTTCTCTGTAAGATTAAACCTAACACAAAAGGAAGACAAAGTTTGCTAAGAAAATAAGTTGTAATGGATTATTTTGAAATTCTTGAGGTTTCAGTCCATAAGGGTAAACCTTTTGTTAAAGAACTTGTAGATACACCCAATATCTCGATCAAAATACCTGCAAAAACAAACCTCGTGAATATTGAATAAAGAAGTCTTTAGTTAGCTATGAAAATATTCTACATACATCTGGGCATTCCGATGTGAAACAGATACCATCTGTGGGAAGTCAATCATCGTAACTGTTTCATCATCATCAATCTGTACAACATCAATACCCATGAGAATAAAATATAGGGTATAAGATATGTACTGACATATCACATAATAATAGAAACATCAGTTATGCTTGTTGAAGAATTATATAGTGGAAGCACCGTTCGCTCTCCAAATGACAGTTTGCAGGCATGTGTTTTCTTATAGTAATTACATCAGTTATATGTTATAGGAATTGCATCAAAGGTTACGTCCAACTCACTATATTTCCCTCTGAAACCACAGAGATCACAGTATACTTCAAAGAGGCAGGACTGACAGAACACAATGTGTACCATAAACATGAAGTGGAAACAACCGAATCTCAAAACTTGTGAACGCAATGCAAATACAAGAGGAAAACAATCACGCACAAGCTGATTTATCTACGTGGAATAATAAAAAGTGAGGGTAAAAGTCGCTATACCATGATATTGAATTCATTAAAATCACAATGTATCAGCCCATGCTCCGCCAAACGAATTACAAGACCAAGAATTTTGTCAAAAACATCATCTGGATTTTGCAATTCTCTTATCTGAACACTATAAAAATATAAAACACCTATGTCAGTGCATAAAGTAGAAAGGGCTCTTGATTAAAAATAAGAATCTCTTTAAACTTACAGTGGATATCCTGGCACAAGTGACATAATCACACAATGCCGATTGCAGTCTATCGCTGTGGGGACAGGGAATCCATGGTCTCCTAAAGCCTGGAATAAAAAACAGTAAGGTGTTATAGAATGAATAAGCATCTACTCCGTATTAACCTAGATGAATAAAAAGTGCAGTCATGCAAACACCTTCATAAAAGCAAATTCCTTTAGGGCCGCAAGTCGTGATAGATACAGCCAGTTAAAGCTCCTCCGGTGCGCTAAATAGTCACGCTTCGATTTCACAGCCCTAAAAGATGTCCTGCCCAATCTATGAAGCTTCATGGCCAACACTGTTCCGTCCTCCGTGGCAACCTCAAATATGTCTACAAAAAATGGAACGTTAAACATAAGTATTTGACCTTTGCTTGCTACAACCTAAGGCTCCATATGGCATTGCAGTGGAATGTAGATTGCTAATCTGGTTTGGTTGAGCTGTTTTTAGATGCATTTTTCTTGGTCAGGTTGCAAACTGATAATACTATAGCGATGCCAACATATCTTATGTAAGGACTAAGAACAAATATTAACATTTCTTTCTCGTCCAGCTTTAAATATAAGCACAGCACGAGAACCATAAAGTGAGCCCTAAAAATAAAATAAAAAATAAGACAAACATCAGTAACGCCATGCACCTGACTCCTTTCCGACACCGATTTGACGACCAACCGAAGCAAATACTCCGCGATTCACCAAAGTTTTGATCGCAAGGAAGTCATATCCAAGATATGTGAGACGAAACCCATCATCTGTAAGCAAAGAAAGCAACTATGATCATCCAAATAGCAACCTAACATAAAAAAAGAAGCAAGATTCAACACCACTCACACTTTTTACAATCATGGTGAACCAGTTTGTTCTTCAACAAATTCCGCAGCACTTTATATGTGCCTCCATGCCTAAGTCCACGAAGAATTAGAGCACGTCCACCAAAATAATGGAAAGGTCTATTAAACCAAGCAAAAAAAACCCATGTGCAACCTGATTGAACCTAGGTTGTCTGAAGACTTGATCTAAGACCTTGTTATTTTTCCAGAACACGATAGGAAATACATTTCTGAAACCAAGCGGTCTAGACAGTAAACTCCAATTTCCTTGTATTCAATCGTCATGGGTATGTTACGAATACAAAAATCCCTATGTCAGACATTTGAAGAACTTGCCAGAATTATATTGATTGCCCATCACAGTCTGCATAGGTACTGAACTTATCCATAACGACAAATGCATGTGCAGGCGTAAACACCGCTAGTGAGATCAAATGTAAACCCACGAGCTATCATATCCACACGGCATCAGTTAAGCAAACCGCAGACATGCAATTCCGGACCAAAAGGGCGGCACATTACTACTCACTTCAATCCGGCGATGCGGTCGACGAGCTCCGCGGGGACGATCTCGTGCTGCGAACCCAAACCGAAACGTCAGGCGAGGAAACCACATGTTAGTAAGGCTGGCTAAGGTGCGGGTTTTACTAGGACTTACGTTGCGCATGCCCATCTCGCAGGCGGTGAGGACCCGGAAGTCATCCTTGGACAGGTAGCGGAGGGCGTTCACGTCGAGCTTCATAGCCTCGTCCTAGCAGCGGCGGAAGGGAGTGGGTGGCTGGCACGCTGAGAGTGAGAGCTCCGAAGGGTGGCGTCGGAGGGAGCAGCAGGGCGGCGGCGCGAGGAGCAGGGGGACGGCTGGGGAAGGAGAGGGGAGAAGCAGGGTGGCATGGCCTCGCTCACGCGATAGTCCACGCCGAAGGCCCATGTTTAAAATTTGAACGGGCGCTCAATGAGTCAATCCGTCAGCTCATGTGGATTGTGATGATTTCGCTAAAACAACAAAGTGGATTGTGATGATACCCCCCCAAAAAAATGTGGATTGTTATGATCCCTAAAAAAAAGTGGATTTGTGATGTGCTCGACTAAAAAAAAGACTCACTAAACAGATACTAGTTTTATTTTTTTTATCTCAAAAAATAGATTTAGCTGATAATCAAAAGATTATATATTGCTAGTTTAATAATTACGAAAAATAATAGAAGACACAAAATGTTCACATGTAACAAAAAAAAGTTTGCCATTACAAGAACAATGTTCACGTTATTTTGAAAAATGCCCACTGGTCTTAAAAATCTTCACGGGGTTCCACATTGTTATTATATTTTTGAAAAAAAATTTGCTGGTTTTGAAAAACATAATATAAATGGAATTTTTTTATGGGATTGAAAGCAGAAAGTTCAGTAGTTCAGAATAATTCTCGGGTCTAAGAAGGGTTAAGGGTCTGAAAAAATGTTCACTTTGTTAAAAGAATGTTCATTTATTTTTTGCAATATGTTCACGGGTCTATAAAAAGAGTTCATGATTCAAAAATAATGGTCACAGTTTCAAAAATATCTTTTCCTATAGGAGTTTCAAGAAATGTTCTCATGGTTCTAAACTATACTCACTGGATTAAAAAAAAGTTCACATAGTTTTTCACAGATTAAAAAAATGTTCAATGGTTAAAAAATTATTCAGGGTTAAAAAAATTATGCATTGCCCAAAAAGAAAATAAAAATAGAAACCTAAATAGAAAAAAAATGACAAAATAAAAAAGAACAACAAAGGAAGCAGCGAAAACGAAACAAAACAAATGAAAAAAGAATAGGAAAAAAGTTAAGAGAAGAAAAAACAAAAACTGGATTAGAGCTACTGGGTCGTGGCCCATCTGCGACGCGATGCATGAGAGCGTATGCTAGGACTCGCAATGAGAGATGTACAGTGTTGAGGGTATCGTCACCCTTTTGTTGATCCCGACCATCAGAAGCCTCTATGTAGCTTAGTAATGGAGTCGAAGAACTAAGGGGGAGTTCGAGCGAAAACATATAGTAAATTAATGTGGCAATGAGAGTATAATCCTAGAAAAACTAACCATCCACTGCCTTTAAGCAAGGGTTCCCTCCGGGTTGGAACATGTCGTGCAACTTTGTACACGAGAGGCTGTTGTGAGCAATTTGACGAGAGAAAGGGGGAACCCAGATAATGAATGGTGGGTACTCTAGAATTTTCAAGATTGGATAACAATTAATACCATCACATATGATTGACGATACAGAGCTCTCGTCTAAATTACAGTGCAGACCAGAGCCGCACCAAATGCCCACAAGATCTCTAGCGTTCCTGCTGCCTCCTTCTACATTGGTTTTATTAGCAATACCACATCACATATGTAATCAAAGGAAGACGATGGCGAACTACACAACGATCAAACGGCGCAAACAGCCCCGCCGCCTCCGCCTCCGCTTGTCTGAAGGTAGCTTTCCCAAAACTTCTCCCCAGCACAGAATCACATGTGTCTTGACATCGAGAAGATCAACTTAGAGTCGAACCCCCGGTTTTTTTAGAAAAGGGAGAAGCCCCAGCCTCTGCATCGATTGATGCACACGGCTTTTATTGCATCGTCGTAGAGTATCAGAGTTTACATCTCAAGTTCATGTTCAGAAATAGCCAAAGTAAACGAAAAGCGATGACGCTAAAAAGAAGAAAAACAAATGAGCTTCTCAAGTGTAAGTCTTCTTAAACATCTTGAATCCTTCTAGATAGCCGCCAGGTACCCCGGGAGTAGATATCCAAAGCGACCGCCTCCAGCCGGGTGCATCCAGAGTTGATAAGCGCACGTTGCGCCTCTGGGACCAGGAAAGCCCACTCGTGGATCCAGTGGGTAGCCATGCGTATAACCTGTAAAAAATTAGCATGGCGCGCATTGTTAAAGACAATATCATTTCTGCATCTCCATATAGACCATAGCAAAGCACACGTTCCCACACGGATTTGTGCTTTCAGACTCTTCTCCACCCCATTTAGCCAATTTCCGAACATATACGTACTATTAGCCGAGGGCTGATGTTAAAAGTATAATGAATAATCGTCCATAAGAAATGCGCAAACGGGCATGTAAAAAATAGATGATCTATAGACTCCTCAGAGTCACAAAAGACACATTTCCTACACCCATTCCAGCTACGTTTAGCAAGATTATCTTTTGTTAGAATGACTTTGTTGTATAAGAACCACATAAAAATCTTAATTTTTAATGGTATCTTAAGCTTCCATATTTGTTTGCGCAAATTGACCGTGTGACCACTTAATAAATCTTCATACAAGGATTTTACCGTAAAAGATCCTGTAGAAGTGAGTTTCCAAACGAATTTATCGTCCTCATTTGTTAGGTTACAGGTTATGAGCTTTTGAAGCAAGAGAAGCCAGGCATTCCATTTATTCCCGGTCAAGTTTCGTCTAAACTCTATGTGTACCGAGGAATTTGCCAAAGCCTCAGCCACTAAAATATTTTTATGGCGTGCCACGTTATACAATGTTGGATATTGCTCAGCTAAAGGGACTTCTCCCAACCAAGAATCCTTCCAAAAACGAGTTGCTTGACCATTGCCAACAACAAATTTTCCTCGGCTGAAAAAACTATCTTTGACACCCATTAGACCTTTCCAAAATTGAGAGTCAGTAGGTTTAGCTGTCACTTGTGACAGGGTGTTGTTCCGTAGGTATTTATTTCTTAATATTTCTTGCCAAACTCCCTCCTCATTAATGAGTTTATAAAGCCACTTACTTAGTAAGCACTTATTCTTAATGTCTAGAACCTCAATTCCTAAGCCCCCTTGGTCCTTCGGCCTACAAACAATACTCCATTTTGTGAGTCTATATTTTTGTTTATCTTGATCGCTTTGCCAGAAGAAACGAGACCTATAAAAATCTAACCTTTTGAGCACCCCTTTTGGTATCTCTAAAAAGGATAGCATAAACATGGGTAGACTCGTTAGAACCGAATTAATTAAGGCTAGTCGGTCTCCGTATGAGAGCAACTTTCCTTGCCAGCAGCCTAGCTTTTTTTCAAAACGGTTCTCAACTGGATTCCACTCTTTATTCAGGAGCTTTCTATAGTGAATCGGGATCCCTAGGTATCTGAAAGGTAGAGTCCCCGCCTCACATCCGAAAATATCCCTGTATTGGGCCTCAGCCTCTTTAGCTTTCCCAAAGCAGAATATTTCACTTTTATGAAAATTTATTTTTAGTCCAGATAGTTGTTCGAAAATACTTAAAATCAACTTCATATTGACCGCTTTTTCAAGGTCGTGCTCCAAGAATAAAATCGTGTCATCTGCATATTGCAAGATAGATACCCCACCCTCAACTAGATGCGGTAAAAGACTCCCAACCTGGCCATCCTGTTTCGCACGTGTGATAAGGATAGCCAGCATATCGGCCACTATGTTAAAAAGTATAGGAGAAAGGGGATCGCCTTGTCGAAGTCCCTTTCTGGTCTGAAAATAATGGCCAACATGATCGTTTACCCGAACTCCAACCGATCCACCCATAATAAAATTTTGAATGAGGTCACACCATTTTCTATCAAAACCTTTCATACGTAATGTTTGTAATAAAAAAGGCCACTTAACTTTATCATATGCTTTTTCAAAATCGATCTTAAATAGAACACCATCCATCTTCTTCCTGTGAAGTTCATGAATAGTCTCATGTAGGACAACTACCCCCTCTAGGATATGTCGCCCTGGCATAAACGCTGTTTGGGTTGGTCTAATTACTTTGTGAGCAATCTGGGTTATACGGTTGGTGCCAACCTTTGTAAAGATCTTGAAACTCACATTTAATAAGCAAATAGGTCTGTATTGCTGAATTTGCACCGCATCTTCTTTCTTTGGCAGCAGCGTAATCACCCCAAAATTAAGCTTATATAGAGGCAAATGACCATGTTGCAACTGAACAAACATAGCCATAAGGTCGTTTTTAATGACAGACCAAAAAGTTTTATAAAATTCAGCGGGGAACCCGTCTGGTCCCGGAGCCTTATTATGCTCCATTTGCATAATAGCTTCCAAAACTTCATCTACTGTAAAATTCGCCGTCAAAATCGCATTCTCTTCTGTAGAAATTTGTGGCATATCTGAAATCGCCGACTCGTCTAGTAAAAAATTATTTTCAGCCGGTGCCCCAAATAATTTTTTATAATACTCAGTAATATACACTTTTAAATTTTCATCGCCTACTATTGTTCCTTCTTCTTGTTCCAACTGGAATATTTTCTTTTTTCTATGTTTTCCATTTGCAATGAGGTGGAAATATTTCGTATTATTTCCACCTTCCTGAATATGTTTTACCTTAGCCCTCTGTGCCCATCTAGATTCTTCCTCTCTTCTTAATTTTGATAAGCTGTCATTGGTGCGTCTCAAAGCATCACGTTCTGATGTATTGAGAGGACAAGTTTCAGCTTTTATATCAAGCCTATCAATAATATCTAGTAGTCTTTCTTTTTCTTTCCTGTAAATTCCGCTTCTATGCCTAGCCCACCCCCGAAGATACCTCCTTAAGTGTCGAATTTTATTTTGCCACACCTCAATAGGTGTATTCCCGTCGACATGTGCCTGCCATTCTTTGCAAATCATATCGTAAAAGCCATCCTCACTTAGCCAGGCTAATTCGAAAGAGAACAAAGATGAGTTACCCAGGTGAGCTTGTTCCCCTGAGTCCACTAGTAGAGGTGTATGATCAGATTCAGTCCGTGATAGCGCTCTTACCGTTACCAACGGAAATTTTTGTTCCCAATCTACACTAGCTAGAACACGATCAAGCTTCTCGAAGGTTGGCGTAGCTCTTCGACTAGCCCACGTGTATTGCCTCCCCGAAAGTTGAATCTCATTTAAACTTAGAGTTTGAATGACCGAATTAAACATAAACGGCCACCGAGCATCGTAGTTGGAATTATTCTTTTCATGTGGTCCTCTAATAATATTAAAATCCCCCCTACTAATAATGGTACTGTCGATGATTAACAAATTCTCACTAATTCAGCTAGGAATAGGGGTTTTTGAGCTTCTTGAGCTGCCCCATACACCGTTACAAAGTTCCACACAAAACCATCCTTAGATTTTAAATGAAACTTGACACAGAAATCACCAGCATCGACATCTCGAACAGCTAGCGTTTCTAAATTAACTCCTACTAACATTCCACCCGATCTTCCTTGCGGTGGCAAGCAGAACCAAGAAAAGTCTTTCCCAGTCGACAAATTTCTTAAAAAATGTGCTGGAAAGCTCGATCTTCCGGTTTCTAATAAAGCTACAATATCTAAATTAAAGTCCCGTATAGACTCCTGAACTCTCAAATGTTTCGCAGTATCTCTAAACCCTTCACTATTCCAAATGAAAGCTTTCATTGTTTGTTCTTTTTAATTCTAGCACTTCTTCTCAGATTGATTTTGTCAATAGCAATTTTCTTACGGCCACGTTTATTTGTTGGTATATTCCCTTTCAGATCCGTATGATCCCCCAGGTCACCAACTTCTTCAGAAGCTAAATCGTCACACAACCCAGAAACTTTTGAGACAAAGAGGTTGTGTGGATCCTCATCAAGCGAATTCAAATTGTTGCTTAAAACTGTTAACTCTCTTTCCTTCTCAACTTCTTTTAAATGTTGTACTGAAGACGTAATTGCAGATTGTGATTTACCTAAACATACCCCCAAAACACTAGCTCTAGCTATCACATCAGCATTTGAAAAATTACGTAAAGAAAGCTTATGGCTGCAGCACGAACCTGGCATGTCGCGGGAAGTAGCTCGATCCATCGCCCGCTCCATTTGCGTCGCGTCCGCGTTAGGCTGCCCTCGAATGCGTTCACTCGAGCGCAGACCTGCAGCCGTAGCCTCCGGAATTCCTCCGAACGCAATGAGCTCCTCTGTCGTCGGAGTAGACCCAGCATTCAGAACTCCAGTTCCAGAACGAACAGCACTCCCTGCACTCTTCTTGTGCGTCATATTGGGAGTCATCGACGGCCGCTGCACGGAGACCACCGTGTCCCTTCCGCGTTCCGCGGCAGTGATAGGGGCAGACGGTCTGCCGTGGCGACGTCGTTGGTCGCGCGCTGCTTCAGAGCAGGATATGGCGACCTTGGTGTCTGCTGCGACTGACTGTCTTGTACATGTTTGTCGACAACAACACTAGGCGAGAGAGACCTGTCCCGAGGTCTGGCCGAGCCGCGAACAGGCGAAGGTGTCAAGGCAGCAGCAGCAGGCGACGTTGTGCCCCGGCTGCCCGAGCTGACAGTGCCTGCGTATGCATTGTCCTTGGCAGTACCATCCTCCTTCCCAAAAGACACAGCAGCATCCTTGACCAGGCGATCAGCCCCCTTCACCTTGTTTGTAACAGGAGATTCAAACAGAACTCTGGATACCTCTTTTAGCTCGATTTTTCGAACCCTCTCTTCTTCTTCTTCTACCATATCACTCCACCTGTTGGAGAATGATCCAAACCGTATGCTTGGCATCAAACAAACTGTCTTGGTAAAAGATTCAGGGAGCACAACACCAGGCTTAGCATTCTTGTCACTGTTGTTTGTTTCTTTAGTATGATGACTTGCTGGCTCCTCCGGCCTAGCATCCCCTTGCTGTCCATTGCCCTGTCCATCCCCACCATTACCACCATCATGAGTCACATCTCCATCTAACATCTCAGCATCCTCCTCGACCATCTCAACCTCAATCGAGAGGCGATAACCCTCATCCTCATACATAATAATTCTGTGGTAAGGAATAGCAGTAATATCAGTCACCCGAACTTGAGCACGCACTACTTCATGTCTTCTTGTGTATGCCATGTCAATGGCCTTGGTTTTCCCAAACATGCCTACCATCCCCCAAAGTGCCAAATAATCATCAAGTAAACCCTCTGGAACCCCACTGATGAGGAGCCATACATTGTCTAAACTTTGAGTAGGTTCCACTTCTGTCTTCCACTCAGAAAATTTGATGAAAATCTTGCTGTTTTCCCTAGCTTCAAAGGACCCAAACCGCATAGCACGAATAAGCTCCATCTTATTTGGAAATTCTGTTTTATACACGCTGTCTCCATGCGGCTGGACATTCCAAGGAAAATCGTCGTCCATCACAACCCACCTCAACACTCCAATTATCTCATCAGAAGAAAGAGTACCTCCGGTGATCGTGATTCTGCCTATCCTACCACTATTGGACCTCGGACGATATGAGGCTGAATTGGAAACATCGAAGAACATCAGCTCCTCATGAGCAAAACCAAACACTGACAACGCTGGCTTAGGAGCTTTATGCAGAGGACAATCATCATTGGCATGATTCACATCACGGCAGTAATCACACAAAATAGCTGTGCAATCAATTGAATAGTGCCCATGCAGATTACAACGAAAGCACTTCACACTCTTATCTTTTTTCTTGATGATTCTGCCATCACCAACTTCACTGACGGGTACAGAGGAAGATGCCGCGGCCTTAGCCGCCCCAGAATTTTCTGCCTCAGCCACCACCGGCGTAGCAGACACAGCAGCCGCTGCCCCAGTAGTTGCCGTCACTGCTTGTTGGCTTAGGACTGTCTCCATGACTCTAGATGCAGCCGCCGTCACCGCCGCATCTGAAACAGCCTGCCCCTTTGCCCCCTCAACTTCCTTTCCTATTTTCGACACCACCGGACGCAGAACCTCTCTTCCCCGACCACGGCCACCACGGTTATTGAAACCACCGCGTGGTCCCCTGAATTCGTACCTCCTCCTATTGCGATAGCCGAGGTTGTCGCTGAACTCATCACCCGCTCCCGGATGAAAGGCTCCATTGAAAGCACCATGATTACCGTCATTGTATGCTCCAAAACCTCTGTTGCCATCGCCATTGTGTAGACCACGGCCTCCGCCGTTGTATCCACCTCTGCCCCCAAAGCCTCCACGCCCACGGTCATCGCCGTAAACATAGCCTACTTCATTGTATTGCCTTCCGCCATTCCCTTGCCAGTTACTTGGTCCAGCCCCAGCGTGGTTCTGCCAGTTACTTGGACCGGCGCCGGCGTCTGCACGGAAGCCCCGGCCACCGTTTGCCGCACCTCGCCCGGCAGCTCCACCACGACCATCGTTGCCACCACCGGCCACAGGTGGTTGTCCAGCTCCACGGCCAGCGCCTCCGTATCCGCCACCGCGATTCGCCATCGCAGCCGGACGTACGTGCGGCGCCGGTGATGAATCCCGCGACCAATAAAACCCTAGCAAACGACGGAACGATACCCCAGCCTTATCTGAGCTATCCGTCCACTGTTTTGGGCCCGTATGGCCTCTGTTTGCTGTTAAAGGCCCAACATGGGAGTCCGTATGACTCCTGGTTTGTACCACTGGCCCAACATGGAGGCCCGTTTGGCCGTATCCGTTTGAAAATTTGAAATTGCCTGAAGATCCCTGATCCGAAATCAGCGGCGATCTCACCTGCACGGACTTCCCCTCCGACGAGGTACGCCGGCGATGTGCCGCCGCCTTTGCTCTTCCCTTGTTCTTCCTTCGTTGGATCATGGTCCATTCCGCCGCATCAAAATCATCTTCAAAGAAGACCGACGGGGATAACACCGGTGAAGGTAACTTCGGAGCTGACCTGCATACGGGACGAAAACTGTCAGAACTCACCGGCGGCGACGATTGACCGAACCACTCCTTGATCGCCTCCCTTTGCCGGCGTCTCTTCTCCATCCTCTTGGTCACCCTTGCATTTCCGAAGCTGACCCGCAAAGCCGGCGAGTTTTGCTCCGCAAGATATCTGGACGAGTCCTCGACGGACGACTCCGGTGAGTCCTCAGAGTCGCTCTCCGGCGACGAGAGAACCCAGAAACGCCCCTTAGAGAGCTCGCTCCCGCCGTTGTATGTCGCTCCGCCAGCGTCGCTCGTAGAGACCGGCGCCGGTCGCCCATGGCTGCCTGCCGTCGGCGAGGCCGAGGTCGCATCCTCGGTCGCCTCTCCTAATGGCTCCTTCACCGTGATCGCCTCCACCGCCGCAACCACGGCCTGCGCCACCGCGATCTCCTCCACACTTGCCGCCGCGTGAACGCCGTCCTGCGCCTCCACGGTCTCCTCCACGCATGCCGCCGCATGAGCGCCGGCGGGCGGCGGATCCGCGGCCGAAGCCGCGATCGCCTCCGCGGTCGCCTCACCTAACGGCTCTCTCATGATCTTAGTACTACTAGTGTGCCCGGTACCCCTTTGTTTATGGAATAGCTGAAATAATATTCAGCTGTCGGTGGTGTGGAAGCCGCAAACACATCACATAAGTAGCATGTCGAAGGTGTACTTGTAAAAATAATTGATCACCTGAGACGAAGGAGTTTTTGGTTGATTGAGATGGAGACACACCCTTTGTTATAATTTTCTATGGGTACTGTGTACATGTATAACATCAAATTCTCTTGATTGATTTTGACATATGGTTACAACTTACAGGTGCAGGCAATATGAATATTGTACTTGTACATGAAGAATACTTTACACATGTGAGTAAGGAGACATTAGTACTAATCCGACTATTATTAACATATGCATGCATCTGTTCGGTCGACTTGCCCTTGCATGCGGACGTTGACATGGACACCAAACATATAACATATCATATCATATCGCCCATGGAGTATGCACATGCTCCTTCAATCGATCCATCTGCGTACCACCGACCTAGATCTTCAAATGTTTCAACCTGCACGCACCAGAATTTTTTGTACCAGCTTAGTTAATCCAGAGCATATCAATCAACAAGCTACTACGTAGTAGATTAAGAATGAAAACACGGCCTGATGAGAAGAGTATGCCGTAGAGAGGTAAGAACCTGTCGGCCTCGTAGCCGGCGAGGGAAGCGGCGTTGTGGTTGGGCCCTGGGCAGGGGTAACGGTAGGCAGGGAAGGGCACGTTTCCGCCTCGATGTGTGCGACGTCGTGGACGAGCAGCTCGTAGTAGCGTCTGACGTCGTCGGCCGATTTCCCGCCGCCGACGGCACGGGCGACGTTGTGCCAGCGGTCGGGTGTGTCCCTGTCGTGCACGGCCAGCGCCTGTTCAAAGAGCTTGTTCTGCTTCGGCGTCCACCCCGCCCTCGCCGCGCTCATCGACAGTGACGCCATTGATCGAGAGAGAGGGAGATAGAGGTCACCTAGCTGGCTTATGATCTGAGCTCCTGGAGGTTGGTACCGTGGGCTCGAGCTGGTGAGATGAGAAGAAGGGTGTGAGACGGGGTGCTACTTATAGCGTGCTGGCAGGGAGCCAGAGTCGAGGAGCATTCCATGATCGATCTGTGTGGGAACGGCAGAAGAAAATATATGCATATGGTGATGGGTTGGATGTCAAAACAAGAGGAATAAGGGTGAGAGGCAGGCGGCCACTATACGAGAGGAATGTGGAGGTGATCCAAGGAACAAACATTTCTGTCCCCGGGATGTGGGGATCTACCATTATATCTCTTCGCCGGGTCAGGTCACGTCGTGATTTAGCTCTGCATCTTGTTCTCAATTTCCTTCACCTCCTCGTAGATTCAAAGCAGACATGTAAATGCAACTTTTACCCTGTTTCTACCCTTTTTTTACTTTTGGGAAATGATTTTTTCACAATTTTCCATAACTTACGAATGCAAATTTTGTCAAATTTCGCACAATAGGTTCATAACCCATATTCTGAATACTATTTATGATGTGTGCGCCTTTGAACACAAATCGGGGAAGAGAGTTATACACCGGTTACAAAAAAAAAGTAGCTTTGCACTGCATGTATTGGCTTCTTATTTGCACCAGACCTGGCGATTAATTATATTTAGAATACTTAATTTTCCATTAGTGTTTAGGTTCAACCAACTTCCCGTGTGGTTACCTGGTTCAATCACCGGGATATATTGTACTGTTTTGAGTGTACTGTAAATGTCTGCGTGGTCATTCTTTGTATCTGTGTAGTATGATATATTCACAGCGGAGAGTGTCGAGTCTGAAAGAATTAGATAATTATTTCTTGCAAAGGATCTAGCTATACAGTTATTTTAAGAACATTCAATCACTATCTAGAAATAGCTAGTTGCAAAGATTGGATTCCATCGCCGAAAGCAGGTGCGTGCTGGCCATAAGATCGAGGAGCTAGCATATGTATATCTTTATTTTTGGATGAAATCAGAATAATATCAAGAAATCTAGATCCAACCTATATACTCATGAGCCAATGGGATAAAAATAAAATGTTTTATTTTTTCCAATGGAAAGAGAAAAACTCTTTCTCATGCATGTATCTTTTTTTAGAAATTGGAAGCTTTTATTACCCCCGGACTCTGCATAGATTGATTATATAGTCCATAGATTATTTCAAGAAATCAGCCATGATAAAAGGTAGCCTAGTAAAAAGTATGTGACATGCCACACATACGAAAATGAGCCCAATCAGAAGTGTGACATGCCACACATAAAACCACTACGCCTGCCATGGTAGATCTCGGTGGCGGGAGGAATAATATAAGACATAACTTTTGGAGATACAAAATTATTAAAAAAAATAATGGACCAATTAATCATCTCTCACAAAAATTCTATTTATCTTTTTTTTTCTTGTTCATAATTGGAAAAAATTCCCAGAACTGGAATTGCACGATGGTATGACTGATAATCCTATCACGCGACGTCCTATGGTCACCCCTCCCCGCACCGGGCACGCGATTGTTTTAACTCATTTTATTTATGATAAATCTTCATAGTTAGTATTGTTTCAACAAGAGCTTTAAAATTAAATGAAAACGAGGGTCTATTCCGACGTTGTTTTCCTAAGAACTATTACGTCACTAGTGGTACCAAAGTTAGCACACTAACCAGTTTACTTGTTAGTTCAAGAGACTAATAGCATGTACTTTGCTTATGATTCGTTAACAACATGATAATGATCTACTTACCATATCATGGTAGTGACATTTACCATATTTTTGGCGAAAAGTTCATAGTGTGATGGACCCACGATACTATCACGTAGTTATTACCGTGAGGGACTATCCAATAAAAGCATATTTTTAATGGCACAAATATTCTCCATTCCATGGAAAATGTTCAATTGAGGTGAAACATATCCAATCATTGCAGTTTGGTAAAAATAAGCTCACCTTGTTGCTTAAGGTTTGCACGGAGCCCCTCGTCTATACTCTAGAATATCAATTTTGCCCTAAACCATTTCATGCTTCAAACATTAGCAGAGCGGGTCTGTAGCGGGGATTGTGAAAAGTTGCGATGTATGCCATGCCCAGATATAAATAGTTTTGTCCCGCAGCCAAGCTATGGCACCCGCCATCGTGGCATCATATATGTCTCTTAGTTTTAGTAAAATCTCACCTAATCTAATCTAATTAATCTTCCTCGACTGATGTGCTCGGTGGTGGCTAGATGACGATGAGCAACATGAGGCGGTGGGGAGGCAGGTGGTGGCGAAATTCGTTCCTGTTAGCCTTCTAGCGCGGTGTCTCTGTAGGTTTCTCTGATTTTGTAAAATCATATTTTTCTGAAAATGAGGACAAATTAGTGCTCTACATCAATTGATGCACACAACCATTTATTTTAATTAATAAAAAATATCAAATATTGATGCCAAGCAAATCCGCTTTAAAAGAGAGAAGAAAATCAGCTATATATTTTGTGGCAACATCTCGAAAACCCTACAAAACAAATATGACTATGGAGCATAATCCACTGGTGGAACAACATTTGACCTACCAAAGAGCTCGATGATCGAAGATAATGATTCCAAGAATGAATCACTGCTCACACACAGATGTTTGCGGACTGACCATAAGTCACACTGGAGCTATTTTCATCGGAGAAGAACTTCAAACCAACACTTTCAATGGGGGAACAATGTGCGGATGTTGATGCTGCATGATTCAGACATAAGGCTGAATCACGGGTTTTCACTGGTAGGAAAATCACACAAATGAGACCGTATCTTGTTTGTTTACGTATAACACTGAATTATGTTGATTGATATGAACATATGGTTACAAGTGCACACAATATGAATGTTGTACATCGGAATATACACGCCAAGTTACACATGGGAGTTGGGAGACCGATCGATCTCGCATATTAGACCACTATAGCCTACTATAGTAAGTCCTGATTAAATAATTATGAACATGCATGCATCTGCATGCTCGGCCGACTCCTTCCAGCTAGCAATTGGATATGCGGATACGTTGACATCGAGTCATAGACACCATGCATGCATGAATATATCATATGATATCCCCCTGCGCTGCATGCACATGCTTCTCCATGATCGATCCATCTGTGTACCGTTACCGCTAGATCTTCAAGTGCTTCAATCTGCACCAGAAATTACCAGCTTAATTAATCCAATCTACCATCTAGCTACGAGAGACTTTCTCGAGCTCATAATGAGGTCGGGGCGTACCTGTCGGCCTCGTAGCCTGCGAGGGATGCCGGGCCGCGGCCACCGGCGTTGTGGTTGGGTCCGGGACATGGGACACGGTAGGCGGGAAAAGGCACGTTTCCGGCCTCAATATGTGCGATGTCGTGGACGAGCAGCTCGTAGTACCGCCTGACGTCGTCCGCCGACTTGCCGCCGCCGACGGCGCGGGCGACGTTGTGCCAGCGATCAGGTGTGTCCCTGTCGTGCACCGCCAGCGCCTGCTCGAACAGCTTGTTCTGCTTCGGCGTCCACCCAGCCCTCCCTGCCGCACTCATCGACAAGGACGCCATTGATGATTCACACCTAGCTAGCTTATGATCTGAGCTCTTGGAGGGTTGGAACCGTGAGCTTCCTGGTTGCTGGTGAGATGAGAAGGGTTGGAGAATGGCGCTACTTGTAGCCGGCGGGAGCCGATGGAGGAGGATTCAACTCTGTGTGAGGCGGGAGAAGATGGAGAAAATAATGTGAATGGAAAAATCAAGAGGAATATTGGGGATAATTAGCAGCCGGCCACTACGAGAGGAGTTAGGAGGAACAAACATTTCTGTCCCCGGGAAGTGGGGGATCTACCTTTCTATCTTTCGCCCGGTCATGTTGCGTCGAGGTTCGGCTCGGTATCTTGTTCTTGATCTCCTCATATCCTTGATCCTGTTCAAAGATTCAAAGCAGACAAAATGATACATTTTTTTCGAAATGGAGGTTCTACCCCAGCCTCTGCATCAAAATGATGCACAGAACCGTTTTTTTATTTATCAAATATATTTGATACATGCATATGTTCTCTTATAGATAAAGTTGAGATATAGTGTTGATGTGCATATCTTCAAATGCGTGAAGCGGGGTATTGTTCCATTAGATAGATATATAGGCTCTTGTAAGAATGTTATTTCCCTTTTAAGTAATAGAAATGCAAGTAACCGGATCTAAGAAAATTCTATATAATACACGCTCATGGTCAATGAACCAAGCAAAGTTGTTGGTTATTCAAAATTAAGCTCAAGTTCTAATAGTTTTGCAATGCATGCCTTGGCTTATTAGTTACACCACATAACCATCAGTTAATGGTTCTATAGAAAAACTAGTTTTTCTTAATCTTTTGGTTCAACCAACTCCTTGCGTGACGATCTTGGTTTAGTAGCTGAATATATTGATATGGTTACTAATTTGCTTGTTCCTCTTCTTATTTACAGAGTAGAACATCGAGCATAAAGAATAGCCTTTTATTGATGTAAACGAGCTTTGCTATATATACAGTCATGTTTAGACATTCAGTCGCTATCTCCAAATAGCTACTCCCTCCGTTCCATTTTAATTGACTTCCATTTGTCCACATGTGGATGTATCTAGACATGTTACAAGTATAGATACATCCACATGTACACAAATGGAAGTCATTTAATTTGGAACGGAGGGAGTAGTTGCAAAGACTGGATTCCATCACCAGAAAGCGGGTGCGTGTTGGCCATAACATTGAGGAGCTAGCATATATATCTTACTTTTTGGATGAGAGAATAATAGCAAAGAATCTATCTCCAACCTTACCCAGCCTATGGGATAAAACATTAATTCCAAAAATAATTGCCCTACTTTACGGTCCAATGGAAAGAGAGAACATTTTTTGTTTTGCAATAGTTGGTTGCCTCTCTCCACCAATGCATGCAAGATTTAAGGCTCAACCAGCTAGCATTTTAGACCCAGAGATTTGCCAAGTTGAGCCCTTTGAACTGGGAGGGAGGGAGTATATATGTGCTTATTTGTAACATTGTTTCAAATTAAGCCAACGAAAGTGGAATAAACATAGCACGTATGAGTCATATATTAATTGTTCAAATATGAATATATAAAGTAATAGGGCTAGTTTAATATAAAATTTCAGCTTGAGATTGTACAAAAAAATTATGAAAACGAAATACAACCATGTGTGTTGAGGGAAATTTGTGAGATGTTTTTTTGTACCCGAGTTGAAATAATTTTTGCCCCATGAAACAGAAAAGCATGCAATTAATTGCCAGATAGGGGATGTAGCTAGGCCTGGGCATTCGGTTTATTCGGTTTTTCCATAAATCGGTTTCTAGGAAATAGGCACCGAAATTATATTCGGTTTTCTAATTAACCGGAAGTTCGGTTAACCAATAATTCGGTTAGTTATTCGGTTTTAAACCGAAGGTGGTTGCGTGTTGGATGGGTAAAAAAAATGAATGCATGATGTTTGTCCTCCACACATACACTGTTACTACATAGAGCAAAATTATGTGCGGATACGGCCAGGCCTAACGTGCATGTGCATTGCCCTAAAAAAAGGCCTAACGTGTATGTGCATGCTCTTCCAGAAGGCTTTTTTATAGGCTGGTACGTGTAGGGCTGCACTTGTACGTACATGGGCTATTAGGCTTTGTTTTGTTGGGCTGAGAAGGTAGTATATATCGATGGGATAGGAGGGTTTTGCCTCTTTGTCGCTGGTATCTCGGTTAATCGGTTCGTTCGGTTAATCAGGGGTTAAAACCGAATTTACAAATTAAAATTCGGTTTATTACATATAAGCACCGAAATTAGTGTCGGTTAATTCGGTTTCGGTGAATTCGGTTTCGGTTCCGGTTAATTCGGTTCGGTGTTCGGTTTTCGGTTTTTTATGCCCACCCCTAGATGTAGCTAATCAACCCAGTCCTAGTCTGGCCCTTATATAAGCATGCAATTCTCGTGATTAACAGTTTTGTTACCTGTGAGGGTGATGAAATAACTATTTATAAGTTGACACTAAGAATCCACACATATAACTTCTAATTCTCTTGATTATCGGTTTTGCTATTTATGTGCTAGAACTGTGGAGCGACAAATATATATATATATATATATATATATATATATAGATAAATGTTTTTGAACAAGCATAAAAAGTGTTTAGGGATTCCCACTACTTGTTGTGGGTGTCCAAAGCCTCGATCCCTGGAGCAAATAGACCTGATATCAGTCCGATTCGATTCTCCTTTTTCTTTTCTTTCATTAAGAGGTGATTCTTAGCCAAGTAGCAAAATGAATCTAGATTTACAGACCCCCTAGGTGATGCGATGGGCCCTTGAATTCATGAGAAAAGTAAAAAAAAATTGAAACGAGACAAAAGACTTGCCATTTTCATTAATTAAGAAGAAGTTAGAGTTGCCCGGAGAAAAGTAAACGGTCCATGAGTATCCCGAACGATTTTTAAGATTAGGTGCATCTGCATATATGGATGTATGCTATGTGTAGCTATATAATGATCTGTACCAGCTAGCTAAACATCAGTAGATTTCAGTAGTTTTAACACGAGGATATATATACAGTACATGCACGAGAGACACAACAATTCTACGAGCTAGCTAGCTGCAGCGCTGATCTCGATGGATCAACATGCATATCAGTCTAAATAATTTACTCTTGATCTTGTACATATATATATAGACACTTAATCACCCCCATACATGCATAGAACTAGTTATATAATTAGCCAAGCCAGTCCATCACTGAAATTTTAGGTATACCTGGCTGGATCTGCACAAAAAAAAATAGAGACAAATGTCAGATAAATTAATTAGTGATTAACTTAGGTAGCATGCACGCACGCACGCCGTACACATGGCAATGGCAAATTGGCAATATACGTGGTACTTTGAGCGGCTCTGATCGACCCTAATAACAAAGCTTATCACTTGTCTGACCCATGCGTATCTGGATAAGATCTCACGTGAGGCATGCATATGCATGCAACATGCACGCACGCACATCGGCATGTGTTACCACATGCAGCCACCACACATATCACTCGTACGTACCTCATGTCGATCGACGGGGGTACGTCCATGGCGGCCGGTGGGCGAAGCTAGCTAGCTAGCCGCCGTAGTGGCCGGTCGACTCGATCTGCTTGACGTCGGTGACGAGGCGCTCGAAGTGGCGGCGCACCTCGTCGGCGGACTTGGCACCGCTCATGTAGCGGGCCACGTCGTGCCACCGGTGTGGCGTGTCTCGGTCGTACACCGCCAGCGCGCATTCAAACTGCTTGTTCTGACGCTTCGTCCACGACGCCGCCGCCGCCGCTGAGCCCATGGAGCCGGCCGCTGACGCCATTGATGTGTATATATATAGCTAGCTTATTAGCTTGCTTAGAGGTGACAGATCTAGCTTGCTCGATGGATGACTGATTCTGAAATGATAGTGTATATATAGGGCAGGATCGAGCATGCATTCCCCCGATGCAGGTATTCACGGTCGGCCATATGACGTCCCATGATAATGACATCTTTGATCGGACCGGATTGTGGGTGTTTTAAGAGAAACATCAAATCCAGCTATGTCGGATTACAATATAAACCCACAAATATAGGGATGACCTCAACAAGGCGAAAATTGCCTCGACCATGACCCTAAGAGCTCAAAACCCACAAATATAGGGACGACCTCACTATAGTTCTCATCGTTGATGGACAACATCATGAAAATAAGCCACTTAAGTACCTGCAAAAATACGTGGAGGACTATGGTTAGACATAGAGAAAACATGATGGGGTGCACGGTACACCACCATAAGTATGTGCATCCATGAGCTTGAACATCAGGTGTCACATATGCATGTAAACATAGGCCATGCCAAGATGTGCACCTAGGCCGATAGGCTAGCTCTAGGTCCACCATCGTAGATGATCAAACCGCAATCATGCAAGTATATCACCGAGGCACCGTCATGATCTAGGCAGGCAATAAATAATGTAAATTTTAAACTAAAAAATATCGCATCTTCCAAGTTCTATAAATTATGAAACAAAACATGCATATAAATAAAAGGGGCAACAATCACAAAATGAGTAAATGAAAGACATGCAACAACATGGGCAAACTGAATAATGCGCAATTTTCCAGTTGCAGATGAACCTTTTGGAAATAGAAAAGAAAAGCAACATAATTAGAAAACCCTAGCCACCAAGCATAGTAAAAGGTACACCACTTATCGGCTCGTTTTTTTTTTTTTTTTTTTGCGGAGAATAAAGGTGATATATTAAAACATAGCTCTTACAAACAGATCCAGAAAGAAAAAGAAAATACAACAAGGTCCATCATCTTCTTCTTCTGGAGCTCGCCGACGCCGACGCACAGAGGCCGTCGGTGGCGCGCCGCCGCCGCTGCTCCTTAAACCTTCTTCAAGCGGAGTCAGCCTCCTGGCCAGCGGGAAGTCGCCGAGCTTCGGATCCGAAGACCCTACCGCTGAGGACGCCGTCGACGACGCAGAGCTTCGAAAGATCACCTCCATCTTCATTTTCTGGGATTTCTCACACCGGATCCGCCGCCGACAAAGCAGCCGCGAACCCCCATCCCCATCACGGCACCTCGCGAGCCCACCACCGCCCCTGGGGAAGAAGACGGGGTGGGGACGACCAGCTCGCAGGACGGGAACTCCACCGCAGGCAGCCGGCGTCGTCGCCTTGCCAGCCCCCAGCACGGAGTACATCAACTCCCCTTCCTCCCCGACGAACACACCGCCGGACCGGAGAAAGGAAGGGGAACCTTTATTCTTCACAAACGCCGGCGTCGCCTCCGGAACAAGACCGACGCGGAAGCAGAACAGTAAACTTAAAATTAGACCTATACTACTGCCGCACGACAGATCCATAGGCTCCCCCCACCTCACGACGCCACGGCGGCGCCGGAGACGGAGGGAGCCATCGAACCCGCCGGCGGTAACGCGCTCTCTTTTCGCCTCTTTTCTCCGCTCTGAACTGTAGCAAGGGGATAGGAACGGGACGACCACAGTTCTTCACTTATCGGCACGTTACCATAGAGAGTCACATCAACAATGGGTGACTATACTTATCCTTTGCCAATACTTTGACGACACACGTTTCTGACGGTCCCTTGCCAAGTCAATACCCCTGTTGTGGCCCCATTCCAGGAAGACCTATTTGGCAATGCACAAATATTTTTAACCATGGTGCCGCGATGGTTTTTGTTAGTGTCGGTTTGTACTAGTGGGGCCTTTTTCTCTCTTTTATCTTGGCGGTGATCTTTCGATTTTATATTGTCGTGCTCTTGATATTTTTTAGGAGACATGACCAATCTTGGAAGTTATGTGTCCTCCCCATAGTGTATTTAACGGTTTTAGTTCTCCCATATTAATTAGGTGTACAGCTCAAGCATCTCTTCAAAAGGTTTGAGGGCAGTGCAATTTCTAAGGGTTCAGCTGCAACTTCTCCACCCAAGTCTTGGAGGAACATCGAGATATGAAGGGTTGAATCGGAGAGAACAAGACCATTTTAGGTCTTGGTACAATTTATGTTATTATTATAGAGCTTGGTTGCTCATGTTTATTTTCACTGTGTCTTTGGTACATTATATTCATTATAATTTTACGAGTCTCTTAGGTGAAATCCACTTTGACTCGTGGGTATTTAAAAAGTACATTTCAAAATATAAAAAAAATGAATTAAAATTTCGCGAATACATATTCATATTATATGTGTTCACAAAGTCGTTTCGCGAAACACTGGCATTTTTTTTGGCCAGTGTAAAAGATACCAAAAAAAAAGTCTTGTGAAAAGCTTGAAAAGCCTTATTTTTAACACCAAATTTTGTATGTTTACTCATGCCACAAAAAATATCGGTTTTTCGTACAACGACTTTTTGAATACATAACATGTTAATATCTATATGCGCGAACATCTTCTTGCAATTTTTTGAGATTTTAAAATACGTTTAAAATGCATTTGAAATAAAGGATGCATATGGACCCGGGACTCCCCGTTCCTGATTTAGAAATAAAAATGCCTAGACTGAAATATTTTGTCGCTTATTTCTATAGTCCATATCAAAAAATATCTCTTGTCTATTCTTCATCTGTCATGCATAGGTTGGAGAGCACCGTGCGTAATACTGGGACGGTTGTGTAGAACTGAGCAAAGCCACGTATACCGAAAAACGTACTTATACAGTTCTCCGATCCCATGGGGTGTGGAAGTCTAAGATCCACTCAAAAAGCATAAACGGAAAGATAAGTTGGTTCTTCAATAGGAACGACACGCTCCCCTCTCAAAATCAAATCAACTTGGGTCTATCTCTCCAGGGCGCTAGCTAGATTCTGACAGCAACATCCAACTATCCAAGAACATATGCAAAAGGCCGGGGGGATTGGCTCCTTCATCGCAAAAAAAAAAAAAAAAAAAAAAAAAAAAAAAAAGGCCGGGGGGATTGGCAGATTCTGAATTTCGGCAGCCGCGACAGCAGAATCGTTATCAGCTCCAGCGATCAGGTATTCAGGTCCGTGTCGACAGTGATACATGCATGGGCGCTGTGATCAACAGTTCAAATGCTCAACATATAGCT
Organism: Poa pratensis; assembly: GCA_947311845.1. Classification (NCBI taxonomy): domain Eukaryota; kingdom Viridiplantae; phylum Streptophyta; class Magnoliopsida; order Poales; family Poaceae; genus Poa; species Poa pratensis. Next base: position 48,998,683 of record CAMZMU010000038.1, read on the forward strand.
AGGCAGGCTTGCTAACACTGTCGGCCAGGCAGAGAAGCATATATTCAGCCAAAAGTTGATATATATATATATGCAAGTTGCATACGTTAGAACATTCAGCAGCTATATATATACAAGGAAAGCTGGTCAAAGGCTACGGAATTTTTCGAGGCGATTCCGCTCACTGTTAACTGAATTGGCCGTTGCATCGCCGGTTACCGTGTACACTGAAACTTCTGAAGAATTTTCCTCTGGTGAACGAGCGAAATTTTTTCTCAAGAATCCATGGGCCAAAAGTAGCTCAACTTTTTCTTGACAGATACTATATACAGTAGCAGTTTTGGCTCCGTTACGTACTGCTCAAGATCCTTGAAGAATGTTGCTTTATTTGCAGCTATGGATCCGCGCGTCAATTTGTGAGAATCTTGGAACGGCGGGGAAACGGATGCTGATGGCATTGGCCGGCCACACGCCACACAGGGCGATGGCTTTGCAGGGATGGTTGTCGCCGGCGTGGGTGGGGTTGCCATGAGGATGAGCATCTCCTGCCTGCCATGGCAGAGATCTCGGCGGCTGCTGGGATAAGATCTCATGGCTTTATTCTCTTTTGGCCGCTGTAAGCTTGAACTTGCATGTAGTACTAAACAATTAATTGGGTAATTAAGCAGGATCGACGGGAAAGCACGACCGGACGATCGTTTCGCTTCGGCAGTATGGAAGAACCACGCTCCAAATCGCTTAGGAGACTGGACTACTATGTTGAGCCACCTGGCATCTTCGGGTTTATTTTCGGTTCATTCTACTTGTCATTTCCTCTTTTGGTGCCCATGGACGTGTAACTTCTTGGTTCAATAAAAGGTTCGATGCAGGCTTCTTTTGCCGGCCGTTGTCTCCTTACAGAAACAATATCAAGACAAAAATTATCTCAATTGGAGAAAAAAGGTTGCTCCAATGTTTAGTTTTTCTTATTCTTCTTCTATAGAAAAAAAAAAATAATCTAGAGGAAATAACAAGAATTGGAATAGATAGCTCGACATTCTATGCTACCCCCACATCTTTCAGTTTTGATTACTTACACGCATGAATAAGAGACACAAATACTAGTGCCCTGGTAATATTATTAATAAACTTGAAAAGCAATTAACTTACTTGATTAATTATCCATCTTCATATTACAACTAAGAGGTCGTTTGGTAGCCATCTCATTTTGAGCCGGAATCATGGAATTCATTTGTGATTTCATGCCCAACTTGTTCGACTAGCGTGGAATTAGACTTGTCATTTTATTTGGAATTCCAACAAATTTCAATTGTATATGTCAGTTCCTATCTCTACTTGTCATTTCACTTTCCAAATGAAATGACTGTCAAATGAAATATTTCATTTCTGTCAAACGAAATGAAATGATGACATCATTTCATTGACATATGGGTGCCAAACGAGCTCTAAGTGGAAAGAGAGATTTAAAACTAAATCAAATGTGGGCATGTTAGCAGCGGATCCATGATTTAAGCATAAGGTCGGGCGAGGAGAACAACTACATCCCAAGAGATATAACACAATGATACAACGAAGTTTAAGTATACAATTGATACAATATTGTATTAATGAGGTTTTTATGTATGAAAAGGGACATATTTCTTTTAGTTTTATTGTAGGTATGTTATGACCAACTTCATCCAATAACTCGATAATCAAATAACCTAATATATTTACAGCAATTTCTTCACGATATGACAATCGTGTAATGCACAAAGGCCGCCCCTCGAGATAAGTAAATTGAAGAGACAATAAATAAATTATACTTTACTTAAGCTTTTGTATGTGTCATGTGAATCAAGTACTTGTATTAATCAATCACCATGATTACAATCGTGTTGCATACAAGTGGCCTGAAAAGCTGGAGTAACAATACAGAGACGGCGGCTAACTCTCAATGGGAAGCGATCACAAACTGTGGTTGGATGGTTAGGAGCATGACGGCTGTATCTGTAACCCACAAGAGTTCATACCCTAGATTTGATACTGGTGTTTCTCATTAGCAGATTATTCTTCAGTGAGAGGTGACGTTCCGATCGATAGCGAGGCGTGTGTGGTGACTTCGTCAATTTCAACACCCAACTGTCGGCTCGGTCTTTTGGAGGTGCTCATAGAGATAGAATGTGCGTGTGCGCGTTCATATGGATGTGTGTATGCACGTGTATGTGAGCATATGCGTATGTACTATGTTTCATAAAAAGAAATTCTCAAGGGGGAGCGTGGAGAGGAGAAAAGTCCGATACCAGATGGCTATGTGTGAGAGTTGATTACTTGACGTCTCGAGTTATATCCTCTGAAATAAATCTTCAAACCAACACCTTAACATGGGAACGACGTACGAACATCAACGTTGGTCTAGACATATAAGGCTGAATCATGGGTTTTCATTGGTAAGTCGTCAAGAAATAATCAGTCACAACAGCGTGTTAGTGTTCTAGTTTGCGCATGTATAACATCGAGTTCTGTTGATTGATATGGACATATGGTTACATGTGCACACAATACTCCTAAATTATAATTTTGTACATCGGAATATATACACGTTAAATTAGACATAGGTGTAAGGAGATCGGTCGATCTCGCATATATTAGATCACTAGCCTATTATGAGGCATGCATCTGCATGGTCGGTCGACTCCTTCCAGCTAGCCTTTGCATATGCGTATACGTTGACATGGGCACCATGCACGCATGAATATATCAGTATGATATCCTCCATGCAGCATGCACATGCTTCTCCATGATGGATCCATCTGTGTACTGTTACCGCTAGATCTTCAAGTGCTTCAATCTGCACCACAAAAATTACCAGCTTAATCAAAATCCAATCTACACTCTAGTTTACATGCTACTCCAGGGTTAGCAACTTGGTAAGTGACGCAGCGAGGGAGCTGATCGAACTTGTAATGGAGTCAGGGCTTACCTGTCAGCCTCGTAGCCGCCGATGGAGCGCACACCTGCCGCGGCGACGCCATGGCTGTGTCCGAGCCCAGGGCAGGGGGCACGGTAGGCGGGGAAGGGCATTTCCAGCCTCGATGTGTGCGACGTCGTGGACGAGCAGCTCGTAGTAGCGTCTGACGTCGTCTGCCGACTTCCCGCCACCGACGGCACGGGCGACGTTGTGCCAGCGGTCGGGCGTGTCCCTGTCGTGCACGGCCAGCGCTTGCTCGAACAGCTTGTTCTGCTTCGGCGTCCAACCTGCCCTCGCCGCGCTCATCGACATTGACGCCATTGATTATTCAACCGATCGGTCAGCTTATTATCTGAGATCTTGGCTGCTGGAACCTTGAGGTAGCTCTGGCTGCTGGTGAGATGAGAAGAAGAGGTGAGAGACGGGGTGCTACTTATAGGCGGCCGGACCCCGGCCCGGGCAGAGGAGAGGATTCAATTCTGTGTCGGGGCGGGCGAAGATGGAGAATGAATGAATAATATGCATGTGTGTGGAGGTAAAAAACAAGAGGAATAAGGGAGAATTAGCAGCCGGCCACTAAGAGCATCTCCAACAGCCGTGCTACTGCGCCGCGCGCTAAAAACACTATCCAGCGCTGAAATAGCGTTTCCCGCGCGGGGAGGGTGTTTTGGTTTAGCAGACGCGCTATATTTTTTGGCCGCCGCAAGCACCGCTCCAGCAGGCGCGCTATATTCCAGCGCGCGGTGAGGGCAAACAACATTTTGCAATCAAACATAGAACAAGAAGATCAAACACACACTTTCAAATCAATAACAAATATTACAATTATTACAACTCAAAAAAAAATTGTTTGTTCAATACAACAAATGGCAAATGCAACAAATAGTTCAAACAATACAACAAGTACGAATATAGAACATCAAACTAGTGGTGACCATTCCATGTCCACCACTACTCGATTAGATCCTTTTGAAGATCATCATGTGTCTCGGCACGTCGAATGGCATGGTAGTAACAGGTAAGAAAGCGGGCAACCCTCTCCGCCCTCCTCCTCACATGAACGGGATGTCCCATCAACTCGTAGTGGTTGTAGTCTAACTCTTGCTCACGCTCATTCTCGATGATCATATTGTGCATGATCACACAAGCGGTCATGATGTACCAAAGCATTTTTTATCCCGGTCCTCTCACAATAGCAAATTGGGCTTGCAAAATCCCAAATGCCCTCTCCACATCTTTCCTAGCCGCCGCTTGTGCATTGTGGAAATCAACATTTTTCTTACCTTGGGGATTTTTAACCGGCTTCACAAATGTTTGCCACCTTGGGTAGATGTCATCCGCAAGATAATAGCCATAATTGTACGTACGGCCATTTGCTACAAACTCCACCGGTTGAGTTTCACCATTTGCAATCTTAGTCATGAGTGGTGACTTGTGAAGAACATTGATGTCATTGCAAGCTCCGGGCATACCGAAAAAAGCATGCCATATCCAAGTCTCATGATCGGCCACTGCTTCGAGGATTATAGTGGAGTCCTTTTTGTGGCCTTGGAATTGTCCATGCCATGCTGTTGGACAATTTTTTCCAACTCCAATGCATGCAATCAATAGAGCCAAGCATACCGGGGAACCCTCGAGCTTTGTTGAATTCCAACAACCTCGCCGTGTCTGCAGCATTGGGAGCTCTCAAATATTCCAGCCAAATACTTGGACAACTCCAACTGCAAAGCGCTTGACACACATGATGGCTTGGCTCTCACCCATGGCCAAGTGATCATCTACTAGATCCGCCGGTATCCCGTATGCCACCATACGCAAAGCGGCGGTCACCTTCTGAAAGGTGCTATGTCCAAGTTCTTCGGCGGCATTCCTCCTTTGCTGGAAAAACCGATCATGCCTTGCCAATTTCTCCGCAATGTGTTTGAACAACTCAGTACTCATCCTAAAACGCCGCCGAAAGTAGGACTCAGGGTATGTGAGAGTCTCAATAAAATAGTTTCTCATCAATCTGTTGTGGGCATCAATCCTATCCCTATTCAAATTCTGACGACCAAACACTGAACCACCATGCTTCGGCCTCTTGCTCGCTCGGATAGCTAGGATAATTGCGATATTTCCTCCTCTTCAAGATCAAATTCTTCATCGGAAAAATCATATGACGAACTCATCTACAAATATAAATTTAAACTCATCTACAATGTACAATCATAGCACAAACAAATTCAACCACACATACAAAAATTTGAGGCAACCGAACATACCTTCTAGGCGTTTTGTCAAACACCTTGTGGGCGCGGAGGAAGAAATGGCCAGCGGCGCGCTGTTCGTCGGAGAAACTTTGCCCCAGATGGGCAGAGGGCGATATAGAGGGCGAGGAAGTAGAGGCGGCCGCCGGCTGAAGTCGGGGCAGCGCTGTTAGAGGCGACGGTGACGGCGTCCGATTCACCGCGGCGGCGATCCGCGCGCGTCCATGGGAAGCGGAGGCGACCAGGGGGAAGAGGTGCGTGCGGCGGGGGGCGGCTGCTGGCGGCGGAGATGAGGGGGAAGAGGTGCGGGCGGCGGCGGCGCGGGAGCAAGGAGCTTTCAGATCCGGCAGTTGGTGGAGTTCGCGAAAGATTCGTTGCCCCGCGAGCTCGAGCAGACGCACGAAATAAACCGCGTCGGATGCCACAATTGCCCACGCACTGGCGCCTATTTCCCGCACGCGCGGTTATACCGCGGCTGCTGGAGCTTCGGATTTCGCCCCGCGCGCCATAAGGTAGTTATTTCCAGCGCGCGCTCCCTTTAGCGTGTCCGTTGGAGATGCTTTAAGAGAGGAGTGTGGGAACAAACATGTCTGTCTTCGGGAAGTGGGGGATCTACCTTTCTATCTCTTCAGCCGGGTCGCGCGGTTCGGCTAAGTTCTCGATCTCCTACTGACCAAAGATTCAAGGAAAACATGTAATTAAAAATATATGCATAACATGTATATAAGAGGATGCTATTTTGGGCTTAAAAGAATTTTATTGTAATTCTTCAAACTTACAAATACAGAAACATGCATCTCTTATTTATTTTTTTGCCAAGTTTCAGACAATGGGTTCGTACATAGCAGTTCGTAATCTTTGGATGCAGATATGCTGGAATAGAGTTATCTTTCATACCCAAGAAAAATACACTCCATGCATGGTCCATGAAGCAAAGCGCAAAATTAATCAAGGTCTACTTGCTTTGCATTCCATGTGGTGCCCGAAGCCTGTGCGCATGCCGTTCTTGTCCACCCCGGCACCGAAGAAGTTAATTCGAGGGATGGTTGACACTCCTCGCCGCAGCGGCCGTATTGCACTGCAGAAGAAGAAAGCTGCCAAGTCTCAAGTCCAATGGTGCCCGAAGGAAAAGGAAAAGCCTTCTGCCGTGAAGACCATCCCAAATGTCTAGTGCTGGTGGTAGTTTGAGCAGCAGCTCCGATGTGTTCAGGTGTTTGCTCTGATCGTTTGGCGATAGAGCCGTAGTCTTGGCGATTCTTTGCCCGGTGTGAGTGTCGATGTAGCTTCTTAGGTGTGGTGGGGTGTCGTCTTGTCACGGCGACCCGTTGGAGGTGTGGTCTCGGGACCGGTTGTGGTGTGTCTTTGTTGGGTTTTTGCCCGGTTTTCCATAATTAACCGGGCAGCTATCTTCTTAATAAATGGAACGGGCAAAGCTTTTGCCCGGCGGTTTCAAAAAAAAAAACAAAAAAAAAGCTTGTTATTCTCTCATGGCACAACAAACACAGACAAAGGTTTCAGTTTCCCTAGTCCTGACTTAAACACTACCAATAGCAAAGAGAAGAAGAAAAATATCCAAACTGTATTACCTGTCTGTTTTTTCATCTCCATGCACAATAATTACAAAGTTGGAACAAACTTGTGGCCTGACAACTCAGCTGCATCGAAATATAGTTACCTAGCCTTGTGCCCATGGTGGTCTTTCCCTTTGTCCTACATCACTCTGCGTATGTAGTAGAACCGCATAAACTGTATTCAGGAGATCAACATCTTTGTGTGGACTCCGCATATAGGAGACGGTTGGTGCCCTTGTCGAAATATGTACTTTTGAATCCATCCTTGATCTGTTATGCATGTACTACCAGCTAATCCCCAAATTATCTTTCTCCGTGCTCTTACTGTTGTTGTTATCGTAACTGGCTGTAGATGGACCGTGAAACCACTAAATGCTTCTCTACCTTTGCACTCCCGAATCCAATGCGCAACAAGCAAAAACAAATAATACATACATACATACATACATACAACACAATCATGTGTTGTGTGCAACCTACCGGACTTCACAAATGCTCCTTGTGGAATTCAAATTTTGTCGTGCATTTTACATTGTACTCGTGACAAAGCGTGCTTAGTTCCCGCGCCAGAACTGGAGCTCCACAACAGAATACACCTGTACGCAACAACAGACATTACTTCTTTCAAATTACCAGATTATATAAGTTTATACCCAAATTACTTAGCCGGCCAAAACTGTGCTATTATCTTGCTGTATTGTATCTTGTCAACGAGAAGTGCTTTTAGCTCCAGGTATCTCATTTCATAAAATAAAAACAAAACGTGCATTTTAAATCTCAAAAAAAATATGGCAAATATATACAAGTACATATAGATGTCTAGTATGTTCGACTAAATTTTCATCGAAATATCTTCTCAACTGTGATCTACAAAATACAAGACAAATGTGGAAAACAAAATCAAGATTTATTTTGGCCTTGTTACAGCCACAATTTTGTGATTTTTGTGTAGCCCAAAATATAAATTATTTAACGGAACTTTGCAGGTACGTAGAACACATGTATCCACGAAAAATATCACGTACAAATATCATTTATTTTATTTTATAGCATGAGAAGATAAGCTTTAATTGTATTGGAAACATGAATAGTAACTTACCTATCTTCGCATACGGATGTTTGGAGGCTATTTCAGATAGTACCCTCTTGAAATTTGGTCTTGCAAAATGCGTCCGGACCTGCAAAATAGCATATCAGTAAATAGTGATCACATGAAATTAGCTTGACAAACGTCCGAATTTTTTCTATTGCAATCTCACCCTAATAATATAGCAAAATTCAGACATCAACACGGAAAATATCAAGAATGTGTCCCGAGACTAATTGGTGTTAGAACTCATAACTTACTCGAGTTCCAGATATTATATCAACACCGTTCTTGGCATGGTTGAGCGCTTGCAGCATTGTGATGAGCGCTGACCGAGCATCCCCTTCCTCGTAAACACTTGTGAGATAGTTGTGTATCTCAATGATATTCTAGCAAGGACAGCTGTAAGAGCTACATAGTGACCAAACATTGTCGCTTGAAAAAAGTTTAGTTACCTTTTGATCTAGTTCAGCAATCTCATTCATGACTCCTTTAAACCAATCAAAAGAGCCTTGTTCGTGTGTCACCCAGTAAAAGTAAGCTTTTGTTGTCTTTAAAACCCTCTTTGGTTTTGACGTAATCCTCATATCGGTGCCAACATCAACATGTGCCTTATTGCATCCGATTGGTGCATAAAGATCAATTAAAGCTTCCTGCAAACATAGGTTGATGGATTACATTAATTGGTCTAGTTTATCATGGTATTAGTAAGATATATCAAAACAGATGGATAAATAACCTACATAAAAGAAAATATAATAAATTGTAATCATATTTGTTATTGTAGTAAAGATATAAGGAAGAAGCCAAATGCAAATACGATCAAGGTGCGGTCTAGTCTGTCATGGTTTAATTGCAAACATATTTGCAATAGAGAGTCCAAATGAATCAATTATAGTCCGTATTGTAGTTAGAGTATAAGAAGATTCGCTTACTTCCTCCATTTTAATGATGTTGATCAGATCTTTCAGTATGCTGATGAAAGGAGTTGCACCAATTCCTAATCCAGCAAGTAGTAAAATATCATACTTTCTATAGTCTTGCGCAGGAGAACCGTACGGTCCATCAATTAAAAGTTTCGGTGAGCTGCAACTTTAAAGTAATATTATCAAGTCCCCAATTGCACAAACATATATTACTGCTGTTGAATAGTAAGGATAAACATACACTTTTTTGGTTGTCTCGCCTGCTCTGGGTGGCTCACAAGCTGCTGAGATTACGTGCTTAAGCTCTTGAGTCCAGTCACCAAGTTCTTGAACATGGATACTCAGATAAGCGTCTCCGGGTGCCGAAGTTATCGAGAAGGGGTGCCTGAAAGGCGTAAAAGAGGTATTTATTCTACAAATAAATTGTACATAAACAATTAGATAGTGTAAAAGTGGATTTTTTTTATCTGTAGTTTATTTGCTAGAAGCGTGTACCATTCAAATGGTGAAACAACTGGACATTGCACAAAAATATACTGCCCGCTCTTGTAACAAAATGTTGGAGGCTTAGACATTTGCAATGTCAAAACACTACCAGGATATATGGCCACCTGAAAAGCAAGTGTGTCAACGCACCAAACATGGAAACGTAACTCAAATTTCAATATTATATGTGGGCTGACCTTCAACAGTCGGACAGAGTGACTGCCAGACCTGAAGAACCTCGAAGTCCTCTCCCCTACATACAAACCAACAGGAACTGCAAGATACATCCATGTCTGCAAAAGAGAGGAGGTGTTTACAGAATTATTCATGTAAGAGAATCGAGGAGAAGAAAATATATAAACTAACCGTTCTTTTATACCAATCGAGGATAAGGTATAGACGATCTCCATGAATAACAAGTGATATGTATACAATGATGAACAGATGATGTGAGTACCAAAAGGCATTGAAGCCAGTTAGTTTGTCAAATGGCTTTGGAAGCTTCACCAGGCTACGACGGAACCACTTGGTTGCTAGAGTAAAAGCGATGAGCATACAGACAACCATAATAACTCCAGTTACACCCTCCACTCCTTTGACTAACGTCGAATATGTTGGCTTAGTATCCCCGAAGTACTGTCTCAGTGGAGCATACTTATCATCTGACGAATCTATGAGCCGTGGAAAATCACATATAAGATGGTTTCCCGCATGAAGGATAACACCAACCACGATTGCCGCCGCAATAGTCTGACATTAGAACACAGGAAAATGTTCATTGTTAGCCATAACCCTGATCTGGTTGGATGCCAATATATCATTATGTGTCCATATTAGCCTAGCATAAGAAATTGTGATAACAGAACATTAGGTACTACCTCCGATCCATTAAAAGATTCGTGGGCACACCACGTGAGCAGCACAATTCGTATATAGACCTTCCGACTGTTTTTATGGACCGGAGGGAGTACCATTAATGATCACATTATACGGCTGGATTATTCATGTTTATTAAATTATTTTCATTTTGTGGATTCAAATAAAAATGAGCTAGACGCAGATTGTCCTTGTGTTAGTTCACAAGCTACTATATTTAACTGCAGGTGCGGAGTCAGAATTTGAGCATGAGGGGAGCGAAGAAAAGGTCGTGCCAACAAAAGCTATAATTTTTACTTTGGCGTTGCCTTACATATAGAACAAACTTGAAGAGTATAAATTGGATTTTTATCGACTAACATACCGGCTTATCCGTGTCCCATATGAATTTAATACACAAACCAGCATCAAGACAGGATATACGTTAGATAAAGGCGAGAGCCCGAGCCATGCAAGTCATGTGGCACATAGGGGGTGGACTTGCTTCACTCCGTGGCAAGATGACTGCGGCTACGATGCTCTGACGAAGTATCAGAGGCTTTGAGCGACCGTGGCTGGCTAGAGGCTAGATGGCTATGCCCTAGCAGCCTAGCAGGGGACTGGCGAGGGCCATCATCAAATCAAGCGTCACCAAAGAAGTCATTGTACTTCTAGCTCCAGGTTTACAAATTCTGGAAGATGTCATAGGCCAGTGAGCTCTACTAACAGGCTTGGGCTGTCACCTTATCAGGATGCAGATCTAGATCACAAGTAAGCAGTGATGCGCGAGATGGGTGCAAGCTTGAGGAGCTAGGAGGGGTGGAAGAAAGCTTGACCGATTTTTCACTGAACTACTCAAACTTTGTGTTCTAAAAAGCTTAAATAGCTCAGTTCGAGAGAGGGTTGAGCTTCATCGGTTAGTGTGGACCAAAGGATGAGGTTTCCTTCCCGTCCTACAAATTGAAACCGTTCTAGCTTGATACTACGATATCGGAAAATCATCCAACGGAGCATGGAAACCATTTCGGTGGCGGTAATGGCCTCCAATAGTTTTCTATGGAACCATACCACTATGGTCATCTATATGATTAGACCGTGCCGCAATCGCAATTAACCTTACTAGTCCCCACTGCTAACTATTGGAGGTGGCCCATACATATGATCACAATTAACCTGGATCTGCCCCTGTTTAGCTGAGAAGAACTGTGAGCTAGCTTTACATTGACATTGCCCCCTACAGATGATCGCTGTCGTCTAATCATGGCCCATATGGTACCCATGAGCTGGCTTTACATTGACATTACCCCCTATTACTAATAGATCAACACTGTCGTCTAATCATGGCCCATCTGACTTCTGCATGGTGCCAGTAAGGTTTCAGCTTCTCTTATGCCTCCTAGTATAGTTGGGTGAAAAGCTTATATACTATATGTGACCAACGTTGCTTGCATGACTAGCTTGTGTAAAACAAACACTGCGATGAAAAACAATGACTATCCCATATGGTAATTTTAAAAAACTAAGACAACATGCATTGATAAAGATGATTTTGACATAATTAAATTTAAGAACTAGTATAAATATAATTGCTGTTTCAAATTCATAACCCATCTTTTAAACTGCACTGACACGGCAAGACAATTATTCTGTACTAGGGACATTAGAGAAAGCTTCTAGACAGAAAGTGTGATTGCTCTACTATGATGTACCTAAGTCCCCTTTATAGTGTTGGTCGGTTGGACATATGCAAAAAGTCAATCCCACATGTAGGAACAATCAAGCATGTGAGGGGCCATGTATTTAACTTCTTGCATCACATGCATTCAGATCAACCACCAAGCTCTACAGAAACTGGGTAGAGAGAATGGAAGTGTGCAGAGATATCTTTTCCAACTCAAATACATTAACATATCCTGGGCATGTTCACAACATAGGATTCTTCAGGAAATTATAGGACAGTAGGCATACATAATTCTGCATATGTCAACAAACAACGATAAAGACAACGATAATAACTAACCTTATGGAAGTAGATGTTGTCATCGAACGGTAATGCCCGTGCAGCTCTTGTATCCCGCAGCCAAGTGATGGTGTTGCGGCATACAGGTAGGAGAATGAGTGCCATGTTCAGCTTAAGGGTCTCAGCAGCCCCCTTTGCAATTGTTACACAGTAGCCCATCACATTGAAGACATACCGGTTACGATACTGGAAAAATTTCCAGAGGAACAATCCAGCCATTATTCCAATCCACAGTGTAAGTACCCAGAGACGTTTCCAATTGTCCTCCAGATAGTAGCTTAATTTGCTGCTCATTTTTTGGATCGGGCTCCTTTTCCGTAGGCCAGCAAGGTTCTGGCTCAGTGCCTGGCTTGTGTAGCTCAAGGCCTGGCTATAGTTCACATATGTATCCTTCTGCAATAGCAACGTCTCCAACTGCCAGAGCTGCAATGACAAACACAAGTAGTGTTTTTTAAGGTGTCGCAAAGTTACACTCTAGCGCATCAAGTAAAAAAGAGTATGGCCTGAAGAAACACTGGAGTATTTTCCTACGATATTTGCCGGTAAGCCCATCAATTAGGCCAATTCACAAAACAAACAAAGATAATAACGAACACTTAAAATGTTTTTAAGAGCACAGAAACATATCACTATTCGACCACCATAGTCTCAGATACTCCCACTATGCCAACTGTAGTGCATATTAGTTTTAGTCAAAGGCAAATTTCGTAAAGTTTGACCAAGTAGATGGAAAAATATATCAACATCTACAACATAAAGTAATATTCAAACCATCATGAAATATACTTTCATATTGTATGTGTTTGGTATTATTTTTTTACAAACTTGGTCAAAGTTTGTAAGATTTGAATTTGACCAAAACTAATACGTACTACATTTTGGCAGAGGGAGAAATTAACTATAGTGGAGTTAACAATCACATGTGTAAAATCCTTAGTTATACTTCTCAGAAAATACAGGGTAGATTAACAGTGCACATCAGTCTATGAACTGAAAGTCAGATAAGCCACCAAACTGCAGAAGGCCCCCACATAAATTTAATTGCATATGGTGGCACACATGGCTCCCATATGAGTGCAAAATCTTTTGGAACATGCATGCAATAACTCCATCCTAAAAAGAGGGGTGTATTGAATATCCACCTGTACAAGTGGTACACTTGGACAGTCTCCAAAAAAAACAAAGGCGGCTCAGCAACGAAGCATATAAACATAAAAATTAGAAACTTAAAATGGAGCTAATGCACTTTTTCTAAATAGCACAGCAATGGGCTTCTGCAGTATTTGATGTGTATGCAACTACTTTGTCTACTAAAGACAAATTACACTTGAGGCATAATGAAAGGTCAACAGTAGTTGTAACCCTGATGAATGATGATACCAGAACAAAAATCCTATAGAAATGATATTGGACACAGGGCCTTGTAGGGCAATGTGACCGAATGTCGTTGTCGCTGTCTCGCAAATGCAACATCAGGTGGATGGTGGATATAATCTGACTATGATAAGCTTTATCTAAATATAACCAAAATGATCTGAGAAAATGAGGAGCATAGGCCCTGCAACAGCCTCTATTCTTGATAGGATAAAAAAATCAATATTGTAAGATTTCAGGGTGGATGGCAAAGTTAAATTATATATTTCTTGCTAGGATTCAGCAACATACAGTTAGATCCACAATACGGAAAATCTCATTTGAAGAAAGCAACAGCTGCTCACTAGCTTGGAACATAAGTGGTCACAGAGGGAAGCATGATCAGGATTCTTAGTTAATATTCTATTTTTTGAGAGTTGGGACTGGTAGATGTCAGTTCCAGTAGCTCGGACTTGGTGTCTTTGTGTTCTTCATAGTTTTGAAAGTAGAGCTGACTATTGGTTGGTTGTGTCAATTTTCAGTATAAACATGCCTAATTACCACAAAACGTTTGGTACGTCTACTATGTTGATGTTGCTTAAAACAGAAACCCCTTAGTGAACCAACCTATATGACTTCAAGCATAAGTAACTAATGAGGTCACTCTACTGAAGACTTCCTTCTATATTACAAATAACTGCAGTTTTACAGAGGTGGGAACAGAGGCAGAGCGCCAGAAACTATACGGGAGCAAAGCATCGAGAGAACAACGGGGACTTCTATCCCAGACTGGCCCATCAAGTAAGATGGTTATCGGTACAACCTTGGGTATGCTAAACAGATATGTGAAAGACGGCAAACTTAGAAAGAAAAAAAAAGACAAGACTCATATCTAGGCTATTTGCTGGAGGAGATCAGTGGCGGCATTTGACTCACGGAATGGTTCATTTCCGGAAGAAAAATAAACGGAGCTGTGCTTTTCTGCAGCAGTGGTGTTGCTCTCTTGACAGCCAAAAATTTATAGGAAACCAGAGGATAGTGATGGCCTGATAGGAAGCGAGAAGGAATCTTTAGTTGTTTACCTCAATGTAGCCAAGGCCTTCCGGGTCAAGTTCCTCCATGATCAAGGCCGCATATTCTTCTGCTTGCTCCTTAAGCCTCGACAGTTTATTAGCAGACGCACTTAGCATGATGATCTGGAACAAAGCAATTGCCACCTTTAATTATCAAAACAATCTTTTTCACAGCTTGCAAAAGTAGATAAACAAACAACCTGGCGATGGCTTTACACAACGAGACATCAACGAAAATAATAGTAAACCACAAGTGCCCTCTTTCTGAACAGATTATAATAATTAAATTAGTCAGCCTGGCGTAAATGCCCTCACCAACTAACGTTCTGGTCTATGGACTTCCATCGCCATCCATAGAGTAGAACAAGGTAGTATTCAATATCTAGGAAAAATTTGGTGTGTGTGGAGACCGGCCAGAGACGATGCTTTCACCGCCAGTTTCGCTGCTGGCGGGGACCTCGATTAGTCGGCAGTATTTCCTAAGCCACCGGATTTCCACATACATTTCTTTTGCGAGAATCCAGGAACGCAAAACTTGTAGACAACCAGCAAACAAGGACATCGATACAGAGCCGGGGAGATGGACAGCACAATGATCCAAATAATTGTACCGAAATACTTACACCCAAACAAAAAATGGTTCTAGTGTAGAAATACAACAACCAAGCAAGCAAAAAGGGAAAACACATGAAGCACATGAATATATTTTTTTACCTCTTTCACCTCCGCCTCTGTGATATGGCCGTCTGCGTCCTTATCCACCCTGATTAAAATCATACCAAAATGGAGGATGCACATTAGTAAATCGATTTGGCAATCTGAAGAGAGATTGTAGGGAGGGAGTGTAGTACATGTCGAAGAAGATCTGGAGGCGCGAGTCAAAGCTGTTGTCGGTGATCTGCTGCCAGATCTCGCGCAGCTCCTCCTTGTTGATGTTGTCCACCTGCATCTGGCGGCGGCGGCTGAGCGTGTCGAAGAGCTCCATGGCGAACTCCTTGGACTCCGTCATCCCTGCGCGCGGACCAAAT
This sequence comes from Poa pratensis, assembly GCA_947311845.1. Taxonomy (NCBI): domain Eukaryota; kingdom Viridiplantae; phylum Streptophyta; class Magnoliopsida; order Poales; family Poaceae; genus Poa; species Poa pratensis. The sequence goes on from CAMZMU010000038.1 coordinate 49,014,257, forward strand.
GCGGGTAGGGATTCAGTTCAGGCGAAGGAAAGCGAAGCGGATGGCTCTTCGGAAGTCGGTTGGTTCGATTTGAGCGAGCAGAAAGCAGAAGCGCACCTATGCATTGCGGGAAGTCGGTGCGGGAGAGGTAGCCGTCGTGGCGAGGCGGTCGAAGTTGCGCTGGACCTCGATCCAGGCCTGGTTGCTGGCCTTGCTGTTCCCGCTGATGAAGCGGAGGCCGCGGATCGCGCGCTGCGCGCCGGACTTGGTGCGGTCGAGCTGCGCGCGCTGGCGGCGCTCGGCGCGGGCGGCGAGGGCGGACTCGATGCCGGTCGACGGGCCCGCGGCGGCGGCGGCGGACGAGGAGGGCTCGGCGACGAGGTTGGCGCGGCTGCCGGTGCGCGTGAAGATCTTGGTGAGCATCTCCACCTGTGGCATCAATACTTCAATAGAGCCGTCAATAGAGATTTGGGTTCTGCTTCAGTGTACCCCATCTCACCAAATTTAAAAGAGCAATTTGATCTTTCGTCATTAATTAATTGCTAAATTTGTTTTAATTAGATTGGAGGATCAGCTGAAGCCGACCCGACTTGGTCACCCGAGCCAGCCTCGCTTGTAAATAATACTAGGAAAAAGGCAGCCAGACTCGCTTGTAAATAACTAGTTAAATTTGGTGCGGCGACACGCCGCGCCCTTGCTGAGAATATTTTGTGATAATTTGTTTTTTTAGTTGCGTTATATATATTGTAAAGAAATGTGGTAGTTCTAAATCGTATAGTGTGCTTAGCTGAAATTCAATTTGAAAGCAATCTATAATTAGAGTAAATGAGTTTGCATTTTGTGGAAATATTCATCAAATCAAGTTTTTTTTTTTGAAATGCAACTACATAATTAGAGAGATTTAAGTTATATTGCTTGCAAATATGTTAGGTAAATTTAAATGATCAAGTATGGTTCCATTGGCCATAATTTTCTTATGAAGCAGCATAATCAGAGGAATTATATTATGGTTATCTGCAAATATTAACCAATTTAAGCATTAATTTAAATTTGGAAATGTATGTATTCGAAAATATTTTTAGGTTTCAAAATTGTTGGAATTTATAGAAAGTTTACGTTTGAAAATGGTTAAGTTTTAAAAAGTTGTTCATTTGTGAAGTTATTCAGGTTTGAATTATTTTCTGTTTTTACGTTTGTAAAATGTGTAGTTTTGAAAGGCATTTAGATTTTTAAAATATACAAATTTGTACGTCGCGGATGTGTGGTATAACTGAAATTTGAGAATGTACATATTAAAAAATCGTTTAGGTTTGAAAATTATTGAAATTCAAAAAAAGGCTACGGTCTAAAATTGTTTAGATTTGGATTATTTTTACTTTGTAAGACACGCCCGTGTTGTTAGAAGAAGGAATAGCGTGGTGTAAAAAATCCAAATTTAGAAATATCTGTATTTAAAAGTTGTGTAGATTTGAATTTGTTGAAATTCGGAAGGAAAGGTTGCAGTATATGTTGTCCAAGTTGTAAAAATTGTTACAATCGGGAAGTTTTTCGCATTTTTTTGTTGTGTTTATTAGATGATAAGTTTCGAAAGACGTTCAAATTTTAATTTGGGAATTCAAATTTTAAAATATTCAAATTTAAAATTTTATCATATGCCATAAACAACCTTTTTTTTTTGTGTTCGAGGTGATATATTTGTCATATTTTCTCGACGTGTACATTTAAAGTTATTGTTGTACTTTACATTTTGCATTTTTCTTATCTTTTTCTTTTGCTCAAACATTACTCTAAATATTTTACATTTGTCTTATCCTTTGTAGATTATAAAAATAATTGCCAAAATTAAATAAAAGCAGCTTTTATATTCCATCACCAGTAAAGCCTACTGCGGTCGTTGTGATTCGAAATGTTAAAAGTTGTCGTAATTTGTTGTGTGGAGTATCTTTAATTTTTTTTAGCAAATTTAATGGTTAATATGTTTGTAGCATGACACAGATATTTAATAAACTCCATAATTGGGGGAAATACAGTGTGTAAGTATATTTATTAATTTTCTTCCATTTATTTAGAGGGAATGCAGTTAGGTTGTTTCAAATATTTGCCAAATTAAAATGTCGAAAAATGTTTGCATTATGTTGTAAGTAATTAGCATGTATTGTTCTGGACATGTCGATATTTTTTACACATTTTTCTGATGGATAGTTTTTAAACTATTGATTTTACAATATTAATACTATTTTCTGGAAATTTTGTAAGCAGACGGGGCCCACTTGTCAGGGATTTCGTCTTTTCTCAAACTTCTGCGAAAAAAAACAGGTCGCTGACGGGGGGGACCCACTGCAACGTCTGGATGACGTCATCAGTGGCGTCTGCGGGCACGGCGAGCACGCCGCACGGCGGCGGACGCCGGCGTCGATTCGCCGCCATCTGGGACGCTGGTCGGCCGTGTGACACGCGCTTGGACGCGGGGCACCTGGAAGTGGCAGCGCCGCTGCGGATTGTTCGCGGGAGCATCGCCGGCGGCGAGCAATCGCGGCGGAGGAGCAGGGGCACGGCGGCGATGATTCTGGCGCGGCTCCGGCGTCCCAGCACGCGGCGCTCGGTGAGGAGAGAGAGAAGGCGACGGCGGAGCCATCCGTGCGCAGTGAGGCTGACAGGTGGGGCACATCCGCGGCACGGTAGATAGCTACAGTACCACGGGGCGCTCTCAGGCCGACATTTCCGTTGTCCATTATATAGTTAGATTAGATATACTGGGAAAAAGGCAGCGAAACATCGGTGGCTGCTGGGATTCGAACCCAGGACTCAGGTATGCAACTAAAGGAGCACAGCCATTGTGCTACCTATGCCTTGCAGATACATTATGCATCGTAACAAGTAATATATAATTTTCGTGTCCTTTGTATAGTCCCTACTATAAAAGTATGGAGTGTCCTGTCTCCTGCCGGACGGACGAAAGGGTCGTTTTGCAGAAAACCCTTGACAGATTAGGAAATTAACCCGCAGTTCATATGTACTATACGGAACCGTTCTTTTCTCTGGAACACATCGCATCGTTCTCCTCTGCTCACGCACGGGAACTCCCTCCTCCTCTCCCGCTCCTCCGCCGCGGGGCCCCGGGTCACCGCCGCGGCCGCCGGTGCCGTGATCTCCAAGCCTGCAGCCGCCGTCGCCGAGGCCGGCCCGTACCCCTCCGCCTCGGCGCCTCCTCTCCCCGTGCGCCGCGCGGCCTCGTCGGGCCTCGCGGGCCGCCTCTTCGGCGGCCACCGTGCCGCCGCCCGCTCCTCCTCCTCCATCCATCACCGGTCGCCGGATCCGGCCGTCACCGCCTGCAGCGCGCGGATTCAGCTGCCATCACCTCCCCTCGACTGTCCCAGTCTTCCACCGCACGTCTCAGGGGCATGGAGGCCGACGCCCTCCCCAAATCGCGTGCAAAAGTAGCAGCAGGGAGGCGCGACTCAAGGCATGGAGGCCTGGGTCTGGGCACAGGTTCCCGAGATCTAGGCATGGAGGTCCAAATCCGATCCCCAGCTTGATCTTCGTTTTTTCGTGTCTTTTTTTGGGATCAAGTTTCGTTTAAATCTAAGGTGAACATGTGCATTCTTCTCATCGTTTTTGTTTTATTCGGTGGAGCCGTATGGTCTGATGGAACAAAAAAAATCGTAACCTGTGCAGCTGAGGTAGTCGCGTGCTTCGGCCATGGCGTTCTTCCAAGGCCAAGCCCCGGTCTGGAGGCTGGGATCCCGTATAGTGAGTGAATCCATCCCTGAACTTCTGTTTGCATTATGGTGCTACTGGAAGAGGTACAACAACTGTTTCCATCAATGCCTCCCATTTGCATGCTATCTCAATGTACTTGTCTTCAGAAACAATTTTGTCATCAACACGAGCTTTAAAAATTGAATTGGAAGGGTATTGTTAGTTGTTACCGTGGATTCTTCTGCTATATTATCACCGTGGGTACAATTTTGTTGCTAACAACTTGATATTTGTATGCTATACAACTGCAAGTAGGTTCTTGCTAGACTGTGGACTTCCTCTCATATAACCTACACTTTGCCTATGCATAAGCTCTTATGCACTGATATTTACAAGCACCAAAAAAACCGGATAGGATAAAGGTTTATTACTTGAGTTCAGACTTTGCAAAATAGATAATATGTGAGAACGTGGCGCGCGTCATGTGTGTATGATAACCACGGGTGGCTTGGTTCTCCATGGCTTTCTCAGTTTCGCCCTTTTATGATTAATTGATGTGTTGCCCTCCTCTACCCAGCCTCTTATATGGATGAACTAGCGTTTTAGGAGAAAATTTATTCGTGGTTTGGTAAGAACCTTATCCTTTGTTCGTTTAACTCTGGCCTTGTTGATAACGAGGTTGGTTCGTTTGGCATCTGATTCACTAACTTTGATCAAGTTGCAAGCTGCAGTCTGTACAGTACCTATGCAACTACATTAGTATTGGGAAGCATTCCAGAACCGCGTACCCATCCGCATTTATCTCAATCATGGTTTATGCATACACAAATATTATGTTTTCTCTACCTGGTTAATAGTATGTATCAATCAAGGTTTGTATTATACCTGACCTAAAGATATCATGTTTATATATTGTCAGATTGGTGGTCTTCTATTCTGGCTATGTCATCCTAACATAGCTACTTATATTTGGTTGGAGCACAATGACAGAGCGTTTTTACAACAAAATGCACCAGTAGTTGCATGTTTGGGGAATCAAATCTGGTACCAGGATGTAAGTTCGTTTGTAAGTTTATTTTCGCAGGTTGCTTTTCTGAGATAGCTCTCATTTATTTGCCCAATATCCTTTTTCAGATAATGTATCTTTCTGTTTTCGTTCTTCCTCTTCACTTGTGTCAAAGGTAATTAAGCATTTCATTTCATTTTATCTGTTGCATCTTCCATGAAAAGTACAATCATTCTTAGTTAGTATGTAATGTTTGTTTGTCTGCGCCGGGTGGTCTGATCCCAGGAGGTCATTGATCCCTTTGTAGGGTGGAGAGATACAGAGCGCCATGGCAGTGGAGGCTAAGGCGGCCACTGACGCGATGTTGTCGGAGGTGGAGGGGGCGCCGCTGATGGCTGAGTGGCATGTACGGGCAGACCTGGAGACGCATGATGCATGTAGCATGCATACATGAACTTTGCACTTTAATTGCTTATATTCCAATCATATTTGCATCATATAAGGGTTATATCAATGTTTTATCATGATTTTGGAAATATCTTAATGATTTCCTATTTTTATGGAATTAACCCTGCGCAGGCAGAAAACCCCGTTTTCTTATTTTAATGTTTCAGGGACCCAAACGTCAACGAAATCACCTGGAAATTTACGGGCGTCAATATTTGGAAGGAAGAAGGACTACGGAAAAAGGAAGCGAGCAAACGGAGGCTCGAGGGCCAAACGAGCATGACCCACGCGGCCAGGTACTGTGGCCGCGTGGGACCCACCCGTTCAGCCCTCGTGGTTCCGTTGCCGTCGATCTTCGCTCCACCGCCTTCGTCTTGACCTAAAAACGCCTATAAAAAAGGTCCCCCGTCGTTCTCTGGAAGGAGCGCCGCACAAACACAGAAACACCGAAACGGAGATCAGGAGCTACAGATTGGAGGGGGAAAACTCCGGCGGGGCGCTGCCGGCGTGGTCTCCACCTTCTCCATCGACTTCTCCACCGTCTCCATGATGAAGAGGGAGTAGTCTACCTCTGGACTATGGGTTTGTGGAAGTAACTTATGTATCTCTCCTCTCTTGAGCTTCACTAATTAGTACCGTATGAGCTGCTGAACATGATTACGGTCATCGTTGTAATACCTTTGTGGTGGATCTTTATGAGTTAATATATGTTTGAGATTGCAATGTTTGTTTCAGTTATGAGTATAGATGCATATTATGTACCCCGTTCTTGTCTACTTGTTTTGATCAAGCATGTTTATGAGAGCGTGTGTGGGGGAACGTGTGCATTAGTTGGAGTAACAGGGGGTGGCTAGTGCAGTGAACGTGAGAGAAAGTTCTGCGATCCACTTTGGTATCTTTACCTTACTTTGTTACCTCACTAGGGATAAACTAAAATACCATGCTACCGGGGATGTGGGCGTGACCATTGCCACTACTCCATGACTAGATCTAGCATGTTCTTATTTTCACTTCATGTCATGATACTTATTGCTATACTCTGAGTTATCTTAATTACTAAGGTGTTATGATTTAGTTCGCATCTTGGTGGAGTATAAGAGAGGTTAATAACCAAAAGATCTCTATGTTAGGACGTGATGCCCATATATCTAAGTAACTTGTTATCAAACCCTGTGTTGCAATCTCATATGTTAACTGTGTGTGTTCCATTGTCTACCACTTTATAAAGAGAGAGTGCATTTGTGAAACCATGAACCCCGGTCCATTTTTAATCATAAGAAACACCTTTCCAACACCATATACCACTTTTCTATTTTCAGCCATCATTAAATCCGAAAATACAAAAATACTTTTCATCTTGCATACATCATTTAAAAACCCAAAAATATCATTTATCATTGCATCCACCATCATTGCATATTTATTTCCTGTTTGCATTGCATAACTATCCTGATATCATTCTTACACCTTATGCTTGACAACCACAGGTGAGGTTGAGGACCAAAACATCTAACCTTGTTTTGTAGGTAACCAAAAGAAGGATAAGAAGATAAATCTACCACTTCAGATTCCCCGAGAGTTCGATATTAAACCCTCGAGTCACCCCTCGTGGGGAAAACTGTCTTCCACTTTACTATACACTCTGCACTTGGAGTCTCAACCTAAATCCCGTTATTTGTGCAGGCATCAAGACTTGCTCTTCGGGATCATCAAGACGTTTTCTGGCGCCGTTGCCGGGGAATCGTAGCTGAGAGATTTATCCAAGGGTATGCATCATCGCATTCATCTCACAACAAAGTCAACGTCACCAACTTGTGCTAACACCTAAGCTTGTGGAGGTTGCACCTACGTGAGCACCATCTTTACTTACAAAGCAATTTATTTGTTTTGTTAGTGTCATTTCATATCATATCATATTTATTTCAGTTTTGCATAAAAAATCTAAAAAACATAAAAACTTGCTAAAATGGGAGAAAAGCCCATTGCCACACCTGAGAGAAAAGCCAAAAATTGTTGATGCTTCGACTATGGCTTTTATGAATCATGCACCGCTGCACCTTGCTTTATATAAAAGTGCTTATGCCACTACTGCTAAAGTGGTTGAAACTACTGTGTCTGAGGTACCTAAAGTGGGATATAAAATTCCCATTGGCCATGTTAAAAGAGTTATGAAAAATCCATTTACAGGGGATGGAACTAAGTCTGCATGTGAACACATAGAAACAATTGATGAAATATGTGGTTTATTTAGTCTTCCTGGTATTTCTGATGATCAAATAAAAAGAAAGCTATTATATTTGTCTTTGGATGAAGAAGTGAAAACTGATTGGAGTATTTTGATGGAGGTTTTTCTTAAATATTTTACTCCCCAAGAAAGTACTAATATTTTGCAGGAAAAAGATGATGAACACATAAGCTTGGAAGAGGAAGAATGTGAAGAAGAGGATAAAAACCTAAACTTGGGGATGCCCATGCAATCTCAAGAAGATGCTGAAAAAGATGAACAACTGGAGAATGAAGAGTTCACTAGTAGAGAAATGCTTATCAGTGGCGCACGAATTTTGAATTCTGTGGCGCATCTGTGATGCACGACCGGTGCGCCACAGAATTGTCGCCACTAAATTTTTTTTTCTGTGGCGCACCGGCTTGGTGCGCCACAGAAATAGCTGGGGTTTTTTGTGGCGCACTAGGCAACCATGCGCCACAGAATCTCGTTTTCGATTTAAAAAAAAAAATACAGCCCGCAGCCGCAGCCGCGCAGCCCCACCGGCCGTGCCTCCTCCGATGCCATCTCGCCGCTCCGGTGGACGCTGCTGGTGCTCGCCGCCGCCTACACGCTCTGCCGCGTCCTTCTCTTCCTCATCCCGTCCACCGTCCCCTGGAGCGCAAGGAAGAGCCAGGAGAACGACGAGCCCGAGGAAGCCGCTGAGGTAGCCGGCGCCGTGCTTGAGGCCGAGGGGGCTCACGGTGGCCGGAAAAGGCACCGGAGGATGGAGACAGCGCAAGGACGACGACCTGGTGGAGGAGGACAGGCTGGAGGTCGAAGTGGAGGCGCTGGTCGCCGGGTAGAGCTTGGCGCGGCGCCCTGGCCGGAGATGTAGGAGGCGGGAAGGCGAGCTCGGCGAGGTCGAGCAGGAGGGCGGGCGCGCGAGAGTGAAGATGGACGGCGTGAGGGGCTGCTGCGGCTGGCCGGCCTCCTCGTCGGAGGAGCAGCCCGGGAGGTCGTCCTAGTCGCGGAACGGGTCGTGGATGGGCGTGCGAGGCAGAGAAGAGAGAAAACAGGGGAATAGAGATGGGCGGCGCGGCGTGGCGTGTGGGGTTTGACCAGAGATGGGGAGAGAGAAAACGGATCTGGGATGCGTTGGTTGGTGGCTTGGTGTGTAGTGCATGTGCGTGATGCATGTGCGTGCTGCGTGGGCCTGAGGATGGGTGCCCGATGTGTGGAGGAGATTGAATTCGAAATTATCTCTGCTGCCAGATTCTGTGGCGCATGTGGACAGATGCGCCACAGAATTTTGCTGTGGCGCATCTGTCCACATGCGCCACATAATTATGACTTTCTGTGGCGCATCTGGCCTCTGTGGCGCATGCGAGACGTGCGCCACAGAAATGCAAAATTCTGTGGCGCATGTAAAAATGTGCGCCACAGAAATAATTTCTGTGGCGCACCAATTAAGGGTGCGCCACAGAATGCCAACCCACCTATAACCCTTTTCCTACTAGTGGTTGGATCTCCCAACTTCACCTTCAACAAATGATAGTAACACTCAAACTCAAAAATACTTTGTTATTTATGAGAACCCATGTTATGACGAGTGTGAAACTGAAAATTCTATGGTCCTATATGATAACCATGCTATTATGATGAAACTAATAATGTACTAGTAAACTCATTGATGATAATGAGGAGTGTTGCTTAAATGAGCTATATGATAATGCTTTAGATGATGGTCCTATGCTTATTGATAATCCTACATGTTTGGAAGTTGTTACTTCTCTATGTGAGGATAAAAATGATATACTTGCTGTTTGTGACAATACTCTCACCATGAGAGTCCCACTTTGTTCTTGAATTCTCCTACTTACACCATAGAGGAGAAATTTGCTTATGTTGAGAAATACTTATGTGGTTTGCAATTATCTTTAGTTCCAAATCTTTGTTGCAACCATGATATTAAACTTGATATTGATCTTAACAACTATTTTGAAAGAGGGAAGCATGCTAATAAATTCCAAAATAAATTTAATGATCCTCATTATGTTCCCAAATTATCTAAGTTGGAAGATTCTATTGGTTATATGGTTGAATACACTTTTACTACTTGCAACTATTATGAAAGAGGAGGTGATAAGAACCCTCTTTATGCTACTAATAATTATGGGCTGCAAGTAACTTTTGTTAATATGCATTGGAAAACTTCATTCATATACAAAATGCCAATGCATAGAAAGAAAGTTAGACTTCGTTGTTATTACTTTTGTGTTCTATTTTTCTCTCAACCAGGTTTCAACTTGACTATTATTTTGATCGGTTTGAGAGCAACATGGGACCCTGGTATATGCATGGAACACTTCCCAAGGAAGAGGGAAACATTCAAGCTCCCTCATGAGCTTCATCTTCAATAAACAACAAGTAAGAAGCCTAGCTATATGGCTATAAAGAAAGCGCTTTGCGGGAGGCAACCCGGTTATTTTTGTGTGTGATTTTTCTTTGTGTCCTCTTGCTGTAACAAGAGATTTTGTGTCTAGTTAGGTTCTGGAGTTTTTAATAAAGTGCCAAGTTTTACCCTTTTTGGTTTGAAAAGTTGCTTATAGCGTTCGGAGATTTTATTCCTGCACGTCAGTGCACGGTATGATTTTTAATTCTTATTCTGTAACTCCGAATGAGCTCATATTTGAACTGTAGTTGCAACTTTTCATCCTCTGTATGCATGAATTTTTTCGGAATTTTTCGAGAAAGTTTGGTAGGGTAGAAAAATACGTTTTGCTGCTGCTGTTTTTCTGGACAGATTCTGTCCCATTTTGTTTGATGCATGCTTTGAGCTTTTAAGTTGAATCTTTTTGATCCAATTGAGTTTATGAGTAGGCATACAACATTATACTTTCTGGACATTCATATGAATTTTTGTTCAAGGATTATATGCAGCAAGGAACCTATTTGTTTATCACTATTAATGCACCCCACAGAAAAGAGATGGGAGAAACGGTGTTTTGAAGTTTTTTCACAGGGATTGGAGGAGATGCACCAAGAGCTATCCAAGGATGGTGAAGACCATAAGCTTGGGGATGTGAAGACAACCCCACTGGACCTACACACTCTCGGTTTGCACACGTCCAACTTCTGTTTTTCGATCGAAACACTTTATCGCATAAACTTGGAGCGTCGTTTTTTGTTTTTGTTTGAGTCTTGAGAGACCACCACACTATCAATTATATATGAGAGAGCTACTGGAAATATGGGTTGAAATATGTTGGATGCTTTTATAAGATTGGGAAAAGGGATGTTTGACTTGATTTTTAATGATACATATAGTTGCATGATTCATGAGCTTGTTTATGAGTAATAGTTTGCAAATTCTTTTTGTAGAGCTATCACTTATTCATGTTTTGGTGCTGATTGTTATTTTACTTGGTTTAACATGGATTAGTTAGTTCTATGGACACTCATGCATGCATCTAGATGGTCAACTTTCTCCCTTTTGCTAGCCCAAAAACTCCAACAAGCAAAAACTTGTTTCCAACACCTTCAACCAAAGTTATTCCAGTGAGTCCACCATATCTACCTATTGGCTTTATGCTATTCCGAGTATGTTTAACATGTTTTGTGTTATCTTACCTCTGAATGAAAATGTTTATGTTATTGATTGCAATGGAAAAATTGGTTATATAGCTCTCACGAACTTGATGCACATTTCTATATTGCATAATAAAACATGACCCATTGTGATTAAGATTATGATGTAGTGGCTTGATAAATGTTCGGGTTGGAGTTAGCCCATATGTGCTGTCACATGCAAGCTTTCAACATGCTCTTCATCTCATTTAGTTGATATCATGTACTTTTGTTATGGATGCTATCATGTGAAATAGTGGAAATGAAGTAGTTTAAATGAGTTTGTATAAATGGTTAGAGAGACGCCTGGGCCGCTAATCTAAGCCATGCATCATTCATGGTGGAAATTTACTTACATACTATGGTGAACCTTCTGTGATACACCTTGCAATAAAAAACTATTCCAAATGGTAAATAAAAAGGGTGTTGAGATTGTTCATTTTGTTTGTTTGTCTTGTCATTTTGATATGGGCTTGTTCCATATCTGGGACAAGAGGTACCCCAGTTGACGCTCTTGATGATACTATTATTACTTACAATGATATAACTTGAACTTGCTTTGTTTCCAAGTTGAGTAACATGGTGTAGTACTTGTATTCAAGGGGCATGAGACATCAACCTTTACTTTTCAAGCACACTACTCATATTTGCTTTCACTTTAACCTTAATCATTCAAGATGCTATGATAGGGGCAATGAGAGCTTGACACCAATGAATACCTTATTGCAATCATTAACTTAAGTAGAAGAGTTTGGAAGTTGGATGAAACTTATGCATGCTTTACCTCTACTCACATATACATCTTTCCAAAGTGTACACCTATCATATTCAGATTTTCATCTACACTCTATGACCATTGTAGGATGTTCTACTTATCATTATGCATACATGTGTTCCATATTACTTGCTACTATGTTACACTTTGTGAACTATCAATGAACATCCTTGTCTTGAATACTTGATATCACTTCATAAACTATTTGCATATTGCTACTCCTTTGAAGAATGAATCATTTGACTATATGTAGCAATAGTAATCATCTTTGATATCCATTGTTAAGTATTAAATTGCAAAGTCCATGTTAGTTTTATCATCTTCATACTCGAGGACGAGCATGGATTAAGCTTGGGGATGTTGATGCATGTAAAATGCATACATGAACTTTGCACTTTAATTGCTTATATTCCAATCATATTTGCATCATATAAGGGTTATATCAATGTTTTATCATGATTTTGGAATATCTTAATGATTTCCTATTTTTATGGAATTAACCCTGCACAGGCAGAAAACCCGTTTTCTTATTTTAATGTTTCAGGGACCCAAACGTCAACGAAATCACCTGGAAATTTACGGGCGTCAATATTTGGAAGGAAGAAGACTACGGAAAAAGGAAGCGAGCAAACGGAGGCCCGAGGGCCAAACGGTGGCCCACGCGGCCAGGTACTGTGGCCGCGTGGGACCCACCCGTTTGGGCCTCGTGGCTCCGTTGCCGTCGATCTTCGCTCCACCGACTTCGTCTTGACCTAAAAACGCCTATAAAAAAGGTCCCCCGACGTTCTCTGGAAGGAGCGCCGCACAAACACAGAAACACCGAAACGGAGATCAGGAGCTGCAGATTGGAGGGGGAAAACTCCGGCGGGGCGCTGCCGGCGTGGTCTCCATCTTCTCCATCGACTTCTCCACCGTCTCCATGATGAAGAGGGAGTAGTCCACCTCTGGACTATGGGTTTGTGGAAGTAACTTATGTATCTCTCCTCTCTTGAGCTTCACTAATTAGCACCGTATGAGCTGCTGAACATGATTACGGTCACCGTTGTAATACCTTTGTGGTGGATCTTTATGAGTTAATATATGTTTGAGATTGCAATGTTTGTTTCAGTTATGAGTATAGATGCATATTATGTACCCCGTTCTTGTCTACTTGTTTTGATCAAGCATGTTTATGAGAGCGTGTGTGGGGGAACGTGTGCATTAGTTGGAGTAACGGGGGGTGGCTAGTGCAGTGAACGTGAGAGAAAGTTCTGCGATCCACTTTGGTATCTTTACCTTACTTTGTTACCTCACTAGGGATAAACTAAAATACCATGCTACCGGGGATGTGGGCGTGACCATTGCCACTACTCCATGACTAGATCTAGCATGTTCTTATTTTCACTTCATGTCATGATACTTAATGCTATACTCTGAGTTATCTTAATTACTGAGGTGTTATGATTTAGTTCGCATCTTGGTGGAGTATAAGAGAGGTTAATAACCAAAAGATCTCTATGTTAGGACGTGATGCCCATATATCTAAGTAACTTGTTATCAAACCCTGTGTTGCAATCTCATATGTTAACTTGTGTGTTCCATTGTCTACCACTTTATAAAGAGAGAGTGCATTTGTGAAACCATGAACCCCAGTCCATTTTTAATCATAAGAAACACCTTTCCAACACCATATACCACTTTTCTATTTTCAGCCATCATTAAATCCGAAAATACAAAAATACTTTTCATCTTGCATACATCATTCAAAAACCCAAAAATATCATTTATCATTGCATCCACCATCATTGCATATTTATTTCTTGTTTGCATTGCATAACTATCCTGATATCATTCTTACACCTTGTGCTTGACAACCACAGGTGAGGTTGAGGACCAAAACATCTAACCTTGTTTTGTAGGTAACCAAAAGAAGGATAAGAAGATAAATCTACCACTTCAGATTCCCCGAGAGTTCGATATTAAACCCTCGAGTCACCCCTCGTGGGGAAAACTGTCTTCCACTTACTATACACTCTGCACTTGGAGTCTCAACCTAAATCCCGTTATTTGTGCAGGCATCAAGACTTGCTCTTCGGGATCATCAACGCACCTTCCGAAGCCGTGTGAGTGCCCAACTTCTTCGATTTCCCTGCATGCCCTATTATGCGATTTACTCCAGTAAGTTAAGACCTGGAACATGAATGCTAACATCTGTGCAGACTTGGCTTGAGCTCTGGTTTCGCTGCGCCCGTTGTGTACCATCCTGAAGGGAGCAGCAAGCAGCGTTCTTAACAAGAATGTTTCGTATTGTTTATGTCCTGGTGAAGATTGAGATACGCAGTAGCTTATTTGTTTCAGCGAATTTATTTGTGGTTGATTTTGGCGGATGGTAATTAATATTTTCTTGCAACTTGGTAGGCATGGATTTTTTCATGGTGCATTCTCAAATGATGAACATTTCTTTATTAACAAGACAAATTCCAATTCAAGTCAAGTTGATTGTTTCGTGAAAAACATGTAGATACACGAGACTGAATTTTTTTGACTGTAGCTGGTGCCATGAGGATGCCAGTATGTTTTGCTTTTTTTTAGATAATGATGAATATATTCGACAGACTTTATGCATGAGAAAGTTCCATAGTGCTTTTCATAATTTTCGATAACCTAAGTAAATCCCACATAGCAAAATTTAACTTCAGACGGCAGGCATTGCTAGATTCTTTTAGTATTGTGCATCTTGCAAATTCATGACAAGATCATCACTGCATAATCAAGGAGGATTGTCCTTTGACATATGTGTGTTCCTTCCACAATTAAAAGAAAACATCCTTTTAATTAACCTATAGGTTCATATTATCAATCAATCTATCAAATAAGAGACCGTAGCAACGCTAAACTCATTTTTGTACATGTCATTAAACTGCAAGTAGGTTATATTATGCACATCATTTTTGTACGTGTCATAAAAAATGTTCGTTGAAATTTCCCAGCCCCTTTCTGAATTTTGAATAGCCGACTCAACTTATTTCTAGGCAGTGTAGCTAAGTAGCACTATAGTATAATCTGTAAATTATGAAAAAGAAGTAAAGTAGTTGCTCCTGTAGTATTTGGATAGAAGTAATCCGAGTTATCATGGGATGATAAATGATCTCTGCATCATTGAATTTTTCATTTGTATATCCTGTCTGAAATAGTTAGTGAAGCATATTCTTTACCTTGATTTTAGTATAATTCCCTTCCTTGTGTGCACCCTCCACTTTTACCCGGGCTTGGGACCGGCATCGGCAGTGTTATGCACCCCCCTCCCCTTATGCATACCCCATTAAACATAAAAGGAAATATAATTTGAAAATAGAGTACCCTTATACCTCCAGATCAATAAGGATCATATCAAGCCTAATTATTTCACCATTACTAATCAATACTGAATTCCATAGTCTTGCTACTCTTGCCTTGATTGTAAGTTCCTTTTCTCTACTGAATATTTGAATCTCACGCAAGGTTTTGCATGCCATTGCAAATTTCACCATTGAACTGAAACATCAAACAAAAAATTAGGAATATTTGCTTGAGGACGCTTATTCCGCCTCTGAAGTGATGCATGAGATAGACAAGACATCGGTGCTCAATGTTACTTTTATAGCTAAGCGGCCTTGCAGCCGGTGCTGAATCTTGCTAAAGTTGGCGCCTTCCATGACCGTTGTCAAACTAGCAAAACCGACCAAGGTATGAGATTCCAGTAAACATATTTTGTGAGTCTATTATTCTTTTTAATTATTATTACTATGCTTGGAGAGACTGAATTCCTCTTAACTCACACTTTGCTAACATGGTCACTAAAAGAAAACATAATAAAAGAAGGAATTCGTTCCTCTCGTACGTCGTCGTCCTTTCGTCCACCAAATTCCTTCGTCCACCAGTTTTTTTTCCGTAGTCAAAGCCCCACAGCATTAACGGACATTAATTTCGTAAATCCTCCCCACACAATCAACGGGATGGCACAGCATTAATTCCTTCGTCCACCAGTTTTTTTTCCGTAGTCAAAGCCCCACAGCATTAAACGGACATTAATTTCGTAATCCTCCCCACACAATCAACGGGGTGGCACAGCATTAAACGCATCAGTTTTGGACAATCAACGGGATGGCACAGCATTAAACAGGATGGCACAATCAACTGGACAGTCAATACATTTGATTCTGACCACCAGTTTTGGACAGTCAATCAATTTTTTGACCAATCAATCCTAGACAATCAGCATTAAAACACACCTAAAAACTCCACACCGCACGCGTTGATTGAGCGAACCGATCCTTAAAACTCCGCATAGCACTTTCCCACAATACCGTGTTCCCCCTCCCCACATCCTCTTGCAAACACACCTAAATCCGGTGCTAGGTACGATCGTGAGATCTGACTTGACTATCCTGGACGCCCTCTCCGCTGCCTCGAGACAAAATCCATTTTCAGAGGCTCCCTGGGTCACCTCTACTGCTGCCAGCAAGGTAATGCCTTCTGCCCCGTTGCTGCTGCCGCCGCTGCGCACGTGCTTGATTGTTGTGATGTTTTTTCTGAATTATAGTTATCAAATCCATTACTTTGAAGCAGCCTACAATTTCCAACGCTAGATCTATCATGTTCATTTTCACGTAGATCCTTATGTGGCTTTAGGTTTATGGTAAAATAGAGGCTAGAACAGTTGCCAAAATATGTGCTTCCAATCGAGATGTGTGGAGAAATATTTCCCAGATACATTGCTACGCGGTGACACACAATTTCGGTTCTCGATAGGTCCATGCATGCAAGCGTGTACTGTGTGTCAGCAAATCATATGTTGCATGCGTGTTCAGAGAGATACCTATGTACCTTTTGAGAATTTAGTTTTTGTTTCTAACCACTTCTTGTAAAATATATAAATATTATTAAAATAATTCTGAGCGCCCTCTTCTTTCTACTGCAAACCACAACTGGCATACTGCACCAATGGAAGGGCTAGCATTTATCGCTGAGCATGCTGTCCAGCATGTGTATGATTATATAATGCAAATCAATGACCAGGACGCATTAGAGTAAGTTCTTTGTTTACCAATAGTAACTGGAATATATAGATTTTTAATAATACGCATTGTTGAGATTGTTTGATGAGTTTGCTATAATGCACATTTTTGCAGCACGATATGGATAAGAAGCTCGGAACCATACGTGATTGAAATAAGCGTCGGGATGATCCAACAGACCATCCGGGGAGCTGGACAAGTTAACCCTGACTGCTTCAATCTCGTAGTTCGTGGGCTCATATGTGCAGAAGTCGAGAGGTACGTGGGCACTCGATATGCTGGATGGAAGCACCTTTTCGACTTGCAGCTTCAAGCTCAAGCACGGGTGTTAAGGCGCTCGCCGATGTCTCAAGCTAACCGCACGGAGACATTGATTAATACCGTGCTCCCGACCACTCCTCCTACAACACATGGGACTCTCAAGTTGTAAGTGAATGTCAATTTCTCCAACGAATTCGCGTTTCGTGTTAGTTATTAACCTTTGTCTCCATATTACAGTATGTAATTCCATTGGCTGGCATGGGCACATATACTCTTCTTGTGGTCAACATGGACACAAGGAGGACATTTCTAATTGATCCATCCTACCATTTGGATCATAACGAGAGATATTTTCACCATAGCGAGGTGAGAAGGGAGAGCACAGCTGTGATGGAAGAATTTAATGAGATGATGTGATCCATGCACCCCGGATGGAATACCCAAGTCGCGGAGTGGCCAATGGACAGCCATAATGTATTGGCGCTCCATAATAACAGGTAATGTAATTAACTTATTTGATATACCTATGTCCTTAGGAACATATTAATTTCAAAGATACATTTATACAGCAACGACTCCGGATTCACTGTCCTGGAGCACATGGCCAGCGTTGATGGCACGAACCGACTTGCTACACGCATCCCTAACGTATGTACATATACACCGGCTCTCGGTGCTTGTTGCAACATTTCTTGTATTTTTCTGGCCATTTGATCTTTTTTTTGTTTCACACCTTTCTAGGATCCCTTGGAGCTTAGGAAGCAGTTCATGGTTCATCTTCTGAAGTTCAAAGATAATTTAGCCCTACACAACATCCCGGACGCAATAAAAGCTCATTTGGCTTTCATGAGGGCCTGAATATGTGCTCTTTACCATGTTTTTGTCGGTAGTACTATATTCAGATATTTAGTACTTCTATCTCTCCTATCTAAAAGAAAAGTTTGGTTCTCATGTTTACGTCAAAGTTTTCGTCCAACTTTTATTCGTCATTGGCTCGCTTGGCGTGATTCTTCAGAATGTTTTGGCTACAGCTGGATATTTTGCACGTCCGTGGGATAAACTATTGGCTACAGCTGGATATTTTTCATAATTTTTTGAAACTCCCATTTATATCAAACTGCAGTGTGATCAAACATGATTACACATATTCCCCTTGTGAATCAGCGTACGTTAATTTCAAATGGATAGTACATATGCTTTGAGTTTAACCAAATTCATCGCTCAAATAGTGATCAAACATGATTACACATATTTTTACTATGTGCTAATACTGTGTTATTTGTACATTAATACATTATGTATATAAGTTGGCCATACAACTCTTTGTTCATGAGCAGGGGTATGTTTTTTCTTCTGCGTGTGCGGCTGGTAAAGAAAATGCTTGATGGAGCATGATTACACATATTTTTTTGTTCGGTGATGCTCATAATGATTGAGCTTGTCTTCATCTTTCGAACCTCACCAAAAATAAAATCTGCGCTGCTTCAGAGTTGCCGCCTTTAACATGAGAGAAAAATTGTGGACTCATTTACATTGTGAAACAAAGAAAGGTTTATCTTTTAGCATGGCATGGGGTGGATAGGCAGACGCTACGTGAAAAAAAAACTCATACCATGACATAATAGTGCACATTTTGAGTGAGTGATGTGGAAATGAACAGATATTATGATTGGAAATAAATACTTACTCATAGTAAAAATACATAGTAGGAGAGATGTTTGTTGTGACGGACTTTTGTCGCGATGGTACAGGAACTTGCTCAGTATCATGTTTGATTCGTGAGAATTAAACTAATCTTTTGGTCAAATCATCTATTTATTTTTACATCCGTAGCAACGCACGGTCATTTAACTAGTTAAGCAAAACGCATGGAGCATACCGTACGCAGGTAACACATGCCCTGGCTAGGGAGAAGATTTTCATTATTCTTTTGACTCATTAATCATAAAAATTGAGTACCACATCATTCAAAATTAATTATAAAAAATTTACAACATGAAATTAAAATATAGATAAACCCATTTTCATGAAAAACTTGATGATTATAGCACATTAATAAACAAAAAAATACAAGACATTGTGTGCATCTTGTATGCTCTCCTCGCGGGAGCATGCGGCGAGGCGTGGCCGGCGGCAGGAGCATCTCGCCGTCGCCTTCTTTCCTTGCTATGCTCGCTAACTCTATGTTCTCTCGATATATCGAGAAGAGCATATTGTCTCCCTTCGCTCGTATGGAATGTAACCTAACAGGCCGCTCCTCCTCGTGTTGGACTGGGGAAAAATTTATTTGCAAAAAGAAAAAAGAAAACTTCTCGGGGCCGACCGAGTCTAGCCATGCTTGGCCCAAGGTCGTTTCGGTCCAGTAAAGGAAGCTCGGCTCGGTCCATCGCTGTAGCGGGCCGAGTCAAGCTCGTAGCGAGCTGAAAGCTGGGTTCATACGTCGAGCGTTAGGTACGATTGCGATGGCCTGTTCCTGTTGATCTCATTTTTTTCCAATATCAATAAGATCTCCGTACGGTTGCGGTGGCCTTGCTGTAGACCACACGGTTCATGTTTCTCGTCGGCGGCGAGCAGAGGGTACCCTAGGCGGTGGAAGCGGGCCTGTTTCATTGGCGTTCTTTGCCCACGGTGACACAGGCGGAGCCAGTAGGGGGTCGAGGAGGGTCGACCGACCCGGCTCAGTTTTGGCGAGAAAAAAAATTACTTTTAGATATAAAGACATACTCTCTCCTGTCTGCCCCGCTCCTCCCACACTCGTCCCAAATCCCCTGCCAAATCCCAATCCCCTGCTTATCCCGCTCCTCTCCACGCCCGTCCCGGTGGCCCGCCCCCGCCCGGCCGCCCCCGCGTTCCCGGCGGCCCGCACGCCGGCGCCGCGAACAAGGAGCCTGCGCCGCGGACGCCCCACCTCGCCCCCGAGCTCGCCCGGTCGCCCCCGCCGCACAGCTCAACCCGGCCGCGAAGAAGAAGACGGCAGCTCCCCGGGTCAAGAAGGGGGCGGCGCAGGATGCTGTCGACCGTCCTCCTCCGACTCCTTGCAGGAAGCCGGCGACAAGCCTTGCAGCTGGCTGTGCTGCAGACAGCACCGTGGTGGACGCCCTCCACCCGTTCGACGAAATGCCCGCGAGGTCAAATTTTCATCTAAAGCGTTTTCTGTCAATTTCTTTTGTTCTTATATGTATGTCCGATGTCGTTGATAAATTGATTGGTGAACTTGTTCTCAAATATTTGAGCTATATGTATGTCGATTTGGAGCAGCCCAGTTTTGATTGTTTGAGCTACTTGTATGTCAGATTTGAAAGATCAAAGTTTTGATTATTTGTGCTACTTGTATGTCAATTTGTAGGGATCAAGATTTGAAAGAGCAAAATTGATGACAAGAAGATTATGCTATGTTTCCATTCCTACAATGATCGTAGAGGTCATCTTCCTCGACATTTTCGACTTGCCAACATGGATACAACATAGTGGTATGATACTATCTTATGAAAATGTAGCTCTATTTTGTATGTTCTTCTTGTTATTTATTGTCATTTCATAGTTGTACTTGATGAAATATGCAAATTGGATCAGTTTGGACCTTTTTTGTCGAATACACTTGTTTTTCTGGCATGAAAAAATTTAAAGCTTATTTTTCCGACTCGGCTCAGTTCAATTCCTGTCTCCGCCACTGCACGGCGATGTTTGATGGGATTAGGGTTGTGTCAATGAGAATGGCCGCTGACGGTGATGTTTGATGGAGCTAGAATAGGGTCCCATAAGAGAGAATGGCATTCATTAGTGGAATTGTATTAGTTACCCATCGCCCTCATCGAGAATGAGAGTGGCGTCGTTCTTTGTCCGCGACAATTTGATAAACATAAAAAATACAAAACATTGTGTGCATCTTGTATGCTCTCCTAGCCGAAGCATGGGGCGAGGCGTGGCCGGCATCGGGAGCATCGCGGCGTCGACTTCTTTCCTTGATATGATCGTGGTTGTAGATACATACATATATGACCTACTAGACATCTGGATGCACCAGACCTGTGCAGCTTGACCTAGAACTATCAATGTTATCGAACAAAGGTTTCATTTTCTTTGCTAGAAAAAACATTTTTGTTTTCTCGATTGCAATTTTTTATTTTGTAAATAACCTATCAAATATTTGTTGCAAAATTGGACCAATGAACCACATGATAGTTCTAGTTTAAACTGTCTAGGGTTGGCGCATGTGGGTCCAACATTCTAGTAGGTCATATAAGTATATATCTACCATATTTGGGATATGTGGACCCACATGCATGGCTACCATTTATTTTTTGACACTCCTCCCCATTTTTGCTTACACAAACCATGTATAACCGAATCCTCAGGTTGCATGTGGGTCCTCATATACAACTATATGGCTCTAAGTATTGCATGTGGGTCCACATGTCCCGGATATGGTAGCTCAAAATAGATAGGAGTGCTGCATGTCGGTCCACATGATTCAAAAGTGGTAGATACATACCTGTATAACCTACTAGACATCTGGACCCACATACACCAGCCGTAGACAGCTTGATCTAGAACTATCATGTGGGTCCCATAACATGCAACATGGTTAGGAGTGTTGCGTGTGCGTCCACATGTCCCAAAGGTGGTAGATATAAAACTAGATGGCTATGAGTGTTGCATGTGTGTTCACATGTCTCGGATGTGCTAGCTCAAAATGGCTAGGGGTGCTGGATGTGAAACCATATGTTTCAAAGGTTGTAGATACATACCTATATGACCTAATTGACATCTGGACCCACATACAGCGGCCCTAAACATCTTGATCTAGAACTATCATGTGGGTTCTGTCGTGTCTTGGATGACGGACACCGGGAGTAAAGGATACCCCTTTTTAGGTTCGGCACGGGGCGCGAAGGAGGCTGGAAGACGTCTCACCCGGGAGGTGTTCGCCAAGTTCTTCGACGGGACGGACAGGCAAACAACATAGAGGTAGACGAAGAGCAGATCCTGCCCTAGGGAGATCACCTCTCTCTGCCCTCTGAACCCTAGTCTAGTCTTGTCTTGCATCCAGCTTGCTCCCCTTGCCTCGGTGCCTTGGCCCTCCTTTTATAGGCTAAGGGGATACCACAGGCGCACGCGAGGAGCGTGAGGGGTTTTGGCGGGAGAAAACCCCTCGGCGGTCTTTGGAGGAGACGTGACCTCTTCTCCTCCAAGTATCTTGAGTGATGTCGCTGTCAACCTTTAGGAAAGGAGGGGCGGGCGGTACTGACAGCCCCACCCACCACGCCTAAGGCAGCGTCCTTCGAGGCGCGGCCTTCATCTTGGCACCCAAGTCTTCTACCAGCTTACTGCACGAGCTGGCGTGCTTATCCTTTCATCGGTACGGACGGAGAACCCGGAGGCACGCCCGGCCTCCTGCCGGGTGCCTGGACCCGGGGGCGCTCCATCTTGATCTCCGGGAGATAGGTGACCCGGAAGGCCATCTGGTCCTTAGCCGCAGTTTGTCGATGCCGAACTTGACGTGCCTCCTTGGAGGTAGATGGGCTGGCCCATCTACCATTCTTGACTCCTGGCCTTGTCCATCTTCCCGGTGGGCCCAGGTTGTGGACCCACTTTGGCCGCATCAGGGAACCCCATGTTCCACTGTTGCGACAGTTCCATAACATGCAACTTGGTTAGGAGTGTTGCGTGTGGTTCCACATGTCCTAAAGTTGGTAGATATACAACAAGATGGCTATGAGTGTTGCATGTGGATCCACGTGTCCCGGATGTGCTAGCTCAAATAGCTAGGGGTGTCGCATGTGGGTCCACATGTTTCAAATGTGGTAGATACATACCTATATGACATACTAGACATCTGGACCCACATACACCAGCCGTAGACAGTTTGATCTAGAACTATCATGTGGATTCCATAACATGCAACTTGGTTAGGAGTGTTGCGTGTGGGTCCACATGTCCCAAAGGTGGTAGATATATAACTAGATAGCTATGAGTGTTGCATGTGGATCCACATAACCCGGATGTGCTAGCTCAAAATGGCTAGGGGTGCTGCATGTGGATCCACATGTTTCAAAATGTGGTAAATACATACTTATATGACCCACTAGACATCTCGACCCACAAACACCAGCCTTGGACAGATTGATCTCGAACTATCATATGGGTCCCATAACATGCAACATGGTTAGGAGTGTTGCGTGTGGATCCACATGTCCCAAAGATGGTAGATATACAACTAGATGGCTATGAGTGCGGCATATGAGTCCACATATCTCTAGGTAAAAATGGCTATGGGTTTTGCATGTGGGTCCACATGTGCCAAATATGGTAGATACATACTTATATGAGCTACTAGAAAGTTAGACCCACATGTACCAGCCCTAGACAGCTTAAACTAGAACTAACATGTCGGTCCCACAACATGCAACACGGTTAGCCGAGCTGCCTTTACTGGACCGAAACGACCTCGGGGAGCCTGGCTCGACTCGGTCGGCCCCGAGAAGCTTTTTTTCTTTTTGCAAATAAATTTTTCCCCAGTCCAACACGAGGAGGAGCGGCCGTTAGGTTACATTCCATACGAGCGAATGGAGACAATATGTTCTTCTCGATATATCGAGAGAACAGAGAGTCAACAAGCATAGCAAGGAAAGAAGGCGACGGCGAGATGTTCCTGCCGCCGGCCACGCCTCGCCACATGCTCCCGCGAGGAGAGCATACAAGATGCACACAATGTTTTGTATTATATTTATGTTTTTTAATGTGCTATAATCATCAAGTTTTTCATGAAAATGGATTTATCTATATTTTAATTTCATGTTGTAAATTTTTTATAATTAATTTTGAATGATGTGGTACTCAATTTCTATGATTAATGAGTCAAAAAATGATGAAAATCTTCTCCCTAGCCAGGACATGTGTTACCTGCCTACGGTATGCTCCATGCGTTTTACTTAACTATATAAAGGACACGAAATTATATATTTTAGTTTGTAAGATGCATACTATATCACCAAGGCAGGTCTAACGGAATTGTTGTGCTCCTTTGGCTGCAGCCGTGGGTCCTGGGTTCGATTCCTAGCAGCCACTTATATATTGCTGCCTTTTTTCCCAGTTTTACTTACAAGCGGCCAGTCTTATTTACAAGCGTGCGGCCGGCTCAGGCCAATATCCAAGTCGGCTCGGCTCCGGATATGAAAAAAAAAGGCTCCAATGTAGTTAAAACAAATTTAGCAATTAATTAATGACGAAAGACATAATTACCCTTTCAAATTTGGGGAGATGGGTACACTGAAGCAGAGCCCTAGAGATTTAGGACGTGTTTGGTAGCCAGCGGTCACTTTGAGCAGTCATTTTGGGCTCCCTGTGGACAGGCTCCAGAGGGCCTGCTGAGTAGAGTCACCTCTAAAACCATGTTGTGGTTGTTGTTTTGTATCCTGCAGTAAAAAAGAAGCTCTGTTGGTGCAGGACAACCAAACAACATGCCCAGCGGTAGCCCATGTTATTAGCCATCTATCGTATCCTAACATATCGTATCCTAGTACCGATCCTAGTTGATACGATAGATAAACTAGGATCTTCTTGTATCCCAAGTTATTAGCCATCTTGGCCACCAAGTCATGTACTCCTATATATATCTCATGAGGGTCACCCACACAAATATTAGGGTTCTATATTTTCTACATGGTATCAGAGCGGTTAGTCTCACGACGCCGATCTTAGGACTTACACCACTTCCACATCGCGCGTCGCCCCTAGGGAGATCAATCTCCTCTCCTCGGGGGCGCGGCATCCGATCTAGATCAAAAATCTGATCGGTTCTTAGATTCAATTTAGTTCATAGTTTAGATTAGATTTTCGAAATTCTCACCCGTAGATTCGATCCACTTTAGCCAAATAAATCCCTATATCTACATGACCCTCAAATCCGGCGAAAATCGGTACAGATCGGTGCAAAACCGGCGGACCAGATGGCGGCCACAGCACACGGCGGCGAGAAACCAGACCAGACGAGCTCGCGGCGATCTGGACGACTGGACGTCGGCCTCAGCTACCATGCGCACGAGCCGCGTCCCGCGTGGAGGTCCATGCATGCATGAGGGCATGAGGCAGCTGGGTGCAGGCGCCGCTCGTCTCCAGCGTGACCGTCAGATGGGTATGCATGTATATTTCCTGTACCAAACCATAGATGCATGCGGGACTTCATATATGTACCCGGGATCACGACATCTGCTGTACATGTACACGTCTTCAACACCAGCATCTGATCTACACTGCATCAAGCCGAACTACACCAAGCCTACGACTACGTGAAGATCATCGTCGAGTTCTACATCGCCAACACAATCATCGTCAAGGTCTACATCCACGTGGTCTTTTTGCCGACGCCGCTCAAAAACACGTCGCCGCCGCAAATCCTTGCCGCCGCGCCGCACAATGACAAAACCCGCCGCCGCCGCCGCAGATCCCTGCCGCCGCCGCACAATGACACCAAAAAACCCGCCGCCGCCGCAGATCTTGCCGCCACCGCACAATGACATAAAAAACCCGCCGCCGCCGCAGATTCTTGCCGCCGCCGCACAAAACCTAAGAAACTACATCCAACATCGCGCAATTTTTTGCGCCTCCGGCGCTATAGGCTACAACAACCACGACCACAACACCTCGACCATGGCTACATCACGACCGACTATCTCGACATCGACATCAAGGGCAACGTCTACAACAACACATCGGCAACAACTCCAGTTAACACCGTCCGCGTCGTCACTTGCATCCACGCCACTCCCGCTGTGACTGCGGGAGGGAAGAGAGGAAAGACCATCAGAGACGCAGTTGATGATGGCGGAGAGGAGAAGACGACGAAAACGCAAGACTTCAAATCCAGTCGCAATCGTTCGCTTCACTCCCGCTATGACTGAGGGGAATGTTAGGATACGTATATGATAGATAAACTAGGATTTTCTTGTATCCCAAGTTATTAGCCATCTTGGCCACCAAGTCATGTACTCCTATATATACCCCATGAGGGTCACCCTAATAAACACACAAATATTAGGGTTCTATATTTTCTACAACATACATGTCGAAGAAGTTCTGGAGGCGCGAGTCAAAGCTGCTGTCAGTGATCTGCTGATCTGCTGCCAGATCTCGCGCAGCTCGTCCTTGTTGATGCGGTACACCTGCATCTGCCGCCGCCGGCTGAGCGTGTCCAGGAGCTCCATGGCGAACTCCTCGGACCCCGGCATCCCTGCATACCAAATGTGGCGAGTGATTCAGAAGAAGCCGAGTGGGCTGAGGAGGATTACTTCTTTCGAGGGAACGAACCTATGCACTGCGGGAAGTCGGTGCGGGAGATGTATCCCTCCCGTGCGAGGTGGTCGAAGTTGCGCTGGACCTCCATCCAGGCGTTGCTACTGCCGTTGCTGAACCGGAGGCGCCTGACTTGGTGAGGTCGAGCTGCGCGCGGTCGGCCCAGATGCCTGACGACGGCCTTGCGGCGGCCGAGGGCTCGCCGCCCCCGACGAGATTCGCGCAGCTCCAGGTGCGCGTGAAGCGCTTGGCGAGGTCCTGCGAGGACTGCAGCAGCCGGTGCGACGAGGTCCGCATGATCGTCGGTGACCGTGACCGCGACGGCTCCGTCGAGGACGGCGACGACACGGCCGCCGCCGCTGCAGCAGCTGTAGCCGGCTCGACACTGAGCACAATGGTGTGGTTCTCCTGCACGTCGAGCGTGACCTCGACGACCTCCTTGCCGTCGTCGGAGCTGGTGCTGGCGCCGCTGACAGCTGGGCGTCGGATCATTCCTTCCGCACGCTGCGGTCGCGGCTGCTTCCGCCCGCCACAGCTACGGCCCACAAACTGGTTTTACGGTTCCCAGGTTCGGTTCTAATCATTGGGAAGTGGACTTTAGCACACGACGACCTTTTGTCTAGTACAACAATCTCACAAGATTTGTCCGGTTTGACTATGCCAATGCAAGATTTTCTTAGCACGGTTTCGTAAGTATTTTACTTACGGTGCAGTGTGTTGATCCGCACGAAGTTTTAGATTGGCACTCAGCTCAGATCATCTCAAGAGGAACAAGCGAGCCCGACTTGTTGGACGACCTGGACGTGGAGTGGAACCATTTTTAAATCATCTTTTGCGAAACACAGTACAACGCAGACGCTCACAAACACGCACGTACACTCACCCCTATGAACGCACACACGCACACCCTACCCCTATGAGCACCTCCGAGAGACTGAGCCGGCGGATGGTCTTAAGATTGACGAAGTCACCACGGGCGCGCCGCCTCCCACTAAAGAATATTCCGCCTAAATGAGAAACATCAGCGTCAAACCTGGGGTTTGAACTCTGGTGGGCTGGGGGTACAACCACCCTCTTAACCATCTTGCCACAGGCAAGTTCTCAACCATTTTTAAACCATCTTGTTGGTTCTCTCAGACTCTCACTCTCACGCCACACATCAGTGCTCTGCAGTGTGATGAGTTGATTCAAAGTTCCCTTTGAACCGATTTTTTACTACGCTATGGTTGTTCTTAAGAAATGACACATTTGCATAGGCCTGATGAAGGGGTAAGGACGAAGACTTGCCTCCAGCTTGTTTAAGTGTTTCTAGTCATCCCTAAGTGGTCCTAGTGATAGGAAGACCTATTTTTTCGGCAGGGGTAGCTGGTGGGCCGGTCCATCGACATGTGTCTCTACTATTTCGTCTACAACTTCAGCGCCTCCCTCTTTTTTTTTCCCCCGACTCCGGACCACCCGTCGTTGCCTGAACAAGGGCGTAGACGACCGAGGGGGTAGACGGCGACGATGCCGATCAAGAGAGAGAGATGGAAACAGAGAGGAGAGTGATACTGGGAGATGAGTGACGCTACGCGTGGGTAGGGTGGTTTATGGCTGGGCTACTGGTGACGTGTCTAATAGGAACACACCATTGTTATCTCGTTAGTAGTGGCGTGTGCGTGCTAGACACGCCACTGGTATTACATGTCTTGTCTAATCACCTGGTCCCAATGGCGTGTCACTTCTACAGGCACGCCGCCGTACTAGCGTTGAGTCGAAAAGTGACACGCCATTTTTTAATACCAGTGGAGTGTCACTATGGTGGCACACAACTAATATTTAGGCCCCTAGAAAGTTTTTTTCTAGTAGTGTCCGCACCCGACCCGCCCCCTAAGTTCATTCCTCGCCTCCATTTACGTCGTTGTGACGATCTGCATCGTTTCCAGCTACGTTGAGCTCCCTTCCTTGCATCTTCGACGACATCATGGCCATCCTCCTCTTCGGTGGCGGGACGGTCATTGTCCCTTCTTTTTCCTGGCCATCCACCTCTTCTTTTCTCTTCTCCAGTCAAGAATCCGGTCACTGTCCGCTGTAACGAGCCAGGCCCAGACACATTATAGCATACGTGTTGAGCCGCTAACGGATTTACCCAGACACTCTAACAGACGCAACGGGCAACAGGCGGCAAATAGGACTTACTCTTTAAAAATTGTCATCGTGGTTGCCACATCTGAAACTCCATAAACATGGGCCCAGTACATTACAGCCAACTAAGACCCAGTCCTTTTGGACTTCCAGGATGACTTCTCGGAGAAGCTGACCTACCCCCAACTTACTACCCAACTTACTGTAGAAGCTGTCCCCAAAATTTGGTTAGTCTTTCAAATAAATTTAGGCTGAACTAGTTTAAAAGTCTAAATTTATGATGCGGCTTCTTCAGGAAGTTGGGGCGAGGGCAGCTTAAGCCGTCCTGGAAGCTTAAAAAAATGGGCCTAAACCGGGCCGGGCTGTGCTTCATCGTCTCCTTCGGCCAAAACTAACCTCCCGCTTCCCAGTCCAAAGTCCAAACCCTCCCCTCCTCAACTTCTTCTACCCGCACCGCGCCGCGATGGAGTCCGACGGCGAGGAGGAGGCGGCGGCGACCCCGGGGCCCGCCACCCCCGCCGCGGCGGCGGGGAGGCTGAAGGGATGCCCGGAGCTATCGGTGGACGGCGACATGCGCGAGATGGCCAAGACGGCCGCCTGGAGCGTCAGCTCTTGCAAGCCCGGCAACGGCGTCGCCTCCCTCCGCGACGATAGCCTCGACACCTACTGGCAGTGAGTTTCCTACCACCCCCACCCCTGCGGGCCCCCCTCGAAATTTCTCGCTCTTCTCCCGGAATCAGAAGCTGAGTAGCTGTTGGATTTGGGTTTTCTTGGTCAGGTCAGACGGCGCGCAGCCGCACCTGGTGAACATACAGTTCCAAAAGAAGGTGCAGCTGCAGGTAAGAACGACGAGGATGCCGAGTTGTCTGCTTCTTCCGTTCAATTCTCTTTCGAATGGTGCGTAATTTGCCTGTACTCTCTTCTGAATCTGTTCCATGGTGGCACAGCTCGTCGTACTCTACGTGGACTTCAAGCTCGACGAGAGCTACACGCCCAGCAAGATCTCCATCCGGGCCGGCGACGGGTTCCACAATCTCAAGGTAACTCCCTTCACTGCGTTAAATCATTTCAAGAATGAATGTTCAGAGGCTTGTGGTGAATCTTGGGATTTCCATCCTTGATTGTTTGATCCAACGTAGCAGAGAGGTGCGCGGTGAGAGCACACATGCATCTCTAAAATTCTAGATTATGATCTGTGGACGATAGTGAGAGCACTTTGCAAAAGTTGTTGTTTGCGGCTCACATGTGAGGTCTGACAATCCCAAATTCGATTTCTACCCATTTCAGCCAAATATCTGTTTTTATGCAGCTTAAACAATTTAGATTTAGCCATTTTGTAGCAGAATTTGATGTCTGCTTCAGCCAAATATCCGCAATGCTATTATGTATTATGCATATATACGGTAAAGCTGTACAGGAAGAATTAGTCTCGAACAGTATGTACTGTGCCAGATAGGAGAGCAATTGGCAAGGAAGTACTTTTTTCTTTTCTTTTGGTGGCAAAGGCAACGTAAGTCTCCATCTTTATTATGAATCAATGAAGATGCTATTTTTCCCAATGATGGTCTGAGGTCTAGTATATTTACATGGTTGTATCCTCAAGGCATTAGGAGTGTCAATACTCACAAGCTGGTGTTATACATAGGTTCTTGAAGGCCTCCCATACTCCAGCTGTTGTTTTCTTTTGGCTTGATTGTTGCTTGATTAATGTCTTTGTGACTTGTACGGATCCATTAAACAGTATTTTCTACTGTCTAGGCTGACCAAACAAGTGATTGTGAGCTGCTATATATTAGTTTTTTTTTTTTTTGCTCTGTTGGTGGTGAGGTATGGCAGTGAGGAGAAATCGAAAGGCTTGTCATATGGCTGCCTCCCGGGACGGACGGCCATGGAAGAATCGAGATCCTCTCATCGTCTTCTTTATCGTTCTGGGATGGTAGTAGCATGATGTGATACGGCAAAAGGATTTTCTCTGAGCCATCATTTTTACCTAGGTGTCAAGCATTCATGATTCTTCTTGTCGTTCCTTTCATGGACGTCTGTTGAAACACTTCTCTTTTACCCTGATGGGCTTCTGTTCTCTTCTGGCGGTCTGGTATGGTCATTGTCTTGATCGTACAGTAAGCTAAAAAAAAGAATATGATTGCACGTGATTTGCCAATGATAGTCATGCCTCAAATTCCAGTAGAATTTACAAGCCACTGCTCTGCTGCAACTGCAATGTCCACTTCTGCAAAAGTACATTTTGATGTAGTTGGAGCCTGGAGGTCTTCATCTTGTACCAAACCTGATATCAGGCTGTGATTGATTCTTTTTTACATCTGGGTTTCCAGACCTGGGGGCTACTGCGTGTTCTGATGTGTTAAAGGATTACACAACATTATTGTTGCATCATATTCTCACATACCATAGGATTGCATTCCAGTACTGAACTATTGATTCGGAAGCTTGATCAGTTCTGCAATGCAGTAGCTGTTGTCCAGTGAAAATTGAATTGATCGTTTCAAGTTACAGTGATAATATTGTCTTAATCTGAAATACTGGACCATTGTATTTACTATTTACCATGCTTCCAGGAAATTAAACGGTGGACCTTTTGAAGCCAGTGGGATGGGTTCACATATCATTATCTGGCACTGATCCCCGGTAGGCATTTCTTAACTTAACCATATCAGTCCTACGATGCCTTTATTTTCTTCATCTCGCATTGAAATTTCAGAAGGTAGCTCACATTACCATCTGATTACGTACTACGCTTTGGAATTTCCAAAATAGTAAAATTCCCTTTTGACATGTTGCCATGTTAGCTACTGCACACGTAATTTCATGGTTTAGCATGCTACTAATGCTGTTTTTGCTAGTCCCGAAATCCTTGGACTCGACAAACTTAGATACTCTGTCGAAGTGTAGCATATCTGACGCTGCAGCTAAGAGCTAGCTCATTCAGTTTAATAATATCCATTATCTTTCCAGAGACATATAATATTGCCCACAAGTACTCTAGGTATACACGACGATTTCAGAACTGATTTGAGAGTGATACTGTTTGGATCCCACTGCTTAATTTTATGGCCTTTGCGGACAGTTTGCATAATTCTCTTTCTTGGCATATTTGTGCAGAGAAACATTCATTCATACATTTATGCTCCAAATTGCGGTGTTGGCCAACCACCTGAACGGGAGGGACACACATGTCCGACAGATCAAGATATTTGGGCCTCGGCCGTAAGTTGGATTTCGTACAAGCAGCCACCCGACCATCTATTAGCATTCCACACACGAGAATATAGTTAATCATTTCTCATGTTTGTCTGTGTAAAACAAAAGGTTAAAATTCTAAGTGGAAGGCCCGTGCAAACATAGGAGACCAGAAGAAAAAAAAACATATATAGGAACAGTGTAGTGCTGGTACCATGATACATTGCTGACCACGGGTTCTGAGCTCATGTAGAAGTAGATGTTGGCATAAAATCGCATACACTACACTTGCTGAGACTACCCATAGTGGGAGTAACATATGTAGTAACATAAGTGCCACATAAGCACAAATGATGATGTGGCATGCAATTAAAGAAGAGAGATTGTGGTGGTATCATAGGTAGATACCGTAACATAACGGATTTCGAGACAAGATGAGTCTATAGGCTAATAAATGCATGACTATATGATACTCCCTCCGTTTCTTTTAGTATGCGTTCTGGGTGAAGAACGGATACCAAGGTAAGCATGCGAGAAGCTAAATTAGAGGCTGTATGGACTAATTTATCCTTGGTGCATTAATTCCATGCATGTACAGCTGCCGTGAAACCATGCATGCACTGGTTAATCTTGCCTCCCTCCGCTGCAATCAAAGCACGCATGGCCAGCTACACACGTCAAGTGGGGGTATATTAGGAAATTAACAACACAACGCAAAGTAAAAAGGAAAAATTTAGAAAAGCTAGAACGCATAGTAAAAGGAAACGGAGGGAGTACCACACATATGTTACTACAACTATAGAGGTAGTAATATAGACTAGTATCATATGCATGATACTAGTGTATGATACTCCCCACTATGAGTAGTCTGATAACCTCAACTGAACTGCGAATTTAATGGTGCCTACACTATAGTCACCGTCCTATCTTTATTGACATGCTGTTTCTTGTGTTCCAGGAACCCTGTCCCCCACCAGCCATTCCACTTCACTTCCAGGGAGTGCATCATGTATTCCGCTGTCAGATGACAATCGATGAGCCTAGTTTCTTTGAATCCACCGTATCGGGCTTCTAGGTCCGGAACTTGGATCGTGGTCCGGGAGCTTCATTCTTCCATTGCTGTACACACACACAGATCAACAGCAGTAACTCGACCTGTTAACATGTATAGTACCATGTAACTGCTGTTTATTTCATCTCTGTGCAGCAGTTACAACATCTCTTACATTACACTCCATGCGTTGTAAGATTATTATCTTTCCCTGCAGTGTAGTAGCAGGTTCTTCCAATCTGTTTTTCTTGTCTCCCGAGCAAACGAAAAACACTCCAGTGCAGTCGAGGCCTGATATAGTGAGGCTGTTATTTGAGATCTTCATTTCTCGTTGATGCCTGCTGCTACTGCTAAAGGCTACTGAATACTGGGCCGGGCCTTTCTACGTGTACGCCCGGACTGGGCCACGCTTATTTTGTTTTCTTCATTGGGCTCTCATATTATCAGAAGAAAAAAACAGTTGCGCTCTCCGCAACAGCACCTCAAGCGACGATGTGAGTAAAAGTTTTTGGCCCACTCAAGCATGTGCTATTCAATGTGCTAATACTCAGAGGACAGATTCTAGAAACCAGGACTGTGGCGCCGTCTCCTTCCACGGCTCGCCATCACGTGGTACACGGGAGGGAGCTCGGTCGGTCGTGACAATGGCGTCTACGGTGGAGGAGCGGCCGGGCCCCAGGCTGCGTTGTGCCCACCACCCATCTGCAAACATAAATGCCATGGCTGCCAGTTTGAAGTTTCTTTCCTCTTGCCATAACTTTTTTTTGCACAATTATTTTCATTCTACAAATCAAACATCCTCACTGAAAAGAAATCTTTGGAAGTGAGCGAGAATTGCCCATTCTGAATGGGGAATGGATGATCAAAAAAGAGGGGGGGGGGGGGGGGGGGGGGGGGGGGATGGAAGAAAATAACCATCTCCACAATTTTTGTTTGCTTAAGGGTCATCTTCGCCTAAGCCAGCCTGACAAACGGTATTAAGACCTGTACCGTGCACAGGGTTTATAAATTCCGTCACCGTCAGGTCATATCGTTGTGGTACAGTGCAGACAGACATGCGCGTGCGCACGTTGCCGCCGGCTCGATTCAACATTTCAACCAACGGAAGCATAGATACATAGTCAACATTCGCGGCCGTGCATGCTGCCAGGCTATCATGTCAGCCATGTTCTTCCCAATTTTTACTTACTAATCATTTTTCTTGGTTCCAAATTTTCATCAGTATTTAAGTACTCGTGAGCTCTGTACAAATTATTATCGTGAGGTACTCGCTCTGTTCCAAATTAATTGACTTGGTTTTGTCTAAATATAGATGTATCTATACATGTTTGATGTCTAGATACATCCGTGTGTAACAAAATGTGTGTCAATTAAATCCGAACGGAGGGAGTAGTATTGTTTTCCCGACACATATATATTGGACCGGAGGTATCCAAGTTCTCATCCCAACCAAAGATGCTCCAATAGACCAATACGAAATACGCTGCGTGCTCCATAGACCATAGGTAGATATATAAACAAGATTAAGACATGTTTGTTTGTCTCCATGTACGTCATCGATCGAGGGATCATATTTTATCTCAGCCGAGTCGTAAACAAACCTGTCATCCTCTATATAAAAACTGTCAAGAAGGAGTAGGAGTTGAAGAAGAATTGCGTAGGTCAGCAGGCAGGCGACAGGCCATAGGTAGGTGACGACTTCAATATTGCAACAGCTTGCAATGTAGGGTCTTGACACGAATGATTAGGGCCGGTGGGCTGGCTTCCTCCGTGCATGCTTGTTAATTTACATGGGGCCCACCTACAGAG
Source organism: Poa pratensis (assembly GCA_947311845.1). Lineage (NCBI taxonomy): Eukaryota > Viridiplantae > Streptophyta > Magnoliopsida > Poales > Poaceae > Poa > Poa pratensis. The sequence goes on from CAMZMU010000038.1 coordinate 49,048,766, forward strand.
ATTAACAGGATACTCCCATGTCCCATGTACTCCAGCTCTGATATTCAGGGGAATTCGTTTGCAATCCAGCTCTGATACTAGAGTCAGAAACACTTGTATTGTTAGTACGTTATTGCTCGTGGAACTAGTATTAAAGTCATCTGACATTTAAATATATTCCTAGATTTTCTTTTTCTATACAATGTTTCTAATCTATTTGTAGGACTGAGAAACCATGAAAAAAAATCTATATAGTACGTTGGATGCAGTTTTATAACAAAGTTTCAGTGATCTTTTATTACATGACAACTAGGGAAAATGCTCGACCTCTCACCGAAATCCATGTGATTTTCCGCGGTGCAATCAAATAATAAACCCAACATGTCATGACATGAAATATGTGTGCTTCTTATTTTCTGTTCCCATGTATTTATTTTTCCTCTTTTTAGAATCATGTTAATAATATGACACAATTGGTGAGGAAAATTGACCAAAGCCAAACGATTTTAGAAATGCACGCATTTTAGCAATTTATATATATAATATGTAGTATATTGTAAACCTACTTAAATAATACTAAAAGTGAAAGCCCAAACATTGGGTATTGTCTTTGCTTTCAAGAACAAATAAGATCAAACTAAAGGAGCCAGATGTAGATATCCATCAAGATTCGTGGTCAGATGATCCCCTTTACTGCTACTTGTCTTCTCTTTTCCACATTCTTAGTATCCAAGGCATAGATTTCTGCAAAGCAAGGAGATTTTATATTCAGACCAGGGCGCATTAAGGAATCTTAAACTTTTGATCAACTACAGAGCTGACAGGAGACTAATAAAGCTAGTGCTGGAGATTTCCAGCTGCATCCATGCCTCCCTGCATATATACACTACTTTAAGAATGCTAAAAATATAACTTAAAAATACAATGTACTATCACGGATGTGTCCAAGTAGGGGATTTGCCGATGGTTTTTTCTCCGTGCAAACTAATCCAAAACTTGCTCTGACATTGAGAAAAACTTTTCAGTTTGACAAATCCTAGGGACATTGCAGTATAGTGTGTAGAAATGCAGTTGTTCCGTGCAACTAACCTACTTCCCGGACTTATCAACCTGTATCTTCAAGCATTCTAGCAGGAAAGTTAATGTCGTAGCTCATCTTTTAGCCTGTAGTAGTGTGCTCTCAGTTTGTAATCTCTCGTTTGATGTTGTGCTGGAGTTTATCCGGCAAGAACTCTGTAATGATGTGCCTTAATCAATAAAGTCGCGAATTGTCTCAAAATAAACCTACTTCCCGGAGTACTTTCCATGTGGCGCAGCCACTTACGCACTGTGTAGTCAGCTGACTACACAGATTTTTGACAATACAAGATTAAATCGAGAAAAAAAAATATACAAATACGTTTATTTAACTACACATTTTTTTCTTGACTACTCGAGTTTAACTCCTAGCTCCGCCGCGGTTTCCAAAATATGTCACCTATAATTTTTGGTCAAAGTCAAACTTTACAAAGTTTGATCAAGTATATAGAAAAATATCAATATCGACAATACGAAATCAGTATTATTAGAAATCATAAAAAATATGTGTTTAGTATTGTAGATGTTTTTATATTTTTGTTTATACGACCGATAAAAATAATATGTAGGGTGTTTTAGAAGGGAGGGGGTATTTGTTTAGCTCGCTCTCATGCGATTCTTTTGTTTTGTCGGTTGATGTGTGAATCGACCGGCCGGCCTAAACTGGCAAATAGAACAAGTAGGAGCGGACGTTTCATTCACATGACACGCAGACAAAATTTGGCGCTAGCTGCTACTACCACTGACCTCACGAACATAAACATGACAAGGTGATGAGCAGGGAACTAAATTAGATCGATCTGGTTAGCCCCATTCCAAGATGAAATGGTTGGTCCGGAGTGGCGGAGTACCCATCAAGCATCCAAGAGGGAGCCTATGGGCACGGTGCACGCACGCTGCTAGTCCTACTTGTCTAGTACTCCCTCTGTTTTTATTTAGTTCGCGTTCTAGGTTTTTTCAAAGTCAAAATTTTCAAAGTTTGACTAACTATATACGAAAAAATATCAACATCTATAGTATTTAATATATATATATAATATGAAGGTATATCTTATGTAGATTCTAATAATGTTTAAATTTTGTTGTAAATGTTTATATTTGTACCTATATAGTTAGCCAAACTTCACAATATTTGACTTTGACTAAAACCAGAACACAAACTAATTGTAAACGGAGGGAGTACTTGGTAGTAGACGTAGGCACGTCGTCAAAAATCGCTGAAGAGAAGAAGCTAAAGGCAGGAGTAGGTGCCAACTGAAGCCAAAAATGAGGATGAGATTAATGACCCAACTAATCAGCCAACTACACGCAACTGTATACATATAGTACATGCGTACTTGACAAATAAATATATACTCCCTCCGATCCGAAAAAACAGTTCGCTGACGACAATTTGCAAAAACGCCCTCGAACATTATGTGGCATTAACCCGTAGTCCGTATCAACCCATCACCACCCACGTAAAAAAAAACACATCACCACCTCCTCTCTTGATCCCCTTCCCGTACGCGCCATCGCCGGCGAATCTCCGGTAACTCCTCCCGCCGTCGACCACCCCAACCACCGACATGGCACCGCCTACTCCTCCTCCACCCGTTCCATGGCGCAGTACCCTCGAGCCGCAGGCCCGCAGCCCCCACGGCGCACCATAGACACCCAAGATCCGCCAGATCGGCGCCGGCTTCACGAGCGAGCTCTCCGGTGACGGCGTGCCATCCGGGGCCGGCGGGAGGGGCTTTCTGCGGCAGGGAGACCCGGAGGACGGCGAGCACGGCGAGCTGCTGATCTGCTCAGCACGGAAGGAAGAAACGCTAGATGAAAGGGCCGGAGGAGCACGGCTCAGCAACTGCGGCGGCGACGGCCGCCTTAGCGGAGGAGCTCCGGGGAGGAGCAACAACGGCCGCCAGCTCGCGGGATCCTCATGGATTGGAGCGGAGCTGGTCACGGGAGGAAGAACAGCTGCCTCTGGATCGGGACATTTTCTGAATAATTAATGCGTATGGGTCTTTTTGTAAAATGGACATATTAAATGGCTGGCGAATCTTTTTTGGGACCGGAGGGAGTATTATATATTTGCAATTTGCCCAGGAGGACGCTAAAGTAATGCCCATGGAAGCTCAGAAAATAATGCTCCTGAGTCATGAGACGTTAACGTCGTGGGGATGAATGCACAGGTAGTAATAGGATAGGACAGCGACATTGTTCGTTAATTTGACAGGCTAGCTATTAATTGTGTGGGCACACACACACACACACATGACACATGCCAAGTGTACTGTTAGTTAACTAACCAACATGTCGAGAGAGTCAGACACGGGTGGCAGCTAGTGTAGCACACACGACACAGGAGCAACACTAGTTCCTCTATTTCGTGGTGCGTCTTGGCCGTGATGATGCGGAGAGGAGACCGGGAACTGGGAAAGTGACGGCGTTGTGGCGCCCATGGCAATCATTTTGTGCCGGGGGAGCGACGACATTATTAGCAGCAGCTGGAGTAGTACTGTAGGACACAACACCCCGGCCGGCCGGGCTCTGTCATGCCTGCGTGGAGCGGGAGTAATTAATCTGTGTCACGCATGGTGTAATTATCAGCAGTGACTACTCGATTGATCCTCGATCGAGGCATATGCGATCGGATCCAGAGTTTCGGGTTCACCACAGGCAAAGCAGAGTAAAAAGCAGAGTAGTACTAGGAGAGAATGGAGCGGCTAGATCCGACATGCTCTAGTGTAAATGCAATGGGTGGCCTGCAGGCTGCAGGTTGCTTTGAACTTGCGGTGGCGATCGACATGTATGGCCGGCCATTCCTGAGCTCCTGGGCACTCGCTGCATACGCTCTTTTCTAATCCTGCACAGCGTATACGTGCACGCATACGCGCGCGCGTGCGAGCTCTGTACCTGACTCGATCGCTGTCAGTCTAAGGTTTGGCGTGCAAGCGATGAGTCTGCTGTCGGGTGGTGCCAACCAACACACACGTACTCACGCACGCACGCACGTAGCCAGCGGCCGATCGTTTCCGTTGACAGTATGCGAGGAACCACCGCACCGGCATTGAAGAAGATCGATCGACGATTCACTCGACGGCATTGAATCCGTTGACAACAACGACGATGTGGTTGTTGACTAGGTATCTGATCGATAAACAAACATGATGCCAACCTCCTCTATACGTTTTGTTTTTTCAAGTATCATACTATCTCCTACTCCAAATGTTAATTTATTTGTGTTTCCCCTAAATTTAAGATTAACCAAGTTTATGGAATATACATGATCAAAACATTCTCACATCTCGGTTAGAAAAAAAATTCTTAGATATATTTATCAACTTGGTCAAACTTGGCTTTATACAAAATATATAAGCCTTACATTTTGGGATGGAGAGCGAGCATATTTTTACGATGTTCGCTGTTGCACGGTTATTCAATTGCTAATCGATATGCTAAGTTATGTTCGTCCATTGCTAATGGCAACCAAACAATACAATTGGACACGTCATGACATCCGATTCCAGCACCTTTTATAGGATTCATGCGCCTTGTATATTCGTACGATGTTTTAGCTCTTGATTGTTGAAATTCTTCAAATGAAAAGATTTAATCGGAGGAAAAACTTATGCTAGGTAGAACAATGAGTTTCTTTTTTTTTTAAGGAATGCGGTAGGAGAAGCCCCTACAGTGGATTTTTGTTTTCAAATAATAAGAACTCAAATGTGCGTTCGTGAGGACTTGAATCTGAGTGGCTGGGTTATACATCCATTTTCCTAACCAAGTGAGCTGGGCTCACTTCTTAACATGAGCATTTTACGGACCACGCTTTGGGACCAAGATAAATGGTACATGCTTAGAAATTTATATCCCTTTTGCTGAACCTACTTACTAGTAAAAATGAAAGTTCAGACATAGGGTATCCTCTTTGCTTTAAGAACTAATTAATTAAGATCAGATTAAAGTAGTCAGATGTACGTATAGATCCAGATTCGTGATCAGATGGTCTCCTTTATCTCCCGGTCGTCCTCTTTATCCGCATACTTTGTATCTAAGGCATAGATTTATGCAAAGCAAGGAGGATTATCTTTTTTTTTTGAAACGGGGGCAAAAGCTTTGCCCCTTATATTAATTAAGCAGAAGGTGCCCGGTTTATTATCGGAAAAAACCGGACGAAAACCATACAACAACACAACCCCACGAGGCGAAAACCCCACAACAGAACAACTAGAGCCAAGCTCCAGACACCACCCCGCAACGAGCCCGTCAGACATCCACCCAAACCGGAGAGAAGAAGCCGTAACTGCTAAGGGAGGAGCAGATACGGGACGCTCCAACGTAGACGAAAGCGACAAACCCACCAGGAGCCCGACGACGATCAACACCGTGAGCAACCTTGTCGCCCACACGACACAAGGTGGAGCACCCGCGATGTTGCAGAAATCTCGGAGCCGCCGCCCCGACATCCACCTCCCCGTCACGCCCAGCGCAATCCACCTGCACCACCTTCCGGGGCCGCCGCCCCGACATGCCACCGCTCGCACCCTGAGCTGTAACGCCGCACGACCTAGTTGCCCGCAGCCCAAACTGCTCAGAGCAACTACCCGCAGACCACGGCCGCCACACCAAATCCGAGGCCGCCGCCTCGACATATTGCCAGACCACCCCCACTGGATGCGTCGACCGAGCCGACAACCCCGCTGCACTCACAGCTCGAGATTGTCACTCACGCCATGCAGGGCAACAACACTACCCCATAGAGTCGTTGATGCATCGCTTCCCGAGGCCGCCACCTCGGCGCACAACCACCATCCGGAGCCGCTGCCCCGACGTCCACCAAACCTTGGCGCAAAAGGAGCTCCACGCAAAAGACACCAGCTGATTCTCCAAGACGGCGCCCCAAGGGGGAAGCCTAGGATTATCTATTGAGACCAGGGTGGAATCTTAAACCACTTTTGATCAAATTAGTGTAGAACACAACTGACAGGAGATCAGTAAAAAAGCTTCTACCTCTATAAAAAAAGAGGAGAGCAGTACATGCCTTTAGTTGCATACACAATTCTTTAATAAGAAAATTAATAGTACCATCTACAACACCTGGTCATGCATGTTTGGGATTTGCGAGGTGTTATTGCTAGAATCACACCTGAATCACACCTGTTCAATTGTGCAAAACCCTTTTCACTTGGACAAATTCGATCCAGGAACACGGCAGTATGTCATGTAGAAATGCAACTTGATTAACTGTGACGACATGCCCTAAACTACTATAGGTCACTGTCATGCTATCCTTGTATTTTGTCGGTTCATGTGCGGAGTCGACCAGCCTAAACTTGCATAGAAGAAGTAGGAGGCGGACGTTTCATTCACATGATATATATGCGCGCAGACAAAATTTGGAGCTACTCCTCATTCTAGAGCGACCCCACAAACATAAACATGACAAGATCGATGAGCAGGAAACTAAGTTAGATCGATCTGGTTAGCCACATTCCAAGATGAAATGGTTGGTCCAGTGTATACATCATGCATATGCATCCAAGGCTCCCACGCAACTAGGAGACGTAGGCACGTTTGTGCATTCCAGATTAACTGATTAATTAATTAGTTAACTAAAGAAGAAAATAAGAAGTTCAAGACAGTTAGGTGCCAACCAGGGGACCCCGACTAAATTAATCTTGCCCCAACCAACTAACCAACCACAAGTACAACTACGTATACATTTGGCATGTGGGAAATATATTTGCAGGTAATGGAACCCATGAGCCATTATTGTTTAAAAGATGGAGCCCATGAAGAGAAATTGAATGGATAATCTAGTCCCACTAATATATGTGACCATAACAACACGCAACCGTCTAACTGTATTTAATTGATACACCAACCAACTCAATATATATATATATCAACTTTGATATGATAAGTAAATTATACAATATATTTTAACACTTCCCACATGTTTACGATTTTTTGTTCTTAGACGTAGGCTAGGATTAGGCGGCATAATGTTTTTTCAATATTCATTTAGCATGTTTTGAACTGGTGACCCCTTGCTTCTTGCATCTGATACCTTATTGAATTAGCCCACCAACATGAATTAAACAAACATCTATACTAGGAGTAATAAAAAGGGCTATCATTAGAGAACTCTGAGACGTTAACTTCCTTCGAAACGGTACGTACGAGAAAGACAGGAGAGGAGGCGATCGTGGCGGCGGCCTAGGGTTTCAACCCTAGCCGCCGCCGGTGATATCTGCAGCTTCATCGTCGTCGCCGGCAAAGATTCGCGGGTCCTCGCCTCCTCTAGGTGCCGTTCTGGCACTAGAAGGGGTGGGGACCTCGGACCTGCGCACGGCGCTTTTCGAAGGTCCTTAATGGTAGAGTTTGGTTTTGGTCGTCATCTTCTTCATTAATGGAGATGGTATCATCTGCAATAAGTGATCTTTCACGCTTCGTTCGACGGCGAGATATCCTTCCCGACGTCAATGGTGCCTTTGGAAGATTAAGTCAGTCTAGGTATGGTTCTTCATATCTTGTTTCGTCAGATCAATTTTGGATTGTTTCTCATGGTTGCCGTGAGGAGGTTTGTCCTCGCAATATCTATCCCGGCTACTACGTCTTCGGCAATGGTGATTCGTTCTCTCGGCTCCCAACGACGTCGACAAAGTGGTTCGGTTATTTGCCGATGTTGCTTGATTAATTTAATGGCTGCGTGCGTGCAAAAAGTCTTGGCATTGCGGCTCAGAATTAAAAAGGGAGAACCTTCGGTGGTATTCACAGGTCTGTGGTTTGGTGGTGTTGGCGTTGTTCTACGGCTGCCTTCAGAAAAGTACAAGATTTTGTCATGGATGAAGAAAGAGCTTGAAGATTTTATAGATTTGCTAGTCTCTTTTAGTTTTGTTTTTGTAATTGATGTAATCGTGTACTCTTTGCTGATTTAATATACGTGGAAAATTCAAAAAAAAGGAGTAATAAAAAGGGCTAGGCAAGAAGTGAGCGTTGGCTCAGTGGCAGTGGCGGCAAGCCTGCAAGTATGCATCTGCCCCACCCGAGTTTGAGTCGCCGTTGAAGCACTCGGACTAAGCAGGGTGCTATCCGCTATTTTAAAAAAAATGCCCGGAGAAGTTGAAAGGACAAGGATGTCGCCTAGAGGGGGGGGTGAATAGGCGACTAAAACTTTTCTGGTTTAGCCTTGCTAATTGCGGAATAAAACTAGGTGTTTAAATTAACATGCTAACAACCTAAGTAAACCAGGCTCACCTATGTGCACCAACAATTTATACTAAGCAAGACAAGCAACAAGATGATAGCAACAAGAATACTTCAAGCACGAAGGCTATCACAATGTAAAGTGCATAAGTAAAAAGCTCGGGTATAGAAATAACCGAGGCACGCGGAGACGAAGATGTATTCCCGAGTTCCTCCTTCTTGGGGGAGTACGTCTCATTGGAGAGGTGTGAGGCACCACAAAGGTCGATCTCAACGCCACAAAGGCTCACCCTATTCTCCGATGAACCGCACCACAAAAGTTTGGTTCACCTTCCACTATCGGAATCCTTCAAGGCGTAAACCGGAGCCTTTACAACAACAATCCGAGGCACAACCCACAATTGGATTGGTGGCTCCCGAACGGCTACAAGTGACCACAAGAGGTTTCAACCACCACAAAGGCGTATAGGGTCCAAAGATCCAAGAGTAACAAGTTCACAAACTTTCACTTTCACGAATCCTCGTGGAGAGAGCAAACCAATGCAACACAATGCAATGGTAAGAACACAAAAAGTGCTCAAGTCATTCACTCTCAAATTCCAACAAAGCAACAAATACTTATGGGGGAATAAGAGAGGAAGAACAAAGGAGGAGAAACACCAAGAACTCCAAGATCTAGATCCACTAGGATCCCCTCACTTACAGGAGAGATGGATTGGTGGAATGGTGGATCTAGATCTCCTCTCTCTTTCCCTCTAATTTGAGGCAAGAATCACGGAGGAATAGAGAGAAAACCAAGCTCAAGAAGGTCAACAATGGGGGGCTTTTTCATGCTCAAGAGCTAGGAAAACCGTTGGGGAAGAAGACCTATTTATAGGTCAAGATAAGATCTGCCCGTTACACAGTTTTCGCACTTTCCGGTACCAGATCCGGAAAATTCCAGAACCAATTCTGGGTTAAGAAAATGCTACTAGATCCGCCTAGAAACACCCGGTTCTAACCCGGAAATATTTCCGGACTGACCCGGTGCCAGATCCGGAATGAATTCCGGATTTGAAACTGAGGCAAAACAGGAAAACTACTCAAAACGAAAACTGCAATAAGTTTTGCATCCAGACTCCGTTTTCGATGATCTTGGGCTCGTTGGAATCGCAACGAAGAGCCCTTCAAGATTATGCAGAGAAACATCATAGACCATCATATGAGGATAAAACCAAATGTAGAAAGGTAAACCTTCTCTAAAAAAGAACAACCGGTAAATTCTGAAATGCAATAACTTTCTCGTCTGAACTCGAAAACAGGTGAATCCAATTTTGTTGGAAAGGTAACGACAAGAGCTTTCCTTAAAAACAGAACGACTACTGTAGCGCCGCACTGTAGCGCGGGTACTGTACACGCTACAGTGCGGCCTACAGAGTTCCGATGCCTGAGAGGCCGCGAAACGGTCTGGCTGTTATATATAGTTACTACTACGCCGCGCACTTTAGGTTAATTTGCCCGGTGAAAATCATTGTTTGGTACCGTTAAAAAATATCCTTTTTTTGGTTAACTAATCTTGAAGATTAATGAAATTTTGAAATCTGTCAGAATCTGTCTTTTTTGCACGGTCTAAAATACAACGAATTTGAAGTTTGAAGAGAAATATATATATGTATGTCCGTCGAAATAAAAAGTTTAAAACATAAAAGTTGTTTGGAAGGATGATGTCCATCTGACCGTGAAAGAAAAATTCAAACGGATGTCTGAGTGCGACGAATTTGACAAAATTCAGTGTGACGCTACAGTGTCCGGGCGCCTGAGAGGCCGCGAATCCTTCGCGCCATTATATATAGTAGTATAGTTTGGCAAAGATAAGCAATCCATCCTCCACAGAGATGATGCATTGGTGATCGATCTCACCCACAACTAATTCCGGACTCATTTTTTGCACTGCGACATAATTTATTATATATAAAGGGGCGACATCGCCTCGGCGTCTCCCGCTGCCCACGTCGCCCGTTTCTTCACAGCCGTCCGATCGCCGCGATGAACGGCTCAGATGAAGCCACGACGCCCCAATCGCGGGTCACTGTTCTTAGCAAAAGTGCGCACCAGCCCGCACCAACCAAAAAGCTCCACGTCACCGGTGAGCGGCCGGTCGAACCGGTGGCCACCCGGTGACCCCTCCCGCACGATTTTTAACGCGATATTTTACGGAAACACCCCCAAAAAGGACCTAAACGCAATTTCATCAATTGTCGAGGACCTCCGTGTAAAAACAACCGCACACTTCACCCTCTATCTTCCCCTCTCCCCGCGCGAGCCCGAGTTCGGCGGCGCCACCGACGCGCACCGCCGCTCCTCCGCGCCTCGCCAGACAAATCGAAGCCCACTATGGTCTCCGCCGTCGTCTGCTCCACCTCCTCGCCGAAGAACGCTTGCCGGGATGCTCGGATTCGACGCCGCCGTACTCCCCTTCGTCGCCTCCGGCCACCGGTTGCCGCCGTCGATTCCGCCGTCTCCGGCAACCATTTGGACCCAGCGCCGCCACCATCCGGCACAGCGCGGCCGCGCGCACCCACACGCCCATCCGTGCGCTCCAAATCGCGTGGATGCGCCGCCGGCGACGTCAACGTGACCGCGGTGGTGGATGCCATTGCTGATGTCACTACGACGTCGCAATGGGCCCACCTGAATTTTTTTTTTGATTTTTTTTTAAAAACTAAACTACTGACATGTGGGACCATACGAAAAATGACAAATGTTTTAAAATAAATAACTACAAATACAAACTTATTTGAATACTTACAATTTGCTAAAATATTTTGAAAAATGATAAAATATATCAAAATGCTAGAGAAAAAGGCAACAAATTTGAAATTTTCAACCTACTAAAAAAAACATTTCAATTTGATAAAAATTTATAACTACGCTAAAATATGTCAAAATGCTCGAAAAAAAAACTAAATGCAACTTATTTGAACATTTCAAATTGATAAAGGATTTTTTTAATAAAAAAAACATCTTAAAAATATCATCATACTCAAAATTCAATTTGCTAAAAAAGTAGGAAATACTCAAAAAAAAATATCAAGATTAAATTACTGTCATGTGGGACCAACTGGACAAATGACAAATGTTTTAAAGTCAATAACTACAAATAGAAACTTAATTGAAAATTTTCAAATTGCTAAATATTTCGAAATACGGTAAAATATCTCAAAATACTCTAACAAAAAAACAACACATTTGGAATTTTCGAAATATTAAAGAACATAAAAAAAGAAAAAGACATTTCAATTTGATAAAAAATTAAAACTACACTAAAATATGTCAAAATGCTCGCAAAAAAATGCAACTTATTTGAACATTTCAAATTACTAAGGGAATTTTGTTTCCAAGCTCTTAAAAAATGTCATCCTACTCAAATTTCAATTTGCTAAAAAAGAGAGGAAATACTCTAAAATATATCAAAACAATCTAAATCTATTTCCCCTAATTACATTGATTCAAATTTTTATAAAGGCTCACATATTGCATTCTCCCTAATTATAAAATTAAAATAAATATTTACAGAGGGAAAATACAAATTGTTGCTTTTTTCAAACAAATTGTATAAATTAAAACAAGCATTTCAAATACATTGGAACCTTTTCAACATTATTTCAAATTTTAATAATTTTAAATAATACACAAAGACCCATTTGATAAAATATATGGATTTTATAATTTACTTTCGAACTCAAATAAAAAACCAGGAAAACAATATCAGTAATATCACTCGATATGATAAGCCCAACAAAATAATTTAAACATTTTAAATATATTGTTTTAAGCTATTTAATTTTTTTCCCAAATACTACTAAATAATGTAAATTTCAAATTTACAAATACCTTCCAAATCTAGGCACTTTGCAAACGTGAAAACAATTCAAGCATAACTAACTTCCTTAATTTACCAATTTTCTAAAATCTAAACAAATAATAAATGTATTTTTTTTAAATTCCAATAGTTTTAAAATCTGAATAATTTTTTTACTGTGGACATTTCCAAATATGAATTTTTGTACACGAGCGCGGCGTGTCAACGCGCCATTTTGCCTAGTGCATATATATGGCCGGCCATTCCTGGTGCCTGCTGTCTGTGAACTCTGAAGAGGAGTTTCTCGATCTTTTATTTTTTGGCGGGAACAGTCTCTCCATTTGCGTACTCTTTTCCTACAGACATATGTACTGACACACGCATACATACATACATACATTCATACATACATACATACATACATACATAGATGGCGTGTAAGGTTTCGCTTCGCTTGGTCCCACCCGAGATGGTTCTGATTAGGTGCAACGACGTTCGGCCGGCGAATGATCGACCAGATTAGGGCATCTCCAGCCGCCCCCCCAGCGCCCCCTAGGGCCCAAAAAAACCGCCGAAATGGCCTGGGAGCGCCGTTTTTCACCCAGTCAGCCCCCCAGGAGCCCAAATAGCGCCGGATCGGCGGAAAATTGCGCCGGCGCTCCCAGGCCAAACCCAGCCCACCGGGTTCGGCCTAGGGGCGAAATGGCGCGAAAAGGAATGTGGGCCAGAGCTGTCAGCGAGATAGGCGAAATGACACGGAATCACGGGCGGAAAAACGCTTCGTCGTCATCTCCTCGGCTCCCGCGCTGGTCAAAAGCCTACCGGAGTAATGGTCGTGGACTGCCGCGCCGTTCAGCGGCGGCCGATGCGTCCAGTCGATTGCCACGCGCCGGAGTAATGACGCACCACCGTCTCGCCTCCCCCTGCGCCTATTTATTCCCCGCATCTCGTCGTGGCAAGGCACACCATTCCCCATCTCTCCATCTCTCCTTCCCCCGAGCAAGAGCAATGGCCGAGCGATACCCCGGAGACAAAGCTGCGGCGAACGGCTTCGGCCGGAGTTTCCTGCACCCGGAGGAGGCCCGCATGTTGTACGAGGCCGGGTACCCTACGCCGCCGGACATGTGGGTCCCCGGCGAATGGCGCCTGAGCGCCGGAGGCGTCCCCGTTCCGCCGCCGCCAGAAGGAGCGGATCGCGTCTACGCGATCCAGGACGTCCTCGCCGGGCTCTCCGAAGAGCAGGCGGCGGACCCGCGCTGGGATCCGACAAACTCCGCCTTCTAGACGGCATACTTCCAAGAGCGCCACCGCCGCGAGCTGGAGGACACCAACAACAACGGCCCCGTCGCCGGCCGGAAGAACGCCGGCAGGCGGAAGCAGTGGTGGAGCGGGCGAGGGCGTACCCTCGCGTACGTCCTCGAGCACATCCACGCCGGGAACCAGCCGCGGCTCACCATGCCGCCGCGCCAGGCGCCGACGCCTCGGCGCCACTTCACCTCCTGGCTGCCCAGGAGGATGGGGACGGCTTCTTCGTCGTCTTCCTCTGGCCCGCTCTCCAGCGGGTCCCCGCACACGCCGGCGCTCGCTCGGGTCAAGCCCGAGCCGGAGGACACGCCGCGCGGCGTCGTCCTCAACTCCGGGCGCCGCGTCCGGTCGCCGCCAAGAAGCCCAGCGGCGGGATTCGCATCAACGAGCCGCGCCGCGCACCGTCGCCGCCCTGAGGTCACCTTCGCCTCGTCAGGCCCAAGAAGGAGCCTGGCACCGGCGGCGCCACCTCCAAGAAGAAGGCGGCGGTGGAGTGGGTGGCGCCACCGGAGTACGTCCGGGCGGCCATCAAGGCGGAGGCGCCGGACGACGACGAGGAATTCCCGGCGAGCAGAACGCCGTCACCACCTCCATGCAGGACGTCGCGCAGCCCATGGTCGCCGCCGAGGAGTGCTCGGACGAGTTCATCTTTGCCTGGTCGTGCAACCAACACGCCCAGAAGGAGATTGCGCTCCAGCAGCGCCTTCTCGACGAGGCGGCGGCCAACCGCCGTCGCGCCGCCGCACGCCGGCCTCCTACTCCCCCTCGTCAGGCGAGCGGGGAGGTGATCGTCCTCGACGACAACGACGACGACGGCGCGTGGTTCAGCGACGGCGCCAACAGCAACGAGGCCGGTTCGAGCCACTTCGGCGGCGGCGCGCCACCGAGCGACGACGACGACGACGGCGGCGGCGACTACACGGCGTTCTACAGCCAGCTGGGCATGTAGATCGCTGTGTTTTAGTTTATGTTTAAGTTTTAAGCTTATATTATGTAATGAACAATGCGAAATTCGCCTATATATTATGAATTTCGCCTAAGTTTCACAAATTTCGCTTATGTTTGATGAATTTTCGCCCAATTGTTTTTTTTTTTGAATTTTTCGGCCCAATTCTGGGTTTGGGCACGGCTGGAAAATCGCCCAACCCATGGCGTCGAATAGCGCCGGCGTCCCCCCAGGCCGTCGAAAAAGGCGCCATTTTTCGGACTGGGGGGCCGAACGGCTGGAGATGCCCTTACATATGATGTGAGTTTTGTCTTGTTACATGCTGGATGGTTGGTGGCCATGGGTGGCGCCATGTACGGCTATGTCATGCGATTTGTGTTTATGCTATGACGACGTGGTAGTTTATAATAGTATTATGGATGGTTGACCAAACGGAGGCTTACGGCCAACCGCGAATCAATTAAACTAGATCCCCAGGCGCGGCTCGCCGCGCGCCACCCGCCATTGACACTGGTTTTCGACTTGAAAAACTTTATGATAAACATTTATAACATGACATGATAGTCAATAACAAATATATATCAGTGGCATTATATGTTTAGAGCAAAGCACAATGCATTTGACTATGGTTATCAATTGGTAAAATGGTATAGTAAAAGCTTATATGAAAAGTAATATAAGAATTAAAGTTGAAAGAGAAAGTCCTGCAGCACCAAAAGCAAGAACATCTCCAATCAAAAATATATATAGAATATGTGAATCACAAAAAAGGTGAATTGTAATCCAGGGATTGCAACTCCGAGGTAGACAACAGGCACACAATATCAAATAAAATAGACTACTCAATCACTGTCCAACCAAACATAGAGAACACAAATGAAATATATTGTAGGCCTAGCGCTTACAGATCATTGTCTTGGTTCCATATTAAGTATAATTCGATGGACATACAGAAGGTTTACATATATTTGCATCACTCTTAGAGGAATGCAAGATGCCCCATACAATAGAAATACAATATTAAAAGGAACAAAGCCTTTGATTTCTCACAAATTGAACAAAATTCATGTAAACGTAGATCACATATGGCAGGCCAATGTAATTGCATGGCAGGACTCAATGACCATAATTAACTGCTCCCTGGTTCACACGAAGCTGTTGGTTTGTATGAATTTGTTGACAGCATACATTGCACATTAATTTGCATAGGTAAATTCACACCTAGTTTTTGCACAAGGTAACACCACACCTAGTGACCATGTCTGATGTCCCGTTTCTCTGTGGAGCTTCCTGAACTGACAATCAAAAATCATGAGAAATAAAATGGAGACGTGTCAAACAGAAAGTGGTTAAAAGTAAGGATCAATGCACAATACTTATGGAAGTGCAGGATTTCCGTGAGTTTATGTGGCAAAAGGGAGTGTACGCTTACCTGATTGAGGGAGAATATAAATGGAGGAGGCATTGTAATTGTATTTGTCAATGCTGATGTTCCTGTTGGCGGTCTGGAAGTATGATGAATTCCCATCAGCCTTGAAGATAATTCCTGGCTTCATAAGATATGACGGTGTGACCCGTGAAGGGACGATACAGTATTGGGTTATCCTTGTCACCTTGTGAGGCGGCACATCTGGCAGAAATAAGTTTGTCATTCTCTTCCTGATTGTGGCATGGTACTATATGGAATGAGGTTATATTGATTTAACTATTTCTGGAATGGAGCTTGTATTGATCTAACTATTTCTCAAAATAATATATGGATTTTATTACACATGCGTGCAAGCAGGTTCACCACAGCCTGTAGGCTACTTTAGTTGTTCTCAGCTTCCCCTAGTGTAAATGTAGAAAATATGAGATCGAATGGTTGGTTGATTGCTTTTTATTTATTTTAAAAGAAAACAGCTACTAAAATAATGCTTTGCAAATGAGACCTCAAGAGTCTGAACTATATAGACTGGAAAAAGGAAATTAAAGCAGTGATGCTTAACCTATGTATCATGTAAGACTGCCATGTAGGATTGCTGATACCTTGGACACGGCATTCGAATCCCTGTAAACCGCATGCTGCAAGAGCCGCCAAGATTTGGATGTGTTGAGCTTCTTCGAGTTGGCGATGGCTGAGACGATGCCAGGGAATGCTGTGGTGCCCAAGTCGTGCTGGTCTGATTAGCACCGACAGATAAAAACAAACACAAAGTGGCATAATCATTCTTATTGCAGCATCAAAAGTTGTAGCAGTGAAAAGGATGTATAGCTAAAACATGAACCAAGTAAGGACTTGAGCTATAAGTAGATCATCCCAGACAAAACTCTGAATATGCACAAAACGGTAAGCAACATTTACTTTAAGTATGAGAAATATTATAATTCCTCACAGCCACGAATCACACCTCATTTAGGCGATAAACTTGAACTAAAGACATATACGTTGGCATGCACAACATCGTAGGAAATTTAGGTGCCGTGGAACCTATCTAGAAAAATAATTGGTCTAACCAGTTACACATATTTATCTGTTGTTCTAAGAATAGATACTGCGAGCTAAATATTGGAAATTCCAATGTAGAACTGAACATATTGACTAAACCTTGCAACAACGTGTATTTTTAATTTTAGGGAAACCATTGCAACAACATATATTCAGTCCATCATGAATAACTCTAGGATTTGTAACCAGATAGCAAATTGAGAACAAAACAATTAGTCTTCAATCGCCATCTACATCGGCTAATTTTAAGCCACTATCTAGTACCTCAAAGGTGATATGCCAAAACGGAACCCTGGGCCACTATCTAGTATCTACAGCAGCTCTGGTACAGTGAGGGCACGGTACATATGGGACCTTCTCGAGATCAATGGAGCAAACCCAACCATTAAGAAGTGCAGCCGTGGGAATGGGATCAGGTTCACAGCAAGCTTCCGCATGTCAGAATTGAGCTGGCCAGGGAAGCGGAGACAGCAGGTAACACCACTCATGGTTGCAGAGATAAGGTGGTTAAGATCACCAACTGCATAAAAGAAAAGGTAAAAAATCAGCTAATATATTTAGCAATAGAAACAGAAAAACAACAGATATGCAGTGCAGTATGTTCATCTTTCCAGTGCACCAAAAAACGAATAAACCGGAAAACCACAAGCTGCAAGATCATAGAGTTCGAATGGAAAACAAAGCAGTGAGTAGAACCAAACCCTGAGGCAACTAAAATAAGAAGTAAAGATGAAACGAAAAGAACAGAGAAAGCAAACATGAACAACCAAAATAAAAAGAAATAGAAAAGAGGCAAAAAGGAACAAACGACAGGCGAAGAGGAAATGTACCAAATCAAACAACATGAACCCAAAGGAGAATAAAAGGCAGGCCAAACAGAGCACATAATGAACAAAAAGAGCATGAGAAAAAGAAGCAGAAGAAATCAAAACAAAGAAAGATCATATCCAAAAAGAAGAAACCAAATAAAATACCAAGAGGAAAAATCTAAGAGTAAACGAAGAGCACCTTGAAATCAAGAACTGGCAGAACCGAAAGAGGCAAAAAAAGAAAGAAGGGAAAAGAAGAACATGAAGCAATCTGAAGCTAACAAAAAGCAAGAAGCTAAGAGAAGCCAAAGTACATGAAAGGTCCAAAAGCAGAATACCAAAACAACGTGGAAAAGCAAGAAAAATCCCAAATCCGAGATAAAAATAAAGGTGAAAGAACAAACAAAAGGAGGAGAAAAACCTGAGTGGAAAAGAAGATAAAGCCAACGAATCGGATCCCCATGGGCGAATAAGGCAAAAAAGGCAAAGGAATCAAGCCCCTGCAGGTCAACCAGGGCATCACCTTAACCGAAACCGCTGCCATCCCATCATATCCGGCCGGAATCGGGGACGCACCGGCGGATCTGGAGTCACCGTGACCAGAGGCAGAGGCAGGAGGGAGCGGAGGAGGTGTGACCGAGACCAGCGGAAGAGAGGAAGCAGAAAAGTGAGGAGAAGAGGAAATCAGAGACGGAGACGCATGCGAAGGAACAAAGAAAAAAGGAAGAAAGACCTCCAACAAAATAGACAGCAAAAAGCAAAGGCAACAAATCTGATCCCACGGGTCAACAAAGCTAGCAAACCATTGGGTAGAATCAAACCCCAAAACGAGTCAACCAGGGCCAACCTCAAACGGAACCACTGCTCACACCTCTCAAGGGCTTGCATGGCCTGAGATCCGGCCGGAGAACGATGAAACGACGGCGGATCTAAAGCTCGATCTGAAACTCCATCAACGGAACAGTAGGTCGGAGGACGGAGCAGAGGAGGCGAAACCGAGGAGGCGAGAGAGAAGAAGCAGAAAAGTGAGGCTGTGCGTGCTCCTCTCCCCAATCGAGGCGTGCTTGGTCCTCTCCCCGGCACTGTAGAAACACACACCACGACGGCGCAGGAAAGAAGAGGCTCGAAAGGAGATGCTACCGCAAAACGGACTCTTTCTCTGTGTAGCGGGACCAGAGCGGGACCGGCGACGTCTGGACCCACTGTCAGTGAGAGATCTAGGCAGTAAAATAAGTAACACAGGAAAATGGACGGCCCAGATCGCGATGTAAGTCCTTCGATCCGACGGCCACAAATCCCTAATCGCTGTGAGGAGGCCTTGGGGGCACCCCGTTTACCTCCTTCGATAGTACTCTCTCTGTTCACTGGTGCAAGATATTTTATTTTTTCTTAATTCTAATGTGTCTAGACTTATTTTACCCATATGTTTACTTATTTGAAAATGCATGTAGTCAATATCGACATATTAGGTAGAATGATTTAGATTAGTGAGCTGAGGGAGCACCTTTTTAACGGGAATTTTTAGGCCTGTAGTCAAAATTTTGTGCCCCCCCCCCCCCCCCCCCCCCCCCCCCGCCCCCGATTTAATAAGTTAACTATGCGAAAAAATCAAGTCTGTTTAAATCTTTGCAATTTGAGTTCCAGTCTCATTCGATATTCAAAGACTTCGAACGATTAGCGCGGTAGTTTTTCTGCGGGAGGTAAACGCTCAAGGGATGTATTGATTTGATGAGTTTGGGGCTCGTAATAGTTTTTTAATGTGTTTAAGCTAAAATCATGTAGATTTTGTTACCTACGAATTAATTCGAATCCTTTTGGCATTGAGTTTTTTTACAGGTAGAGTTAGTCAGGGCTCGAGAGGGGTGTTTAATCTTTGCTCTCACGTGTATACCTCTTAAATGTTTGTGCTAAGAAGGTGAGTAATGGGTAGTCGATTGAGAATTAACCTTGTCAGATGACATCACAAATACTTAATTCTCCGTCAGATGACATCATAAATCTTCAATATAACTCGTATTTTAACCGGAAAATCTCAGTTGTAACAGTATGCACGAACTATGTAGGTGTTAGAATAGCATGAATCATGAAGCAAGCTGAACGATTTCTGAGACTCTCTCTTGTTCTTATTTCCGACTAAAGCAAAATTATACTGTATTATTGCTTAAATGGCTGCGTTTCACGCGGGTTGAACGGAACCAGAGATTCGACCCGACATACAACTGCAGCATGTATCGACCGGTGCCGGTGTCGCCAGCCATGCTGATCAGCTGATGGCACATGGCAAGAACTTGCCTGTGGCAAGATAGTTAGGAGGATGGTTGTATTCCCAGCCCATCAGAGTTCAAATCCTAGATTTGACATTGGTGTTTCTCATTTAGGCGGAATATTCTTCGGTGGGAGGCGATGTTCCTGTCGACAGCGAGACGCCTGTGATGACTTTGTCAATCTCAAGACCCGACCGCTGGCTCAGTATTTCGAAGGTGCTCATGGGAATAGGCTGTGCGTGCGTGCGTTCATAGAGATGAGTGTGTGCACGTGTATGTGAACGTCTGCGTTGTACTGTGTTTCGCGAAAAAAAAACTGATGGCACATGGCGGCGCGGTGGAGGAAGCCGGCTACTTCCCGGTGGGAACCGGGGAACAAGGAGGCGGCGGAGGCCGGCCGGCCGTGCGGGCACCGGCAGGAAGCGACAAGCGCCGACGCGCTTCCACTCCTCCGCCTGCTGGCGTGGCGACATTCCGACCTTTCTTTTTCCTCATCCCGGGCCCACCACTCCCCACTCCTCCCGCGTGGGCCCCACCTATCGCATGACCCGGAGAAAAGAAAAAGAAAACAAAACCATCGAGCAGCGGAAAAGAGCCGAGCCTCCGCCCACCTCCTCTGTCTGTCGTCTCGTCTCGCCGCCTCCACCTCCGCCCAAACCCAAACCCCTACCTGGTCGGTCTCCCTGCTCCTCCCCACGCAGCCGGCCTGCGGAGAGAGAGAGAGACAGAGGGCCGTGGAGCCCTAGCGCGTGGGCAGGTGGCCGCCTGCGGCCATGGACGCCCGCGGAGGGAGCGGAGGCACCACCGGAAGCCCGTGGCGCCGTCAGGCGGCGGGGGACTGGCGGCCGCATCGCGGGCGTCTTACGGGGACGTGTTCGGCGGCCCGCCGCGGTTCGGGGCCGCGGGGACGCCGCCGCTCGACTACGCGGAGGTCTTTGGGGGCCTCGCCGGCGCCTGCTCCATCCCCTACCTCGACCTGCCGCCCGTCGCCGTCGGCGGCGGAGAAGAAGGCGCCGACGGAGGGTTCTTCCCCGGACGCCGTGGCCGCGGCGGCGGCGCGGGCGACTACGGGGAGATCTTCGGCCGGTTCAACTTCGCGGACTTCGCGGCGCCGTACGAGGAGCTGTTCGGCCGTAAGGAGAGGGACTCTCCAGCGCCCGCGCCGTACGAAGAGCTGTTCGTCCGCGGCGGCGGTGAGGAGAGGGACGCGCCGACGCCCGCGCCGTACGAGGAGCCGTTCGGCCGCGGCGGTGGTAAGGAGAGGGACGCGCCGCCGCCCGCGCCGGCGGCGGAGGAAGAGGGGATCGCCTCGTCCAGCGGCAGCTCGTCCAGGTTCGTTCCGTCGTGCCCTTCCCTGAGTGACATGTTCTCGCTGGTCTGCTAGTGTGAGGATTTCTCAACCTTCTCGTTTCCGCTTCATCCCTTTTCCACTCGTATAAAGGCGTCCGCATTTTTATTCTGAACTTTGCTCATGATTCAAAGCTTTAGGGGCTGGAGATGCCTCTAATGGAGCATCAGGAATCCCCCAAAGTACCGTGGACGTTCTTGATTCGTAAAGGCCTTTGCTTCGCATTGGCCTGAAGAAATGGTGAGCTGTATTTAGGTACGGTGACGTTACAGACTGGCTTGCGCATCTAGGATATTTCAGGGCATGCTTTGATGATCTCGAATTAAGATGTCTGCCCGTGTTGGTTGGGTATCAATTCTGATGCCCTGGCCATGTTAGATCATACTATTCCCTAATGGAGGTTCTCGTATGGTATTGGCAGGATTTTACTAGCGTTATTTGTTTACATGGGTAAAAAATACTGAATCGCAATGATGAGTTGAAAGAGAAAAATTGAGTGAGGATGACAATGATAGTAGTTTTTAGTAGCGTTATTTGTTTACATGGTAAAAAAACTGAATCGCGATGATGAGTTGAAAGAGAAAAATTGAGTGAGGATGACAATGATAGTACTTTTTAGTTTTTAGTGAGTAAGCTTGTGAGTTGTCCTATTACAACCGTGTGCTTCATACTGGTGTCTGCCTGCCGTGTACCTGCCGTGTAGTCGTGGAACAAGTGTATGCTTCAGATTGGTGTCCGCCTGCCGCTTAGTCGTGGAACAAGTGTATGCCTTACACTGGTGTCACCCTGTCCTGTAGTTCTCAAATTTAAGAACAACTTAGACAGAGATGGTGGAAGCTTGCGAGCTCAGCTGACGTGGAATGTTGGTTGCGCATATAGTTATATCCATTTGTGACGTTGTTGGACGTGCTTCCATTGGTGTTATAGCTGGTGTACCGGTAATAGGCACATCATTATTTGTCTTAGACCGTTAATAGATTATTTCCTAATTCGCTCACTGCTGACTGCTCCTCTCTTTATGATTGTTGTTTCGTAGTTCATGTCACATCTCTGTTGGCTGAGTTCATATGAATGGGTCCGACCATAATGTCTAGCGCCAAAGTAACAGTGCCCTTGTGTTACTTTTGCGAACGAGGCAAGTTTGCAGCCACTAGTAGCCTAATACTTCCTGTGGAAGGAGCCACTGCCACGTCAAAACAGGGGCTACTTGAGCTCCGTAGTATAGCTGAAATCAGCGAGGTTAGTGCCAAATGCAGTGTCTAAAACACCAGTACACCACAAGTGGAACTTTTGGTTGTCGTTTACACTGCAAGAAATGCTTTCTATGAGTGTGCAGCAATGTTACTCTACAAGCTAGACACAAGAAGCTGGTGTTGCCAGGAGCATTACAAGCTTCATTGCTAGGCTAATGCTGTTTGGAATTGAAAAACAGAATGGCTACGTTATGAGTTAGGAGATGGACGTCACGTTGAGTTCCCTCTGCATTTTGCCACTGGAATGAAAAGTAACTTTGCCTATCATTTCTCTTTGTTTTAGTTCACGTCAATGTCAATAGATGTGTTGAACAGATGCATTATTTCATTATTTGAGATAGAGAGGACTTTGTAAGTATTTTTTTTTTTGCTTTTGGCCAGCAGAAACGTATCACGTGATAGGAAACACCAGGGGTTATCACATTGGGGTAGGACTGGGAAGCACTGCTGTGTAAGATTAGTATAATTTGTGACGCATGGTTATCGGCATACGGAATTATCACATTGATTGGACAAAATGTCTAAATATTGAACATATTTGCTTGCACTGGAGCTCTACCTGCGGATTGTAGTCGGTGAACTGTACTGCAACGTTAATCTGGATAGGACGCATTGCTATGCTCTACTAGTTACTATTCGTGATATCTACTGGTTGTGATCAACCTATGAATTTCCTGTGAGGTGCATCTAGGAGAAAATAATTTGCACTCCCTTGTGATTCCAACATAAATTTGAAGTGGATCATACCATCTGGATATTGAATCTGCAAGCTTTGATGATTAATTGGACCAGTTGTGTTAGTATGGCCGGGCTATATGTTTGAGGTGACATCTTATTGTTAATATTTAGCCACATATTTATATATGTTTCTGCAAACATAACAGTAAGAAAAATTAGACAAGATCCTCCCCAAACAAGCATATATTTTTACAGTATTATGGACACCTCAGAATCTGGCATGTATTGTTTGTCCATGGATGAGAGGCTTCTCAATTCTCACATAGCTGATATTTACAGTTTCCTACGGATATTCCTCCTAAGGCTGCTCAGTGGTGCCATAAAACTAGATAGTTCCTTTATGCGGAGTCAGATTCTACCATAATTTCTTTTTAGATTTATTCATGCTTGTTGCCCTGGAATTTGCTTTTTATATGGTTAAAGTACATAATTCATATTCATCATTTAATTAATATCACTGATCATCGGTAAACAATGAATCTAGGCGACTTGATGCTGAGCAATCTACACTTCATCAACACTTCAAAGAGCATGAGTCTTCTCCAATGTGCTTCCCTCCGGAGAGTCAGGAATTTGTCATGTCATATAACAAGACTGCCCAGGCGAAACCGAATGATCTAATTGAGATGACTACTTGCACAGTTCACCCTTCAGTGGATTATGTGGTTGGTTCTTCTCATTTTTCACATACCCCAGCAACTAATCATGTTTCAAAAATGGATAATGGTACAATGGCTAATGGAGATAGAGGGAAGAAGTCACCCTTAACCTCAGTAACTGCCAATGCGAGAAGTCCTGAGATTGACTTTAGTTTTGATCAAAAGCAGCACGTACCACAATGTCCACCTCTTCCTGAAAATGTTTCAGCCAATGGGAGAAGTCCTGAGATTGACTTCAGTTTTGATCAAAATCAGCACATACCACAATGTCCACCTCTTTCTGAAAATGTTTCAGCCAATGGGAGAAGTCCTGAGATTGACTTCAGTTTTGATCAAAAGCAGCACTTACCAGACTGTCCACCTCTTTCTGAAAATGTTTCTGCAAATGAAAGCAATCAGAAATCTGATATTCCTGCAACACCCAGTAATGGAAAACCTTTTGCAGATTATGCATTTATGAGGGTATCTAATGTTAATGTGGAAACAAAACCAAAAGTACCACTACAACCTTTGGGGCAGCAACTTAAAGTGCTCAATAAGAAAGAAAACACAGCAAAAGGAGATGCCCATCTTGACAGTGGCACTCCAGTTTCTGTCTATGTCGCTTCAAGTACTAATGTGCCTCAGGCTGAAAAAAGAGCTGATACTGCTTTGTCTAGTACTGAGGCCAATCCCAGTTCTGCTGCAGCCGCTATGAAGGAGGCAATGGAATACGCTGAGGCTAGGTTAAGAGCAGCAAAGGAACTGATGGAGAGAAAAGGTGACAGTTTCAAAATTCGGAAGAAGCCAAGTCATCATAGAAGCACACGATCTGTAGAAATCAAGGCTCCTGTAGAGGTATATACATTTGAAGGAAACATCTCAACGAAAAATCCAGCAAAAGTAGGAAACAGCTCTGAGAATTTTGTGTCGGACAAGCACCAACAAGTTAGTGCTATCAGATCAAATCATCGTGATGGCAGTGGAAAAATGGCACTGCCACTGGAGAAGCCTCAGCAGATGATGCGAACTTGCACTATGCCCAGTAAACTAGAGAAATTAGGTAACTGGAGATCAGGTGATGAATTTTTTGAGCTTACTGGAGATGATCAGAAATGCCTGGCTGATACAGCCAGGGGGGAAGAACATAACTGTGGGAGATCAAAGCCTGTCACTGAGACCAGCAAGGGCCAAGAAGATAAAATTGAAGTTGCCGCGCAAATCTCTGACCTTGGAAGATATGAAAAACCACGGGTTGTTAATAATGGCCGCGATCTGGAAGTGAAACATGAAAGCTGGAAAGAAGATAACACAGTTCAAATAGAGAAAGGGGAAGATAGGGTGTCTACAACACTGGAAGCTTCTACAGAAAACGTGGCACACAAAGGTATTGATAGCTCCCATTTTGAGGAACTTCTGGATGTTGGAAATTCTAAAGGAAGCCACGATGATGGGAGTGTTGACCTTTCTTTTGTGAGCAAGATCTCTCCTGAACTGGACTTCATCAAGGATGTTCCTAGTTCATGTTCGGTTTCTTCATCTGCTAACTGTGCCAGTGATCTGAAACATCTTGATAATAGTAGTACGAGTTCAGTAGCAGGAACATCGAAGGAGCCCAAAAACAGTGAAGGAGGATTAGAGGTAAGATGTGATGATGAGATGCAGTGCACTTCAGGGAGTAGTAAAACATTACAAGAACATCCAGAAGTTGCTGATGTCTGCAATTCCCAGGCAAGTAAAATTAAATCATTGATTTTAGAGGAACTTGAAGGAGCTGATGTAACGCAAGCTTCTCCAAGGGTACAAAGTACATCTGAGATCGAAGCTGAAACCTATGGAAGGGAAAAGTTCACTTTTATCGGTGAATCGTACCTGCATAATGAAAACGATAAGATGATTGAAGTACCTAGCGAATCACTAATCTCTGAAGTAGAGAAAGTTGAAACTGAAGTGGAGCTTCATCCACACACACATTCTGAAGAGTCTATTCCAGATCAGGATGTTAAGTGTACTGAAGAGAGTGATATTTCTTCACAAACCAATAATCCGGCAGTGTCATCCATGCTGAATTTATTTGAGGTAGCCAGCAAATTGATTAAGAGGGACGTTGATCAAGAAATCCAAGGTTCATTAGGGCCTAACGAAGTGGAAAACAGGACAGAAGAAGGCACTGGTAGACCTGTCTCCGATTGTGAAGGGAAACAAGTAGAGGAAACCCCCTCAGAAAATACTGAGAAGGCAGATATGGAGGAAGAATCAGCTCATGTTAACCAGGAGGACCAAACAACATTTGCATCTGATACCAACAACGAAAAAATTGAGGAAAAATCAGCTCATGTTAACCAGGAGGATCGAACATTTGCATCTGATACCAACAACGAAAAAATTGATGTAGATGCACAGGTTAGTACAACAGTTGATAAAGTGGACAGTGTGATAAGTTCTGGAGATGAAGTTACCATCGATTCTGCTAATGATTGTCCCACTAGAGTAACAATAAATACAAAGGACGGGCCAGCTTCCTGTCCAGAAATGAGTACTGACGTGCAGCACTTGACTCAAAATGGTGAATCTTCTGCCTCTCAGGCATCTATTCCTGGTGTTGACAAGACCAAAGAGGTGTGCAACGAACCAGAAAGAGAAACACCTACAGAAACATTTACAACATCTGAAGAGACAAGAACCAGTGTAAAGGCAGAACAGGAGCATCAACATTCTCATTTGGAAAAGAGTGACATTGTACCTAAATCTTCAGAAAGGCCATTCCCACTTTCGAATGAGGTGTCAAGAAAAGAGACACCTGAGGCTCAGAGAACCAAAGAGAGGGGGAGTATAACAAAAACAGAAAAGGGAAGACAGAAGGATGTAGAGGCTTCTCAAAGACTGGAAGAAGCAAAAGAAAGGAAAAAGATATTTGAGACACAAAGAGAAAATGCCGAAGAAAGCGAAAAAAAATTTTTTGGAAGAGCAGGAGAGGGAGAGGGAAAGAGAAAGGGAAAAGGATAGACTTGCTGTTGAAAGAGCTACAAGGGAAGCCCACGAGAGGGCATTTAATAACGCTCGTGAGATGGCAGAAAAAATGGCCCTGGAAAGGATTGCGGCAGCACGCCAAAGAGCTTCTGCTGAGGCCCGACTAAAAGAAGAGAGAGCAAATGCCGAAGCTCGGCTAAAAGCAGAACGGGCTGCAGTCGAGCGAGCAACTGCAGAAGCTCGTGAGAGGGCGATTAAAAAGGCTAAGGCTGAGAAGGCTGCTGCAGAGCAAGAGAACGCAGGGAACAAATCAGATCCTCTTCCAAGGTTAGTTGTACGTCCAGTTATCTGGCAGGTGGTGTTTTTTGGTATAGTACATCATGTGATATAGTGAAGGAACTTCAAAAATTACTATTCTTATTATTATTCAAAATACTGACTGGATTCGAATCCTGGTTCTTGATTTGCAGGATATTCGACAGGACACTCAGTTTCAAAGAGCAACTTCTGGTGGCTCCGGAAGAAACCCAGATTCTAGTAACAAAGGTACTAATTATTTCCAGACAATTTTATCGTAACGTGCAAGGTTAGTAAAATGCATGGAAGTTCTAGTATCCCATTCTGTTACGGCATCATTTAAGTAGATTTGCATTTATGTTCGTAAAAAACAAAGAGTTGTTTTCCATGTATAAATCAGTGAGCTAACAAATTAATGATTTGTTGGCTGTAGTGGTCGGTGCTGAGTCGGGTTTAAGGCATAAAGCAAGAATAGAGAGGCATCAACGCACAAATGAGCGAGTGGTATGCATGTTTCCTTTTTCTAGTTTTACTTTCTTTATCTGTTGCAGTGGTTGTCGCGCTGATATGCATTTTCATTTTGCAGTCGAAAGCACTTGCTGAGAAGAACATGCGCGACCTGATGGTTCAGAGAGAGCAGGCAGAGAAACATGTAAGGCATTCTTAGGCACGGACAGGACCATCTTCTCACGGCACCTACATTTTATTCATCGCTTGGTTTTTTTTTTCATGTTTCAGAGGCTGGCTGATTTCCTGGATCCTGAGGTTAAGAGGTGGTCAAATGGAAAGGAAGGAAATCTGCGAGCCTTGTTGTCCACGCTGCAATATGTAAGCCTATTTGTATCAAGTGTCAGGCATTTGTAAATATCTGACGCAGATTAACAGAATACAAAACAGAAACATCACTGAGCTTCTTCCTTTTTGTCATTGCAGATTCTTGGAGCTGACAGTGGCTGGCAGCCGGTGCCACTCACGGACCTCATCACAGCCGCCGCAGTGAAGAAAGCCTACAGGAAGGCGACCCTATGTGTCCATCCGGATAAGCTGCAGCAGAGGGGCGCGACGATCAGGCAGAAGTACATCTGTGAGAAGGTTTTTGATCTCCTCAAGGTTTGTGCCATGTAGACTCTAGTGCTTCCGCTCTAGTTTGATCCTTCAGTTTCCAAAAATTGTAGATTTCATCTCTGCAAAGAACTCCAAAGTACTCTATAGTCGATACGATTTCAGTTCTTCGACGCATCAAATGCAATTTTTGTGTTTCGATGTTGCAGGATGCTTGGAACAAGTTCACCTCAGAGGAGCGCTAGGAACAGGATGGTGGAAGAGAAGAAATAGCCGGTTTATTTTGCATAGCCATATTGTTAGTTTTTTCATTCAATATCGGTGTAAATATGCAGCTCTAGGTATGTACCATGCCAAGTTGACAGTGCATGTCGCTCCTTAATTAGTAGTAGTGCCTTCTCTTACTCGAAGCAATTCAATAGAAGAGCTAGCTCCATTGTTCTGTTCCAAGCTAGCCTTGAAATGATGAATCATGTTCCACTTCCATGGAGCTTGCTCCCATTTTTTCCGTATCTTTTGGGAGGTAGTAGCCTACCAGGGCAAGCTGCACTGGTAGGAGATACCTTGTGTTGAGCCGTAGGCAGGAATTCAAATTGTCTTATACTGTGGAACCGATGGAGTATTTGATAGGGCACCGTTGGGACCAAATCCAAACCAAAAGCCTGGTAAGAATAGGCTTGCATGGCGATACGAGTTTTGGTTCCTGTGGTCTCGATGTTTTGAAGTTAAGAAAAAATCAAAATTTTACATAGATATACAGAGTTTTGCCAGATAATTGTATTGTATTCTACATAAAAATCACAAAATTGTGGATGTCAAAAGAAAAAAAAACTCATTTTCCTTCCAATATTTGTCTTTTTTATGCACATCATATATGAAAATGTGTTTCGAAGAAAATTTAGATTTGGTCGTCTTCAACCTAAAATTTAACCTTTTGAATGCCAAAAGGACTTATCGTTACTAGCCCGGTATTTGGTACTAGGATAAGTTTGGGCTACAACTGAACATACCACAAGACGGTGTGCACCGGACTTATCGATTCAGCGCCGTGGCCGGGGCTAGCAGGCAAACAGTTCATCCTCGTTTGATCACAACGCAGCAGGCAGCATCGATGGATGAGGCAACGGAAAAAATCCCATATTGTATCTAGAGTTTTATTTACAGGATGCACCAAAGATCGAATCCCCCAAAAGAGTCTGCTGCCACTGTACCTCAACGCACGCAGCTTATTATTACTATTACAGGGGAAGAACGACCGACTACTATACTTTCTTTCCTAGTGATGCTTTGCTGCCTGCGCCGTCTGCCTGTGCCTGCTTGCTTCCATCGCTTGGTCCCTTGCTTCTTCCTCGTCTGAATGAAATTCAGGGTCGCAGCTCCGAGCTCCCAACCTCTCAAAAAAGATGCGGGTGCCACGGCGTCGCTCTACACGACGGTGCCGTCCTTCACGGTCGCGTTCTTAAGTACCACCACGATCCCGGACCTGATGTAGTACCCTTCCTCCGGCCGATCTGCCTCCTGGACGCCCTGTCACCAAACGACCCACACATTGCCATGGTTTCAGTCTATAGTTTCAGAGTGAAGCCTTCTCTTTGCGAATTTGAACCCTGACTACTGAAGGGGCATCTTATTACCTCGCTGTTTGCGATCACCACGTCCCTTCCGATCCTCGCGTTCATGTCGATGATGCAGTTGCTACACATAAAACGCATCGGTAAATGGATCATCAGATCAACAGTTTAAAATAGTACGTACTGGTTCAGGTTCCAGGGTCAGTCTCCTCACCTGAGCTTCGAGTTCTCCCCAATACCGATGGGGACCTTGCCCTCCGACAGCAGCCTCGAGATCTCGTCCTCTGTCTCGTACAGGTCCGCGCCCATCATCATCGCGTTCTGCAGGTATCATTCAAACAATGACGTTATTCGAACCGGAGTTGGCACACACTCGGCAAACACATGATCAAAAACAATGGTGGTGGAAAAAGCAAACCTTGAGGCCGCATCCGGAGTTTAGGCGCGAACGGACACCGATGATGGAGTGCTCGATGGTGCACTCACGCAGGAAGCAGCCGTGTGAAATGATCGCTTCTTTGATCTGCACATAGGAATCCATGAGTTCAGATAGAGATAGCTTACATGTAAATAGTTTGGACAGCAGGTTTTTTATGTGACGTACCCTGCACTTGTCTGACTTCGTTGGTGGCAAGTACCGAGGCGAAGTGAAGAAGGGGGTTTTCGGATCATAGAACTCAAACTTTGGAGGCTGCAATGAAGAAAATGTGTGACTTGAAATATTGAAACTAAGATTATTCTAAGAGGCGGGAAGACGGAACTTCAGCATCAATCAGACTATTTTAGTCCAGTTACTTCTACGGTTACAGCTAGGGATGCAAGAACGGGACCCATTTGTTACAGCACGTCAAATCTGGAAGCAGCCAACATTAAGATCTAACCTGCTCGCAGAGAGCCATGTTCGCGTCGAAGAACGATCTAATTGTTCCAATGTCCTCCCAGTAGTCAGTGAAGACATATGCCTGACAGCAATATAAGCGAATGTACTGTCAGTTCGTTTCACACAGAAGGGGCAGCTTTTATTCAGGCTGCATTTGATTCAGTACTACTTCCCAATAGAAAATGAAATACTGCTGCAAAATTTGAATACGTGGCAACACTTCCTAAACAATGAATGGAGTTCACACAGAAATTTTACCTGTACATTGTGGTCATGTAGAGCTCTCGGCAGGATTTCAGACCCAAAGTCATGTAGTTCTGGGTATCTCGACCTAAGAATGCCAACATAAGAATATAGAGCTATAGAAGAACAATATCATCACAAGACAAGGTTCTTACTTCAGAAGGTTCAACAGAACTTCTCTTTTGAAGACATAAACTCCCATCGAAGCAATGTAGGGCTTTTTAGCTGGATCATCTATGGCAAAATTGAGAAAGCTGGTATCCACTTTCTGCAATGATCAATGGCTTAAGTTTTAGATACTCTGCAAATCTGTTAGTGTAAACGTATATCTGGATGTGTAAGCTAAGGTGAGTGCTAACCATTGCTTCCAAGTCCGCACCCTTTGGCTTCTCAGAAAATTGAATCACGCGACCCGAACTGTCGAACTTCACTAGTCCATATTCAGATGCTCGGCTGCCAAAACAATGCAAACCAATTCAGGATGCAGTTAACTTCAGAAGGACGAAACGCTTGTATAAATAAGCAATGTCCAGTACCTCTCTCCAACAGGGGCACATGATAGAGTAATGTCAGCATTGTCATCAACATGTTTCTGTAAATTATGTATACCATAGGGTCAGACAGTTCAAAATAAAACATACACTAGAGCTGGTCAGAGAGACAATCACAAACCTGCACAAGCTCCATGTAATCCATGCGATAAAGCTGATCACCCGACAAGATCAAAATGTGCTCTATAGATTTATGCTTATAGTAGTCCTGGATATGTACATAGAAAATAACGAGGATTATTTTAACATCCAAATATACAAGTATGAGCTGCAAGAAGGGCCATGTGCTCCTAGATACTCTTCTCACCTCAAGTACCCAGATAAATTTTCTGACAGCGTCTGCTGTTCCCCGGAACCATCCAGCAGCCTCCCCGGGCATTTGAGTTGCAGCCAACACCTGTTGATTAGAAAAAGTCTCAGTCAACGTGTGATGTGGTCGGTTACAAGACCAAGACACCAAGATGAAAACCATAAGACAAGTTAAATATATATCAAGAAGTTGAGGTGAATTACTTCAACAGATCCATCTGTGAAATTGATCCCTCCGCCAAGGTAAGTGCGGTGAATGTGCCGATTAAGAGAGGCTGAGTTGAACTGAGTCATCACAAATATCTTGTTTATGCCACTGTTGAAGCAGTTGCTCATCGGAATATCGATAAGCCTGTAACATCCTCCAATAGGAACCTGAGGGATGCAACAAAGGGAAAGGAACAAGATTCAGGCTGGTGATCTGAAGATGACTGGACGAATAGTCACTGATAGCCTCGAGCTGGACATCATGTCGGTTAAAGTGGGGCGCATCATTGGGGCCGGCTACAGAAACCACTGCTGCTAATAATCTAAACACAATGCTGAGCTGTACTTTAGGTAACCCTATCCAAACCAATTGCCATGTGCAGATAGTAATAACTGAACTTAATGAGAGATTTCAGATTCGTATCTACTAAAAGCTGGGATATCATCTGGAACATATCTGAGAATGACAGAGATTTTCTTATTCCTTTCTGCGACTGAAATGTATCAACTTGAGACTAAATAAACCTAACTTGAGACTAAATGTATGATGAAAAATGTGTTTGTCTTACAGCAGGTGTAGCCCTTGTGCCGGTGAGAGGGAAGAGCTGGGTCCCGGTGCCGCCGCCGAGTATGACCGCGGCAACCTCGTTCGGGTCGGCGTAGTTCCTCCGGAAGGACGATCGGACGACCTGCGGCTTTTTTTGCACCAACAAAATCAGAGATGCTAACAAGTTGTATCGAGTTACAGTCCGATGGTCTGATGAGATGAAACTTACAAGGGTGTCCGGGCTGGTGTCGGAGGTGAGCACGCACTGCGCGCCGTTGGCCGCTCCCCTGGCGCCGGTGCCGTTGCAGGTCCTCCTCAGCGCCCTCTCGTGCCTGATGCCGTTGCTGTCCCCGACCTTGAGCCTCTCGCAGGCGGAGACGAGGTCGCCGCCGTTCCTCCTCACCGGCCCCGGGCACACGCACGCTTTGCCCTCCAGCGGGAGCACGCTGCTGAACTGCATCGATGACATCCACCCTGCAGCTGCACAAGAGCAGAACCGTAAACAACCAGGAAATCTTCTGAATTGCTTGACTGAACTAGATTGGAGCAGGTGGCTTCTTTTCGGCCAAATTACTGACGAACTCCCACATCCAGTACAAAAAGCAGTACTAACTTATTTTTCAATTAAGTTCTTTAAACGGGGATCGGAACAATGATCACGGGAGAAAGGACATGTTAGGCGCGTTGTTGATGATGATACACAAGGAAGGAAGAGTTGGAAAGACATGAGCTTCTTTTTCAGGAGAGAGGCACGTGAGCTACGAGATCCTGTGATCTGGTGGTTGGCTGGTAATCTTCTGAACTCAATTAAAAGGAAGCAAAGTAGAATACCCAAGAAACTCTGCAAGTGGAGACGATACACTCAACTAGTGCAGCTCACTCACTCGAATGCTTTGCACAAGTGTGCTGCAGAATTTTACTACTAACACAGTTTGGAGAGGGGAGCTTATCGGCGCAAGAAAATATTTTAAGGGCAGCAATGATGAAACCGAGCTGGTTAGAAGCCGAAATAGTGGAAGAAAGCACGGGAGCGCGCAGGATCCAAGCAAGGACGACTTGCTATCTTGTTGGGAAAAGTAAAACAAATAAGTATACTATCTAGTAGGAGAAAAAATAACACGGAGAATCTGCACGGAGATGAAGAAGCAGGCTACGAGACGGCCTTTCCGACTAGACTGAGGCGATATTTCGTTGCAACCAATGAATTAAGCCATGCAAGGAAGAAAAGAAACTAGTCCTAAAATTATTGATCAGAAACTGAACCCCCGTGATCCTAGCCGTCAGCCCCAACAACAGATCCCCCCTTCCTCTTCCTCCCTTCAGTTTCACCCAAGGCCAAGAGGCCACATCGCCGGTGGTGCCGGCACGAACCAAGGAGTGCCTCCGGCGTGCGTGCATCTGATCCGCCGCTCGCCCCTGCTACTCACTCGGGCGGACACGGAAAACGAAGAAATGCACGGCGAAATCCGCCGTTGCGCCGCGAGGAGAAACTCCGCCACCTTTCCGGCCGCCCCGGCGCACCGGTCAATCAACGAACCACCGATACAATGCATGCAAATCCGCGGAGGGAGGAGCAGAATGGTTGTTTACCTGGTGGGAACGGATCAAGGGATCGGCGCAGGGCCGATGAAGAAACTGAGGAAGAGGAGGGCAGGGAAGAACCGATGGATCGATGGAGGGAGTGGCGATATGATGTGGCGAGGTAGGAGAATGCGATGGTTCAGGGGTGATGTGGAGTGGAGGCCGTGCTTATGGGGGGGGGGGGGGGGGGGGGGGGGGGGGGGGGGGGGCAACGCAACGGACGGTGTGGAGCAGAGCAGAGCAGAGCAGAGCAGAATGTGGCATGGCGGGGGCGGTACTCTACACTCGTTTTTGGCGCCACACTCCCCATTCCCATTCCCCATGTGCGCTGCACACCGGCCCTTGGCTCCCACGGCTCCTTTCCGTCCACCGTTTGCCACTCCACTCTACTGCTGGACACGCTACGGTCACCGCCACCGTCCGGCGATCCCTCCGTGTGAGCTTTTCTCGTCCATTTCCTGCGTTACAACTGGCCTAGCTTGTCTTGTATCTCTAGCACAGCAACAAAATTATTAACCACCTGCCTACTGCTGCTGTTTTCCGCCCTCCACGTTGCGCGCCTTGTGCTATCACACCGTCGTGCCCGTGCATTTCAGTTGCCTGCCTCGTTGGGGACCAGAACACCTCGCGGATCAGGCGCACATGCCGGGAGCAGGCAAAGCCGAGCGGTCTTCCTCTTCTCTTCTCAACCCAACCGGGAGGAGGAGGACGCCATTATTCGTTTGTCCATTTCTCCGTGAATGTTTCGCGAAACTGCCTCTGCTGCTAGCCCTGCCCCAAGAGACACATGCATGATCACCAGGGAAAACCAACCAACGGTAGCTGCCCGATCCAAGCGCTTGTCCCAACATCTTCTATATCTGACTAGCTAAGGGCATCTCCAGCCGCCACCCCCAGCGCCCTCCAGGCGGCTTTTTTAGCGCCGGCGGAAGGAAATTTTTTCCAGTCGCGCTCCCAGGAGGCCGATTTCCGCCGTTTGGCGCCGCTTTTAGCGCCGGCGTTCCCAGGGCAAACCCAACTGGCCGGGTTCGGCCTGGGGGACAAAAGGCGACGTGGGCCAGCCTTGTCGGCGAGATGAGGCGTTTTCCCTCCCCCTTTTCCCCTTTGCGCGCCAATTCTCCCGCCATCTTCTTCCACATATCCCCTCCCATCCCGCAGCTCCTGCCATTTTTCCCCCCATTTTTCCCCATTCGCCCCAGATCTCGCCGCCATGCCGCCAAGGAAGTTCAACGGGCCACGCACCTCCGCTGCCGCCGTCGCCGCATCCTCCTCCACCCCCGTCGCCGTGAAGAAGAGGAAGCCCAGGCAGCCGAGGAAGAAGCCGGAAAGCATGAGCAACGCCGATTGGATCGCGGAATTGGCGCGCTGCAAGGTCGAGACCACCAGCCGCCGGAAGAGGGAGCAGGCGCAGCGCGCCAGGCAGCTGGCCGAAGTCGGCGGCGATTCCACCGCCCAAGAAGAGGAGGAAGAAGATGAAGAAGGAGAAGAGGAGGAGGAGGTGAGGGAGGTGGATGCGCCGATTCCACCGCCCAAGGTGAGGATCGGCCTCCCACCTCATCCGCAGTTCGCCGGATGGGCCAGCCAATCCAGCGTCGCCTCGCCGTCGGGCTACTCTCCTTCGGGCTACTCGCCGTCCCCGTCGCCTCGCTGGAACGTGTCCTCCCACTACGTCCCGTGTACGCCGACGGCGACCCACTCGGCGGATTCAACCCCAACATCGCCTTCCCGCACGGTGCGCCTCAACCTCCGCCCCCTCCTCCCCCTATGCAGGATCACCTGGATACTCGAGCTCGCCGTCGCTTCGCCGCAACCTCAACCCCATCCTGTTCGGCGGGATGCAAGGGGACACCTTCATGGGCGACCTCATCGCCGCTGGATCCAATGCTGCGGCCGCAGCTCCTGGGTTCTTGTCGCAGCCCGTGGAGTCATCGCAGGCCTTCGTCGAGCCGGAGACGCAGGAGACCGCCGAGGAAGATGGCGAGCCGGTGGACGAGGTCCCCGGCGAAGAAAAAGCAGCCAAAGGCAAGGCGAAGAAGAAGGTCCCCAAGGTGCCGAAGCCGGCCGAGCCTCGGGTCAAGTGGAGCTACAAGGAAGATGTGCTCCTCGCCCAAGCATGGATGAATGTGAGCCAGGACCCGATCATCGGCGCAAACCAGAACATGGATAACTACTGGAAGCGGGTCAAGACGTCGTACGATGAGCGCCGGATCGTCGATCCCGAGTACGCCTGCTGCCTTGATCGCGGCGAGAAGGCCATGGCGAACCACTGGGCGGTGATCCAGCATGCTTGCAACAAATGGCACGGCATACAAGAGGAATGTCTACATCACCCGAAGAGCGGCGGCAACGCCGAGACGGAGGTGAGCTTCTTTTCGCCATGGTTCCCCCAGCTATGCCGTGTTTGCTCATATGCGCCTTGTTCTGCCTTGTAGTATGTCCGCATGTTCGACATGTACCGCGCCGACGAGAAGGTCGAATTCAAGTTCCTCCACGTCTTCACAAGGATCGAGGGGTGTGAGAAATGGAAGCAGCTCCGTGACCAACTTTGCAAGGCCAAGGAGTACGTCCCCGACGCGGCGGCAGCTGGAGCATCTGAAGGGCGCCCGGACGGCCACAAGAAAGCCAAGGCGGCGAGGGACGGGGCACCAGCAGCGGCGAAGCTCCAGGCGTCGATCGAGACGTGCATCGCCGATGTCGCTACCAAGGCCGCCAAGAGAGACGAGAAGACGGAGGCGAGGTGGGCGGCGCTCATGGCCAACCAAGGCACCAAGCTGGACCTGCTCAAGACCACCACCGCGGCGAAGAAGAGGAACAACGACCTTGCCTTCCTCATGGGCGGCGACCCTGCGGCGATGGACCCCCCAGGTTCGGGAGTGGTTTATGGCGCATCGTGCGGCCATCCTCTTCACCCCGACGACGCCGACACCTCCGCCGAGCACCAATCCGAGTCCCGCCACTGCAGCCGACGCCGACACAGCCACGCCGCCGCTGAGCACTGCGCCGATCGCCACAGCCACGCCGCCGCCGAGCACTGCGCCGATCGCCACTCCGAGCTCCGCCCCTACTCCGACGACTGCAC
This sequence comes from Poa pratensis, assembly GCA_947311845.1. Lineage (NCBI taxonomy): Eukaryota > Viridiplantae > Streptophyta > Magnoliopsida > Poales > Poaceae > Poa > Poa pratensis. Next base: position 49,085,943 of record CAMZMU010000038.1, read on the forward strand.
GCATCGACCTGGACGACGACGCCGAGGTGTCGCCGGTGACCATCTGATATGCGCCATCAGCATGCCGAATGTGGCTTCTTTTTGTATGATCGCCTATATGTATGATCGCCAAACTGTGGCTTTCTTTGGATCGCCGAACTCAGGCTGATTTTGGGGCGGGAATATGAACTTTTAAATTATGTTGATTTGTGTTCGCCTTGGGTGGCCGAACGAGTGGAAAATCCAACCCCCCAGGCCAAAGTTAGCGCCGGCGCAAAGCCAAAAAGGTGCCGTTTTTCGGCCTGAGGGGGCCGAACGGCTGGAGATGCCCTAAGCCACACTACAACAAATTCTCCCAGCATGAGCCATGCCACATCACCTCAATTTTTCTATTGCTGTCACTTGCCATGTCGCCAGCCACCTGTTTAGTTTGCGTTCGACAAATATCTACTTCATGCATGCATGCATGCAAGTGGGGATGAAAACTCAAGCGTCAATCTGTCTTCTCCGCTAACCTTCCCACCGAGTCTCTTCTCTTTGATTTCATAGGATATGAAAATCGTAGAAATAGGAAAATCATAGAATTTAAATGTCATACACACTCCAATTTTATAGGATTTTTCATGCACCAAAGTTTCCCTCCAAAGGCATTGTAAAATGAGCTTGGAGTGAATGTTAGATTTTCTATGGAAAGTAGTACACATATAGGATCCAATCCTATAAATCGAATGAACAAGATAGGAAAATTTCCTATAGGATTTATTTCTTCACAAATCCTTTCCAATTCCTTTAAATCAAAGGAGCCTTAAGAATTCATTCAGTCCAAAAACAATCTAATCTTACTACGGGTGGCGCAGGCGTTTCCCCCATAAAAAGAAGTCTGCCGAGCGACAAGTCGTAGTAGGAGATGAAGTTGTTGAGGATGACATGTCGTCGCCGCGCCCCTGATCGCGATCTAGCAGTGCTCGTCGACTGAATCCCAGACACGGCTTGGCGCTTCGCCGGATCTCCTTGTCCCACTTCTCTGCTACCGTACGCCCGACGAAGACATCAGCGTCACGCTTGTAGCCTCAAAGCACAAGAGGATGATGAGCCGTCGATGTGGAAACTAGGTTGAAGGAGCGGGAAGGAGGGACGGCCCACTTCATAGTAGTTCTTCCTAATCTCATAAGCATTCGGCACCTACTTCGTAAGCTGTATGCCTGATTGATCAGTCCAATCGGCTCCACGGGATCTGGCTTCTCCGGTCTTCAGAGTTCCAGTCCACCAAGGAGCGAGGGAATAACATGCAACCGTGCTCTCTAAGGATGAGTCCAATGGGCAGACGTATTTAGTCCGCGCGCGTCCGTTCTATCCGCGCGAGGCAAAATTAAGACCCAACACGGCGACGTAAACGGATCGTTGTCCGTTTTTCTGTCCACCGCGACCCATTCTCAACCCAAATTTGGACCGCCATTTGTATCAGTCGCGACAAGCGCGGACCGCTCTTGCGTCCGCTCCTTTGTCCTAACTGCCCAAAGTATACATCATGTATCATCCTGATCATAATCGTCATCAAGCATTCTCGCACCCCCGCCACCAGCAGACCGAGCACTACACATAGTAGTGCTTTTCCAGGAAGGTCCTGAGCCCGAGCTTCTGGTGGTCGTCGGGCATGCCGACGTAGCCCAGACCTTGTGCATTGTTGTCTAGGAGGTGGCTCAAAGCCACCAGCTTGGTCGCTTCACTGAACCCACCTTTGCCCATGACAGCGCCGTAAAGTCCATGGTGCATGTCAATAGTCGTGCTCGCCCTGCATATGATAGTAACTAGATTTAGTTGTGCGCATTGGCGCATGACCCTCCGATACCTGTTTTGGCGACACACCATACACAACGCTAATAATTAACATTAAAAAAATAATATACATATGTAAGGTCGAGAACTAAATTAGACAAAAAATAGACACAAAACAAAGGTCAACCCCTGCTAGCCCCTGTCTCCGCCCTGGTCATGGGTGCTAGTTGAATGATACAAAGGTGTTCCGTGGAAAAGAAAAACAGTGCAAAAATAAAAAAAAGCTTAGCATCCAGGTATGGGCTCCATGTGGGCTGAACTGATGGGCTTCACGATTAGTCTTTTCTCTAGTTGGAGCATAGGAGGAACAATTAAGCGTACGAGCAGAAAATAGGCATGCTGCTGAGTAGGATAGCCTGGATGATTAGAGAATTTCTTGTACTGAGTTTAGCTATTTATGAGATATAAAGAAAACTATTTATCTTTTTTAGGGAAAAGGCTCTTGCTTCTGTTGCTTAGCACGTCTTAGAAATTAGAAATTATCGATGAAATGATGAATAAAATGCATTATTTAGTTGGTTTCGATCCCATTGTCAATCATCCTGCTGACTAAACACCTAACTGGTAACTTTAAATAAGAAACTTCTACTAGTCCGTTTTTCAAAATAAGGTGTATATGTTTCTTCCTCTGTTCTAAATTAGATGACATTGCTTCTATTTAGCCACATATGAATGTATCTCGACATGTAGATACATGTAACACGTTTAGATACAGTGGACAAATCGAAGTCATCTAATATGTAACGGAGGAAGTAGTTGAAAGTAGTGTAAGTTTCACCACTCTTATAAACAAAAGTTAACATCTACAATCTTTAATAAATATACAATGAAAGTTTATTCTACTATTGATTTATTGATATTCAAGATGTTTGAGTTATTGTTTATCTGATTAGTCAAACTTATTAAACGTCAACTTTTAGGACTTTTTTAGGAAATCAACACCGAAATAGTTCCTCCTCGACAAAAGGGAAGAAAAATTAGCAAAGCATGGACAAAATGGATTAAAAAAAATGATCTGTTATATTTTTTTTTATAGAAAAAGACCCGTTTATTGGAAGAAAGAGTTTGCGTTTACAACATCTAGTGAAAAGAAAGAAAGCATTCCATCCAGAAAAAACTCCGACCACAAGCATCCGAGCTAGAAGGACGAGCACGACGTTGTCCTAATAGTTGATTCATCTTTGTAAGACCAGGTGCATCAAGTGATTAAGTCAAGACTCGAGACTAATCAGACACCAAACCGAATCACTCCGCTGGTGCTGGCCTACTCCGTGTCCATGTGGTCGACCACAAAAGTCCTGACGAGCCGTACGAGCTCGTCGGCGCGCTCCGACCACGGCTCCATCACGAAGAACACGTGCTGCTCGCCGGCGAACTCCACGAGCTCCACTTCCTTCCCCCACTCCTCCTTCATCCGCCTCGCGTAGTCCCTGTTCCGGTCCCGGAGGATGTCACGCTCCGCCGCGACGACGAGCACGGGACCCATCGCCACGGCCTCCAGGCCCGGGGCATTCGGCCCGGCGGGGTTTATCGCCGGATGGTCCCTCGTCGCGCCGTGGGGAAGAATGAGCCGGATGTACTTGTCGCCCATCTCGGTGGTTAGGAAGGCGCCGGGCGGGCTCTCCAGCTCGGAGCCCGTGCGGGTCTCGCCCGCCATGGCTGGCATGAGGAGCACGTAGCCACGGAGCCGGACGGGCGGGCCGAGGCCCGTCTTGCCGAACCTGGCCGCGACGTGGTGGGCGATGTTTCCGCCGGCCGAGTCGCCAGCGACGAACACGCGGGAGAAGTCGGCGGCATCGGCGAGCCAGGGGTCCGAGGCGGCGGTGGAGCGGAGCCAGGACATGGCCGCGGCGCCGTCCTCCTGCGCCGCCGGGAGGCGGTGCTCCGGGGCGAGGCGGTAGTCGAAGGAGAGCACGACGGCGGGGAGCTCCGAGGCGAGGCGGAGGCACCAGGCGTGGAAGCAAGGCCATCGGCAGGAGCCGAGGCAGAAGCCGCCGCCGTGGAAGTAGGCCAGCACCGGGAGCCGCGCGTCGTTGGCCGCGCCCAGGTGCCGCGGCTGGTAGAGTGTTGGTGGTAGTCCTTAGTTGTAAAGATAGGAGCATAGAGGGTTAAAAATGTAAAACTGGACATTGTATATATTTACCTAGTCTGAATGGAAGAGATGTAGTTCCAGAGAAATCCAATCCTCTCGAGTGTTCCACAACATGGTATCAGAGCTGATGGTGTCGGTCGACTGTCGCCGGCGGTGAATCGACGCCGTACGGCAGAGCTCCGGGCGTAGAGGGTCGTCAGTGCTGGGCGGAGCTGAGTGTAGAGAAGCCAGGAATTGGGAGTAGGCGAAGGCGTCGTGATTCCGCGCGAGGGGGAGAAGAGCGCGGACGAGCGATTCGGTGGCAGCGCGCAGGCGTGGAGTTGCGGCGGCTGGCGCAGGGTGCAAGGAACAAGCTCGTGTGAGGGGGCAAACCTACGGGCAGCAGGCAAGGCAGAGGTGCTGTCGGCAGTGCGTGCAAGTACAAGGGAGGTGCAGCAGTGCTGGCTGTTTGAAATCGGAGGCAGCGGCCAGCAACCCAAGTGCGTGTACTGCAGGTGAGGCTTGGTGCTGACCTAGAGCAGCAGCAGGAGGCGGATGCGTGGTGCTTGAATTGGAGGCTCTGGTGGCGACGGTAGGGGTTGAGGCCCTGTGCTTTGCTGTGCGGAAGAGGTGCGCTGCGGCTGTGTGTACTAGGTGACTACTGCAGAGGTAAGCGCCGGTGACTGGCAGGAGGTTGACGAGATTGGTAGTGGGCGGACCTGCACGTTGAGGAAGACTAGAAGTCTGTGAAATTTCTGTTGTGAGCAGCAGCAGAGGTGAACAAATTTCAGCAAAGTTGAGTCTGCTGTTTCTGGTGGTGGCAAAGCAGAGTACGAGGTGACAGTATTAGAAGGTAACGCCGGTGAGCTGGTATTTGATTAGTGCCAAGTATTTGCTGGGGCTTGGGAGCTATGGCTGCAAGGTACTGGACTCAGTTTGACGGTATTGGTAAGCAGAGGGAGAATTCAAGGTTTGGAATGAACCTAAAAAATGACAGTTACTTTGGATGCAATCAACCTGGGCAATGGCAGAATTGGTATAGCAGAAGATGTGCTGTTGGTATTGGTACTGAGAAGTCTTGGCGACGAGATGGGGATTGGCCATGTCCGAACCCAGGCTGCAGAAATGTGAATTTTGGGTTTCGTAAATTCTGTAATTGGTGTAGAGTTGCACGCCCTGTCCGGACTGGTAGAACATTGACAGGTGCGAATGGTGGAGAATCGTCAACTATCACTGTTCAGATGACCGCTGATGAATTTAAGAAATGGTGTCAGTTCAAATGTATGAGAAAGGGTGATAAAGAATCTTGTGAGGCAACTAATGTTTCCGCTGGTTACTATGGTAACGTCTCAACTTTTGCTAAATCTAGTTGTAATGGTGCACCATGGCTGGTTGACTCTGGTGCTTCAAGACACATGGTGGGGTCTTACAAGGAATTCTCAAAGTATGCTTCTAATGTGAATGGACAGGGTGTACAATTGGCAGATGGCTCTACTCAAGCTATCATGGGGACAGGAACAGTTGTGTGTGGACATGATATGTCTTTATCCTCGGTTTTGCATGTTCCATCATTTCCAATAAATCTATTGTCCATCAGTTGTATCACAAAAGAACTCAATTGTGCTGCTATCTTTTACCCAACATGGTGTGTGTTTCTGGAACTTGGGACGTGGAAAGTTCTTGGGACAGGAATTATGCGAGATGGCTTGTACTACTTGGATGATAATACAGCACCTGTGGCTGCAAATGTTATTTCTCAGTCACCATTGCAAGAATTCCTTCTTCATCATCGCCGGCTGGGACACATGGCCTTTAACACCCTGGGTCAGTTGTATCCTCACCTCTATAATAAAATTTGCAAAGAAAGTCTAGTATGTGATGCGTGTCAGTATGGGAAGCTGACCCGTAGTATATATACTTCATCTGATCACAGAAGTACGGTGCCATTTCAAACTATCCACTCAGATGTGTGGGGTCCTAGTGGGGTGTGGTCACTTTATGGATACAAATCTTTTGTTACATTTATTGATTGTTGCACTAGGACTACTTGGGTGTATGTACTAAAAAATAAAAGTGACGTGTTTGAATGCTTTAAGGATTTCCACAACTTAATCAGAAATCAATATGATGCACGGGTGAAAATATTCCGAACTGACAATGGTACAGAATATGTAAATAACCAATTTGATGAGTACTTGTCAAGCTTTGGAATTATTCATCAAACTAGTTGCCCAGGTACTTCCCAGCAGAATGGGTTGGCTGAAAGGAAGAACAGACATCTCTTAGAAATCACCCGGTGTATCATGTTAGCTATGAATGTTCCTAAATATTTGTGGGCTGAAGCTGTGATGACAGCGGCTTATTTGATGAATAGAATGCCATCTCGGGTGCTCTATAACAAGACACCGATTGAGTGTCTAACTGGTGAAACTACATATGTGGTTCCTCCAAGAGTGTTTGGGTGTGTATGCTTTGTAAGAGATCATAGGCCATATGTTGGGAAATTAGATCCAAGAGCAGTGAAATGTGTGTTTGTTGGGTATTCTGGTAAGCAGAAGGGCTACAAATGCTGGTGTCCTTCGGAGAGGAGAATGTTTGTGAGTATGGATGTGACCTTTAGAGAAAATGTACCTTTTTATGGAGAACCTACTGACTTAACTGACTGATTTGTTCAATGATGATAGCTCAGATGGAGTCTTGAGGACAGGGGGAGATGAGAGAAAAGAAGACAATGATGTAACTTCACAGAAGATGATTGTTGGAGTAATTCCAACTGGAGATGAGCCTGATAGTAGAGATGAAGATGAGCCTGATGGTAGAGATGAAGATACATCAAATGCTGAACAAGATCACACTCAGGGGGAGCAGCAAGAGTATCAAACTAAAAGATCAAGGTGGCCACAAAACCTTAAGGTGTACACACGGAGACAGAGAGCTGAGAATGATGAAGTGCAAAGGGAGGAAGAAATCACATTGAGCCAAAATCCTGAAGCCCAAGTACAGCCAGATTTGCATGACTCAAGTTCAAGTCCTTCTACAAGTGATGGTATAATCTCTCCTTCACATGATGATTTAGATCTCCCTATAGCTCTAAGAAAACAATCTCGCACTACTGCTGGTAAATTACCATCAAACCTGTCCCAATATGATGTCTCTAATTATGTTTCATATTCATCTATGGGCCCCCAATACAAAGCATTCATAGCTGCACTGGACTCTACTTTACCTATACCACGTAACTGGCAGGAAGCAAAACAATACCCGGAATGGAGGAAAGCTATGATGGAGGAGATGGAGGCGCTTGACAAAAACAATACTTGGGTACTTACTACTCTTCCTCCTAATAAAAGGATTGTTGGTTGTAAATGGGTATTTACCGTAAAACAAAATCCAGATGGTAAAGTGGAAAGATATAAAGCTAGATTGGTGGCAAAGGGATATAGTCAAACCTATGGTGTGGACTATGATGAGACATTTGCCCCAGTGGCAAAAATGAATACAATAAGAACTCTAATTTCGGTAGCTGCAAATAAAAGATGGAAACTCTTTCAGATGGATGTTAAAAATGCTTTCTTACATGGTGATTTACAGGAAGAAGTGTACATGGAGATTCCCCCTGGATTCGGTAGCCAACAAACTATTGGGAAGGTATGTAAGTTGAAAAAATCATTGTATGGATTGAAACAATCTCCTAGAGCATGGTTTGGGAGATTCAGAAATGAAGTATGCTCTATGGGTTACAAACAAAGTAATGCTGATCATACTTTGTTTTTTAAGCATAATCTAGGAAAGGTCACTATCCTTGCAGTGTATGTGGATGATATTGTGATTACAGGTGATGATGTGGTGGAAATAGCTTGGTTGAAGAAAGCATTAGCGAAAGCCTTTGAAGTGAAGGATCTGGGTCACCTCCACTACTTCCTTGGTATTGAGGTTGCCTATGCACCACAAGGTATATATCTTTCGCAACGGAAATATGTACTAGATTTACTTACTGAAGTGGGAATGTTGAACTGCAAACCAGCGCCCACACCAATTGAGCAAAACCACCGAGTAATGGCTGAAAGTGGTGAGCCTATAGACAAGCATCGATATCAAAGATTGGTTGGCCGCCTAATATATTTATCACACACTAGACCAGACATAGCCTATGCAGTCAGCATAGCTAGTCGGTACATGCATGATCCACGGTCAGGTCACATGGATGTGGTAAATAGGATCCTACGTTACTTAAAATGCTGTCCTGGGAAAGGTATCTTGTTCGCTTCTCATGGGCATTTGAGAGTCGAGGGGTACACAGATGCTGACTGGGCGGGATGCTTAGATGATAGAAAATCAACATCTGGATATTGTGCTTTTGTGGGTGGCAACCTTGTTAGCTGGAGAAGTAAAAAACAGAGTGTGGTTTCTAGATCCACCGCTGAAGCTGAATTTAGAGCTATGGCCTCAGGCTTATGTGAACTTATGTGGTTGAGGTTTTTATTAGCTGAACTTCGGTTATTTGCTGGTGGACCTCTGAAGCTCTATTGTGATAATCGGGCAGCCATTAATCTAGTGCATAACCCAGTCCAACATGATAGGACTAAGCACATCGAAATCGATAGACATTTTATAAGAGAAAAGCTGGATGAGGGAAGACTTCATGTGTCTTATGTAAAGTCTATAGATCAGTTAGCTGATATTTTTACTAAAGGTGTTAGTGTTGTATCTTTTGGTAATATTTGTGGCAAGATGGGGCTCATAGATATCTTCGCCCCATCTTGAGGGGGAGTGTTGGTGGTAGTCCTTAGTTGTAAAGATAGGAGCATAGAGGGTTAAAAATGTAAAACTGGACATTGTATATATTTACCTAGTCTGAATGGAAGAGATGTAGTTCCAGAGAAATCCAATCCTCTCGAGTGTTCCACAACATAGAGGCGCGCGTTGAGGTCGTGCTCCCGGTCGTACGTGACGTCCCTCCACTCCACGCCAAGGTCGCCGTCGGGGATGTTCACCTGGAACACCGCCGCCGGCTCCACGCTGCGCCGCACCGTGCCGTCGCTCATCAGCTGGACTGCGCCCCGGCAGTCCTCCACCACGTACGGCGGCTCCGGCGACATCGTTGTACTTCACTAGCTCGATGGTATTTCCTAAAGTTAATGCGAGCTTAGCTAAACGGAAGTGGAGAATGGGAGGTTACGGGAATACAAATAGAAAAAAAAGCCACTTGCAGTAGCGGGAAGGCAACGTTTTGCATTTGTATTTTAGTGACAAGGTCCATTTGACTGTAGAGACGTGGAACAGTCGAGTTTTTGACAAAGTGGCCACAATGCTCGGAAAGTTAAAACAGAGTCCGAGCTAAACATTTTTTTTAAAAAAATATCTAAAATCAATCCTAGACGTAGGAGAGCGTGCATTCTACAATGTGTAAAATCTCAACTCAAAATAATTTATATTCGAGACTACAAAAAAAATATAAATCTGATATATTTTAAAAAAGATCAAATTTTACGCTATTCACTACTTTTATAGTTGTCATTTTTGGCACAGCCTTTCTATTTAATATTTTACGACTGACACAACATGATTTAGAGGAAGATTCAGCCATACCCTAGAAAGACTAGTTTTAGGGAAGGAAAAAAGGGCCTCGGTCTCGGAAAGTGTCTTTGATTCCCGAGTACAAGTGATTCCGGTGTTTTAAAAATATCGGAATTTTTTAAGCGGTAATTGTTTTGATTTTTTTTATGTAGCCAATAATATTTCCCGCAAATGTGCACAAAAATGAACTTCAAATACTTTGTATTCTGTGCTAAATCTAAAAATGAAAAAAACTAATAAATTTGGAGATTTAAAATATGGATATTCAGATCCACACTTTTGTCATTTTTGTGTAGCCTAGAATATAAAGTATTTTAAGTTAAAAAAATTAAACACCAGGATCACTAAAGCTCGGGAGCATGAAATCTCCTCTCATTTTCGGAAAGTGTCTTTGACTCCCAAGCAACCAGTGATCTGGTGTTTAAAAAAACAGAAAAACATTTACGTTCAAAAGTTTTGATTTTGTTTGAATCTATCAATGATATTTCCCATAATTGCGCAAAATATGACCATCAAATACTTTGTAAGCTGCACTACACAAAAATGAAAAAAACTGATAAATTTCTAGATTTGAAAATATGCATCTTCAGATCCAAACTTTTGTCATTTTTGTGTAGTACAGGATACAAAGTATTTTAAGTTGATCTTTTTTGCACATTCGTGGGATACAACATTGGCTACATTCGGGATTTTTTTAAAACTCGTAATTAATATTTTCAATTTTTTAAAAACACCATAATCATTGGAACTTGGGAGTACGAAATCTTCTCTCAGTCTCGGAAAGTGTCTTTGACTTTCGAGCACCAGTGATCCTGATGTTTTTAAAATAAAAAAAGCATTTACGAGCGTTATTCTTTTTGAAAAGAACAATGGATGTAGCCAATGATATTTGCCACAAACGTGCAGAAAAGGATGCTCAAATACTTTGTGTTCTGCGCTACACAAAGATCAGATCACAAATCTGATAAATCTGGAGATTAGTCAAACGCGTCCTAAACGTTTCTCAGGTTCGTCTATTTTGAGCTTCCATCTCATTTAACAGCAGACATCTCGTTCTAAATTAACACCAGCTCGGCAGCTCCACATTTGCATTCCAGGGTGGAGATTCAGTCTGGACTCTGTCGTACTACACGACGTACACAATCCAGTCGGGGTAGATAGGTGGAGACTCTTTTTTGTTTTTGAAACTAGGTGGAAACAAGAACTTGCCTGTGGCAAGATGGTTAGGAGGGTGGTTGTACCCCCAGCCCACCCGAATTCAAATCCTAGATTTGACTGTGGTGTTTCTCATTTAGGCGAAATATTCTTCAGTGGGAGGCGACGTTCACGTCGACAGCGAGGCGCCTGTGGTGACTTCGTCAATCTCAAGACCCGACCGCCGGCTCAGTCTTTCGGAGGTGCTCATAGGGGTAGGGTGTACGTGCGTGCGTTCATAGGGATGAGTGTGTGCATGTGTGTGTGAGCGTCTGCGTTGTACTGTGTTTCGCAAAAAAAAAAAACTCTACCTCTGGGCCCGGGGATTTATGGGCCGGCCCTGGAGGTAGTAGGCGGTGACTCTCCGTCGCATAAGGCCTTCCACAGCATAGGTCGACCCACTTCTCCTTCCTCCTCCTTTCACCAACCATAACCCTTGCTAAAAAAAACCACGTCTCAGATGGCAGCCGCACCCACGTCGCAGCAGCTGGCTGGGGGCCCTGGAGCTCCCTCCCCCGCTGGGGCTTCCGCGCGCTCACGGACTCTGCCCCCGCCTCCCTCCACTTCTCAGTCGGCCGCCGCCGGGCCCCTCGCCTTGGTTCGTCCACCCTCCAAGATTCCTGCTGTCAGAACTACCTCCTGCGCCTACTTTCCATCAGAGTTGCCTGTAACTGTTTGATTTCCTTTTGTTCCGTAAGGGGAGCCTAGCTAGGATTACTTAGTGAGCTGTTGTATGATAGTATGGCCGTCGTTGGTAAACATGTGGAAGAGTGTTTGTGAATTGTTGTACAGAGCGCGCGACGTCTCTGTAATGCCATCTCTGGCAACCGTGATAGAGTACTACCTAGGTTCATGTTGCGCGTGATGCTACGAGAGAGAGGGGGAGTGTGTTCCACTGTAAGAAATTGTTTGCCTCAATTTTCACATTGTATTCCTCCCTCTAAATAGGGGCTATGCAGCCGGGCTGACTAAGTCAACTATCCTGTCACATCACTGTGATATAACCGGTCATACCTCTATCTGACATGCCACTGTTAGCGATGTCACAGACTAGGAAACACTGTAGGTAACGTCTAGCACGTCCTAGCTACCTACTCTGTACTTGATGCTGACGCATCACTTCAGAACACTGGCTACAAGACAAAAGCCCTCGCACCAGAGGAACCTGGCAACTATTTCGACTCGGGACAGGCCCCGGAGTCGAACGCTTCCTCGACTTGGGACAGACCCCAAAGTCGGCACTCTCTAACCCATCGACTCCTCCTCCACACACGAAGGGATCGTCGACTGGACACACAAGCCTATTTCCAACAGTTCAGTGTTCATGTTTTCAGTTTTCTGAACTTGAATTTCTAGTATGTTGTATGTAAGTTCAAATGTAGTCATCAATCTATCACATGGCATCCATGTCTGCTGTTATGTTGGAGCGAGAACCTTAATGACAGCTAAATTGGAGAACAGAGGTGAGGGCGGCTGGAAATATCTTTGGGGACTACTTCAAGGTTGCAACGTATGGAGAGTCGCACGGAGGCGGTGTCGGTTGTGTTATCATTGGTTGTCCACCCAGAATCCCACTCACCGAGGAAGACATGCAAGCGGACCTCGATCGAAGGTGTGCTTCCAGATTTCATTTGTCTTCTGGCTCTTCCAAAATTGGGATACTGCAAATGCTTCCCGTTAACCTCGCGGAGATATAATTATTACATTAGTATTCCATGATGCTAACTGATATGAAAAAGGTAGATTGTTACAGACGGCCGGGTCAGAGCAGAATAACCACCCCAAGAAAGGAGACCGATACTTGTAAAATTCTGTCAGGAACATATGAAGGTAGGGAACCTCTCCAGACACGGGATGAATTTGATTTATATATAATAACACATTACCTTGTGTTAGAATCATGACAGGGCTGATGGGTTTTCTGCAGGAGTTACCACTGGGACGCCGATTCATGTTTTTGTCCCAAACACAGATCAAAGAGGGAGTGTAAGTATCTCATATCTAATATTAGATTTCTAATAACTATTCATGGTAGATGGACATTTGGAAGGATAATAATTGTTGGTATTTATCCTTTTCTTACTTACACAACCATTTTTGGTTCCATAGGATTACACTGAAATTAATGGCTAAGGCGTACAGACCATCCCATGCGGATTTAACTTAAACTTATGACCTCAAATACGGAGTTAGATCTGTGCAGGTACCTTTTTTCATGCATATATAAGATGTATAGACTAGTTATCAGATTGAAGCATGAACTGTTGCATCTTTTTTTTAGATCAACGGTTGGATCTTTTCTGCTACAACTTCACATGTGCAAGATGTTTTACTTACTTGAATAGTTTAATTGAACCTTTATCTTTGTCAACTGAATAATAGGGAGGTGGAAGGTCATCGGCAAGAGAAACCATTGGAAGGGTAGCTGCAGGAGCACTTGCAAAAAAAATTCTCAAGCTCAAAGCTGGAGTCGAGGTTCAGTCCTACTTGACATTTTCTTTCTTAACTATTCCACATATGTAACAAAGCCTTGACATTCTCCCCTGGTTACTGCTTGATAAGCAATATAGCCTGAAGAAGTAAACTTCCATGTGGATACATCCTAAATATGTCCAGACATTTAACATTTGTCTTAATTATAGTATTAACATCGTTAGGTTTTACAAATGAGCAGTGTTACACGGTAGGCTTTTCTGTTATAAATGGTCCCTCCTTATTTTGCTCCGATCCTGGTTCTTGCTTGACCTAATATGACAACTCATTTTCTTATATAGTTCTATCCATCTTGTATATGTTGTATAGAGCAAAAATCTACAATAGTGCACGTATCCTGCTACAGTCAATGCTGATTTATATTACATTTTCATTCCCACGTAGAATGGCAAATATTGTGGCTCTCTCTCTCTCTCCTCTCTTGATAACTTAATCTTTCAGTACCTTATTGAATAAAAATATTTACCTGCAGATTCTGGCATTTGTTTCCAAAGTGCATCAAGTCGTACTTCCTGAAGATGCAGTTGATTATGAAACTGTAACCCTGGACCAGGTATGTAGTTCTCACCCTTTTCATAAAAGTACATGATACTCTCAGTGATTTACTGGATTTTATCCTTTTCTTTCTGAAATTCCTCAGATAGAGAGCAACATTTGTAGATGCCCTGATCCAGAATATGCAGAGAAGATGATCGCTGCAATAGATGAAGTACGAGTTGATGGGCATTCAATTGGCGGGGTGGTTACATGTATTGCCAGAAATGTTCCTCGTGTAAGTACTACCCTGCTGTAACAGCCCAAAGTTCAGAACCTAAAAACCCGAATATTTTTTTTCCACTTTTTGTGTCGCATTGCATCATAGCATCCATATTAAATTGCTGGGCAACACACTAAATGGGTTAGCACCATTTGAAAACCACAATGCAAACTTGTTTCATAAAACTTCCAGGTAATATTTTGCACTTGCTCTAATTTACCAAATGGGCAACATTTGGAATTTAGCCAAAAATGACTAAAGTCAACCCTATTAACAAAGGTGGTCCAAATTATTTTATTTGGCAACACCAATTTTTGTGGTGCCTCTAAATGGTGTTGGGAGCCTCCCCAATTTATCTCAAATTTTTATAAATTATTTTGGTGCCGCATTTAAATCAGGAAAAGCTACTGGTTTAAAAATAAAACAGGAAAAGGACCTATTTGTAAATCGTGAGGATCTGTCCGTGATGGAAGAATTTCTGCCAGGGACCTTTCTGGAAAATCTTCGTCTCTCTCCTCCCTCGCTGTAGCGACCGAGCCATGGCTCGGGCCGCACCATGCTCGCGCCCTGCCTCGCTGCACGCCACGCCGCGCTGGCCCCCTCCTCCTCTGCCTTCACTGCAAGGAGCACGAGCTCCACTTGCGCTGCTCCCTCCTTCGCTTTCCTCCCTGCTTCCCCATTTTTCCTCCTCCCGCGAGCTCGAAGACCGAGCCGCCGTCGCCGCCACATCGCCGTCGTTCGGGGCCGCCCCAAGCCTAGCCGCGACCACCGGAGGGTTCGCCGCGCCGTCAGCTACCTCCCTGCCAAAGCAATCGAGCCGGGGAGCCCTACATCGCCGGCGTCGTCCCCGTCTTCCTCGCGGCCATCCGCCGCGTCGCCGGTTGAATCCCGTCGCCGCCGAGCCCTCCCCTGCCTCCCCGAGCAAGCGAACCACACCAGGGTGAGCCTCCCGTGCCCTGGCACCCCCTTCCCTCTCCCCTCTCGCGCTGCTTCGCGATGCTGGCCGTACGCCGTAGTTCGCCGTGCTCCCCGTCGAAGAAGCACGCCCGCCCGGCCGCGAAACCGGCTTAGCCGGGCTACGGACCGGCCGTCTCGGGCCACTAACCGGCCTTGGGCCCGGTCTTAACCGGGCTGTGTGCCGGAGCCCACGGTTGGTAGGCCGGCCTCACAACCGGCCCAACCGGGCCACAGGCCGGCCCGTCTACAGTTTAAATTTTCCTTTATGGAAAATAAAACAATTTTTAAACAATTCATAACTATTTGAATCTTGCTCCAAATTTAGCAAATCAAATATCAATTTGTTCAGAAAAACAATACCTAGCTATTGGTAACATTGCCATGCTCTTTTGAGTAAATGTTTTTGCCTTTATTTAGGAAACCCTAAAATGGCTTAAATACTACCTATTTCGGGAAAATTCATAATTTGTGAAATAATTAACCAAAAATTTGTGAATAAAATATCAAAGTGATCAACATGTCAAATGCTATCCAATCATGCTAATCTCACATCATGATCACAAATATTTATTTGATGTTATTCATAAATTGGTTAAAGGAATTAAATTCGATTAATGATTTAATTCACTAATTCCATCGGTACTCGGAAAATTACGGGTGAGGTACCAAAACGATCACAAGAACAATACCTATCTAATCATGCCATGTTCATGCATATTCGAGCCACTTCTTAGTAATGTAATAATTTATAAGCAAGTGGACATTAAGTTAAATATGGGGTTGCTTCCAAATAATTGCACTAATTATTTGGCCCTCCATTTAAATTGTTAGCTAACTTTTATGGTGTTACATTGCATAAACTTGTCATACCATCATTTTGTATGCATTGCACAATTGCCTTGTGTTGATTGCTGTTTTCTTTTCCGGTGTTGTTTGTGCTTCGGTAGATCGAGGAGTTGAGGTGCAACTACAATCCTTCGACGACTCTTACTACCTCTTATCTCAACAAGGCAAGCGTAATCCCCCCTCTGAGCATGTCTCCTCCTATATTTTGCAATTATTTTCCCCACTATAATATTGCATTCGGTTACAAATGTCTTTTGCTTGGACTAGAGTATTCCTACTAGTTGCATTAGAAATCTATTGCCATTTACCTGTATCCTTCCTAATATCCATAGGATTGAAGTGTTGGCCAAAGATAAGTATATTTGCTATGTATATGCTTAGCCATGCTTAGTATAAAGGTTTGCAGGTCCGGTGGATGTTTCAATGGTTGGAACAGGTTTGGAATAACCGGATGTGATGGAAAGTGAGGGTGGTGGTTAATAAATTGCTTAAAGGTGGGGATGAGAGGCCACATGGGATGTGGTGGGTTGTCTCGTTCTCGCCGCCTAGGTGCGAGTTCTTTACCTCTTGAACCAAGACGAGCGTACTACCATGCGTGGGCTATATGGAACCCCCATCGACCAACTAACTTGAGCGGGACTAGCCAGGGTCCTCTAGTTCGGTTTTCCATTTGCGCGTGCGTTGCGTTGGTGGAAAAGAATGATATGAGGATGGTTGTGTTAGGAAAATGAGTGGCCACGGGGCACGGTGTCGATGATCTGTGCTTCGTCCTCACTGATGATCCTGGGTTAGCCCTTAACAAGGTAAAGGTTGTAGCCGTTTCACACTCAGCCGGCTTTCCCCGGAAGAGAGCTAGCGTAGGCAATGAGTCTGGCGGTACGCGTGGATAAGGAGCTGGGAGGTCCCTCGCGGAACCTAGCGACTTTCACATTGTACACCCCTGCAGGGATAAATCTTTTCGAAAAGCCGTGTCCGCGGTTATGGACGACTTGGGAAGTGAAGGTAGGATCATAGAATAACTTGAACGGAATGATTAAAATCTGGGTACTAGAGGTACCATCTCACGAATGCAAGGTGAGCTTCCTCGAGGGTGATTCGGGGAGGTGCCTTTGATGAACAGGTACAATGATGATGGTGATGCTGAGAAAGGTGATCTCAAAGAAAAGAGTTACTTCTTACCCCTCTTTGAAAATACTCTGATTAGTCGATGCCATGGAGTTGTGTGTTATAAATAAAATCAGCTTTATGCAAAACAGCCATAAAACCTTTGAAAGCCAATCATGGAGCATATATTAGCTCTTAATCTTGCGAGTTCGTCGAACTCAACGTCGTTTGCTTATTTTCAGGAGAGGACTTCACCGACTTTGAAGGTGGGTTCTTTGTGGACGTTGACGAGTAGTCTGGGGTTCCCAGGTGGCAGCTTGGGACATCTCGGAATAGCTGGCGCTGGATGTTTATTTGTAGGCCTCTTAGGCCATATTCTGGTTCTTGTTGTTTAGAACAACGCCCTTCGCTTCCGCTTGATGTATTGTTGGGTCGGTGACCCCTGCTTGTAACTTTTGCTATCTTTCTCTATTATAAGAGTTGCTTATAATGTTTTGTGTCGTAGAGTCTGTGATGTGCCAGTTGTTCCACAAGTCTTGATCTCTATTATGCTTTGATAGTTGTGCCTGTGTGATGGCATCAATCGGGGTGTTGTGTTGTCTGGGAGAGGTGTGCCCAGCAACGCCTGCCAGAGGTTCTGGCCGGGGATTGGTAAACCCGTAACCTTCGGTTGTATCGCCTAACCGGTGACACACAGCATCACAGTATAGTAGTCGGGTCGGGGCGCCACAAGTTGGTATCAGAGCAGTACTGCCTGTAGGAAACCCTTTCTACTGGTCGATGTTGAGTCTAGTGTTTGTGAAAATATTTTGAACCTAAAAATGAGTTGCGAAAACCATCTTAGGATTCTTTTTACTCCTTATCTGGTTACCCTCTAATCTCGGAGCAATCTTACCTCGATTTGAGTTAAAGTTTTTACTTCTCGCCTCTTAATTCAAAATGATTAGGAATCTCGGGGTTGGTTCTACCTTTAGTGTTATGTGTCCAGTTGCTCCCGCCGCGCTACAATCCGAAGCTTCATGTGCCGAGAAACCATCTGGAGTACGACGAGAATTCCTATCAACTCAGTTGGATACGGACCCTTGTTTTCCTATCAAGTTTAATCTCTTAATCCTTTCTTTTGGGTTTTAACCCACGGACTTGAACCGAAGGTCCCGGAGTGTGCTGTGATTCCGGCATGTTGAATTATGTGGGTTGTTGCCCATGTGATCCTCATGCTAATTGTGAATCCCGGTGCATGAAGCTGACCTTTAACCCAAGTCCTTTATGTGGTCTCTGTGGTAAATGGTTGAACCTCAATTTCCCACACCTCGGATGGCTATGTAACTTTACCTCTGCCATAGCTGGAGATTCTGTCTTGGAATCATCTAGGTTATGACCAAGATTCTCTTAGCAAGTCCCCATCTATGTCAAGACTCTGCTGTATCTCTCATTTTCGGGCATGGTTATCACAATTGAGTAATAACCGGTGCATCTTCGTCATCTTAGGATTCCTCCTGAGTAAGTTTCTCACTCTGATCCGCTTCCAACCTTTCGTCTGTCAGTTGACCGTAAAGTGGTATCGTGCATTGGTATGTTCCGATGCAAGTCCCTCTCCTGATCCGTCAAGACTTTCCACTTCATCCTGTTAGGAGAAACAAACTCCCGTATATTGTCCACTTCTCGGATCTAGTCAAAGTAATGAGATCTGCGGAGTAAGGGCTTTGTCTAGTTTTTGTTCTGCTCCACCTTAGAGTGTCACCCTCTTTTATATCAGAGTATCGTGCTAGGTATCATGATCCTCTTGATGAATTGATGCTTTCACAATTTATTACTCTTCGTTCTCCGAGTGACTTGTTACTCCGGAATGATAAGATGTGAGCAATGGTGTGGCTATTGGATATTCTCAGCAGTTCTTACTGCGCTGAAATCCACGGACATTCCTCGTCCTCCTTAGCATGATTGGTTGACCGATCAATCAGTTGAGTTAGACAGTGCTACCAAGTCCGTTGGCTTCGATGCACTCCCTCGGTCAAAGAGCTAGGTTCGTGCCGAAGCTCCCAAGACCACCTCGTTGTGCCTTGAAAGGCATGATCCTCTCTCGAACTCAAGATCCACCGTTATGTCGTGATATCCTATATGGGGATCGTGATATTCTGTAGGTCTTTCCAGAAGTATCGCCAGGTTGTCGCCTGTCCAAGCTCAACATCACGGACAACCCTTTTCTCCGAGAAGAGTTGAGCTTATGAGTAAGCGGGTTCTCTGAACAACTCCTTTCTCCAAGAAAATCGTGCTGGATGTCCAGAATTATTCGGTTGAGCTTAAACAACTTGGAGAGTTACAAGACAAAAGCTCTATCTGATATAGTTCATTCTCAATGGGATGTCTAGTGTTACGTGTCGAAGCAAGTTGGTATCTCCTTTGTGGATATGCTAACCTCCAAAACTTTTGATTTGAATTGGGCTATCGTCAAATCAAACTCAGACTAACACCTTCAGTAGGTTACACTCAGGTTAACAACGTGTTCGTCTGACCAATACTTATGCCCCGTTCTGGTGAGATATGAGTCTACCGTCTTGGAGTATCTGGATAAGTTTATTGCTGAGCCCATCAACTACATTCTTATTTCCTCCATGTTAGAGGAGATTTATATTGGATAGTGGGCGTTAGCAGTGGAAACTTGTTAGAGCTAACTTTGTGTCATCACAAGGTAGTGTTCTGGAAGATTAGAAGTGATTTTCCTTGGTTCACGTGCAATTGCTGAAAGATGTCGCCGTGGATCTAAGTGAATCGTCTGGTTCCCTCGGAATCATCTCAACTCAATCATGCATGTGCAGAAGATTCGTGGAATGGCATGTTGTTACCTCCATTCCTTCAGACTTTCATCTATGCACCCAAGCTACTATTCGAATTGTTCCAGAGAGAAAAGAAGTCTGGGGATTTCTTTTGCCTTCTTTGATGTTTCCCATCAAGAACTCAAATGTGTCTCTTTGCAAGTAATTCAATTAGGGCAGCTGTCTCCTGACAAGTTGATAATCCGCGGGTTCTGCAATCCCGTTCCTCCTTTGGAGTTTGACATTCTAGTCTACCTCTTGGGGTCTCAGCAACTGTAATCCGTGGTATGCATTGCCAAGCTTCCTATTCCTACCGGTGCTGAGTCCAAAGTATCTCTACACCCGAACAGACCTAAATCTCAAACAGAAACGACAGTTGGTGATCCTCAAGAAGCTTATTCCGATGTCTGGAAGATCAGGAAGTGCTCCCAATACTAACGATTGCGGAGTTTCTGAAATTCTCTCGATCTAGCTTTCCGATCCTTCTCCAGTGATCTCAAATGCCCCTTCGTGAGGAAAGTTCTACTCAAGCTGTTTGGTAGAAGTTTGCCTCCTCATCTGTTGGAATCTTGTTTCAACACTCTCCCTCAGAAATTCAAGGCCTTGTGCAAAGTTCATATTCTGAGTCTCTGAGAAACAGTTGTTGCCAACTTGAAACTTCTAATCAATCTCCCGTCACCCGCATGTGTCTCCTAGCTGTCGATGCAAAGGATGCTCTAAGCCTCATCCTAAGTTCTAATAGGAGGTACTCCTTCGTTGTAACTTCACCAAAATCCATCCTGCCGGTGAGGTTTCTTTCCTTGCTATGGTGTACTCGGATGATGACCACGAAATGAGGCCGAGGAAGATCTTCATGATGCCCTTGATCAACCTCTTCAAGAAAGAAGCCTCCTGAAGTGACAAGATCGTGTAGTACCGTTGTAACCTGCTTCCCTCTTTCCTACTCTTAGAATCTCGGGACGAGATTCCTGTAAGGAGGGTAGAGTTGTAACAGCCCAAAGTTCAGAACCTAAAAACCCGAATATTTTTTTTCCACTTTTTGTGTCGCATTGCATCATAGCATCCATATTAAATTGCTGGGCAACACACTAAATGGGTTAGCACCATTTGAAAACCACAATGCAAACTTGTTTCATAAAACTTCCAGGTAATATTTTGCACTTGCTCTAATTTACCAAATGGGCAACATTTGGAATTTAGCCAAAAATGACTAAAGTCAACCCTATTAACAAAGGTGGTCCAAATTATTTTATTTGGCAACACCAATTTTTGTGGTGCCTCTAAATGGTGTTGGGAGCCTCCCCAATTTATCTCAAATTTTTATAAATTATTTTGGTGCCGCATTTAAATCAGGAAAAGCTACTGGTTTAAAAATAAAACAGGAAAAGGACCTATTTGTAAATCGTGAGGATCTGTCCGTGATGGAAGAATTTCTGCCAGGGACCTTTCTGGAAAATCTTCGTCTCTCTCCTCCCTCGCTGTAGCGACCGAGCCATGGCTCGGGCCGCACCATGCTCGCGCCCTGCCTCGCTGCACGCCACGCCGCGCTGGCCCCCTCCTCCTCTGCCTTCACTGCAAGGAGCACGAGCTCCACTTGCGCTGCTCCCTCCTTCGCTTTCCTCCCTGCTTCCCCATTTTTCCTCCTCCCGCGAGCTCGAAGACCGAGCCGCCGTCGCCGCCACATCGCCGTCGTTCGGGGCCGCCCCAAGCCTAGCCGCGACCACCGGAGGGTTCGCCGCGCCGTCAGCTACCTCCCTGCCAAAGCAATCGAGCCGGGGAGCCCTACATCGCCGGCGTCGTCCCCGTCTTCCTCGCGGCCATCCGCCGCGTCGCCGGTTGAATCCCGTCGCCGCCGAGCCCTCCCCTGCCTCCCCGAGCAAGCGAACCACACCAGGGTGAGCCTCCCGTGCCCTGGCACCCCCTTCCCTCTCCCCTCTCGCGCTGCTTCGCGATGCTGGCCGTACGCCGTAGTTCGCCGTGCTCCCCGTCGAAGAAGCACGCCCGCCCGGCCGCGAAACCGGCTTAGCCGGGCTACGGACCGGCCGTCTCGGGCCACTAACCGGCCTTGGGCCCGGCCTTAACCGGGCTGTGTGCCGGAGCCCACGGTTGGTAGGCCGGCCTCACAACCGGCCCAACCGGGCCACAGGCCGGCCCGTCTACAGTTTAAATTTTCCTTTATGGAAAATAAAACAATTTTTAAACAATTCATAACTATTTGAATCTTGCTCCAAATTTAGCAAATCAAATATCAATTTGTTCAGAAAAACAATACCTAGCTATTGGTAACATTGCCATGCTCTTTTGAGTAAATGTTTTTGCCTTTATTTAGGAAACCCTAAAATGGCTTAAATACTACCTATTTCGGGAAAATTCATAATTTGTGAAATAATTAACCAAAAATTTGTGAATAAAATATCAAAGTGATCAACATGTCAAATGCTATCCAATCATGCTAATCTCACATCATGATCACAAATATTTATTTGATGTTATTCATAAATTGGTTAAAGGAATTAAATTCGATTAATGATTTAATTCACTAATTCCATCGGTACTCGGAAAATTACGGGTGAGGTACCAAAACGATCACAAGAACAATACCTATCTAATCATGCCATGTTCATGCATATTCGAGCCACTTCTTAGTAATGTAATAATTTATAAGCAAGTGGACATTAAGTTAAATATGGGGTTGCTTCCAAATAATTGCACTAATTATTTGGCCCTCCATTTAAATTGTTAGCTAACTTTTATGGTGTTACATTGCATAAACTTGTCATACCATCATTTTGTATGCATTGCACAATTGCCTTGTGTTGATTGCTGTTTTCTTTTCCGGTGTTGTTTGTGCTTCGGTAGATCGAGGAGTTGAGGTGCAACTACAATCCTTCGACGACTCTTACTACCTCTTATCTCAACAAGGCAAGCGTAATCCCCCCTCTGAGCATGTCTCCTCCTATATTTTGCAATTATTTTCCCCACTATAATATTGCATTCGGTTCCAAATGTCTTTTGCTTGGACTAGAGTATTCCTACTAGTTGCATTAGAAATCTATTGCCATTTACCTGTATCCTTCCTAATATCCATAGGATTGAAGTGTTGGCCAAAGATAAGTATATTTGCTATGTATATGCTTAGCCATGCTTAGTATAAAGGTTTGCAGGTCCGGTGGATGTTTCAATGGTTGGAACAGGTTTGGAATAACCGGATGTGATGGAAAGTGAGGGTGGTGGTTAATAAATTGCTTAAAGGTGGGGATGAGAGGCCACATGGGATGTGGTGGGTTGTCTCGTTCTCGCCGCCTAGGTGCGAGTTCTTTACCTCTTGAACCAAGACGAGCGTACTACCATGCGTGGGCTATATGGAACCCCCATCGACCAACTAACTTGAGCGGGACTAGCCAGGGTCCTCTAGTTCGGTTTTCCATTTGCGCGTGCGTTGCGTTGGTGGAAAAGAATGATATGAGGATGGTTGTGTTAGGAAAATGAGTGGCCACGGGCACGGTGTCGATGATCTGTGCTTCGTCCTCACTGATGATCCTGGGTTAGTCCTTAACAAGGTAAAGGTTGTAGCCGTTTCACACTCAGCCGGCTTTCCCCGGAAGAGAGCTAGCGTAGGCAATGAGTCTGGCGGTACGCGTGGATAAGGAGCTGGGAGGTCCCTCGCGGAACCTGGCGACTTTCACATTGTACACCCCTGCAGGGATAAATCTTTTCGAAAAGCCGTGTCCGCGGTTATGGACGACTTGGGAAGTGAAGGTAGGATCATAGAATAACTTGAACGGAATGATTAAAATCTGGGTACTAGAGGTACCATCTCACGAATGCAAGGTGAGCTTCCTCGAGGGTGATTCGGGGAGGTGCCTTTGATGAACAGGTACAATGATGATGGTGATGCTGAGAAAGGTGATCTCAAAGAAAAGAGTTACTTCTTACCCCTCTTTGAAAATACTCTGATTAGTCGATGCCATGGAGTTGTGTGTTATAAATAAAATCAGCTTTATGCAAAACAGCCATAAAACCTTTGAAAGCCAATCATGGAGCATATATTAGCTCTTAATCTTGCGAGTTCGTCGAACTCAACGTCGTTTGCTTATTTTCAGGAGAGGACTTCACCGACTTTGAAGGTGGGTTCTTTGTGGACGTTGACGAGTAGTCTGGGGTTCCCAGGTGGCAGCTTGGGACATCTCGGAATAGCTGGCGCTGGATGTTTATTTGTAGGCCTCTTAGGCCATATTCTGGTTCTTGTTGTTTAGAACAACGCCCTTCGCTTCCGCTTGATGTATTGTTGGGTCGGTGACCCCTGCTTGTAACTTTTGCTATCTTTCTCTATTATAAGAGTTGCTTATAATGTTTTGTGTCGTAGAGTCTGTGATGTGCCAGTTGTTCCACAAGTCTTGATCTCTCTATTATGCTTTGATAGTTGTGCCTGTGTGATGGCATCAATCGGGGTGTTGTGTTGTCTGGGAGAGGTGTGCCCAGCAACGCCTGCCAGAGGTTCTGGCCGGGGATTGGTAAACCCGTAACCTTCGGTTGTATCGCCTAACCGGTGACACACAGCATCACAGTATAGCAGTCGGGTCGGGGCGCCACAAGTTGGTATCAGAGCAGTACTGCCTGTAGGAAACCCTTTCTACTGGTCGATGTTGAGTCTAGTGTTTGTGAAAATATTTTGAACCTAAAAATGAGTTGCGAAAACCATCTTAGGATTCTTTTTACTCCTTATCTGGTTACCCTCTAATCTCGGAGCAATCTTACCTCGATTTGAGTTAAAGTTTTTACTTCTCGCCTCTTAATTCAAAATGATTAGGAATCTCGGGGTTGGTTCTACCTTTAGTGTTATGTGTCCAGTTGCTCCCGCCGCGCTACAATCCGAAGCTTCATGTGCCGAGAAACCATCTGGAGTACGACGAGAATTCCTATCAACTCAGTTGGATACGGACCCTTGTTTTCCTATCAAGTTTAATCTCTTAATCCTTTCTTTTGGGTTTTAACCCACGGACTTGAACCGAAGGTCCCGGAGTGTGCTGTGATTCCGGCATGTTGAATTATGTGGGTTGTTGCCCATGTGATCCTCATGCTAATTGTGAATCCCGGTGCATGAAGCTGACCTTTAACCCAAGTCCTTTATGTGGTCTCTGTGGTAAATGGTTGAACCTCAATTTCCCACACCTCGGATGGCTATGTAACTTTACCTCTGCCATAGCTGGAGATTCTGTCTTGGAATCATCTAGGTTATGACCAAGATTCTCTTAGCAAGTCCCCATCTATGTCAAGACTCTGCTGTATCTCTCATTTTCGGGCATGGTTATCACAATTGAGTAATAACCGGTGCATCTTCGTCATCTTAGGATTCCTCCTGAGTAAGTTTCTCACTCTGATCCGCTTCCAACCTTTCGTCTGTCAGTTGACCGTAAAGTGGTATCGTGCATTGGTATGTTCCGATGCAAGTCCCTCTCCTGATCCGTCAAGACTTTCCACTTCATCCTGTTAGGAGAAACAAACTCCCGTATATTGTCCACTTCTCGGATCTAGTCAAAGTAATGAGATCTGCGGAGTAAGGGCTTTGTCTAGTTTTTGTTCTGCTCCACCTTAGAGTGTCACCCTCTTTTATATCAGAGTATCGTGCTAGGTATCATGATCCTCTTGATGAATTGATGCTTTCACAATTTATTACTCTTCGTTCTCCGAGTGACTTGTTACTCCGGAATGATAAGATGTGAGCAATGGTGTGGCTATTGGATATTCTCAGCAGTTCTTACTGCGCTGAAATCCACGGACATTCCTCGTCCTCCTTAGCATGATTGGTTGACCGATCAATCAGTTGAGTTAGACAGTGCTACCAAGTCCGTTGGCTTCGATGCACTCCCTCGGTCAAAGAGCTAGGTTCGTGCCGAAGCTCCCAAGACCACCTCGTTGTGCCTTGAAAGGCATGATCCTCTCTCGAACTCAAGATCCACCGTTATGTCGTGATATCCTATATGGGGATCGTGATATTATGTAGGTCTTTCCAGAAGTATCGCCAGGTTGTCGCCTGTCCAAGCTCAACATCACGGACAACCCTTTTCTCCGAGAAGAGTTGAGCTTATGAGTAAGCGGGTTCTCTGAACAACTCCTTTCTCCAAGAAAATCGTGCTGGATGTCCAGAATTATTCGGTTGAGCTTAAACAACTTGGAGAGTTACAAGACAAAAGCTCTATCTGATATAGTTCATTCTCAATGGGATGTCTAGTGTTACGTGTCGAAGCAAGTTGGTATCTCCTTTGTGGATATGCTAACCTCCAAAACTTTTGATTTGAATTGGGCTATCGTCAAATCAAACTCAGACTAACACCTTCAGTAGGTTACACTCAGGTTAACAACGTGTTCGTCTGACCAATACTTATGCCCCGTTCTGGTGAGATATGAGTCTACCGTCTTGGAGTATCTGGATAAGTTTATTGCTGAGCCCATCAACTACATTCTTATTTCCTCCATGTTAGAGGAGATTTATATTGGATAGTGGGCGTTAGCAGTGGAAACTTGTTAGAACTAACTTTGTGTCATCACAAGGTAGTGTTCTGGAAGATTAGAAGTGATTTTCCTTGGTTCACGTGCAATTGCTGAAAGATGTCGCCGTGGATCTAAGTGAATCGTCTGGTTCCCTCGGAATCATCTCAACTCAATCATGCATGTGCAGAAGATTCGTGGAATGGCATGTTGTTACCTCCATTCCTTCAGACTTTCATCTATGCACCCAAGCTACTATTCGAATTGTTCCAGAGAGAAAAGAAGTCTGGGGATTTCTTTTGCCTTCTTTGATGTTTCCCATCAAGAACTCAAATGTGTCTCTTTGCAAGTAATTCAATTAGGGCAGCTGTCTCCTGACAAGTTGATAATCCGCGGGTTCCGCAATCCCGTTCCTCCTTTGGAGTTTGACATTCTAGTCTACCTCTTGGGGTCTCAGCAACTATAATCCGTGGTATGCATTGCCAAGCTTCCTATTCCTACCGGTGCTGAGTCCAAAGTATCTCTACACCCGAACAGACCTAAATCTCAAACAGAAACGACAGTTGGTGATCCTCAAGAAGCTTATTCCGATGTCTGGAAGATCAGGAAGTGCTCCCAATACTAACGATTGCGGAGTTTCTGAAATTCTCTCGATCTAGCTTTCCGATCCTTCTCCAGTGATCTCAAATGCCCCTTCGTGAGGAAAGTTCTACTCAAGCTGTTTGGTAGAAGTTTGCCTCCTCATCTGTTGGAATCTTGTTTCAACACTCTCCCTCAGAAATTCAAGGCCTTGTGCAAAGTTCATATTCTGAGTCTCTGAGAAACAGTTGTTGCCAACTTGAAACTTCTAATCAATCTCCCGTCACCCGCATGTGTCTCCTAGCTGTCGATGCAAAGGATGCTCTAAGCCTCATCCTAAGTTCTAATAGGAGGTACTCCTTCGTTGTAACTTCACCAAAATCCATCCTGCCGGTGAGGTTTCTTTCCTTGCTATGGTGTACTCGGATGATGACCACGAAATGAGGCCGAGGAAGATCTTCATGATGCCCTTGATCAACCTCTTCAAGAAAGAAGCCTCCTGAAGTGACAAGATCGTGTAGTACCGTTGTAACCTGCTTCCCTCTTTCCTACTCTTAGAATCTCGGGACGAGATTCCTGTAAGGAGGGTAGAGTTGTAACAGCCCAAAGTTCAGAACCTAAAAACCCGAATATTTTTTTTCCACTTTTTGTGTCGCATTGCATCATAGCATCCATATTAAATTGCTGGGCAACACACTAAATGGGTTAGCACCATTTGAAAACCACAATGCAAACTTGTTTCATAAAACTTCCAGGTAATATTTTGCACTTGCTCTAATTTACCAAATGGGCAACATTTGGAATTTAGCCAAAAATGACTAAAGTCAACCCTATTAACAAAGGTGGTCCAAATTATTTTATTTGGCAACACCAATTTTTGTGGTGCCTCTAAATGGTGTTGGGAGCCTCCCCAATTTATCTCAAATTTTTATAAATTATTTTGGTGCCGCATTTAAATCAGGAAAAGCTACTGGTTTAAAAATAAAACAGGAAAAGGACCTATTTGTAAATCGTGAGGATCTGTCCGTGATGGAAGAATTTCTGCCAGGGACCTTTCTGGAAAATCTTCGTCTCTCTCCTCCCTCGCTGTAGCGACCGAGCCATGGCTCGGGCCGCACCATGCTCGCGCCCTGCCTCGCTGCACGCCACGCCGCGCTGGCCCCCTCCTCCTCTGCCTTCACTGCAAGGAGCACGAGCTCCACTTGCGCTGCTCCCTCCTTCGCTTTCCTCCCTGCTTCCCCATTTTTCCTCCTCCCGCGAGCTCGAAGACCGAGCCGCGTCGCCGCCACATCGCCGTCGTTCGGGGCCGCCCCAAGCCTAGCCGCGACCACCGGAGGGTTCGCCGCGCCGTCAGCTACCTCCCTGCCAAAGCAATCGAGCCGGGGAGCCCTACATCGCCGGCGTCGTCCCCGTCTTCCTCGCGGCCATCCGCCGCGTCGCCGGTTGAATCCCGTCGCCGCCGAGCCCTCCCCTGCCTCCCCGAGCAAGCGAACCACACCAGGGTGAGCCTCCCGTGCCCTGGCACCCCCTTCCCTCTCCCCTCTCGCGCTGCTTCGCGATGCTGGCCGTACGCCGTAGTTCGCCGTGCTCCCCGTCGAAGAAGCACGCCCGCCCGGCCGCGAAACCGGCTTAGCCGGGCTACGGACCGGCCGTCTCGGGCCACTAACCGGCCTTGGGCCCGGCCTTAACCGGGCTGTGTGCCGGAGCCCACGGTTGGTAGGCCGGCCTCACAACCGGCCCAACCGGGCCACAGGCCGGCCCGTCTACAGTTTAAATTTTCCTTTATGGAAAATAAAACAATTTTTAAACAATTCATAACTATTTGAATCTTGCTCCAAATTTAGCAAATCAAATATCAATTTGTTCAGAAAAACAATACCTAGCTATTGGTAACATTGCCATGCTCTTTTGAGTAAATGTTTTTGCCTTTATTTAGGAAACCCTAAAATGGCTTAAATACTACCTATTTCGGGAAAATTCATAATTTGTGAAATAATTAACCAAAAATTGTGAATAAAATATCAAAGTGATCAACATGTCAAATGCTATCCAATCATGCTAATCTCACATCATGATCACAAATATTTATTTGATGTTATTCATAAATTGGTTAAAGGAATTAAATTCGATTAATGATTTAATTCACTAATTCCATCGGTACTCGGAAAATTACGGGTGAGGTACCAAAACGATCACAAGAACAATACCTATCTAATCATGCCATGTTCATGCATATTCGAGCCACTTCTTAGTAATGTAATAATTTATAAGCAAGTGGACATTAAGTTAAATATGGGGTTGCTTCCAAATAATTGCACTAATTATTTGGCCCTCCATTTAAATTGTTAGCTAACTTTTATGGTGTTACATTGCATAAACTTGTCATACCATCATTTTGTATGCATTGCACAATTGCCTTGTGTTGATTGCTGTTTTCTTTTCCGGTGTTGTTTGTGCTTCGGTAGATCGAGGAGTTGAGGTGCAACTACAATCCTTCGACGACTCTTACTACCTCTTATCTCAACAAGGCAAGCGTAATCCCCCCTCTGAGCATGTCTCCTCCTATATTTTGCAATTATTTTCCCCACTATAATATTGCATTCGGTTCCAAATGTCTTTTGCTTGGACTAGAGTATTCCTACTAGTTGCATTAGAAATCTATTGCCATTTACCTGTATCCTTCCTAATATCCATAGGATTGAAGTGTTGGCCAAAGATAAGTATATTTGCTATGTATATGCTTAGCCATGCTTAGTATAAAGGTTTGCAGGTCCGGTGGATGTTTCAATGGTTGGAACAGGTTTGGAATAACCGGATGTGATGGAAAGTGAGGGTGGTGGTTAATAAATTGCTTAAAGGTGGGGATGAGAGGCCACATGGGATGTGGTGGGTTGTCTCGTTCTCGCCGCCTAGGTGCGAGTTCTTTACCTCTTGAACCAAGACGAGCGTACTACCATGCGTGGGCTATATGGAACCCCCATCGACCAACTAACTTGAGCGGGACTAGCCAGGGTCCTCTAGTTCGGTTTTCCATTTGCGCGTGCGTTGCGTTGGTGGAAAAGAATGATATGAGGATGGTTGTGTTAGGAAAATGAGTGGCCACGGGGCACGGTGTCGATGATCCGTGCTTCGTCCTCACTGATGATCCTGGGTTAGCCCTTAACAAGGTAAAGGTTGTAGCCGTTTCACACTCAACCGGCTTTCCCCGGAAGAGAGCTAGGCGTAGGCAATGAGTCTGGCGGTACGCGTGGATAAGGAGCTGGGAGGTCCCTCGCGGAACCTGGCGACTTTCACATTGTACACCCCTGCAGGGATAAATCTTTTCGAAAAGCCGTGTCCGCGGTTATGGACGACTTGGGAAGTGAAGGTAGGATCATAGAATAACTTGAACGGAATGATTAAAATCTGGGTACTAGAGGTACCATCTCACGAATGCAAGGTGAGCTTCCTCGAGGGTGATTCGGGGAGGTGCCTTTGATGAACAGGTACAATGATGATGGTGATGCTGAGAAAGGTGATCTCAAAGAAAAGAGTTACTTCTTACCCCTCTTTGAAAATACTCTGATTAGTCGATGCCATGGAGTTGTGTGTTATAAATAAAATCAGATTTATGCAAAACAGCCATAAAACCTTTGAAAGCCAATCATGGAGCATATATTAGCTCTTAATCTTTCGAGTTCGTCGAACTCAACGTCGTTTGCTTATTTTCAGGAGAGGACTTCACCGACTTTGAAGGTGGGTTATTTGTGGACGTTGACGAGTAGTCTGGAGTTCCCAGGTGGCAGCTTGGGACATCTCGGAATAGCTGGCGTTGGATGTTTATTTGTAGGCCTCTTAGGCCATATTCTGGTTCTTGTTGTTTAGAACAACGCCCTTCGCTTCCGCTTGATGTATTGTTGGGTCGGTGACCCCTGCTTGTAACTTTTGCTATCTTTCTCTATTATAAGAGTTGCTTATAATGTTTTGTGTCGTAGAGTCTGTGATGTGCCAGTTGTTCCACAAGTCTTGATCTCTCTATTATGCTTTGATAGTTGTGCCTGTGTGATGGCATCAATCGGGGTGTTGTGTTGTCTGGGAGAGGTGTGCCCAGCAACGCCTGCCAGAGGTTCTGGCCGGGGATTGGTAAACCCGTAACCTTCGGTTGTATCGCCTAACCGGTGACACACAGCATCACAGTATAGTAGTCGGGTCGGGGCGCCACACCTGCTATGTTGATTTTGGTGTGTCGGCATGATAAACCAAATAAGATCTCTATTTGTTTTCTACTCATGACCATGGTTTGGGCTACATCATAAATTTATCGCTTAATCGTCATGAACAATTCATTAATAGTAACACAATGACATCGGAATGTCGACATAATTTATAGGGGCTTGGCTCTCCTGTGTTTGACAAACTTGAAGCTCTACTGGCAAAGGCTATGCTTTCTCTTCCTGCAAGCAAGGGGTTTGAGATCGGTAGTGGATTTGCAGGTAAGAATTGTTATGCGCAAAATTAGTTGTTTTGGGAATGCATCCTACTTTACGTGTGTCCTAAGTACTAGTAACTTGTTCCCAGGTACTGACTTAACTGGAAGTGAGCATAACGATGAGTTCTATATGGATGAGTACCTGCAATCAGAAGTACCTGCAATCAGAAGTATGTCACTGACTGTTAATTGTTTGTGCATGCAGGGAGGGATATCAAATGGTGAAACAATATATTTCAAAGTAGCTTTCAAGCCAACAGCTACTATTGGGGTAAGCCTACAAGTTCAGTAAACTTCCTTCCAGATTAACGAAATAGAAGAAATATTGTATCTTGAAAGCGTAGCAACATTTTCCATGCCATGCTTTTTGAATGACAAGAACTGGGATGTTGTGCAGTTACAACTTACGACCAGTGTTATGTCAAGTATCAAACTTTTTCAGCGACAACTATGCATATTAAAAAAAAATTGGGTGCAAAATATTTGACTTCTTTCTATTAGAGTATAGCAGTACGCTTTGTATATATTTGTGGAATATGGTAACATTTCATGCTTGCTACTGGTGGATCACTTGGTAGTCATTTGTCTGAGGTATTGATTTTATTTTCCCAGAAGAAGCAAAATACTGTAACGAGGGATCATCACGATATCGAACTTAGGACAAGGGGTCGCCATGACCCATGTGTCGTCCCTCGGGGTAATGGATCAATGCAATACTGTACCTTTTGCTACATCCCGGCAGTAGTGTCTTGTGATCTGATATTTTTTCCATCATTGCTTTTGTAGCTGTTCCAATGTTGGAAACGATGGCTGCGTTGGTCCTCATTGACCAGCTGATGGCGCACAGTGCTCAATGCGAGATGTTTCCGCTGAACCTTGCCCTACAAGAACCAATTGGCTCCGCGAGCAATACACCTGTGTTGGTGCCAGATTTAGCATGAAACTTGCCTTGGAACAAGAGGCCCCTCGTATAGCCCCCCTCCCTCTTCCGTTTTTGTTTCATCGGCCGTATTTCAGGGTTGTGCTAAGCAGTTTTGTACTAAACCTGTATCCTAGTGTATACATACATTTGATTAGTGTACATCAAGAGATCCATTGAGAGAAATAAAAAGGCACATTCATGTTTTGCGGCGTGAAAAATTTGTTCTGGACACCCAGTTAATGTGAGCAATACAACCTTCTCTCCATTTTGTGTATCATAACGTGGTATCTATGTACGCAGCACGGATGCTTGGATTTGTCTTACCAAAACATGACGTGCTTGTATCACCGTATGACTCATGCTTGCAACGTCGGTTGGCATCCGAAGCTTTACCTGGTTGCTGCTTGCCTATGTTGGCCTCAAGGGCAACGTAATTGTGTCTTGATATGAACTAGAACATTAATGCGCGCATTGCCGCGCCCGTCCGCCTTAAGGATGAAAAAATTGAACTAGTGGAGAAAATTGTAATGACAGGAACAATTGATAATTTGAACTGGAAAATTACAATGTATCAATCTAGGTGGAGGGTCATGTGCCAACAGAAACTGGGATGCGAAACAACGATAGAGTTTGGGGTTTCGTGGATAGCTATACGCCTCCACCTCTTCAATATATATATGCGGCAGGGTTACATAGATTACATGGACTAGTACCTATACAAATACAACACGTACTGTCCGAGACCGATTCTTAACACACCCCCTCAATCTAAACTACTACTACATACGAGGTTTAGATTGGTTCTAAATCGGTCTAACATCTGCCGTGTGGCTGGCTTAGTAAAGACATCAGCCAACTGATCATTAGAAGAGATGAACCTCACCACTAAAGCGCCATCAGCAACTTGCTCTCGCACAAAATGGAAATCGATCTCAATGTGCTTGGTTCGAGCGTGAAACACTGGATTCGCCGTGAGGTAAGTAGCCCCTAGGTTGTCACACCACAAAACTGGAACTTGCTGTTGGGAAACACCTAGTTCTGTAAGCAAAGAACTGACCCACATAGCTTCAGCTGCTCCATTTGCTAGTGCCTTATATTCTGCCTCGGTGCTAGATCTCGAGACGGTAGGTTGCTTCTTCGAACTCCATGAGATAAGGTTCGGACCCACAAAGACTGCAAAACCGCTCGTAGAGCGTCTGTCATCAACACATCCAGCCCAATCTGCATCGGTAAATATACTGACATTCTGCTGTGGTGACTTGCGAATGCGTAGACCGGTGTCCAATGTTCCTTTAACATAGCGCATGATACGCTTGACTGCCTCCCAATGAACTTCAGTAGGCTGAGAGAGAAACTGACACACCTTGTTCACCGCAAAGGAAATGTCCGGACGTGTAAGAGTCAAATACTGCAGGCTGCCAACAACACTGCGATACCGAAAAGAATTCTCTGTACCTAGTAGTGCACCAGTATCTCGAGCAAGTTGCTCTTTAGAGTCCAGAGGAGTGGGAGTGGGTTTACAATTCTCCATACTGACCCGATGTAACAAGTCAAGTGCATACTTGCGCTGCATAAGTGTCATGCCCCCTGAATTGTACGACACTTCCAGTCCGAGGAAGTATTCCAGAGTGCCCAGATCCTTGATAGGAAAAGTGTCCGAAAGAGAGCGAACAAGACCCTCAACTACTGCAGTAGTGGAACCAGCAATAACTATGTCATCAACATAGACCAACATAAAAACCTGAACACCACCTTGATTGAAAATGAACAGGGATGTATCCGCCTTGGAAGGAACAAAGCCAAGCTGAAGTAAACGAGCACTCAGGCGAGCATACCAAGCTCGAGGGGACTGCTTCAGTCCATATATAGCACGCTGCAATTTACACACATGAGACGGGTACCTGGCATCCTCAAAACCGGGGGGCTGCTGCATATAGACATTCTCTGACAGGAAACCATGAAGGAAGGCATTGCTGACATCAATCTGACGAAGAGTCCATCCTCTAGAGACCGCAAGTGAAAGAACCAGGCGAATACTCGCGGGCTTGACAACTGGACTAAAAGTATCACCGTAATCAATACCATGTTGCTGGGTGAAGCCGCGAGCAACGAGACGGGCCTTGTGCTTCTCAATAGAACCGTCGGGACGATGCTTGGTCTTGAAAACCCACTTGCTGCCAACAATATTGATGCCAGGCGGTCGAGGGACCAATGTCCATGTATTTGTCTGAGAGAGCGCTGAGAATTCTTCAGACATTGCGGCACGCCACTCCGGTTCCTGGAGCGCATCCTGATGGGAGACCGGGGCCGCAAAGAGAGCACGCCGACGCGGATTATACCGCACCATGTCGGTGTAGATCTTCTCGCGACGAGTGTTGTCGCGGAGACGCGTGACCATGCCGTGGCCAGGAGCCGGAGTCGAGGTAGCAGGAGCTGTCACAGTCGGCTCGATGACATGCTCGAGTGGAGAAGCAGGGGCCGAGCCGGACGACCCAGCTGGTGGCGATGAAGAGCAGCCATGAGTGGCCGAGCCAGGCGATGAGGGAGCGGCCGGCGCAGGAGAGTCACACGCAGCCAGCTCGCTGTGGCCAGGAGAAGCAACGCCCACGTGAGGAGCATGGGAAGACGTGCCCTGGCCATGCACATGCACGTCCGTGTGCTGGACGTCGATCGGAGCTGCTGCCTGAACATGCAAAAAATCATCTGGAGATGACAGGTTAGTGGACAAATAGGATAAGTCATATTGGCGCACATGATCATTCGTAGCCGGTTCAGATGCGGGAAAGGTGATAGCCTCACGGAGAGTAGGGAGATCGACCGTAACCCCCGGAGTGGCATACGGGAAGACAGACTCATCGAAGACGACGTCACGTGATATATATACGCGACCGGTGGACCGATCGAGACACTTGTACCCCTTGTGCATAGGACTATATCCTAAGAAGACACACATCTTAGATCGAAACTCAAGCTTGTGAGCATTGTACTTGCGAAGGCTAGGCCAACACGCGCAGCCAAAAACACGGAGAAACTCGTAATTTGGCTGGATTCGAAGAAGTCGGAAAATAGGAGTATCCTTATTAAGAACCGGAGTAGGCATGCGGTTAATCAAGTAACACGCAGTCAAAAAGGCTCTGATACCAAAACAACGATAGAGTTTGGGGTTTCGTGGATAGCTATACGCCTCCACCTCTTCAATATATATATGCGGCAGGGTTACATAGATTACATGGACTAGTACCTATACAAATACAACACGTACTGTCCGAGACCGATTCTTAACAATGCGATGCATAGGGAAGTATCATACTTCAAGTATGTCAGTCACTTCTCCTCATTCTGATTTGGATTGTTTGATGGTTCTGACTTATCCTATGTGTTCCTCAATTTATTAATCTGAAAACAACTGGCCTACAAGAATGTCCTTGATTCTAGCTTTGGGAACCCATGGCCGCCGATGTCTGAAGCGGGCTAATCAGCTGCTATGGCGTACAGGTTTTTGCCGGCAGCGAGCCTTCTCATGTCCATCAATCAGCTCTCCGTAGCTACCTTCTCGTCCTTGGATCAGTTTGCTGCACGTACGTACTACGTTTTTCTCGGCGCATCGCATAGTAGCAATCGCGGCCTACGCCTAACAGACGGATCATCATTCAATAAAAAGGAGTCGTAGACGGAGACGAGACGGCCTTAATTTGTGAACATACCCCAAACTCCCTAACACCGCCGCTATTATTCTTGTCGTCAAAACCCCAAACTCCCTAACACCGCCGCTGGCGCAGCAGTGCAATGGCGACCACCGTCGGCGGTGTCGGCCTCGCACGCGACCGCATCAGCAGCCTCCCGGACAGCATCCTGGTGACCATCCTCTCCAGCCTCCCGATCGACAAGGCGGCGAGGTGCTCGATCCTCGCCTCTCGCTGGCGCCACCTCTTCCCGTCCACCCTCCTCGACTTCAGAGCCATCACTTGCAGCGGCAAGGTGGACGCCGTCAAGGCCGTCACCGCCATCCTCGCCGCCCACCCCGCAGAGCCCGTGCGTTCCTTCGTGATGGGAGAGCTCTTCCGCCGCCCCGAGGACAAGTGCACCGTCGACGGCTGGCTCCGCGACCTGGCGAACCGCGGGATCCAAGACCTCTCCCTCTACTTCATGTGCTACGACGAGATCCCGGAATCCATCTTCGTCTGCTCCTCCCTGAAACGCCTCCACCTTACCAACGGCACCTTCCCTGCCGCCGCGTCCCTCCCCCGCCTCACCGAGATCAATCTGACCAGCGTCACGATCTCCGAGGACTCGCTCAACTCCCTGATCTCGCAGTGCACGGCGCTGGAGCACCTGACCTTCGATAGCAAGGTCAATAGCCTCCATCTCCGGTCTCGGAGCCTCAAGGTCCTGAACAGCAACGGCTACTTCGAGAAGCTCTTCATCGATGACGCTCCCAACCTGCATCATAGAAAGGTGCATATCAAGGTCGCGCACGCGCCCAAGCTGCAGTTCCTGGGCTACATCGGCATGTCCAACAAGATGGAGATAGGAGACACCAGCTTCACGGTAAGCTTGAGTACTAACCTAGTAATCAGAAATCGATCATTCATGTACATATTAATCATTCAAATCAATGCATGTCCAGGAAAAATCAATAGATGTTAAGAGCCTTATGCCAAGCATGAAGACACTAGCCGTCGACCTGAGCTGCGATCAGCAGGGGTACATCAAGAAGGGGTACATCGGCTGGCTTATGCAACTGCTCAAGCTGTTCCCTTGCTTGGAGACGCTCTACATCAAGGTAATTAAGTTGTTGCAGAGGCTGGATGTATTTGGTATCTTCGCGATATTAATATATACTCTTTATCTAAAAAAAATCTATCGACGCCACATTAATCCGTAGGTCAACCATGCATGTCTGCCTAAATTCGCATATAGTATACTGTATATCATGATTGAAATTCTTGTTACAGTCAAGCAGTTGGTGGTCCGGAGCTCGAGACGTCGTGTCTGGGTCACGGGAGATGCAGAGGTCCGTCCCTTGCATCCTAGAGAAGGTGGTGTTTCAAGTCTACCGGGGCAACCACTGGCAGAGGGAGATGGCCAAGTTCCTTCATGGGAGGAGCAAGGTCCTCAAGACCATGGAGTTCCACTGCATGGGCGATGTCCCCAGAGAAGGTTTCAGCAAGCCTCCGAGTGAAGAATGGGTGAGGCAGCAGAAGGAGCTCCTGTGCCTCGACAGCGCGGCCGCGAGGGACGCCTCTTTCCTATTCTTCAAGGGACAGCTCACGGGTAGCCATATTGAAGTTTGCCACGAGGAACAATGCCAGAGGAACTATTATAGTGACATGTATTTTAATGAGTGTGTGTTACGGTCAGAGTTGGCGCGCTTAAGGTAACTTCATAGTTGTCAATCTGTTGCGGGTATTTTAGGATCACATTAATGTGGAAAAGCCAAATGGTTGAAGCGTAGGAACTCGAATTTTTGTATGAAAATTGGTTTTTATGCTCTAGCATATGCCAACCAGTGCTTTGTTACCTGTAGGGAAACCCTGGCAACCCCGGGAAATGGGCATACCGACCAAAAAATATCGATTGTTTTTGCATTTTTTTATTTGTAATGAGAACCTTCGGTAAATGCATACTCATAAATTTATATTCAGATTTGTCCCGTAACCGGTCGACCAGAAATCCCAACCCCCTTGAGAATTTTTTCTACCGTTTACCATTTACTATGGAGGCAGAAATAGTTACGCGATCACCCTAATGGCGAACGAGAGGGCAAAGAGACACCATACATCTACACACCTAATTTACTCTCTCACACTATATGTGAAAAACACTAGTAACCCAACTCCTCACCAAAGACCCATAGGTTCCTGACTCCTTTGTATAGGCAGTCAGGACACATAGCGGTTTGGACAGACTCAAACCGAAACACAAAATAAATCCTAAAGTGTCCCACAACATGAACTGAAATAATAAAAAAGAAACAAATAAAATTAGAAGCGACCAAGTACGTACATAGTTCGGTCCAATTCCTTGGCACGCCTCTAGTTTGGTGTAGACCCAAAGTTGGGCTTCAACACCTCCTTTTCTGGTTCATCGGGACGCAATAGCATGCCCTCATCAGGGTCAGCCCGGTTGAAAATAAAATGCAAACAAAACAAAATGTCTGCTGAAGATAAAAAATAAAATTTGTTTGATATTAGGGCCATATGTTAAAGAAAATTTGCATGCTTACATAAGTTCATAATAATTTTAAGAGTGAAACGCACCGGAGGTCACGAAGTTGCGCAGAAAGGAAGGATTGGTCACCAAGTTGCGAAACTTCAATTCTGGGTCACGAAGTTGTGGAATAAAGATTTTTTTGGTCATTCCGTCAAGACGGACGTTAAATCGGTGACGTGGACAGTGTTCTTTTACAAAAAAAATCCTTAAACTTCTATATTCTAATACTAGGTCCTTCTCTGCGAAAAATGCTGACGTCAGCAATGTCTGCCCCTGCCGAGGAGGGACGCGGCCGCGCCGGGCGTCGCGGCAATGCAGTGACGGCAGATGTGTGGCTCGGCGGCGGAGAGAAGGCAGCCTTGCTCGCCCTGGACACAGAGCAGACACCTGCTCGACCTGGTCCGGCTCGTGCACGGGATTGGATCCATCCAAGACAAGTACAAGAGAGCTAGCTAGCTTAGCTAACACACAAGCAGCTCGATCGATCGATCCAGCTGATACAGGCACATGTACGCGTCTTCTAGCCGGCCGCGTGAAGCGACAGAGGCCGAGCTGGACATGGCGCGGGCGGAGCCTGAGCCTCCAGTTGACGGCGTCCGTGGTGCACGCGCGGAGGCGGCGCAGATTGCTGAAGAGGTCGGCCGACTCGACGAGTAGGGAAAGAAGCCGGCCGCCGGCGCACAGGTGCTGCAGATGGATGCCGTGCTGGCGTGCTGCACGATGCCAAATCCTGGCTTATGTTTATACATGTCAAAAACTTGGACCGGGCCAGGTTTGGATCGGGCCTAAAAAGCCCGACCGTAAGACCTCTGTCAGGCCGCAAAATGTTAGGCCCAGGAACAAAAAAGTCCGACCGACCATGGCCAAAATTGCATTTTCCACAGGCCCGGTCGTTGGGCTCAAAATTCCGCCTGAGCTCGGACCTTGATTTTTGGGCTGGGCTGCCATGACCAGGTCTACCTATGATATAATTTCTAGGAAAAAAAGTATAGATTTCACCCTAAAATCTATCCTTGGGATACATTTCACCCCAAACTTTAAAACCGGGTAATTTGTACCCTGAAAAAGTACAAACCGGACAAATCACACCTAAGGTGGTTTTTGTTCGATTTGTGGCGGTTTTGAGCAAATTTTGACTGTTTGACTCGAAACAGCACGTTCGGAACAGATCTCGTGACCAGGATCGATCGGAGTAGTAATACTAGCCAAGCAAATGACATCTGGTACGTGAGGATCAGATCTCGTTGACCAGGATCGATCGGAGTAGTACTACTAGCAAAGCAAATGACATCTGCCATCGGCTCGCGAGAGGGAGAGGGCGGCGGCGGTGACGGGTGAGTGGTGACTTCTTTTATTTCCAAGACAGCGACGGCGGCTGGCGACGGCGGCCGGCGACGGAGACGACCACAGAGAGGGCCTGACGGGTGGGGTCACGAATTAAAAAAAACTCCAAATTTTTGCCACGTCAGCCGCCACGTCAACGAGTCAAACAGTCAAAATTTGCCCAAAACCGCCACAAATTGAACAAAAACCATCTTAGGGTGTGATTTATCCGGTTTGTACCTTTTCACGGTACAAATTACCCGGTTTTAGAGTTTGGGGTGAAATGTATCCCAAAGGATAGATTTCAGGGTGAAATCTATACTTTTTCCTAATTTCTATCCTATGTTCACAAACGTTGAGTAACTAAATTGAGAGTCTGAAAGAAAAAAAGATGTTGCCTCCATATTGGAACCTGCCTTCCTATGCGAGTAAAAATTTCTCTCCCTCTCTCCATATTGCTATGCCTGTCAGATCCCGATTACAACCGTAAGTTAGAATCGCGTCATAGTCGGATATGATGTTGCTCCGACTATATAAAGAGGAAAATACTATGTGTTTTTTAATGATACTAGTGAACGTGCACGTGCAACTCACGTCTCTATTTTTAAAAACACAAATTTCTTGTAATTTTTAGTTTAAATGAGTTTTTAAGGTATTTATATGTTTACTTGCACTAATTGTCATAAATAGAGAAACTCGGAAAGGAATATGTTTAGGTCAATTGCTCATTTTAGAATGGAAAAAGAGAAAACATTGAATGCCCTTCACATTCATTCTGATTTTTTACCAGGTCTCACAACCAACGTCTCCAAAGATGTGAGGCAGCCCGACCATTACCACATCTTATCGGTTCTCTATGATCAACGTCATATGTGTTTATTAGATATACAATGGTAATTGGTAAATATAGCAATGGGAGTTTTCTCACTAATCTGCAAGACACTAAATGACTATTTTTAGGGTACTGAATGACTTTATTGGCCGACAATAACGACAGAAGAACCATGCCAATTCTAAAGATGTCCATCTAAACTGTAGCAAGTAATATAACGTGCAAATCAACTGCCTAGGCTCCGGTTGGGAAGTAGGTATCGTTTCTCACCTGTAATAGTTCCTTGGAATTATTTCCCCGTGCACAGCAAAAACTGCCGAAATAAAAACACCAGTTGGATCAACCTGAAAGACAAAGGCATCTGTCTGTTGCTAAATTCCTTTCCTGTACTTCAATCAATCCACACTTCCACAAGTTTTGACCAAGAAAGTTCGAAGTGCAACTGCTGATGAAATATTAGCACTGAATTATTCAACTACCAAGCATGTTACTACTCCATGTCCACAAGGGTAAAACACTGAAAGACAAATGCTTATTTTATGAGATTTCACACAGAGGCACTGGCCGGATGATGGCCGTTGGGCACAATAGATGTCTTTACCCATGATCGTTGGCTCTTCAGCGATTATAGTCTCATGGTGTCGAGTCACCACATGATTGCCTTTGTGCTGCGCGGCTCTGCTATTTGGGTGCGAGACAATGGGAATTTGGCCTACTGTTTGGCGCCAAAGAATGAGAATGTAGCATTGTTGAGGTAGTCAAGCTTGAACTTGATTTATCCCCAGTTAATTCGTCAAATTAATTTTTTGAAACACCCAAAGCGCCACCTTCTTGGATGAATGTCTGGACATAGCAGCGTTGCAAAAACTTGAATCCCCGCAAGATAAAATCACTGGATACTCAGATAAATATACATAACAGATGAAGCAATCTGTGGTTAGAGAAGTAATTGCTCAGCGTGAAGATACTTAAATCCCTGCAAGCTAAAATAAGTGGATATTCAGATAAATCCCTGCAGCACAAAAGAAAATATACCATGTAAAATTCAGAATATATATATAATTATACCATGTAAAAATATATATATATTTAGCAATTAAACACATCACAAGATTCTGCTGGTGATTTCTCATCAACAAATACAATGCAACAAACAGAAATTCTAACCCGATATAGATGCATAGATGTTTCATGATACAAATACATGTAATAGTAATCTTTTTTCCAAGTGATTCAGTACAACCTGCGAGCTAGGCACGAGCTAGAGATGCACCACATAGGGGACGACGTTCAGCGTGGCCGCCGGCCAGGGGTGTGGACCTGAGATGGACTAAGACGGTAGTGGTGCTCTTGATCGGGGGCGTACAAGAGATTTAATGTATCCGATCATGTTTGCTCTTTTAATAGTACTAGTTGACATGTACGTGCAACGCACATTTTCAAAATTAAAGGGTACAATTTACAAATAGGAAATACCGTACCAAGATCTATGTGGACTACTTCTTTTACGCTTTACAATGGTCCTAGATTTTATACTGCAAAGAGAACCATGCTTATGAGCATACAAAGCTCATACATAAGCCATCGGTACTGGTGTTCGGCAATGAAGGCGTGCATCTTGGTAGTATTCTGGCCCAAATTATGTCAAATCCTCAATGTCACACACGTATCCTTCAACACGATCTTCAGTGGTGGCACCGACTCATTATCACCTACATGTAGAGCGGAAGAGAAAGAACGAACGAAGTAGGCAGTGGATATGAAGGTTGCCGTCATCCTCGTCGTTGCTGTCGTGGAATATGCCCTCGGCCCCGCGGGATTCACGAACGCCGAAGCTACACCCGTGGGCAAGGAAGGAGGAGCTTCAGAGACCTTCCTATAGATCGGCATCGCCACTCCGATGATTGCAGCTCACAATCTGAGAGATGATCCTAGAGATGCGGTGGTGGCAATAGTTGGCGCATAACATGTTTAATAAATGTAAAAGGGAGGTCAATGCAAATGGAAGTTTAGTATCTTCTCCCTTTAGTTTAACATGCGAAATTTTAATCTTTACATTCATAGATACGTCGAAAGGCAAACAGAGAGAGTGCAACTAATGCAAATAACAGAAGAACTAATGATAAACGCAAAAACTATTTGCATGCACCCAAAAAATAAGTATGATTAATAAAATTAATCTACATGAAAGTCAATTATGAATTATTTCATTTAACAATGGAACTCCACGCAAGTAATAATGGTATGTCATCACTCGTGAAAACTCCGTCTGAACCACACTAATGATTACATTTAACACAGAAGAGAGAAAAATTCTAGTATGCGGACATGGAAATAAATTTCTAAAAGCATATATATTTTTTTCAATTGTTAATGGTAGACATATAACGTAGTACATGTGCTAATTCAGAAGAAAAGAAAAAATAGCACAAAAGTAAAGCATAAGCATCACCACATACCATGAGGAATATAACTTTCACACGCATGGTCTACCACTTGATATTTCCATGGAATTTTTTTAGTGGTGTACCATACCTGGGAAAGTATAAATAGTTTCGATTAAATAGATAAAGGAAGCTGGAACTGTTGTTTGAACAATGTGAGCATGGAAACAGCAGAAAAATCTTAGCATCATGCCTTTTTTGTTCTAGTTCTTCCGGTTTGGTCAAACACAGTACCAGGACTGCTACAAATATCACAATCACAATTTGATAGATATAATATGTGAATTGAGATTTAGCACATTTAACACAGTAACGACACCACTGTCTGAAAGTAGCACGTACGCATGTTCTTTAGGTTCTCTACGATCTTGAAAATAAATTAACACCGTCAGATTTTGTAAATCTTCTCTTAATGCATTAAAGAAGCGCTGCTGCAAGTCATGAGGGCATTTGCTGTTGGGTTGACGCCTCAGGGATGTTGTCCGGCTGATCACCACGGGGAGTTCCACTGCGCGCGCCACAATCCCCACCGCCGCCTCAGCCTCCGTGACCCTCTCGTCCTCCAAGGTCGTCGCCTCCAAACTGGGAAGCCCCTCGTGCTCGTAGCCCCCCTAGGCGGCAGCCTCGTCGCTCGTCGGGACGGACCCGACCGCAGTGTTTCGGCAGACAGGATTTTAGGTAACCAGGCCTCGGGCTGACGCCGCCGTGGTCCGGCCGTGGCCGAGGAGCTCCGCCAGCTCGCCATCGATTGCGACCGCGCGCCCGTGCGCAGGGCGTCGCCTCTTTGACGAATCTTTTGTTGCCTCTGGGCCGATCATGGCCGATCCGAAGATCCGAATTGCTTTTTTCCATCGGGATTCGAACCATGTACGTACACGAATCGAACGACGGTGACTTTTCTGGATCGTTGATCAGAAATTAAACGGACAGGATTTAAAGTGTTTGTTGCTCGACATCGGGACAATCTGGATCGTTGATCAAAAATTAAACGGACAAAATTTAAAGTATCCCAACATGTTTGCTCTTTTAATAGTAGTATAGAGTATAGAAAAATACTGTTGGAATTAATCTTGATTAGGTTATTTACATTGTCGGGTTAACTGGGGAACTACGAGTTGTTTCTGCATCGAGATGCCCGTGAGTCATAGTCTGGCTTGCATGCCAATATGTGAGTTTGTTTAGCTGTAAGACAAGTCCAATTAGGTGGGTGGCGTCGAGACTGGAGGCTGCGGCCAGGAGTTATTTTCCCGGCATGGGTGGCAACATAGACTCCGGATAGACCTACCAGCATCTTAGGCGGATCTACAATTTCTCATTTTGATATGTAATTCGCCTTTTATCTTTTGCTTACAGACTTGTGTGTTGGTGAACTGGTGGCTGTGTGCATCTTAACTATGCAGAGGCCGGGTGTAATGCTTAAACCTTTTAAGTAATAAAAGCCCTTTATCTAAAAAAAAGTCCAATTAGGTTCCTTAGACCGTAGTTAGTTTCCAAAGCTATACTACTAGGATCTGTTTGGATAGTTGTATGTGTCCGTGTCCTACACTCCTACTAGGTTTCCAAGCTGCATCACTCCGTACTAGCAGTGTCCTATACGGACATGAAGTGAGCAAAATCCAATAAATACTGTGTTGAGTTCTCTGTACAAGGCACGCAGAGAAGGATATCAGACGATTTTCAAAGGAAGGCCAGGAGCTATGTCAAAGCGGCCGTGGTCGTCGGGTCACTGCTCTGTTCACCCCGCCAAACGGCGGCGGCAGCATCTGTACGTGTTGCTGGACGACTGGGAGAGGGGCTGCAGCATCTATAGGTTGGGGGAGGACGACCTCAGCACCGATTCTGATGATGCTTACCTTGAGACCCAGCCCCCGCTCGCCCGCCTTGAGGCACGCCATCCACTCTCATGGTCCTTCGCCACCCATGGCACCAAGATCCTGGCTGTTCGTCCGAGCGAAGGCAGCCCCGCGATCTCCGGGTTCGACA
Organism: Poa pratensis; assembly: GCA_947311845.1. Lineage (NCBI taxonomy): Eukaryota > Viridiplantae > Streptophyta > Magnoliopsida > Poales > Poaceae > Poa > Poa pratensis. Next base: position 49,130,823 of record CAMZMU010000038.1, read on the forward strand.
CCGAGACTATGGCGGTGACGGTGTGCCCATTGTCATTTAACCATAGCTCGATCCTCGGACCCTTTTATGCATCAGTTGGTGACAAGCTCTTCGTTATGGTCTCCCCGTTGTTCGAGGTGCTCGGCTCGCAGCCGCCGTCTGACAGCAAGGAGCCTTGGTCCTGGTCGAGTATCAGCAAAGGCGTGCCCTTTTCTACCGAGGATGTCACCGGTTATGCGCTGCATCCGGACGGGCGCACATTTTTCGTGTCGACGAAGGGATGGGAAACGGACGATGACGATGATGCATATCGGCAGGGCACTTACTCCTTCGACACGGAGCTCCTCGAGTTCCGGTACCATGGCGAGTGGATGCTGCCATTCAAAGGGCGGGCCAACTATGACAGCGAGCTCGATGCGTGGGTTGGGCTTTGCAAGGATGGAACCGGCTATGTCTGCGCATGCGATGTTCCATCCCTAGTAGCAAACCGGGAGACCTGGAGGCCTGACTGGAAAGTCAGCAAGGATAAGGTGTTTGATCACAGGTCGATGAGGCATCGGGGTGCCACCCTGGTGTACATGGAAGGCAGCAGATACTGCCTACTCCAGTGTTGTGCGCACAAAGATGATGAGTGGTTTGCCTACCCACGCCACCGTGTGATGAAGATGCGCACCTTTGGTCTCAGGTACGACAAGAAGGGGGAGTTGCGGATCGCTGGCCATTGGGGTCGTGCATCCATGGCTTACAAGGTTGCTCGGGAAAGGGTTGAGCCAACACTGGATCCTATAGCGTTCTGGTTGTAACTATTATAGGGGTTTGCAGTCCATTCCGAATTGTGATGGTGCTGAAACTTGGTTTTGTGTACGCTTTGTTACTTTACTAGAAGGAAGAGACGTGCTTCGCCGATGATTGTTGTTGCTACAACATTGCAGGATGTCCTTAGAAATGAGGTACAAAATTAATGAATTACTACATGGAACTTCTTGGCACAACATACGTGGCAGAGGACGGAAAAAAATTAAGGTGGGGCGAACTCTAAAGCGGAGAAAAACTTGATGCAAATAAAATAAAGTTATCTATACACATTAATACTTTATATGATATTAAGCCTAATCACTTTGTAGAATGGTAATATAAACATATTAAATCAAATAGAATCTACAAAACGTACCCATAATGAAACTTTAATGTCGTCTAGAAATTTTAGGCAATGGAAAGCTCTACCTTATTCTGAAAATCTTTCTTAATTTCACCAAGATCAAGATTTTTGAATCTCTCTCGCTCCATGTAGATCACCATCAAATCATTGAGCCAACCATCGGACATCTTGTTGCACAACTCGATCTTGATCTTCATAAAGAGATAAGCCCTTCAAGGTTGTCGTCGCCACCGGTAAAGCAATGCCAACTTAATCAAAATAGGTTTCTGACATCACTGCCTTTCATGCCAAGCTTGACGCTCTTGCTCTTGCATAGGCGGTGGGTGGACCAATTTGTGTAAACGATCGCTTTCTATGTCTCCCAATCGATTCCGGTACTGGCAATCGTAGACTGGTGACCGGGAAATTAGAGCTCCATACACCATGGCTGCTGCCACGACTGCTTGCCAGGGGATCTGGCTGGCTCGGTTCCTGGCCGAGTTCAGCAACGGCGAAGCTTAGCAGGTGATGCTCAAGGTCGACAACAAGTCGGCAATCACGCTCGCCAAGAATCTCGTCTTCCACGAGCGCTCGAAGCACATCGACCTGAAGTACCACTTCATTCGAGACTGCGTGGAGGCGAAGAAGGTCGAGCTAGAGTTCGTGCCCACCGGACACCAACTCGCGGACATGCTGACCAAGCCACTTGGACGAGTCCGCCTGGCGGAGCTGCGCACAAGGATCGGCATGGTGGAGGTGTCTCCGGAACTCAAGCCTAGAGAGTGATTGTTGGAATAGTCTTTGTGTCCAGTCGACTTCCCGGGTGTGGGGAGACTCGACAAGTTATAAGGTGCTGACTCCGGGGTCTGTCCCGAGTCGGGTGCCCGACCCGAGTCTGATCCGGGTCGAGGCAGTCGAGACATCGGGTCCATCTACGGAACCGATAGTCAGCCGCCAGGTTATCAGGTGCGAGGACTTCGTCCTGTAGCTGGTGTCCTGAGGTGGTGCGTCAGCACCAGTACAGAGTAGGTAGATAGGGCGTGCTAGACGTCACCTACAGTGGATTCGTGTCACGATGTCGTCAACAGTAGCGGTGAGTCATGACGTCATAGGTCCAGTCAAATCAAGTCGGATGTGACAGCTTAGTTGACTTTTTAGGCCAGCAGCTTGCTCAGCCCCTATTTATTAAAGGAGGAATACTAAGGAGAAAATTGAGGCAAACCATTTCATTTGGCACACACTCCCCTCTCTCTTCTCCGCTCTCTCGTGTAGCTTTAGGGACAACAACATCATCAAAATTTGGTGAGACACCCGATTTCTCCCTACCCGACCCCAGCGGTTTCTCTCGCGGTTTCCCCGCTCCCTGATTTTAACTCGCGCCTGTGTTGTGTGCAGCGAGGAGATCCTGAACCGTTGGTGCCCATGGCGCTCAGGCTCTCCGGGATCCTCATGGGTGAGTCGTTTCGCTCGCCCGCTCCCCTCCGTTTCTCCTCGGAATTTCCCAACTCTGGATCGTCTCCCTGATGCGCGTTCGTGTGTTTCTGTTTGTGTTTGTGAGCAGGCGGCATGCTGATCGTGTACGAGAGGAAGGTGAAGCTCCTCTACGGTCAGTCACTTCGCTGTCAGTTGTGCTATGGCGGGATTTCGTGCGGGCGCGAAGGCTTTCAGGATTTAGGGGGTGGAAATTTGACTCGCGGGGTGGGCGTGGTCTAGGTGAGCCAGGCTCACGCAGGCGTGCGCCGTGGACCGGGACGTCAGTCAAGGCTCGTGCACGTGTTGTATGCGGCAGACTACGGATGGCGCAGGAAAGACTCAACATGCCTTCGTAGGCAGCATGGCCCCAGCGACACCCCGTTTTTTCCCTAAGTCGTGCTGCCTCGCTCTACGACGACCTTGCACCTTGGTGCCATCGCCATCGTCCTCCACATAGGGATCCGAAAATGATGGAGCGAACGCCACTTAAATCTTCAATTCGGTTGTTGGTTTCCCCTCTCCCACCTTATTTTACTATAATAATAAAAATATAGCATGAATACATATTTCATGATAAAATCCATATTGATATTGATTTATAAAAAGCATGATACAAGACAAAACCTTTTTACAAACAAATGGAGTACATAAACAGTTTATATCAATAATCTAATTATCAACGTATCTTCTTTGGGCCGATGCTTGCTCTAAACAGCTTCAGCAAGAAGACCCACACAGTTAGAAAGGTCAACTACAACGTACGAGCAGGAGAGGAGGCGATCGTGGCGGCGGCCTAGGGTTTTAACCCTAGCCGCCGCCGTCGGTGATATCTGCAGTTTCATCGTCGTCGCCGGCAAAGATTCGACGGGTCCTCGCCTCCTCTAGGTGCCGTTCTGGCACTAGAAGGGGTGGGGACCTCGGACCTACGCACGGCGCTTTTCGAAGGTCCTTAATGGTAGAGTTTAGTTTTGGTCGTCATCTTCTTCGTTAATGGAGATGGTATCGTCTGCAATAAGTGATCTTCCACGCTTCGCTCGACGGCGAGATATCCTTCCCGACGTCAATGGTGGCTTTGGAAGATTAAGTCTGTCTAGGTATGGTTCTTCAGATCTTGCTTCGCCAGATCAATCTTGGATTGTTTCTCATGGTTGCCGCGAGGAGGTTTGTCCTCGCAACATCTATCCCGGCTACTACGTCTTCGGCAATGGTGATTCGTTCTCTCGGCTCCCAACGACGTCGACAAAGTGGTTCGGTTATTTGTCCCTGAATATCAGTGGTAGTGCTCTTGCCGATGTTGCTTGATTAATTTAATGGCTGCGTGCGTGCACAAAGCCTTGGCATTGCGGCTCAAAATTAAAAAGGGAGAACCTTCGGTGGTATTCACAGGTCTGTGGTTTGGTGGTGTTGGCGTTGTTCTATGGCTGCCTTCAGAAAAGTACATGATTGTATCATGGATGAAGAAAGAGCTTGAAGATCTCATAGATTTGCTAGTCTCTTTTAGTTTTGTTTTTGTAATCGATGTAATCGTGTACTATTTGCTGGTTTAATATACGTGGAAAAATTCAAAAAAAAAAGCAAGAAGACCCACACGGATCAAGTCTTCACCTCTTGGGCGGCCAGCGAAAACCGATCCGGTCGTCGTCGGCGTCGCCATCATGGTGTTCTTTGGCATCTATCGGCTCTGCGTCGAGCTTTGCTTGATCGCCACGGCGTTGGCCTTGAGGCACCTGCGCAGCACTGCCCTTGCTTTGTTGCACGCTTCCTCCTTCTTCCACGGGCCATTGCACGCAAGCACCTCGTCGAGTGTATTCTCCTCGCATCCTCTGACTAAGGCTCTGGCAACTGCATCGACAAGGGTTTCCCTTACTTCGTCCTTAACCATCTCGCGGATCACTGGGGAGTTGCCCATCATATATATTGCTAGCTACTAGTTTGTGGGTTCTGAAACCACGATCGAGGAGTATATGTAAACTGCAAAAAAACAAATCCAGAAATTAATTTGTGTACTTGTCGGGTCCGGTCTGTCTGCTTTTAGTTAGTTTGGCGGCCGGATTCGATGCCGAATCCGTTTGTGACAATTGAGATCTCCAACCAAAACACGTACTGTGGCGTACGTGCCGCTGCCGGCCATGGCACTAGAACAGGGCCGGGCCTCGCATGTGATGGGCCTTTGATGTGGTTCGAGTTTAGGGATATAGGTGGGGTGTGCGTGTGGCGTACGTGCCGCTGCCGACCATGGCACTAGAATCAGATAAGTCTCTCAGGACGTATTAGGGATATAGGTTGTAGGTCTAGTTTAGACATATAGGTGGGGTGCGCGTGTGGTGTGCATGCCTGTATGTCCGTTCATATACTACAACTTGTATTCTCAGGAGAGGACTATCAAAAAAAAAAAAAAACAAGCATTGACATCCGAATAAAAGGACGAATTGCATGTTTCATCTTTCAAACAGAGGGCAGACAATACTAGAGTCTACAGATTCGTCTCACCAAGAGATAATAGCGTAAACATACCACATTTGTAGCGAAATTTACCGATTGGTACCAATCGGTGTCGCAATCTCATTTAGGTACCACATTTTTCCGAAGTTTTCTCAGAAAACCCAAATCGCTCGTTGATTCGATTTAGACGGCCGTTCTGACAGGTCTGGCCCACCTGTAAGATGACGTGGCAAGCTTGATAACAGTTTTCGACCTGGCCCCACATGTCATCCCAATTAAACAAATAAAAAATCTGAAAAAATAAAAAATTCTAAAAAATTGAAAATTCCCCATCTTCCCCAACTCCGGCCACCTCCAGCCATAGGGCGCGGCTGGGAGGGCGTCGGGTCACGCCGGCTAAGAGGCGGCGAGGATGGCGTCGGGGCCACGCCGGCGAAGAGGCCACCGCAGCCGCCTGCGCCGCATCCGCCTCCCTGCTCTGCTCTGGCCAATCCGGCGTGGGCGCGCTCGCGCATAGCGGCTTCTACAAGCACAGGAGAGAACGTCCGAGGTTACCGCCCGCCGGGACGGCTGGGTCACCGCCGACGGCGGGGATTGGTACGCCGCGCCCCACCGCGCCTAGGGGCATCCACGCTCTGGCGGCACCATGGCATCCCTTCTCCCTCCATCCCGTCGGCCAGCGCAGCAACGTCACGTAAAACCAGGCGGCGCCGGCGCCGGGTTCCTAGCTCACGAGAGCGCTTCCGCAGCCGCGACGTCGTCACCAACTTCCGCCCACTCACTGGGGAGGCCAACCCGGACGCCGGCTCAGCCGCGGGCGCGCTTGCCGTCGACGCTCAGCCGCGGGCGCCACACCTACACGGCGCGCTTGCCATCGACGCTCACCCACAACTCCTCCTCCGCCCAGCCGCCGTTCCGCCAGAGCACCCCACGCTGACCTCGCCCTCCAGCCCGCGCCCCGCACCTCCGCCCCATGCCGGCCACGAGCAGCTAGCGGGCCACGGCGGCGCCGGTCACCTGCCCTCCCAGTCCTCCTTGCCCGTCCCCTGCTCACCCGCGCGGTCCGCGGCGGCAGCTGAGTCGTACAGGAAGGGGGAACAGGAGGTCGCGAGAGAGACGAGCAGGCAAGGTTGGCTTTTCTTTTATTTTGTTTTTTTTTATTAATTAGCTGACAAATGGGGCCCACAGTACACCTCACCAATTAATTTCTTTTTAAGTTTTAATATACTGACAGGTGGGGCCAACTTGCCACGTCACCTTACATGTGGGCCATTCCTGTCAGAAACACTGTCTAAATCGCATTAGACACCGATTTGGGTTTTCTGAGAAAACTTCGGAAAAATGTGGTACCTAAATGAGATTGCGACACTAACTGGTACCAATCGGTAAATTTGGCTACAAATGTGGTAGGTTTACGCTATTATCTCTCTCACCAACCTTCCAATATACATACATGATACATGAGTTTGTGTATCACTGTATGATCTTTCGAACGGGGTGAGATCGAGTGGTGGAATTAGAGAGATTACCGGACCTGGTATTAGTTCAGACCAAAACTGGGGATGCAAACTAATACGCATAGTCATCAAGGCCACCGTGATGGTCGACCCTGATGCGTACGACGCCGTCGCGGCCGCCTGCCGGCAGCTTCTGGACGAACCCATCATGGTGGAGTTGATGGAGGCAATTGATGCCCGCTCGATGTCGGCGAGCTCGCGGGGAATAGCTCTGATAATCCCGCAGCCAAGAAATGAATTCAAGAGCTCCTGGGGAGGAGGCTGAGGGTGTGGGGTGTCAGGGGCGTCAACCGTAGTCGCGGACCGGGGCGGCAACGGCGGAGTTCCCGTGCACCAAGGAGAAGGATGTGATGCGTTCCTGGGAAAAGAACGCTTCGGGATAGTCGAGGGATTGCGGGTTCATTTTTCTATTCCTAAGGGGCTAAATTGTAAAATAGCTGCAACATACGGGAAGAGAGTCAGGAGAACAATGCACGACGACGCACATCCAGACAAAGCCTAATTGGACTTTGGAGAGGAGAGGGCAACACTTCTAGCTAAGCACAAGGCAAATGCCGCGGCGAGGCGAAACACCCCGTGTGCTGAATCCATCGCAATGCCTTACCCAAATGCAACAACTTTCCTATTCCTCTGTTTTTGCTATCCTAAGAATCAAAGAGGTCCTTAGAGTTGGAAGGAAGACAAACACATGTGTAATTTATGCACTACACAGTGAAGACTTTTTGTTCCCGGGCACCAGTGCACTCTTCTGTTGAAAAAAATTCAAAAACCATTTTTATAAGTTTCAAAAGATTTTGAAAAAAATCCACGTATAGCCAATGATATATCTCACTAACCTGAAAAAATCAACTTAAAAGACTTATAATCTGAGCTACACAAAAATGACAAATGTGTAGATCTGTGAATGTATATTTTCAAATCTCTCAGTTTTAGTAGATTTGTTATTTTTGTGTAGCCCAAAATATAACGTATCTCGAAGTGAAAATTTACACGTTCGTGAGATATATGATTGACTACAGCCTTATTTTTTCCAAATTTTTAAAACTCCTAAATATGATTTTTGAATTTTTTTAAATAAGAGGGTGCACTGGAGCCCGAGATCAAAAAGCACTTTCCGATGCACTACAGTACTATCCCGTGGCTCTCACACTAACGATGCTGATGTGGCGCATAACTGAACGCTCGGTAACATTGTTGTCTTCAACAGGGTGCATCCGTCGGCTCCCGCGGTTATCGGCCGGATCAAGGCGTACCATGGCAATGGAGGAGAGTGTAACCCTGCAGGAGAAAGTTCATGAGTAGCATCCATCGGAACCAATTAGGTTGGAGTCGAAGTTCATGAATAAAGCTCAGAAGTTCTGAGAGCGGATGATCTGGACATGGGGGCATATGCACCCATTTTTTGAAAATGCATTCTAAAAGTTTTTTAAAATTTCAAAAAGTTCTGAAACAAAATTCCACGCATACATCTCGCAGAAAACATGTGCGTGACACAAGAGTTTCTTTGAGAAAAAATGTTGTTATTCTGCCTATGCAAAAAAAGAAATTTCCATCATAGAAAAAAAATCCATGAGACATATCTTTATCTTTCTTAGACTGGCCAAATAAAAAGTTGTTTCTCCGCACACATAGAACCTGAAGATGTACTCGTTCTTAACTTTAAAAAAAAAAATGAACATTTGAAAAATGGTTTGTTGAAATGAGCACATGCCGAGACTGTAATTCTTGATATGTTTTGAGTAATACAAATCTATTCGCAAAAAAATAAATAAACGGGGCAGATTCCCCATGTTGAGATGCCTATTTTTCGTGAAGCTCTCTGTAAAAAAAAAACACAGCGGGTAAGAAACTCCGGTTTCACGGTGCGTGAGGCGTGCCAACCCGATCGACGCTGTACCGCGCGCACGCAGGAGAGGCTGGCTGCGCAGGAAACTTCCGTGCGGCACGTAATACCAGTACTACCCTCCGCGTGCGTACTGTTTCTCCGATCTGCCACTCTCGGGCTCTCCGCTCCGAAGGAAGCGCACGCAACCCAACCCCTGACAAAACCCCCACCCACTCCACCGCTCCACCGTACTCTCGTGCTCTCCGCGCCGCAGCGCCTCCTCCTCCGCCATCTCGCCGCGAGGATGTTCTACTCGCACCAGCTCCTCGCGAGGAAGGCGCCGCTCGGCCAGATATGGTGCGTCCCCTCCCTCCCTTCTCCGGCCGCGCGCGCCCCTCGTGGCGGCGGCCACTGATTCCGCCGAGTTTTCCGGGGGAATGTTTGGTTCCGGGTTTTCTCCGCTGTTCCTGCTCGATCCGCCCCCAATGCGGGTTCCGCTCGTCCGCCGGCCGCCGCTGCTCCGATCCGGCCGCTGACTGACTCCTGTTTGTTTCCCCGCGTGCGCAGGATGGCGGCCACGCTCCACGCGAAGATCAACCGCAAGCGCCTCGACAAGCTCGACATCATCAAAATCTGGTGAGCGCCCGCCCGACCTGGTTTCCTCCACCCGATCCCCCAGCGGTTTCCCCCTCCTCGATTTTAATTTAATTCGCGCCTGTGTTGTGTGCAGCGAGGAGATTCTGAACCCGTCGGTGCCCATGGCGCTCAGGCTCTCCGGGATCCTCATGGGTGAGTCGCTTGCTCCCTCCGTTTCTCCTCGGATTTTCTCCCCTCGGGATCATCTGCGTCATGTGCGTTCGTGTGTCTGTGTTTGCGAGCAGGTGGCGTGGTGATCGTGTACGAGAGGAAGGTGAAGCTCCTCTACGGTCAGTCACTTCCCTCCCGCCTTTTCTCCCCAGTTTCTACAAATCGTTGAGATGTTTGGGTTCTCACCGGCTCAAATCTGTGTCTCCATGGTCTCTTCCTCGCAGATGATGTGTCCCGGCTCGTGGTAAACTTCGAGCTCCTCGTGTTTCGCCCAATTTCTCTGCGTGCTGCTCGATCCATTCGCACGTACCCTTGCTGGTTCGGCTCCAGTTATGACCGCACTAATTTCTCGCGCAGGTTGAGCTCAACGAGGCCTGGAGGATCAGGCCCGCCGTGGACCACACCGTCCTGCCCAAGGGGAAATCGCAGGCCAAGTAAGTGCTCTCTCCGTCTCCACGCCCATTCTAGAACTGTATGTGTGCTCGGTGCTCGTGCCGGGTTTATGTGAGTGAAGCCATTCTGTTTGAGCTAGATCTTCTTGCTGTGGTGGTGATAATGCAGAGTTGGTGTCTGTTTAGACTGTGGTGTTAGTCTGATTGTTGAGATTGGGGGCTATTGCAAGGTGGCCGTATGGACAACTTAACTTTGTGTGTGTATGAAATTTCTTAGACTTTTGAGAGTAATGCCAGTCTGTCAGCTTACATTGTACGAATTGCTATGTGCTGCATTGTGTAATACTGATTTGTGATGATATGATGCACTTGCAACGGTAATATATTGTCAGTCTGTCAGCTTGCTTGGTATGAGCTGAATTGTGCATTGCTGATTTTTCTATCAGTTTGCTACGATACTGTATTGTGGTGTTTTCAGTTTTCTAAAAGTTTCCTGATGCCTTATCACTGATTGTTCCATGCTGCAAAATGTAACTGAGATGCACCCCACTAGCTGTTGGTCCTTGCCGTGTGTTCCTGCTGTAACTTGAGTCTGTTCTTGTGTTTGTGGGGCAGCAGTTATTCATATAATTTCTCGTATGATTTTCCGCCTCCTGTCGTAATCTTTTAATTGTTTGATCAAATTCATGAATTGAAAATCCGGATCAGGGGAGACTGTTTGGGTGTTATAGCTGCTGATGCAGGGTGCATGCAGGCATTATATTTCTCTGCATGTTGCCGATTTTGATGCCTTGGTTAGTCAGTTTGAATAAGCTCCAGGTTCCGGTCAATGCTTGTGTGTATTAATGATGCAAGTCTTTTATATGTAAGAGTTTATCCCTTTTTGTAGGATATAGTTTGTACATTTGCTATCTTAACATTTTTTTGTAGGATATAGTTTGATTGCTCAAGTATCAATCGATCTCTGAGACTGGACAATGTATAGATCCGAGATAACGAGGGTAGTAGGGTACTTGAGAAATAGCCCTATCTTCAAAGTGGATGTATCACTTTCTAAAAATGTTAATATTTCTTAGCATTCTGCCATGTTCAAAGAACAGATTCATGTTGATGTGGAACCTTTTCCTTCACCTTTGAAGTGGGTTAGCACTCCATACGCGACATTTAACTCTTGCTACTGTACCATTTGCATTGAGTTATGTTCAAGATTTTGGGCTCTCTTTGTTATATCTTTCATACGGGAACACCTTTTCACCTCTGTAAAACTAGCATACAGTGGGTACAAAATGGTGGGAGAGAGAATAATATGTCGTAAGATTAAGAAAACAGTGTGTCCTTTTTTTATCTGAAAGTGCTGCTTGTTACAGGTACGAAACAGTAACACTGCCAGAGAACGTGATGGATATGGAGGTGGAGCAGCCCATGCTTTTCACGGATACTGATGCTGCCAAGTTCGGGGAATGGTAATCCTTGTCATCTTTGGATTCTGGAAACTGAAACTCTGATTAAATGCATAATACGTGTGGCTAAATCATGTTATAGCTATCACCACATGGATGGGCTTCTCTGTCTCCTGACTCTCCTGACTTCTGCGTGAATTGTCTCCACTCATCTGACTGAAATCTATGCATGTGCAGCGTCTGGAGGATTTGGATGAACAGTATGTTAATGTCAACCTAGATGATGATGACTTATCCCGCGCTGAGCGTCATCACCAAGGTACTTCTTTCTGCTCTTAGGAATTGCACTTTGCCGTTTCTGAAGGGCTACTTTTTTCTGACTCTAGGTTATTTATGATCTTATGTCAGCTGAGGCAGTCAACATTACCCTTGTCGACAACTTTGAGTCTGGGATTGCTGAAACTGATGTCTTCAATCGTTTCGAGAGGTAAAGCAAAGTTATATTCCCCTATTACAAAAAGAAAAGTTACATTCATATTTTTATTTTGGTTTAGTATTCTCATGTGGTTGATGTTGTGTGCTTTCAGTTTTGGAGGTGAGTACCAATATTCATTGTTTAATGGTTCCTTGTCACCAGATTTGACATAGCAGATGATGACACAACAGTCAATATTACTCCCACTGAACACCCACAGGCTCCAAGTACACTGATTCCCTCTCCACCAAGGCAGGCAGACCCTCCTCAACAACAAGAACAGTATCAGGCTGCCCCATCCCCCAACCGCGAAGAACCTCAACAAGGTGAAATCAAGCACATGATTTTGTATATTTGATGATGCTATCATGGGAAATGGTTTATTATCTTGTATCATCTCGGTCTGATGCCACTGGACACCAATTTTCATCTCAGTCTTGAGCCTGCAACACATTCACCATGTTATTTAAATTCGGGGAAACTTCCATCCAAACTTTTATCGATGCATTGACCTTTTGTATTTTTCTTCAAGGATAGTACAAGTTTATGGTCATTGTGACAGCTAAAGATCTGCACTGTTTCTTACCATATTATGTGCTATGACTATCTGGTCAAGTAGCTAAAAGATTTTCACCCATCGTCTCCCATCACCCTTGTAAATGGCCAAATGAGTGATGTAGTACTATATTGTCGGCTAAGTGGACAGGAATGTACTCTTGATTGCAGCTGAGTCCACTATAGAATTTTTGCTAATTTGATGACACCATTCACTCTTTATGGCTGATAACGAGCAACATTATAATACTGAATTTGAACCTTTTTTACTTGATAAATATAACTTGCATGTAGTTCCCCCGTATGATAATTTCCGGTCCTCTGGCTAATTACTTGGTATAGTAGAAGTTGTACCTCTCGACTCGGTTTGACTACATGTACACTGCAAGTATCTTGTTGTAATCTTTGATGATTCTTCTGCAGGGGATCCGTTGAATGAGCAAGAGGAGCAGAAGATGAAGGTATGTCCGATTTATCCGACGAATAGTTAGCTTGAGGTGAAACTCTATAAAGTAAAGGAATTTGATGTTGTTTACATGAGAATGCTTTTCATAAACAGAGAAAACAAGCAACTAGATCATTAAAGAGAAAAGCACGCGGGACGGGCCCCGCAGTGACTGTCGATATCCAGACAATGATCTCAGGAAATATATATCAGACATGGTTGAAGGACACATCCAGCCTTGTCTCTAAAAGGAGACGAGTCAGCAGTGTATGTCAATGTGTTATTGCTGGGAACTATGTATTCCGATAGGTCTGAATTGATGCATTTTACTTATAGAATTGCTGATTTTCTGTTGACTATTTACAGAAAATTAATCTTATTCGGGCAACCAAGATAGGCGACCTCATGAACCTGCCTCCGTTTGCCTTAATATCTTACTCGGAGAACTCACCAGAGCTATATTACCCTAAGCAGCTTATGAAGCTCTGGAAGGAATGTACTGAAACCAAGTCCCCAAAAACCTCATCTTCAGGTCACTCTAAAACTTAATTTTGTGTCACCTTTTTCACTGCAATAAATGCAAAATTTTAACTCGAAAAGTTCTAATTCCAAGTTGAACATTGTTTCATACAGGAGAGAAAACATCGTCATCACAAGAACAGCAGCCAAGAAACTCACCTCCTCAGGTTGTTCCAGAACTAGTTTTGTGGGGGAAATCTGATACATTTCCTTGCTAAATTTGTTTGCATCAACATTTATCTCAAAAGTGGTTCAACTTGCAGCCTCAAGCAGAATATCAGAGAGAAATGGGAGCTCAACCAATGGACTTCACAGATGGCATTGAAAAGACCAGGGGAAACAAGAGTGGAGAATATCAGAAAGAAATGGGAGCTCAAGCAATGGACTTTGCAGATAGCATTGAAAATATCAGAGGAAACAAGAGTGGAGAATTTGGCAAGATTTTTGATTCTCTGCATGGTGACCATAGTGTTACACCCGGAAGTCCTGGTATGTTGGAAATCTTTGTTTTTAGGTTCTTTTTCTTTATCCACTAGATGACATCAACTCTGCTTTAGGGTTAAGTCACAGGTCTGCTTCAAGCTCTGGTGGCTCTAGAAGGGATGGATTCCTTCCACTGGACCCAGAAATACCTTTGCATTCTGGAAGTGGAAGGTGACTATGATATGGCCTTTATAGTTGCATGAATTATTGTGATCTTGTTGTTCTGAAAAAACTCGTGTTAAGTTGTTTTTCTCTTTATACCGGGGTTTCCTTTTCTTCCTATGCAACTTTTGGAGCTGCCTCCTTGATGGGGTGTTGGACGTAAAGGAAAACCCATGATCAACCATCCTGTGGTTCTTCATTGTCTTGCTTAGTTTCTTAATGTAACTGTCTGAGGACTATTGAACAGGTCCAAGAGGAGGCAGCTCTCATCTGGAAGAAGCTTGGGGAACCTTGATCCAGTTGAAGAGGAATTCCCACTGGAGCAAGATGTGAGGGACTTCAAGCTGAGAAGGCTTTCAGATATTGGACCAACTCCTGGTTGGTTTCATTTCTGCCTTTCTTATCTTAAACTGCTATATACGGATATGCGTACCTCCTGTTTCCTCCATGAAATTAGCACTACAAAGTACCTTCTGTTGCAGATCTTCTGGAAGAAACTGAAACCCAAACTCCGTATCAAAAGCACTCCACTTTTCCCGATGAGATCACCGAATCAATACACTCGTAAGTATCCTGAGCACATTGCTGATAGTTCCTGGGCACTCACTGGGTACAAGTTTGTACATGTTGTGACACTAGAGTTGAATTCATGCAGGTACCTCAAGCTACACTTCGAGAGCCCAGGTGCCCCGCAGTCTGAATCACTAAACCATCTCGCTGATGGGATGACCACACCGAAGGCTGCCCGACTGTTCTATCAAGCATGTGGTATGGAACAGTTCTAAATTGCCAATGACTGTGAATAGTCGTGCAAACATTAGCAGTCCATGATGATATATTTTCTCTCCTGCTTATGTTCAATCATAGTTTCCATGGACCATAATTATAAGTAACACTTTACATGCCATTCTCTCTTGTTCTCATTTTATGCTGCTTTATGTATTGGATCTTGATAACTTATCTTCGATGTGGTTTTCATTGAAGATATATCCAATCATTGCCATGCATGAAAACTGAGGAATACCGTGTTTGCTTGATAGCATTGACACTAGAGGCATAAGCTAGAACGGTCACTGCAAATTTTCATTTGACAGAATGTTACTTGTTGCTTACTGGTGTTTCTGTAATTCTCTGCAGTTTTAGCAACTCTGGATCGCATCAAGGTCACCCAGGCGGAGCCGTACGGACCCATCCTGATCTCGAGAGGGCTGAACATGTGATCTCCCCTCCTCCTAACGTGTTAACACCTGGAAGGATCCAAGCCTCCTGCACATCTCGTGTTTTATATATCTATAGTGTTTTAAGTCTGCACAGGAAGCCCTGTAGGTAACTGCTTATGTCTCTGCTGGTGGGAAGCAAGTGGTGGCGCTGTGTTAAGGTGGTAGTTTCGTTCAGGTCACAGGAAAGTCTTGTAAGCTAAGCTTATGCTGAACTGAGAGGTTTGAGAGGTGTGTAGCTCAGTTGCATACTACATTTACCAGGGGATTACTTGTATTGAAGAAGCTTTGTTGGAATCCTGAAATACAAGCTGGTTTCACCTATTGCAAAAAACCATAATGCATGTTTTCTTCCTCTATCAACATCGCTTGATTGGAATATGCTCTCGGACTACCACCTTTTCTTCCAAGTTATTTTGTAGACACGCATTATGTGTTTTGTTGTCATTTGAACTCAGCTAGGTGGGTCGTGGGTGTTGGCTGAATCCACAAGCGTCGTTGTGTTTGTTGCTTCAGATCATATGCTATGTTGCAGTACATTGTAGTATTTTTTTTCGACTGGGATCAGTACATTGTGTGTAGTTGTACAGCATTTGCAGTGGATCACTGCGAACGAATCGCCCAGCTGGTTTCGCCACGTGAAAAGAAAACACTCACTGCCTCTGTTCCTATTTGTCTAAATTCAAACTTCACCAACAGCCTTTTTTCCAAGTAACACTTAAATTCAAGTTCAGGAGTTACTTGATTGAAAGGCCTTTTTTTTGTAAAAGAAAAATGAAAGGTCATTAGGTATCACATTGGAGAAAGGGCAAAGTTTGAACACCAAAACTGTGTTCTGTTTTGGCTCAAACGCCAACAAATGGTGGTGGCGCGCTTCTGTCTGGAGTCTGCACGATCTCAACGCCCGGCTGAAGGCCTGATCCAGTCGGACCCGCAGGCGCTGTTCGACACGGCGCCGCACCGTGACTAGGCCACCTACGCCGCGCTCCTCGCGGGACATGCCCCGGCTAGAGTCCGCCAAACTGGACTGTTCGTCCTCAGCCTCGCGTTTAAGGCCTGCGCCGCCAACGCTGACGCCCACGAGGACGCCCGGATCCTCCGCCACGCCGCGTCCCTACACGCGTTCGCCGTCCGGTCCTCGGCCGTCTCCTCCGTCTTCGTTGCCACCGTGCTGGCCGCGCCTGCGCCAAGGCCGGCCGCTTCGCGCCGGCGCTGAGGGTGTTCGACCAAATGCCGCGCAAGAACGTAATCTCCTGGATCTCTTCTCGTCGGCGCGCTGAGCTGGGCGGGCCGGTGCCACGACGCGCTCCGCCCCGAGATGCAGGCTCTCTGCACCAAGTTCGGCGTCGACGCCACGCCCTACGTCGCCAACACACTCTCGCACCGCTCTGACAGCATGCTGGCCGCCGTCGGGCGCATGGGCTCCCGCAGCCGCATGGACGATGGTGATATCATCCTACGCGTAACTGACCGCGTCAGGGAGGCCTTCCAGGCGTTTGGCGCAATGCTTCGTGGCGAGGCGTCATCAAATTCAGCATCACCAAACGAGCACTGCCATCATCGCTGTATTTACGCGTCCATCTTGGAGAGCAGTTGCACGCGCAAGCTGCACCGAGAGGGTTCGCCAGTGCCTGCTCGGTGTCCAGCTCACTGGTCACGCTCTACGCGCGTGCCACCGGTCATCTCTCGGCAGCAGATGCTGTGTTCCGGGCAACTGCCAAGGATGTCGTCTCCTGGAGCGCAATCATATCAGGGTATGCACAGGAAGGGCTCGCTGAGGAGGCGTTCACCCTGTTTACTGAAATGCGACGGCACCATTATTCTCATCCGAATAAGTTCACTCTTGCGAGTCTGCTGAGTCTGTGCGCCACTGTTGCCACACCGGAAGCTGATCGCCAACTCCATGCCCTTGCTGTTGATGCTGGAATCGAACACCATGCGGTGATCACGAGTGCGCTCGTGGACATGTATGGGAAGAGTGGCAGCATGTCAGATGCCGATGTTGTATTCTCCAATCGCATGAAGGACGATGTGGTTTCGTTGACTGTGATGATCGTTAGACATGCTGAGCATGTTCGCAGCAAAAGGGTGCTTGAATTGTTCGAGGAAATGTGCCTTAGGCTAAAGCTGGACCATGTTGTGCTCATTGGCATACTCAGTGCTTGCTGCCATGCCGGGGAAGTTGAGCTTGGATTGAGATATCTCAATGCAGTGAGCAAAAGCTATGGACTGGAGCCTGTGAAGGAGCACTATGGCTGTGTGGTGGACTTGTTGGCAGAGCTGGTTGAATAAATGAGGCTGAGGAGTTGATTGGCACCGTATTGTTTGGACATCTTTGCTTAGGTCATGTGCGGCTCGAGGGCAGTAGGAAACAGGAAGGAAAGCTGCAGAGAGGGCAATGGAGGCAGAGCCATGGGGTGCGGGATCTCAGGTGGCGATGGGGAAGCTATACGCCAGCAAGGGACAGTGGCGTGAGGCAGCACAAGAGAGGCATATGCTGAAGCAGAAAGGGGTTGTGAAATGGGTAGGGTGGTCGTTGATCGTAGTTTGAGGGGACGGCAGGACAGGAGAGTCGGGATGTTTGTGGCAAATGATCGGACGCATCCCGTAGACAAGGTGATCTGTGAGATGCTTGAGTTGATTTATTTCAGAGTTCGATTGGCTCGCCATGTGCCTGATCAGATGAATCTGGAATCTGAACTTGGAGCTGATGGTTAACAGTTTAACTGACGAACTGAGCAATTTTAGAAGAGGCATTGGCTTCAAAGGGAAAAATCACAGAAGTCCATGGCCATGATGAGCACTAATGTGGCTTAATAGTTCTGCTGCTGTTTTGAAGTACTCTTTGGTATTACTAATGCGGCTTTGATCTGGGTACAACTCTTGATAAGATGACCGAATGCCTGCAAGATATATGTACGAGGCAAGAGTTTCCTCGTCGAAACTTCAGCTAACAGGCATTGTGCCAAAGGTAGCAGATAGCCAGATACTATGTGTTTACCAGACTGCAGCAATGAAGGCCAACCCACTCAGATCACATAAGCTGGACTCATACCTCAGATGCTAAATTGTGTCAACTTGACATCTGCATCAGATTTGCATCGAAGAAGATCACCCGTTTCTCTATCGACTAATGCAATCTTGCAACATAGCACAGTGGCTTGGACCAATGGAGCAGACATGAATGTGACGGGCAGCTTGATGCTTTTTGTTGTTTGCGAAGATGCACCTGCTCTTTTGAAGGGTGCTGGACCGCAGTAGAGAAATCAACATTCTTCCCAGCAACATTGCCAGTGTTGGCACCTAAAGTTGCGTCGACATTAATGTCATGCCAATTGGCGAGTATCTTGATTCTTGACCAAGATATCGATAGCTTGGTGATGACTCTTGCAAAGGTCGGTTATGTCAATGTTCACACCGTATTAGCTTCGTAGTGCACCAACTACTCATAGTATATCCTCATTGCAGACAATAGCCTTTACGTAATCAATGGTGAGATCAAGTCAAGTCTATGTACATACTTTTGACATTTTTCGTCTCTGCCGGATATTTACCACCTTTTGGAACAATTGCAGATGTCCTGACGATGACGACAATTTAACCCACTCGTTTCTCCATGCAGATGCTTTGAGAGCCGTATCAAGCGTCCAAGTGTGCAGTTGTGCACCAATGATTGCTGAATAATCGAACGGAACCGAATGCAAAATCTGGATGTTCAATTCAAGGTGCAGTAGCACAAGTCTCATCTCAGATCTGATGCTCGGTCTCTCTTTTCAGCCTGCCGGAACCAGGTGAGTGAGGCCCATGACCTAGACACGCCAACATTCTTAGCCATTAACCATGTGCATGAACAGGCCCTACCAAGGTAGGATCTCAGACTCTAAACAGAGATTACATTATACAAACACAAAGAAATACAAATCACCAGCCACTGACAGTGAGGAAGCAATGATGCTCCTTTGGTGATGGAGCTTAGGCTTTAACCAACTCAGTCATGATGCCGCCCATTTTCTCCATTTGGACGGCCGGCCATTTGCCGTTGCCATTGCCGTCGCCGTAGCTTTACCATCAGGTTGTGACTTCGAGGCACCAAACCCGGCAGGGCCCTACTCTTGGAAAAACATGTGCAATGAGCATGTCTAAAAGAGCCAAAATTAGGCCATCATGATCTTCTCTCTAATCTCCGTAATGATGGGGGTTAGGAGTGATGGATCAGGTCCTCCAAGATGCACCACTTGCAGTAAGAAAATCACTAATCAGTATGGTATGGATGCATGATCCGGACTAAAGCAAAGGGTATTTTACTGGTAGCTCTTCCCCCTGGCCGGCCCCTTGCTGAGCTTCTAGAGAAAATTGCCTTTCGAGGTCTTGTACTGGCAGTACAAGTGGTAGATCACTGTCCTGGGCTACAATGCTAGTGAAAGGGCCGTACTACCGACGTGTTGAGACCAGGGTGATCACCTCTAAAGTAAAAGGCATGCAGCTCGAATAAACCAAGTGCCAACCGTGTATTTTTCTCTGAATTACTACTGAATCCTTGAACTGTCTGCGGTAGATATCATCAGCACGCAATATTTTAACATGAATCAGTCCATTTCTTTTTTTAAAGCTAATAACCAAGCCTCTGCATTTTACAGGTAATGCTCTCGCTTGTCGATAATTGTGTGGGTCGGAGAATGCAAACAGGATAGCACTGTCTCGGAATCGCGAATCCGAAACGAAGAATTTCCGTGGAGGCGACGACAAGGCACATGATCGGTACAACAAGAATGAACCGGAACGATTTCTGGAAGAATTATGGTGATAAGGTCGGGTATTTGGAAAGGTGCTTTAATTGAGGACAAGTGGGGTTCAGTAAGGCCAATAAGAGAGAGGACGGAGAATTAGTGAGGCTTTTTAGTTGCAGCATCAGATTCTATTCGCTGCCCGGGAAGGCACATATCCGTTTCTTAACACGGTTTCGTTCGTGGATGAATTTGTTGGGCAGGCAGGCAGATAATGGGACAATTCGATTTGAGTTGCAAAGTGTGTATTACTGGTGCACCACGCACGTAGTAGCCTGCAGCTAGAGGGAATCGGCTGGCGCTGTGCTTAAAGCTGGAAAGAATATTTATAATCTGGAATTTTGTGTGTGTGGTTTTTATTCGACTTGCAGCTCCTCGCACGTACAGAATACTCAGTAAAGAAAACCGGTAGATTCTCAGTAAAGAATGCTCATACGAGTGAAAAAAAGCTTGTTTTAAATTACTGACGTGAAAGCGCCTGTAGCTCAGTGGATAGAGCGTCCGTTTCCTAAGCGGAAGGCCGTAGGTTCGACCCCTACCTGGCGCGTCCTCTGTTGGATCCTCATTCACCTTTTTGTTTCAGTCTTAGAAGCAGTAGGAGATCGATCATACTAACTAAAAACTTACTTTTTTCGACCACTCAAAAGTTTGTATTCCTGTTGAAGTTCTTGAGCAAAACTTTCACCAACTTTACGCAAAGTTGAGTTTTAGTCGTTTATCAAAAGCACACGAAAACCAGATCCCCTAAGAATCTGAAACTCGATTGGAGGATTGTTGGTTAGAGACGACGACCCCATGGCTATAGCCACTCTACAGTCTACAACACATCTCTCCTCGTGACTTGCGCCACGATCAGAATATATAGTCAATCATCGCCGCCACCTTCTTTAGAAATTCAGAGCCTCGTCGTGCACTGTCTACAGTATACTACACCAGCAGTACTGACCAGGAGCTTCTGCAGTCAGTGCAGGTCAAGTCCACGAAACCGTGCCTTGACGAAAGATCGCCGGCCAGTCACCACAGTTTAATCATGCTTATCTATCATGGACAGGAAAGTTAAGTTTACCCGGGTGCCCGGGGTGGCTGGCTGGCTGCGGTGAACGGCGAAGCGGCGCCACCGCGCCACCATGCATGTCCCCTCCACCACCACCACCAAATCGACCCCCTCTTCTTTTTGTTAACATACGTAGATCGTGTTAAACAATGTAGAGTAGTGGGCGCCAGAGAGGATTAATTAACTACCGCTTTGCATCCGATCACAATAATTAACTCGCATTATCGCAAACCCTGCACATGGCTGAGCGGTAGACGAAGACGACCCGGCGCATAATTAACAGTCTCCCTACATGCTAAGCCGCTTAGCCTTTGCTTTTGTTAGCCTTTAGGCAAAAATGTTGGATCGATCGATCGATCCTTGTACTTTTTGTTGTTGCGCAGAAAGAAAGGAAAATAGAAGAGTCGAAGAAACCATGGATAAAATTATTTGTCGTGTGCACCGGTGCTAATGAGGTGCATGTGCGGTCGATCTATCAGGTGACTGTTTGCTGATCGATCGTTGTTTTTCAATCGATCAACTTACGTGGCGATGGGTAGATGGGATCTTACTCCAGATGGATTGGTTTAGTGGTTGCCTACTGAAGCTACTGAGGAAGAGGCATGGATTTGATCTTGCACCAGTTCAGTTTAGTTTGGTGCACTCATCGGTTACCTAGACAGTGGATAGAGAGTTTGCCTGATCGATCGTTAGGGGATGGTCGATCGCGGCTGGTGGCTACACGTTCGTGCTCTAGCTAGGTAGCTGGCCGGGACGAGGAGGAGATCGTCGATCCGTGGCGTCAAGGGCGGATGGAAACACGTGTGCGCGGCGGAGGGAACCAACCAACGCGCGGCCACTGCACAACACCAACCAGCCATAGGCGCGCGCACTGGCCCGGGAAAGAAAGGCCGATCGACGCGACGGACGAGCGGCCACGCGCACATGCGTTCTGAACTCGATCTGATGGCTTATCGTATCACGGAGTTGATCAGTAGATTATCACGGTGGTGGTGCCAGCCGAGCAGTAGCACGCACGCAGAGATCGACACGCAGAAGCGCGGGCAATGCTGGGGAGTCCGGGCATGCCGGTCGGGGCGCCTGAAAACCCGTGGACATTGCAACAGACAGGTCAGTCCACGGCAGGTTTTGGAAGGACACGAGACATCGATCGGCGGCGAGGCACCACCGGCGGCCTCGGCGCCCGGGGCACGCACGCACTGCCGTAGCTAGCCAGCTGGGACAAATCAAAACGACGTACGCGTCGCAGCTAGCAACCATGGATGAAATTGCAATTAGCACTATTTGTTGGCCACTGTGCGGTCGACAAGTGTCCTTGTCCAAAACATCAGCAAGAGACCTCGGCAGTGCCGCCGAGATGGTGGAGAAAGGCCACGAGAACTGGTGCGTCCATGAACTCGGGCCGGGGCAGCAAGCTACCAAGCTAGCCGTCTAGTGAGTCGTGCAGATCACCGCGAGAGACCATCCGGTCCGGTCCAGACCAGAGAGATCGTACAGCGAGGTGCATCCAAATGGGATCCGTCCCGAACAGTTCCGAACTGATCGAGGTCCGCGTCGATGGCCCCGCCACGCGAATCTCCGAGCCCGGGCCGAC
This sequence comes from Poa pratensis, assembly GCA_947311845.1. Lineage (NCBI taxonomy): Eukaryota > Viridiplantae > Streptophyta > Magnoliopsida > Poales > Poaceae > Poa > Poa pratensis. The sequence continues at coordinate 49,153,084 of CAMZMU010000038.1, forward strand.
GCCAACGCTACGAGCAGCAATCCCGCCTCGTGATCTCCAGCACCGTACAACGTGCCGCTGATCATGTCTGCCGCCGTTAAATTATGTTATCCGTTTCGAACCAGGTTACAAGGTTCAAAACAGGTGTACAGGAGATGCTGTGTGACCTACGAGCTAGGCACAGTGAGCTCGGACTGCATGAATGTATGTTTACACGATTGGGTTTCGAACTATAGCTCGTATCTGGGCTACACGAAAATAAAGAACCTAACGGATTTTGGAGAGTTGCAACTTTTCCACTGTCCACTATTTTCAAATTTCCGATTTTTTTTATCGTTTTTGTAAATCCAAAATACAATAGTTTTTTAAAAAAATCAAAATAGAACAGTTTTTCAATTGGGATTCTACACGTCGGTACAACATAACATAGTATACATAATTTTTTGACTTAACAAATCTAATTTGTGATTTTTAGCTAAAATAAAGAGCTGCCCCGAGTTGGGGTTCCATTTATCCTCACCCATTTCCTACCTCTTATTTCCATCAAAGGTGACTATTTCTCCACGGAACCAACAGTCCATTTGAGGGGCGCTAGCTCCTTCGCGAGATCACACTGAAGGTCTACCCACTGGTGGCAGTCCTTCTTCGAACTGATCAACAATGTCCGCCACCTTTATCTGAAATTGCAAGTCATTTGTACACTGCTCGTGTTGTTCCGTTGAGTAGACTGCGTATATGAGAGTGGATCCTATATTATAACTCAGTCGAGAGGGCCTTATACTTTGATGCTATCTAAGTGTGCGGATTTGTAGTCTGTGCGGAACGGTGGGGACTGGACCTCATCTGTTGCACTTGTCAACCAAGATGCGAACATCCATGCCATCAAATCAAGGAAAAAATATCCGGCGTTTAGATTTAGATTCAGACAATTCCTCAAACACAGGAGTGGGTGAGGGTGCCCTGCGGCCCTCTTTTAAAAAGTTTTGAGTCTTATGCGATTTCTTACCAAGTGCTCTATCTCATATATATCAGACATAATTCTCACGTACGTGTCACAAACCTAGACCCAAAACTTTCCAAATTTACCTGCGAAATTCCTCGAAAGTTCACCCGCCGGTCGTTGTACGTGGAACCATTTTATGTATGCATATTTGTACCACTTGGAGAGAAGGCAACACTTTAATAGTTCCACTGATGTATGCTTTGGCATAGCATTTCCATTTTCAAACCCTTTTGACTTGGGTTACTACTAGTACCGCCAATTTAAAACTACTTTTATGGTGGTTCTAATATTCTGTTTGAGTACTGATACGAAGGCACCAACTGATCACTGTCATCCAACAGTGGCACATCGTTCCAGTTCAGTTAATTATTGGCCTTGCTGTTCATTTCCATAACAAGCCGTAATCCATTTGGGAAGCTGGAATATTTGTAGGAATACATTTTCGTTCCCGCGGAATAGAACCTCACGTCGGATTTCCAGACCTAAAAGGTTATCAGTAAACCAAAGAAATCCACCAAAGGTTTACTCTCCGTTCATTGTACATGAAACGCACCTTTTCGTGCGTGTACACTTTGTAGAGAGGAGAAAGCATAGAAAAACAATGAATCCCAGTAGCATACTTTGGCACAAACATTTCCAAATTCGAATCCTTTTGGCTTGAGCTACTACTAGTACCGATATAGGGGTAGAACTATACCAACCATTGCCATCCAACAGTAGCGCCTCGTTCTATTCCTGTTGATTAACAATCATAAAACCTTGGTGTTCATTTCCATAACAAACACCAGTCCTCCCAGCACCTACAAAATCCACCATGCCCATACACAGCAATTTCCCGACAGAAATCCAATGTTATTACAAGGAGACAAAATATCCATATCTATCAAACACTAAAGGCTCTGTTAAAACAAAAACAAAAAAGCAGAAAAGCCACACGAAAATCGGCTATATAAACACCCCATCCGCATCCCCGAAGCGGAGCCAAACCCCAAGAACCACCGCCACGTGCACCACCGCATGTCCGCCATGGCCGCGACCGGAGCAGCGCTGCGGCTACGCCTCCTGTTCCGGATGCTGCGGGTCGGGGAGCTCCTGGCCCTGGCCGCGCTCCTCTCCTGGTCCACCTCCCGCGCGCCGTCGGCCGCCGCGGCCGCGGTGCGCGTCGCGGGCTCCCTCCTCTTCAGCCCGCGCTTCGTGTTCGTCCTCGGCAACGCCATCGTGCTGCTGTTACTGGCTCTGTCCAGGCGCGAGCGCGACCCGTCGCCGGTATCCTCCTCCGCCACCAACCACCCACCGAGCGGCGTCACCTCCACGGCCGGCGCCGGCGTGGACCATGTCCCCGAGGCACCGGCCGCCGCCACGTATCATCCCTTCGCCACCTCGGCAACGGTGACGTCTGTGCCGGCGAGCGATACGCCGGCTGAGGTGGCGGCGCCGTTGGTGGTGCTCCCCTGCAGGGAGATGGAGACGGTGTTCGAGGAGGAGGTGAAGCCGGCGATGGCGGTGGCGGCGGCGTCGCCGCGCGGCGTGGTCAGCAAGGCGCGCGCGCCGAGGCGGAGCCGGTCGGAGATGTCGACAAACCCGCGCGGGTCCATCCGGCGCGCGGCGTCCCCGGAGCAGCCGGTGATGCGTCGCTCGGAGTCGGACAACGGGCGGAGGAGGCGGTCGTCGGCGTCGGCGCGGGACGTGGCCGGGTGGGCCGGGACGGAGGACGCGGAGGAGTTCCGGCGCACGGTGGAGGCGTTCATCGCGAAGCAGACGCGGTTCCGGCGCGAGGAGGAGTGCATGGCCGGCGCCCTGGTCGTGGTGGAATGAGTCGATGATGGTTTGGTCCTACTGCTACTATGTGCAAAGTACATATGGAACAAGATCTCGTTGCCTCGCTAGCTTAGCTTGATTGCTCTTCGTCTTCCTCCTCGGATCGATGATGCCTAGCTTCTTTTCTAGCGGTCGCTCGCACGAACGCAGGCACGGCCGGGCAGAGTAAACAGAGGAGTTACGTACGTGGCTTTTCTACAGCCGTCGGATCACGAAACGACGGTCTGGATCGCTCGTGATCATGGAACAAGCCGATAATCCGTCTCTTGGATTCAAACATGAAAAACGATGATGTTTGATGCTACCCCGCATCCCAAAATGAATAAAATTTGTGTCCCGGTCGATGGGTACAGGAACAGGATAAACTATGCACTAGAACAGACCGCACGATCTTCAGACACATGAGACATGACACAGTTGATCGGAATCAGATGCGGAGCAATAAGACGCGGGAGGCGGGGTGATCCTTGATATTCGTAGCTACTCATATGCATATGCCGATATGCGTTACTGCACCGAGAGACAGTAATAAGTAGGAATAAATGTTGGCGGCCGCGGCCGTGCTCGTGCAGAAGCTCGTCGGTTCCGTTTGTCGGAGCTGAGCGGTGGAAGTGACCTGACATGCACGGGGTTCGGGTACAGATCGATCGGTAGGGGCAAAGCGTTCCATTGTCGGAATTGGAATGGATGGATGGATGGATGAGAATCAGATGCCGGTGTGGTCGATCGGTACTTACGTACGGTGAACCAAAACGGCACATGTGTATGTTAAGTGCAGGCCAAGTATAATCGCAAGTATATGGAGCCGGTTATGATTAGAGAAGTTTTCTCCGTCGCGTGCTGGTATTTTTGGTGGCAACGCAGACAAATTGTGAGGGATGAGAGCGTTCATGATGAAAGGAAAACAGCGCTAGCAATCGGCCCAAGCATTATCAATGAATTATGTGCGTGCAAGCCGGAGAGGTTCTGGCTTACAATGCCAAGGTAAATGCTCTAAACCCCCACCTGGATATCAAATTTTAAATGTCGATACTTCCTTTTTGGAGACTACTCCAACAGGTGCGTTGGGGGCTGTGGTGCGTGATGACACAGGATCCTTCGTGCATGGGTGCGTCGTGCAAGAATTTGCCTACAAGTTTTGACGCAGAAACGGCAGAGGCTGGGCGTTGCGAGAAGGCTTCTTGGTGACAAAACGGTTAGCCTGTCATAACCTGATAGTACAATCGGACTGCTATGCCATTGTTGAAGCTTTCAATTCTGCAAGTTGCTTATCTTCAGTATCGAGCCACATTCTGGACGAGTGTCGTGACCTAGCTAAGGATTTTGGTAAAGTAGTGGTTCATCATTGTAATAGGGAGTTTAATGAAACAGTCAATGCACTAGCAAAGTATGGGAGGGACAATCCGCCGACCTTGTGGTGTGATGTACCCCCAGATTTTCTCGTGCCGTTCCTTGTAAACGAATGGGACAGCAATTTTCTCAACAAAAAAAAACATGGGACAGCAACGAGACGCACGCTCGTGCGGCGGCCTATTCGGCTGGAGTAAAGTCCAATTTAAACCCTGAAGTTGTAGAGCTTAGCTAAATGGAACCCTAAACTTCAAATCCTGGAACTTAGCACACCAAACTAGCCAATCCCGGTCTAATATGAACCTTGATGCAGTTTTAGTTGGTTTTCCCTGACGTGGGAAGTCAAGACTGGGATCGTTGACTTGGCTCGGTCGACATTGGCAGTTGGACTCAGCCCAGATTGGGTTCGCGACTAGGTGCGGGGAAGCAGAGGAGAGCGGGCGGCGGAGGGCGGCGCAGGCGGAGGTCGACGGAGGTCGGAGGCCGGTGCAGGCGGAGGGCGACGGAGGGCGGAGGCCGGCGCTGGCGGAGGGCGGCGCAGGCGGAGGTCGACGGAGGTCGGAGGCCGGTTCAGGCGGAGGGCGACGGAGGGCGGAGGGCGGCGCTGGCGGAGGGCGGCGCAGGCGAAGGTCGACGGAGGTCGGAGGCCGGTGCAGGCGGAGGGCGACGGAGGGCGGAGGCCGGCGCTGGCGGAGGGCGACGGCGGGCGGAGGCCGGCGCATGCGGAAGGGGACGGAGGGCGGCGGCCGGCGCAGGCGCAGCGTGGGCGGAGGGCGGCCAAATCCACAATGTCTTGGTCAGCTGCTGCATTGCAGTGAAGAAGAACAGACTCGAGGCAGAGAGTACTTTGCTGCTGGAGTTACTGCTGCATTGCGTGATCAACTGCCGGTGAAGGATGCAGAAATTGCACAGTTAAAGCTAGAGAAGAGAGATGATGTTGTATAAGAATGTGTTTTTTTTTGCTTATTATCTTTTTGTCAGGTTTAGTTACAGGAAAGATCGTAATGCAGGTTTAGTGTCAGTTCTGATGCTGGTTTAATGCAAATAATGCACTATTTTGTGGAATTTTGTACCTGAATGTTGTTCTGATGCTGGTGTCATGGAAATTTGTATGCATTTTGTGGAAGTTGGTACCTGAATGTTGTTCTATAAGATTTGTAGCAATGAAGTTGCCATTTTTGGGATTTTTTTGTGCAAGCTGATGACATTATCTGGCATTTGCACAGCCACTTGACAGCAAACAGTAAAGGAAACATGGCAAATATTTGTGGCAATAACATACTAAATATTACTGGATATGTCATTTGGCAACATTTGCAACAGGTTTCAACAAAACACAAGGTCTTGCGACTACATATACATATACTGCTACATGATCTTGAACAGGTCACAATTTATCAAGATCATCTACAAAATACACATTACAAGCAGTAAACTAGTAGTTGCCACTGGCTGTGAAGCAGGAGTAGCTAGGCACTGAAGATGCAGCCCTCCTTCTCCCTCTTTTAGCTGCTTTGCCTCTCTCTGGTACACCTGAAGTTGCTGGTGGTGCTTGAGAAGTTGCTGGTGGAGCTTGATGTCTTGCTGGTGGTGCTTGAGATTTTGCTTGTGGAGCTTGAGAACCAGTTTGGGTTTGCTGTAAAATACATCGACAATAAAACCGGTACATCCAATTTAGCGACAATTGATCCAAGGTATCAAAAAATTAATCGACAATTAATATGATGCATCCGATTTAGCGACAATTGATCTAAAGTATGAACAATTCATGGAAATGCATAAAATTACTCTAAAGTTCTATAAAATACCTCTGTTGTCTTCTTTTTCTTGCTACTCTTCACAAGATGGGCATTCTTTTTCTTGCCTTTCTCTGGATTTTTGTTGCAGCCTAACCCTATCACCGCTAAAATCCTATCACCGCTAAAATCTAACGGAAATAGGACAGAAAACCTAACTTTTACCGCTCAGACAAACCCCCAATTTACCCTAACCCTAATTGCGTCGAAATAAATAAAAAAATATGGGAGCGGAGGCGGAGGACGTCAGAGGAGTTACCTTCACTGCCGTGCGTCTTCTATTTGTCTCGATTGTCGCCTGTGCCGCGAATCATCCCCTCGTCGCCATTGCCGTCGCCGGAGCAAGGGAGACCAGGGGACGCCTCGTTGGAAACGAAACGACTGCTGGGCTCCGCACTGGGCTGGCCCAATCTTTGGCTCGCGCCGGGACAGATCGTTCTTTCCCAGCCAGAGCAGCGAATCCCTGTTTGGCAATGGCTGCAAGGTTCATATTAGACCGGGAATGGAAACTTCAGTGTGCTAACTTCCAGGATTTGAAGTTTAGGGTTCCATTTAGTCAGATGCTACGAATTCAAGGTTCAAATTGAACTTTACTCATTCGGCTGCCTGGGTGTGAGGGTGAGGTGACCGTTCGATACGACGTGACGCGCACGGGGGGCGGTACAAATCGGTAAAGCGCGGCGTTGCTCCATTTATCGAGCCGCCTTGGTTTCCCGACCTCCCTCTCCACGAAATGAAATGACCGCTCGGCCAAGACCACACGGGCTTGGACATGGCTGGCTTTGCGTGGAGTGTGCGAGTTCCGCTCGCCCTGCCACTGTTCCGTTCCTGTTCGCCTCCTCCCCCGGCCGGCCGGCCATGCCATGGACCCTACGTAGGCCTCCATCGACGCTGCGCGCACCGAACAAATTAATTCCTTCTCGGATGATGCTCGTGCTCGATGCGCTGCGGGTTTCTGCTCGGCCTGATTCGCCCCTCCGGCCAGTTACCGCTAATCCCACGGCCGGAACCCACCACCGTTGCGATTGTTCCTCTCTCCACGAATGCAAGAGCTTTTCTTTCGTGCATTGTGGAATCGATGTTCGGCGGCGCGCGGAACGTGATGAGCTCCGTGTTGGTGTTGCTCTTGGACTATATATGCACCTGCACGCCCACTCCACGCAGCCGGCCGGCCGGGTGATCATCGACCCATCGGTCATCGGTCGTTGTTTCCGAGAGATTCGCGGTCTGCTGCCGCGTCACAGCCTCACAGCTACTACCGCCAAGAGGGTAGTTTTCTTTCCGCGTGTGTTCTGTCGGATGCGGTCTTCTTGTCCTCTTCGATCGTGTTCCGAGCACACACGAGCTCACTTCAGTTTTGTGAACGATACCCGTACAGCCTCTGTTCCGTTAAAACAAGACGTATAAATTTTGTCAAATAATTAAAACTTTGACCAAATTTATAGACAAAACTAATTGTGTGTGACTACCGAAACTAACTGTGTGTTTGCCCTTCCCAATTTACAGTTCAATTCCAAGGACGAGTCTCTATCTACGATGCAAGCCTAACTCTGTACTGCCTTCACATACACGGACGTCAACTCCAAATAATACTTACTCAAGCATGTCACAGAAAAACACACGACTTCAGGTGCCAAGAATAAAGCACACACGTCCGACTTCATGGCTGACAATGGCGACTCTCACCAATATTATATACTAGTGGCGGGTCGGGACTCCGGAACAAGTGAGAGCTATAACGAGAGGGTTTGGGTCAAATTACGTTGACAAGTGACAACTCATATATTTTTGTAAAATCTCTAACTAGTTACACATGTCCTATACTCTAGAATTTATTGTATACCTAAGGATATTATGAAGAAACACACATATAAATGCAATATAGTACATTAAGAACAATACAATGAATCCACTTTTTTTTGGTAAATGGTAGATTTATTCTTTAAGATATGATTTGGTTTCGATCTAAGGAACCCATCAGTGCATGTCGAGATGACAATTACCAAACCGGGATGGACATTTCCTTAGAGACAATTATGCTAATTCAAATGCAATAGAATAAATGAGATAAAACATAACACATTAAGAAATATAAATTGGTTGCAAACTGAAAGAATTAAGCATCCCAAATTATATTAACAAAGAAATATGTCTTCATGATAAAATATAATCTGTTTTAGGAGTACCAAATGCATTTATAATAATGATATTTAGAATGTATTAGATATATCGTACTAATTATTAACGTCATTAATACATCGCAGAGTGCGTAAACATAAATGATTTATAATACGTTAAAGTATTATTTATGTTAAAATAAAAAAGTGCAATATAAAAGTTGAACAATTAAAGTTCTGGATACATAGGTGGAGTGAAATTAATTATAGATGGGTCTCTTATACTATTGTGATAGTAGTTCTCTAATGATACTTGCACAAACCGATGTATACTATTATCCAACATACTTGGACAAGCCGTCCTATCGGAGAGGGATGGCACTCAACGCGAGAAGATTCTGGACTCGCCGCTCCGATCGTCCACACTGGTCCTAGGATCGAACTCACGCGTAGCCGACTACGAAGTTAGCCTACACTTATGGGATGGTCCTCTTGTTTAAGCAAAAATATCAGTGACTCCGCGAATATAACCATTAAATAATACAAAAATACTTCAGTATTTTAATTAAAATACCACACGGTTTTTTGTATACTTTGCACCCTTTCTTCCTTTTTAGCAGTGGCGTTGTTCAATTATATTATTGTTCTTTCCATCTTCACTACCACCGTGGAATATTATCAACTAATGTTTCCGGACCCTTTTTAATTAGAACGCATCTCTCCAAATCCATTATTCATGAATGATTCTCCCTTGCGTGGCAGAGACAAAAGGCAAGGTCAACATCCATCCTCCCATGCCCATATTTCCCAAAAACATAGTTTAGTTCTTCTCCTTTGGCTTTGTTTTATCATGGCATGGAGCCTAAAACGAATTCTGAAGCAGTCAGTGGGTAGTGGATTACTAGCAACAGAAAATGGCTTTTTGGAATTTGCCGCTTTGGCCTGACCATCGTGCTGGGCGCTAATCAGCCGTTGTGTATGGCACCAGCCTGCCCTAAATGTCCTTGTGTGATTTATCAACGACTGAGTATGTTATATATTTGCAGGCAGTAGTTGATGTGTTATGTGTTTGTTGGTCTCACCAGCAGAAGCCAGAAGGGGCACGTTTAGTGTTCTTGCAGTGTGTCTGTCAGAGCATTTCTAACATCTGTCATATTTTTGGATAAAGAGCTTTATTACTCAAAAGTTTAAGTATCTGCATAACAAATGCACACAGCCGCAAACCAACGTAGTAAGTAAAAGAAGTGGGAGAATAGAGGAATTACAATCAGCAGAATAATGTAAAACGTCTATGCCATGGCAATCTCATCGGCCTATGGAGGACTTGCATCTGATGCTAGCTCCTCCATTGGCCAGAGAGGGAAATGGAGGGAACCAACCAAGTGTTTCTCCGATCCGAATCTATAGAGAGCAATAGTGCGATTCAGTAAGAATATTTAACCTTTAACATACATACCTCTGCCTTAGCTTCCACGCGGGGTTCGACTAATGACTGCAGTGGCCCAAGAACCCACTACATCTAAGCCCAAGTCCAAACAAAACTAGACCCAAGAATGCTGGAATGAGAATCCTTACCCGTGACGACAAATCTTCTATAATAACCAGCCATACCAAGAAAACTCCTCAACTGAGTGTCTCACAAAATACGACTGAGCAGGGCCAGAGACCCCTAGTCTATATGAGAAGAGTAGGTGAGAAATGTGCCCTGATCGAATCCAATTGAGTGACTCCTGAAGCCAACCAACTCTTTTTCGATAGGTACTCCAGCTCTTTGGTTAGGTATTGGAGCAACATTACCCATTGATAAATCTTTAACTTTAGGCCTTTTTTAGGTCCAACAGGTTTTGGTTTCCTCCTCACTGATTGATGGAGCCCAAGACTGCTTGACGACTAGGCGAGCCTCCGCGGAGCGGAGGAGAACTTGATTAGAAAAAGACTCAACCTGGAGAGGAGACCACTGACCATGATCAGTTCATAAAATCATATCAAAATCAAGCAAGAACGGCGATCAAGCGGCCACCCATGTTGTGATAAAATATTCCTTGCCACCTCCTCCAAGCGTGCACACGCCTATGTAAAGAGGTCTCGATGTCCCACACGTTGTAAGTGGACCACGTACGGAAAATATTTGTGCAACGGTAGAGTACCTGCAAAAGAGAAACATCTTTGTCATTGAAAACCTTGTCATTTCTACTAAGCCAAAGCGACCATATAACGACAATCGCTCCTACCCTAATAACCGTTCTAAGCTTCTTATCTATCCCATGTAATCAGTTGCCACAAACATTTGCAACAGACTTGGGTGGATATAAGTTAGATGCTATTTGGATAGATGACCATATAGAACGAGCGAAATCACACTGGAAAAATAAGTGTTTTATTGTATCTTGTTTTGAACAAAACAAACACTTTGTACTTCCATGCCAAATCCGTTTGACAAGGTTATCCTTGGTTAAAATGACACCCTTACGAAGATACCACGAGAAAACTCTTATTTTAAGTGGAATCTTCATTTGCCAAATTATTTTATTATCATCGACTGGAATATCAGAATGCACAAGCGCCCTATACATGGAATCTCCCTGCCGGAGAGCTTTTCTCTCTCTGGTGTTTTCCGCCTCGTGGAGGCGGCGGAATATTTCCTCGACGATCCCCCATGTGTTAGGGTTTCCAGTGGGTGAAGTACGCGAAGGGGCATCGACTGAGGTGGGCCTGGGCTCCCTCCCCACGTGGCGGCGCACCAGCCTAGGGGCCGCGCCATGGCATGGGGAGGGCCCATGGTGACCCACCTTGCCCTCCCCTTTTGGCTCCCTCTGGCATCTGACAAAATAGGAGCTTCTGTATAATTTCCTTCAATTGTTGATCTTCAGAAATATTGTATCTTGACGGTGCTTTTTCCAGCAGAATCCTGTCTCCGGTGAATAATTCTCCAATAATCATGAAACATGCAAAATAGGTAAAATAACATAAGTATCATCTCTAAATATGAAATATATCAATGAATAACAGTAAATTATGATATAAAATAGTGATGCAAAATGGACGTATCAGGAGTCACCAGGTTTCCACAACACCTGTGATACGGCCTTCGTGCCGATGTATTTACTTTTAAGGAGCGTTTGCCAGATACCATCTTCGGTTAGCAACTTAAACAGCCACTTCCCTAGGAGGGCTGGATTCTTGATGCCGAGATCATGAATACCCAACCCTCCCTGGTCCTTTGGTCGACAAACCACATCCCATTTAGCCAGTCGATACTTTTTTCTCACCATCCCCTTGCCAAAAGAATCTTGATCGGAAATAATCCAATTTATACAAGACCCCTTTCGGTAACTGGAAGAAGGATATCATATACAGCACCATGTTTGTGAGTACCGAATTAATGAGAACCAACTTTTCACCCAAGGATAGTAATTTGCCCTACCAACTAGCAAGCCTCGCCTGCAGACGTTTCTCGACGTGTCTCCATTCTGCATTAGTTAGTTTCCTATAATGAATTGGAATTCTCAAACACATCATAGGAAATTGACCCTGCTCACAGCCGAATATATCATCATATTGAGCAGCTGCTTCCTGTGCTTCGCCAAAGCAAAGCAATTCACTTTTATGGAAATTGATTTTTAATCCAGATAATTGTTCGAATGCTGTCAATATCAATTTCAGATTTGACGTTTTATCTATATCGTGTTCCATAAAAAGAATTTTGTCGTCCGCATATTGAAGGATAGAAAGTCCTCCAACGACAAGATGAGGGACAACTCCTTCAATTTGGCCATCTGTTTTTGTCTGTTCAATCATGATGGTTAATATATCTGTCACTATATTAAAAAGTATAGGCGATAGTGGATCACCTTGTCTTAAACCCTTTTTTGTTTGGAAGTAGTGGCCGATGTCATCATTGACTTTTATCGCTACACTTCCTCCTTCAATAAAGTTGCGGATCCATTCACATCAAGTATCCGAGAATCCTTTCATTCTCAGGGTCTGTAGCAAAAATGGCCACTTAACTTTGTCATACGCCTTTTCAAAATCGATTTTGAAAATAACCCCGCTCTTCATATGCATTTCATGAACAGTCTCGTGTAGAACCACGACCCCATCTAGTATATTCCTCCCTTGCATAAAAGAAGTTTGGGTAGGATTCACCACATGATCTGCTACAGAATTTAACCTAATGGTCGCTAGTTTTGTAAAGATCTTGAAACATTCAGGAGACATATGGGTCGATACTGTTGTATCCTCTCAGCCCCTGAAGCTTAGGTAACAAGACGATTTCCACAAAATTTAGGCGAAAAAGTTTGAGTTGTCCAGCATGAAAACAACCAAATAACTCTAACAAATCGAACTTTATGATTTCCCAGAAATGCTGGTAAAATTGAGCTGGGAATCCATCAGGGCCAGGTGCCTTATTCTGCTCCATTTGCTTAACATTTTTCATATAATAGGGCATCATTTTCTGATTACAAAGCACCAGTTTTAGAGTTTTAGGCCACGAAAACGGCTTGCTCCAACGGTTGTCCTATTATGGAACACAAAGTAGCTGTAGGAAACAAAATTTGATTGACACTTCAACAAGATATTCGACGAACGAAGTACACGGTTTTGATTGAGATTAACCTAAACTTCGATGATTTAACCTAAACATGATTATATTAACCTAAACAAGACTTAATTAACCTAAACAATAGTGCGAGAAATCGAAATCGATCCCATCGGAGCTTTAACCCCAGCAGCTCCGACGAGTGGCAGCCATCGGTGTCCTTTACTCCTTTTCGTGTTCTTTTCGCGTCGTCTCGTCCCCCGTCCGGCCATGTACCACACGTCCCGAAGGTCGACGCTGCGCGCGCCGAACCAGGAACAAATTCCTTGTTGGATGCTCCTGTTCGCTGAGCTGCGGTTTCCGGCTCATGTTGATTCGCCTCTCCGTTTACCGCTAATCCCACGGCCGGAACCCACCACCGACGAGACGATGCGATCATTCCTCCTCCCCCTGTGTGCAAAAACTTTTCTTTCGTGGACTGTGGAATGGATGTTCGGCGGCGGAACGTGACGAGCTCCGATCGACGACTCCGTGCTGGTGTTGCTCTTGGATTCTGCACACAGCACACCGCTATCCACGCAGCCGGAGCTATCGGCCATCGGTCGTTGTTTCCGAGAGATTCGCGGTCTGCTGCCGCGTCACAGCCTCACGGCTACTACAGCCAAGGCCCAAGAGAGGGTCGTTTTCTTTCCGCGTGTGTTTTGTCGGATGCGGTCTTCTTGTCCTGCGGAAGCTGCAGCACGTACGTACGTACAAACGGGAACCTCTTCGATCGTGTTCCAACCACACGCGACCCAGCTCACTTCAGTTTTGTCAACGAAACCGTGCCGTCTCCGTACCGTTCCGTATGAGAAGACATGTAAATTTTGTCAAAAAAGTCAAACTATGTAAAATTTGATCAAACCTAGAGAAAAAAGATGTCAACATCTGCAATGAAAAATCAATCTTATTAGATTCATCGTTGAATACATTTTCATAATAGTATATTATAGTTGTCCATAACTTTTTCTATAAAATTTGGTCAAACCTAACGTTGTTTGCCGATAAAAAAATTATGCGCCTTGTTTTTAGGAATGGATATAGTACTTCATAAAAACAGTTCGTGGAAATTGTACTTCGCAGCTAACGGGGGGACGTGATCGACTCACACGTGGGACCCACCACCATCACCTTCCCTTCGTCTTACCTCTCTCACATCAGTGCCGATGGTGTAGGCGTGCCATGTTCATTTTCCAACCCAGAGGTTGGACGAACCTGCGATGGTTGTGTTTGAGACGCTAGATGTGAGCCAGAGATGAACTCATGTTTTGGGACACGGGACATTCCGGTCCCAACTTAGTGGTGCGGGGTGATTGCGTGGATTCGGAGAAGATATTGGGTGGTGGTGGGCTTAGAGAGATGGCCAGGCGGTGCAATGGACCGACGAAGGAGACAGTTGGGTGGATCGCTGCGGCAATGTGTCGCGATTGGGGCGGCCTAGGTTTGCACAGCCTGGATGCAAGGGAGGATTAGGGCGGCTCAGCTTACTTGGACAACGTCAAAGGTTATCGAAACTAACTATGTGCGACTGCTAACGAGTTACTTGGACGTGTTGAAAAATGGCAACTCATATATTCTACAATCTCTAACGAGTTACACCTGCCTTATATTCTAGAATTTATTATAGATCTAACAATATTAAGAAGAATAAACAAACCCACTATTTTTTGGGTAAATGCTAGACTTATCGGTTAAGATATAGTTAGAATTCAAGCTTAGGCGCCCATTAATACATGTAGGATGACAATTGCCAAACCGGAACGGAGAGTGCTTACACTTGCAATGCCCTAGATATTAGTTATGTCATGATATTTGAATGCATCCTTTTGTAGATGTTTCAACTTGTTACTTGTGTAAACTCTTATTTTCTTAATTATCTCACGTTGTATTCGTTTAATGTACATTGCAAAGTATAACTTTATTATCGACTATGTTGATAAAACATGTACTAGCTAATGTGTCTATTTTGTTAAAAAGTAGTCTTGTGTAGCGTTGACGAACTTGAATATAGTTAGTATTCTGTGAATTATGAAGTACTCCTATTATGAGAGTGATTATTGAGCTTTCTTAGAATTTCACAGAGAATTCACAACATGTAAATGTATAGAATGGTGATCTATGCATCAACTTCGTTGTATCATTGTACAAACATAGACTTTGCATGCACTATTTTTGTTGTCGATCAACAACACCATGTTTATGTTGAGTTCACACGGAACATATATGGTTTTGTATGGATCTCAACCAATTTCTAAGGGCCTGCTCACAATGAATTTAGAGCATATTTTATTAATTGGTTTAAACATATCTGCTACTCCTTATCGGATGATCACGGGTGATTGAAATCTTATTAGAAGCCAAGAAGACTGGAACAGAGGGGTAGGGGCCGGACTCAAATAGCATTCTCGTATTTAACCATTCCATTCAAGTTCATGACTTAGAAGAATCCTTCTAAAGGGCAGACCATATACATGGAGCAGCATGCAAGATAAATAGATAATCTGTCATTGGAGAATTTTGATTGGATATTTACATTTGTTGATTGGACTGCAACTTTCCCAAATACTATAGGACACATGTACTTTTGCAAACTATTGGTCTGACTAATTTTTGAAGAGAATAAAAAATATACCTTTGTTCTATGGATTACTTCTTAGTTGTGATGCATCTTCGGGACACAGGTACTTCATGAGAATTTTGCAACAAATGGTTCAATTCACTGTTAGAATTATTGAAATCATGATTTCAAGAAAGTTGACAAGAAGATGATACTTGTTAGGAGTTTCAACTCAAATAAGTACATGCTCGGGGTATGAGCACGAGCACTCATTTTCATATGTGAAGTCAACATAATACATCAACGACAAAGCCCGTGGAGGCCCCTCGAGATTGTTTCGACCACCTTGGGCGGCAAAGTTGGTCCGGTCACCTTAGCCATAGACACTTTTGATTGTTGGTTTGTGGTAGCTAGCTTAGCCATAGACACTTGAACCACAAATTTCATGTTGTAATACCTATTCTACCACTTTCGCCAGCAATGGTAGCTACCCCCAACGTGTCTTGTATGTTACGCACCAATTACGCATAGTCGATATCACCATTCGATAATTTCGAGTCCATTTTATGACCTTGCACATGTGTTCGACAAAATACGAAGAATTTCCGTGCTGCCAAATGATTTTTATCTTGGTATCTAGAACGGGGCAGGATAGTCGATGGCTTGCAGTCCAGTGTGGATGGAGTAGCCCATTTTGTACACTTTGATAATGTCGGCATTGCTGCTTGCTTGTCCGGATAGACAATTAGGTGAACTACGCTAATAATAGGTGATGGGCAAACTACTTCACTGATTCAGAAAGAGAAAAACACTTGTCCTCTAACAAAATCTAGCAGCGCCTCCATTAGATACTCAACCAGCCATCACAGAAGCAGATTAGCTTACAATTAGTCGGTTACCTTGTCATGTCGCATGCTCAAACCCCTTGTTATGGCCATGGTCCTTTTCTGAAGCAATTTCAGTGACTCCCAAGTACTCTACTGTCGTTAGGGCAAAAGATACCTTCTCCTTGCAGGCTATTATAATTTAACTTCTATCTTAACAAACAATTAACTAAATACTTCGTTCCATTTTTTCTAATAAAATACCCACATATGTTTCTTTACGCTTTGCACCTCTTCTTTCTTTTGAGTCGCTTTGTTCCACACACACATACACATTTTATATTGTTCTTTCCGTCTCCACTACCGTGGAATATTATCCACTAATGTTTCCGGCCGGCCTTCCTTTTAATTTGATTGCCTTACACTACTGCTCCTGCCTCTGCCTCTCTCCCCAAATCCATTATCCATGGAGTGATTCCCCTTGCGTGGCAGAGACAAAGCCGGGGTCAACATCCTACCATGCCCATATTCCAAAACACATATAGTTTAGTCCACTACTCTAGCTAAGTTCTTCTTCCCTGCCTTTGTTTTTATAATGTCATTGAGCCCATAGCGAATTCTGAAGCTGTTTATTAGACCGGTGTCTTTGGGTTCAGTCAGTGGGTACTGGATACTACTACCAACAGAAAATGGCTTTTGGATAGCCATTTTCTGTGTGTGTTGTGGCATGATTGAGCCGAAAGCTCCTTACAGGGAACTGATTCATCACACTGTTCTGATCTAGTACTGTCTGCGGAACTGATAAATGCAATGGATTAACCATCAAATTCAGTAAGAGCGGTTCCAGGGAAAACTTCAGTCCAAGCATCATTCAGCTTGAAAACAAAAGCAATTTGGGCCTGTGTAGTACACAACACAATCATGGATGGATGGGTGCAGCTCCTTCTTTACGGCCTTGTTCGGCCCAAATTTTATACGTAGCATGTCGGCCTCATCGGCCTACTGCGTCCCGATTGGCCCGACTCGTCGCAGGGCAACTTTGCAAATGAACAGGTGGACTATGCTAATTGCTAAGCATAGGTGATGGGCAAACTACCTCACTAAGCACTCCTGACAAAATCGAGCAATCGCCTCCGCCTCCATTAGATACTCTATCAGCCATCACAGAAGCGCATTAGCTTACAATTAGTCGGTTACCTTACCCTGTTGAATTCTTAAACCTATTGCTATGGTGTCCATGGTCCTTCTCTGAAGAAATTTCAGTGACTCCGAGGCCATTTAATTAGGAGAGAGCAGGCCTATATCGTTGCCGGCTAGTACAAGTCAAATGTTCCTCCACAGTCTTTTCTGTACGCTTTACACCTCTTTGTTTTAGCCGCTTTGTTCCTTCACAGCAATTATGTTGTTCTTTCCATCTCCACTACCTAGGAATATTATCCACCAATGCCTCCAGCCCCCTTTAATTCGACATTTCGACCGCCTTACACTACTCTTTCTGCCCTTCTCTCTCCAAATCCATTATCCATGAAATGATTCTCCTCTGCCTTTGTTTTTATCATGCCATGCATCCCAGAGCGAATTCTGAAGCTGTTTATGCAGCAGGGGCCGTCAGTGGGGTAGTGGATACTTGCTACTACTATACGAACATAAAATGGCTTTTGGAAATAATTGGAATCCGCCACTTTAGTACGTATGGCCGCAGTGCTCGCTGGTTGGCGATCCGAGTGTGGCACCAACCAGGACCTATGTGTTCTCAGATTTTTGAACGACTGAGAGCGAGTATGTTTTGTCTGCAGTGCAGTAGGTGATGTGTATCTAGTGCAGTGGCAGACGCAGGAAAAAATCGGAGGGTGGGCACACTTTTGAAAAAAAAATTGTGCTCATTTTTTTTTTGCCAAATGAATATGATAAAATAGCAAATCGATTCAAAATAATAGAAAATAATCATATTGTAAGTATTGTGGTACATATGTTTTAAATATGTGTGCTTCGAATACAAATAGTTTAAAACATGAAAAAAGCGACCACAAAACCTAAAACTTAATGATAAAAAACCAACAGTGATGAAGAAGATGCAGTCCTCTCTTTGCTTCATGATTATGATAAGGAGCTGCAATATCACTATTTTTTCATAATCAATTTTACAATTACAACAAACAAAAGCAAAAAAATTAGAAATTAACTTGAGAATTCCGAAAATATCAGTACACCTCCTATGTTTGACGTTTTTGCTTTAGTTGACCGTCCTATGTCCGGTTTTCAGATTGTTTCTCTAATTTAAATTTTGGTATCAAGGACAGTCTGTATGTACGATATAGTTCCAGATTGAACATAGGCGTACATGTTCAGCTAGCAGCCCGGCATATATCTACCTATATATAAAGCCTCGCAGAATCTGACTCTTTTCATTGGTCCACGTCGCCTGCCTCACTGGCCGTCCGATCCACGCGACGGACGGCCTAGATCGGGCCATGTCGTCCCCCTACGCGCGCGTACTGTAGTACGCGAATATCTACCAACCGCGTGCTGACACGCGTCCCCGGTCACCGGCCGGTCGCTCCGGTTCCAGCCGGTGACCCGCGTGCACGCTTTTTGACGCACGTTTCTTACAGTAAACCCCTCCGGAAGGACTCAAACGCAAATTCGTAGAAACCCGGGGTTCTTTCTGCAAAAGGGTGCACGAGCCCTCCTCTCCCCCCGCGCGACGCCGTGCTCGCCGCCGGCACCGGCGCGCATCGCCGCCGTCTCGCCGCTTCCCGGACCCATCGGAGGCCACCACGAGGTCCACCGGCGAGCCCTCTACTTCCTCGCCTCGAATCGCTTCCCGGGGCGCCCTGGCCGCGCCGGAGACGCCGCCGCCATGCCCGCCGTCTTCTGCCGTGTCCCCGCGACGGCGCGGCCGCTCCGGTGACCAAATCGAGGCGGCGCCGCCACCTACGGGTCGGCCGCGACGAGCCGCGTCCGATGCGGGCACGCGCACGTGCTGGAAGGCGCCGCCGCGCCGCCGGCGAGCTCGCCGCCGCTGCGGGCCGCTCCGGCCAGATCTGGCCCTGTGACGTCAGCACGACGTCCCAGTGGGCCAGCCCTGTCAGTTTTTTCCATTTAAAAAAAAACCCCAATTTGCCATATGATCTGAAATAATTCTAAATAATGCAAACTAAAAAATTCAAATATGGGCACTAAAGAAAATAAATAGCCCCAATTTCCCACATGATTTTGAAATAATTTTAAATAATGCAAACCGATAATTTCAAATATGTCCACAAAAGAAAATGACAAATATGCCAACTTTCCATGTGATTTGAAATAATTCTAAATAATGCAAGCTAAAAATTTCAAATATGTCCACAAAAGAAAATAAATAGACCCAAATTTCCATATGATTTTGAAATAATTCTAAATAATGCAAACCGAAAATTTCAAATATGTCCACAAAATAAAATGACAAATTTGCCAAATTTCCATATGGAAAAGAAAATAAATATGCACGACAAAAATTCAGAATTCAAATTTCCATATGGCTTCCAAATTTGTGTATTTCCTAGACGTGGACGTCAAAAGGAATTCAAATATGTTAAACTATTTCAAAACAGGAATAATTTCCCAAATGCGGACGGTTTTTGCATTTCAGCAGTTTTACAAACGAATAATTCAAAAAAAATAGCCCACGGCCGCGCTTAGTCCCCTAGTAGGCATATATAGCCTGCAGTGAAGGCCGGCCGCCGGCAAGGGAGGAAGGGGCAGCGCCGTCAGCCGACGGAGCGCGGATCAGGCGAGACTGAGACAGCTCGTACTCATCGTTCTCGTACAGAAAAATAGTATGATTTGTGCTTATTGGGCCATCTGAGCTCCTGACCTTCTGACTCTTAGTAGGTAAAAAAATGTTTTCAAAATCCCGGCCCACCCTCTGGATCCGCCAGTGATCTAGTGTGTTGTGTCTATCTGTTGTTCCCACAGAAGAGACACGTTAGGGCTCGTTTGATTTGTAGGAACTATGGAGGAAAAGTAAAGGATAGGAAAGTTTCAAGAGATGGCACTATTCACCCGTTTGATTCACAGGAATTTTAACGATAATAGCAGGTGCTCTGCTTTTGCATTTAGAGAAGAGGGAAAAAAGAACAGGTTACAATAACTTGTCGAGAATTCGACCACACTCTACTCTACGGACTCAACACTCCCCACAACTAGACCCCAGTACTACCCTGAGCTAGCTCTAGTAGGTTAAGGTCATCTTTGATCATGGCAGCCAGTCCGGCGGCCGGCACTTGCGCATTTTAGAAGATACGTCTACCTCTTTCCTTCCACACATGCCAAATCGTATATACTGACATAGAAATGTCTTTCTGATGCTGGGCAGTGGAGCTTCCTTGGCGGATTTTAGTCCACCATTCAACAAGCGTGGCAGAAGAGTTCGCAATTAGCACAGCCCTCGGATTAGTACTCTGGAACCTGACCCATACTTCCTTAACATATGAACAATGTAGTGCCAGATGAGTTGCTGTTTCAAATTCCTGATCACAAAGGCAACAGTGGTCGTCGTGCGCAAGACCTCTGGCCCGGAGTTTCTCGGCAGTCCAATTTCTATTCTGAAGCATGAGCCAAAGAAAGAACTTGATCTTCCCCTCAACCTGAATTCGCCACACTGCAGCTAACTGAGGCTGCATTACTCTGCCGGCGAACTGCACATCATAGGCTGATTTTGCTGAATATTTTCCATCCGCAGCACAATTACAGACAATCGTGTCTCTCTCGTTTGTCAGATTCACTCTCTGTAGGAGCACCCAGAGTGAGACAAACTGGTCTAGCTGCTCTTCAGAATCAATTCGTTGTAGCCCACGCATCCATCTGCCGCCGGTCATCGCTTGCTTTACCGTCAGATTCTTCCTGGCTGCAAGCGCAAAAAGCAGAGGTGCCAACTGTTTTGGAGCTTGCCCGTCGAGCCACTTGTCAGCCCAGAAATTAGCGATCTCCCCATTACCCAGTGAGATGGTAGTGCAGGCTGCAAACAGGGACTTGTCAGTATTATCGCACGGCGTTGCCGTGCCTATCCAAGGTCGATCACGATCAGCCCACCGAAACCATTCCCATCTCAGCCTGAGAGCTCTACTGAAGGCCTGCAAATCCTTTATGCCTAGCCCACCACAATCAATTGGCGCACAAATCTTTTTCCAGCCAACTAGACACTTTCCGCCGTTTGCTTCTTCTTCTGGCGCCCAAAGAAAATTTCTTCTGATCTTATCAAATTTCTTTATCATCCACTTTTCCGCTGCAAAAACTGTGAGAAAATAGGTTGATGTAGACGTGATGACACTGTTAATTAAAGCCAGTCTTCCCTTGCGGTTCATTAGCTTCCCCTTCCAGCCTTTCAGACGTCCCACTGCTCGATCAAGAATTGGTTGAACCTCCCTTCTGGTTGGCTTCCTAAAACCGAGAGGCAAGCCAAGGTATCGACATGGAAAACTTCCCTGCGTTCCTCTAAAATCCTGAAGAATGTCATCAAGGCAAAGCTCAGCGCATGCCACGGGATAAGCCACACACTTTTCTAAGTTGGTTCGTAATCCAGAGGCATCTCCAAAAAGCTTCAGAATCTGCTGAATTGCACAAATATCTTCCTTCACAGGATTTACAAATAACGCCGCGTCATCAGCATAAAAGCTGGCACGCAGTCTCGCTGCCCTGAGTCTGAGGGGAGAAATAACTTGCAGATCAGTCGCCCTAGCAAGCAAGCACTGTAGCGGTTCCATTGCCAAAATGAAAAGCATGGGGGGAGAGAGGATCCCCCTGCCTCAATCCCCTCCGATGCACAAAAGGATCCCCGGACTCCCATTAAGCAAGATCCTGGAGGAGGAGGATGCCAAGATCAAAGAAATAATATTGCGCCATCTCTGTCCAAACCCCATCTCTGATTCACAGGAATGATTGAAAGGAAAACCACATGAATTTTTCTCGTATATTCTAGCTTCAATGCAAAACTTGGAGGAAATAACAATCCACTCACATCTCATGTTTTTATTCCTATGAACAAGGAACAAGGCAAGGATTGCACCTGCTATCCTTCCCCATTCCTATTTCTATCCTAATCCTTTGAGTTTTCTACCCTACGAATCAAACAAGCCCTAAGTTGGCATTTAGGTGGACTGAGGCACGACACAATTGTCTGCAGTTGTCTGATCCAGCCTAGCTTGTTCTTGCGTTGCACTGCTCACTTGCTCGGAAACTGCTGAACTAAGGTACATCGGAGTGTTGTGTAGCGTCCTCCTATATTCTGTTCCGACAAATATGATTAGCCATCCCTGTCAGATGCAGTACAAGCAGTTCCAAGGAAAACTTCAGGCTAAGCAGCATCCAGCTTTAGACAGTTTCGTTGATGTTGTACACCACTACTAACCTCGGCTCCGGCCTTCCAATCCTTCCCGGAAAAAACCATGTTGAGAGGACAATGTATGTAATAAAGGCCTGGTTAGGCCCAAAGAATGGTAGTATTTGGACTCGTGGCATTCATCAGCAAACTCCCGTGGGCCTAGTGCGTGCCGTGTCACAGGGCATTTTGCAAATGGCCTTTCTTCCCTAAAAGAAGTTGGGATCCAAGAAGTTGCACATGGAGTTGCCGTGTTGGATAATGAGCAAAGAGAGTGGCAGTATGTAAAAAGTTTCTCAAAAAAGAAAGAGTATGTGAAAAAAATGATGAGGAAAGGAAGAGCAGTTGTTTTTTAAGAAAAGGGAATTTTATTAATCCCAGCCTCTGCATCGATTGATGCACACAGCCGATTATTACAGAGTTCATAAGTATCTTATTTGTGGTATCATCTCATAAAGAGTAAAAGTCGAGACATGCTTCAACTGACAGTGACAAAACAAAAGAAAGACTACGAAAGCCGCCTAATATGTTGCCACGTATGTCGGGAGAAAAACTCTTGTGCCACGCGCAGAAGTCTCGTACATCCAGCCACCATAAGGTCCCGCTGGTCCGAAGGCAGCAGGAAAGCCCATAACTATATCCAGTGAACCGCCCTGTGAATAACCTGTAATACATGAAAATTATCCTTTCTGTTAAACACAATATCATTTCGACAAGTCCAAATAGACCAACAAATAGCGGAAACGGCAATACGAATCCTATCCTTGGTCTTTTTGTCTATCCCCTCAACCAATTCTGAAAGGGCATGGCGCCCCCATGTGTGGTTTTGGTAATTAATGAGAATCTCTATGGACTAATGGTTGCATCGAGTTGTACTTGTAGGGTTTGTCCATAGACCATGCTTGAACTCCATATGTTGGATTCAAAGTTATTGATGTCATGAATATATTGATATAATGAAGTTTTGGGCATCAAGATCATCGAGGTTATGGATATATACTTAATATGATCAAGAAGAAAAGTATGTGATGACCAAGTTGTTATTCGAGAAGTTATCCGATGATTGGTCATGTGTAAGTTGAGCATATTGCAAGTATGTCTTGAAGAAAAGGATTATGTGACATTCATGGTTATCTTCAAGACATCATCTATTGAAAAGAGAAGAAAAGATACAAGGTTGATCAAGATTGATCAATACACAAAGCTCCAAGATGTACCAAGTGGGATAATGTA
Source organism: Poa pratensis (assembly GCA_947311845.1). Lineage (NCBI taxonomy): Eukaryota > Viridiplantae > Streptophyta > Magnoliopsida > Poales > Poaceae > Poa > Poa pratensis. The sequence goes on from CAMZMU010000038.1 coordinate 49,176,698, forward strand.
TCTCCTGATATGTAAGAAATTATCCATATAACTTTGTCAACTAACCCATTACATGTGTGTGGCATTTTCTATGTGTGGTTAGGTATCTTTATTTGGGTGTGCATCAAATGAAGATTTCATATAGCCCATGGGGATGACATCAAGTGGTGATCGTCATAGCAAGTTCAAGAGAAGTATCTCAAAGATATCATATGCTTGAAGCTTGCCACTCATTTGGAGATAATGGTCATGTGAAGATATGCCGATAAGACGCTCTCCGATAGTGGTGTATGGGGGAGAAATATGTAGATCTTCACCAAGCGAAGCGCAATCAAGAAAGGTGGTCCACTTGAAGAGATCAAGATCATCATCATCTAGCTCAAGTGGAATGCGCAAGGCAAAGGTATGATAGGGTTTCTATTTTACTGGTCTCTTGGTTCTAGTTGGGAGACCGGGTTATAGGATAAATACCATACTATCAAGAGGGGCTCTCGATTGAGTTTTAGCATATCAGTTGGAGAGAGCTCAAACCTTTGCATACTTGGCATATCATCTTTCTTGGTTCTTATTTGGCTTTCATCCATGTGAGAATTTAGAGCTTGTGTCATCTATACCAAGCTCTAGTTCATCAAAAACGGATTTCATGAATATCTTGTTGCATTTTTTATATTGGAGGTTTTACCGGTTTGTCTTTTATAAGAGAGGTCAAACTCTTCTCTTGTGGATTCCTCCTCACATGATGGACTATGATGTTTTCTTGCATCATCTTGTCGTGCTCGTTGTGGTGATTCCAACGAGCCCAAGAACATCGAAATCGGAGTTCGGATGAAAAAGATATTGCAGTTTCCGTTTTGCTGTTTCTGTCAGTTTTCAGATTATCGGATAATCTGATTCAAAATGAATCGGAATATCCGACTGGTCGCGAAAACAGCTATTTTGCAGCTCTCTGATGCATTTCGGATTATCCGATTCAAGTGTGGGTCGGATTATCCGACCCGTGCTTTTTCTGGCCAAACGGGCAGATTTCTCCCCACCATTTAAGGGGTCTTCTTCTCCAAAGAGACCCCAACTCTTGAGCACGGTTTTGACCTCCATTGTTGACATTTTGAAGCTTTGCTTTCTCTCTATTCATTCATGATTCTTGACTTCAATTAGAAGGAAAAAAGAGAGAGGAGATCTAGATCTACCATTCCACCAATCAATCTCTCCTCTAAGTGAGGGGAAGCTTTTGGATCTAGATCTTGGAAGAATTTGGTGTTCTTCTTTGTTCTTCCTCTCTTCTCCCCCAATAGCATTAGTTACTTTGGTGGGATTTGAGAGTGAAGGATTTTGAGCACTTCTTGTGTTCTTGCCCATTGCATCGGTTGCATCGGTTTGAGTTCTCCACGGTGATACGTGGAAATCGAAGTTGAGAAGCTTGTTACTCTTGGGTACTTGGGGTGCCCTAGAGTTTGTACTCTTGGGTACTTGCAGTGCCCTAGACGGTCCTAGTTGATCTCGGAGTTTTGGTGTCTCGCGGGATTGTTGGGAGCCTCCAATTAAGTTGTAGAGACGCGCCCCAACCTTGTGATTCTTGTGGCTTTGGGAGCCGCGGGAATTCGGTGAGAGCCTCCTGTTGGATATATGCCCAAAAGGCAATGTATTTATACATGTGACAATGTATTTATACATATATATATATATATATCTGATTCATACATTATTGATTCGTATTCTCTATGCTATAACTGCAGTGATTTCTAAATGCGTGATTTAGGGAAAAGCTCACCTGCACGTGTAGAGAATGTGAATACGTAAAAAGTACCCTAGTTCTTTTATGGACTAATTCTGTATGCTAGATGACGCGGCTTTTCCTAGTCATGGACATAGAGTTTATGTCAGCATCAAGGATGGCATATTATTGGACTATAATATGGCCGGGTCACCCAAGTGTTGGTATGCTAAGAGATTCCGTTAAATAGTCTTTTTGTCCTTAGCTTTATCACAGAAAGGTTGTTGTATAACATGTCCTTGTAACCATAAGGTTATTGGGGTCATGCATATTGGAGGAGTTGCTTTGGTGCTGTTAACCGTCACGGCCGTAACAGGGTGACCATAAAGGCAGTTGCTGGGTAGCTTCAAAGGAGTGTGTGTATCCTGATGTTCTGAGATGGGAAATTACTCCTCTAGGTTAAGAGAGATACTTCCAGGGCCCACTCGGTATTATATATATATCCACTACGTTCTGAAGACAATGCACGCTGAAGTTACACTGTGTGGGATATCATAATACGGTAACAAGTAAATGGAACTTACCGGTAACGAGATAGACAAAGATGATGTGAATCAATCCTTGATTGATTCATGGTATCATCACGGATCTATATCTCGGGTGAAGTTCAGTGTCGTGAGTAATGGGATTGATATATGATAATCAACAGGTTCAACAGTAGAGTTATTCGCATAACGATAGCAGCCACACAGGACGTCCTTGGAACTGTCACTGGCCGGTGATTGGTTGATACCCAACCAATTATAGCTACCCGTTATCGGACCTGTAGGGTGGACACACTTAAGCTAGGATTGGTTAGTTGTGTTATATGGTTGGTCTGGAACATGGAGACAGTATCATCGTCATGGTGCTTGCGTGATATTACATACCTTGTCAAGAGAGAAAGTTTGTGATAGAAGTTACTATCACGGTCGGATTTATTCCGAGGAGGTTTATATATGGAGGATATATTTGTCCGGAGTATTTTGTCGGCGGACACTGGGTGTCCCGGATCATATGAAAGGAGTTTCATATGATAGGTAATTAATTCGGTGAATATTCTGTAAAAGGAAATATTCAAATAAGAATTAATATGACAAAGTATTATTTAATTATGCGTTAATTAAATATTCATTTATTTAATTGATAAATAATTACGGGAAAATATTAAAAGGCCAAACCCTGGTGGTTGGCCGAGACACCACCAAGTGGTGGTGGGCCGAGACGCCGGCCAAACCCTGGTGGGCCTCATGCGGCCCACGGCGGGGGAGGCGGTGGCGGCAGCGCCCTAGGGCAGGCCCCACACGGCAAGGCGGCGGCCAAGTGGCAACCGGCCAGGCGGGCCCCACCCGCTGGGTCGGTGGTGGCCAGGTGGGCCCCACGCGCCGGGTCGGTGCGGGCCAGGCGGGCCCCACCACACGGCGGCAAAGGCGGTTGGCCGGGTGGGCCCGACCTGCCTAGGTCGGTTCGGACCTAGGTGGGTCCCACCCGCCGGCCGGCCATGCAAGGAAGGGAGAAGGGGAGGAGAGTTGGGGTGCAACCCCAACTCATCCTCCCATACCTAATTGGGCTAGGAGAACCTTCCCCTTGTCCAATTAGAGTAGGGAAAGGTTTCCTCCTTTCCAAGTCTCCCTATCCCTTGGGCTCCTTTATAAACCCCACCCCTCTAGTTGGAGAAACACAGAAGATACATAAGTTTCACAATTTAGACACCAAATAGACAAGAGAGAAATCTCGCGTCAGCTCTCAAGTTTAGATCTCTTCTAGTTGGATTAGAGGGACCTCTAATTAGAGGCGACCTATCCGGTTAGACTAGATCTAATCTCTCTCTCTCTCTCCTTCTCATGTGTTGAGATCTCCACCTTCATATACACCAGCAGACTTCAAGCTTGGACGGCGAAGCCCTGCTGAACCTTTCCAGTGTACGTGTGCAAGCTCTCAGAGGGATTCCTCGTCATAGACGTTGCGTCCTTCAACTGTTGAACAAGGTGGTGAAGCAAAGGAGAAGAAGGCGTCGGAATCTCTCTACCAGGCTTGGTTGAGAGAGACCGCGATCGACTACATCGACTACGTCACCAACACGTTCTTCCGCAATCTACGGTGTTGGTAACGTATACAAAACTAGATCTATGGATCTTCGTATTCGCATGTATCTTCATAGTAGATCCTGGAATAGGGTTGCGTAGCAATACGTGAAAATTTTAATTTACCGTACGCGCAACCCAATAGTGGTATCAGAGCCGATCTATGCGTAGATATATGATTTGATCTAGAGCACATGGTATGTGCGGGCACCGCATAAGTTTGTGCGGGTATGTTATTGAAGAGTTGCTTCTAACATTCAGTTTATTTATGGATGTTTCCCAATATATCACTTTAAAAATTGTTTTCGATCGTATAGTTAGATCTTTACGAACTTCTGGCAATCCGCGGACCTTCCGGCTGCTCCTAGTATGCTTGTTGGCGCCAACGAAGTGCTTCAGTAGCTTCGGGTCTATCTATAGTTGGATTCGTTGACTTGGTGGTGGAAAGGGCATGTGGACTAGGTCCACACGGGGTCACGCGCACCAGTGAAGTTTAGATTGGGAGCTGGAACGTTTTCATAACGTTGGGCCCTCAGTCACCTCGTAAAGTCAATCTAGCAACATGAATAAACATGCTTAGTGAGGACCGTAGGTTTCCGGTTGTCCCGTTGATCCTACAAGCCACGCTAAAATTTGAAACGTTAGAGGAACGTCTAACTCTGTTTTGCAGGACATGTGATGTGGTATAGTCTTAAAATATTATTTTGTTGACTAACCCTTTTGTTGTGGCCGGCGTGCCGTTCTTATTCATCGAGCCATGGTGGTAGTGGAGGATAGGAGAAGGCATGCAAGTGTCGTGAACCTCGACGTGGTCACGCCGATGGAAGGTGCCACCGGCGGATGGAGCAAGAAAGACTATACTACATCACACAAGTGTTAATTTACTAGTGATCGTTTTATATGTGTTTTTCTTGTTCTTCCCTTGATTGCGTAGTAGTGTGATTATTAGGGAGATTCCTCGGTAGCTTCCAAAGTTTAATTACTTAAAGCTAAAATTAAAAATATCAAGGAGATTGGTGGCTCTAAGTTAATAGTGCCAGAAACAATACTTGTACGTCACACGTCAGTTGGGAACCCCAAGAGGAAGGTATGATGAGTGCAGCAATAAGTTTTCCCTCAGTATGAAACCAAGGTTATCAATCCAGGAGGAGGATGACGTTGCTTCGAAGGTGTTGGTGAAGGAGTGTAGTGCGGCGCAACACCAGGGATTCCGGTGCCAACGTGGAACCTGCACAACACAACCAAATTACTTTGCCCCAACTTAACAGTGAGGTTGTCAATCTCACCGGCTTGCTGAAAACAAAGGGTTAAACGTATCGAATGGAAAATGATGTTTGTTTGCATAAAACAGTAGAGAACAATGATTGCAGTAGATTGTATTTCAGATGTAAAAGAATGGACCGGGGTCCACAGTTCACTAGTGGTGTCTCTCCAATAAGATAACTAACATGCTGGGTAAACAAATTACAGCTGGGCAATTGACAATTGATAAGTGCATATAACATGCATGTGTGAGCTGTGGTGTCCACTATGAGATTCATTTGGGCATTACGACAAAGTACATAGACCGCTATCCAGCATGCATCTATGCCTAAATAGTCCACTTTCCGGTTAACATCCGTACCCCTTCCAGTATTAAGTTGCAAGTAACAGACAATTGCATTAAGTAATGTGCGTAATGTAAACAATACATTCATCCTTGAATAAAGCATTGCTGTTTTACCCCTAGTGGCAACAACACATCTACAACCTTAGAACTTGCTGTCACTATCCCAGGTTAAATAGAGGTTGAACCCAACTATCATGCATAAATACCCCCTCTTGGAGTTACAAGTATTCACGTGGCCAAGGCTTCAACTAGTAACGGAGAGCATGCAAGATCACAAATGACATAGACATGATAATATAATATTCAGCTCCACATAGGTATCAATATAAGTCAGATCCCAGCAAACACAACATGTAGCATTACAATAAGATGATCTTGATCATGATAGGCAGCTCACAAGATCTAAACATGATGGCACAAGTGGAGAAGACAACCATCTAGCTACTGCTATGGACCCATAGTCCAAGGATGAACTACTCACGCATCACTCCGGAGGCGGGCATGGCGATGTAGAGCCCTCCGGTGATGATTCCCCTCTCCGGCAGGGTGCCGGGAAGAGCTTCAGGAACCCCCCGAGTTAGGGTTGACGACGGCGGCGGCAGCGAATATGTTCTGGATGAAAGGCTCGGTGTTTTAGGGTTTTCGCGTCTCGGGGAATAAATAGGCGAAGGGGCGATGTCGGCGGACCCCCGAGGGGCCCAAACCACACCCAGGCGCGGCTGGGCCCACTGCCGCGCCACCTGGTGGTTTGGCCACCTCGTGGCTCTCCTTCGTCTCTCCTTCGGACTCCGTGATGGTGCTGGAAAAATAGGGACCTGGCCTTTTGTTTCGTGCAATTCCGAGAATATTTCCAGAAGTAACTTTCTGAAACCAAAAACAGCAGAAAACAGGGAACTGGCACTGTGGCATCTTGTTAATAGGTTAGTCCCAGAAAATGCATAAAAGTGATACGAAGTGTATATAAAACATGTAGCAAATGGTATAATATAAGCATGGAACAGCAGAAATTATGGATACGTTGGAGACGTATCAGAGATCGTGCTCATCCAATCGCTGCACCGTCAAACCGGATGCTTGTTGTCGTGCGACCTGTATCCAGGAGTAATGTGCACCAAGGGTTCGGGAGGCGGGCACGGACCGTCCTAGCAGCAATAGCGATTGGTTGTCTTGACGTCCAGGCATAACTAGTTATGAGTTCGGAGCACTACATCGAAAGATGAAACGAAAATCACGGCAGGAAGTGATTGGTCTGTTGACCTACCCCTTCGTCGTAGTTGAAGACATGTATCCATGATTCAAGTACTGAGGATTGTGGATTTCGTAATACACTAAGTTGATCCTGAGGAATATCAATTTTAGTGGGAGCACTTTACATTTAGTTTTAAATTTAGTGCCAGATAATAATTATGAACATGTCTAAGTGAACTTAATTGTTGTAGATCAATGGCTAAGATAGCACCCACGTTTAACCTTGGACCACTGATTGAGAAGAAACCCCTGACTGCAAATGGGAGCAATTATGCTGATTGGATTCGCGCCCTAAGGATTGTTCTTAGGAACGCGAAGAGTGAGTATGTTCTAGATGGGCCCTACCGCCCATGCCGGCGGTGGAGGCGCCCAAGCTGAATTCGAGGAGTACACCTTGAAGAGTGATACTGCCATATCGGTTCAGTGTCTCATGTTGACATGTATGGACCCTGAGTTGCAGAAGAAGTTTGATAACACTTCTGCATACGACATGATTGTCGCACTCAAGGCCATGTACCAGACTCAGGCTAAGACTGAGCGTTATGAAATAACGAAGCATTGTGGTCATGTCACATGGCAGAAGGAGGCTCTGTGAGCGAGCATGTAATCAAGATGTTTGGTTATGGTACGAGGCTTGAGGCGCTGGGATTTCCAATTCCGGCCGAGCTAAGTATAGATTTGGTGTTGGCTTCCCTCCCCCGTCTTACAGCGGTTTCATCATGAATTACAACATGAATGGGTTGGAGAAGACACCAAATGAGCTGCTTGCAATGCTAAAAACTGCTGAACCTAGCGTGAAGAGGGAGAACAATCAAGTTTTGATGGTTACCCAAACCGCAAAGTTCAAGAAGAAGAGAACAAAGAAGTCTAAGCATGCTAAGGCATCAGAGAAGACTACTACTACAACTCAAGAGGAATCCGAGTGCTTCTTCTGTAAAGGGAAGGGACACTGGAAGAGGAACTGCAAGAAATTCCTGGCTCTGAAGAAGAAACCTTCTAAGGGCAAGAAAGGTATAAGAATTATACCTAAATGATATTTGTCAATCTTAATAGTAACTCTGGAAATATCGATTGCTAATTTATTATGCAATGATATAGGAGATACGGCAAGTAAGATGACGGAGGAGTAAAGGTGGTGATGTGCGTCAAGCTCGGCGCATGAAGTTTCATCCACAAGATGAAGGCATCTCCAATTTACTTTTCAAGTTTTAGTTTAAGAGATTTGAGGGTTTAACCCAAAGTTATTTTGTAATAGGATCGCATTTATGGCGATGAAAGTACTCTTGTGATTTTGTGAGATTTTATCTCTCGTTTATCAAAGAATATTTTGGATCGATCCCTTCGTGGATGATCAAGTTACAAATCTCTTGAATTATGGAAATATCATTTGTTCTAAGATATATTGTGAAGATGTTGATACCACCTTCGTGTGGCACTATTGTCTCAAATAGATCATAGTAATATGATGGAAGGATTTTGAGATATTGCACATAGTGAAGTTAATCAATAAGTTTTGAGATAGTCAATATTTTATTTGATATCTTGGACTACACAATATTGTTTTAGAAATATTGTCTTAGTAATATGATGAATAGAAATTTATTTCGATTCATGTATTTGATCAAGTTTGATTAAATAATTGCTAAGATATTGTTACTTGCAGAATTATTCCAAGAAATCCAATTACAGTATTTATTGCATTGTTTTAGTTTTAGCACAAAGATAGTCTTTAAAGGAAATCATGTCATAGTCTTGAAAGATAGACATAAAGGGACATGATAATTTTAGGTACTTGGAATTTCTGAAAAGAGGTTCGGTCCTAAAATAAAGAAGACTTAGGAATATTTATCTTATGAGTTGTGTCATAGTTTTGAAAGATAAACATAAGAGACACAAAGAATTTGGGACCTTAAAGTTTTATGAAAGATTGAAACTTGATCCTAAAGGAGGAAGATAAATAGAGATTTATTTTGTTGGTTGTTCCAATAAGTTAATTGGAAATCCTTTTGTAACCACCACATAAGTGACAATGTTTTGCCACTAAGATAAATGTGATTCTTGAGGAATTTATTCTTCTAAAGAATTCTAGTGGGAGGATAGTGAAATCTTGAAGAGATTATTTGAATCTTCGGAAATAGTTATCAGATGTTGCGCAAGCGGAAGCAATTCCAATTGACAAGTCTTTTAAACTAATACCGAGAGTCTATGCATTTAATGCATGACGTCTTGTCAAGATAAATTCACTTAACCAGAATAGTTACATATGAGTTTCTAGGAAACTTAATGTTAAAACAAAATAAAGAAAGGTATGTGCTAGAATAAAATCCCAATAGATTATGACTTAGATGTCATATACATATTAATATCATTGTTGTTGAGTTATGATAAACTCAATAAGGATCTTTTTGTTAGACGAAAAGATGATCACAAAGTGTTGATCAAAGGAAAGTTTTATGATAGGAAGTTTATATGAGATATTGACAAAGACATATTCCTTTCAAAAGGAAAGATGGATCGAGGTTGTGTACTAGTACAGCTCGAGGGTCTTTTGTTAATTGAATATAAATCAAATCATAAAAGGAATATATTTGTCTAGGACAAATAAATGATATTAAAAGAGGAAACAAGAAACAAAGTTTTGTTTTGAGTTTCAAGAAATAAAGGAAAGTCATAGTTTCATTTAAATCAGTGGGAGCTTAGTTATATTATTCAAGTTTGAATAATGTAATTTAATAGATTGTTTTGTTTTGATACAATGTGTAGTGTTATTAAAGGAAATTAATAACATGCATGTTTGGAACATATTCGTCACATCACATATGGAAGTTGCCATATAAAGATGAGATATAATGTTGCGGAAATTTCATTGAGGGTGTTTTGAATATTATTCAAAATACGAGAGAATGAAAATTCTCATAAAGTTTAAGGAAATTCATGTGCAAGAACCATGGCTGTTTCGTACGGTGGTGAGCATGATCAATTGATTTGAAATCTTGATCATAAAGGAATTTCTTAAGATGTGAAATTTTAAGATCAAAACAAAGTAGTCAAACTTGATTGTTGACAAGTTGAATTTGCTAAAAGTTCAATTGACTCCAATTAAGATGAGGATTCTCCATAAGGTGTATTTTGAAGAAGTTACTTCAAAAGTGAGAAATACTCATAATGTAAGAGTTGCATTGGAAAATCTTATGAGATAAGTATAAAGGTTAAGACAAGGATTAGATGACAGAATTTTCTAAATTTTGTGCATCACAAATGATGGGTATGTTTATGTAAAACATTGAGTCTATATTACGAAATCTACAACAAGTGGCAAAGACAGTGGGAGCAAAACTTCCATGATGAAGGGTTGACTAGGTGTGGTTCTTTACGAAGAAAACAACTAATTGGTAAAACAATGAAATTGTATTCTTAGTAAAGGTTCCAGGGTTTCACCTAGAAGCCAGGCTACAAGTGATCATATGATCAATTGAGGTTATGCATGAAAAGATGTATATCTTTTTGCATAAGAAACATAAAGTTCACATAGTCACCATTAGGGACTAAACAGACAAATGTCAACCACAGAAGGGTGAGCATGAGAAACACCGAACATCGTCAAGATGTTAAACTTATGCAAACTAAACATTGCCAGTTTGTGCAAGTGGGAGACTGTTGGATATATGCCCAAAAGGCAATGTATTTATACATGTGACAATGTATTTATACATATATATCTGATTCATACATTATTGATTCGTATTCTCTATGCTATAACTGCAGTGATTTCTAAATGCGTGATTTAGGGAAAAGCTCACCTGCACGTGTAGAGAATATGAATACGTAAAAAGTACCCTAGTTCTTTTATGGACTAATTCTTAATGCTAGATGACGCGGCTTTTCCTAGTCATGGACATAGAGTTTATGTCAGCATCAAGGATGGCATATTATTGGACTATAATATGGCTGGGTCACCCAAGTGTTGGTATGCTAAGAGATTCCGTTAAATAGTCTTTTTGTCCTTAGCTTTATCACAGAAAGGTTGTTGTATAACATGTCCTTGTAACCATGAGGTTATTGGGGTCATGCATATTGGAGGAGTTGCTTTGGTGCTGTTAACCGTCACGGCCGTAACAGGGTGACCATAAAGGCAGTTGCTGGGTAGCTTCAAAGGGTGTGTGTATCCTGATGTTCTGAGATGGGAAATTACTCCTCTAGGTTAAGAGAGATACTTCCAGGGCCCACTCGGTATTATATATATATCCACTACGTTCTGCAGACAATGCACGGTGAAGTTACACTGTGTGGGATATCATAATACGGCAACGAGTAAATGGAACTTACCGGTAACGAGATAGACAAAGATGATGTGAATCAATCCTTGATTGATTCATGGTATCATCACGGATCTATATCTCGGGTGAAGTTCAGTGTCGTGAGTAATGGGATTGATATATGATAATCAACAGGTTCAACAGTAGAGTTATTCGCATAACGATAGCAGCCACACAGGACGTCCTTGGAACTGTCACTGGCCGGTGATTGGTTGATACCCAACCAATTATAGCTACCCGTTATCGGACCTGTAGGGTGGACACACTTAAGCTAGGATTGGTTAGTTGTGTTATATGGTTGGTCTGGAACATGGAGACAGTATCATCGGCATGGTGCTTGCGTGATATGACATACCTTGTCAAGAGAGAAAGTTTGTGATAGAAGTTACTATCACGGTCGGATTTATTCCGAGGAGGTTTATATATGGAGGATATATTTGTCCGGAGTATTTTGTCGGCGGACACTGGTGTCCCGGATCATATGAAAGGAGTTTCATATGATAGGTAATTAATTCGTGAATATTCTGTAAAAGGAAATATTCAAATAAGAATTAATATGACAAAGTATTATTTAATTATATGTTAATTAAATATTCATTTATTTAATTGATAAATAATTACGGGAAAATATTAAAAGGCCACACCACCAAGTGTTGGTAACGTATACTAAACTAGATCTATGGATCTTCGTATTCGCATGTATCTTCATAGTAGATCCTGGAATAGGGTTGCGTAGCAATACGTGAAAATTTTAATTTACCGTACGCGTAACCCAATACCTCCAATTAAGTTGTGGAGTGTGCCTCATCCTTGTACGGGTTCGGTGACCACCCTTAAGTGTCCCATAGTGTTTCGTGGCACTCCGCATTGGTGGAGGCACGAAGGAGATTACGGTGTGCCATTTGACGGCTATTCGGGGATCACTTTGTGACTCCGCACCGCTCCAACGGAGACGTAGCTTCCATTGGGAAGTGAACTTCGGGATAAATCATCGTCTCCAAGTGCCTCGGTATTTCTATACTCGAGCTTCTTACTTATGCTATTTACTTTGTGATAGCCATCGAGCTTGAAGTAATATATCTTGCTATCACATATTTGCTTATATTGTTTAACATAAGTTGTTGGTGCACATAGGTAAACCTAGCTTGTTTAGGTTTCGTGCTTGATAAATTAAATGTTAGTTTTATTCCGCATTTATTCAAGCCTTAACCATAAATAATTTTAAATCGCCTATTCACCCCCCTCTAGGCGACATCTGTGTCCTTTCAATTGGTATCAGAGCGGGTTCTCTCCTTATTAGGCTTCACCGCCTAGAGAGTAAAGATGTTGTCTAGCGGACTAGTGCACAATGCTTCTTTTATATTAGATGGCACTAACTATGATGTTTGGAAAATTCGCATTCTTGATATTATTCGGGTCATTGACCCATACATAGAGCGAATTCTAGATATGGGTTATTCTCCTCCAAGGAATCCCAAAAGATTATCTTTATTGGATGAGAATAATTCCTATCTAGATGCTCAAGCTTCTAATGTGATTTTCAATGCTTTAAGCGATGTAGTTATTATGTCGGTCTCTCCTTTCGGAATGCTCATGAGCTTTGGACCAAACTTCAAGATAAATATGATGTGTCCAAGAATTGTGGAGATGATTGTTGTCCCTCCACTTCCGGCCGTAATGAGTTCTCAACTTCGTCTACTTCACCTACATGTGGCAAGCCACAAAATAATGCAATGGTGAGTAGTTATAAATGTTGTAATGATGTTAGTGAGATTATTGTTGATGACCCCTCACCTATATCTTATTGCAATGATTTATCTTTGGACTTAAACACATCTAGCACAAAAATTGATTTACATGCTTGTGTTCATAGTCCTTGCATATCATGTACAAATAGCTTGATTAATCCTCGTGATGATATGCTCTCTACATCTTGTTGCCAAAATAAAAATGCTTCGATTTCCTCTAGTATTTGTTTGGCTAACCATGTAGAGGAAACCAAACACTCAATGGAACAAGACATGGACTTAAATGGTGCTTCAAGCAATTCTTCATCGTCATCATCATTTACTCACTTTTGCCTTATGGCTAAAGCTTCTGAGGTATCTCCTACCTTGGATTCCAATATATCCCATGAAGATAGTGATGATGATTGTGATGATAGTATGTCTTCCTTAAATAGGAAAGGTCAAGTTGTCTTTCATGCTCTAAGTAAAAATAAGAATGCTTGTTCTAACTTTATAGAAATCTTGACGATTGCTATCGAGAGCAAGAAACTTATTGATGAGCATGAAGACACGATTGAGAAAATGCAAAGCCGCGAATATAAATATGCGGATGAGATCGCCGAACTCAAGGAAGCTCTTGAAGAAGAAGAAACCACTAAGGAGTCTCTTGAGGAGACATTTGCTCTTGAATTTTCTAGAGTAAAGGGATCCCATGATAGAGCCCTTGAGTTGGTTAATGATTTCAAAATAACAAATAGTAAGCTTTTAGATGCACATGCCAAACTCCTTGAGGATTTTGAGCACCTAGATAATGGCTCTAGGGTCATTAAGGGTGAGCTCATCAAACTCACCGAGTCTCATGCGCAACTTAAAGCTTCTCACTCTAAAGAGCTTGCCAAGTTACTTTCTCCTATTATCATAAATAATGATGCTTGTGCTACTAACTCTATCTCTTGTGAAGCATCCATATTGTCTGAGAATGTTGAGCTAAGGGCTCAACTTGCATTGCTTTCTAGCAATTATGAGAAATTGGAAGAAAGACATGAAAAGCTTTTGAGCTCTCATGAGGATCTTTTAGTCTCCAATGATAAGCTAAAGTTAGCTCATGAGGCTATTATGTCTAAGGTAACATCGTGTGAACCTCATGTGGACAATGGCACAACTTCTACTCAACATGCTTTATTGCTATGTGCAAGTCCTAGTAATTCATCCACTCATAATATTGCTACATCTTGTGATGAATTACTTTCCATGCCTTTTTGTTCTAACAATGAAGTTTCTACTTCCTCTAGTGTTTTTGTTGATACTAACCATGTAGAGGAATTAAAAGAGCTCAAGGCACAAGTCACTTCTTTGAAGAAAGACTTGGAAAAGCGTCATGATGGGAAGCCCACACTTGACAACATGTTGAGTGTGCAAAGACGTCCCAATGACAAGAGTGGACTTGGATTCAACTCCAATAGTAAGAACAAGTCCAAGTATAACAAGAAAACGAAGGGCCAAGAACAAGTCAAGAATTCGGCCAAGATCACTTGCTCCAAGTGCAAAGTTGAAGGGCACCATGTTAGATCTTGCCCTATGAAGAAGAAATCTCTTAGCAAGAAGCAACAAGGGAAGAGGCCTCAAGTTCAAACTCAAGTTCATCAAGATGAAGAACGGTCCCTTCCCAAGAAGAACCATGGCATGCCTCCTCATGATGAAGCTTCAACTAAGAAGAAAGGAGGAAGCAAATGTTGCTACATATGTCGTGAGAAGGGTCATTTTGCCTCTTCATGCACTAGTGGTAACTTATCCAATCCCATAATAATTGATAATGTTTATTCTCTTAGGAAGGATAAGGTTGGCAATGTGTTTGCCAAATATGTTGGTACTCAAAGTGGTGTCAAGAAAAGGACCATTTGGGTTGCCAAGCCTATCGTGACTAACCTCTTAGGACCCAACTTGGTTGGGGACCAACAAACTAAAACTTGATCAATAGGTGTTGGAGGAGGGCATTAGAGACTTGGCTACATCATGAAGACTTAAGGGATCTTCATCAATTATATTCTCTCAAGCCAAATCATTTGGATTATATTGTTCTATCTCATATCCAATGTTCCTCCTTGTGGTAACTTGTGTTTAAATCATACATACATTGAAAGTTGCTTGCACCCTTGCATGTGTTTGGTTTTGTACCTTGCTAGTATTTGTATGTGTTGTGCTCTCTACTTACTTATCTTGAGAATCAAGTATGTGTATGTTGGTTTGCACACCATGTATGTGTGAGTTTGTGTTGATCCATTTGTATCAACTTGATTATATCTTAATTGGCTCTTTTTGAGAGATTTTTGGACTATCCCATTTTGGGGGAGTGATATGCTCGCGCACTTCACAATCCTAAAAATACGTATACATGAGTTCTGCCACTTAGAGTTGATATATAAACCTTATCTAGTTTCTATGTGGTATGTCATACTCATGAGAAATTCAAATTCTATAATGTCCATTAATTATCTCTAGTTGGTTTTTATTTGCCTCTTGTGGAGAATAAATGGATTATCACATTATGGGGGAGTAATATGCTATGTGCATATTACAACCTAGTCAATGTGAACATGTGAGGTATTGCCACCTAGAATTGATATTGTTAATTATCTTGTTCCTATGTGGCATGTTTCTCAAACAAGCTCCCATTTGTTTAAATGTTTTTTACTTACTCACACTTTGGATCTTATTGCTTATACTTGATACTCCCTCCATTCCTATAATTAAGGCGTGAAAATTTTCTCCGTTTTACACCACAAAGTAAGGCGCAGGTGATTCAAAATCTGAAACTTGCCGAAAATGCCCACCCCTCGCACTGGAATCAAGGGTAAGCTTTGCATGCTAATTGGTGTGCCAGGCTGGGCTTGTATTGATTGGCTCTGCGTGGCCATGCATTAAACTAGGAGACCAATGGTAACGAATCAAGAGAGAGCAGTAGGACTGTGCATGGGTAATCATAAGGGGCACGACAGGAAAATAGTTTTGCTCTGTAACTCTCCTTAATCGGCGTGCTGGAACTTATACGCCTTAATCAATGGAATGGAGGGAGTATATGACTAGTGTTTGAATAGATTTTTGGAGAGCGATGATTCCATATGTGCGCATTGTGTATTCAAATACAAGATCATAAATAATACACTTTTGTTGGGACAGTTATCATGTATTTTATTTGGAAACACTATTTATATTCTATTTGTATTTGATCCTTTCCTTTGGTCTTCGATCCCGATGACATGTCTCATGTAAGACAAACCTTTTCGGCTTGGTACTTTGTGCCATCATGAAAAGTGTAGAGGGTGTGGTTTATTTGTTGGAACCCCACTCTTTCTTTTTGAGAGTTTGTCCCAATTGGCATCTCTCTTTGGGAGTGGGTTATATCATTCGTTGATTAACATCTCTCTCTCTCAATTGGTATCTTATTTTCATTTTGATATCGTTGTCCAATTGATATCTTTTCAATCATGTGTTGGTTTGGTTTTAGTTTCAATTGGCTTCTCTAAATCAATTTTTGATTTGGAACTTTGATATAATTTGGACCATCTTTGATTTCTTGATATTTGTCCAAATTGTATCTCATTTTGGTTATTAAAGTTAATAGGCATGCATATGTACTACATGTTTATTTTATGGCATGCTTTCTTTCTTTGTGCCAATATATAGGTGAAACTCCTCGAAATCCTAAATTTGTTAAGATGTGCATGAAATCCAATTTCATATCCATATGCACATATGTTTTGAGGAGTTCCTTCTATGTATTGTAGTTTGACTAACTACTTGGACCCAATTAGTTTGGGAACAATTTTACTTGAATATGTTTTAGGTACATGGAGATGCATTGGATGCTTGTCTCATTTATAATGAAGGTACCTCACTACATGCTTATTGGAGTCAAGCGAGGATGGTTGATGAAATTTTATCTACTACATCAACCCAATGTCATCTCGGTAACAAGTATTCACCCTCATGCATACTTTTCTAGCATCCAACCTTGTGTAGGTTGCATCATGGCATGAAACTTAATTATACCTTTATTGTGTTTCTTGCAAAAGTTTAGAGAGACTTTATTGATGAATTTGCAAATCCTATTCGATTCTTATGATACTTGTTGCTTTATCAATGCGTCCCATCTATCTCTTTTCTCTTAGTGATATTTGTGATGCATTTGTTGTGGTTGAATTTGAAGTTCATTATTATACAATATGAGAATATTGAGCTATGGGCTATGATCCTAAACAAACATCATATGTGTATATTTTATGACTTCCCTTTGGATATCGTGTTTCTTTTCCTTAGTAACTAATTTTATGTGTACATGTTTCTTTGTGGATATATATCTCATGATTGTTGTACACTTGGAAACCTATATACATGAGAGAAATTACATCTTTACTCGATACCCTAATTCTTCGGTGTCACTTCTTTTACTATGTTTTTTGATTCTTTGGCGCGACTCCGAAAAGAATTTGATTTATGAGTGCATATACTATTTTATCACTTCTTTGTGCTCTCATCTTGGTGAATATCTTGCTTGTCTTTACGAGCCAATTATCTTCACCATGGGATATGTCACAAGCTTTGTTGTTCATTTGCATCTTATTGAGCTTGTGAATTCATTTTTTTTGGGATACCGGAGGAGTGAGGATTCCATGTTTGTACACCTTGTATTCAAATAATTCTAAATTGTGTACAAATATTGGGGAGCTCCTCCATTTTCTTTAAAACACTATTTTGCTCAAATCATAATATCTTGTGTTTATTTGGTTAGTTGGATCCTCTTGATTGCTTACTTTTTATTTGGAGAATTGTAAAAGGTTTTCCATATCATTCTTTTGCAACCTTTGGATTCTCAATATAGTTTGTGCTCTCCCCAATTATTCGTCATTAGATATGTGTATTTGATTTCACTCATATTTTGAGAAACGCACGCGTTATGGGGGAGCTCATACTATATTGATCTTCTAAGATTATTCGCCCATTTTGGAAATGGATGCTAATGGGGAGAAGTTTTAGAGGGTTAGAGGGTTTAAAGGGAAATTTGGTGTTATGCTTTTGTTTTGGTCATAAGCATTTACCTTTCATGCTCATGCATCCATGCTTCTTTCATGCTCATGCATCCATGCTTGTTCCTTTGCATGGTTGCTTAATTCATTATATAAACCCTTGTAAAAGAGATTGTCATCAATTATCAAAATGGGGGAGATTGAAAGGGCATGGCGCCCCCATGTGTGGTTTTGGTAATTAATGACAATCCCTATGGACTAATGGTTGCATCGAGTTGTACTTGTAGGGTTTGTCCATAGACCATGCTTGAACTCCATATGTTGAATTCAAGGTTATTGATGTCATGAATATATTGATATAATGAAGTTTTGGGCATCAAGATCATCGAGGTTATGGATATATACTTGATATGATCAAGAAGAAGAGTATGTGATGACCAAGTTGTTATTCGAGAAGTTATCTGATGATTGGTCATGTGTAAGTTGAGCATATTTCAAGTATGTCTTGAAGAAAAGGATTATGTGACATTCATGGTTATCTTCAAGACATCATCTATTGAAAAGAGAAGAAAAGATACAAGGTTGATCAAGATTGATCAATACACAAAGCTCCAAGATGTACCAAGTGGGATAATGTATCACCTGGTATGGTAAGAAATTATCCATATAGCTTTGTCAACTAACCCATTACATGTGTGTGGCATTTTCTATGTGTGGTTAGGTATCTTTATTTGGGTGTGCATGAAATGAAGATTTCATATAGCCCATGGGGATGACATCAAGTGGCGATCGTCATCAACCTTGAGATGTGCAAGTTTAAGAGAAGTATCTCGAAGATATCATATGCTTGAAGCTTGCCACCCATTTGGAGATAATGGTCATGTGAAGATATGCCGATAAGACGCTCTCCCATAGTGGTGTATGGGGGAGAAATATGTAGATCTTCACCATGCGAAGCGCAATCAAGAAAGGTGGTCCACTTGAAGAGATCAAGATCATCATCATCTAGCTCAAGTGGAATGCGCAAGGCAAAGGTATGATAGGGTTTCTATTTTACTGGTCTCTTGGTTCTAGTTGGGAGACCGGGTTATAGGATAAATACCGTACTATCAAGAGGGGCTCTCGATTGAGTTTTAGCGTATCAGTTGGAGAGAGCTCAAACCTTTGCATACTTGGCATATCATCTTTCTTGGTTCTTATTTGGCTTTCATCCATGTGAGAATTTAGAGCTTGTGTCATCTATACCAAGCTCTAGTTCATCAAAAACGGATTTCATGAATATCTTGTTGCGTTTTTGATATCGGAGGTTTTACCGGTTTGTCTTTTATAAGAGAGGTCAAACTCTTCTCTTGTGGATTCCTCCTCACATGATGGACTATGATGTTTTCTTGCATCATCTTGTCGTGCTCATTGTGGTGATTCCAACGAGCCCAAGAACATCGAAATCGGAGTTCGGATGAAAAAGATATTGCAGTTTTCGTTTTGCTGTTTCTGTCAGTTTTCAGACTATCGGATAATCCGATTCAAAATGAATCGGAATATCCGACTGGTCGCGAAAACAGCTATTTTGCAGCTCTCTGATGCATTTCGGATTATCCGATTCAAGTGTGGATCGGATTATCCGACCCGTGCTTTTTCTGGCCAAACGGGCAGATTTCTCCCCACCTATTTAAGGGGTCTTCTTCTCCAAAGAGACCCCAACTCTTGAGCACGGTTTTGACCTCCATTGTTGACCTTTTGAAGCTTTGCTTTCTCTCTATTCCTCCATGATTCTTGCCTCCAATTAGAAAAAAAAGAGAGAGGAGATCTAGATCTACCATTCCACCAAACAATCTCTCCTCTAAGTGAGGGGAAGCTTTTGGATC
Organism: Poa pratensis; assembly: GCA_947311845.1. Lineage (NCBI taxonomy): Eukaryota > Viridiplantae > Streptophyta > Magnoliopsida > Poales > Poaceae > Poa > Poa pratensis. The sequence goes on from CAMZMU010000038.1 coordinate 49,196,300, forward strand.
TAGATCTTGGAAGAATTTGGTGTTCTTCTTTGTTCTTCCTCTCTTCTCCCCCCAATAGCATTAGTTGCTTTGGTGGGATTTGAGAGTGAAGGATTTTGAGCACTTCTTGTGTTCTTGCCCATTGCATCGGTTGCATTGGTTTGAGTTCTCCACGGTGATACGTGGAAATCGAAGTTGAGAAGCTTGTTACTCTTGGGTACTTGGGGTGCCCTAGAGCTTGTACTCTTGGGTACTTGGAGTGCCCTAGACGGTCCTAGTTGATCTCGGAGTTTTGGTGGCTCGCGGGATTGTTGGGAGCCTCCAATTAAGTTGTGGAGACGCGCCCCAACCTTGTGATTCTTGTGGCTTTGGGTCACGGTGGGCATAAAACCCGATACCCGAATCCCGAACCCGAAAAACCCGAGCCCGAACCCGAATAACCCGAAACCGACAAACCCGAGAGCTACATCGGGTAGCAGTTTGCAAAACCCGAATTTATTTCAGAAAAATCGGGTTCCTGTTCCCGGTACCCGAATTGCCCGACTTGCCCGAAATAAATAGGAAGCCCACTAAAATACCACCGTCTAGCCGAGGCCCAGCCCAACACATGGAAAATCTCTATTCTAAACCAGCGACTACCAAGGCCCAAGATCTAATCCCCACCACGTTCGTACCAACTACCAGACCTAATCCCGATCCAAGCAACTCCGCCGCCAGTTGCGCACAGACCTCATACCCATTCAAGAAGACCTCGACGCCGCAATCACCTGGTCGCACCCCAATGCTGCCGATGCTCCTGACCACACCCCATCCTGTTCGCTCCCACTCAGGCACCCAGAGACCCAGCCGCCACCAATGGAGATCTCGACGAAGATGCTCCATCTGCATCGTTGCAGTCTGGTAGCCGCAACGGCCAGGAGGAGAAGCTCGTGTCCACGCGTAGTGATGCTCCTCCGCCTCCGATCGACGGCCACCGTGATCTACAGCGCGTCTCGGTGCTGGGGGGCAACGGCCAGATCAGCCTTTTCGAGGTTGTACGCGACGAGGCAACACCGCGCCGTCCGTCTCCCTCAGATCCCACCGGCCGCCGCCGTTTCAGCCTTCTCTACGCGTCAAAATCTCACGCCGAAGTTCTGCTTGCGGTGCTAATTCGGGTAATTCGGGATTACCCGAGCCCGAACCCGAATTTGCGGGTACCCGAATTTTCGGGTTTCACTTTTTTGGGGCAATTTTCGGGTGTCGGTTTTGGAAACCCGAAATTTAAAAAACCCGAATTACCCGACCCGAAATTTCGGGTAAACCCGAACGCCCACCCTGAGCTTTGGGAGCCGCGGGAATTCGGTGAGAGCCTCCAATTAAGTTGTGGAGTGTGCCTCATCCTTGTACGGGTTCGGTGATCACCCTTAAGTGTCCCATAGTGGTTCGTGGCACTCCGCATTGGTGGAGGCACGAAGGAGATTACGGTGTGCCATTTGACGGCTATTCGGGGATCACTTTGTGACTCCGCACCGCTCCAACGGAGACGTAGCTTCCATTGGGAAGTGAACTTCGGGATAAATCATCGTCTCCAAGTGCCTCGGTATTTCTATACTCGAGCTTCTTACTTATGTTATTTACTTTGTGATAGCCATCGAGCTTGAAGTAATATATCTTGCTATCACATATTTGCTTATATTGTTTAACATAAGTTGTTGGTGCACATAGATAAACCTAGCTTGTTTAGGTATCGTGCTTGATAAATTAAACGCTAGTTTTATTCCGCATTTATTCAAACCTAAACCATAAAGAATTTTAAATCGCCTATTCACCCCCTAGGCGACATCCGTGTCCTTTCAAATTCCCAAACATGTTTGTGACATTAGTAGGGGGAGGGATATTATAGGTACGGAAAACAACACGCCATACAAGTTTTGCAAAAGGGCAAGCAATAAAAAGGTGATCAATACTCTCATCATTCCCACAAAAGAAACAATGTGAGCTACGGAAAGGAAGAGCAGTGAAGGGGAAAAAACTTAGCACAGATGCTGCGTACGATTCGACCTGTTCCCGTGTAACAGCTACCGAGCTACGGAAAATCAAACTCCCCGTGTCTTTGATTTCAAAATAAAACTCCCTGTGTCTTTCATTTTTTTGATTGAATCTGCTCTCTCTCTCTCTCTCTCTCATATGTATGGTTTTCGTTAGATTTTATTTTAGAAAATGAGACCTTCACCATTTTAAAACGTAGAGTGTCGGCCTACTAAACTTGCCCGACTTGGGTGCATTGCAGTACTCCCTCCGTTCGGAAAAGGATGCCAAAAAATGAGCTATACGAGCTATACATAGCTCGTTTTTGTGACATCCTTTTCCAAACGGAGGGAGTAGAATATATGTAAGTTCATTTCGATTATAGGTTGAAAAAAGAGAAGCGTTTCGAAACCTGAGCTACACATAGCTTGTTTTTCAAAATTTAAATTTGCATGTTTAAGTGCGTAAATTTTAATTATTTGTTCTTTATACTTTAGACAAAAAGACAAATATGTTGTTTCCTTGTGTGAGGGGAGATAAATAGGAGGGAAATAAAATTGACTCTTTAGCTTTTTTACGAATGAGCCGAAGCTCTATAATAATTAAATACCAACATTACTTAACTACAAGAACATACATGACATAAGAGAAAAATACAATCTAGTCCTCACAGAGTTCTTCATCTTCTCACTGTCGCAGATGTCGATGGTGCACCGATGTTACCTCTAATGTTTTGCACCATTGTCAGAACCGTTGTGACAAAAAAGTAGTGTCACACATTTAACCGGGAAGTCAACGATCTCTATCTGAAAGTTTTGGTGACGTCGACCCTGAAGAACCCATGACCCAGAGAAGAAGACAATGCTAGGTTGAACACACCAAAAAATAACTCCAACGCCTTATAGTAGAGCCAAAAGGTATGAGTGAAATGAGTTCGAGGCGGTTACCTATTCCATGCAGATGGTGACACCATTGCCTCGCATCAACAACTGGGGAACAAAACTTAACCGGGAAATGTTACTAGGCGTGCAACAAGGCAAACAATGGGTCCATCAATGAACAAGCTAGGGGTGGCGAACCCTGATGGAAGAGGAGTGTTGGAGGCGGATGCCAAGGAGGCAACAACTAGGTTTTGAAGACATTGTTATACTTTTGAGCTGCAAAATCGACCCTTTGTTAAAAGTCATACTCTTAGTAAGTGTCCTGCTAAGATTCTCGTGTCCTCCGCCATTAGTGACAACTCTTCGTATAAACTCACCGTAAAACACACAGGTCTCTTGAAATCGGCGATCTACGAACGACTTGGAGGGAAAGATAAATCTAAATCACACATATAGGCGTCTAGTCGGTTGAATTTTACTCCGTACGAATTTCACACGCGCCTGCAACGAGGCAAACTATGGGTCGACCAATGAACGAGATAGGGGTTGGCGAACCCTCATGGAAGAGAGTGTTGGAGGCGAATGACTAGGTTTTGAAGACATTGTTGTACATTTGAGCTACAAATTGACTCTTTGTTAAAAGTCATACTCTCAGAAAGTGTCGGGCTGAGAGTCTCGTGTCCTCACCATTAGTGACAACTCTTCGTTTAAACTCAGCGTAAACACACATAGGTATCTTGAAGTCGGCGATCTACAAACGACTTGGAGAGAAAGACAAAGCTGAATCACACATAGAGCCGTATAGTCGGTTGAATTTTACGAATTTCACACGCGCTCGCCGGAGCAACAACAGTTTGGATACAACACTATCAAACGTAACAGTCCAGGACACGTATGTGACGAGAAACATGTGGCCCACCTGCCAGCGACTCGTCGTGACGAGAGTTCGTGTTCGGGTGCACAAAATCGCGACGATTTCGAACCCTACTCAGCAGGGTTTTCCAAATTTCGCACGATTATAAGTTTTTCCTCCTGTAATAAATACCGTGAGCTTCCCCCTGAACAGCGCGGCAGCTTCCTCCTTGGTGGCGTGCGGCGATTCGCGACACGGACGAACGCGGCGGCGGCGAGGGTTTCGCTGCGAGGCGGCGGGAGCAGGTGGCCGTCGGATCCGGAGGCGCCATGAGGGGCGGGGGCGGGGGCCGAGGAGGCGGCGGCGGCGGCGGCGGGAGGTCGCCGCAGACGCAGCAGCAGCAGCCCCGCGCGGGGGCGGCGGCGGGGGAGGGGGCGGAGATCCCGCCGGCCTCGCGGAAGCTGGTGCAGGGCCTCAAGGGGATCCTCGCCGACCGCACCGAGGCCGAGATCTACGCCACGCTGCTCGACGTCGGCATGGACCCCGACGTCGCCGTCGAGCGACTCATCTCGCAAGGTATCGTCGCCCGCCGCCGCCAGCTTTTCTTCCCCCTACCCAGCTGGCTTCAATTCGAGTCTGTAGAGTATATGTTGTGGACGTCAGCGCTAGGGTTTGGCTCTGTGCGCCGATTGGCTCCAATTAGGGATTTCGTCACGTTCCCCTTCTCAATAATGTGATTTGTATTCATGTACTCCTAGTTTGATTCAATTCAATGGTAATTCCTAGTGCTCGATAATGAGGGAAGCTCTTTTGATTTTTCCCGTGAAGAGGCAGAAGCCCAAGTTATTGGTTAGATAGTGGCGCCTCATGGTAAGCAGGTTTTAGCGGGAGCTCTTTTAGCCTTATGTTGCACAGGTAGGATAGCTGGTCTTCACATTTAATATCCTCTTCCATGGTTGACTAATGGAGCTGTCGTGTAAAGGTTGCTCACTTCCATGGTTGAGTAGTGTCGAAAAGCTTTCACTTAGAGATTAATTTTGCATTTATTACCTAATGAGTGTTACATATGCATTCATTGTAGTTGCATCATTTTGTTCAAGATAGTGGCATTTATTTTGGAGTAGTAATTGTATTTTCTGTTGGTAGCTAGTTTATTAACTTAGTACAGACGTTGTGTGTCTTGGATGTCTATGGTCCTTTGCAGCAAAAGCCGAGGCAAGATTGTCCTATGCTCATGCACCTTCTAATGTCTTGCCTGCATATTTTTTCTCTATGCTTTAAATGTAATCTTGCTTGTTAGACACAAGCAGTTAACCCTATGCTGGCAAGTTATCTAACCTCTAGTATTATGATTGTTTGTTCAGATCCTTTTCTTGAAGTGAGAAGAAAGCGTAACAGCAAAAAGGAGGTCAGAAAACGAACCATGGACTTCATATGCAGTTTTAAGGGTGTTTATTGTTTGGTTTTCATCCTTGTTCTTTTGTGTGACTTACTTTTCCATCTTAATGGAATTGATATCTTTAAAGCCACTGATTAGACTAAGTAGTATATTGGGGAAAGTGGGTTGGTCTCCCTCCTACCTGAGACATGAAGTCATTGTTGTATGCTCGGTTGATTGACGAGTCTCTCAATGGGGCATTTTGAAATTCCTCTCTTTGATCAATTATGTGGTAGTTCTCAGATTTACAATTTAATATCCATTGCCGAACTCTTTTTGTACTGCTACAAAACTCTGTAAGTTGTGTCCATGCCATGTGTAGGCAGCACTGTGCTGCAATAAACCCTACCACCAACATAAACCCTACATATCCTCTACCTTTAGCTTCAAAGAAAAAGCCCTTCTTGTGGATATTCTTCTATTCACTTTGGTATTTCTGTTGTTTAAGTTGGTCCATGCCAGTTGATTGTTCTCATGGTAAACTCATATCACATGTAGGTAAAAACTCCTCAGGAAACAAGGCCTCGGCCATTCTCATACCGAGGGCCTAAGGCTGGTTCTGATCAAAGTGGGCGTTCTAACTCTGGTTCAGGAGGTAATGTGCTGAATTCTGTATTGTGATATGATAATGAAAATTGCTTTTGATAAAATCTAACCTCATTTTTATCATGTTATCAACATAACAACATATCAGCAGACACAACTGCTAGTGTTAAAGCTCCTATCAAGAAAGAAACCGAATTACTTCCTCCACCAAACGCATCAACCTCTGATTCTGTCAAGGGAGGCAATCCTGTGGAAACAATTTCGGCAGCTGGGTATGTAAATTGATCTTTTGATTTTGCATAGCATTCAAGACAAATATTTGATTATACCAGTTCATGTTTTTACACTTAGTTTTGTTGCAATTCTCACAGTAGTTTTGTCTATTCGTTGATTGTTTTACAGTATATTATCCATTTTATCTTAAAGGAATCAAGTACAACCAAATTACAGCACATGTTGTTGTAGAAGGTTAACTGTTAAGTACCATTAGATGCTCTCTCCCTTTTTAGCTTCCCCCCTGTAAGATGTTAGTATGAAGAATTAGTTTGGATGAATTATTTACAAAGGTAAAGAAGAGATGTAGCCAACTCATGATTCCTCAGCGATTTAATAATCCGTGTTGTAACACTTACCAGAAAACTGATAACAAAAAGAGAAAGAGGAACATGAGTTAGGATTTCCGCAGACATATCAATATATCATCACCACGTAAAAAAGTGAAATCAGAGGAAAACATAGAAACTGGTTGTGCATTTGAGGACCGTGATGCATTTTAGTTTGTTGATACGGGATAGATTGACCATGTGTCATGTCTTCTAGTTGTCCTTTTATCTCTGCACCATCCATGTTTGATTTGTCATTAGACGAACTGAAACATTGTTTTTTAATGATGTGCTAGCTTCATTCGCTTGTTTATAAATTGCTATGTTTATTTGCTCATGGTAGTGCATGTACATAGATTGAGGACTTCCTTCACAGATTTTCTAACTTTGTCTGCTTCTGTTTCCAGCAATTTAGCTGACGTGAAGCCTACCAGTTTCCAGCCTCCACAAGTGCAGCATGGTTGGGGTGGGATGCCAGGACGCCCTTCTTTGGCTGATATAGTGAAGATGGGCAGACCTCAAGCCAAATCTGGGGGCAGACCTGTTGCAAATAATGCTGGCATGACAGCTGTTGGCGGTTCAGCCGTTCCCAATGCATCAAACCGGAACACAGTTTTGCCATCAGAAGGGAACAGTGTCACAACTGATAAATTACGAAATGGCACTATTCAGGTCCATCCTGCACCTAAGGACGACTCTTCTGTTGGCACATTACCTCCAGGACAGGGGTCAGATGTGCCAGAAGGTATTGGTGCTGCTTCCACAAATGTGAACACCCCAAGATCATTTACTCCGGAGGTCCAGAAAGATGGCGTTGGAAATGCCAACAATTCAGAGCCAACCAAGGAGATGAGTGCAAGCAATGCGAGTGGTCTAACATCTTCAGGACCATTTTCTGCATCTGATAAAGACGTACTCCTGAATAATGACTTCACAGAGAAAACAGATGGCTATCTGTCTGATGAACATTCATTTGAGCACCACCCAAGTAAGTTGTATAAAATATATCATTTACCTCCTTTATATGTACTTGTTATTTCTTCCATACCAAAGATTTGTTAGTCTAATACTTATAGAGTTGATATTTATGTATGATCCCGAGCTGGCTGTTGCCTATTATCATCTCCCAAGTGGGAAACATGCATGTTTAGTACGAACTGTTGTGAATCTTCTGGAAGAGCTCTGTTCTGAAATCTTTTTACCTTGGCATTGTCTCCCTGGCTAGAGCTTACACTTGTTTCTTTGGTATTTCATATTTGCATGCTCCCTCCTTGTCTAGTTGACCAGAATTCACTGTCTTTCTAGTCACTTCTCTTCATTTGTTAATTATGACTTTGCTTTCTCATGTTTTATGGCTTGTACCCTTGTAGATGCAGTTTCAAATGGTGATATGTCTACTACAGCTTATCAGGTGGAACACTTGACAATAAATGAGGAGAGTAGGCCAAAAACATCTGAAGATAACCCAGCTGTAATAATCCCTGGCCACCTTCAGGTTTCCAATGCCGATTTTGCGCACTTTACGTTTGGCAGCTTTGTGTCTGGGACGCTCGATGCATCATGCTCCACGGTACCTGCCAGTAATGATGTGGAGGTTGCATCAGGTTCTGATAACCAGTCAGGTGGCCAGTCTGATGTCAGGTACGCAGTTCTTCATCATACTTAGATATTTTTAACCCCCCTTTTCATCATGTGACACTCAAGTCCTTTCTTTTCAGAATCCATGAGTTTGAAAACAAGGAGACGATAACACCTGCAACCAACGAGTATATTGCTTCTGCAACCAATAGTAACACCGAGAATCCTAATATTACACCAGTGCAACAATCTGAAGTTGGAAGAGCTGATTTACTGGATGTTACAAACAACACTGAGTACAACTTATCATCATCTGATTATGCCACATCAAATGCAGTGCAACCAGATTCTACCACGCAGACTTATCTACAAGAAAATCGTCAAATGCAAAACATTTCTCCCCTCTCCAGCTTCATGGTACATGCTTATTTCCTATCTTGGTTTATTTAAGAACTTAACGTTGATATGTTGCTTACTTCCATATATAATTGTCTACATGAAAATTGAGAGTTTAATTTTTCTGTTGGGATATCATATGTACCACTATATCATGCTTGTGCATAAATTTGTAGTGAAGAAACCAATTATATGACCTGTTAGTGGATAAAATGGTAATGCAAACAGTAACCATTCAATTTTTTTTTGCGTTGACCCTACAGTAGCCATTCACAAAAATGCTAACGGTGCAAACTGTATTAATTCTATTACTTTCTTCACTTCGCTAAAGAATGACTTCTAAATGCATTTAAAAAATCTTCCCTAGCTTCTTTTTTCATATATTCCATCCATGGTTCCTCTAATGACGAACTTGTTTATTACTTTGTCTCTGCAGCAAGGGAATATGCCAAATGGCCTACTGCCACCAGCAATGCCACCTCTCCGTGAGTTGGATCCAGCATTCTCGCTGCTGCTTACTAACCCTCCATTGCCTACAATGATGCATGGTGCAGCACCATCGCCTGTGAGCAATTCAACTGTTTCTTCGCAGCCACAAGAGGTATAACCCTTCACTGAATAAGTGGACTAGACAGCTCTTTTTATAGTAGCTATGTGCTATGAATTCATGCCAGTTTAAGTTTTCATACGGATTTTGATTGTTATCATATTATATTACTATGAATGTACTTAATGACAAATTCATGGATAGTATTTTCAGTTGACCAATCCAAATTAAGTTTTACATTTGAATAGATGAAAGTAGACAAGTTATACTAACTGCATTCCAGCATGTCATCTTCCGGGGAACCAGTAAAATATATTGGTTTGCCGAGGAAGTTGCGGTAGTGCTACAATTTTACATGGTGCACCCTAAAACATGTCAGGAAGTTGTTGCAGCCTGCAACTAGGATAACTCTTGCAACTATGTTTCATGTTAATTATGCCCTGAGTGTTATCTGTCAAAGTGCTTGGTCATATCCTGTTGGAGATGCATTTGACTTGTGCTTCTCCACTGCTTTCTAAATCGTTCATACCAACACTACACACAGTCCATGTGTCCAATTCTATCTGCGCTGTGGCAATTGTAGGGCTGCATTACTCATTAGGGTTGTATGGTATTTGTTACTAGTTGCAATCTACTGTCCTCTTGTAATGTTAGGTAAGTAAATTGTTTATATATTTTTCTTAATTAATGTAGCAATCTTCTGATATGGTTGGTTCTTGCAGAATCTCAATCCCGGTGGTTTATCCAACCCACAGTTGACCCACGCTCAGGGAAGCACCAGCGTTGCTCCAGGCCCTCCTCTCCCTCACCATCTTCTTCATCATTATGCTCAAGGAGGTCTTCCTCTTGGATACCCATCTTTTGGATACCCATCTTTGCCGCAAAGCTATGCATATCTCCCGCAAGCTGCCTTTCAGCAGCCATACATGAACAGTGGTCTATTCCACCAAGGAGCAGCTGCTGCTCCCAACGTAAAATACCCTATGCCACAGTACAAAAACAATGTTCCTCTTGCCAGCTTGCCACAGCCAGCCTCATTGCTCTCAAACTACATTGGAGGTTATGGAGCTGCGAATGGCATGCCAGGAAATTTCGCTCTGAACCAAGGCACTCCGTCAGCAACCACGTCTCTCGGGTTCGATGGATCAATGCCCTCCCAGTACAAAGATGGAAACCCCTACATTTCTCTTCAGCAGCAAGTAAGAGAGATTCACCACGCAAGAGGGAAACTAGATTAAGTTGGAACCACGATGACAGATTGCATGATTACTAACTTCTTGTCTGTTTCTACAGAGCGAGAACCCTGCGATGTGGATGCACGGAGCTGGTTCACGAGGAATGCCGCCTCTTGCTGCCAATACCATGTATGGCTACCAAGGGCAGCAGGGCCACCAGGGAGGCCTTCGGCAGGGGCAGCTGCTGCCTTCACAGTATGCTGCAGCGCTTGGGCAGTCGCAGCAGGGCCTGGGTCCTGAACACCGAAACCCCAGCGATAGTAACTTGAGCGCTGCTGCTCAGGCTAACCAAATGTGGCCGAACAACTATTGATTCGGCTCTTCCAGACTATTCTGAATAGATATAGAGTTGCTAGCTACCTTGCAATTTTGAGAGGCCCCTGAGATGTGTTTGAGAGTATGTTCAATTTGTAGGACCTCAATTGTAGCTAAATTTAATTATTTTCAGATAGAAAAAACTGTTCATTTCGTGGTTATTCTTCTTTTTTGTTGTTTACAATTACAATAAATCAGAAGAAGTAATGGGAAATGTCTAACAAAGCAGCAACATCATTAGTTTCCCAGGAAGTAATGGGAACGCTTTTCTATTATGTGATGTATTCTTCTGTTTCGCTTGTTTAATTGTATCTTGTTTTCAAACTCGTGTTAACTGACTATGACAATAGATATATTTCTGTTTGTAAAACATAAGTAATTTTAACACAGAATTAAATTCACCTTATATAGCTTATGGACTGTTTTGACACACAAATGACCTTTTGAATCTTAAGTTCGCTCTCCCACCTTTTGAGATGAGCTCGACCAGACTGTTCCGTCTCCCTAGCATCAATAGCGATCGATAAAACAAAAGTGCTAAGCAAGATCAAACTCGGACTAGCCCAAATGTTGTTTGTCAATCCGGTAGCATCAACTCACCTTAACTAACTTCCCTAGCATAAGAAACTCATCGTAACTGACTTCCCTAAAAATAAAACTCACGGTAACTACTCCAAAGTTCAAACAGCACCAAAAACCAACACGGACTGAAAACTATCTGTAAATATTTTTCTTCTCGGCAAGACACCAAACATAGACAAACTCACTGCAACCAACTTCTCTGACATGAAAAACTCATCTTAACTAATTCTCTGAAAACAAAGTCACGGTATCTACTCCAAACAACACCAAGCACCAACACGGATGAACAAAATAAGCCGTAAATATTTTTTCTTGTCAATCTCGTACTGAACAAGGGAGTAAGATCCGGGAGTAGTGTTTTGGCTCCCGTGATCATATGCTCAGGTTATAGTAAAAAGAATTAAAAGATAGTAAGCCTTTCAAAAAAATATGTAAAGTTTTGGATATGAACATATATGAATGTTGTACATACGTGCCAGGTTTTGTGATAAAAAGCTACATGAGGTGCCTTGTGCGAGTAAACAAATGAGAGACCCAAAAATATATTTTTGAAATCCCATTTTGGCCGCTAAATATGTTATTTTTTCAGAGAGCACCACAAATGTTATTTTACCATGAGAGTTTGCACGCATGTATAACATTTATTCAGAATGTTTTGTAATATTTTAGATTTTATTTCATAAAAAATATTCCAAGAGTATGAGCTCGGAAGGGATTATCAATTTGTCTCTCCCAAGTCCCAACCTCACATCCTTTCATTTTTTTTTCTTACCTCCTCTCCAAGCAATCCTCACAATTGGGCCTGCGACGCTCAAACTGGGCCGCAACGGTCTTCCGAAACCGGGCCGCAACACGGTCCCCTCGCCTCCGATCCCTTCATACCGACCCGAGCGACCATCCGCTTTCGTTTCGCGGCGTGGAGGAAGGGAGGACTCGTGGCTGACCACCACCGCCACTGCCGCTGCTGGCACCGGCGGGCGTCGTCGGCGACCGATCCCCTCGGTAATCGACCGCCTAGCTCCTGCTACCCTCCGCTTCCTCCTCCCTCCTCCTAGGGCTTCGCCGAGACCTGGCTAACATTTCACCCCGCTCGCTCGGGCGCGCGCACAGGCAGACACGGAGACGCCCTCCTCCTTCCTCCGCCGCTCCGGTGAACGCTAACGAGGTAGAAGACGCACGCCTCCTGGCACAACCTACCGATCTCGCCTCTCACACGCCGCCCCCAGCCCCCCACCTCCACTGTCACCTTGACTCTCTCCACGGCCCGCATGCGCCTCCCCGCCACCCTGTGGTTGTTCTTGGCACGGGAAGGCTCTCCGCCGTCCCCAGCGAGGTTCTGCGACATGGGAGGTCCATGAAGTGCTACACCATCACTTTCTGTCAGCGGCGACATGAAAGGAAGAATCGTCTTAAATAGGGGAGGATGTCATTGATGCGACTGCGACTGATGATGTAATTACAAATATTATGGACTGGGATTGAAAAGGAGCGTGATTGGGAGTTTGGGACCTACTCGTGTAGAGAGAGGAAGGTTATTTCCATGTCACGATGCCTAGATTTGTTTTTTGAGAACACGATGCCTAGATGATATAAACCCCAACCTCACATCCCTCTCTTTTGTCTCATCCAACATCCCCCTTTCTAGCTTACGCACAGGTGGCGTGCGTGTGGTGTTGAGTGTGTGTGGTGTGAGTTGTGCGTGAGTTCAGATACTACAGCTGTACTGTAAAAGACCAGGAATTCTCAAAAAAAAAAAAATCCCCCTTTCTTACCTCGTCTCCAAGCAAATCCCACGCCTCTCAAACTGGGCCGAATTTCCCAGTCCATCTTGCGAAACTGGGCCTCCACAGGGCCGCCTCTGCTCCCTTGATATAGACCCGATCAGCCCGACCACGCTCCTGTGCTTGCGCTTCGCTTCGCTTCGCGGAGGGAGGGAGGACTCGCGGTGTGACTGCCGCTGCCGGCGAGCGACGTCGGCGGCCGCTCCCACCTCGGTCAGTTTCCTGACGAGCTCCTGCTACCGCTCCGCCTCCTCCTCCCTCCTCCTAGGGTTCCGCCGACAGCCGGCTAACATTTCGCCCCGCTCACTCGGGCGCGCGCAGGCAGACGCAGACGCCCTCCGCCGCTCCGGTGAACGCTGAAGAAGCACGCCTCCTGCGCCGCGTCTTCCGCTGCTACTCCGCCCGCCCTCCCGCGTGCGTAGGTGCATCCCTCGCCTCCCCGCTCGCCTCCTCCCGCGTGCGTAGGTGTACGCCGACCAACGGGAGCGGCTAGCCGAGCGCCCTCCCCGTCCCACGTTTCCGGCACCGTTCGCGACGGGTAGATGCTCCGTATTTGATCGGTCTACCGATTCTCCGATTCGTTTCGATGGATCGACGTGTGCTGCGCATGTATTGCTGTCGTGGCTGTGTGAATCGTGGTTTGGATGATCTGGAATGGGTGGATTCCTGTATTTCTGCCCGTGGATGCTATCCTATGATCAGCCAGATTGTTTTTCGCTAGTTCATCCGTCGCTGCGTGCGTAGACTGCCAACTTGTCAAGTCATAGTAGGATCCCGCGTTGGTGGCTTGGTGCCTGAGCATTTGGGAACTCCACTAGGAGAGATACGTTTATCGTGTTAGTTTGTGTTGCACAACTGTGGGAAACTGGGCATTCTCGGCAATGCTTGCGATCGGCAATGTTAGGCTTACTGTTCTTATCACGCATGCAGTCGGATGCCTCCTTCATAAGATCGAATGCGTCTTCTGGACTCAACTGTAGTTCATTGTTGAGTAGATTCTTCTCCACCATCCTGAATTACTAACTGTGTCAGGTTGTAGGCTGTGTTGGTGCCTCAACAGATTCATCTCCTATTTCATCTTTTTTTAGCTTACAAGTTTTATTTTCTGAGCAACATGCTAGTACCTAATGCCTGAACTTATTCTTCGATGCTATTTATAACTGTGGAGGGATATATGAAGTGTGGCATTTGGGAACTTCGTTCATCTGAACCTGAACCTGTCTTATCTTGTGCATTGCAGCCAATCATCAGGCATTGAGCAGGCTGATACCAGCAGCATGGCCAGTGCATCAACGCAGATGGCTGCCCCGGGACCTGCTGCTTCTGGGATTCCGCGATTGGTAACATATGCTTCTTCTTCCTTGAAGCAAACCACACATTCATCGATCAACACTGTGTTGTTCTGACTCCTGTAGTTGAACCAACTGTTGCCGATTGATTTCAGCAAGGATATGCGGCGCCTAAGGATTTTGGGGGGTGCAAATGCCCGACTTCTAAATGCGAGAACTCGAACTGTGCTTGCGTCAAGGTATGTGTCTTCTACATGCATGGTCTTACTTATGTAGATAATTCTCGTTTCATCAATTGTTTTTGAAAAAACTAGCTAGGCATGCTTCTTTCCTTATCTTCCTGCCCGAGGCTAACTGGTTCTTGTTCTGAAGGGGAGGTTCCCGTGCACCTTGAAGTGCAGTTGCGTCGACTGTGATAATATATTTGGGATCAGAGGGAGTGAGTGTACGGACCACATTCTCCTGTTTCTGTTTTCCTTGTATGATCATACCCGTGTGATCCGTGTCGCTCTGCATGTATAAAGCAGGTGACTCAAGCACTGGACCGAGACCTGCCGCTCCTGAGCTGACGAAACTAGTAACATATGCTTCTTCCTCCTTGAAGCAAACCATATTCTTGAACGCTATACTGTTCTGACTCCCGTAGTTGATCGCGTGTTGCACGTATTTCAGGTCGGTGTTGACGTGCCTGAGGATTACAAGGGGTGCAGATGCGAGAACACGCTATGTAACAGCGCCAAATGTACTTGCTGCAAGGTGTGTCTTCTTGCTGCAAGTGAATTACGAGCTGTTTTCTGTTCAGTTGCTTGTAGAATAAATTTAAGTAGTTCATTCTTGATTAGATCTTCTTCTTATTTGATATCTGAAACTTCACTAGGACCTGAATTTATAATGGTACTTTGCACTGCATACATATGTCTTCTAGAATAAATTTAACTAGTTTATCCTTGAGTAGATTCTACTTCACCGTGCCAAATTGATGACCCTGTTTAGGTAAAAAATAATATTGATCACTCTGTGAAGTTCTAGTCTTGTAGTTGGTGCCTCACAAATCCTCTAGCTCAACTGATTCTTCTTTCGCTGAACCAATTTGATCTTCACTCGTTTTGTTTTGATGATATTTACTGTGGATGAAAATGTGACGTGTGCTAATTGGGAAATTTCGTTAGTTTGAACATGTCTCATATTGTGCATTTCAGCCACCATCAGGCATTGAGCCAGAACAAGCTGATACTAGCAGCATGGCCTGTGAATTGACGCAGATGGCTGCCCCGGGACCTGCTGCTTCTGCGATTCCGCCATTAGCAACATATCCTTCTTCTTCTTTGAAGCAAACCACACATTCATCAACGCTGTGCTGTTCTGACTCCTGTAGTTGAACTAACTGTTGCCGTTGCACGTATCTCAGGAAGGATATGAGGTGAATGATGATTTCGGGGGGGGGGGGGGGGGGGGGGGGGGGGGGTGGGGGTGCAAATGCCCAAGTTCGCAAGCGAGTCCGCACTGTTGAACCCAAACGCCAGAGCTTTCCTGCCAGTCCATCCCGGCGGCAATTACTTGCTCTACACCGCGCCCCAGTCCGGCGAGCTGGGCGCCCAGCACGTGCTCTACGCCGCGCCCCAGGACAGCGAGCTGCACGCCCATCACCTCCTCTACGCCGCGCCACAGTCCGGCGATCTGGGAGCCCAGCACCTGCTCTACGCCGCGCCACAGTCCGGCAATCTGGGAGCCCAGCACCTGCTCTACGCCGCGCCACAGTACGGCGAGCTGCACGGCCATCACCTGCTCTACGCCGCGCCACAGTCCGGCGATCTGGGAGCCCACCACCTGCTCTACGCCGCGCCACAGTCCGGCAATATGGGAGCCCAGCACCTGCTCTACGCCACGCCACAGTACGGCGAGCTGAACGCCCATCACCTGCTCTACGCCGCGCCACAGTCCGGCGATCTGGGAGCCCACCACATGATCCATGATCTGCAGCCTCTTGGGGAGGGCGCCTGCCACATATTCGACACTGCGCCAGGGAGGAGGGTTCGTTCTGTTTGGCGGCAGAATTTGAATGAAGAACTTGGCTTCCTATCCACTTTGCTGAACCAGAGGCGTTCTGTGATAATCGGATTCGACACAGAATACGCTGGGCCTGTACCACTGATGGAGCAAAATGGAGCGCCACAAAGTTCTGCTGAGTGGTACTACAGGCTCCAATCGCTTGTGAACAGCGGAGATGTGCTTCAGTTAGGAATTGCATTGCTTTATGATGATACTACTCCTGCTGTGCCATACATATTTGAGTTCAATATCCATTTTGATGAAAGCCATCGGACCTACAACCCCATGACACTCGAGTTTCTTAAGGAATCAGGTCACATTCTAGAAAGACATACCCGTCCTAATTATTTTGGCAAGGTAGGAGGTATTTGTTTTTTGGTGGAGTCTAAAGGGTGAGTGGTGAAGGATCCATTGTTTCCACGGCAAATCATCAGAATGTAAAAATTTATAAGCAAACTTCAGAAGGAGGCATAAATTCTGGGTCTCAAGATTTTTGACGCCTAAACCACCAGCAGTTTTAGGTGTGCAAACTTTGTCCCAAGCAATCAGACACTGAGCGCCAGAACAGGTGTCTTCGGCAGCCCAAAAGAAAGCCCTTCTTTTTTTATTAAATTTTTCTACGCAGGGAGGAGGGATAAGAAACGAAGACATGAAGTAGGTAGGGAGAGAATCTAGCACAAAGGATAGAAGGGCGAGCCGTCCTCCTTTGTTTAGGAGGTTGGCACACCATCCGGCAAGGTAGTGGTCACTTTTAGAGTAGAGCGGAGAGAAAGCCGATTGTGGAAGTTTGTGGGGTGAGAGCGGTAGTCCTAGATACGTTTGGGGGAAAGTGGATATATCGGTGCCTAAGATTGAGGCCATAACATGGGCATCTTCAGGAGAGACGTTCATAGGGATGAAGGTGGATTTATGATAGTTAATGGTGAGGCCAGTAGCCGCAGCAAAATCGTCTAGGGTTTTCCTAAGTTGGGTTGCAGCTTCTGGGGAAGCTTTGGCAAGGATGAGCGTATCGTCGGCGTATTGGAGGACAACGCAAGGAAGTGTGGGGGAGATGGGGTGAGCAAGGGTGCCTAGAGAAGAGCACTGGATTAGTAGTTGGGGAAGAACGTCGGCGACAGTGTTGAAGAGAAAAGGCGAGAGCGGGTCTCCTTGGCGGAGGCCGTTCCTGCAAGTTATCCAGGGTCCAGGGACACCGTTAAGCATGATCGCCGTTTTGCCGGTAGTTAGAATTTCCCTAATCCAAGCACACCAAAGGGGTGGGAATCCCCGGGCTTCAAGGATTTTTAGAAGGGATTCCCAGGAGATGGAGTCGAAAGCCTTTCTGAAGTCTAGCTTAATGACGATGGTTGGGGCTTTGCGTTTATGACAGCAGTGCAAGAGGTCAGCAACGTAGACAAAGTTTTCAGAGATGCAGCGTCCGGAGATAAATCCTGTCTGGTCCTGATTTACAAGGAGGGGGATGAAGGGTTTTAGTCTATTAGTAAGGACTTTGGCAATGATCTTGATTGTGCAATTTTGAAGAGAGATTGGTCGGAAAGCATCAGGGGTGCGAGCGGACTCCTTTTTAGGGAGGAGAACGATGTGAGCCCTATTAATGCAGGCCGTGTCTGTGGAAAGGCTGTGGAAATCACGGAGCAGCTTGAAGACTGAAGATTTAACCACATGCCAAAATTTGCGGTAGAAGCCCGGCCCAAAGCCATCAGGCCCCGGGCTTGCTTCCTTATTCATGGAGAAGACGGCGTCGGTAATTTCTTGCTCAGAGAAGGGGGTGTCTAGGTGGCGGAGAGCAGGAATGTGCATGGGATAAATCTGATCTAGGGGGAAACGGCAGATAGTAGGAGAAGTAGTTCCTAAGAGGTTAGTGTAGAAGTTAGTAAGAATTTCGCTCTTCTGTTCATGAGGTGTGAATTCTGTTCCGTTGTGCTCGATGATGGAGATTTTGTTATGCCTCATTCTGATAGTGGCAGAGGTGTGGAAAATTTTTGTGTTCTCATCTGCTTCGATCGCGGCCCTAACCTTCCCGCGTTGTTTCCAGAAGGCAACTTTTGCTTGGACAGTGCGGTGAAGAATCGAGATAACCGTTTTGCGAAGCAGAAGCTCGTTTGGGGATAAGAGTCTGAATTCTTCAAGAAGGTCAAGGATTGAGATGACGATTTTACAATTTTCTTCCCTGGCATGGATTGGGACGGTAGATTTTTTCCATCGTTTGAGGTTAGTTCGAGTTGATTTTAGAGTCCGGGAAATGGCGAGCGCACCGTTTGAATTTTGATGGGCCGAGGCCCAAGATTGGTTGATGCAGGCCCGACCAGAGGGGATGGTGGCCCAAGCATTTTCAAACCTAAAAATGGCAGGGCGGGGAACGTGAGTTTGGATTGAGATGATCAGGGGGACATGGTCGGAGATATATCGAGAGAGGGAGGAGACAGAAGAGTTGGGGAAGGTGGAGTTCCATGGGATGTTTATGAACACCCGATCAAGGCGCTCAAGGGTGGGGCAGTCTCTGTTATTGGACCAAGTGTAAGCTCTGTCAAGGAGAGGTAGCTCGATCAGCGCTAGTTGGTTAATTGTATAGTTGAACAGGTCAGCCTCCGCAAATCTAAAGGATTGGTTATTTTTATCCGAGGGAACACGCATGAGATTGAAGTCACCGAGTAGCATCCAAGGACAATTGGGGGGTGGTGTGATTGTGTGCAGGTGATGAAGGAAATCTTTTTTAAGATTGTGATCCGTTGGGGCGTAAACGTTTGTAATGTAGAGAGGGTCAGGCGAGGCAAGGCAAGTAACGACCGAGGTGAGTGTGAACTTTGCTACGGTCGTTCATACTAGATGGTTATCATCTCCCCCCCAATCAGTTGCAGTACCTACAGGTTCTGCATGAAACTGTGCCACGGTTTTATGATGTGCGGGTCCTCGCTCTTAAGATTTTGGGGATGGATAGCAAAGGATTGAACTTGAAAAAACTTGGAAAAACTCTTCACCTTGACCGACTTGGGCGAGCCCATGGAAGCGCCTCCGATGCGTTGTTGACACTTGATTGTTTCTTGGACATAAGGAGAAGATTTGGGGCTCAAATACGCCCACTTGTTGGCATTCTGTGTGGCTTATTTGCAACTGAACATCCCGTCAGGTCTGCATCTTGTCTCGGTTCAGAAAATGTTGAGATTGTTGAAGTTTGGAAGAACAATTTCAATGAGCAAGCTTCCTTTATGCTAAGTTCCATCCAGAGTAATTTCACCATTGTCAGCATTCATGTAACATCCGAAGTTGATGAGCAGTTTCAGGAACCCAATGGTGATCCATATCCAAAATTCCGAAGTTTACTGCATGCTGTTGTAACAGCCAAAATCAGCATTGCGTTGGGAAGCATTAATAGGCAGCTGACAGGAGGCAAAGTTTGTAAATTCAACGTCTGTTTTGGCGACGAGCCACAGCCACAGGCTGAAGGAATGGATCACATTCCCGCAGATAAATTTCGTTTGGTGCTTATGTCGCATATATCAGGACAAGGAAACATCACCTGGGTTACATTCCGTGGAGCATTGGCCATCGCATGCATATTGCGCACTATCAGTCCACTCCCACCTTATGGCGAAGAGTATTTACTCTGGAGGTCTTCAGTGTTTCCTGATCTGTATGATCTTGGAATTCTAGCCAAACATGATAGAATCACATTGGAGAAACTCTGCGAAGAATTCTCAGTTAGAGGTCAAAGGAGTGGCGGTGAGAAGGAACACGAGGCTGTTCTAATGATCAGGTGTTTTCTTCATATCCTTGATTGTGGTGAATCTGCTGAAACTGTGAAGTGTAGAGGCCGTTTGCTTTCCTAATCTCTTGTCGAATTTCAGCATGATCTCTTGAAAGAAAAGCTTCAGAAACTTCCCAGATTGGAAGGTGCTGAAGAAACGCATGATTGTTTAATGATCTGCATTCATCTTCCGATCTTTAAACAAACAAAATTTGTGTTGTTTTATGGTGTTCCAAATTCCAGCGGTAGTACCGCTGGGTTAAGCGGTACTACCGCTCGAGAGCTGCCGCCACCGCTACCGCCAGAATGGCCGTCTGACGCACTTGTCCGGTACCGACTGGTACCGCTGGCGGTACCGCCGCCGGTACCGCTGAGGTGGGAAGAGACGAACCAGCCCACCCCAGCGGTAGTACCGCTGGGTTAAGCGGTACTACCGCCGAGGTGGGATTGATTCCGGGTTGGACTGCAGCCGACCTAGGGTTTGATGCTTCTATATATTCCTCTTGTAAGCCGCCGTTTTGGGGTAAGCCACACATTGTAAACCCACGGCGTTTGTAACCTCACCCGATATAGTGAAGTATTGCTGGCTGGCGCCCGTGGTTTTTTCCTCTCCTTTGTTTGGAGAGGTTTTCCACGTTAAAATCTCGTGTCCCCTTTGGTTTGATCGTTCCGCTCTTCGTCGTTTCTTTGCTATCGTTTACAACAAGTGGTATCAGAGCCCTGTTTCAGATCTGTTT
Source organism: Poa pratensis (assembly GCA_947311845.1). Classification (NCBI taxonomy): domain Eukaryota; kingdom Viridiplantae; phylum Streptophyta; class Magnoliopsida; order Poales; family Poaceae; genus Poa; species Poa pratensis. The sequence continues at coordinate 49,216,860 of CAMZMU010000038.1, forward strand.
TCAGATTAGGGTTTTGGATGGCATCGATGAAGTTCGATCTACCGGCGCTGGACTACAAGACGAGATTTTCGCTGTGGCAGGTCAAGATGCGTGCGATCCTCGCACAGTCCAATGATCTTGACGAGGCGCTGGAGAAATTCGGCGACAAGGATGCGGCGGCATGGACCGCCGATGAGAAGCGGAAAGACCGTAAGGCTTTATCGCTTATTCAACTTCATCTATCTAATGATATTCTGCAAGAAGTACTCCAGGAGAAAACCGCAGCGGCACTGTGGGCTAAGCTGGAGTCGATCTGCATGTCCAAAGATCTCACCAGCAAGATGCATGTGAAGATGAAGTTGTTCACGCACAAGTTGCAAGAAGGTGGTTCGGTAATGAATCACTTATCGATCTTTAAGGAGATCGTTTCTGACCTAGTGTCGATGGAGGTAAAGTACGATGATGAAGATCTAGCACTTTTACTTCTATGCTCGCTGCCAAATTCCTTTGCAAATTTTCGTGATACCATACTGTTAAGCCGTGATGAACTAACCACCGCGGAAGTATATGAGGCCCTGCTTGCCAGGGAAAAGATGAAAGGTATGGTACAGAAAGAGGAGTCGTCGTCCTCCAAGGGCGATGCTTTGCAGGTCCGAGGGAGGCCTGAGCAGCGAGATAACCACTACCACAACAACAACAGAGACAAGAGCAAGGGTGACAGAGGTCGCTCAAAGTCTAAAGGCCGTGACAAGTTCTGCAGGTATTGTAAGAAATCTAATCATGTCATTGATGATTGTTGGAAGTTGCAGAACAAGGAGAAAAGAAAAGGTACTTACCAACCGAAAAATAATGAAGGTAATGATACCGGTGAGGCTTCTGTTGTTGATGGTAGTTCTGATGGCGATGCCTAGCTGTTTTAGCTGCATGTGTTTCTCGTCAGGATGAATGGATTCTAGATACTGCATGTTCTTTTCATATTTGCTGTAACAAAGATTGGTTCAGTTCTTATGAGTTAGTGCAGACTGGAGATTTCGTGCGTGTGGGGAACGACCAGCAATGCAACATTGTTGGCGTTGGTTCCGTTCAGGTCAAGACACATGACGGTATGACACGCACGCTGACGGGAGTGAAACACATACCAACCATGGCAAGAAATTTGATCTCGCTCAGTACCCTTGACTGTGACGGGTACAAGTACAAAGGAGGAAATAAACTCCTAAAGGTATCAAAAGGTTCTCTCATAGTTATGGTTGGTGATATGAATTCTGCTAAGTTATATGTTCTTAGAGGTAGCACGTTATCTGGTACTGTTGCTGCTGTTTCTCATGATGACGCTAGTAAAACTAACCTTTGGCATAAGCGTCTTGGACATATGAGTGAACTTGGTATGGCAGAATTGATCAAGAGAGACTTGCTGCAAGGATGCAGTTTGGGTAAGATGCAGTTCTGTGAACACTGCATTTTCGGTAAGCACACAAGAGTTAAGTTTAATGCTTCTGTCCACACCACCAAAGGTACACTTGATTATGTACATGCTGATGTTTGGGGGCCATCTCGTAAGCCCTCTTATGGTGGTGCTCGTTATATGCTTACCATTATTGATGATTACTCTAGAAGAGTTTGGCCTTATTTCATGAAAAATAAGGATGATACGTTTGCTGCTTTTAAAGAGTGGAAAGCTATGATTGAAAGGCAAACAGAAAGGAAGGTGAAATTACTTCGTACTGACAATGGTGGCGAATTTTGTTCGAATGCCTTTAATGATTATTGCAGGAAAGAAGGCATTGTCAGGCACCTCACCATCCCGTACACGCCTCAGCAGAATGGTGTAGCGGAGCGGATGAACAGGACCATCATCTCCAAGGCTCGCTGCATGATCTCCAACGCTCGCATGAGTAAGCGTTTTTGGGCTGAGGCGGCTGCCACCGCCTGCTACTTGATAAACAGGTCACCATCTATTCCCCTCGACAAGAAAACTCCCATTGAGGTATGGTCAGATTCTCCTGCTGATTATTCACAACTTAAAGTTTTCGGCTGCACTGCTTATGCTCATGTTGATAATGGAAAGTTAGAGCCGAGAGCTATTAAGTGTGTGTTCATTGGTTATGGTTCGGGTGTAAAAGGATACAAGTTATGGAATCCCGAAACTAGCAAGGCATTTATGAGCAGGAGTGTTGTTTTCAATGAATCTGTTATGTACTTTGATAAGTTGTCCTCAGATGTTTTGCCAGATTTTTCTGAGGAGCAGGTTCGTGTCGAGGTGGAGCACTCTGTTGAAAAGGAAAATGTCACTGTTGACAATGATGGTGCTGCTACTTCAGATGATTCTGATCCTGATTCTGCTGGTTCTGATGATTCTGATTCTTCTGATTCTGATAATAATAATGTTCAGAACTCACCCCCTGTTTTGCAGCCACAACAGTCTATTGCTGCTCGTAGGAACAGGAGGAATTGTGGTCCTCGACCACGTTTAATTGAAGAGTGTAACATTGTTGATTATGCTCTGAGTTGTGCAGAACAGGTGGAGCACGGACATGAGCCGTCCACCTATACTGAAGCTATTGGTTCCGGTGACCGCGAGAAGTGGCTTGCTGCTATGCAAGAAGAAATGCAGTCACTCGATAAGAATGGCACATGGGAAGTTGTGCGCTTGCCTAAGAAAAAGAAGGCAGTCCGCTGTAAGTGGATCTTCAAGAGAAAGGAGGGTTTATCTCCTAGCGAGCCTCCGAGGTTTAAGGCAAGGTTAGTTGCAAAAGGCTTCAGTCAAATTCCAGGTGTTGATTATAATGATGTTTTCTCTCCAGTTGTTAAGCATAGTTCAATTCGTACATTCTTTGGTATTGTTGCTATGCGTGATCTTGAGCTTGAGCAGTTAGATGTAAAGACTGCGTTTCTGCATGGAGAGTTGGAGGAGGAGATATACATGGACCAGCCAGAAGGGTTCATAGTGCCGGGTAAGGAGGATCTTGTGTGTAAGTTGAAAAGGTCCTTGTACGGTTTGAAACAATCTCCTCGTCAGTGGTATAAAAGGTTTGATTCTTTTATGTTGTCACATGGCTTTAAGAGGTCTGAATTTGATAGCTGTGTGTACATTAAGTTTGTTAATGGATCACCTATATACCTGTTATTATATGTTGATGATATGTTGATTGCTGCCAAGAGCAAGAAAGATATCGCTGCTCTGATGGCTACGTGTTGGTGAACCCCAAGAGGAAGGTTATGATGTAGACAGCAGAAGTTTTCCCATGAATAATCTACCCAAGGTTATCAATCCAGTAGGACTTGACGATCAATTGGAAGGTTGTTGATGTTGACTCCCCCTGGCGCTAGGGAGCTTGCACCAACGTGGAATCTGCACAGACACAAACCAGAACTTTGCCCAACACGAAACAGAGAGGTTGTCAATCTCTCCGGTCTTGCAGAAACAAAGAGTTAAACGTATGGTGTGGAAAACAGCAGGAAAAACAGCAAGTAACAGGAAACAGATGATTGCAGCAGGTTGTGTAAACAGTATGAGGAAATTGGACCAGGGTCCACAGTTCACTAGTGGTGTCTCTCTCAGAACAGATAACTAGCATGTTGGGTAAACAAATTACAGCTGGGCAATTGACAAATAGAGAGGGCATAACAATGCAATACATGCCAAGATGTCTACTATGAAATCTAGTTGGGCATTACAACAAAGTACATAGACCGTTATTCCAACCGCATCTATGCCTAAATAATCCACCTTCAAGGCAGCATCCGCATCCTGTTCAGTATTAAGTTGCTAACAACAGATTATTGCATGAAGTAAAGTGTGTAATGTAATCAATACAAGTGCCCTTTGACACTGCACCAATGTTTTATCCCTAGTAGCAACAACACATCTACCATCTTAGACCTTTCTGTCACTGATCCAGATATCTAGAGACTGAACCCACTATCGAGCATAAATACCCCCTCTTGGAGTCACAAGCATCTACTTGGCCAAAGCATCTACTAGCAACGGAGAGCATGCAAGATCAAGAGCACATAGATAAACAACTTGAATAAACATGGTATCAATATTCATCGGATCCCAGCAAACACAACATCTAGCATTACAATAAGATGATCTTAATCATGTTAGGCAGCTCACAAGATCTAAACATGGAGGCACAAGGTAGAGAGACAACCATCTAGCTACTGCTATGGACCCGTAGTCCAGGGGTCGACTACTCACGCATCACTCCGGAGGCAGGCATGGTGATGTAGAGCCCTCGGTGATGATCTCCCCTCCGGCAGGGTGCCGGGAAGAGCTTCAGAACTCCTCCGATCTGAGATTGACGATGACGGCCGCGACGGAACTTTTCGTGGAATATGATCGACCGTAATAGGGTTTTCGCGTCGCGGAGAATATATAGGCGAAGAGGCGGCGTCGGTGGCCGAGGGGGGCCACCACGCCATAGGGGGGCGCGGGCCCACCCTGGGCCGCGCCCTAGTGTGGCGTGGCCCCCTGGTGGGTCTGCTCCGACTCCCCTTTGGACTCCGTGATCTCCTCGTGATATTATTGACGATGTCTTTTGTTTCGTCCAATTCCGAGAATATTTCCTTAATAGATTTTCTGAAACCAAAAACAGCTGAAAACAGGGAACTGGCACTGTGCCATCTTGTTAATAGGTTAGTCCCAGAAAATGCATAAAAATGATATGAAGTGTAACCAAAACATGTAGCAATTGATATAATAACAGCATGGAACATCAAAAATTATAGATACGTTTGAGACGTATCAAGCTCTCAAGTCACAGTTGAGTAGCGAGTTTGAGATGAAGGATCTTGGTGCTGCTAAGAAAATTCTAGGTATGGAGATTACCCGTGACAGAAATTCTGGTTTGTTGTTTCTTAGTCAGCAAAATTACATTAAGAAAGTTCTTCATCGTTTTAACATGCATGATGCAAAGTCTGTTAGTACTCCTATTGCTCCTCACTTTAAATTGTCAGCTGAACAATGTCCTAGTACGGATGAGGATTTTGAGTACATGTCTAGAGTTCCATATTCTAGTGCTGTTGGTTCTTTAATGTATGCGATGGTTTGCTCACGTCCAGATTTATCATATGCTATGAGTTTGGTTAATAGATATATGGCTAATCCTGGTAAAGAACATTGGAAGGCTGTTCAGTGGATTTTCAGGTACCTTCGCGGCACATCCAATGCTTGCCTGAAGTTTGGCAAGACTGATGAGGGACTCGTAGGCTATGTGGATTCAGATTTTGCTGCCGATTTGGATAAGAGGAGATCCCTCACAGGTTATGTGTTCACGCTTGATGGTTGTGCCGTGAGTTGGAGGGCAACGTTACAATCTGTTGTTGCCCAGTCTACCACTGAAGCAGAGTACATGGCTATTGCTGAAGCATGTAAAGAATCGGTTTGGCTGAAAGGTTTGTTTGCTGAGCTTTGTGGAGATGATACTTGCATTAACCTGTTTTGTGATAGTCAGAGTGCTATTTACCTTACCAAGGATCAGATGTTCCATGAGAGAACAAAGCACATTGACGTCAAATACCATTATGTGCGTGATGTTGTTGCAAAAGGTAAGCTGAAGGTATGCAAGATAAGTACTCATGATAATCCTGCTGATATGATGACAAAGCCAGTTCCTGTTACTAAGTTCGAGCTTTGCTCGGGCTTAGTTGGTATCACTGTCTAGCCCAAGAGGCTATTTGGCGCCGAAGGTGTTTTCTTTGTTGTTTTCAGGGTGAAGGTTCTCTTTCATGCTACAAGATGGAATTTGTCTCAAGGTGGAGTGTTGTTTTATGGTGTTCCAAATTCCAGCGGTAGTACCGCTGGGTTAAGCGGTACTACCGCTCGTGAGCTGCCGCCACCGCTACCGCCTCCGCTACCGCCAGAATGGCCGTCTGACGCACTTCTCCGGTACCGACTGGTACCGCTGGCGGTACCGCCGCCGGTACCGCTGAGGTGGGAAGAGACGAACCAGCCCACCCCAGCGGTAGTACCGCTGGGTTAAGCGGTACTACCGCCGAGGTGGGATTGATTCCGGGTTGGACTGCAGCCGACCTAGGGTTTGATGCTTCTATATATTCCTCTTGTAAGCCGCCGTTTTGGGGTAAGCCACACATTGTAAACCCACGGCGTTTGTAACCTCACCCGATGTAGTGAAGTATTGCTGGCTGGCGCCCGTGGTTTTTTCCTCTCCTTTGTTTGGAGAGGTTTTCCACGTTAAAATATCGTGTCCCCTTTGGTTTGATCGTTCCGCTCTTCGTCGTTTCTTTGCTATCGTTTACAACAATTTGATCATGTGCTCTGTGAATGGGCCTGGCTGGCTGTAGCCGAGAAGTTTGCTAAAACTGTCATTTTCTTTTTTTCTCTCGGTGATGAGGCTACTTAACCCTGATGTAGGTAACCAAATTTACTGGGATGATGTGTTGTTTCGTTTCATTTGAAATGGAACAAAGAGAGAGCCTATTTTTCTAAAAACAATTGTTTGGTGAGGAAGTGTGTAACAGGGTAAATCCCCTGCTGAACCTCGGCTGGGACAGAGTGTTGTCTCCAAAAGGAATCAAATGCAATGTCAAGTGGTGTATTTGAATGCACATGAGGCATATCAGAACGTGTTGCACTAAGAAGCTGAAGCTTTCCTCGAGTGAGGGACTGCAGTATGCACGACAATGGGGGTGCATGTGTCCTGCTACTGTAGCATTCAGGCTATTGTCGTTTTTTTTTAGTTAGCCGTAGAGTGTTTCTTCAGTTAGCAGAATAGCAGATTCAGCAGTTTGTAGATTTCTCAACTCGTTATTATTATTTTTTTTTTTTGAGGAAAGGATCTGACCCATATATTCAGGAAGCTGAGTACAAATTATAAGGAGGTCCAACAAAGAAAAGAAATTACAAAGGAACCCTGCAATTAGCACAAAGCACCCCGAGCCTCCTGGAAAGATCACGATCAGATCCACCACCACGCTCCCTGCAATTTGCTTGCATCTCATCACAATTTTCCTCTTGTCACTGCCTGTAGACAGAACAGGCTCTTGCAGGTTAAGACAGTGTAGGAGATCACCGAGTTGCCGTTGTGCAGTTTGCGACAGTGACAGTAGTAGATCAAATTCCCATATGCCCGGCAACCGGCGGTCGATTTGATGCAGTACTGGTTGCAACATCTCCTTCCAGATCTTGCTCATAGATAGAGGTAATCCCAGATTTGTTATTCAAGGACACGCAACCAAGAGTTGCGGTCATCTCATTAAGCTTGGAGCAGAAGGTCTTTTACAAGATCAAATACATACGGCCACGCCGTCCGCAAACACACACGCACGCCTACTCCTCGCGCTGTTCTGCTGTCTTTCTCGCTTCTGTCCACACAGCCAGCTCTTCACAAGTTTTCCTCACGAGTACATCCATGGTTATTTCCTTACCCTGGGGCGTTTCGCTCTAGCCAGATTCTCCGCATACCTGCAATCATCAAGGTAGCAGTAATCTTCTGTTGTTTGCCCTTCGGACTTGCCAGTGCAGATAATTCAAAGTTTGAGCTATTGTGTTTCCTGTTGCTGAATCCATGTTGAATTAGTGTGCTCTTGTGATAAATGACTGAATCCGGTGAACACCTCCAGGACGGTTTTTGGCAAAAGAGGCCTGCTCTAATGAACCCTTGGGGATAAGCAGCGTGTCCATGAACCCTTGCTGTTGCTGAAGAGAGGGTGCTGCAGAAGATCACTGTTATAAAGCCCGACGAAACAACTGCTGCTGCAGGACATCTACTGTCAGGTTGAAAAGATACGGGGAAAACACCTGGTCGCCGTCTGATGCCATCCAGTGAAGTGTGCGAGCTGCCTCTACTCGGGCCATCGACACCGTGACTGCCGAGTGCCGCAACCGCAATACCTGCTCCAGCTCTCCATCGACGTTCACGCCGCGGTCGCCCGTCCCTTCCCCCTCCTGCCGGACGGTATGACATTCCTGGGTGCTCCCGCGACCAGGCGGAAGGAGGACACGGCGTTCGTCGCCACACCCTACGACCTCGACCGGGCGTGCATCGACTGGGACTGGGAGAGCAAGCTTCGCCTGCGCGCTTCAGACCTGATGGTGAGCAAGCACTTCCCGCTAATGCGCTGACATCCCGACTTCAGGGCATCGTCGAGGGTGCGGCCGCCTGTCGCCTTGGTGTCTTGCAACGGTGGATGGAATGCCTCATAGCTCGGCTTTCGTCCACCCGCTCCCATTCCGCCGCTTCGGCGCGACGATGATGTGGCCCGGGGCAAAGACACCGGGCTGGCACTTTCGGCGCGCTCGCGCAGCCGGCACTGTGGGGGCTGACAACGAGTAGCAGGAGGACAGCCTCGCTTGATCGCTCCCGCCACCGCGACGGGCGCAGCCGTTCTCGGCACGGACCGTGAGCCCAGTCGCTACCGACGCCGGGGTGACGACGAAGAGCCACCGACTTGTGGAACGTGCCAGCTCCCACTGCCGTTCCTCGACAAGGGCGCCCAGCGTGGGCAGTCACAATTGTTGACCGCGCGCAGGAGCGTTCTCCCCGTCATCGCTCTCGGGGCCACGAGCGCTCTGGCCGTCAGCATCAGTCCATGGGCGCATCCCTGCCGCCGGTCGTCACCCCTTTGCCTTCGGCTGGCTCCACTCCCCTGGCTGTCGCCGGCGTGACCAGGTTGCCCTCGCCAGAGCCCGTGCTCTCGGAGCCGAGGTCGCCTCCCATCTCCAAGATCTCTTTCGGGCTATGTTGCCGGTCATCGTGATTACCGGCCCTTTGTCGCACGCGTTTAAGCATTAATGATACACTGATTTTCGGCGATTGAACAATTAGTATGGAAAAAATGCCGCTAAATGTTTGGATCATTGCCGACAATTTTGGAACTGCCGGACGCATAACAGCCACATTTGCGCAATACTCCCGTTAATGGATTGACCTTTTGCAAAAAAAAAAAACATTGGAAAGAGTTCAATTGTTCAAAGAACTATCAGCCACCTCTAAATAAAAAATAAAAACTATCAGCCACCTCTCACACTCGGTGACTTGGCGAACGTAAGAGTCACCGAGCGACTTAGCCTCATCATCTGCCGTCCATTTTAGATCCGACGTACCGACGTAAATAATCGGCTCAAATTTAAAGTCAAACATACAAACTGTTTAGAAAAGGTGAAACAATTCCAGTAAAGAAAAATAAGTTTGCTGTGTATTCTGGACAATTTCCATCCCTTTCGTTGTATGCTAAAAAAGTTATGTATTCACAAAACATTGCCCAAGTTAATTAAAAATTTATGAGAATACCCTTCAAAATTATTTTCACCCACCAAATATTTTTCATTTTTTCTAAACAATTTTTATTTTTTGCTTTAAATTTTGAGACGATCTTGTACGACGGAATGTAATGGACGACAGATGATGAGGCTAAGTCGCTCGGCGACTTCGGCTCACCAAGTCAAGGATGTTGGGTTCGCATCCTCTTGCTCTCGTGATGCTCTGTCACCACATGACGCACCTGCTGTTGCCGGCCCTTTCCCACGTCGACGTACACTTGCGAGGCCTTTCCCCGGTCTCTGCAGCGGATTCCACTACCGCCTCAACCCCTCTCCGGTCTCAAGCATGTGCCCGCGGCTAACCCCTAGTATCGGGTTTGGCAAGGTCACCATTCGCGCATCACCGCACTTCTAGCTGCGCCTCTAGCCGTCTACGGCTCCCTCCTGTATCCGGACTAAGCTTAAGTGACTTTGCTTGTCAAGGGCACCAAGAGAAAGTCACCATCTTCAACCGTTCATATGAGATCTAATGTACGAGATTGATCCAAATTCGTGGCCAAAAATTTCAAAGTGTTCAGAAATTTTGTTCAAAAATTAGTATATCATAAACATTTTGTTTTGTATTCTTAGAAAGTTTCAATTCATTTAGATGATTAATTTGTGAGAAAATAGTTTTTTTATGGATTGAAACATAACAAGCTATTTATTCACAAACCAACCAAATGGATTTTTGAAAAAACTTTTGAGCGCTTTACTTTAAAGTTGTCAAATAAATCTATTTCTGTTGTTAGATTGAATGTGGAGGGAGCTTTAAAGCACGAAGTACGTCCATGGTCGGCACAACGTACACTGGGGTCACCATGTACTTCCACTCGACGACGCTAATGTTGTATTTTTTTCAAGAAATGGCCCCTATTAAAAACTAGTACAACCAAGTCTGGCCCTGCTAAACAACAGCCAAATCTGGCCCCTCGTTCGACGCCAAGAAACATGGAGCGAGAATGTCAAAAAAAAAAAAAAAAAAAAGAAACATGGAGCGAGATTAGCCTGTAAGTGGACACGGGCTCTACACGGCGCCGCCAGCCCATCCCACTTATTATCGTTAACTGCACACAGCAGGTAAGAGAAAATCACGGACACCCACGGCACGTCCGCTACCACCGCCACGCCGTTTCGAGGCTCGCGCGTACGCGCGCACGCGCTGCGCGGAGGACGCCACCGGCAACTGCGGCACCTCACTGGTCGAGTTCACGCTCGATGGATCTGGCGGCATGGACTTCTTCAACGTCAGCCTCGTCCACGCCAACCTCACCATGCTCGTCGTTCCGCAGGGTGCGGGTGCTGTTGCCGCCGCCGCGGCCAATTCCACGGGCGGGCCCAAGTGCGTGGCCATCGGCTGCCTCGTGGACCTGAACGACGCGTGCTCCGATCCATGGCCTTGGCGGCTTGGCGCCCGAAGAAAATTTCCCCCCTCCGCTCCTCATCTCTGTCCACGTCCATCACATCCGGCGAGATCCATGGGGACCAGCTGGCGGCCGGCGAGGTCCATGGGATCCGCGCGCGTCCGGTGAGGTCCACGGGACCAGCGCACGGCCAGAGAGGTCCGTGGGGAGTCGCACACGCGCCTCCGGCCGCCGGACCAGCGAGGTCCTTGGGAAGCCGCAGATGTCGGCGAGGTCCACGGAGAGACTGGGCGCTGTTGGCGAGCTGATACTAGCCGTGCGTACTGCTGCTCGTGCGCCACCATCAGCGTCAGGTTGGACGAGTTCAAGTAAGAAAGATCTCCATCGAGCGGCTGCTTGAGTCCAGACCAGGTGGCACTTCGGCATCATGTGCTACACGGACGCGAAGCTCGAGTTTCCACGGCCCGCCGGCCCTTCTTGAAATATGGCGTCGCCGCCGATGACCAGCTCCATATGACGACGAGGTTGGTGCTGGCGCGAACCGTTGGTGATGACTGATGCGACGGCCACCTTATGCACCGACGAACCTTGCGTCGAGCATCCGCCGAGCGCCCGAGCGGCGCCACGCAGATGTGCCCTGGGCGAGCCGCTTTTTTTTGGAGTTCACAGGTAGAGATATACGTATTCTTGTACTACATCACAGATCACTGTGACATAAACATTTTTTTTAGATAAAGAGCTTTATTACTCAAAGTTTAAGTATTACATCCAGACTTTGCATAACAAATGCACATAGCCGCAATCCAAACGAAACCGTGACATAAACATGGCGTTAAAAAAAAAAGATACGTATAAAGTGGAAACGCACAAGCAGCTGTACTGAGTTGTGGAACTGGAAACAGGTTAGGTACGGAATCTCCAATTGAATTCCACGATTTCGGCCTGAAATAATGGCTACCGAACGACCTCTTATTAGTGCGGAATATTGGCACTCGAAAGTGTACTCAAACTCACGAGTACAGGGCGGCTGCCAGAAAAAACGAAATTGATGCCAATGCAATCATGCTAGCTGGATATATATTACTGCAAAGCTTTGTTTGAGCACGGTTGAAGAAAACATTTTGTGGCAATCATGCTTATGCCCATAATGCATGAATGCTTTGTTTGAGGGTGTAGTGCGAGCATGGTCACTGGACACGACAGGCTTGTGGCTGAGCTCGTGCACCACGGAATGGCCGCTAGTTTCTTGTGGTGCCGAAGCCGTGCAGAGGTCCCTGGATTCTCGACTCAACGAACGACTTGTCATCCCTAGCTAACACAATGTAAAATTATTTGCCCATGATATGTGGTAACCAACATTTCTGGCACGAATCGGGGAGATCGACGCCGACGGATTCTGAATTTCTGACATCGATCAGCTGCTGGATGCGCACCAAGAGAAATCTGTCAGGCAGAGCCGAGACGAACCTGACGCAGAACCCAGGCACATCAAATCATTACGCCGCTCCGTTTGGACGTTTAGAAATTGGCTTCAAATAGCGCGCGAAGGAAGCTCGCATTATTGTCACTCATCTCCCTAACCCCTTTGGATTGCTTACAAGCAAGAGCATCTCTAGTCGGGACGCCCAAATGGCCGCCCAAAGGCCTTTCGGACAGGCCCTTTGAGCGCTGTCCGGAAGGCCTGACGCATTTGGGCGCCCTGACTCCCCACTCGCGCCGACCAAAAAACATTTGTAAAATACGAACTTAGGCAAATTTCATTCAAATTTTAGGAACTTTTACATATTTGAACGAAATTTTAAAAACTAAAACCCTAATTCTACTGGTAGCGGCTGTTGAGCCTAGTAGGGGTCCTTCTCCTCCTCCTTCACGCTGTTGGTTCCTGCGCCGCCGTCGTCCTCCTTCTTGACGCGGCTAGGGCCAGGTGCGTCGCCGGTGAGGTCGACGAACGGCACCCCAGTTTCCTGGGTGTGCATGTACGCCGACCAGGCGCAGGCGCTCTGCGCGTCCATGGGCGGCACGTCGTTGAGCGACGCGGCCTCCGCCTGCCGGAGGAGCTCCTCCTCGTCGTGGACCTCCTGCGCCGCCTTCAGCTCGGCGTAGAGCGACGCCGCCTGCGACGTCCCGGGCTCCGCCTTCACCTTCATGGGCTCCGTCTTCGGCGTGAGCAGCCCGCCGGCGCGGGAGCGGGAGGAGGAAGAGGACGCCCATGATGAGGACGCCTGCGACGATGCCGACGTCGAGCGCGAGGAAGATGGCGGCGAGAGCCGCCGCGCCCACACGTGCGCTGGCGGCGCCGGAGGAGGAGGCGCCGCGTAGTAGGAAGGCGCCGCCGGCCACTCTAGCAAGGAGCCGCCGGCGGCGATGTGGTCCATGACGTTCTGGAGCGTGCGGTGCGGCACGCTCCAGAACGCCTCGCGCCCGGCGGCGTTCTTGTCCCTGGGCACCGGGCCGGGGCCCTCCCACCTGTTCATCTCCTCCTCGTAGAGGCGCCTGAACGCCTCCTCGTAGCGGGGGGCGCTGCCCGGGTCCTCCGGGTTCCAGTGCGGGTCGTCGCGCTCCTCCTGCGTCAGCTCACGCCAGAAGTGCATGACCTGCGCGCCGGGGAAGTCTTTGTTGGCGCGGGTGAGCGGCTTCGCCACCGGGATGCCGCGCACGGAGATCCCGTACCGATGCCCGACGCGCATGTTGGGCGGCACGGGGTACCCGTTCTCCGCGAGCGTCTCCGACTGCTCGCGGAGAAGGGTGCGCGGCGCGAAGCCGTTCGCCGCCGCGCCTCCCCTGCGTCGGTAGTTCCCGGCCATGGCGGCGGTGGTTTGTGGTTAGCACAGAAGGAGGCGAGGGAGAGAGGAGAGCGGCGAGTGAGGCGAGCGAGCGCGGGGCCATCGCCTTTTATTGCCACCGGAGAGCGGTGGCCGCATTTACGCCGTCGCCTCGAAAAGGCGCGCCGTGCATTCACTCCGGCCAGCAGTCGAGGCGACGGCTCACTGCCGTCTGCGCCGGGCAGTGAAACCGAGGCGGCACGCGCCTTTGACGACGACCGCCGCTTCGCCGCTTAGTGTTTCACTGCCAGGCGTGGCCCGCGCGTCGGGGGCGGCAGTTTCGTTGTGTCCGGGGCCGCCCCAAGTTGAGGGTGTGGGCTGGGCGTGCCAGACACAAAACTGGGCCGCGCCGGACAAAAATCAGATTTGGGCGGCGCGAGTGGGGAAAAAGGTGTCTGGCACGCCCCAAAGGCCTTTGGGCGGCCATTTGGGCGCCCCGACTGGAGATGCTCTAAGCTTCGCCAACACAAGCTTATCTAGCTCCAGCTGACCTGTCACCGGCCGGCCGGCGATGGAAGCCCCGCTCCTCCTCCCCGTCTCCACCGCCGCGTGTTCCTCCAGCATCACCGCCGAGGACACGGCTGCTGTCGACGTGTCCCGCTCCCGACCACGTCCTCCTCCCCTTCGGCACGTAGCATCGCCGCCCGCTACCTCGCCATCATCCTCGTCGCCTTCGTCTCCATGTTCGCGCACCACGAGGTATCCAAGGGCTTCCACATCGACGTCGTCAGCGCCGCGATGCAGGGAACCGTCGCGGGCCGCCAGTTTGACCTCCTCTTCGTCTCCAATAGCCGCGCCGAGCGTGTCCTCCACCGCGCCAGTCGCGCCGTCGAGGAGGCGCTCTTCATTGTGGTCATATTCCATAAAGGCAATATAGATCCTGGGATTTAGACCTGCAATAGTAAAAACAATCAGCACTACTTCCTTGTGAACATGATTGGTGTCCCGAACGAACGGTTCCCATCCTAAGCCGTGCAAGCGGGTCGTCTTTCGTCTTTTGGTCATATAAACGGTGTATGTTTTCTCAATAGCATGAAACACCATAGTGTCGCCTACTACTCGGTTGAACGCTTCCCGGCCATTGCACGATACAACCTGTGCAACATAAATATGATAAGCGGTATTATACAGTACTCCATCCGTCTTAAAATATAAGTCGCCGTTTAATTCCGCTGGTCAACGCCGTGTAATTTTGACCATGATTTGTACTTACAATATGTACTTAAAATTATTATAAAGGTGTATAAAATTAAAGAATTTTGCAAGACGAATACAAAGGTAACTACATTCTCAATCAATATATTTTGATATATATTGGTGGTCAAAGTTGAGCGTCAAAGACCCCCTTAGAAATAGCGTGCCTTGTATTTTGACACGGAGGGAGTACTATGCAACAGAAACACACTAAAGAATATTAGAAGTTGTCGTCCTACTTAAGAATGACTTGCTGTGACGACTATTAGCTTGCAGCTGAACACTAAAATTGGCTGCACTGACGATGCTAGAGCACGCATGCTCGCACAACGGGCATGTCATTTCCTGTTAATTAATTAAGTTAACATGTGCTTAACGAATTCGTATATCATACAAATTCAACCTAGTTTTGAAATGAATATATGAGTTTAAGTCATAAAAATGTGAGCATCACAAATTCGTAATACATGATATGCAAACAAGAAGCTATCTAATTGATAACTAATTAAAACTAGACAACATGCTGCACAAATTCCTACAAAAGCTAGTTCAAGCTAGTTTTGAAATAAATATATGAGTTTAAGTCGTAAAAATGTGGGCATCACAAATTCATAATACATGATATGCAAACAAAGAAGCTATCTAATGGATAAGTATTAAAACTAGACAACATGCTGCACAAATTCCTAAAAAAACAAAACACAGTTTCTAAAATAAACTGAAAACTATGGTTAGAACATGTAGCAAACCAAGGAGTTAGCGGCTGCACGGCGAGGCAAGATGTGCTGTGGGGACGGGCCGACAGGAATGCGCATCGACGGGCGCCGGCGGCAGACCGGCGCATCGACTGGGACCAGCGCATCAACGGGGACCGGCGCAGCAACAGAGAACGGCTGCATGCAGGCGCAGGCGTAGCCGCGGGGAACGGCTGCGGGCAGTCACATCTTAATGGAAACGGCGGCGGGGAGGCGGGGAGTGAGGGGAGGGGCGGTGGGGAGCGAGGGGGACGACGGCGGTGTTGGAGATATGCCCTAGAGACAATAATAATTGAGTTTATTATTTATCTCCATGTTTATTATTAATGTTTATATCTTTATGCTACAACTGTATTGGGTACTTGTATAGCAAATACAACGTATGCAAGAGGAAAACCTCCGATACACGTGTAGAGATATGAACGGTAAAAGAGTTCCTGGTCTTGTCTCTAAGACTAGCCTATCTTGTTGCTCGATGATCGTGTTTTCCTGATCATGGACTTTGTATAAGTCATTCAACTATAGGAGTGGTTTATCGGAATGATAATCGCACTGAACCGACCCACCGTATGATCTCGCTATGAGACAAATCGTCGACGATGAAATAGCGACTGATCATCTATTTAGTTATCGTTAGCTAGATCCCTATGCTATGAGAATATCTTGTCACCGCTTATTCGACACTCGAGTTTTGATTTCCATCAAACGTCTTGCAGTAACATGGGACTATGATAGGTGGATTTTGGGCTTGAACTAGAATAATGTATTGGAACAGAGATCGTTCAAGAATGTCAGTTACTCGTACAGGCGATGGAGAGATACATCCTCTTGGCCATCTCAGTATTATTGTTGTCACCCCAATCGTCTGGCCAGACACAAGCGTGATTTATCACGGGACAACAAATATACGGAATGAGAAAAGAGAATGATATTGGTACGAGAATAATATGTGTTATGATCAAAGGGTTTGATCACACTAGAGCACATTGTCTCAATCTCGAGATATCATTGGTATCGTGCACGTAAGGGGATTAAGTGTAATGAGTAACGCACAGGTTCTATTGTTCATTCACAACACAAGGGTGCCAGTACGAAGCTCCCAAACAATACTTTGTGATTGCTGAACCTTTCGGGTCACACACTTAAGCTGTAGGTCAATCTTTGATTGAGAGTAAAGATGTAGTTTTAGTGGGAATGATATTGTGCCGAAGGGGGGAAGTTTCCCCCCATGGCCGAAACCCTAATGGGCCACGTGGCCCATGGGGGGGGGGGCGGATGGAGGCGGTGGGAGGGGGAGGTCCCCCCTCCAATCCGAGTTGGGGGTGGGGAGGTCTCCTCCCCCCTTTCCTTCTAGGGTAATGCGGTTTGGGGGGAGGAGTTCCTCTCCTCCACCCAATCCGAGTTGGGGTGGGGGAGGGTCTCCTTCCCCCCCCCCCCTTCCTTGTGAGGTTTGGCAGGTTTGGCAGGTTTGGGAGGGAGGAGTCCTACTCCTCCTCCCAATCCGAGTTGGGGAAGGGGAGGGACTCCTCCCTCCCTTCCTTGGCCGGCCGGCCCAAGGGGAGGGCTTGGCCCCTTCCCAACCACCTCCACCCCTTGGCCTCCTTTATAAGCAACCCCAAACCCCTAGGGTTTGAAACAAGAAACACACAAGTCCTCTCTCTCTTGTAGATCTCATGTGTTGAGAATTAGACGTCTCTACTTCTCATATAGATCTAATCTAGTTGATTAGATCTACCACCTAAACTACGCCGCAAGGCTGACTCTCTTCACCACGTGCTAGTAGCTAGGCGGTGAACGCACGGGGTGGGTTGACACGGTGTATGTGTGGATACCGCTAGAGCGGGATTCGTGCAAGCGAGTTCCTTGGACAACGGAACAACTTCATCAAGGTCTACATCAACGACGACGTTCGGCGACAATCTCACCTCCCGGCGTGGACGTGAGATTCTTCATCAGGCTACACCGACATCTACTTCGACAAACACAAGATCTTCCGCAACGGTGTTTGTAAGTATTCTGGATCATCGCATTATGGGGTGCAACGTACCTTCATAGAATAGATCTTGGCGGTAAGGTTACGGATAAATTTTAAAGTTTTTCCCTGCAACCCAAATAGTGGTATCAGAGCCGATCTATGCGTTGGTATGATTTGATCTAGAGCACCAGTTGGTGTGAGCATTGCATGGTTCTTGCATTAAGTTTATTTTAGTTGCTTCCCAAAAAGTTGTGCATTATATTCCATGGCAGTATTGGCAAGATCTTTATGAACTTCTGGCTATCCGCGGAGCTTCCGACTGCTCCTAGAATGCTTGTTGGCGCCAAAGATGTGCTTAAGTAGCTTCGGGTCTATACCCTTAGTTGTGGACGTTGATGTATAATGGATTGGGCCTGAGGGTTGGACCCCTCACGGGGGTCACGCGCACATGTGATCGTTTAGATTGTGGTTCTGCAATGTTTTCGTAATGTTGGGATCTCAATCACCCCGCAATGTTTATCTAGCAACTAGCCTAAACGTGCTTCAATACGTAGGTAGTGACGGTAATTCCGTAGAGCCTACAAAGCCACGTAAAACTTGCAAACAAAGCGTTAGATACGTCTAACTTGGTTTTGCAGGATTGTGTGCATGTGTTTTGGTATAGCTATTTTGTTACGGTGTCTTAACATGATGGTGGGAGCCAAAACAATTGATCGAGTTCGTCATCGACAATCAAGCGAAGAAGAGTTCGTCGTGGAGACCGGGAGGAGGTGACGGCATTGCGTCGGCGACGTGTACTTGGCGAGTTTCGGATATGGTAACTTTCCTTCGGGAATTTTACCATGACCGGGAACAATGAAGATGGTGATCCTCAAGGACGAGCGCCAAGGACTTCCGAGGAATAACAAAGGCTATACCAAAGCACATGAATTATTATTAATTGCCTGTGATGTTTATCCTTTGTTGTTTGCACCTTGATTGCGCAGTAGTCGTTTATTAGGGTGAATCCTCACATAAAATCAAGGAGATCGTGTTCTTACCAACCGTGGCACCGTCAAACCGGATGCTTGTTGCCGTGCGACCTGTATCCAGGAGTAATGTGCACCAAGGGTTCGGGAGGCGGGCGCGAACCGTTCCAGCAGCCAGTGTCGGTTGGTTGTCTTGACGTCCAAGCATACACAGATATGAGTTCGGAACACACACGTCAAAATACGAACAGGAGTTGTAGCTGCTGCAATTAGCATAGTGCTTACCGGTTGGCCGACAGACATGACATGTATCCATGCTTGCTTCGTAGGGCAATTCGGATCCTGAATCACTTAGTGCCAATCAAGAGGATTATTGGACTTAGTGGGAGCATATCTTAGATTCATGTTTGATTGAATTAAAGTAGTGCATTAAAATTAGTAATAAACTAGAAGTCTAAAATAACTTGTTTTGTTGTAGATAATGGACCACTTTGAAAAGTTCCATTTCAATCAGATGTTGAGTCGTACACCATTAGCTGCAAATGGAAACAACTTTGGAGAATGATTTCACCACATGGTCGGTGCTCTCAGGAGCGCAGGAAAAATTGATGTTCTGACTCCCATGGATTCACATGATGAAAATCATGGTGGACCTCACATGTTCTGTGATGAGTGCATTGTCAAGGAGCTCATGCATGCTTGTATTGAACCACAGCTGGGCGGTCTTTTCGAAGACATGCGTCCCTTCCGGTTGATGGAAGTATTGAAAGCAAGGTTCATACATCAAGTACGCGCTGAGCGTTACAATCTAAGAAGGGAACTGATAAACATTCATCTTGAGTTGGGTGAACCCATTCAAATGTTTGAGATCAGAGTTACCAACTTAGAAAAGAAACTTAGACAAATTGGATCTCCAGTTAGTGATGAGTTTCTAAGTGACATTGTGCTAGCGGCATTACCACCTTCGTGGCGATGTACAATCGCATGGCGGATGAGTGGCCGGTTCAGATGCTGTTTGCCTTACTCAAGGAAGCGGAAGCTGATATTCAGAACGGGGATCTTAACTGGACCAATACAGGTATAAGAGTTATACTTATTGACATAATTTCAACAATTATGATCATTGGTATTGGATACTAATAAATGCTCAAACTTGCACCAGTGGCAGGTACTTTGGAAGGAGCTAATGCTGGAAAGAAGAGGAAATTCTGGGAAGACGTAGAAGTTACAATTGTTGTGTAGCTTTACATCCTAGAAGAGGCACAGTGGAGGATCGCATTTTATGCGATAGTGACCACTATGTCTTCAATCCAAGTCAATGAAGAAGATTTACACTAGGACTTTAAATAAGAGTTATTTTCAGTTCGATCATTATGTAATGAATATTTTAGATTCTGGAACAAGTCATTGTTCGAATTATAAAGTATGTGTGGGAATTCCAAGTTTGGAAATTCAAAGATTATATCTTCTTTATTGAGATATGTCATTAATTATTTGTTGGGCTTATCGTTTCTGTGCCCTACCTACCTCAGTTTTATCTGTTTGTGCCATGCCCGCGTAGTTTCTCTCGTCCGTGCCATGGCAAACTCGCCGATGGCCAAGACGACCGTTTCCGTCTGGTCAACCCCGTTTCACCGTAACTTGGCCTGACTTGTGGGGTCGGCCTGGCGCGGCACGTGAGTTGGAAGTGGGACCGGTCAAGTGGGGACATGGAGCGAGTTAAGTGGACAGGAATCGAAGCGAGTTAGGTGGGGTCAGGAAGTGAGTTTAAGTGGGGTCAGGAAGTGAGTTTAAGTGGGGTCTCGGCCCCACTTAATTAACTGAGGAAACAAGTCATTGTTTAGTGAGTTGATTAGTACGTCGTTAGCACTGAAATTAAACTGAAATTATGATTCATATTCACTGGAAACTGAAACTGAAATTAACCCGTGTTAACACTGAATTAGTTGGTTAGTTTGTCGTTAACACTGAAATTATGATTAAAAATTACGTCGTTAACACTAAACTGAAACTGATTACAATTAACACTGAAACTGAATAGACAAGATTAACACTGAAATTATGATTAGAAATTACGCGTTAACACTTAACACTGAAACTGATTACAACTAACACTGAAACTGAAACTGAAACTTATTAGACAAGATTAACACTGAAATTATGATTAGAAATTACGCGTTAACACTGAAACTGAAACTGATTACAACTAACACTGAAACTGAAACTGAATAGACAAGATTAACACTGAAACTGAATAGACAAGATTAAGACTGAAACTGAATAGACAAGATTAACACTGAAACTGATTCATAATTACTATTAACATTGATTACAAAAGATTCCTGCGGTTTTACAAAAGATAAGACTAGATTAGCGGTTTTACTACGCCGGCGGCGGCCTAATACTACTACTAATCAGTAGCAGTGCAAATAATGCACTGCTACTGCATGCGCCGCCTCTGGGCTGGCGGTTCGTCGCCGTCGTCGTCGGAGTCGTCGGAGTCGGAGCCGTGGCCGTCGTGGCCGTCGTGGCCGTCCTCGCCGTCCTCGCCGTCCTCCTCGTCCTCATCCTCCTCCTCCTCCTCCTCGTCGTCGTCGGAGTCGGAGTCGGAGCCGTTGCCGTTGCCGTCCTGCGGCTCCAACTCCGGGTCCTCCTCCTCCTCCTCCTCGGACCCGTCGTTGTCGTCGGAGTCGGGGTCGGAGTCGGGGTCGGAGTCGCCGTCCTCCCCCTGGTCGTCGTCGTCGCCCTCGCCGTCATCGTCGGAGCCGGCGATCTCCTGCCAATGCCCGTGGCCCTCTTCCCACCACGGGATCGGGTTCCCCTCGCCGTCGGAGTCGCTTGGGATGGCTTTGTTCTGCCACCACGGATCCATTGCAGGGAAGGGGGTGGTTGGGGTTTTTCGGGCTCGAGAGAAGAAGGAAGAACTGCACAATAGCAATGTCGAGAAGAGAGAACCGAGTTAACCGCAATGCAATGGATTGGGGTTTTTATGCGCGATGAAGGGATAGTGATGAATTCACTGCCGCCGGCGCGTAGATCGATAACCGCTTGGGGCACCGAACAGTCGGCAGGCGGGTCGCTTCGTTTTCTTGCCAACGCAGTGTGAAATCACAACACGATTTACAGATTATATTCGCAATGATGACATCGTGTGACCGCGCTTCACGTCTAGTCGAACTGACATGCCTGTAAATGTTCACCACGTCATCTGGTGCCCTTGACGTGTCGAGTCCAAGTGTCGAACAGTTGATGTGCGTCGTCGTTCTGGTCAAATTGAATGCAGTTGGAGACGCTGTGAGACATCTACACGTAGCAGAAGCATTTTTTGCGAGAACTGACGCGATTAACTTTTTATTTACGTGCAAATATGCGTCGGTGCATCCATGTCAACACACCAAGCGCGATCTGGACATGAACTGGACGTGAACGGCACCCACAATGCGCGCTCTGTGTAGTTACGCGATCTTAACATGTGTAGACCTCGTTTATCAACTTGAATCGTTAGTATATGACATAAGACGACTATGTGCGCATGATTTTCCTTTTTTTTTGATATTTTTTGAATATTTGAGGCTCGTTTCCAAGTTCGGTCAAATTTCGGTAAAACCTACATTAAACAAGTTTAAAACATGAAAATGAAAAACTAAGCCTGGATCCTTCTTAGTCACTCCAAAATGAAACTTTGTGAGGTGTTTGAACATTTCATGTTGAAAATCCAAAACCCCTTCTCTTCACCCTTGAAATCATAGGAGATAGTCTGAGATATCACCTTAGATACATGCATTTTTCATCTGAAATGTTTATAGATGATGTTTATCAACTTGAATCGTTAGTATATGACATAAGACGACTATGTGCGCAGGATTTTCCATTTTTTGATTTTTTTAAATATTTGAAGCTCATTTCAAATCGAGTTCATACGACATAGTTCGAGGATATCACTTAGATACATGCATTTTTCATCTGAATGTGTATAGACATTGTTTGTCAGCTTGAATCGTTAGTATATGACATAATACGACTATGTGCGCAGGATTTTCCATTTTTTGATTTTTTTTGAATATTTGAAGCTCATTTCAAATTTCGGTCAACTTAACATTGACCGACATTTAAACAAGTTTAAAACATGAAATTTGAAAAACGAAGACTCGATCCTTCTTAGTCACTTCAAAATGAAGCTTGGACACTTTATCAAACTTTTGAAAACCCCGTTGAGTGCCTCCAAACCCGTTGAGTGCCTCCAAACCCATTTGAACAATGCCGTCGAACTAACCCAGTGTTGAACTGCAGCCGTCCGATTGTTCCCCTAGAAGGAATCTGCAGGCAGACTCGGGGCGATCCGCGAGAAGCTCATTCTGCGATCTGATTGGACGCGCGCGTAGGACTAGGGATTTACCCGCTGACGAGTGGACCACGGCGTACCCAATGGGGATTTTGGCTCGCCCACCCCCATTTGCCTGAGTGACACAAAATGGGGATTTTGGCTGTAACCCGTCATCGTAAGTTAAATGGGGATTTTGGCACACCAAATGGGGATTTTGGCTGTAACCCGTCATCGTAACTTAAATGGGGATTTTGGCACACCAAATGGGGATAGCCATGAGCTTGGTCAAATCTAGCTTGAATCCATATAAATTTTCAAATGAGCTTGGACTCGCTAAAAAATGGTTTTCAAATGAGCTCCAAAGGTAGGGTAAACGGCCCCATTTCTAAGCAAAAATTGTGGACTCGCTGAAAAATGTCTTTCAAATGAGCTCCAAAGGTAGGGTAAATGGCCCCATTTCTAAGAAAAAATGGTGGACTCGCTGAAAAATGTGTTTCAAATGAGCTCCAAAGGTAGGGTAAACGGCCCAATTTCTAAGCAAAAATGGTGGACTCGCTGAAAAATGTCTTTCAAATGAGCTCCAAAGGTAGGGTAAACGGCCCCATTTCTAAGCAAAAATGGTGGACTCGCTGAAAAATGTGTTTCAAATGAGCTCCAAAGGTAGGGTAAATGGCCCCATTTCTAAGCAAAAATGGTGGACTCGCTGAGAAATGTCTTTCAAATGAGCTCCAAAGGTAGGGTAAACGACCTCATTTCTAAGCAACATTTGCAAACTGAAGTGGATTTTGGCACACCAAATGGGGATTTACACACAATTGGAAACGTCAAGCACAAGGCCTTGCCAAATTTCATGGTAGTACATAATTATAAAATAGATCAACAACTAATAACTAAATTGGCACTTGCCCTTAATAAAGAAACTAATAACTAAAATGAACTATCACTCGTCATCGTCATCGGAAACCTCCACCGACTCGGCCTTGCCCTTGCCCCTGCCCTTGCCCTTGGCATCGACCTCCATTGGGGCGTTGCTGTTCGACGGCGACCACATGCCCTTCTTCTTCCCCTTGAGCCGTTGCTGCTCGGCGGCGGAATGCTTGGCCAGCTCCATGGCTTTCTGGTCGGCCATGGCCCAGGCCATACCCGGGTCCAGGACCTCCGTGACCTCGTCCTTCCAGGCCATGGTCCAGTCCATACCCGGGTCGTCCTCGTCGTCCTCGTCGGACAGATCGATGAAGGGAATGGGATCGGGAGCAATGGCCCTGCCCATACCCCTGCCCCTGCGACCGCGCATTGGAGACTCCCCGGATCGTGCAATCTCCATCCATGAACGCATCCTGCTCGAACTTGGAGGAGTACGCCCACGCCCACGCCCCATGCCGCTTGCCACGCTCGCCTCAAGAAACCAAGGATAGCGGGCGTGGCGGCGGCGGTTCGAGCTGGGAGTGGAGCTGCCATCCCCACGAGCCATGGAGAGATAAGGGACTGGACGAGGGTGTCTAGGAGAGGAAGAGGGGATTTGTGAGCGCAATGGGCAAGGAGATGGCTCCTTTTAAAGCCATCTGCGGTCTGGACGGCGTCGCGGTCTAGACGGCAGTAATGGCGACCGGGCATTGATTCGGCTCCAGACTGCTCAGCTTGCAGCAGGACAGAGTAGGCAAGAGAGACGCGAGGACGGCGGAGCAGATGCGCGGCCGGGCCGGCAGTGTAGGCGACGAGGCAGTTTTTTGCTGGCCAGGGGGGCACACCATTGAAGGCGCGGCGCAAATTTGGGGACGGCGAGCACAGGCATGGTCGCATGGACGCGCACGTACGGCTGCATGCAAGCACTCCTCCGCCGCTGGCCCCACTTGTAAGCTTTAAGTGGAACGGGGTGCATGCACTTCGCTGGGCCCACATGTAACAGGTTTGTGAACGGTCAAAGGGCGGAAACGGCTGTCTTCGTCAGCCGCAGGCCATTTGCGGCCCAGCCAGGGCACGGACGAGAGAAACTACGCGGCCATGGCACAAACAGATAAACTAGAGAGAACCAGGGCACAAAAGCAATTATCCCTTATTTGTTTGTTAAGTCTTTATTGTTTTGATTCAAGTTATTACTTAAAGTTTTGAGTAATAATTAAAGTTAGTTTAATCTTTAATTTGGAGTTAACTTTTCGTTGGTTCTCTTTGAGACTCTTAAAGTTATCTCTAAATTAAATGGAAAAACTAAAATCACAAAGTGTCATACACTTGGAGAAATTCGAAATTCATAAAGTGCTAGGCATTTGATGAAAATCGAAATCCACAAAATGCTAGGCATTTAGTAGACTCGAATTTGGCAAAGTGCTAGGCACTAGTAAATTTCGAGATTTACATAAAGGAGTGGAATCTACCCATTAATTCAATTCTATTGAAGATTAATATGAAGTTGCATATTAATGAAATAGAGTTAATGAAATTATTGAAGTTTCAATGTTTCATAAATTCAGTGGGAGAGTGTGAGAATCAAAATAAAGGAATCAAAGGAATTTGATTAAAGTTAAAGAAAGGACTTAATAAATATTGTAACATTTTGACAAAGAAAGTTTTTCTTAGTCAAATTACTTGTGATGGATTTTGGTAACTCGAAATCATCATGGTAATAAAATCTTTTGCAAGATAAAGATTAAAAGGAAATGTTACAAAGTCTTGCTAATGTGTTGTGAAATTAGAATTCCAAATTACCCACTAAAGTAAATAGATTATTTTGTTTGTATTCTGGGACCTATGTCAATTTAACTTAGAGTTATTTTGATAGTAAGTTCCATATTTTCAATTAAGGATTTAAAGTTTTAAGTTCGAATTGAAAAGGTGTTTTGCAAAAGTCCAAAATTGTTATTTTGGCAAGTGACTTCCACACATAATTCTAAATGCTTGTTGACTTTAGAATTGGAGAAAAGTGTCTTCTCATGAAGAGAGAGTGGAAATCATAATACTAAATTAAGCTGAGAGTCTTTGGGCAAGTGTTAGAATGAGAAGGAAAACATGCAAATGTTTCCATATCATTTTTGTCCAGGAATACATGTAAGGCATACATGATTCGAATTAAGTATTAAAGGAAAATCATGTGAGGAATTTGATGATTAAATCACTAGGTGATTAAAATCATTTAAATGTCCAGGAACATGATATAAGCAAAACAATTACAAACAGAATAATGAACATTCATTAATGACGGCATTTGTCATAAAAGGAGTTCAAGAAAAATTCATGAGACTCAAGATCCAATCTTGAGAGTTTTTGGATGTGATGTAAAATCATGTGCATGAATATTTCATAAGAAAGGACAGATATGAATATCTAATATTCATAGAGCTAGTCTTGATTTTATCAAGGACGAATAACTGATAGTGAGAAGTTGCAATACTTTTCATATCAATTGCTTGATGCTGTTATTGAACTAAAGTAGCAATATATTGCTAAGGATAATTAGTTTGGATTATGAAAATAATCTAGATAATTATATTATGAATGTTTGAAGTCAGTCGTATTAATGAGTAAGAATTTATTCTTTTCATTATATAAATCGAAGGGACTTAAAAGACAGTGGGAGCTGATATTATATTTATTGAATGGCTAGGCCGAATTGATAAAATATAAATCTCGTGATTTAAAGAGTTTAAATAAAAGGTCGGAAAATGTCTTATTAAAGTTTTGTCTCTAAGATAGAATTTAATAAACATGAGTATGAATGTACTAAAGTGCAATTTGAAAGGTAATTTCGAATTGTGTCTTGAGTCAAAGAAATTTGATCAAGAATTCATAGCGTGATATTTGCGAGATACCTTGACCTTCGTAGTCCTGGATGAGCGAATAGAGAGGAATAAGATCAAATCATATTTAATGTGATTTTGCTTATGACATTGCTATATATAGTACATAAAGCCGGAAAGTTTCCAAAGTGCTAAACTTTTATAAAGTTTTGCCACCGGCATTAATGAGAAATTCTTAAAAGGATATTCTCATAAGAGCAGTTAATTAAGATTGTAATTGATCATAAAAGGTTTGGTAAAAGAACCTGATGGTGAGATTACAAAAGGAAGACCAACAAGGTGGATTTTGTAAAGCTTCAAATAGTGTGTATAGAGAAGTTACTCGTATACATATTTGTGGTGGAATTATGAAATCAAATTTATTCTGATAAATTTTTTCAAATGATAAATACTAAGTGTTTTGATTTTATCAAATACATGTATCTTATGAGTGGATTCTACAACAAAGATAGTTATCTATCGAGGATAGTTGCGTCATTGATGTGAGACGTCATGATAAGCAAGTTATTGGATGAGTCATTACTCAGGTGAGGTTTCTATAAAGATGGTATGATAATATCAACCGGGTATTATTAATGCTACTACGGAACCGGAAAGCCCATATCCAATTCCTAATATATCCGACTTACATAGTCAAGTTTGGCATGTGAGGTGATAAAAAGTTTATGAACTTTGGTTGGATCAAAGTGGACACAGTTTCAGATCCGCATGCGAAAGCGTGAGTGGCACCTTAGTTCCATTTGGTGTCATGTCATCATGCTAACTAGAATCATTATTGTTTCTAGTGCAAGTGGGAGACTGTTGGAGATATGCCCTAGAGACAATAATAATTAAGTTTATTATTTATCTCCATGTTTATTATTAATGTTTGTATCTTTATGCTACAACTGTATTGGGTACTTGTATAGCAAATACAACGTATGCAAGAGGAAAACCTCCGATACACGTGTAGAGATATGAACGGAAAAAGAGTTCCTGGTCTTGTCTCTAAGACTAGCCTATCTTGTTGCTCGATGATCGTGTTTTCCTGATCATGGACTTTGTATAAGTCATTCAACTATAGGAGTGGATTATCGGAATGATAATCGCACTGAACCGACCCACCGTATGATCTTGCTATGAGACAAATCGTCGACGATGAAATAGCGATTGATCATCTATTTAGTTATCATTAGCTAGATCCCTATGCTATGAGAATATCTTGTGACCGCTTATTCGACATTCGAGCTTTGATTTCCATCAAACGTCTTGCAGTAACATGGGACTATGATAGGTGGCTTTTGGGCTTGAACTAGAATATGTATTGGAACAGAGATCGTTCAAGAATGGCACTTACTCCTCCAGACGATGGAGAGATACATCCTCTAGGCCATCTCAAGTATTGTTGTTGTCACCCAATCGTCTGGCCAGACACAAGCGTGATTTATCACGGGACAAAATATACGGAATGAGAAAAGAGAATGATATTGGTACGAGAATAATATGTGTTATGATCAAAGGGTTTGATCACACTAGAGCACATTGTCTCAATCTCGAGATATCATTGGTATCGTGCACGTAAGGGGATTAAGCGTAATGGTTAACGCACAGGTTCTGTTGTTCATTCACAACACAAGGGTGCCAGTACGAATGCCTAACCCACTGCTGGTTATTGTTTGGTAAGCTCCCAAACAATACTTTGTGATTGCTGAACCTTTCGGGTCACACACTTAAGCTGTAGGTCAATCTTTGATTGAGAGTAAAGATGTAGTTTTAGTGGGAATGAGATTGTGTCGGAGTAGCTCCGATGTCACTGGGATTTATTCCGGTGAATTATAAGTTAGAGAGAATGCGGACATCTAATGTCCCGGGATGATAGAATGGTTTCTATCATCAGCGGATTTAATCCGAGTGCTTATAAAGAAGGAAATATTGTTCCGATGTTTTGTCGGCGGATACTAGGTATCCCGGTTCATATAAATATGAGTTATATGATAAGTAATTAATTCCGGGAATTTTCTATAAAAGGAAATATTCATTTAGGAATTAATTAGACAAAACAATTATTATTTATTTAATTAATAAAGGAATAATATTAATAGGCCCACCAAGGTCGTGGTGGGCCAAGGCGCCGAGGGGGAAGTTCCCCCCCATGGCCACGTGGCCCATGGGGGGGCGGCGGCGGATGAGGCGGTGGGAGGGGAGTCCCCCTCCAATCCGAGTTGGGGTGGGGAGGTCTCCTCCCCCCTTTCCTTCTAGGGTTAGGCGGTTTGGGGGGGGGGGAGGAGTCCTCTCCTCCACCCAATCCGAGTTGGGGTGGGGGAGGGTCTCCTTCCCCCCCCTTCCTTGTGAGGTTTGGCAGGTTTGGGAGGGAGGAGTCCTACTCCTCCTCCCAATCCGAGTGGGGAAGGGGAGGGACTCCTCCCTCCCTTCCTTGGCCGGCCGGCCCAAGGGGAGGGCTTGGCCCCTTCCCAAACACCTCGACCCTTGGCCTCCTTTATAAGCAACCCCAACCCCTAGGGTTTGAAACAAGAAACACACAAGTCTCTCTCTCTCTTGTAGATCTCATGTGTTGAGAATTAGACGTCTCTACTTCGCATATAGATCTAATCTAGTTGATTAGATCTACCACCTAAACTACGCCGCAAGGCTGACTCTCTTCACCACGTGCTAGTAGCTAGGCGGTGAACGCACGGGGTGGGTTGACACGGTGTATGTGTGGATACCGCTAGAGCGGGATTCGTGCAAGCGAGTTCCTTGGACAACGGAACAACTTCATCAAGGTCTACATCAACGACGACGTTCGGAGACAATCTCACCTCCCGGCGTGGACGTGAGATTCTTCATCAGGCTACACCGACATCTACTTCGACAAACACAAGATCTTCCGCAACGGTGTTTGTAAGTATTCTGGATCATCGCATTATGGGGTGCAATGTACCTTCATAGAATAGATCTTGGCGGTAAGGTTACGGATAAATTTTAAAGTTTTTCCCCGCAACCCAATAGGCGGGGAGGGCGGGGAGTTAGGGGAACGACGGCCGGGATGCGCTGAAGGCGCAAAGTGAGCGGGTGAGGGGAACGGCATCGGAGAAGGCGCAGAATGAGGGGGTGAGGGGAACAACGGCGGCGAGCGAAGGGAACCTTGACGGGGAAGGCGGAGAGTGAGGAGGGGCGGGGTGGCGGCGGGAGGCTGATGACGTGAAAGCACACGTTCGTTGGGAGACCCCAAGAGGAAGGTATGAAGCAGTGCAGCAGCAAGTTTTCCCTCAGTATGAAACCAAGGTTATCGAACCAGTAGGAGTAGAAGGTCTTCTGAAGGTTATCAACGCACCGGAAAATATGCTGTTGAAGGGGAAGTTCTGACTGTTGACGTGGAACCTGCACACAACACAATCAAACTACTTTGCCCAACGAAACATGAAGGGTGTCAATCTTCGTGGCTTGCTGAAAAACAAAAGATTAAACATATGGTGTGGAAAACAATGTTTAATTGCAGAGAAGGAAAAGGAACAATGATTGCAGTTGGTTGTATTATCGGTGTAAAAGAATGGACCGGGGTCACAGTTCACTAGTGGTGTCTCTCCATAAAGATAACTAACATGCTGGGTAAACAAATTACAGCTGGGTAATTGACAAAATATTGAGCGCATTACAATGCATATATATGACATTATGATTACTATGATATTGATGTGGCATTACGAAAAAATACATAGACCGTTATCCAACATCATATATGACTGTTGTCATCCCAGTTGCCCGTTGATAATAAGTTGCAAGCAACAAATTATTGCATTAAGTAAAGTGCATAATGTAAACAATACAATTATCCTTAGACAAAGCATTGCTATTTACCCCTAGCTAGTGGCAACCGCACATCCACAACCTTAGAAGTTGTTGTCACTCTACCATATTACTGGAGACTGAACCCACTATCTAGCATAAATACTCACTCTTGGAGTTACAAGCATCTACTTGGCCAAAGCATCTACTAGTAACGGAAAACATGCAAGATCATAAATAACATATAAGATAGATTGACAATCAATTGGACATAGTATTCAATATCCATCGGATCCCAGCAAACACAACATGTAACATTACAATAAGATGATCTTGATCATGATAGGCAGCTCACAAGATCTAAACATGATGGCATAAAGTGGAGAGACAACCATCTAGCTACTGCTATGGACCCGTAGTCCAAGGATGAACTACTCACGCATCACTCCGGAGGCAGGCATGGTGATGTAGAGCCCTCCGGTGATGATTCCCCTCTCCCGCGGGGTGCCGGGAAGAGCTTCAAAACCCTCCCGAGATAGGGTCGACGACGGCGGTGGATCTGGAACTTTTCGTGGAATATGTCTCAGGTATTTAGGGTTTTCCCCTCGGGAGGAATAAATAGGCGAAAGGGCGGCGGCTGGAGGTACCCGAGGGGTCCACGCCATGCCACGGCGCGCCAGGGGGAAGCCGCGCCGCCATATGGCGTGGCCGCCTCCTGGGTCCCCTCCGTCTCCCCTTTGGACTTCGTGTACGTGTCAGAAAAATAGGAGGCTGGGCGGCGGCTGTGGGCACCCGAGGGGCCCACGCCATGCCATGGCGTGACAGGAGGTGGGGCCGCGCCGCCATATGGCGTGGACACCTCCTTGCTCTCCTTCGTGTCTCCTCTAGACTCCGTGTACGTGTCGGGAAAATAGTCGCCTAGGTTTTTGTTTTGTCTAATTCCGAGAATATTTCCAGAACAACTTTTTTGAAATACAAAAACAGCAGAAAACATGAACTGACACTGTGACATCTTGTTAATAGGTTAGTCACAGAAAATGCATAAAAATGCTATGAAGTGTTTGTAAAACATGTAGCAACTGCTATAATATCAACATGGAACATCAGAAATTATAGATACGTTTGAGTTGTATCAAGCATCCCCAAGCTTAGTTCTACTCGTCCTCGAGTAGGTAAACGATAAAAACAAAATAATTTCTGAGGTGACATGCTACCATCATAATCTTGATCAAATAGTATTGTAAAGCATATTTTATGAATGAAGTGATCCAAGTCAATGGTCTATAGTTTGCTAACAAGTAGATAATGAGCAAACAACTGAATCATATAAGCAAAACCTTTTCACAAATAGTAATTTCAAGACAAGTATCAAAGAGTTTTGCATAAGAGTTAACTCATAAAGCAATAGATTCTAAGTAAAAGGTTTTTAACCAACACAAAGGAAGATTAAAGCTTCAGCAATTGCTTTCAACTTTCAACATGTATATCTCATGGATAATTGTCAACACAAAGCAATATAATAAGTACAATATACAAGCATATAAAAATTGTTGCACCAAAGTTGACACTAGTGTTTGCTTCTGAGATAGAAAGAAGTTGGAAGACTGACTCAACATAAAAGTAAAAGAAAGGCACTTTGTAGAGGGAAGCAAGGATTAAATCATGTGCTAGAGCTTTTTAAGTTTTTGATATCATATAGAGGGTAAAAATATAAGTTTTTGAGAGGTGTATGTCGTTGTCAACGAATGTCAGTGGGTGAAAACACTATCTCTCTTGTCAACCAGACTTTCAAGAGCGGCTCCCATGAAGTACGTTATTTCTACAAGCAAGGCAGATCATCCCTCTTTTTCTCTTTTGTTTACACATGCAGATATTTCACTGGTATCATTGCTTGTCTGATTGGACCAGGGCAAAAATGTGAAGAGAATTGAGCGGTTAAAGTTGTAATTAATTGGGACTAGGCACTAATACTACGTGATGCACACGTTCGTTGGGAGCCCCAAGAGGAAGGTATGAAGCGGTGTAGCAGCAAGTTTTCCCTCAGTATGAAACCAAGGTTATCGAACCAGTAGGAGTAGAAGCACTTCTGAAGGTTATCAACAGCGCCAGAAAATATGGTGTTGAAGGGGATTCGGCTGTTGACTTGGAATATGCACACAACACAATAAAACTACTGTCCCAACGAAACAGTGAGGTTGCCAATCTCACCGGCTTGCTGAAAACAAAGGATTAAACATATGGTGTGGAAAATAGTGTTTAATTGCAGAGAATGAAAAGGAACAATGATTGCAGTTGGTTGTATTATCAGTGTAAAAGGATGGACCGGGGTCCACAGTTCACTAGTGGTGTCTCTCCATAAAGATAACTAACATGCTGGGTAAACAAATTACAGCTAGGCAATTGATAAAATATTGAGCGCATGACAATGCATATATATGACATGATGATTACTATCATATTCATGTGGGCATTACGACAAAATATATAGACAGTTATCCAACAACATCTATGACTAATAAGACGGTGGGGAAGGCCCCCACTGCGTCATTTTCTCATTTTCTCATATACAAAACAGAATACAAAGTGTTTCAAGTTTAAATTTACAAGAGATCAAGCCAATCTTGCATCCCCTCCTTTAGGCTAGGCTTAATTCTATGCCTTATTAGAATAACAGATTCTATAAAAGAAATCAAAACAAGCACCTAGGCTTTTATTTGCGCCATCGAAGATGATTTTATTCCTGTGATTCCAGATGCTGCAACATCCTGCCATCATGGAAATTTTGAAAAATTTGTTGTGTGATATGTTCTGGGCATCAATTAACATCTTCATCAAATTATTGTCAGTATTCCAGTTCGTGTTGAGTTTGCTCCAGAAGTCTTGACTGAATTCACATGTGAAGAACAGATGTAAAAGTGTCTCCTTTTCACAATTATCACACAGAATACATGAGTTTGATTCCACATAGAAATGCTTCCTTTCCACGAAAAGTTCCAGAGCCGCCGCCGCCGGCAACCCTAACTCGGGAGGGTTTGAAGCCCTTCTCGGCACCCTGCCGAAGAGGGGAATCATCATCGGAGGGCTCTACATCACCATGCCTGCCTCCGGAGTGATGTGTGAGTAGTTCATCCTTGGACTATGGGTCCACAGCAGTAGCTAGATGGTTGTCTTCTCCTCTTGTGCCATCATGTTTAGATCTTGTGAGCTGCCTATCATGATCAAGATCATCTTATTGTAATGCTACATGTTGTGTTTGCTGGGATCCGATGAATATTGATACTATGTCAAGTTGAATATTGAATTATCATGTCTATGTCTTTTATGATCTTGCATGCTCTCCGTTACTTGTTGATACTCTGGCCAAGTGGATGCTTGTGACTCCAAGAGGGAGTATTTATGCTAGATAGTGGGTTTGGTCTCCATTTAATCTGGGGGAGTGACAGCAACCCCTAAGGTTGTGGATGTGCTGTTGCTACTAGGGGTAAAACAGCAATGCTTTGTCTAAGGATGAATGTGTTGTTTACATTATGCACTTTACTTAATGCAATTGTCTGTTGCTTGCAACTTAATACTGGAAGGGGTGCGGATGTTAACCTGAAGGTGGACTATTTAGGCACAGATGCATGCTGGATAGCGGTCTGTGTACTTTGCGTAATGCCCAAATGAATCTCATAGTGACACTACAACTTGCACATGCATATTATGCACTTTTCAGTATTGTCAATTGCCCAGCTGTAATTTGTTTACCCAACATGTTAGTTATCTTTATGGAGAGACACCACTAGTGAACTGTGGACCCCGGTCCATTCTTTTACATCTGAAATACAACCTACTGCAATCATTGTTCTTTTTCATTCTCTGCAAACAAACATCATTTTCCACACCACACTTTTAATCCTTTGTTTTCAGCAAGCCGGTGAGGTTGACACCCTCACTGATTCGTTGGGGCAAAGTAGTTTGATTGTCTTGTGTGCAGGTTCCAAGTCAACGCCAGGACCTCCCTACGACGCACAAGTTTTCAGGCACCGTTGACACCTTCAGAAGTGTCTTCATCTCCTACTGGTTCGATAACCTCGGTTTCTTACTGAGGGAAGACTTGCGCTACACTCATCAAACCTTACTTTGGGGTCTCCAACGAACGTGTGTCTTACATGCATCAAGCAAGTTTTCTGGCGCCATTGCCGGGGAGATCAAGCCTTCTGCAAGGGGAGTCTCTCACTTCCAATCTCTTTACTTTGTTATTGTCTTGCTTAGTTTATTTTTATTTTGTCTTGTTTGCTCTCTTTATCAAAAACACAAAAAAATAGTTACTTGTTTTTACTTTGTTATTTCGGCCTAGTGTTTATTTTGCTAAAATGAGTACTCCTGAGAACACCAAGTTGTGTGACTTCACTAGCACAAAAATAATGATTTCATATGCACTCCTATTGCTCCACCTGCTTCTAAAGCAGACTTTTATGAAATTAAACCTGCTCTATTAAATCTTGTTATGAAAGAGCAATTTTCTGGTGTTAGTACTGATGATGCTGCTGCCCATCTTAATAATTTTGTTGAACTTTGTGAGATGCAAAAGTATAAGGATATAGATGGGGATATTATAAAACTGAAATTATTTCCTTTCTCTTTGAGAGGAAGAGCTAAAGAATGGTTGCTATCTTTGCCTAGAAATAGTATTGATTCATGGACAAAATGCAAAGATGCTTTCATGGAAAATATTATCCTCCTGCTAAGATTATATCCTTGAGAAGTAGCATTATGAATTTCAAGCAATTTGATAATGAACATGTTGCCCAAGCATGGGAAAGGATGAAATCTTTGGTAAAGAATTGTCCCACCATGGACTGACTGCTTGGATGATCATCCAAACCTTTTATGCAGGACTAATTTTTCTTCAAGGAATTTGTTGGATTCGGCTGCAGGAGGGACCTTCATGTCCATCACTTTGGGTGCTGCAACAAAGCTTCTTGATGATATGATGATTAACTATTCTGAGTGGCACACCGAAAGGACTCCTCAAGGTAAGAAGGTAAATTCTGTTGAAGAAACCTCTTCTTTGAGTGATAAGATTGATGTTATTATGTCTATGCTTGTGAATGGTAAATCTCATGTTGATCCAAATAATGTTCCTTTAGCTTCATTGGTTGCTCAAGAAGAGCATGTTGATGTGAACTTCATTAAAAACAACAATTTCAACAACAATGCTTATAGGAATAATTTTGGTAACAACAATTATAAGCCTTATCCTTCAAATAGTGGTAATGGTTATGGAAATTCTTATGGTAATTCCTACAGCAATAATAGAAGTGTGTCCTCTGATCTTGAAGCTATGCTTAAGGATTTTATTAGTACACAAACTGCTTTTAATAAATTGTTGAGGAAAAGCTTGGTAAAATTGATGTTCTTGCTTCTAAGTTGATAGCCTTGCTCTTGATGTTGATCTTTTGAAATAAAAGTTATGCCTAATGATGTTAAAGAGAACAAGACTTTTGCTACTGCCAATGCATCCAAGTTAAAATTGACAACAATATTAGGATGTTGGCTGAATTGCATGCTAGGTGGGAAAGAGAGGATAAAATTGATAAAGAGAATAGTATAGCTAGAGTTTGTACTATTACCACCACTAGTAATGCTAATGTTTCACATGCTAGTAAGCCTCCACTATCAATGGTAACATAATTGGTGTTGGCAATGTTTCTACTACCTCTGCAAAGCGTTTAAAATTGCCCAAAACCACTGAAATGTTCATAAGAGTGTTCCTGATAAAGTGCTGAAATTTTTCAAATATGGGAGACAATGGTTCCATTACCATTGACCATAATGATTTTGATTTTGATATTGTAATATTTCTGAAGTAATTATGTTCTTGCAAAAGCTAGCTAGAAGTCCTAATGCTAGTGCTATTAATATGGCTTTCACAAAACATATTACAAATGCTCTCATACAAGCTAGGGAAGAAATTAAAACATGAAGCTTCTATCCCTAGGAAGTTAGAAGATGGTTGGGACCCATCATTAAGATGAAGGTGAATGATTTTGATTGTAATGCTTTATGTGATCTTGGTGCTAGTATCTCTGTTATGCCTAAGAAACTCTATGATATGCTTGATTTGCCACCTTTGGAACATTGTTATTTGGATGTTTATCTTGCTGATAATGCTATGAAGAAACCTTTGGGGAGAATTGATGATGTTCATATTATGGTTAACAATAACCTTGTCCCCGTTGATTTTGTTGTTATGGATATCGAATGCAATGCATCTTGTCCTATTGTTTTGGGAAGACCTTTTCTTAGAACTGTTGGTGCCATTATTGATATGAAAGAAGGAAATTAGGTACCAATTCCCACTCAAGAAAGGTATGGAACACTTCCCTAGAAAGAGAATGAATTTACCTTTTGATTCTATTATTAGAACAATTATGATTTGGATGCTTCTCACTTGGAAACACTTGATTTTCACTTTCTGCGCCTAGCTGAAAGGCGTTAAAGAAAAGCGCTTATGGGAGACAACCCATGTTTTTATTTTCTGTGATTTTTCTTTTTCTTTGAGTCAAGGAGCTTGCTTACTTCTGTAACAACTCCTTTGTATCTTTATTTTATTGCATTGTTGTGCCAAGTAAAGTCTCTAGTT
Organism: Poa pratensis; assembly: GCA_947311845.1. NCBI lineage: Eukaryota > Viridiplantae > Streptophyta > Magnoliopsida > Poales > Poaceae > Poa > Poa pratensis. The sequence continues at coordinate 49,253,690 of CAMZMU010000038.1, forward strand.
GAAAGTTGATGCTAGATTTGGATTTCTGCGCAGGACAGATTTTTGCTGTCCACGGTTTTGAGCTGTATTCACTCCAGAAAAATTGAAAAATCTGAAACAATTCACACATGATCCTTATATATGTACGCAACTTTCATTAGTTTTAAGTTTTCGCATCTGAGCAACTTAAGTGCCTCGAATTTTTTGTCTTTACAGACTGTTCTGTTTTTGACAGATTCTGCCTTTTATTTGCATTCTTCTTTTACTGTGTTTGAGTGGATTTCTTTGCTCCACAAGACATCAGTGGCTGTAGCTAATGTCCAGAAGCATTGGTGATGATTGTGTCATTACAGAATATGTGAATTTTTGATTATGCACTAACCCTCTAATGAGAATTACTTCGAGTTTGGTGTGAAGGAAGTTTTCAAGGATCAAGAGAGGAAGAGGATATGATATGATCAAGAAGAGTGAAAAGCCTAAGCTTGGCGATGCCCCCGTGGTGCATCCAAGCATATTTCAAGAAGACTCAAGCGTCTAAGCTTGGGGATGCCCAAGGCATCCCCTTCTTCATCAACAACTTATCAGGTCATCTCTAGTGAAACTATATTTTAATTCTTTCACATCATATGTGCTTTACTTGGAGCGTCTGTGTCGTGGGGTTGTCACGGCATATGTTACCATAGGGTAACTTTGAGATGAGGGCCAGACGATACTGGTGTCAGGGAGATTGTTTAGCTCGGAGGGGACAAAGGATTTACCCTGGTTCGACCTCTCCATTGGAGATAAAGACCTACTTCCAGCCATGCTTCTTATTGCTCTTGATATCGATAACCCGGCTACGACAACAGAGCCGGATCTTGATTAGGGTTACAACGATTCTCTCGTGGGACTTGTGTGATATGAAAAGCTTGCCCTAATTATGACCCAGGAGCCCGCTTATATAGGTGGCCGGGTCTCTTGGTCTCTTACAAGGTAAGGCCGGGTTCTACCCGTACTCGGAGTTCTAATCTATCTCCACCTCTTCGTGATCTCCAAGTCTTGGACTCCATGACGTACACCGCCTTTGGGTCTGCTAGCGCTAAGTTGACGAGGGAATATCTCCCCAGCAACAGCACCGGAAACAATGCTTGTACGTCACACGACAGTTGGGAACCCCAAGAGGAAGGTATGATGAGTGCAGCAGCAAGTTTTCCCTTAGTATGAAACCAAGGTTTATCGAACCAGTAGGAAAACGAGGTTGCTTCGAAGGTGTTGGTGAAGGAGTGTAGTGCGGCGCAACACCAGGGATTCCGGTGCCAACGTGGAACCTGCACAACACAATCAAATTACTTTGCCCCAACTTAACAGTGAGGTTGTCAATCTCACCGGCTTGCTGAAAACAAAGGGTTAAACGTATCGTATGGAAGATGATGTTTGTTTGCATAAAACAGTAGAGAACAATGATTGCAGTAGATTGTATTTCAGATGTAAAAGAATGGACCGGGGTCCACAGTTCACTAGTGGTGTCTCTCCAATAAGATAACTAACATGCTGGGTAAACAAATTACAGCTGGGCAATTGACAATTGATAAGTGCATATGACATGCATGTGTGAGTTGTGGTGTCTACTATGAGATTCATTTGGGCATTACGACAAAGTACATAGACCGCTATCCAGCATGCATCTATGCCTAAATAGTCCACTTTCCGGTTAACATCCGTACCCCTTCCAGTATTAAGTTGCAAGCAACAGACAATTGCATTAAGTAATGTGCGTAATGTAAACAATACATTCATCCTTGAATAAATCATTGCTGTTTTACCCCTAGTGGCAACAACACATCTACAACCTTAGAACTTGCTGTCACTATCCCAGGTTAAATAGAGGTTGAACCCAACTATCATGCATAAATACCCCCTCTTGGAGTCACGAGTATTCACTTGGCCAAGGCTTCAACAAGTAACGGAGAGCATGCAAGATCACAAATGACATAGACATGATAATATAATATTCAGCTCCACATAGGTATCAATATAAGTCAGATCCCAGCAAACACAACATGTAGCATTACAATAAGATGATCTTGATCATGATAGGCAGCTCACAAGATCTAAACACGATGGCACAAGTGGAGAAGACAACCATCTAGCTACTGCTATGGACCCATAGTCCAAGGATGAACTACTCACGCATCACTCAGGAGGCGGGCATGGCGATGTAGAGCCCTCCGGTGATGATTCCCCTCTCCGGCAGGGTGCCGGGAAGAGCTTCAGAACCCCCCGAGTTAGGGTTGACGACGGCGGCGGCAGCGAATATGTTCTGGATGAAAGGCTCGGTGTTTTAGGGTTTTCACGTCTCGGGGAATAAATAGGCGAAGGGGCGATGTCGGCGGACCCCCGAGGGGCCCAACCCACAGGCTGGCGCGGCAGGAAGGGGGGCCGCGCCGCCAGGTGGTTTGAACACCACGTGGCTCCCCTTCGTCTCTCCTTCGGACTCCGTGTACGTGTTGGAAAAATAGGGACTTGGCCTTTTGTTTCGTGCAATTCCGAGAATATTTCCAGAAGTAACTTTCTGAAACCAAAAACAGCAGAAAACACGGAACTGGCACTGTGGCATCTTGTTAATAGGTTAGTCCCAGAAAATGCATAAAAGTGATATGAAGTGTATATAAAACATGTAGCAAATGGTATAATATAAGCATGGAACAGCAGAAATTATGGATACGTTGGAGACGTATCAAGCATCCCCAAGCTTAGTTCTACTCGTGCTCGAGTAGGTAAAACGATAACACCAATCAATTTATTTAAACATAAACTCTCCAAATGATAATATAATGCAGCAAGAGAGTATTTATAAACAAGTGCTAACAGCTCGAAGAGATGCAAGAAAAACAGGAGCTAAAAGCACTGCAGTAGCTAGTTAAGAATACTCAACAAATATAAGTGAAGAACATGAGTATTCACATGAAAAAGCGGAGCGTGTCTCTCTCCCACACAAGGATTGCTAGGATCCGAATTTATTCAAACAAAAACAAAAATAAAAACACACAGACGCTCCAAGTAAAGCGCATAAGATGTGAAAGAATTAAAATATAGTTTCACTATAGATGACCTGATAAGTTGTTGATGAAGAAGGGGATGCCTTGGGCATCCCCAAGCTTAGACGCTTGAGTCTCTCTGAATATGGTTGGGATGAACCATGGGGGCATCCCCAAGCTTAGGCTTTTCACTCTTCTTGATCACATAATATCACCCTTCTCGCTTGATCCTTGAAAACTTCCTTCACACCAAACTCAAGACAGTTCTCATTAGAGGGTTAGTGCATAATCAAAAATTCTCATATTCTGTAATGATACAATCAATCCCAAAGCTTCTGGACATTAGCTACAGCCACCAATGCTTTGTGGAGCAAAGAAATCCACACAAACACAGTAAAATAGCGAATGCAAAACAAAAGGCAGAATCTGTCAAAAACAGAACAGTCTGGAATGACGATTTTTTCGAGGCACTTAAGTTGCTCAGATGGATCTGGCCTAAAATAATGAAAGTTGCGTACATATCTCAGGAATATGCGTGATTTTTTTCAGAATGTTTTGAATTTTCTACAGGGAGATAAGCTCAAATCCGTGACAGCTAAAAATCTGTCACTGCGCAGAAATCCAAATCTTGCATCAACTTTCAATATAGAACTTTACTTGGTACAACATTGCGATAAAATGAAGATACAAAGGAGTTTCTACAGAATTAACAAAACTCCTTGACTCAAATAAAACAAAAATAACAGCAAATAAAAACGATGGGTTGTCTCCCATAAGCGCTTTTCTTTAACGCCTTTCAGCTAGGCGCAGAAAGTGAAAATCAAGTGTTGTCAAGAGAAGAAGCATCAACATCATAACTTGCTCTAACAATAGAGTCAAAAGGTAACTTCATTCTCTTCCTAGGGAAGTGTTCCATACCTTTCTTGAGAGGAAATTGGTACCTTATATTACCTTCTTTCATATCAATGATGGCACCAACAGTTCGAAGAAAAGGTCTTCCCAAAACAATAGGACAAGATGCATTGCATTCAATATCCATAACAATAAAATCAACGGGGACAAGGTTATTGTTTACTGTAATAAAAACATCATTAACTCGCCCCAAAGGTTTCTTCATAGCATTATCAGCGAGAAAAACATCCAAATAACAATGTTCCAAAGGTGGCAAATCAAGAATATCATAAAGCTTCTTGGGCAAAACCGAAATACTTGCACCAAGATCACACAAGGCATTGCAATCAAAATCATTCACCTTTACCTTAATGATGGGTTCCCAACCATCTTCTAATTTCCTAGGAATAGAAGCTTTAAGTTTCAACTTCTCCTCCCTAGCTTGCAAAAGAGCATTTGTAATATGCTTTGTAAAAGCCAAATTAATAGTGCTAGCATTGGGACTTCTAGCTAATTTTTGCAAGAACATAATAACTTCAGAGATGTTACAATAATCAAAATCAAAATCATTATTGTCAATGGTGGTGGAACCATTGTCTCCAATAGTTTGAAAAATTTCAGCACTTTTATTAGAAAAAGTTTCCGCAGTTTTAGGCAATTTCAAACGCTTAGCAGAAGTAGTAGAGACATTACCAACACCAATAACATTACTATCAATAGTAGGAGGCTTACTAGCATGTAAAACATTAGCATTACTAGTGGTGGTGATAGTACAAACTCTAACTATACTATTCTCTTTTTCAAGTTCTTCCTCTTTTTCCCACCTAGCATGCAATTCAGCCAACATCCTAATATTATTATCAATTCAAACTTGGATGGCATTTGCTGTAGCAAATGACTTAGTATCTTTAACTTCATTAGGCTTAACTTTCAGTTTTAGAATTTCAACATCATGAGCAAGACTATCAACTTTAGAAATAAGAACATCAATTTTTTCAAACTTTTCCTCAACAGTTTTATTGAAAGCTTTTTGTGTGCTAATAAATTCTTTAAGCATAGCTTCAAGATCAGAGGACACACTTCTATTGTTGCTGTAGGAATTGCCATAAGAATTGCCATAACCATTTGAAGGATAAGGCTTATAGTTGTTGCTACCAAAATTATTCCTATAAGCATTGTTGTTGAAGTTGTTGTTTTTAATGAAGTTCACATCAACATGCTCTTCTTGAGCAACCAATGAAGCTAAAGGAACATTATTAGGATCAACATGAGATCTACCATTCACAAGCATAGACATAATAGCATCAAGTAGCTTTGTTGCTGCACCTAAAGTGATGGACATAAAGGTTCCTCCAGAGGCTGAATCCAATAAGTTCCTTGAGGAAAAATTTAATCCTGCATAAAAGGTTTGGATGATCATCCAAGTAGTCAGTCCATGAGTGGGACAATTCTTCACCAAAGATTTCATTCTTTCCCAAGCTTGAGCAACATGTTCATTATCAAGTTGTTTAAAATTCATAATGCTACTTCTCAAGGATATGATCTTAGCAGGAGGATAATATTTCCCTATGAAAGCATCTTTGCATTTTGTCCAAGAATCAATACTATTTCTAGGCAAAGAAAGCAACCATTGTTTAGCTCTTCCTCTCAAGGAGAAAGGAAAAAGTTTCAGTTTTATAATATCCCCATCCATATCCTTATACTTTTGCATTTCACAAAGTTCAACAAAGTTATTAAGATGGGCAGCAGCATCATCAGTACTAACACCAGAAAATTGCTCTTTCATAACAAGATTTAATAGAGCAAGTTTAATTTCATAAAATTCTGCTGTAGAAGCAGGTGGAGCAATAGGAGTGCATATGAAATCTTTGTTGTTTGTGCTAGTGAAGTCACACAACTTAGTGTTCTCAGGAGTACTCATTTTGAAAAACAAAATCAAACCGATTTAAACAAGTAACTAATTTTTTTGTGTTTTTGATAAAGAGAGCAAACAAGACTAAATAAAAATAAGCTAAGCAAGACAAATAACAAAGTAAAAAGATTGGGTGTGAGAGACTCCCCTTGCAGAAGCAATTCGGTTTTCCCCGGCAACGGCGCCAGAAAACGTGTTGCTAGCGCTAAGTTGACGAGGGAATATCTCCCCGGCAACAGCACCGGAAACAATGCTTGTACGTCACACGACAGTTGGGAACCCCAAGAGGAAGGTATGATGAGTGCAGCAGCAAGTTTTCCCTCAGTATGAAACCAAGGTTTATCGAACCAGTAGGAAAACGAGGTTGCTTCGAAGGTGTTGGTGAAGGAGTGTAGTGCGGCGCAACACCAGGGATTCCGGTGCCAACGTGGAACCTGCACAACACAATCAAATTACTTTGCCACAACTTAACAGTGAGGTTGTCAATCTCACCGGCTTGCTGAAAACAAAGGGTTAAACGTATCGTATGGAAGCTGATGTTTGTTTGCATAAAACAGTAGAGAACAATGATTGCAGTAGATTGTATTTCAGATGTAAAAGAATGGACCGGGGTCCACAGTTCACTAGTGGTGTCTCTCCAATAAGATAACTAACATGCTGGGTAAACAAATTACAGCTGGGCAATTGACAATTGATAAGTGCATATAACATGCATGTGTGAGTTGTGGTGTCTACTATGAGATTCATTTGGGCATTACGGCAAAGTACATAGACCGCTATCCAGCATGCATCTATGCCTAAATAGTCCACTTTCCGGTTAACATCCGTACCCCTTCCAGTATTAAGTTGCCAGCAACAGACAATTGCATTAAGTAATGTGCGTAATGTAAACAATACATTCATCCTTGAATAAAGCATTGTTGTTTTACCCCTAGTGGCAACAACACATCTACAACCTTAGAACTTGCTGTCACTATCCCAGGTTAAATAGAGGTTAAACCCAACTATCATGCATAAATACCCCCTCTTGGAGTCACAAGTATTCACTTGGCCAAGGCTTCAACAAGTAACGGAGAGCATGCAAGATCACAAATGACATAGACATGATAATATAATATTCAGCTCCACATAGGTATCAATATAAGTCAGATCCCAGCAAACACAACATGTAGCATTACAATAAGATGATCTTGATCATGATAGGCAGCTCACAAGATCTAAACATGATGGCACAAGTGGAGAAGACAACCATCTAGCTACTGCTATGGACCCATAGTCCAAGGATGAACTACTCACGCATCACTCCGGAGGCGGGCATGGCGATGTAGAGCCCTCCGGTGATGATTCCCCTCTCCGGCAGGGTGCCGGGAAGAGCTTCAGAACCCCCCGAGTTAGGGTTGACGACGGCGGCGGCAGCGAATATGTTCTGGATGAAAGGCTCGGTGTTTTAGGGTTTTCACGTCTCGGGGAATAAATAGGCGAAGGGGCGATGTCGGCGGACCCCCGAGGGGCCCAACCCATAGGCTGGCGCGGCAGGAAGGGGGGCCGCGCCGCCAGGTGCTTTGGCCACCTCGTGGCTCCCCTTCGTCTCTCCTTCGGACTCCGTGTACGTGTTGGAAAAATAGGGACTTGGCCTTTTGTTTCGTGCAATTCCGAGAATATTTCCAGAAGTAACTTTCTGAAACCAAAAACAGCAGAAAACAGGGAACTGGCACTGTGGCATCTTGTTAATAGGTTAGTCCCAGAAAATGCATAAAAGTGATATGAAGTGTATATAAAACATGTAGCAAATGGTATAATATAAGCATGGAACAGCAGAAATTATGGATACGTTGGAGACGTATCAGGGTCTTCTAGATCTTTCCTTCTATAGGTCGAGTTACCGCCAGATGTTCCGGCCCATAGCTACATCCAGCCCATGATGATGAAAGTAGGCCAAGCCCGGCCTCCTGCCTGGCGGGTCTTCTTTCGTCCTCCTGGGTATACCAGGTTATCTTTCCCCAACAGTCTGTGTGCTTTTATTTTTGCTTTGTTATTTTAATTTTCTGAATAATTTGGATCCTAGCATTCTTGTGTGGAAGAGAGACACGCTCCGTTTTTCATGAGAATACTCGTATTCTTCACTTATATTTGAGTATTCTTGTCTAGCTACTGCAATGCTTTTAGCTCCTGTTTTTCATGCATATCTTGTTTAGAGCTGTTAGTTCTTGTAGAGAAGTACTCTCTTGTTTCATTGTTGTATTATTTGGAGAGTTTTATGTTGAAATAAATTGATTGGTGTTTGGTTGGGAACAGAAAATGCTACATGTGGTAGATGGTATTTGGAAAAGATATACTCATTCTTGTAGATCATTGTCTTGGATAATTTGATACTTTGCAATTGTTTTGAGCTCTCAAGTAAATCATGTTTAAGCTCTTGCATCATGTAGTTAAAGCCTATTAGTGGAGAACTACCGTAGAGTTTGTTGAAATTTGGTTTGCATGTTTGGTATCTCTAAGGTCTAGATATTTTCTGGTAAAATGTTTGAGCAACAAGGAAGACAGTGTAGAGTCTTATAATGCTTGCAATATGGTTTTATGTAAGTCTTGCTGTACCGGTTGATATCCTGTGTTTGCTTCAAACAACCTTGCTAGCCTAAACTCTGTACTGAGAGGGAATGTTTCTCGTGCATCCAAACCTTGAGCCAAAACCCATGCCATTTGTCCCCACCATAACTACCTATTATGTGGTATTTCCTACCATTCCAAGTAAATACTTCATGTGCTACCTTTAAACTATTCAAAACTTTATTACTCCTTATTTGTGTCAATGTTTTATAGCTCATGAGGAAGTTATGTGGCGTTTTCTCTATCACCTTGTCATTTCCTCATGACAAACTTTCACCAATGGACTAGTGGCATATACATCCGCTTATCCAATAACTTTGCAAAAAGAGCTGGCTAATGGGGTGCCCAGTCCCAATTAATTATAACTTTAACCCTTTGATTCTCTTCACATGTTTGCCAATGATTTATCAGAAGCAATTTTCAAAATGTTAAACAATATCAAATAGGCACTCCTCCATGGTATGTGATTGTTGGAAAGCACCCGATGATTCGGTTAGCCATGGCTTGTGTAAGCAAAGGTTGGGAGGAGTGTCATACCAATTTATAAATATGCATGTGTAAACAAAAGAGAAGAGGGATGATCTACCCTTGGGTAGAAATAACGTCCTTCATGGGAGCGGCTCTTGAAAGTCTGGGTGACAAGGGGGATAGAGTGCCCACTGCCATTCGTTGACAACAACAAACACCTCTCAAAAACTTACTTTATGCTCTCTTTATGATTTCAAAAACTTAAAAAGCTCTAGCACATGATTTAATCCCTGCTTCCCTCTGCGAAGGGCCTTTCTTTTACTTTATGTTGAGTCAGTTTACCTACTCCTTTCTATCTCAGAAGCAAACACTAGTGTCAACTTTGTGTGCATCAATTCTTATATGCTTACTTATTGCACTTGTTATATTACTTTGTGTTGACAATTATCCATGAGATACCGATTGATCCGATTAGACTTCCCGCGGGGGTAGCGCGGGGAACTTGCTGAATAAACTCCTTGGAATCGGAGGCCTGACTGAGGGTCAATCCTATGGTAACCCCAACCTAGGAATGCCTGTTTTGAGCTATCGTTCCACATAAACGAATTTGAAAAAGGAAGAAGGCTTTAGCTAATTCAACTTTCCCTTGGAAAAGGAGGTGTAGGAGAGCACTCGTTGTTCTCTAAGGCCTGAGACCATAAGACTTTAGGCGTCTCTGATCGTCAAGCCCTATAGGCAAGTAGGTGGTAACACCGGGGGGCCTTTAGGTAATGCATATACATGTTGAAAGTTGAAAGCAATTGCTGAAACTTAAATCCTCCTTTGTGTTGCTTCAGTGCCTTTTACTTAGAATCTATTGCTTTATGAGTTAACTCTTATGCAAAGCTTTTTAATGCTTGTCTTGAAAGTACTATTCATGAAAAGTTTTGCTTATATGATTCAGTTGTTTACTCTTTATCTATCTGTTAGCAAACTATAGACCATTGCATAGATTAACTCACAGGGAGTCCGAAGGAGAGACGAAGGGGGGCGTGGGCCGTCCTCACAATGTCGAAGTCAGAAAAACAAAAGCCGAAGTCCCTAATTTTCTGACACGTACACGGAGTCCGAAGGAGAGACGAAGGGGGGCCGTGGGCCGTCCTCACAATGTCGTGGCGCGGTTGGGCCCACAGGCACGCCGCCACGTGGTGAGGATGCCTCGGGCCTCCACCGACGCCGCCCCTTCGCCTATATATTCATCTTTACGGGAAAACCCTAGACACCCGAGTCAAAAACCACGAAAAGTTCCAGAGCCGCCGCCGCCGTCAACCCTAACTCGGGAGGGTTCTGAAGCTCTTCCCGGCACCCTGCCGGAGAGGGGAATCATCATCGGAGGGCTCTACATCGCCATGCCTGCCTCCGGAGTGATGTGTGAGTAGTTCATCCTTGGACTATGGGTCCATAGCAGTAGCTAGATGGTTGTCTTCTCCTCTTGTGCCATCATGTTTAGATCTTGTGAGCTGCCTATCATGATCAAGATCATCTTATTGTAATGCTACATGTTGTGTGTGCTGCGATCCGATGAATATTGATACTATGTCAAGTTGAATATTGAATTATCATGTCTATGTCTTTTATGATCTTGCTTGCTCTCCGTTACTTGTTGATACTCTGGCCAAGTGGATGCTTGTGACTCCAAGAGGGAGTATTTATGCTAGATAGTGGGTTCGGTCTCCATTTAATCTGGGGGAGTGACAGCAACCCTAAGGTTGTGGATGTGCTGTTGCTACTAGGGGTAAAACATCAATGCTTTGTCTAAGGATGAATGTGTTGTTTACATTATGCACTTTACTTAATGCAATTGTCTGTTGCTTGCAACTTAATACTGGAAGGGGTACGGATGCTAACCTGAAGGTGGACTATTTAGTCATAGATGCATGCTGGATAGGGGTCTGTGTACTTTGTCGTAATGCCCAAATGAATCTCATAGTAGACACTACAACTTGCACATGCATATTATGCACTTTTCAATATTGTCAATTGCCCAGCTGTAATTTGTTTACCCAACATGTTAGTTATCTTTATGGAGAGACACCACTTGTGAACTGTGGACCCCGGTCCATTCTTTTACATCTGAAATACAACCTACTGCAATCATTGTTCTTTTTCACTCTCTGCAAACAAACATCATTTTCCACACCACACTTTTAATCCTTTGTTTTCAGCAAGCCGGTGAGGTTGACACCCTCACTGATTCGTTGGGGCAAAGTAGTTTGATTGTCTTGTGTGCAGGTTCCAAGTCAACAGCCAGGACCTCCCCTACGACGCACAAGTTTTCTGGCACCGTTGACACCTTCAGAAGTGTCTTCATCTCCTACTGGTTCGATAACCTCGGTTTCTTACTGAGGGAAGACTTGCCGCTACACTCATCAAACTTTACTTTTGGGGTCTCCTAACGAACGTGTGTCTTACACGCATCAAGCAAGTTTTCTGGCGTCGTTGCCGGGGAGATCAAGCCTTCTGCAAGGGGAGTCTCTCACTTCCAATCTCTTTACTTTGTTATTTGTCTTGCTTAGTTTATTTTTATTTTGTCTTCTTTGCTCTCTTTATCAAAACACACAAAAATAGTTGCTTGTTTTTACTTTGTTATTTCGGCCTAGTGTTTACATTATGCACTTTACTTAATGCAATTGTCTGTTGCTTGCAACTTAATACTGGAAGGGGTGCGGATGCTAACCTGAGGTGGACTATTTAGGCACAGATGCATGCTGGATAGCGGTCTGTGTACTTTGGCGTAATGCCCAAATGAATCTCATAGTAGACACTACAACTTGCACATGCATATTATGCACTTTTCAATATTGTCAATTGCCCAGCTGTAATTTGTTTACCCAACATGTTAGTTATCTTTATGGAGAGACACCACTAGTGAACTGTGGACCCCGGTCCATTCTTTTACATCTGAAATACAACCTACTGCAATCATTGTTCTTTTTCACTCTCTGCAAACAAACATCATTTTCCACACCACACTTTTAATCCTTTGTTTCCAGCAAGCCGGTGAGGTTGACACCCTCACTGATTCGTTGGGGCAAAGTAGTTTGATTGTCTTGTGTGCAGGTTCCAAGTCAACAGCCAGGACCTCCCCTACGACGCACAAGTTTTCTGGCACCGTTGATACCTTCAGAAGTGTCTTCATCTCCTACTAGTTCGATAACCTCGGTTTCTTACTGAGGGAAGATTTGCCGCTACACTCATCAAACCTTACTCTTGGGGTCTCCTAACGAACGTGTGTCTTACACGCATCATCCACCGACAAAACCATCAGAACAATATTTCCTTCTTTATAAGCACTCGGAATAAATCCGCTGATGATGGAAAACATTCTATCATCCCGGGACATTAGATGTCCGCATTCTCTCTAACTTATAATTCACCGGAACAAGTCCCAGTGACATCGGAGCTACTCCGACACAATCTCATTCCCACTAAAACTACATCTTTACTCTCAATCAAAGATTGACCTACAGCTTAAGTGTGTGAGCCGAAAGGTTCAGCAAACACAAAGTATTGTTTGGGAGCTTACCAAACAATAACCAGCAGTGGGTTAGGCATTCGTACGGGCACCCTTGTGTCTGTGAATGATCGACAGAACCTGTGCGTTACTCATTACGCTTAATTCCCTTACGTACACGATACCAATGATATCTCGAGATTGAGACAATGTGCTCTAGTGTGATCAAACCCTTTGATCATAACACATATAATTCTCGTACCAATATCATTTTCTTTTCTCATTTTGTATATATGTTGTCCCATGATAAATCACGCTTGTGTCTGGCCAGACGATTGGGTGATAACATAAATACTTGAGATGGCCTAGAGGATGTATCTCTCCATCGCCTGGAGGAGTAAGTGCCATTCTTGAACGATATCTGTTCCAATACATTATTCTAGTTCAAGCCCAAAAGCCACCTTTATGGTCCCATGTTACTGCAAGACGTTTGGTGGAAATTAAAGCTCGAGTGTCGAATAAGCGGTCACAAGATATTCTCATAGCATAGGAATACAGCTAACGATAACTAAATAGATGATCATTGCTATCTTCATCGTTGACGATTTGTCTCATAGCAAGATCATACGGTGGGTCGGTTCAGTGTGATTATCATTCCGATAATCCACTCCTATAGTTGTATGACTTATACAAAGTCCATGATCAGGAAAACATGATCATCAAACAACAAGATAGGCCAGTCTTAGAGACAAGACCAAGAACTCTTTTTCCGTTCATATCTCTACACGTGTATCGGAGGTTTTCCTCTTGCATACGTTGTATTTGCTATGCAAGTACCCAATACAGTTATAGCATAAAGATATAAACATTAATAATAAACATGGAGATAAATAATAAACTTAATTATTATTGTCTCTAGGGCATATCTCCAACAACTGTTTCCTGTGCCTGGTTTGCATGTTGTGAGATTTTTAAAATCCTCTAGAAAAGATAGACAACTCGTCCACCAGTAAAATCCTTTCTGCTGGTGCATTGTTGGGACAGAACCATTCTTATAGTAGGCCTCCCAAAGTAGTTTTACCCAAGGCAAATCACTCAAATTGTAAAAATTGTAGAGGTTTTTCATTAGGAGTGCTTGGTTCTGATCTCTCATACTGATGATGCCCAAACCTCCTGCAGCTTTCGGCTTACATATTGTTTCCCATTTCACTAGACATTTTCCTCAATATTTTTTCCGTGCCACATGAATATTCTCATAGATTTTTCAAAATGATCTGAGTGAGTGTAATGCATTTTGAGTGCACACATAATGTGATTGGGCATAGCAGATATGATAGCCTTGATTACCACAATTCTGGAGCAATATGAGCAGGTTTGATATACCAGCTAACCTCTTGTCAATTTTCGAAATCATGGGCATTAGATCCTCTGTTCTGGGCCTGCATGTTCCCATAGGTAATCCAAGGTATGTAAAGGGCAAAGCTTCAACTTTACATCCAAAAGCACTAGCCAGCTCCTGGCATTTCACAGGATTAGTATTAATAGGCACCAGAGAGGATTTGTGATAATTTATTTTCAGTCCAGTAGAGACAGAAAATGCTTCCAGAATAGCTTTCAGGCTAGTGATATGAGCAATATTTGCTGGCATTATGAGTACTGTGTCATCTGCATATTGTAGTATAGGATAACTCTATCCATATGCACAATCAAGAGGCAATGAGATAATACCATCCTGCCATGCTTTGTTTAATAACTATTTGCAGTAACTCAGCAGTAGTGAAAATTAATAAAGGTGAGAGAGGATCACCCTGCCTCACTCCTCTATGACTAATAATCCACCTCTAGGTTGTCATCCGAGTTCCCCGTTGCTATTAAGTTGCAAGCAACAGATTATTGCATTAAGTAAAGTGCATAATGTAAACAATACAATTATCCTTAGACAAAGCATTGTTGTTTTACCCCTAGTGGCAACAGCACATCCACAATCTTAGAAGTTGTTGTCGCTCTCCCAGATTAAACGGAGGCATGAACCAACTATCTAGCATAAATACTCACTCTTGGAGTTACAAGCATCTACTTGGCCAAAGCATCTACTAGTAACGGAAAGTATGCAAGATCATAAATAACATATAAGATAGATTGATAATCAACTTGACATAGTATTCAATATCCATCGGATCCCAGCAAACACAACATGTAGCATTACAATAAAATTAAGATGATCTTGATCATGATAGGCAACTCACAAGATCTAAACATGATGGCATAAAGTGGAGAGACAACCATCTAGATACTGCTATGGACCCGTAGTCCAAGGATAAACTACTCACGCATCACTCCGGAGGCGGGCATGGTGATGTAGAGCCCTCCGGTGATGATTCCCCTCTCCGGCAGGGTGCCGGGAAGAGCTTCAAAACCCTCCCGAGATAGGGTTGATGACGGCGGCGGCTCTGGAACTTTTCATGGATGGAGGCTCAGGTATTTATGGTTTTCGCGTCGGGAGAATAAATAAGCGAAAGGGCGGCGGCTGTAGGCACCCGAGGGGCCCACACCATGCCATGGCGCGACAGGAGGTGGGGCCGCGCCGTCATATGGCGTGGCCGCCTCCTTGCTTCCCTTCGTGTCTCCTCTGGACTCCATGTATGTGTCGGGAAAATAGGCGCCTGGGTTTTTGTTTCGTCCAATTTCGAGAATATTTCCAGAACAACTTTTCTGAAATACAAAAACATCAAAAAACAGGAACTGGCACTGTGGCATCTTGCTTGTTAATAGGTTAGTCCCAGAAAATGCATAAAAATGCTATGAAGTGTATGTAAAATATGTAACAATTCGTATAATATCAACATGGAACATCAGAAATTATAGATACGTTTGAGACGTATCAGAGGCGAGCGAGGGTTTTGTTGGGAGGTGGGCGAGATTTCGATTTGTGGTAGGCAGGAAAATTTTCACCCTCTCGATTTCAATTTGGAACCCGAAATTTTTCACTTTGCCGCCAGTTATTCACAATCCGTACCATCCGGATATGTTTGTTCACTCCGAGATTTAACAAATCCAAACTACTTACAAAACATTCAAACAAAAGTGAAGATAAATGACTTGTTCGTCCTAATTAATGTTACCCTGAGTTGTAGACGAACAAAATAAGTTCATATACCTAAAATAATTTATCATGTAGTAGAACACTTGTAGCTAACTTACATGGAAAAGGCCGGCCGTTTGTACGAGATGCATGTGTTCTTCTAAATTTGCAGTTGTATTTCCCTCCGTTCCACAATATAAGATGTTATAGCCATTTCCCACATTCACATTCTACATTTTTTAGTGTATACATTCTTTTCAGTACGAATGTAGATAAGCATGTGTGTGGAAACCTTAAACATCTTACATTGAACGGAGGGAGTACCTCCAACCTATGAAAGAAACATTCGACAAAATATGAGCAATTTTGATGGTTTTAGATAGTGTGCTCATAGATAATAGCATTATATGGATTATTCAGCCATTAACATTATAAGAAATAGTTGTTCGTTATATTAAATTAGTAAATATATGGATCATAGTCGGACCCTCTGGATATTTAATTAGCAAACATACGAATTTCGCGCAATATTTGCATCATATAACGACGAATAGATAATACGGATGCATAAATATAGCTCAAAAGTTATCACGTATATTGCGGATATACCAAAATATATGAACAATCGATCTTTCGATACATTTAACGTCCGTACCCTCCGGACTACTAGAATCATATTGACCACATTTTTTCCAGTGTGAACGACACAATGTCTGAAACTCCGGATAGCAAATGATAATCGGGTCCCACCAGAACCGTGGCCGGCCGGCGCAGCACCTGAGATTCCCCTCCGTACTTGTGAGCGTTATTAACCGCAGCGCCTTCGAGAAACCCTAGCCGTCGCCTCCATCCATCCGCCTCTCGCCGGCCAATCCACGATCCGTCGCCGCGCTCATCATGCCACGCCGCCTGGCCACGACTACTCGAAGCTCACGCGTGAGCGCTACGCCGCAATTGCGGCTGAGATGCGCGCGGCGGCAAACATCCTAGATGCGGCTGAGATATTGGCAGAGGCCATGGCGGAGGCTGCGGGGGAGATGCGCCCGCCCACCGGCTATATTACGTTGGTCTTCACCATAGCGAAAGCCGTGGCAGACGCCGTGGTGGAGTTCTTGGCGGTCCGCGCAGGCCGCAAAGGCATGTCGGTGCGCCTGGTGGTCGCAGATGGTGGCGCGCGCAAGGTGGAGAGCCAGGCTTTGGCGGCGGGCAATGGCGGCCAGGTCGTGCTGGTGGAGAGCCATGCCTCGGCGGTGGGCAATGGCAGCGAGGTCGAGGGGCGCCGGGCCGTGGCGAGGCCTGATGGCGGCGACGCGCCGCACTGCAGGGTGCTCGCCCGCTTGGAGGCCGTCAAGGCAGGGCACTGCGCTGCCTGGCAGCAAATCCAGGCCGATCGCGTGGACGCCGCACTCATCGGGCTGATGAGGGCTGATCTCGGCCTTGTGGAGGAGAACCGCGACATCCTGGAGGCCGCGGCGCGCGCGGCGCCCGCGTGCGAGGAAGAGGGCGGCTAGGAGGGAGAGGACGGCGACGACGACGATGAGGACATGCCGGACGCCGATTCAGGAGAGGACGACGACGACGAGGAGGGCATGCCGGCGGCCTTCTATGAGGACTACATGCGCGACTCGGATGAGGACATGCCCGACCATAAGGAGGGCGAGGGTGAATCCTCAATCGAGGAAGATGAGTAGATCTTACTCCTTTCGTTTAGACCGGCCGATCTAGTAGTAGGTAAGCTCGATCTCTATCTAGTAGTACTAGTTGAATCCGCGCGGCGCACGCCGCGCCCTTTTGGTTGATTTCGGAAGCATATCAATGTTTTGCATATTCAATTCTAAAAGTTGTTTCTAGTTCTTAAGTAGTCTTTTTTTTTGAAGTTTAGTCGTATTAAATAAATAGTCAATTCAGCATTTAGTAGTTCTGCAAAAATGGCAAAATACTGTAAAACAATATGTACAAAGTGTTATTAACTCTGTAAAGCATGTTCAATTTTAGAATCTGATTTCCAGTTTGAACAAACTGTTTGTGAATTTTTTCGAATAACTATTTCCTAATATTCACATTTGTGGTATTTTTATGTTGATATTTTTGAGCGCATGATGTAAATGCGTAATTGTATCTTGCATTTCTTTGTGTGATCGTTTTGATGAATTTTTCAATTTGCATTTATTTTTTTGATCGTTGCGACGAATGTGTTCATTTTTCTTCTGGTAGATGTAGTTGAAGGTGCTGATTAGGCGCCATTCAATAGTTTTACAACATGTTTGGAATATCGTGAAACAATATATAAAGTGTTTTAAATTATGTAAAACATGTTCTATTTTAGGACTTGGTTTCAAAATACAGTGGTTTTGAAAACAATTTGAAAATAGCTATTCTTCGTTATCTGCGGTTCGAGTATTTTTACGTTGATATACTTAAGCGCACAATATATGTAAAGCATTTTAACTATCTAAAGCATGTTCTATTTTAAAATGAAAATTACGAAGTCCATATTTTGGAAAATGCCGTAAAGGTGTTAACTTAATATTGAAAATGAACGGATTCGAGAATTTTTGCAAAATTAGAAATTGTTGTAATTAAAAAAAGCCTACAGCTCAAAAGAGTTTAGGTTTCGAAATTTCTTGAAATTGGAAAGTTTTGCACTTTCGGGTTTTTTTGCTCCCGTGAAAATCCGTCGGAATTTGTTGTCTGTTTAATTTTATCGAAATTTTCACAAAATTGGAGTATTGAAGCATGTTCATTTTTTTGTCTGCATGACGCATACATTATATTCGAGTGCATGACACACACATTGTATTCGGAAATGTCTAAATCCGTCTGATTTTTTTTATTTTCGTGAAATTCCCACTAAGTTGGAAATGTCGAATATTTTGGTGAAACATATTTTTTTTTCCAGCAAGCCGCGCCCGCCGTGATTCGAAAATTTGAAATCAGTCAGAATTTGTCCTTTTTTGTAAAGTCACGCATGTGTGAGTAAAACTCAAACCGGGAAATTTGGGCATTTAATTTTCTAAATATTTGGAATTTGCTGAAATTGAAAGAAAGTTTACGTCAAGAAGGTAGCAAGAAGGTTGTATAGCTTTTTAAAATTGGTCAATTTGGAAAGTAATTTCGATTTAAATTATTATGACGATTAAAAAATGGCTAGGATCGAAAGGCATTTCAAATTTTGAAATATGCAAATTTGTATGTCGCGTATGTGTGGTATGATTCAAATTTGGTAGTGTACATATTTAAAAATCATGTAAGCGGTCGTGTGGCTAGAAGAAGAAATACCGCGGAGTAAAATATTCAAATCAGCCAAGATGTGGAGGCGGCGACGGAGGTGCCAGCCGTGAGCTCCGATGCCCAATTTTTTTTGTATTATGCAAAACTGAAATTGAAATTATAATGCTCAAGTATAGTTGTATGTTGCTCACATATTTTTTCGAATGTTTGGAAGCTAACAGATTTGATAGAAAGTGTACGTGTAACAGATTGTTTAAATAATTAAAATTGGTCATATTAGCAAGTTATTTGGACTCGTATTATTTTCGGAGGGAATGCATTGTATGAACATTTATTAAATCCAACTCCACATAATTAGATGAAGTGCGTTCGGATTTTATGTAAATATTACGTAATTTAAAATGCTTAAATATGTTTGTTTTTTATGTAAATAGTTAGGACATATTTATGTGAGGGCGTTCATATATTTTAGAGTATCTCAAATGTTTAACCAAATTTAAAATGTTCAAAAATGTTTATTTTTTGTGAACATTTAATTTACGTCCGTAATGAGTGGAAATGCACATTTATTTAATTGAATTCCATAATTAGAGGTATTTACTAAATTCAGCTCCATATAATTGTAGGAAGTGCGGTTGGATATTTCCCAAATTTCACCGAAATAAAATGTTTAAATATGTTAGCATATTGTCATAATTAGTTACCATTTATTTTGGTGATCATTTTGAGTTATTTTTTTTTTTTTTTGCGTGGACAGATTTAAAGCTATTGGTTTTATAGCATTTTTCATTTTCTGGATAATTGTCTAAATAAGTTGGGGCCCGCTTGTCAGGGATTTGGTATTTTCTGGGAAATTCTGCGAAAATAATAAATCGCTGACAGGCCGGGCCCACGACGACGTCATCCATGACGTCGGCAGGCGGCGGCCATGGGCAGCGCGGCGGAGCTCAGGCGAGCTTGGTCACGGCCGCTCCAGCACGCCAGTGAGGTGGGGGTCACGCGGATCCACGCGAGGGAGGCACGGTGGAGCCGGGAGGGCGGAGCTGGCGACCAAATGGTCGCCGGAGCGCCGGCGACGACCAAAAGACGGCGACGGACGCCGAGCACGCGGCGGCGCCGATTCCTGCTCCACGCCGGCGTCCCAGGACATTATTGACGGCGAGGAGGTGCAGGAGAAGACGGCGCACCTCCCCGTGGACTTCGATTTGGACGAGGAGGGCCGGAGGAACTGTGGGAACACTTTTGCAGAAAAGTCCCGGTAGTTTCCGGTAATTGCATCTAGGTCCTCGGGGGGGGGGCGGTTTTCTGCAAAATGGCAACGCGAGACGATGCTGGCGACGTCGGATCGAGAGCGGACGACCCAGATCGCGCGCGGTACTGTAGATTACTGTTCATGCTACAGTACCGCGCGCGAATTGCTCGATCTGGGCCGTCCGATCTCGATCGGACGGCTGAATTTTGGAGAAGGAGGGAGTTTGAATCCCTCCCCACTTAATATATATGGTGAAAATTTCATACCAATTTCACTGTATTTTGCTACTAATTATAATTATAATAGTAAGTTATGAACTATGTTGAATATCGATCTGTTTAATTTCAATTTGTTTGTTCATGTTTTTTCCATGTTTTGGCGCGCACTCTGTCTTTGTCCATGATTTTGTTCAAGTTTTCACGCGCACACTGTTTTTAGTCAAAATTTTCTTTCGCTCTCCGCGCGAGAGCTATTTCTCAGACGGCGACATTGCCCAGCCGTCTCTAATGTTTTGTACAGACGGTGAAGTTTTCTAGCCGTCTATAATATTTTGTATGGGAGACGGCGAGCAAAATTAGACGTCTCAGATAAAATGAGAGACGGCCAATCAATAGAACCGCTTGAGGAGATATGTCCCAAGGGGATGGAATTTTGATTTTGTTCGACCGGCTCTAGGTCCCGTCTATCATGTGATGTTTTGTACTAGTGTATATTGGGTTGCGGGTAAAACTTTAAAAAAAATCGTAACCTTGCCGCCAAGATCTATTCTGTAAAGATATGATGTACCCCATAATGCTAGATCTAGATACTTACAAACACCGTTGCGGAAAACCTTATATTTGTCGAAGAAGGCGTTGGTGAAGCCTGATGAAAAATCTCACGTCCACGCCGGAAGGTGAGATTGTTGCCGGTCCATCGTCGAGGAGCTACTTGCGCAGCCCCGTTCTAACAGTATCCACACGTACACCGTGTCAACCCGCCAAGCATGTTCGCCGCATAGAGCTACTAACACCGACGAAGAGAGACAACCTTTTGGCGTAATTTAGGTGGTAATAATCAACTATATTAGACCTATATGAGACTAGAGAGATATAATTATCAACACATGAGATCCACAAGAGAGAGATTAGATCAATGTCTAATTAGAGCGTCATCGTAATTAGAGCATCGTCTAATTGCACAGTATCGTCTAATTGCACAATATCTAGAAAGAGGAACTTGTGCAAGTGTGTTGTGTTGGATCTCTTGGCCTTGCGGGGAGAGCGAGCATATAAAGGGAGAGAGGGGGTCACTAGTGGGAAAACCCTTATAGATAGGTTGCATTCTGTGGCGCACACTTAATTGGTGCGCCACATAAATATATTTCTGTGGCGCGTCAGGCTTGGTGCGCCACAGAAAGTCACATTTCTGTGGCGCACATGGCCAGGTGCGCCACAGAAAGTTGTCCGGGGGGCGGGTTAAAATTTGAAAAAAATAATTCTGTGGCGCACCTGACACGTGCGCCACAGAAAGTTGACATTCTGTGGCGCACTACATTTCTGTGGCGCACGAAGCCTATTTTTTTCAAATCCCACCCCCACCCACCCCCGGGTGGATAGCATTTTTTGTCTTGCAGGAAGTAAAAGAAAATGATAAAAAAATTAATAAATAAAATCTTTTGACATGTAGTTAGGTATAAGTGTCTAGTAGGTATAGAAATTTTGAAATATGAATTTTGACCTTTTCTGCAATAAATGAAAAAGAAATCTTGTAACGGCCATAACTTTTGCATACGACGTCGAAATAACGTGTTTTATATGCCAAAAAAAACTAGAGAAAAATCCGAGTTCGAATCCACCCGGGTTTACCCGGTCAACATTTCACAGATTTCTCAAATTCCAAATGAAAAAAAAAGTTATTTCAAACAGACGATTTTGCGCAGCAAAATAAAAAAATTCAAAAAAATTATAAAATTCAAAAATTCCAAAAAAGACACAGAAATGTATAACAAAGAAGATTGTTGATTTTTTTTGAAGTGTTTTGACTTTTTTTGATTTTTTTGGATTTTTTTATTTTTTTCGATTTTTTGATTTTTTTTAAGTTTTTTGAATTTTTGAAGTGTTTTGACTTTTTTGAAATATTTTGACTTTTTTGGATTTTTTTAAGTTTTTTGAAATTTTTTGGATCTTTTGAAACTTTTGAATATCCTTTTGAAAGTTTGGAAGTTTTTGAAAAATCTGAAATTTAAAAACACATATTTATCTTTACCTAATAATAAAAGCACTAAGCCTTCCGCCTTTTAGTTTGGTAGGTCATTACAATTACCCCTAAAGTTGTACATAATTGACCACCTATGCCACCCGTAAGTCATAAAAAACTGTTCGTCCGTGATTGTACCTCGAGTCCAGACTCCAAGCTCAACTCGAACTAGGCCCAACTCGAACTGGGCCACCGCTCGAACTGGGTTCGCCTCGCCTGATCTCGCTCGACGAGGCTGTATGACGTCAAGTCGTCAACTAATCAGAAACGAACTCTCCGACACGAACTCAGCTCAAGCACACTTCCATTGCCGGGAAATTCGGTCATATATAGATCCTCTCCTCCGCGAGTTATTCCCAGAGGCTTTAGAAAAAAATCGATCGCACGAGGTCGCCGGACGGCCGGAGTTTGCTTCCCTTGCACAGCGAACGAATCCTCCGACGCACTAAGCAGCATCATAAACTGCACTCTGGCACTGGCACGGGCGGACGATCTGTTGTACAACGGCAGCGACCAGCAACAAAGAGGATTAAATCAAACTACAACTGTACAACAGTACAGCGTGGATGACATCCGATTAATGGTGTTCATCTGTTCTCTGAGCTTAAGCTTTGTCGGGTGGGTGACAACCTATTAATGGTACGTTCTCATGGTTCCAGGTTTTTTAGTAGCTTAGTTTATTGTGAATGACGATGACAATGCTGTTTTATTTCATGAAAAATGTTTAGATAATCTCATGTACGTATGGAAAGGCCTCGTCATCAGCGGTCTTAGATCGATCGAATGACTGTAGATCGATCGCTTTAATGGGAGCACACCGTGTGCGCTGAAATCTGCTGACACGTGGGGTAGTACAAGCGAGAACTTAGTTTAACTATCTGACACAATCTTTTTCTCCCCCGTTGCAACGCATGGGCATGTTTTGCTATAACACATATGTAACATATACACATACAAGACTTAAGAGGGTTCATATGATATATATATATCAATAAGAACTTGAGTAGCACAAGGGTAGGTGGACTATGTGGAACTCAGAAGTTAAGCGTGTTAGGGTTGGATCAATTTGTTGATGGGTAAGCTAGCGTGAAGGTATCAATTCAAAAAATTCAAAAAATCTGAAAATAATTCCAATAATTAGGATTTTTCATATTATTTCATATTTTGATTTTTCTGATTTTTTTTTGAAACTTTTTTTTTTTGCAGTTTTTGAATTTTTTGAATTTTTTCAGAATTCTGTGGCGCACCAGGCCAGGTGCGCCACAGAAAAAAATTAGTGGCGACGATTCTGTGGCGCACCCAGCAATTCTGGGGGTGCGCCACAGAAATCCAATTTGGTGCGCCACAGATAAGGGTTTTCCTACTAGTGGGTGATGCGCCGGCCCTAGAAGGGCTGGCCGACCCCTTGCTCAAGTCGGGACGGGGAGTCACTCCCTCACTTCCCTTTTATCTTTTTGCCTATTTCCTTTATTCCTTTCCTTATTCAATTCTGACTCCTTTTAATCTCCAAATTAAACAAGGAAGGAGAGGAGGGGATTGGTTCGGCCGGCCCTGGAGGGTGGGGCCATGCGACCGGCCCACACTAGGTGTGGTGCGGCCACATGGAGTAATGCTACATATACGGACAAACTTTACGGACAATTCTTAGGGAATTAGATGGGTGGAATCCAGTAATCCTACACCTACGGACTGGCAGGTTATGGACAGAGAGTTACGGGCGTACGTGTCGTCGTGTAATTAGTCTGCACCCTCCCACGACCCCACTTAAATTTAACCGGCGGCCCCACTCCCTGATTCCACCCATCTAATTCCGTAAGAATTGTCCGTAAGGTTTGTTCGTAGATGTAGCATTACTCCGCAGTAATCCTACACCTACGGACTGGCAGGTTACAGACAAAGGGTTACGGGCATAAGTGTCGTCGCGTAATTAGTCTGCACCCTCCCACTACCCCACTTGAATTTAACCGGCGGCCCACTCCCTGATTCCACCCATCTAATTCCGTAAGAATTGCCCACAAGGTTTGTCCGTAGATGTAGCATTACGGGCGAATAGCTCCAGTACGACGTCTTTCTGGGCAATTGTCTGCGATGCTACATCTTTCGTAACAATAGCTGTGGTGCGACATGCCTTTGTGCAGAAATAGCCCAGGCACGATATGGCCGTTAATTTATTATCCCACGCGGTAAACCCCGTTTGACCGTTCAATGGATAAGTTTATGACAAGTGGGACCTCACGCGTGCGTGCTCTGAAGCGGTGATAATAGCTCCGATGCGACAGCTGCATCTGTTCATCGTGGGGGAAAAAACTCTGCCACGCGCCGGCGTCCCTCGGAGCTCACTCCTGTCCTGCCGTCTCGGCTTCTCCGGGCTAGATGGAGCGGCCGATTCGAGCGGTGGCGCGAGAAGAGAAGCGGCAATCGATTCGAGCGGTGGCGCGAGAAGAGAAAAGACGAGCGGCGGGCGGCGACGCAGGGCTTGCGGTCGCAATGCAAGGTAAGGGCGTCGAGGGTGGATGGAGGTTGGGGTGGTGCGGGTCGCCGGTCGCGGAGGCGACCGGCGGCCCTATTTGTGACTCGTGCAGCGGCGAGGGACTCGTGCAGCGGAGGCGACCGGCGGCCCTACCGGATTTCGGTGAATCAGGTCTTGAAGCGGGCGTGGAAGCGCTACGGCATCGACGGTAAGGGTTTTTCGCTCGGCGGTCAATCGCCGCCGATGACGAGACAGAGGTATGCATCGATGCGAAAACTTGATGCGGGCGACCAGAGCAGCTCGGGCTGGAGCTCATCGAGCAGGGGTACCACATCGAGCAGGAGTTCATCGAGCAGGGGTACCACATCGAGCAGGAGTTCAGCTAGTTCATCGAGCCTGGACATCGAAGTAGCTTTGATCCTATGCGAGATGAAGAATCAGCTACAGAGCTGCTAGATGGAGCTGGAAGCTTGAGCTGCATTATGTAGATAGAAAGTGTAGTGAATTTTGGTAGGGGAGCGTGTGGGGGAGTAATTTTGTGAACTGGGCATGTCGACTGCGTTCTGTCGAACACCCTGGGGGCGTGCTCTGGACATCCCGATGTTGTCATTCGCACGTTCCGTTGGGTTAAACCTTGTAAAAAATGTAAATTATCGTGTCATCTGTAGAAACAATGTCTTACTTCTTTATTTAGACTTACCAGAATGATTTACTTCTTCGGAATATTGCTGTAGAGGACGCAGCCGTGCGCAGATTTTTTTTTTCGAGAAAAATGAAAAAGTTTCACTGTGGGCTAGATGAATGGGCCAACTCCATCCAATTAGGCCCAGTAAGTGTAGGAGCCATTTCAGCCACTTTTGCTTTTTTTTATTTTTTTATTTGAGCCACTTTTGCCTTTTAGTGTAGAATGCTTAGGGGTTTCCAACTAGGTAGAGGCTTATGTCATCTGTAGACAAAATGATTTAATTTTTTATTTAACTTACCAAAATTTAAATATTGCTAGTGTTGCTAGTGTTACCAAAATGTAAACATTTGTAACTATTACCTCCAAATGGTGGTAGATTTTTCGCAAACAGAGGCATAGCCTAGTGGCAAAGGGTTGATGCTCCCTTTGCCCACCTAAGTTCGAGTCCCCTTGCTCGCAATTTAGGTGTTGCACATTATATGTCCTAGTCCAGTAGCTTTGTGGGTCGGGCATCTCACTATTATAGAATTTCTATAATAGTGAGTTGTCCCATCCATTAAAATATTGCACTTGGACAAATTCTTTTGAATTTTTGAATATTTTTTATATTTTGATTCAACTTTGAATATTTGAATTCAACTTTGATGTACATGTTATTATGTAGTAGGTTGATCTAACTTGGTCATCCCCATTTCTAATCCTGTCATTTTTCACATCGGTTCTCCAAAATGAGCTACAAATGAGCCCCAAAGGTAGCCCAAACAGCACCATTTCTAATCCTGTCATTTTTTCGACCTTCTCCAAATGATCTCAAACTCTAGGGTTAACATATATTGCACTAATATAGTGTCCTAGAACAATTTTTAACTCAAAACTTGTTTAAAAGTTGGTTTGATTTTAGTTGACCAATTTTTGAAATATTCAAAAAATATTCAAAAAACATCAAAAAAATGCAAATCCAGTGCACATGGTCTTAGTTTATCATGTACTAACAGCTCCAACTGATAAACAAGGTCTACATACATATTAAACAAGAAATGTTCAGTATGGTATGAAATCTTACAACTCAAACTATAGAGTTCATAGTTTGAGATGTGTGATTTCACACCATATTGAAGCATTTCTTGTTTAATATGTGTCTAGACCTTGTTTATCAGTTGGAGATGTTAGTACATGACAAAATAAGACCATGTGCACTGGATTTGCATTTTTTTGATGTTTTTTGAATATTTCATGAATATTTCAAATTCGGTCAAACCCAAGTTTAACCAACATTTAAACAAGTTTTAAATACCAAAATGAAAAACTAAGCCTGGTTCATTCTTAGTCACACCAAAATGAAGCTTTGGTGATTTTTTCAATTTTTTAAATTTTCAAAACATCAAACCCTCTCTCACTTCCTTGAACTCCCTGCAACTTCGTTCGTGGTAAGTCATTTGTGTGAAGGATTTCTCATGAAAATACTCATATACAAGGTTTATATTTTTTTTCATAACTATGTCATGTAAGTAGACCATGTGCGCTGGTTTTATGTTATTTTGATTTTTTTTGAATTATTTGTGCTCATTTGAATGTTTGGTCAAACTTTGCACAAAACCGTTGACCGACTCAAAATCAAAGTTTATATTTTTTTTGATAACTATGTCATGTAAGTAGACCATGTGCGCTGGTTTTATATTTATTTGATTTTTTTTGAATTACTTATGCTCAACCCTAGCTCATTCCATTGATATCGTGAACGTGTGAATGTTGGAATTGAAATGTGGATATAACAAGTTTTATATTTTTTATAGCAACTTAGTTGCATAAGTAGACCATGTGCGCTGGTTTTATGTTGTTTTGATTTTTGTTGAATTAGTTGTGCTCAACCCTAGCTCATTCCATCGATAGCTTGAATTGTGTGAATGTTTTTCATTTAACTGTGGATATAACAAGTTTTAATTTTTTTTAGCAACGTAGTTGCATAAGTAAACAGTGAGCGAAAGTTTCATATTTATTTGATTTTTTCTAAATTATTTATGCTCAACCCTAGCTCACTGAAACCCTAAACCCCGTCCGAAACCC
This sequence comes from Poa pratensis, assembly GCA_947311845.1. NCBI lineage: Eukaryota > Viridiplantae > Streptophyta > Magnoliopsida > Poales > Poaceae > Poa > Poa pratensis. Next base: position 49,281,079 of record CAMZMU010000038.1, read on the forward strand.
CGTCCGAAACCCCCCTGCTTCAGAGCCGTTGATCGCTGGTTAGTGAACGGTTGGATCAGAAGGAAACCCCCGATCCGCGCCACTCCCAGTTCTGCGCTCTGATTGGCCACTCCCAGTTCCGCGCCATTCCTAGAAAAAAAACTAAATTTGGGCCCAGCAGCAGGATTTGGCCCGCTAATGTTTTTTCCTTGATTAAATTCACGGTGCGCCGTTCAACTTTGGGCCCAGCCCAGCCCTTTCTCAGGCCCAGCCGACCGCCTCCCGTTCCCCTCCCTATATATCCACTGTATCGTACCCTAGCTATTATCCCTCCACTCCACTCTCGCCGCCACTCTCGCCGCCGGCCACGCAATCCAGCCCCTCCGCCACAGATCAAGCCCCGACGTGCGACGAGGATGAGGGAGGTTCCTCGCGCGGCGGCCATTCCGGCCGCGGTAACGGCTCCGACGAGGAGCGGAGAAGGCAGAAGCGGCCGGCGCCCGCTGACCCCGTACGGGCTAAGCTGGTTGCTTCCGACGGCGGTCGGAAGCGCGGCGCTCGCGCGTGGACGAATATGGGGCTGGCGGTGCCGCCTGCGTACGCCCGGCGCGAAGTGGAGGAGTACGACCGCGCGATGGCGGCGGCGGCGAGAGGCACGGGGAGCTCCTCTGGCGCGGGGACCTCCGCCATCGCACGAGCACCGCTGCCGCCGCCGAAGAGGAGGAGGAGGAGCTGCAGGGCGCGGCACCGCGCGCCGGGCGCGGGCTTCTGCCGGGAGACTTCGTCGACGACGGCGACCTCGACTGGGTCACCGCCGAGCTGATGGAGCGCACCAAGGACGAGCAGCAGCAGCTCGAGGCCGACCGGGAGATGAAAAGGGAGCTCAACGAGTACCGCTACCGCCAAGCCATCGAGGAATCCAAGGCCGACATGGGATGGGGCGCCTCCGACTCCGACTCTGACTCCGGCTGAGCGGCGCCGCCGCCTCGTCGCCGCAGCACCCCTGGGGCTCAGGTGAGCCCAATTTTGGATGGATCGATGGGGGTTGGAGCTGCGGTTGATGTCCGTCCTCATTTGTAATAGCTAAGAACTACTATGTTTGCTTGCCCGTGCGGCTTTTGCTCCGACGAGCCGCCGTTAAAACTACTCCGTTTGTAATAGTAATGTAATTATCTACTATGTTTGCTTGTCTGTTTGTTAATTAGAGTTCGGTTCAATGTGTATTGGTTCGGGTTAATTTGAGTTATTGTCTGAATCGGAGCTCGCCGGCGTTGCGTGCTTCGTCGCTGGAGAAGAAGAGGAAGGATGCGCGCGAAAGGGAAAACGGTTTAACCGTCGTCGCTGCTGTCTGGGCCCCACGCTGAAGTGGGTCCCACCAGGCTCCACTAATCCGCGTGGGTCCCACCCCTAATCCTGACGGTGGTTGCGCTTAAGGGCCTTGTTGTGCCTGGGTTATTTTTCTCAGAGAGATGTCGTAGCATAGCTATTACAACGAACGACGTCGCTGCCCATCGATTGCCGTGAAAAAACGTCGCATAGGAGCTATTCGCCCGTAGCATTACTCTGTTGCGCAGTGCCTCCCTGCCATGTCCAGCCCTTGGAGTCTCTAGCTTTTCTCAGCCGCTTCCATTCCGGTATGAATGTCAAGGTTTTATAGAGCACATCGATTGGGTGACCAACGAAAGTATGTTTAATCGCCATTTTATCTCGCACAAGCCAAAGCGCCCAGCACATGGCCGTAAAACACACCCAAACAAGCCACTGCTTTGCAATTGTAATATCGTGAGGACAAGTGGCAGGAAAATGTTTCCGACTTTTTGTGTTTTGTGGAAACTAGTGAATCCCCTAAACTGTAATGTCCTTGCATTTGATCCACTAAATAACTACTGAGTATTGAATCTGTAACTTTTTAGGACCCGAAACAACATGCTTGAGATTCCGATGATTTGTGCAATTCGAAAATACATCGTGTTCATTTTTGAATGTATGAAGATAGATATTATCAAAAGGACACGTGATTAATTCTTGCTATGCATGGATGCTTTATTTTGTTCTCATATTGTTTGCATTGGCAGGACCGGTTCGGAGGTCATTATTTTTGTGTTGTTACTCGGAATTTTCACAAACAGGTTAAGAGATCAACATTTGATACTAATACATGATCAGTTCAAATGACCAAAAATTTCCACGACAATGACCGGACTTGAACAATGAAAGTTAACAAGGCGACATCAAAAATACTTGAGAAAATGATAGGTGGATTAGAGAGGGAGAAATGGAAGATAAAGAAACGTTCACAACACTCTCCACTCAATTCATTTGTAGCGCGTAGCAACCTCACACGGATGTTCAACAAGTAAAAGTCATATGTTAATTACAGCAAAGAAAATATCTTTTTTTTTGAATTTAGCAAAGAAAATATCTTAATTACAAGGAAAGTCTCCACGCCTTGTTCTCTTTAGACTAATGAATCGTCGCCACATATTTTAAGGACGTGCCTACAGCTCAGCTGATGAAGAACTAACCTATTTTTTTGTCAACTGATGTCACTGCCGCCACTCCCCAGTGTATTTTTAGCCAAATTCCTCCCTGAACCGGCTCTCAAGCTCCTCAGAGCTCAACTTGTATAGATTGACAACGTCAGGAGTATCCAAATGTCCGACCCCGGACAGTATCCCGTTGTATCCCTCCATCCGCTCCGCGAAATCCGGCTCCTTCATGAGCGCAACGAAGCCGCGTAGGAGCGCGGCCGGCCCAGCGGCCCTGTCGACGGCTGCGAGCGGAGGTTCCTCCCCGGCCAGTGTCCGCCACTCGGCAAGAAACCGGAGGTCGTACAGCTGGGGGAAGTGGGACCGGGAGTTCCTCACGAAGTTCAAGCGGTCGGAGACGTTACGGACAACGCCGGGCTGGAAGAAGCAGTTGAGCAGGTGACAAACGTCCTCGGCGCCGTCACAGGTCACCCACGTGACGTCGGTGTTGTAGACGGCTTTGCCGGCCAGGAGAGCCGTCCCGATGTGGTCGCGGTCGATCCGGCGGCGGGCAGGAGGCTCCACGCCCAGCTCGAGCAGGAGGCGGTCGTCGGCGGGAGCGGCGCCCCCACGTGGAACCTCCATACGCGGCCCAGGGCAACGCTTCCGTCGCGGTCGAGGAGTGCCAGGGCGAGCTGGAAGAAGCGCACGCCGCGGGTCCTTTCATGGAGGAACCAGCACCTGTAGTTCAGGTCGCGTGGGGCGGACACGACGTGGTGGACGCCTTCTCGGAAGACGAGGTGGCCGGTTTCGCGGAGAGGGCGGACGGGGAGGTCTTCATAGGTGGCCACCACCGCGATCGGGAAGTCGACGAAGAGGCCCGAGATGCGTGCCAGCTCCTCCTCCTCGTTGTCGGCCCAGACGTCGACGACACGCGCCTGCTCGAACGGCTGCGACATGTTAGCTATAGGATCAGTACCTGCAGGAGAATCCTTACTGCGTTGGGTGGGTAGGAGAGACTTGCGGTCAGATCTTATAACGAACCCTACCGCAGGGCAGGGCAGGGCAGGGCAGGGCCTGCTGAGATTGGGGATCGGAAACAATCCGTGTTGGGTTCCGAGTCAGCCCGGGCATAGTTTGGTTCGAAACCGGCCAAACCAGCCCGCACCGTATCTTAGTGGTTTTTGCCGGGTTAACCGGTTTACAGTTTGAAACAGCGATAGAAAAACCTCATGCTGGGTTGAGACGGATTGGAACCAAGTAAAACCATCGAACTCGATCATCAGTTGCAAGGCAACTCCCGCAGCCGCTAGGGCGCTGCGGAGGGCGGAGGCAGGCCGCCGAGGTGAGGGCATGGAGCCGAGGCTGTGGCAGACATGGGCGGAACTAGCGCCGATGGGTTGTTGGAGGCTGGGGACGCGATGGAAGCTTAAGGCCAGACCGGCGGAGAAGGGACGAGTGCCTCGCGGCTCGGCGCCGGCAAAGCCGAAAAGGAGACTTCTTTCACGCCATCCTCTCAGCGCGCATCCAATTCCCGAAAGCAGTTTCTCATGCCACAGGTCCGTGTCCCCCCTTCTTGACCTCCTAGTCATCCCTGTACTGTAATCTTGCAATTCACTGGCGGTACTTGTAATCCACCATCTTGAAATTCACTACGGTGCTTGTTAGCTCTCCATCTTGTGGCGCACATCCGGGTGAGGACGTACAGAACAGATTATTTTGTCCGAGTCCCAGGGGACATTCTTGTCGTCAGTGGACGCAGGTTTACAAGATCAGTGATTTGATCCGGAGGACACCAGATGCGCCATGTCTGGCTTGTGTGGTCTCTATATGAGTAGGTGTAGCCCCTTTCGATATCTGTCCAACTTCCACAGATAAACATCTGAGTGAAAATTTTGCGCCTTCAGATTTATCTTAAATTAGTTAACAAGTGCATGGGATAACCTGTTAGATAGTAATACTAGTGGTACAAATTAAAATTATGCGGTTATTTTGGCGAGGAGCAAAAATTTCACTACTGATCATTGTACTATATCCTGAATTAGTGTTATTTGAAAGCAAGATATTTGATTGAATACTTGCTTGCGTACTGTGACGTAAGACAAGTGTTTGTGCACTACTAAGCAAGATATTTGATTTAATACAGTGTGTGTGATATTGTGACTTAAGACAAGTGTTCGTGCACTTCTGGGCAACATATTTATAACTGAATTCAGAGCTTCTGTTTGCTGCACATTTTTGGTGTAGGCGCGCATCTATTTCTCAAGTCTGACTTCTGATCAGGATGCAGAACTCAGTTAATATTGTCAGCACTAGGAATTGGAATCAGTCTAAATTAGGATCATGTTTTCAGACCTGCTGTTTTTATTGCACTCGGTATTGGCGAAATAAAAATGCACTAGTGTTTTTTCAATTTCTTAAACTGACCAATAGTAGTATATCACTAGTTACTTTTCTTGTAGTTGTATGCAATGGCTCCACATGTATTTCAGCTTTTCATTCACCTCATTGTGTGTCTAAATTCATATTATTATTTTCATGCCGTAAAAACTGTTATGCAAGTTGAAAATTCACAAATTCAACCCGGCAAACTTCAGCACTCACCATTTGGCCAGAATTTATATGATGCATGTAATGCTGGCTTCTGCTGGTTGTGATGATCAGTAGTATTCTGCTACTATATTACCGTACTTGACACAAGTAGAGCTTTTGAGCTTGAGGTCACTCACTGTAACCATGACTGCATTTGTTTTGTCCTGATATGTTAGGTCTGAAATCTCTTTAAGTTTGTTACTAGCAAAACGTGCCCGTGCGTTGCAACGGGAGAAATAAATCCTCATCGCCGCTAGCGACCAACCCGTGATGCCACATATCCTCTTTGCCACCATCAGCTATTGGGTCACGTTCTTCACCTATTCACGATGAACCTGATCAATCCCAATTCCCATGTGGACCGTGTGTTGCAAATGGTTGATATTTATTGAACATGAGAATTCTTCTAAAACATTTCAGATTCCTCTTAGCTTCTGCTCTTCCTCCGATTCTACAATAAAATTTGGGAAAGGTTTGTAGTCCCCGGAGGATCGGAACGCTCCCGTCCTCCACTTTCACAGCACGCCACGCGTCCCACCTTATCTCTTCCCTCGCTCCCGCACACCTCCCTACCACTCGTTTTTCCTCCTCTTTTTCTCCTCTTCTACAGAGAGAGATGCGCCATGGATTCCAATCGCACCATCGAGGCCACATGCTCGCCGTGCTGCCGGAAGGCCACGACCGCTGGTGCCCTCACCGCTGGCAGGAGGCCGTGACCCTCCTCCGCCTCGGCCTCCTCCCACGTCGCCGCCCCACCGTCTCCCTCTCCTCCGCCCGCGGCGACCCGCGCGATGCCGAGGTGGCCGTGGCGGAGCTCCTGCGGGACCACGGCGCCTCGCCCGCCGACGCCGACACCATTGCCGCGCGCGAGCTGGGGTACGCCGCCATGCTGGCCGACGGCAATACGGAGCTAGACGAGCTAGGTCTGGGCATCCTGGAGCGCCAGGGCGGAGGCGGTGCTCGTCGTACGTCATCGGCGTCGGAGCGGCGTGTGGTGGATCCGGCATCGGCGTCGGAGCGGGCGGGCGGGAGGAGGAGGGCCGCGGCGAGGATGCTGTCAAGTAGCCCGCCGGAGGTGCTTTCTGTTGGTGGACGCCTATGCTGCCAATGAAGGGCGGTATTGCTACCATAGGTGGTGCGCGATGCTACCATGGAAGGTCTTCGGTGCTACTATCGGTCGGTGGTGGGCGGGGCTGCCATCAGAGGACTTGGCCGATTTTTTTTGCTACGATACTGTAATTTTTTTTGCTGCAATAGTTTCATGGTGTTGCTAAAATAGCATAATGTTTTTGCTACGAGGTCTTTGTCCATGTCTGAATTTTTGCACTATACATTCTGTGAATTTGCATAACAAAAATAATTTTTTTGCTACAATTTGTTCTGATGTTTTGCATCATAAGTCTCATCGGAGAACCTCGCCGGATTTTTTTTGCGCAATATAACATTTTTTTTACTATTATTGTTATATTGTTTTGCTACAATAGAACAAAAAAATTGCTACGATGTCTCCGGCGAGGTCTTCGTCGATGTCTCCGGCGATTTTCCGGCGAAGTCGACTTTGCTACAGTAGCACATTTTTTGTTGCTACGAAATCTCCGACGAGGTCTCCGGTGAAGTAAGTCTTCTTTTTTCTGTTTTCTGGGCGAACCGTTTTTTGCTACATAGCTAGCAAAAGCGGGCGATTATTTGCTACACGGTAGCAAAAGCGGGGTTGGTGGAGGTCGCGCGGGATCTGACGGCTCCGGTCGATCCGATCGGATGGTTGGCGACCCGGGGAATCGGACGGAAAGATCCCCGGGGGACGCCTAGTAGTTCCTGTATAAAAACAAAATAGCTTCTCCCTAAACAGAAGTGCATGTAAGAGATATTTTGATAAATAACAGGATGTTATGTCTTGTAGTGAACTCGAGCCGTGCTCCTGTGACTTGTGCTTATCGTAAATAACAGGATATGTTCCCTTCTGAGAGATCTTGCGACGTCAGAAATTTCCCGCACCAGTCTCCATGCAGTATATCCGACAGACCATGATCTAGCTTGACTCGGCAGATCTCGCGGACAGGGCAAAAGAACATAAATTTTTTGCTGGCTGGGCAACTTCCAGTGTCAGTCAACAGCTGCTGCACAAACTTATCAGGGGTTCTCTATAAGAACATTCAGCTCAAATCTAAAACAGAGGGAACACATGAGCTTTCAACTGAGAGCTTGTCAAGTTGATACACAAATACCAGAATCGACAAGCAGAGAAAGCTAGCTACATAGAGTGCTTGCTCATCATCTTCTCTAGTTCATCCGGTTAGAGCAACTTGCAAAATATCAAAGAGATGATGCTCCGTCCATGCGGTTAGGTATTACCAATGGGTAATTTTACAACGCCGGTATCGTCGGCCGGAAGGGCCCGTCCGCCGCCGCCGTGGGCGTCATCGGGGATGCCTCCTTGCCCGGGAGGTCGAGGCCACGCCTCAGTGTTCCGGTCCATCTCTGTGTCTGGAGGTCGAGGCCATGACACCGCGCCTTGTGTTGGATGGAGCCGTTGCTGCCGTGCCGGACGTCCGGACGTGCACGCTGCCGTTGTGGTGTAGCAGTAACGCACGCGCGGAGGACTTCTCTCGATCGCCAGTGCTGCCACTCTCCAACTACAATGTCGGCCAAGAGAGCCCGTGCGCCGGATCCTGCAGTCCCGCTGTACACCGGCGCCAGGAACCGAGTCATGGCGCTCCAGCGGTGGCCGTTGAGGAACGCGTGCAGCTGCCCGCCGTGGCGCAGCTCGGCAGCCTGTCATCAACATAGCAACAACCTTGAGCAACGCCGGGCGATTGCACGGTCACAGGCCCCTGGCGATCTTGCAGATCGTTCGGAGAGGCCGGTTGGCGCTGGTAATCAGAGGACAAATTCTGATCGATTTCGATCTTCCGTGGAGAATCACGTGCATATGAGATCTATATAATATATGGACGGAATTTCGTGTGGAGAGGGCAAGAAATCGAGAAGGATTAGGTAGGAGTCCGAGCTTGGTATGTACGAAGGAAAATACCTTGGCTGCACCTGGTTGATGGATCTTCGCTGCAAAAATAAAAATAAAACCTGGTTGATGGATATTTCCTGATTCGGGTAGGACACGGTCAACTTGATCGGGAGAAAGAAATCACATACCGAACTGTTTTTCTGACTTATGGGTGGCATAGGTGGGTAATAATTTAGAATTTAAAGGGCAAATCCAATCCAATGACACACCAAACCGTGGAAGACTTAGCGCTTTTATATTATTGTGCGTTGCAACGGCTTTAACAGAAATTAGTACATACTCACATCCTGGAAAATAACATGTGTGTTGCGACGAGAAAGAAAAATCAGTGGAATAACACAGGCAATTGGAGAAAATATCAACTGACTCGATCACTTGACTGTCTTCATTTAGATTTTCCCATTGCCCTTTCGGTGCACCATCTAAAAAATACAGGAAATGCGACGGATCAAATGTTTCATGAAGGAAGTTGCAGAAACTGATAAGGCCCCGCTTGGGACATTGGTTTCATTTCCGGCCCCATCGGACGGGCTATTTCTCAGTGCACAGCTTTACGGGTGTGTGTGTGTTGGGGGGGGGGGGGAGGGAATGAACCGGGACTTTACGGAGGAAATGGACCGAAATAGGACCGTCACGGTAAACGAAAACAGCCAACCAAGTGACGAAACTGGTTGCCGTTGGAAAATTCGTGGTCACCGTAAAAAACCCGGGTTTTGGGCTAAATTACTACCATCCAAGCGAGGCCTAAGAGTGTACTACTCGACAAACTAACTGTTTCAGTATTTCGCAAAAAAAAAAAAACTGTTTCAGTAAACAACAACGTCTACATTGTCCAGTTTTGTAAACTACAGTAATGTAATCTCTTGCTGGATATAATACAATATAGATGCCTGATTACCTAACAAGTTTGTATGAGGAAAAGAGATGCGAAATCAGCTTGGTTGCCATGGTTCAATCAGTCCAATACACAAAAAATGATGCGGATATCGTCTCCGGCAGAAAGTTTCTTTTCTTCTTCACCCTTCTCACTTCCTCTGTTATGAGCTTATGGCGCAGGGAGGCGCATCGAAAGCGAAAGAAACCTATGGTGTCACGCAGCCGCCGCCGGAGCCATATTCATCTTGCTTTCCTTGGCCAACGATCTACTCCAAGCGCATGCGCATGAGAGTTTCAGATTTCGGTTTTGGTTGTCTCATGGACATACCAGACCACCGGTGGAGATCCACACAGGGACTATGGCATCGAGGGAAAAAGAAAGCCACGGCGTTAGATTGGAACATGAGCTGATGATGCATGGATTTGGTGGAGGCCGGCCGGCCGGCCGGACAGCGGACAACGGACACGGCACGGCACCACCTGTGCGGCCATGCGGGCAGGAGCTAGTTGAGGGGTTCCAGGAGCGCGGCGACGAACACCTTCCGGTCCGCGTCCCCGGCCAAGCTGCCGCCGACGGCGCACGGATGGCGCCGTGCATTGTAGTTGACCTGAAAGCTCCGGGGATCGGATCGGCTGCTGAAAGTTCTGGCCCTGGCCCCTGGGGATCGGATCGCTTGCGGCTTGCTCCAGAGATGTGTGCCGACCTTGAACCAGATCGATATGGCGGGCGGTGGCTCGTTTCTTGTGGTGCTGTTGGGCGGATACCGCCACCGCCCACCAACAGGAGGGAAAAAAAACGAACCGGTATACGACTTATGGGTGGCAGTGGTGGGTAAATATGTGATTTGGTGGGAGGATAAAATCGGGAAAAAAAATGACGTACCAAAAGAAACCTTAATGCTTTTATTATTAATTAGGTATAGATTATAAAAATGTTTTAAGTAATTCATCTTTGCTTGAGAAAAGAAGCAACTTTCTAGTTCCCTTTGTGTTATTGCCAATTTGTTCAATTAGCTTGTTCTTGACAATTAGCATATTCTCTTGCTTCTACGAAGAAGAAAATAACTCTGTTTTGATGATTAAGTTTCTGTTGTTTGATGATTCCATGAACCGATGACTAGATACCTTGTTTGATATCATGATTTTTGTACTTTCCACTGGTAATCATATATCAACTTGGTGTAAGTGTATGAACTTTTCAGGTTTGGAGGCTTTGCAGAACCTTCGAAGCGTGCCGAAAGAAAAACGTCGACGTGGGATCGCCATACCGTTCTTCAAACCCACGAACTTGCTGCAACTTTTTTTTTTGAGATGTGAACTTGGTGCAGCTTGACATCAAAGGAAATGTAGTTGTTGACAATGGAGTTTCTGTAGTTTCGTTCCATAAGCCTTTTGTAAGTGTTATTGGTTCAGCTTCAGCTGGGATTTTTCTTGGGTTATGCTAAACTTTCTACGTTTAGTTTTCTTTTCAAGATGAACCTTGTTACTGAACCATCTAGAATTTCAGCGGAAGAGGAATAGGTTTGTTGACCGTTTCTATGTGAAAATGTCCCCTTTCTTCAGTATTTTTGGGGTATTTAATACATGAGCATTTCGGGGATATGTTGGATTTCACTTTACTCTCGAATTGATAAAGTTTATTTTTTTTAAAAGAATGTGTTTCTTCTTTTGCTAAAATGAAGATATATTATCTATAGTAGAAACCTGACGACATGTCTGGGCACTGAAAGTGTGAAAGAGCAAGCGTTCAAAAGGGCAGTCACAATCTTAAATCTACCAACTTCTCCAATCTACAATAGACCTATAGCTCAGAAAGAACTTTACTCTGTCTCAGTTTGGCGTAGTAAAAGACCCAAATTCAGTGGCCATGCTGTGCAAGTGAAATGAGGAGAGGGACAAGGAGCTCACCATAGCTAGGTAGGTTTGGTGGGCCGCCGACCGCGTAGATCTGCTGAGGCCCGTGAGGAATAGCTAAGACGATGGGGGTGGCCGTGAATCTGTTGGTGAGGGAGGACGGGATGGTGGCCGGTCGTCGCAGGAGGTAGATGGCCGTCGCCCGAGGTTGCTGAGAGCTAGAGGAGGAGCCAGTGGGTGTCGCCGACCGGGAGGAGGCACGGCCGCACGGGGAGGCGCTCGGAGAGGGACTGGGATTCAGTGACTTTCCCATGGCTTGTCACCACGTACCTGTCCCCCTTCTACCACCGTTCACTCTCCATCCGACGGTTAAGATCAACTCACAAAAGTCAAGTCAAAATTCAAACATTTTAGAAACATTTGAAAAAATTCCAGTAAGTTGTACATGGACTGTTATGTATTCTGATGAAGTTTCGCCTCATTCGGATAACCCATTCATGATTTAATAGCATTTTAAGATCAGAATATGAAAAGCTATTTAAAAATTAACCAATTGTCCAAATGAAGCGAAACTTTTCCATAATACAAAAAGGGCCATATAAGAATTAGTAGAATTTTTTGATTTTTCTGAAATAATTCAATTTTGACTTCACTTTTTAGGCTATTCTTAACCGTTGGATGGAGAGTAAACGGTGGATCGAAAGGCGCCAGGTACGTGGTGACAAGCCATGGGAAAGTCACTGAATCCAGACCTCCTCCCGCTTCGGCTTCCTCCGCTGGTTGTGTTGGCTGCCACATGTTATTCCGGCGGTGATGGTCGGATTAGTATTCCCCTCTCCCTGTGACAGAGAATCAGCTCCTGCCCCTAAAAAGGATAATATGGTGTAACAGAGACAGAGGGAGTATATTGATATTACAGCAAGGTAAATAAGTACACGGCTCTCAATAGTAGAGCAAGAAAGATAAGTGACTAGCTGCACAACACAACAAGAAAAGAATCTAAACTTATGAAGAAGAGCCTGGAAATCACAAATTAACCAAAACAGCGATCGTTCATCCGTCGAAACTCGGATTCATTCACCTGTCACCAAGCGACTTTGCCCCCAATATCTGCCCTCATTTTAGATCCAACGGATAAAAGTGGTACAAATTTAAAACTCGAAATAAAAATACTCGGAAAAATATGAAAACAACTCATTAAACACAAATGGGTCGTTTTATATTCTGGGAAAAATTTATCCTATTTTGATTACTTTTTTTTGTGAATAAATAGCATTTTATCATTTTAAGGTATAAAATCTATTTTTCATAAAATATTGGTCCAAATGAAATGAAACTTTACCAATGTATAAAACGAGGCATTTGTGATTAACCGGATTATTTAGAAAAAACAAACACATTTTATTTCAAAATTCACTATTATTGGCCTCCCCACAACATTCATACCAGATCTAGAGTTCCATTAATCCAACGATGATCAGTACACAAGATTAGATGTTAATATGGACACTTTAGTTTTTTCAAATTCTCTTCTGGAACACATTAAGATGGACGCACTATTCTTCACGGGGGAGCTAATATCGACCAACCTGACGTAAAATTGTAAAAGTTTGCGCAAACTTTATAGAGAATTATAATGTCTACACTGTAAGTCCTTTACTTATTTATATATTATTTATTTTGCATCTACATTAGTTTTTTCCACTGATACAACATTTATCATACAACTTTAAACAACTTCTTTTTATTGTACATGTCACATTTTTCATTCCCTCCTTTTCCATCCGGAGCAATCCTTTGGGTTTTTTCAAGAAAAGGTGTCTTTATAATATTCTGACTTAATGATTCCCAATTGGTTTACACTTTAAGCCGAGACATTACATTGAACTGAATACTACGTCAATCAATGCAAATAATGACAAATATATAATGTATGGAATAATATGTACCGCTTAAATGTAATATAATGTGTTTATGTACGTGGTGTTTATTTAATACCTCGGTGGATGGTTTACTATGTCTTAGCCTAACAAATATCCTAATGGAGGATTGTATAGTCATATCGTGTAGCCTTTCCAACCTAATAGTGTCTCCAAGTTTTTTTTTGTAAATAATAGTATATTCTAGATTGCATGAAGTGGGTTTTTGTTGGTTTGCAACTTCCTCAGTTGGTATTTCTTTTTGTCCTTTCACGGCGAAATATTTCAATGGAATTTCTATATTTATAATTGTTTTATGGAAATAGTAACAACGAAGTTTGTACCGAGGATGATAAATACCGACGAGCTAAAATCAAGGCATGGTCACGTAAGCACCAAGATCACTTGTTAATTTATAAATATATAGTGATTAAGCAGCAGGTTTTCTAGGTTTTACAAAGCATACATTTCTCCTTGTACCAAGTGCCAACTGGGTGATATTGCTGGATTTTGTGCGTTATTTACATTCCATTTTGGAAAAAACCAAAGAAGTTTGAACACTCAACGCATAAACAATAACAACTCGGTTCTTTCTTTACAGGCGGAAGCCGAAGCGGAGGAAGAAGAAGCAGAGCTTGGAGAGGACAAGGAGGGACTCGAGCACCCACAGCAGGGGGAACAATATGTTCTCGTATAAGAGCTGGAGGAGGTCGAGCCGCAACAATCGGCTCCTCAGGTGCCACAACACCGTGGACAGGGCGTTGCGCACACGTGGGACATGGCATCCATCGCGGTGACCCATTCCCGACCGCCGCCGTCATCGTGATATTCTGTCTTTAGGGAAGTCCGAGTCTTTGCTCGGAGTTTAAGTGGGCAATGAGGCCCGTTGGGGAGAGTGATGATGATGATGCTGATGTGTGACCTTGGAGAGACCCTCTATTTAAGTTCGACTTAAGTTTGTTGAAATCATACCAATATTTGCAAAAAATAATTAAATTTTGAATCTTGTTACACGATAGATCTAGATCTACTGCTAAGGATTTTATATTAATATTGATATTTTTCAATTGTTCAATCTTTAATATTTTGAACTAAAAGAGGACTAAATGGTCCTGTATACATAGATGGAGAGGACATTGTATACATAGAAAGGGTACAAAATTAGACTACTAAAAATTTCAAATATAATACCAAACCAAAATATGCATCGAGATACAAATTCACAACATATACACAAAATGTGAATGTAGCATACCAAAAGTTCAAATGTAATTTCAGTCTGCACATCGAGATACAAAAAAAATCCAATATATACACAGTAGCTAATTCAAATCCTACCGTAAATACTAACAAGGAAACTATAAACAACAAGATCTATATTTTTTATTTATCTCTTAAAACGTGGATCAAATTTAATTTTTCCGCTGTGACGTATCATATTTGATATCAATGTTGTGAAAAAATATAAGATAACATGTTCTTCATGTTCAAAACTCGATACATCGCGTTAGCACCGGATACTCTCTCCTCTCATATGATAGGATGTGAGTTTTGTTTTGCTAAAACCTGTAAATTAAAAAAAACGAAGGGACAACAGACTGGGCCTAAATGTGGGAACGAGAAATCAGAAGAGCCCACCGTGTGGGCTGGGCCTTCTCCGCACGAGAGCATATCCGTGGGATAAAACCAGAGAGGAAAAACGTGGGACGAAAGGGCTCTGGTGACGGATCGGGGGACTGTTGAATTGTGTGCCTTATTTACAGTTCATCACGGAACAAACCGAAGAAGTTTAAACACTCAGCACATAAACACAACTCGGTTTAGTCGGTTACTTTTATTTACAGCCTTTACAGGCGGAAGCCGAATCGGAGGAAGAAGAAGCAGAGCCTGGAGAGGACGACGAGGGACTCGAGCACCCACAGCAGGCGGAACACGACGTTCTCGTAAAAGAGCCGGAGCAGGTCGACCCTTGACAGCCGGCTCCTCGGGCGCCGCAGCGCCGTGGACAGCGCGCCGCGCACGCGCCGTGTCCACCGCGGCGACCCGCTGGCCGACATCGTCATCCTCTTCCGTATCCACTCCCGCTTCCTCCCGCCCGCCATTTGTGGTGATCGATCGATCGGCCGGCCGGTCGACGACGTCTTCGAGAGCACCTCTACCACTTTCTGTCGAGAGATCTCTCCTGCCAAATTTCTGTTGGGGGCACCAACACCACTCTGCTTGAGCCTTTTATTATCCAGCGCCACACGGTTATGGGCTTGCTCAACGTAATTTTTTAGTGTTTTGGATATGGACTGAGCCGGCAAGCTGACCGGACTGGATGTATTAATTCAAAGCTGTAATGGTCAAATAGCTTAAAAGTCACGGGGCAGGCAGCTTCCTGGGAAGATCGTGCTCAACTTCCATGTGCCCCCATGTCATGAGCAATGACGATATCTCGTGGAAGTTGTTGGCTTTGACATTATAAGCAGCTGCGGTGCACCAGTGCAAGCGTTTGTTTTGTCTTCTGAAGGTGTCTACTGATTTGTTTTGAGATGGCGTCTACTGATTTGGTCTGTTGATCTTGCCTTGTGTATTAAACTCTCGGGGTTTTTCTACGGTTCGTTTTACTAGTAGTACAAGAGGATATTTTCAGCGTTTATCAATTAGGGGGTACAGTAAAAGACCACAAATTCTATGGCAGAGTTGGTGGGATCGTGGTAGTGAGTGCTTGCCTTGATCCGATGCTGCCAGTTTTCAGGTCCCAGGGCGATGATGATGTCCTTGTGGATGACATCCACGTGTGTCGCTCTCTGTGGTGTAAAACTCGAGCTAGGGTTTTGGTATGCTGTCAAGTTGTCACAATTGGTGGTGGTTTTGGCTCGGCTTTTGCGAAAATGCATAATGGCTCCATGGTGCCTGGCCGGGAGCCAAAGCCCCCAGACTCTGGTTTTACCAGTCGAAAACATATAACATCTGAACACCTACTTGGTTTAAAAAGATCAACATAAATCAAAATTTAAATTCCAGTTTATAGCCCCTACTTGGTTTTCCACTAGCAATTGTAGAGATGTTTCGAAGCAAGCTTGCTCTAAATAGACATGTGAAAAGGACCATCGATCTCGTTATTCTCCCCCAATCTGATTATTACTAAGTAAAGTTTCTACGCGGCCTCAGGCAGGCTATCTAGCCACTCGGTCTCCTTAATGACGCGGTCCGTCTGGTTGCATTGAGCGGCTTGCTTGGCCTTTCTCCCGCCGTAGAGCTGCAGCGACATCGCGCAAGCAGGGTCCTCCCAATAGTTGCACTTGTACGAATGATGACAGCAGCGCGATGATCGGAGGCGACCTGAGGTCGTCCACGGCGCGTCGCCGCCGCACCCTGGCGCCGGCGGCTTGGGATCGCCGGGAGTCCGGGTCTCGCTTCGTCTGCCTGGCCGGGATCGTCGCCGAGCCGTCGGGGCCGAAGAGGATCAGATCGGGAAGAGGGTTCGGGTTCGGAGGAGCACGTCTCGCTGCGGGTCGCGCTTGATGCCATCTGCGACGAGGTTCCGCGGCGGGGGAGCGAGTCGCCGGCACGCCATCCGGTGCAGCCGGAGGAGGCGCGCATCCACGAGTTCTGGGAGACGGCGGGCTACCCTACGCCGGAGTCAAGAAGCTGGGAGCGGGCCTCGGCTTCCGCAGGTGAGCTAACTAGTGAGTTTGATGGTTGCAGGTCAAGCTCGTGTTCGCCGCCGGAATGCTCTAGGAGCTCGCGACCGTCGCCGCCGGGCGTCCGTCTTCCCCGAGTGCGGCCGAGGGTAGGGCCTTGGCGGGGTCCTCTTCCGCCGCGACGAGTAACGCCACCGCCCGTACTCGGGTTCTTCATCGACAAGGCGGCGGCAGCGCGGTCGAGTTCGTCATCGTCGGATGCCCCGTCGCCGGCGAGCAACCCTCCGCCGTTGCCCGTCGATCCGTTGATCACGGCACCGGCGTCGAACTGCATGGAGGGGGGGGGGGCACGCGACGGGCAGTCGATCTGAGCCATCCTTTCTCGTGGGCGCATCTCCACCGTTCGACCCGCCCTAGACCTACGTCCGCGTCGATCAGGCTTGGTGATCCGAGCTTTCCGCTACGCCGCCCCCGCTTCGCGTCCTCGCCCGCCGCCCCGATCACGCCGCCTTCCCAAACTTCTCCGGCGCCGGCCCCGTCGACAGCTCTCTCTGCGCCGCCTAGGTGGACGCGTTCGTTCGCGGCCGTCGCGGCTTCCCCCATGGCCGCACCTCCGCGCCCTCCTCAAGGCGGACACCATGGCCGCCCTCCCGCGCCGGCTTCGACTCAACCTCATCCCCAGTCGCTAATGTCCGCCGCCGGGGCACCGCAAGGAGGGCTGGCCTCGCAGCTTGCCGGCCCGAGTCAGCCTCCAGGGCTCGGTGCTGGTGTTCCGTACGGTGGTCAAGCCTCGCTCCTGGCCGGCGGGATCACGCATGGTTCGGGTGGGCAGTTCTGGCAGCCGCAGGGAGGGCCTCCGTTTTGACCGCTGCAGAACCCGTCTCGGCAACCTGGGCCTCCGGCGTACATGCCGCCCCCGCAACAGTTGATGTACCCGCCGCTGTTGCCGATGCTGCCTTCGTTTCAACAATTCCAGCTGCAGCAACCCGCCAACCCGCAGCCTCCCAATGCGAGTCAGGCGCCGCGCCCCAAGCGGAAGAAGAACAAAGGGGCGAGGCCGCCTCCTGCTCTCGGTCAGGCTCCGGTTCTCCAGCAAATGCCGGCGTTGGCCACTCAGTTTGCAGCGCCGGCCCCGGTGCACACGCAGGGCCAGCAGTTGATCATGCCTCCTGCCGTAATGGACTTTGTGGCTGCTACTCTCGGCGGCTTTTGGAGCTGCTGCCCCAGTGGAGACAGGCCCTGTTGCGCAGATGGAGGCCAACTTGGGTGGTCCTGGTAAACCGAAAAAAGCAGCGAGGTGTTGGAAGTGCGCGGTGGACACTCACTCTGCTAAGGGGTGTCCGGTTCAGCATTACTGTCTTGTTTGTGATACCCGGGATCATCCGACCATGAGGTGCCCCACTCTCCGGCTCCCGAAGCCCACGGCTTTCACCTCTGGATACTCCAATGAAGAGACTACTTTCGTGCAGCTTCCTGATAGCGTGTACAAGCCACATCTGGTTCCCTCGAGCTCCCCCACGGCTTTGGTGAACATTGTGGGTGTGCCAGTGCCTGCAACAGCTGTTCAGAACCTCATTGCCAGGATGTGTCCGTCATCGCCCTCTTGGACTTGGGAGGCAGTGCCACACGGTACCGATGCTTTCCTGATTGGCTTCCCGAGTTTCGAGGACCTGCAGCGGATGGATGGTATGGAGATGGGTGTCCCATCCTTCGGTGCTCAGGCCGCTATTTCAGTTTGGAAGAAAGAAGATTACATGCCGATTAGAGTGCTTGAGCAGGTTTGGGTGCACGTGCAGGGCGTTCCGTATCCACTCAGGCACTTTCTGGGTATTTGGGCTATTGGCTCCCTGATTGGGACTACTCTTGACGTTGATCTCGTCACGCTGAGGAGCCGAGGCATTGTGCGCATCCTTGTTGGGATGCCTAGTTCCACTCCACTTGACATGCAGCAGGACCCGGTTGGTCCTTATCTCGGTACGGCCTGCGTGGTTAAGCTGAAGGAGTACGCGTTCATTTTCCGCCGTGAGACAGCGGACTTCGTACCTCCATCCGAGTTTGTTCCCTACTTCTGGCGCCGCAAAGGGGACAACGTCGATGATGAGTCTGGAGGTGCCGCGGATGGTAGAGAGGAGCACTCGCACCAGCCCAATCTGGATGCGACTTCGAGCTCGAGCATGGATGTAGATGCGACTCAACCACCGGGAGCAGCTGCGAAAGGGAAGTCCGTGGCCTCATCGCCCCCTTCGCAGAGTTTGGCTGTCACTCCGTATAACCCGAACCCGCAAACACCTCGCGGGATCGAGATAGTATCACGGATTCGACAGACCTCGCCTGGGCTTCTCCGGGTGGTTGACACAGGTGGTGCTGGTTCTGGTCCCACAGAGGGAGCTGATTGCGCCGCTGTTTCGGAGGGTTCAGGCCTGCACGCTGTCTCTGTCAGCTCTCCTGCTGGGTCCGGGTCGGAGGCTGGGCATGTCTCCAGGGAGGTTTCTTCATCGCCTATTACCCCCCTGGATGGACTAGCCTCAGCCGGTTCTGGGGAGGGGTTGGTCTCGACTCCGACAAAGACCAACCCGTCCCTTTCTGCTTCAGGTTCTGCTTCGGCGTTGGATGGGTCGGCTCCTGCTTCACCACTGCTGACCCTGACCAATGCCACGGCAGGTGCAGGGGAGGGGCTGGTCTCGACCCCGACAAAGACCAACCCGCCTCTTTCTGCTTCAGGGACGGCTGCGGCACTGGACGGGTCGGCTGCTACTTCACCAGTGCCGACCCCGACCATCGCCGCCTCGGTGGCTACGCACATGGAGGGAGGTCCCATCTCGCCTTTCACACCTCCTCCCATCACCGCGACCGAGGGGGGGTAACCCCGCTTCGTCGTAGTGGGAGGTTTGGCATGGAGTCGGATGGCGCCTCCGTGACGGACGAGGACTCCATGACGAGGGCCATGAGGCGCAAGGCGGCGCGTAACCTCGATTACTCTGGTACGGACATGCATTCGAAATCCTTTCTTTCTTTTTCGCCGCAGTCCATTCATTCAAAGCTTAGTAGTGTAGGTGTTAGTCTTGGTAGTAGTAAAAATCAAATTCATGTTTCAACCAATGTCTTGAGACATATGGAATTTGACCGTCTCACGGTTATTCCTAAAGTCTCGACTGGGTTGTCTGCCACCTATGAGGATGAGGAAGAAGCGATTGCCACATCAGATGGTCAGCTTTTTACTCATCTAATTGGTGAAGTGTTGGAGGGTGGTTTGGATGACGACGGCTTGAGCTCATTGTATGAGTTAAAAGCAACCAGTCGGAAATCTAAATCTAACAACAACAAGTTGTCCCGGAAACGGGCTAAGTTATCCAAATCCCCAACGGTTTCCCAATGAATGGCATGTTCGCAAATAGCAGAGGTTTTGGTGACCTGGCTAAACACTTGCACTTTGCTGGTTGCATTCGGGACCATAATTTGGATTTCTTAGCTATTTCTGAGACGGGAAGACGTGAGTTCTCGCAATCTCTATTGAACCGCCTGTCAGGTGGTATAGAGTTTGAGTGGTACTCGCGCCCTCCCCATGGCCGCTCCGGGGGCATTTTACTAGGTATCAGGACTGACACCATGGAAGTGTTGGAGGTTACGAATGGCGACTTTCACATCAAAGCGCACATACGTAACAAATCTGACAACTTTATTTGGAGTCTTGTTACCGTGTATGGGCCTGCTCAGGAGCAGGCTAAGACTGCTTTTCTCTGTGAGATGGTAAACTTGGCAAAAGATAACCCTCATCCGTTGATCATTGGAGGGGACTTCAATTTGCTTCGTTTCCCCTTTGAGAAAAGTCGTGGTCGTTTTGACAACCGTTGGCCCCTTTTGTTCAATGCAGTCATTGACAGCTTGAGCTTAAGAGAGATCACAATGGTTGGGAGACAATTCACTTGGGCTAATTCTCTTCCGGAACCCACATACGAAAAGTTAGACCGTGTACTGATGGATACCGATTGGGAGTCTAAGTTCCCATTGGTGTCGGTACGGGCGCTTGAGCGTATTGAAGGTTTGTCGGACCATGCTCCTATTCTCTTGACCACCGGATTGCCTAATCCACGATGTAAAGCACGTTTCAAGTTTGAAATTGGATGGTTACATCGTGAGGGCTTCCATGATATGGTTAAAAGAGTTTGGGAAAGACCGGTTGCTGGTGACACACCAGTCCAGAGGTGGAACAATAAGATTCGTGCTTTACGAAAACACCTAGTTGGTTGGGCTCGTCAGACTTCTGGTTTACTTAAAAAAGAAAAGATACGGCTGTCCTCCATAATCGATGCTCTAGAGGCATTAGCAGAAGTCCGTTTGTTATCCGCGCAAGAGATTGAGCTTAAGAGCGAATCGAATGCACAGATAGCGAAACTTCTGCGGGAGGAGGAGTTGAAATGGTACCAAAGATCCAAAGCCCAGTTTATCCTAGAAGGAGATTCGAACACACGCTATTTCCATAGTATTGCCAATGGCAGACATAGAAAGAAACGTATTCACTCTCTGGTTCAGGAGGAGGGAACGATTGAGGGCCATGAACAACTAAAGTCGTATATTACAAATTATTATAAAGGCCTGTTCGGGGCCCCGAGGAAGGTAACTTCACTTTGGATGAGTCTCGAACAGAGGATATACCCCAGGTTTCAGAGCAGGAAAATAGTCTACTCACGAACCCCTATTCGGAGGATGAAGTGAAAAGGCTGTTTTCCAAATGAAACTTAATACGGCTCCTGGACCTGACGGCTTCCCAACTGAGTTCTACCAGAACTTTTGGGATGTCATCAAGTCGGATCTGTTGCAACTTTTCGTTTGCCTTCATACTAGACAACTAGAGTTGTTTCGACTCAATTTTGGTGAAATTATTTTACTACCTAAGGTTAATGAGGCACAAAGGATTCAACAATACAGACCTATTTGCCTACTTAACGTTAGCTTTAAAATATTCACCAAAGTTGCGACAATTCGGTTGAACAGTGTGGCAGACCATGTGGTTCGTCCGTCCCAAACAGCTTTCATGCAAGGTCGTAACATCCTGGACGGGGTTGCGATTTTACATGAGACTGTTCACGAACTGCATAGGAAAAAGTTGTCTGGGGTAATTCTTAAAATTGATTTTGAAAAAGCTTATGACAAAGTCAATTGGGCTTTCCTCCAGCAGACCCTCAGAATGAAAGGTTTTTCTTCTGAGTGGAGAGCGCTAATAGATTCCTTTGTCTCGCGAGGAAGTGTTGCTATTAAAGTCAATGATGACACTGGCAAATTCTTCCAAACGAAAAAAGGACTTAGACAAGGTGACCCGTTATCGCCAATACTATTTAACATAGTGGCGGATATGCTGGCTATCTTGATCGAACGCGCTAAATCTGAGGGACAAATTGAGGGAGTGATTCCACATCTGGTTGATGGCGGATTATCGATTCTTCAATACGCTGACGATACAATTCTTTTTATGGAACATGACATCGATAAGGCTCGCAATTTAAAGCTGATTTTATCAGCTTTTGAGCAGTTGTCGGGTCTTAAGATCAATTTCCATAAAAGCGAATTGTTCTGCTTTGGCGAGGCTCAAGAAAACGCCGCCTTGTATGCTGAGCTTTTCGGCTGTGCGCAAGGTCAATTTCCCATCAACTATTTGGGTATTCCGATTCATTATCGGAAACTTACAAATGCTGAGTGGAAAAAGGTGGAGGAAAGGCTCCAAATACGTTTAAACAGCTGGAAAGGCAAACTCTTATCCCTGGGGGGAAGACTGGTACTCATAAATTCAGTTTTGACCAATATGGTACTGTATATGATATCATTCTTCCAATTACCTAAAGGAATCTTAAAACGACTGGATTATTTCCGATCTAGATTCTTTTGGCAAGGGGATAGTGAGAAGAAAAAATATCGACTGACTTAGTGGAGTGTGGTTTGCTGCCCTAAAGACCAAGGAGGGCTTGGAGTTCATGACCTTGAGGTTAAGAACAGAGCCCTACTGGGTAAGTGGCTTTCCAAGCTTCTTACGGAAGATGGAATTTGGCAAACCCTCCTTAGGAGGAAATATGTGGGATCTCAAGCCGTCTCTCAGGTTCTATGGAAACCTGGTGATTCGCACTTCTGGGCAGGCCTTATGGCTACAAAGAAGTTCTTCTTTCCACATGGATCTTTCTCAATTTCGGATGGATCGGAGGTTCGTTTCTGGGAGGATAAATGGCTAGGTCAAGCCACTCTCCGAGAACAATATCCGGCTTTGTATGCTATTGTCCGAAACAAGAGCGACACGATCGCTAAGGTGTTGGGAACTTCTCCACCAAATGTTTCGTTCAGGAGAAGTTTACTGGGCACGAGGCAAGCATCTTGGAATGCTTTGCTTAATCGATTGGGTGCTATCTCCCTTTTGGCTGGCCCGGATAAATTTAAGTGGAATCTTACGACGAATGGTAAATTCTCGGTTGATTCTATGTACAGAGCGCTAATTCTTCCCTTAGGTCCGGTCGATATTAAGGAAAATAATAAAATTTGGAAGATGAAGATCCCGCTAAAAACTAAAGTGTTTGCGTGGTATCTTCGTCGAGGTGTAATTCTTACCAAAGATAATCTTGCCAAACGCAATTGGCACGGGAGCAAAAAGTGTGTATTCTGTCATCATGACGAGTCCATTACACACTTATTCTTTCAGTGCGAGTTTGCCAGGTCTATATGGTCAGCCATCCAGATAGGTTCTACCTTACATCTCCCGAGTTCCGTTGCAAATATCTTTGGCAGCTGGTTAAACGGAGTGGATCCTAGGTTCAAACTATTTAGTAGGGTGGGAGCGCTTGCCGTTATTTGGTCGCTGTGGCTATGTAGAAATGACAAAAATGCTTGGTCCGCCCTGCAACGATTCGAGTTTGGTCCGCGCTGTGGTTTTTAACGATAAAAATGCTTCTTTCTTGCAGGTTATCTACCGGTGCACTGCGACGATTCGAGTTTGGTCCGCCCTGCAACGTGTGGAGAACCGAGACTTGTTTTTGGAGGTGGCGTCACGTTTGGAGGCTGCGGCCAGGGAGTTATTTTCCCGGCATGGATGGCAGCATAGTCTTCGGATCGACCTCCCAGCAGTCTAGGCGGATCTACAATTTCTCATTCTGATATGTAATTCGCCTGTTTACTTTTCGCATTGGGTACTTGTGAGACCTCGAACTTTGGGCTGTGTGCATCCCTGTTATGCAGAGGCCGGGTGTAATGTTTAAAACTCTTAAGTAATAAAATCCCTTTATCTAAAAAAAAAATGTGAAAAGGACCCGCTTCCTTCACAAGCATTTTTCTCAAGGTTTATTTTCCGCGACCTATATACGAAGTTTTCATGTAAAACCAATAACACCTTCATTCAAAAAGAAAACCCTGAGATAGAGAAGACAATTTGTAGGAGTAGTTGTCATCAGATTTGATTGCCACACGCTGAGGCATGACATTTTTTCTCAAAATGGTCCTAGTGGACATTAAACAACCATCATTACAAATAGAAGAGTCTAGTCTAAACGTCAATTTTGCTCCTAGGGATGCGTGATTTGTCAAGCCAATAAACGATACACATGTGAAGAGCACTCCTTCGTAAGCCACCGAGCTATACCGCCCTTGAACCAGATAGTTGTGCTAACACCCTCATGTCTGCTATCCCTCCTCTATGTATACATGGGCCGTTAGGCTTGTTCTAAGCCAAGCTACTTAAGTTCTGACTTAGATTGTAGAAACAAATACACATATTGCAGAGTAGTCATGTGTATCGAGATACAAATTCACAACACATACACAAAATGTGAATCTAGCGTGCCACAAAATATCCAATGTAATTTCAGTATACACATCTAGATAAAAAAATCCAGTATAAATAGTAGCTAATTCAAATTCTACAGTGAATACTAAACAAGGAAACTATTCAAAAGAAGATTCATACTTTAGGTCTCGACCGTAGCCTCGCCTTCAAGCGTTGGGCTCGAGGGAGGTGTTTTCGGTGCCTCGAGCGTGGCCACCAAGTCAGTACATGTCGTGGGCAATTCAGATGCATCCGATGTCTGTCCTGGTCATCGGGAGCGTTTCTGCCGTGCGCGCTCTCCCGCTGCTCGCTCTCACTCTCCGGATGCTCGGGCTCGTTCTCCGGTCGCTCGTGCTCCTTGCTAGCGGAGCCGTTTGTCGTCCGCTCAGCCTCGTCGTCCCTCGCCGCCTCAGAGTCTGGCCGAGGCTATGTGCCACTCTTCGTCGTGTCCTGCGGTGCAGCCAAGGCCCTCTCCTAGGTGTTGCGAGGAGTCCTCTGACTCTGTCTTTCAGTCCCACTTTGCCTTGCTGCGTTTGGAGCTCTGTCAGCTGGTCGCTGACCGCATTGAGAGTCGTCTCGCCCTCTTCGTGAAGAGGTGGCAACTCTCAAGTTGTTGTTGGCAGGCGTTGATGGTCCTTTGCAGCCGACGGAGGCATGTGGTTCTGATGGCCTGGGCTCACCCAGGGGGAGGCCTTGTTTCCGCTTGAGTCCGCTCTGCAGAAGTCGTCTGTGATTGAGGAAGCACTTCACTTTGGTAGTTTCTCTCCTTGCCCGTCGCCGCAGCTTGTTGCGACGTCCGCCCCTGTGAGCGAGGACATAGGTGAGATCTTGGCTCCTGAGCTTCAGGAGTCGTGTGGGGATTCAGCTGTTGTGCTTCCGACAGAGTTGAGCTCGGTTGAGGTTTTGGCGATGGCCTCGACGCCCTCTGTGGGTAGTGGAGGAGTGTTGGCTCCTAACTCTGAGCCCCTTTTCGCTGAAGAGCTTTGTGGCTTACTCTCTTGTTTAAAGGCGACTAGTTCTGGATTTGGCAAAGCTATTGCTTGCGTCCTGACAGGGAATGCTTCAGAGGAACTAATCAGAAAGGTGGAGAAATCTCTTAAGACGGTTACAATCAGGGGCAACAGAAGAAAGAAGGGAATATCAAAGAAATCTTCGACAGATGCGTGGCCTTAGAGTTATCATCTGTTCACGGTTTGATAGGTAGATGGAGGTTGTTGTTTTGGGTGTTGCTAGTTTTAGATGTTGCTCTATGTGGTTGTGTGAGCTCCTGTGTGTGGTGTTGGTGTATGGTTTTCGCCCGGTTTTTTCCACTAATAAACCGGGCACCTTCTTCTTAATTAACTTTTGCCTTCGTTTCAAAAAAAATCTCGACGGGACGACTAAATGGGCCGAAAGGAGAAGGAGGAATCAGCGGGGCACGCCGTAGGTGGGCTGGGCCTGCTCCCAGGCGGGCGCACGAGAGCATATCCGTGGGATAAAACGAGGGAAGGAAAACGTCGGACGGAAGGGCTCTGCAGAGTTGGAAGACTGATTTCGGGTGGCGGCGAGCGAGCGAACCAGCGAGGAACCCTAACCTATTAAATCTCTCCTCCTCCACTCTGCCGCCGCCGCCTGCGCTACCGTCGACTCCTCCTCCTACTCGACCCCGCCCCCAAAACCTCCCCCCTAGCCTCTCGCGCCGCCGCCATCGCAGCTCGCCTTCTTCCTCGATCGTACTCCGTCCGTCCGTCCGTCCGTCCGCAAGCAATCTCCGGTTTCGAGGTACGAGCTTCTTCCCGTCCATGGATTGGTCGCCTGAACCCCCGCCGGCCTCCCTCCACGGCTCTAGAATCTGGATCCGCCCCCTGGAGCAGAGATATGCGTAGCCATGGTTCGCCTAGTTCGTCACTTGCGTCGCCTAGTTCGCTACTTGCGTCTCCAAGTTGGTTTCTTTGCGCCGCCTAGCTTGCTTATTAACTCCGCTGATGCTTGCCTAGTACTACTGTTATTCGTGATTGTATCGATTAGTAAGTATGTTAATCGAGCTTTGGTAGATGGATGGAGAGGAGCTATTTGGGATCCATGTAGCGATAAAAGTTTCCGTGGCGTGTTGCGAAGATGAGACGAGTAGTCCAGGTCCAGGAGGGTGTTTATTTCCGTG
This sequence comes from Poa pratensis, assembly GCA_947311845.1. Classification (NCBI taxonomy): domain Eukaryota; kingdom Viridiplantae; phylum Streptophyta; class Magnoliopsida; order Poales; family Poaceae; genus Poa; species Poa pratensis. The sequence goes on from CAMZMU010000038.1 coordinate 49,307,353, forward strand.
ATGACAACTAATTTGTCCAGCAAGAGCTGCTTTGCCACCACAGACAGCTCAAAGACCGCTGCTTTCGGTGAAGCCAGAGCCTATGTACTCCCTCCCTTTTTGGTTTATTAGGCGTAGCTCAGCCACAAAATTCGTCTTTTTCATCTTGTAAGCCCTGCGGTAGACGTCCAGTTAATTCTACGAGCACCTGACGCTTTGTCTACCATGTCACGCCCCTTGGGAAGGGCACAGTGGTATGATTACGGTGCATGGCATCCATTGCCGATGCAGGAAATAAAGAATGCAGGGAGGCCTTCCAAATAAGTTCACACCCGCAGATATCTCTCCCCGTGACCCTGTGTACGTGGGAGCAGTTGAGATTTTCTAACGGGTATTGCATTAAGAGTTCACGAGAAGCTCGTGCACATATCTAATATCTGGAGAGAATTAATGCCCTCTAGATGTCGATATCAGAGCTCAAAACGTCATGTATTGGCTAGCTTTGATCTGAAATTTTTGCTTGCAACTGTGCTGAATAAATCAAGAGATAGGGAAATGCTTCTGCTGTATATGCCTTAGTTGTCAAGTGATTTACTCTTTAAAATTCACATGGGTACAATTCTCTAGTTTGTACTTGGATTGCCCATATTTTTTTTCTTGTTGTATAAAAGTTCTATTTAATTATCTAATAAATACTTGATTCTGCAGGTTGTATAATACCGAGGCTCAGTTGTTTACATCTGGTCAGAGGAGTTTTTTTTTCATAGCACTGTTCAATGGGTCCCAAGAGTGATTTTCTTCTGATCACGTACTCTCCAGAGATAAAAGATGGCGTGCCTTTGTATGTGTCATCTAATTGCCTTCCTGTAAAAGCTTCGAAATATGAACCTGCTGGTCATTCATTCCATGCCGTGGCTTTGAAGCTACGTGGTCTTGATGAGAAAGAAGATGCTGAAACTGATGATCGTAGTGTGTCATCAGATGACAAGAGCCAAGATTTTTCTGCTGGTTCGGATAACTTCAGCAGCAAAGGAAAGAAGAAGTCTGGTTCTGGAAGTCAACAACAAGATCACTATGCATTGCTTGGGTTGGGCAACTTGCGGTTCTTAGCCACTGAAGATCAGATCCGGAAGAGTTACCGTGACCAGGCTCTTAAGCATCATCCTGATAAGCAGGCTGCTCTTCTTCTTCATGAGACAACAGAGGCAGGAAAGCAAGCAAAGAAGGATGAGATAGAGAGCCATTTCAAGGCCATTCAGGAAGCTTACGAGGTCCTCATGGATCCTACAAAGAGAAGGATTTTTGACTCAACTGATGAGTTTGATGATGATATCCCAACAGACTGTGCCCACAGGACTTCTTCAAGGTTTTTGGCCCAGCCTTCATGAGAAATGGCCGATGGTCTGTTAGCCAGCCGATTCCTTCTCTGGGAGATGATGCTACTCCTGTAGTAGATGTTGACCAGTTCTACAATTTCTGGTATAACTTCAAGAGTTGGAGGGAATTTCCACATGAAGATGAGTATGACTTGGAGCAAGCTGAGTCTCGAGAACATAAGAGATGGATGGAGAGGCAGAATTCGAAGATACAAGAGAAGGCCAAAAAGGTAGAGTATGCGCGAGTACGTAATCTTGTTGACAATGCTTACAAGAAGGATCCTAGAATCCAGAGGAGAAAGGAGGAGGAGAAGGCTGAGAAACAGAGGAGGAAGGAGGCAAAATACATGGCCAAGAAATTGCAGGACGCAGAAGCTGCAAGGGCTGCAGAAGAGGAAAAGAAGAGGAAAGAAGAGGAGGCGAAGATAGCTGCAGCAGCTGCTCTCAATCAAAAGAAGCTGAAGGAAAAGGAGAAGAAGTTGCTACGCAAAGAGAAATCTCGTCTGCGTGCTCTTGTAGCACCGGTAGTTGCAGATAACCATTTTGGTCTGTCACAGGATGATGTCGAAACAGCATGCACATCACTTGATATGGAACAGTTGAAGAACCTGTGTGATAGTATGGAGGACAAGGATACAGACGAGAAGGCCAGGTTGCTGCGAGGTGCATTGAACAAAGAAGAAAGCTCTTCAAATGCCTCAAAAGAACCAAAAATTCATGCAAATGGCGTGCAGGGTTCTACTCCAAAATCCACAGTCCCACAAGGCATTACACTAAGCAACTATGAGAAAAAAGAGAGACCGTGGGGAAAGGAAGAGATTGAATTGCTTAGGAAAGCAATACAGAAGTTTCCGAAGGGAACTTCTAGGAGATGGGAAGTTGTTTCAGACTTTATTGGAACTGGTAGATCTGTTGAAGAGATTCTGAAGGCCACGAAAACTGTTCTTCTGCAGAAACCAGACTCTTCCAAAGCTTTTGACTCATTCCTTGAGAAACGCAAAGCAGCTCCATCCATTGTATCACCTCTCTCCACAAGAGACGAGCAAATTGCTGCTCCAACTGTGGGAGCTGGAACTGAATCATCCAAGGCAGCTGCACAACCTACTGCCAGCAGCAGTCAGGCAGCTAATGAGAACACTGGTGCTGATCCTGTTCCTGATGAAGCACATTCCGCAACACCTTCTGCAACAGACCCAGATGCCTGGTCAGAGGCTCAGGTGCTGGCCCTTGTTCAAGCTTTGAAGGCTTTTCCCAAGGATGCAAACCAAAGATGGGAGCGAGTGGCTGCTGCTGTCCCAGGTAAAACAATGGCGCAGTGCAGGAAAAAGGTCAATTCAATGAGGTCGAATTTCCGGACCAAGAAAGGAGCAGAGTAGAACATTATTATCTGAGGTACTTTACGCATTTAGTAGCTGACAAAAGCTAATTTTTGAACAGTATTACCCTACATACGTTTGTTTGACCTTTGATGCCATTTACATTCTCTCATCTCGTCGATTTTCCATGTGTCTGATCCTGATCAGTGTATTTCTCTCTTATATTTGTTGTAGTTCTTTTGTTATTTAATGGTTATCATGAACATTTTTATCGATTCCATATCCTTGGTGTCCTGCAGTTATTTCCTACTACCAGACTGTTGGATCGTATTTTTGTTGTAAAACCTGTGTTATGCGCTTAGTTCTTTTGTGGCATAGTTTGTTGGAACGTTTGAGCAGACTGACTTGAATATGGTGTTCACTTTGGTCCTTCAGTCAGTGTCTCGGAATGATTCTTGCCATGTTTATGTTATTGCCATGCTTGTGGTCTCCTTGATTAGAATGGTCTTTGTTCTGCAGTCTCTTTTATCTATAGTAGATCTGTTTTTTTTGTTACATCATGTGGAATTAGAGCAAAACTAGCATCAGTTAGTTATTATCTTATCGTTGTTCTTGCTTGAGTTTGAGATCGTATAAGCAAATTAGCTTATTAGCTTGAGTCTGAGACCTTGTTTTTGTGTTGTTTGCAGGCCACACATTCCTTTGCCTTTTGAAGACCTACGGCTTTCTGACTCCTGACTTCTGGATGGAGACTAGGTTTGTTGAAGACCCAGGTCCCAGTACCAGGATTCGACGGGCCAGTTTGTCGGCTATGAAGCCAACGAAGTCGCTCATGATCGAGGCAGCTGCTGAGAAGAGATAGAAGCTTAGTCGTCCTACGACGTCTGGGTGATTCGAAATTTTGAGTTACGGAACCTTAAGATTGTTGAGATGTTGTCCCGCATTACACTATTATTTTTTACTGGTGCCGCCTGTTATTGGTTATGAATTTTATGCTGATTATATTCTTGTCAAACTGCTTCGTTTACACTAGAAAGTAACTTAAATCTTAAGATATCCAGCTGTCTTGTCGCTCTATCTCAACTTGCGGCGTGTTTGGTTAGTTGCAGATTGTTAACTGGGTTGCATGCAAATTGTGGCTCTGCTCAAAGCAGCCTAAAGTGAGCACTGTTTTGTTAACTGGCACTCTGGCAGTTGGCTTGGACGAGCGCTGTTGCAGATTTCTTTTTCTGTCGTGTTCTTCTCACATTTCTTAATTTCTATCACCTAATCTGTTCTGACTTAGAACTTCTAATATACATAAGGTTGTTTCGATTCGAGATAAATTACACGTGAAAAAGATGAACATTGACTTTGTGGTACCATTCGTGTGAGGTTTCGAGTTTTGCCGACAACACTTTTTTTTTTGAGATTTAAATGCTGTGTTATATTAAACGGCACAGTCAGATGCCAGAAGGTTTACAACCCACTCCGGTGGAGAGTCCACCCAAGTATTACAACTCTCATTCTTATTCTCGCAGCCCGATTTAGCTAACATATGTGCAACACAATTGCATGAACGCCGCACGTGCCTAACCGAATGATCATCAAAACCCTTCAGCAGGTCTTTTATTTCCTCGACGAGGGGTACATGGACCGATCTGTCCTTGTCACAGCCCCTTAACTTCCATACCGCACCCAAACAATCTGACTTGCACTACTGAATTGCAGTTCAAGTCACCGAGCGACTTGCCTCTCATCTGTCCCTCCGTTTAGATCCGACGGACAAGATTCACCTAAATCTGAAACTGAAAAATAAAAGTTTTCGAAAAAAATCGACAAAATTCGGTAAAACATAAATGTTTTGTTTTGTATTCTCTGAAAGTTTAATCCTATTTCGAATTTCAGTAAAATATAAATTTTTCGTTTTGTATCCTCTGAAAGTTTAATCCTATTTCGACTAATGGTTTGCGTATAAACAGCGTTTTATGTTTTAAACAAAAAACTATGTATTCACAAACCATTTGTCCAAATCGGATAAAATTTTCACGGAAAAGCTAACGAAGTCGCTCGGTGACTTGTGAACTGCAGCTGCGTCCGCATAACCGTTGAGGGAGCTTCTGTTGGAATATCCAGTCTACATCTTCCCTATAACAGACCTTTCAAACGAGCTCTTCATTCCATTTGTTCGTGCCTGGGATGCTGCAAGATGTTATTTGTTCCCCCAATGTCCTGGAGCATCAAACATGGTTGGCGATGCTGCCGCCAAGGCTAAGGATGGCTCCAACGGGCGACCCATCGAGTCCGCGCGCGTCCGTCCCTGTCCGCGGGAGCCAAAAACACGGCCCAACGGGGCGACGCAAACGGACCGCGGTCCGTTTTTTGGTCCGCCGCGACGCATTCCTGGCCCAAATTTGGGTCACCGATGCGTCGGGCCCGGACGCGAGCGGACCGTTCCTGCATCCTCCCCGTGTCCGCCCTGGCCCCGCGTGTCATCGACCCCAACGGCCACCTACCCGTAATAACTATGGGCGGTGGAGCTGTATAAATCGCGTCGGCCGGCCAAACCCTAGGGCACAAACCTTAGCACTCCTCCCCAATCGCGCCGGCCGGCCAAACCCTAGCCACGGCGGCCACCATCTCCAAGCTCAGATCCACGCGCCGGAATGAATCCGCCGCCGCCGCCGCTGCAGCATCTGGTGGACGAGGCCGAGCGAGCGCATATGAGCGCGCGCGGGCGCTATCGCGGCAGCTTCTCGCGCCGGATGGCGACCAGCCCGGCATGGGCCGACATGATTCCCCAGCCGCCGCGTCCGCGCCTGACGGACGCCCAGAGGAGTGCGGTGGAGGCGGCGTTCGCGGACTGCGCCGACAGTGACGAAGAAGAGTAACGCCGCCGGTGTCGCGGCGGCTGCTGTCGCGGCGGCCGGTGTCGCGGGGGATGGCGCGCCGCCGGAGCCTCCCATTGGCGTGGGCGGCCCTGCTCACATCACCGAGGAGGAGGCGGTGAATGCAGCCCACATGCAGCTGAACGCGCAGAGGGCGGCCGCGTTCATGTCCGCCGCGCGCGCCTGTGCCGGCGCTGCAGTGGAGGAGGAGATGAAGCAAATGCGCCGCGCCGAAGAGTCCAAGAAGCGCGCGGCGAGGCGCAAACGGCACCGGGAGGCCTTGGCGGCCGAGGCCGCGAAAGGAGCAGGCAGCTCCGCCTGATGTCAGCTCCACCGCGAAAGGAGCCGAGGCCGTGGCCGTCTATGTGCGGTTCATTTTTCACTAATACCGGCGCCCGCTACGTGTTTCGTAGCTACAAAATGATCAAAGAAAATTGAGTCAGCCAGCCCTGACTGGCCATGGGCGCGATGAAGGAAGAGCCAGCAAGTCCGTTGCAGAACGGGCATGCTGCGTGACGTTCCTCAAGGCCGCAGCCCCTCTTTGATCTTCCCCCTTGCCGGCCGGTGGTCGGTTATTAATTTCCTTCAAGTTTAGATTTAGGTTTTAGGGTTTAATGTTAGGAGAAGGTCCTAGATTTAACTATGTAATTTCAGTTTCTAAATGTAATCCTAGTATTAAAAAAAAAGTTTAGGAAATAAAAGTGGCAAGCGGACTCAATGCGTCGGCCCCGTTGGGGGCACTGGCCAGAAAGGGGCGGACATGGGCCGGACGCGCGTCCGTTCCCCGACCCAACGGACAAAACGCGGACCAAACGCGCGTCCGTTTGGGTCGGCCCGTTGGAGTCATCCTAACACCGAACAATCGATCTTGAACCTGCAGAAGATCTGCTAGCTTCGTTGGTAGGAGAAGTCCGTAAGGAAGTTGGAGGAGAGAGCGCGGAAACATGCAGCAACTGGAGGAACTTGTCACATGGTGAACCAATATTGTTCACGAATAAACTATAGTGCTAGTTAATACTCCCTCCGTTCAAAAATAAGACATGTTTCATGTATAGATATATCTATTTTTTGGCAAAATTGAGACACTTATTTTTAGACGGAGGGAGTATCAGATTGTGCATTTGTTAATATTTGTATGATTATATTTGCCGATCGTTTTGGTTTAGATTGTTGAAAGTAGTATTATGATCTTGCTTTCAGATTGATGTTTTGCCTGAAAACTTTTTCAGTGTCAGATATATACCAACAGGTGCTCTGTTGATGCTGAAAATTCAGAGAGGTTTGTGTCTGCTCTGTTGACTCAGAAAACTGCGAAGTACATGTCGGAGTGATCTTGTTGTCATAGCCGACACCTGTCCTACTATGGCAATGCCAGTGCCGTCGTCATCCTCTTAGACGCCGCAGGTGGCGGTGAACCTGACTGGCTAGCGACGACGATGAACATGAGCGGGATAACCACATTGGAGACGGTGCGGCTAAACATGCCGGCAGGGCGTCCCATGGCGGGCCATCGAGCGGCATCCCGATGAAGCCACCGGTCGGGCAGGCCCTACTGAGTAGCGCCCCCGGTCCGGTGACCTAGACGTAGGTGAGCTCGGGCACGAGTGCCGCCACGGCGGCATGGCCACGGGCATGGCGGCAACCACCTAGAGCAGCAGCGGGTGGCGCGCCAGGACGCCGTCAAGCGAGGGGAAGTGGGAGAGCAGAGCAGAGTAGCTTGTCAAGCTTGCGCTACTACGCTCCAGCTCAGCTGCTCCTCAAGCATTACATACATATGAATGATAGGCGTTGCACGCGAATGAGTTGTACACCCTCGTTTTCAAACCTAAATAAATTTCTTAGATTAGTAGCATTTCATAGATCAGCATCAGCATCCATGCCATTATGCCAAGCCTATACAGCAGGTGCATTGGCTAAACTATAGCCAACTAGCCATCACCAGGGCTAATTAATCTAGTTGCATGATCATTAAGAACTAGTGAACCACTAGCTAACTAAAATTAATCCACTGGCCCTATGAGTATGTTAAATTCAGTTCAGAAAGCAAAATCAGGACACAATCCAGCATGCAGATCAGTGCTTCCTCTTATGTGACTGCCACTGTTTCAGGACAAAGTGGATGACCTCTCCCAGCGTCGCTATCCGATCTTCCTTGCAGTTCCACAGATCCTGCACGGGGTAGCGTCCACTGGGGTTGTACTCGTTGATTTCACGCAGAGCCTTTGTCACCAAGGTGTAGATTTCGTCACCGTGCTCTTCTTTCAGCTCGTAAATCTTGTCGTCATCGTCCAAGAAAATTTTCTAAACTGAAGAAAAGAATTGGTGTCACCTTCTGGTTGAAATCATGAAAATGCTTGCTGAGTTTATAGAAAGGAAAAATGTTTGCAAAAATAGATACAATTGTTGGATCCCATGTACAAAACTGCCCGATATTTTGTATTAGATCAGTAGTTTCCGAGAAGTTGAAGGTTATCAGGGTAACTAGGCACAATAATAGAGAGATTCTACAGTTAAAATACCGTTGCTTTACCATCCACCATGACTATCCTAAAAGGATGCCAATTTGAATTTACAATTTCTGATTGCCATTATGAACAAAGTACAAGAGAGTTAAATTGTGCATCCTCATGTGGTACATTTGCTCTAAAAGCATTTGCAATCGCTTTAGTGTCAAGCTCGCCCATCCTTTTGACACCTATATGCGCTCGGCCATTTATAAATTTCTGCAAAGCCTGCAAAACATGAAATAGATCCATCACGACATAAATTAATGATAAAAATAGTGATATATGTTGTGGAATTATCAAATGGATGCATATACAAAGACCACATTGGATCTGAGTTATCTCTATGAGCATCTTCCGAGCACCTTGCAACTCGTCGTTGCTTTCTCTTTCTTTGGTAACTAGTACCTTGTTGAGCGACTCTATTGCTTGCATGTCACCCTCTTTATCGCCAAGCAGTTTTGCTCTCGAGTTAAGCTTGCCCTCTTGCTCGCCAAGCTGTTTTGCTTTCGCATTGCTTGCCCTCTTGCTCACGAAGTTGGTTTGCCCTCGCGTCAAGCTGTTTGGATGTTCGCTTTCGGTGTGTCTGGAATTTGAGACTTTCCCTCATTTATACTAGACTTTTATACTTTCTTTAAAATTCATTTTTAGCTCTTCCGTTCACGTACCTAGGTTTGCCTTTGGGGACAGCAAGACCTACGTGCAGAGATCTAGCTCCGGTAAATAATCAAATTGAGCGTCGTCTTAACGCTTGTGCTCGCTTTCTGCCCCATGGTGGCAGGTTGATGTTGGTGAACTCTGTCCTCTCGGCTTTGCCAACTTTCTTGATGTGCTCCCTTAAACTGAATAAGACCTTCATCAAATCAGTTAACCGTGCGAGACAGCATTGTCTCTTGGACAAACGTGAAGACTCCACCTCATTTGCTGGCCTAGCTGCTTGGGACAAAGTTTGTCGCCTGAAAGATCGAGGAGGTTTAGGGGTAATCAACCTTGAGTTACAGAACATGGCACTACTCCTAAAACAGCTTCACAAGTTTTTTACCAAAGAAGACATCCCCTGGGTGAAATTAGTTTGGTCTCAATATTCTGAAGGGGCGCCGCATGGCCAGCCTGTCCGTGGATCCTTTTGGTGGCATGATATATTCAGCTTAGTGGATGTTTATCGTAGCATCACAAACTGCCAAGTAGGGGATGGATCAACGGTTCTCTTCTGGAAGGACATTTGGGCATATGATGAACTGCTGGCGGACAAATTACCTCATCTCTTCTCCTTTGTGGAAAGGCCTGATTTCAGTGTTCAGAAGGTTGTCTCCATGCAGGACAGAAGCTCAATGTTCTTGCTGCCTCTCTCGGTAGAAGCGTTTGAGGAGTTCCAAGAGCTCCAACAGCTGTGTGATCAGCCAGCGGTTCTGTCACTGGACAATGACAACAGAACTTTTGTTTGGGGCAAAGCCTCGTACTCGTCGGCCAGCTTCTACAACTACATGTTTCAGTGTCTGCCCAAAGACAAAACCCTCTCCAAAGTCTGGAAATCCAATTGTTTGCCGAAGCTTAAGGTTTATGTTGGCTGCTAATTAATGGGAGGACCCAATTGTGTACTTTGTGACCGTGACATCCTCGAAGACTCAGAACATCTGTTCTTACTTGTGATTTTGCTGCAGCGTGCTGGCAAACTGTTGGGATGGTTTGGGATTTCTCTCAGGATGTCCGTGCTCGAATTCTCTCGGCAATGGCAGTCTTCCCTCGCTCCAACTTCATGGAAATATTCGCCTCTGTGGCGTGGAATGTTTGGAAAGAGCGTAACGACTATATCTTCAAGGGGTAGGAGCCTTCCATCGGGCGTTGGCGTAGACGCACCAAGCAGGACCTCCTGCTGCATCAATTCAGAGTCAAAGCTTCCTTAGTTCAAGACTTGTTGGATAGTATTAGTATCTTCTTCCACTAGGCTCCTGTTTTGTTTCTGTTTTGGGCCGAGTCATGCTTGTTTGACTCTTCGCTGCCCCTGCTTTATGTACTCTGTTTCAGTCTTTTAATTTATATAAATAACCGTAGGGGCTTCCCCTACGGTAGAATAGTCTAATTTTTTTTCCGTTACTTATTTGCTAGTTAGAGCACATAACAAAATTAGAAATGTTAATTGTACTATATATATCATAGAAATACACTCGCATTGTCATAAATTTATTGTATTTTTCTATTAATATTTTCTTTGTAGATTGGTTGGCAATCACAGAAACCAGTATATTGTATCGGTATTTATGATAGGGATATGTACAATATAGTCTAAGAAATATTTTGATAGTAGTTTTTAGTGTATGATTAAGTTAGTTCTTATGGAGACTTCTAGAGTATGAATTAAACAACAAACATGAACCTACAAAAAAAGTGGGTAAATATGTCTTGCAAGTTACAACGGTTTTATTGTTAGAAATAGGCCCTAGAGAATCACAGCGCTGATTATATTCCAATGTATCCATAATCTTATTGAATGTTTTGTATCATTTGGCAAGTATGTGACTTGTTATGAAACTCTATACTTGTATAGCTACTACTCCCTCCGTTCCAAATTAATTGACTCAGTTTTAGTACAAGAAACAGATGGAGTATAAATTAGTCCCTAGTCGGAGTTCCTATGAAGACACATATGAATATTATACTAGCACAAGTATTTGTTTTGCAAGTTATATACATGGAGATGTCAAACCAATAATGTCGAAGCATGTTATAAATAGTGGGTTTAATCAATCCAACTTGAGGTGCAACAACAATGCTTCCGTGTCCTCCCTAAAGAAAGTGTACACTTTTTTTCTCAGACCCAAGATTATCGCATGTAATCGAGATTTGAAGGCCTACTTAGGTGATGTAAGGCTTAACACCGTAACCATGTAGTCATAAAGCTAACTTTTGTATTTGTCATGAATCATGTTGCGAGGCATGCTCAATCTGTCAGCCCAGTAAGAACCAGGGTGTACTGGGCCAGGCCTCTATAACCCTCAACACTCGGCGAGTGAATCTCGCTAAGGACCAGGTCTGCAAGCCTGGGGAGCCCGCGGGGCAGAATCGCCTCGCGGAGGCCTGAGGAGGCAGCTAGGGCCTGTGGAGCCTCTACTCCGCTGCCCCTCTCCAAGGAAGCTTTCCCTGAAGGGAAGTCAACGCAGAATCCTCCACAGGGCGTTCCCGCCCACGCGAGGGTTCCTTCACTGTAAAGCAAGCTCTGCGGAGCGCACATGGCTTCCGCAGCGGCCGCAGAGTGACCGCGCCTCTGCGCAGGGTGACGACGGAGCTACAGTCCCACTTTGGTGATAAAGGAGTCAACAAAGCAGGGGCAACGGCGCAGACCACCAAGCTTTCCTCTTTGGTGATAAGGGAGCAGGCCGGCGCTACGCGCCAAACGCGACGTCACCGTGGGGACTTCCCCCGCTCCTCTGCGGCAGCAGCTGGCCGTCCTGGATGGACGGCGGCCTCTCTGCTGCGGCCTCAGCTTTTGTGCCCATGGACCGCGCTCATGGACGCCCAAGCAGCGGTGCACCGTGCTCCCGACCGTTGTCGCCATGTGGTAGCCCCTCCGCTGCACAAGGACAGGGAGGAGGCCCGGGGCGCCTATAAAAGGAGCTGGTGCACCACCCTAAGGGGGATCGAACACATTTTACTCCTAGTCTAGCTACTTGCGCGCAAGGGAGAAGAAGACAGTAGTTTCCCTCCCCTTGTACGCGCCATTGCCACAACTGTGCCCTCGGCAAGCACGCTGTACTGTAACCTCTACAAGCAGCAATACAGACAGGCAGGACGTAGCGGTTTTACCTCCACAAGAGGGCCGTGAACCTGGGTACGCGCCGTGTCTCTCTCTGCCGTGATGTCCCTCCTCAGGCACGACGAGCAGCGTCGCCGCGCCGGATGAGGGTTGATTGACGTCGTGTTCAGCCCCTTACACGAACTCTCTTCGCGAGTGTGACTGCCCCTGTTTCGTGGGAGTCATTCTCCGACAATTGGCGCGCCAGGTAGGGGGCTGAGGCGCGCATTCAACCTCCATCGACCTCACGCCATGGCGGACACTCGCGCTGCTCGCGCCAACCGGCGCGCGTCAGGCCGAGCTGAGACCGAGCCCGTCGTCCACACCACCAGGCCACGCGGCCGTCCGCGCACCAACCGCGCTTCGGGGCGCACTACTGCGGAGCCACGCGTGGAGCACCCCGAGGATGAGGACGACCGCTACGACGAAGACGTCGACCACGAGCACAGCGAGGACGCTGAGTCCTCGCATCCATCTCGGCGCCAAAGCGCGTCCACGCTTGGACGCCCGGCGCCCAGCCCAAACACTGCGCTGCTCATGGCAGCAGAGCTCTTCCGCTACCGCCCCACCGCCGAGGCGCACGACAACTGGCTTGGCCGTCTCCAGCACCTCGTCGACATCGCGGCTGCGCCGCGCGCGGTTCCAGCACCTTCGCGCTCCCTGGTGCACCACAACTCCGGGCGCGCAGGCACCGCCGCGCATGGAGCGCCTCCGCCTCCGCCTCCGCCAGGACCACCTCCGGCTGCGGCAAACAAAGCCGCCTCTCACGCGTCCTCGCCGCATGATTGTCAAATCGTGCAGCGGACGCCGCCGGACGCGCGGGTGGAGATGGAGCGCCAGCGGGACCTCCAGAAGCGCATCGTCGAGGAAATTGGCCAGGCCGGGCGCCAAAACCGCAGAGCTCTCCAGGGCGGTGTGGCCACGTACGCCACAGGCTGCACGGCCTTCACCCGCAACCTGCGCCGCGTCGTCTGGCCGCAGAAGTTCAGGCCAGACCTCCCCAAGGGCTACGATGGCACGAACAACCCCATCGAGTTCCTGCAGCTCTACACCACCTCCATCCAAGCTGCGGGAGGAGACGACAAGGTCATGGCGAACTGGTTCTCGCACGCCCTCAGGGACTCTGCCCTGTCGTGGCTCCTGAACCTCCCTGAGGACTCCATCGACTCCTGGGAGGACCTCTGCAAGCAGTTCGTTGCGAACTTCAAGGGCACGTACGAGCGCGCCCTCACCTACAACGACCTGCGCGCCGTACGCCAGAAGTCTGGCGAGACTCTCCGCAAGTACATCCAGCGCTTCAGCCAAGTCCGCAACAAAATCCCCAACATCCCTGACTCGCACGTCATTGCTGCCTTCAGAGAGGGCGTCACCAACCGCAGGATGCTTGAGAAGCTCGGCATTCACGATACCCTCTCCTCTGTCGTGAAGCTCTTCGACATCGCAGACAAGTGTGCCAAGGCTGAAGAGGGTCTCCTCTTCACCAAGGTGGCCTCTGCAGACGACCCCCAGAGGGATCCAAGGCCCACAAGAAGCGTGACGAGACCAAGCGCAAGCCTACTGCTGTGCTGGCTGCTGAGCCCGGCGCTAAGCACGCTCGAGAGGACTCTGCAGAGGATGGCGAGAAGAAGATGACAACCGTCCCTTCTGCATCTACCACAACAGGCGCGGCCACGCGACAGAGAACTGTACGACCTCAAGCAGCTGAGCAAGAAGCGCGAGCAGGAAGAAGGCAGCGGTGGTCGCGGCAGAGGCCGTAACTACCGCAAGGGCGGACGCAAAGGTGGCTACCAGAAGCCTCAAGGGACTCAGGCCAACGCCGCTGAGAAGAACAACAACCTCCCTGACGAGGAGCCTGGGGGCTACCAGGCCCCTAGAGGCGCCATGGCGTGCATCCTCGGCGGGGCTCAGGCGCCCAAGTCCAACAATCAGTTCAAGCAGTTCGCCCGCGAGCTCAACGCAGCGCTGCCCGGGGTGGAGACATCGCGTCCCCTCAAGTGGTCTCAGTACACCATCGCCTTCGACGCCAAGGACCACCCCAAGTCGACCAAGACTGTAGGCACCCTCCCGCTGGTGTGCACCCCCACCATCAACAATATCGCCGTCGGCAAAACGCTCATTGATGGGGGTGCAGGCCTGAACGTCATCTCTGTCGAGACCTTTGAGACGCTTCAAGTGCCCTACGAGTGGCTTATGCCCTCCAGGCCCTTCACAGGGGTCACCAGCGGCTCAATCTCGCCTCTGGGGCAAGTGAGGCTTGCAGTCACCTTTGGCACGCAGCAAAACTATCGCACCGAGCTCATCGACTTCGACGTCGCGCACATTGGCCTGCCCTACAACGCCATCCTCGGCTACCCCGCCCTCGCGAAGTTCATGGCCGTCACGCATCACGCCTACAACATGGTCAAGATCCCTGGCAGCGGCGGCACCATCACCATCCATGGTCACGTACAGGACGCTACACGCGCTGTCGAGCTCGCCTACAAAGCTGCTGCCATGGCGTTCCCTGCTGACGAAGACCTGGAGCCCCTCGCGAGGCCCAAGAAGAAGAAGCAGCTGTTCTCTCAGGAGCAGGCCGCTACAAAGAAGGTGTCGCTGAGCACCAGCGATTCGGGGGCTGAGGGCTCGGGGGCTAGCGTCACCATAGGCGCTGGCTTACCTCCCAAATAGGAAAGCGCGCTCGTCGCCTTCCTTCGGGCAAATTCTGACATGTTCGCATGGACTCCGTCAGAAATGTCCGGCGTACCAAGGGAGGTGATCGAGCACCACTTAGCTGTGTGTCCAAACGCACGCCCCGTCAAGCAGAAGGCACGGAAACAAGCCCCTGAGAAGCAAGCCTTCATCATCAAAGAAGTAGAAAAGCTAAAAGCAGCAGACATTATTCGAGAAGTTGCCCACCCCACCTGGGTCTCTAATGGCGTGGTTGTCCCAAAACCCAATGGGGGAGGCCGGCTCTGCATCGATTACACTGATGTAAATAAAGCCTGCCCCAAGGACCCATACCCCATGCCAAGGATTGATCAGATCGTGGACTCCACAGCCGGCTGTGATCTCCTCTGTTTTCTGGACGCCTTCTCAGGCTACCACCAGATCAAAATGGCTAAAGAGGACGAGGAGAAAACAGCGTTCCTCACCCCCTGTGGCGTGTATTGCTACACTTGCATGCCCTTCGGGTTGAAGAACGCCGGCGCCACCTTCCAGAGGCTCATGAGGATCGCCCTGGGGGCTCAGATGGGAAGAAATGCAGAGGCATATGTTGACGACATCGTAGTCAAGTCTCGCGAGGGAGACACTCTCTTGAAGGACCTCGAGGAGACCTTCGCCAGCCTGCGCAAGGTGAACATCAAGCTAAACCCCGCCAAGTGCGTCTTCGGGGTACCTTCAGGCAAACTCCTCGGGTTCCTCGTGTCCCATCGCGGCATAGAAGCAAACCCTGACAAGATCAAGGCCATAGAAGAAATGCAGCCACCCGCCGCCTCAAGGACATGCAGCGCCTAGCTGGGTGCATGGCCAGCTTGGGCCGCTTCATCTCCAAGTTTGGCGAGAGGGCCCTGCCATTTTTCAAGATCATGAAGAAGTCCGGCACCTTCAAGTGGACTCCAGAGGCAGACAAGGCATTTGAGGACTTGAAGAAGTACTTGGCTAGCGCACCAGTTATGGTAGCCCCCAGGACGGGCGAGCATCTAAAGCTGTACCTTGCAGCCACTCCACAAACCGCAAGCGCCGTCCTGGTGGTCGAAAGAGAAGAGCCAGTCCTCCCCAAGAAAAGTGCTGCCACTCCAAGTCCAGAGCCTCCCGACAAGGAAAAAGTCCCTCCAGGCCCAGAGCCAGACCCACAGCCAGCTGTCGAGCCTACTTCAGGCACCCCTGCTGAGACTCCTCCACAAGGAAACCTCGCCAAAGGGCCTGAGGAGTCCCTCGAGGGAGCCAACGCCGCGTCACCCTCCACAACCCTTGTCGAGCATCCAGTCTACTATGTCAGTACTGTGCTAAGAGATGCTCGCGAGCGGTACCCTACGCAGCAGAAGCTCCTTCTCGCCCTGCTCATCGCCTCCAGAAAGCTGCGCCACTACTTCCAGGGCCACCCTGTCACGGTGGTCACATCATTCCCTCTGGAGCAAATCCTGCGCAACCCCAACGCCACTGATCGCGTAGCAGGGTGGAACATCGAGCTGCAGCCTTTCAACTTGCGTTTTGACACCACAAGGGTCATCAAAGGAAGAGCACTGGCAGATTTTGTCGCCGAATGGACAGACCCAACTCCTGAAGAGCCTCCTGAAGCAGAAACTATACCGCCTGGAGATACACGCCAAGCCACTGGACCATGCACTTCGATGGAGCTTTCTCCTGCCGCAACGGAGGCGCTGGCGTTGTCCTGACCTCGCCTAAAGGCGACAAGCTCCACTATGCCGTCCAGTTGTGTTCACGATGGACAAGATCTCCAACAACATCGCTGAATATGAAGGCCTCCTCGCCGGGCTCAGAGCTGCCATTGCCCTCGGTGTCAAGCACCTACTCATCAAAGGCGACTCCCAGCTCCTGGTCAACTTCTCCAACAAGAGCTACACCCCTAAAGACAGCCATATGGCTGCCTACCTTGAAGAGGTCCGCAAGCTCGAGAAGCACTTCAGGGGCATGGAGCTCATGCACATCCCGCGCAAGGAGAACCAGGAAGCAGATGACATCGCCAAGCGCGCATCGCGAAGGGAGGCCCAGCCCGCAGGTGTCTTTGAAGAGAGGCTCTCCAAGGCGTCCATAAAGCAGCCGCTGCAAGCACCAGCTACAAGCACAGACGAAGTACTCCCACCACCTCCCACAGGTGGCGCACCCAACTGTGGCCCATCCTCAGGGGAGCGTCTGATGCTAACCATGGTGCACCAAGAAACAGGCTGGGTTGACGAGCTCAAGGACTACTTGCTAAAAGGAGTCCTTCCCGAGGAAGACGCAGAGGCAGAACGAGTCGCTCGACAAGCGAAATCCTATTACATCCTGAGGGAGACCTATACCGCAAGCGCCCAAATGGCATTGCCCTCAAGTGTGTGCCTCCTGAGGAAGGACGCATGCTCCTCAGGGACATACACAGTGGAGAGTGCGGCCACCATTCCTGCGCGCGCACCCTCGCCGGCAAGGTCTTCAGGAGCGGTTTCTACTGGCCTCAAGTGCTTCAAGATGCCGTCACCATCGTTCAGTCTTGCGATGCATGCCAGTTCCACGCCAAGCAAGTCCATCAGCCTGCACTGGGACTCCAGACCATCCCGCTCTCCTGGCCGTTCGCGGTCTGGGGGCTGGACATCTTGGGACCCTTCCCGAGATCGCAAGGGGGCTACCGTTCCTCTTCGTGGCTGTTGACAAGTTCACCAAATGGGCAGAGGTTGAAGCGGTGCGCACCATCCCAGCCAGGGCAGCCGTGAAGTTCATCAGAGGCCTGGTCTGCCGCTTTGGTGTGCCAAACCGCATCATCACCGACAATGGCTCACAGTTCACCAGCGGCATCTTCAGGGCTTACTGCGAGAGCCTCGGCACCAAGCTCTGTTTCGCCTCGGTAGCTCACCCACAGAGCAATGGTCAAGCCGAGCGAGCAAATGCTGAGGTCCTCAAGGGCCTCAAGACGAGAAGTTTCAACCGCCTCAAGGGCTATGGCAAGGGCTGGATCGATGAGCTCCCCTCCGTGCTCTGGTCCATCCGCACGAACCCTACAAAGCCCACTGGTGAGACGCCATTCGCCCTGGTGTATGGAGCCGAAGCAGTCCTCCCCACAGAGATCAAGCACGGGTCCGCAAGGGTCCTTGCCTTCAATGAGGACAATCAAGAAGACCTCCACAACGACGACCTGCTGTTCCTCGACGGGTTGCGCCGCCGAGCCGCCCTCAGAGCGGCAAAGTACCAGCAAGACCTGCGACGCTACCACAGCCGCCACATACGTCCGCGCACTCTCGAGACAGGCGACCTTGTCCTCAGGAGGATCCTCTCCAGGGAAGGTCTCCACAAGCTCTCGCCCATGTGGGAAGGCCCCTACAGGGTCGCGCATGTCGCCAGACCTGGTGCGGTGCGCCTCGAGACGGAGGACGGCATCCCGGTCAAGAACCCTTGGAACATCGCGCATCTACGCAAGTTCTACCCGTGATCTCTATCACACCAGGCATTTTTTGTCTCTAGAGGAAAGCGCACAGCTTCACCTCCAAGCTTCACAAAAGCTTCTCTCTCTGAGGGCCAGTCCCTCTGAGCTCTTCCTGTAACGTGCCGCCGCAGGCCGTGAAGAGTCTCAGCCACTGAATGTGGTCCCCATGCCTCGACATGGAAACTTTATCTTGGCAAGCCCAAGTGTAACGAACCAATTCGTTTCCTAGTGAAACATTGCGCTGCGGCGCCGCTATGTAATATTTTGGGGGTGAGTTTTAGTTCTCATTACTCTGTGTTTTCATTCGCGCTCATATCTTTCCCCTTGCGCACCTCGCGAGCGGGGGCTGAGTACGGTGACTGTGCCTCGGGAGCATCCCAGCAGCACCGCAAAACCAAAAGGATCCGAGCTCTAACACGTGAGCACGCTCTCACGCCTGTTACCTCACCAAAGAGCTCTGGCCCAGGGGCTTGCTCCCAAACCTGCCACCTCACCTAAGGACCTTTGGTACTTACTCTCCTCGCGAGGCACCCATGAGGAAACCTATAAGCGCGCATGAGTTTCTCTACCATGTTTTGCTTTGGTTCCACCTCTAACCTACACAGGGAACAAGAGTCCCCCCAAGGCTCGTGGAGTCACGCTCCAGACCCAAAGAGGGAAGCACACCTTCAGGGAAATCAACGCCCTCCACGAGGCAGAACCTCGCTAAGCTAAGTCCTGCGCTTACACCTCAGGCGTTGTGTTTTTCCTCTCACGAGCAACTTCCGTCCCTCGGGCGGGTATTTTCTCCTTCGCATTTCATGGACTGCTTGAGCGTCAAAGGGGAGCCCTCGAGCATCGCGACTCGAGAGCTCTTACCTCTCTAAGCCTTAAACACCCCCCGGCCTTGCTGAGTCATTGCTCTGGCATACCGTAGTGGCGGAGTCATAGCGCTAAGAGACGGGTCCTGACGACGTAAAGCGAAAAAGGCATGGAATAGGGATAAAATGCCCGTCGAGGGGCACACACATTGCAGCACAATAAAGTGTTTTACAGACCATCACAAATGAAACAAAGTCTTTAAACAAAGATAACTTGCGCCTCAGGCGCGACTTGTGGCAGGAGCAGCTTAAGCAGAAGTCTTGGCGGCCTCATCCTCCTCAGCGTCATCTTCCTCCGCGCCTTCCTCCTCGACGTCTTCCTCCTCGCCAGAGGCCGGCTCTTCAGCGACCCTCTTGAAGCGGTTGACATAGTCGTTGATCTCCTCCCGCAGCGAGTTGAAGAGGCGCGTCTCGGTCTGAGCATCCCCATGGGCTCGGTCACGGACTCGAAGTCGAAGCATGGATATAGGCGCTTGAGGTTGACGAAGACGCGCTCGACCGCCACCAGCAGGAGCTTGCGGCACTCCTCGTCGACAACATCGTCGAGTTCCGCCACAGGGCCCTCAAGGACGGAGAAGAGCTGGTCGAAGTAGGTCAGATACGTGGCACGTCGGCGTTCCCGTGGACGGGGACGGCAGGAGCATCCACCCCCAGCTTCGCAGCAAGAGCGTTCCCGCGCGTCACCAAAGATCGGAACATACGCTCCCGCTGCTGCGTCAAGACCCGTGCCGCCACCGCGCTCTGCTCAGCCTCCTCGACCCTCTCCACAACAGGGGCCACCTGCGCATTCAGCTCCTGCATGTCTGCCATCAGGGCTGTGAGGTCCTGCTCCGAGCGCTCGAGGGCCTGTTCCGTGCGGAGATTAGCGTCCTTGGCGCGCTTCAGCGAGGATTTCAAGTTGGCGTTCCACTCCTCCAGCTGGCGAATGCGCTTGCCGAGCTCTCTGCGCTTTTTCTGGAAGCCGTCCTCCTGCTTCTTGAACTTCCCAGCATACTCCCGGGAGACGGCCTGTGTGACAGCAGTGCGGTACTCTTTTTGCTTGGTGAGGGCCTCCGCCTCCGCCTCCTTTTTCTTCTCGGCAAGCTTTTGGTTGGCCTTCTCCACAAGCTCCCGGTGCCGCTCCACCTCCTTGTCGTGCTTGCCCATGGCCTCAGCCAAGCTGCTCTCGCGGGACTCCAAGGCCTCACGTCTCTGTTCATGTCTGTTTCCGCCTGCTCCAGTTTCTCCTCACGCTTGAGCACCTCAGCTTCGCGTGTCGTCATGGCCTGCTCGCGAGCCTCCAGCGACAGACGATGCTGCTCCAGAGACTTCCTCACCACCTCAGCTTCAGAAATTATCTTCTCCTCGCGGCTGGCCAGCTCCTTGCGCTGGTCGGCGAGGGAGGTCTCGATAGCCGCTCGGTCGGAGGCTGCAGCCTGGCGCTCCGCCACAGCCGCCTCCCGATCCTCTGCAGCCGCCTTGCGTTCCGCCTGGACCGGCGCCAAGGCCTCTTGCGCCTCGCGCTCCGCGTTCTCGCGGATCTCCTGGGCCTGCCGCGTCGCCTCGTCGCGCTGCGCCTGAAGAGCTTGGTCGTCAGGGCCACTCCGCCGCCTGACTTCGAAGAAGCGGGCCCAGTCAGCAGCAAGGGCGTCGTACCTCCTGCCAAGCTCCGCCTCCTCAAGGGCAAGTTGGGTTCTAGCCCGTCTAGGGTGCCCCTCACCAAACGGAGGGCAGCTTGGCGGCACGCGCTGCTCCGGCTCCGGTCGCTCAAGACCAAGGCCCAAGAGCCCTCACGTGGCGCAGCGTCCTCCGCCCCAGCGCCAGCCTCTGGTGCTGAAAGCACAGTGCTTGGACCAGGGTCAACACGGGGCCACGGAGCGGGCCCCCACCGTCTTGTGCGTCGTTGTTCTCCACGACGACCTCCTCGTGGGCCTCGGGGGCTGGCGAGGGAGGCCTAGCCACCAGTGGCTCAACCGCAGCCTCGCCTGCTGCGGCCTCAGAAGAAGTGGCCTCCCCCTCAGGCTCGGAATTTGGAGGGGGCGGCGGAGGAGTTCCCTCCTCCATCTCGACGTCGGCGCCTCCCGGCGCCTGTGTGCTGGTCCCCGCCGTCTCCACGGCGGGTGTCTCTGGGGGCTCCAGTGGAGCATCAGGGCGCGGCGGCGACGGAGCCTTCACCGCCTCCTCAATCTGACTCTCGGCAGGAGGTGGCGAGGCAGTTGCTTCTTCAAGGGGCGTCTCCCCCACAGGCCTCATGGCCTCGTCAACAGCCGGGCCCGTGGTGACTGTCACCACGGGCTCCTCAGTCTCTCTCCAAGGGGCGCTGTAGGCCCCTCAACAACGGTCGTAGCGTCGCGCCGCACGTCCGCAGCCTTGCGGAGTCGGCGGCGCTTCGCATGAACCAGACCCCTGATAATCAAGACAGTGAGATCCTCGAGAAAGGCAAGAACTCTCGATAAGCAAGAACGAGTCAAGAAGAAGCAGTACTCACCCAGATGACTTGGCGCGGGTGTCCACCCACACCTTGTTGGCGAGCGCCGCAGGCCTGTTGAGGCTCCAGCGCTGGGCTCCTCAGGGGCCGCCCAGCTTTCCTCTTGAGAGGAGTGCTCTCCAGGCTTCTGGCGGCCCGTCGTGGATGGCCTTGGTGCGGGGCTCGCACCGCTTTGCCGCGGCCTCCGGGCCGCTATCGTCTCCGTCTTCGTCTTCTTCTTCTGTGGCCCGTCGTGACGGGGCCACCACAAAATCCTCGTCCACATCGGACGATATCTCCAGGATCTCCTCCTCAGGGGCCGCCTGCTTTGAAGAGCTCGCCTCCCCTGACGAGGGGTTGACTCCTCCGGCGGCGGCGTCAGCTTCGGCGTCTGAAGCAGCAGAGGACTCGCCAAACAAGTCTTCCTCCACCACAGGCGCCGCAGCCCCCTTCGCCTCTTCTCCCTCCAAGCCCTCTGGCGTGAACGTCGGCATCATCTCCAGAACTGCGAGGCGCTTCTTTGGAGTGAGCTGGTGGAGGGGCCTCAGGTGCTCAGTGCCCGGAACAGGGATCTCCGGGGCGATGAAGAGCGTGCCTAAGATGGAGGCGACGTCGTCTGGCGCGTGGGCGCTGAGGTGCAAGCGCATTGGATCTGCCGGGCCGGAGTACATCCACACCGGCTTCGTGTGCGCCTGGAGGGGAGCGATGCGCCGCCTCACGAAGTCCTCAGCGACCATCTGCCCCGTGAGGCCAGCCTCGCGGACGAGCTTCATGCGCGAGACCAAGTGGGCAATCTTCTGGTGCTGGAACTTCTCGCTGGACCAATTTGAGTTCTTCAGCGGCGGCGCCTCAGGCTCATCGAAGAAGGCATTCCGCTCCTTGGCGTCGACGAGGACCCACTTCTGGCGGAAGTCCTCCACCTTCTTCGTCACCCTCGTAACGGCCTTGTCGCCATCCCACGACATGGGGATGTAGACGGCGCCCATCCCGTCTGCGATGCGGAAAGACACGCACCCAGACCGCTCGCCGGCGCCGTGTTGCGGAGCGCGTAGAAGCTCCGGAAGAAGGCCACGGAAGGCATCACTCCCAGATACGCCTCGCAGAGATAGGCGAAGATGGCGAGAATCAGGATGGAGTTCGGGTGGAGGTGCAGGAGCTGGATCTGATAGAAAGCCAGCACCTCCGCAAGGAAGGGAGAGAACGGCGGCACCAAGCCGGCGAACAGCGTGTGGACGAAAATGGGGTACCACCCCGCCGCCAGCTTGCCGAAGCGCGCCGCCTTGACGCCGCTGGCGCCATGCTCATTATTCCTCCCGGCGACGAGGACCTTCAGCCTATCCAGCGCCTCCGCTGTGGAGACGCGAGTGCCGATGAGAGCCGGCGCAAGCTCCTCCTCCCGCTGCGCTTCAGCGGAGGCCTCCACCATCGCCGCCTTGCCTTCTTGGGGCCCATGGCTCGCGAAGGAAGGGCGGCGGAAAAGCTCGGAGAAGAACGGAAATCGCCGGAGTAGTGGAGCACCGGAGGTGTATGCAAGAAGGAAAGGGCGTAAATGCGGCGGAACTGCTGCCGGCACAGCCGCGGCAGCCTTTATATCACCTCAGGCGGTTTCCGAGGCGTCGTGGGTCCCGCCACGACGCCCACCTCCTCCGGAGAAGCCGAGACGCACCAACCGCTCGCCACGTGTCTCGGGCCGGCCGGACACTTTGGGCCCATGACGCTTCGCCTGCGCCCCCTGGACCGCGTCGTGCCCGTCATGGGCCCGGGGGCTACTGTCAGCCCAGTAAGAACCAGGGTGTACTGGGCCAGGCCTCTATAACCCTCAACACTCGGCGAGTGAATCTCGCTAAGGACCAGGTCTGCAAGCCTGGGGAGCCCGCGGGGCAGAATCGCCTCGCGGAGGCCTGAGGAGGCAGCTAGGGCCTGTGGAGCCTCTACTCCGCTGCCCCTCTCCAAGGAAGCTTTCCCTGAAGGGAAGTCAACGCAGAATCCTCCACAGGGCGTTCCCGCCCACGCGAGGGTTCCTTCACTGTAAAGCAAGCTCTGCGGAGCGCACATGGCTTCCGCAGCGGCCGCAGAGTGACCGCGCCTCTGCGCAGGTGACGACGGAGCTACAGTCCCACTTTGGTGATAAAGGAGTCAACAAAGCAGGGGCAACGGCGCAGACCACCAAGCTTTCCTCTTTGGTGATAAGGGAGCAGGCCGGCGCTACGCGCCAAACGCGACGTCACCGTGGGGACTTCCCCCGCTCCTCTGCGGCAGCAGCTGGCCGTCCTGGATGGACGGCGGCCTCTCTGCTGCGGCCTCAGCTTTTGTGCCCATGGACCGCGCTCATGGACGCCCAAGCAGCGGTGCACCGTGCTCCCGACCGTTGTCGCCATGTGGTAGCCCCTCCGCTGCACAAGGACAGGGAGGAGGCCCGGGGCGCCTATAAAAGGAGCTGGTGCACCACCCTAAGGGGGATCGAACACATTTTACTCCTAGTCTAGCTACTTGCGCGCAAGGGAGAAGAAGACAGTAGTTTCCCTCCCCTTGTACGCGCCATTGCCACAACTGTGCCCTCGGCAAGCACGCTGTACTGTAACCTCTACAAGCAGCAATACAGACAGGCAGGACGTAGCGGTTTTACCTCCACAAGAGGGCCGTGAACCTGGGTACGCGCCGTGTCTCTCTCTGCCGTGATGTCCCTCCTCAGGCACGACGAGCAGCGTCGCCGCGCCGGATGAGGGTTGATTGACGTCGTGTTCAGCCCCTTACACGAACTCTCTTCGCGAGTGTGACTGCCCCTGTTTCGTGGGAGTCATTCTCCGACACAATCGAGATGTGATTTTCCTCTCTCTCTACATGAGAGCTATCTCTAGGCACCTCGAGTTATCCAATCCACTAGTACAGAACGACACATCGGATACCCCTCTATGGCAACGGCAGGAGTTAGGCGACGGTAAATCGCGACATCCCCCGCGTGCCCGCACTGGGCCATAAAGCAGGCCCACAACAAAGGCAATGGGTGAATAGTGGAATATATGTTGGCAACGGAGGTTAGTTTACCTCCGTTACCGATGTGTGCTCATCGCACATGGACAATTTCGTAATCTCCGTTGCCATTAGAAGCAGCCCGACAGCCCGTGGCCTATAAGAACCTACTATGCCCTTCACTCTCACTCTCACTGTCTCACTTCCAACCCTAGCCGCCGCACAGTCTCCTCTCTCTCGCATGGCTTCCACCGTCGGCGCTGGTAGATCCGGCCATCGCGGCCGCGGCCGTGGCCGCCCCACCCTCCGGGCCTTCAGGCAGCAGCAGCGTCAGCTGGTGTTGCGGGACGAGCTTGCGGAATAGGCCGCCGCCGCTTCTCCGGCCCCCGCGGGCCGGTCCCGCACCCTTGGCGCTCGTCGGCAGGAAGAGCACGGCGAAGGCTCCAGTGATCCGCACCCTTCTGGCCGCACCCGCTCATTTGGGCACCATTGCAGCTACCGCGAGATCCGCCAGGCGATGTACCCTGGCCGCCATCCGTCTTCCTCCTCCTCCTCGTCCTCCGACGACAAGGAAGAGGAAGAGGAAGAGGAAGAGGAGGAGGATCGTGATCTGGAGATCGTTTGTCAACTCTCCCGCGCCGATTTTGAGCGCGATGACGCCAAGCGTCGTCAGGGCGAGGCCGATCTGGAGGCGGCGGTCCTCCTCTCCGAGGCCTCGACCCAGGTCGAACGCGCCGTGGAGGCGGTCTACCAGTCTGACCTCCGGGGCGCCATAGCCCTCTCTTTGGTCCACGGAGAGGGCAAGGCGCCGCCAGGGGAGGCCGGCGCTAGCTCTGTCACCGGCGACGCTAAGCGAGCCCGCCTCGCCTAATGTAAGACCCCAGTTCAGTAGGATAGTTTTTTTTTGCACTTCTTTTTTGCTCGTTTCAGATGATTAGCTCTGTTCTTATTAGGCATTGTGGTAAGTAGCTAATTGTTTAGCCATAGATTTGCTCTGTTTATAGTAGTCATTGTTTACACATAGATTTTAGATGTTTTCTAGTTGTAAGTAGCTAATTGTTTATCTATAGATTTGCTCTGTTTTTAGTAGGCATTGTTTACACATAGATTTTAGCTGTTTTCTAGTTGTAAGTAGCTAATTGTTTATCCATAGATTTGCTCTGTTTTTAGTAGGCATTGTTTACACATAGATTTTAGCTGTTTTCTAGTTGTAAGTAGCTAATTGTTTATCCATAGATTTGCTCTGTTTTTAGTAGACATTGTTTACACATAGATTTTAGCTGTTTTCTAGTTGTAAGTAGCTAATTGTTTATCCATAGATTTGCTCTGTTTTTAGTAGGCATTGTTTACACATAGATTTTAGCTGTTTTTTAGTCGTAAGTAGCTAATTGTTTATCCATAGATTTGCTATGTTTTTAGTCTGCATTGTTTACACATAGATTTTAGCTGTTTTCTAATTGTAAGTAGTTAATTGTTTATCCATAGATTTACTCTGTTTTTAGTAGGCATTGTTTACACATAGATTTTAGCTGTTTTCTAGTTGTAAGTAGCTAATTGTTTATCCATATATTTGCTATGTTTTTAGTAGGCATTTGCTCTGATTTTAGATTTGTTTCTATTATGCCGATGATTAAAATTAGGTGACACCGTGTGATCCGGGGGTGGCGCTAGTGATCTTTGTGATATGCACAAATACACATCGATCTTGTGCATCCTACTTGGCTCGCTTGCTCCATCCCTGAAATTTGTGTGTCCAATCTATATATGAGACATTGTTTAGACTATGTTCTAGTTGTAATTAGTTCTATATTTTCTGTAATGCCGATGAAGAAGCATCTGTCTTGTGTATAGAGATGAAGGAGCTTACATTTTGATTTTTTTCATCTCCTTTAGGACGAGGAGGAAACCTGTAGACTATGCGGCGGCCGTGAAGATGTAGGAGCGGGGCTCCGTCCACACGGTCCACTGAAGCCGGCACCTCCAGGAGCAAGACTTTTGTGTAGCGTGTACAATGAAGCTGGGCGAAGAGGAAAGTGAAGAACCGGCGGCCGTCAAGCAGGAACCACAGGGCTCCGTCGATGGCGCAGCAGGCGTCACCGACTTTTTTTTTGTTTCCTTTAGCCCTCATTTCAAACGGTTAAAAACTAATCTCCGTATCTGATGTAAAGACTAAAGGCAACGATTATATATTATGCCCGTTGCTAAACTTATTGCAAACGATTAAAATCTCCGTTGCCATTGTGAGGCTTCACATCAGTGACATAGGCGGGGACACGGACCCTTTTTCCGTTGCCGATGGGCTTTTTGGCCCGTTTCCGATGTGTCGTTCTGTACTAGTGATCCCAAAATGAATGGGCATGATACTTAGGTTAAAAGTTAGCTTTGATAGTGATTCCAAACCTTAAAAGGGATCGTCCTTTGTAGATAAAAGTGAATGGAAACAATGACAAGGTATACAAGAATACTTGTTGCTGGAAGTGTAATTGCTAAAATAACCTTCATTTTGTTTGGAGCAGGAGCAGAAATTGAGTTGGACAGGCTAAGGCTCACCTTGAGGTAACAAGTGGTGCTGTACTGAACGACTTCAGGTTTTATTGATTGCAATGACAAAACCTATGTCACCCAAAAACATTCACTAACCGAATCGTTCTGGCCATAACACAACAGCCCTAGAGGAAGGCGCAGGGGCGACCATGCAGGGCAGCGACATGGTAGGCGCAGAGGTGAGAGCAAGGGCAGGTGACGTGGCAGAAGATGATGAAGGTTCTGTGGCCATAACGTGAAATTAACCGAACGACCTAGCCCAACACAGGCAAAATCTCCCAACACCGCCCACCTCCTATAATTACCTTTATAACCAGGGATACCCATCCCAACCTCACAGAAATCCGACCAATCCACAGGTTGATACGACCAACCCAGCGATTCCGTAAGAACCCACCACCCAAAGTGTGAGACCGGACACCCGAAATTAACCGAACGGCCTAGCCCAACACAGGCAAAAACTCACAACACCGCCCACCTCTTATAATTACCTTTATAACCAGGGATCCCCGTCCCAACTCACAGAAATCCGACCAATCCACGGGTGGATGCGACCAACTCAGCGATTCCCTAAGAACCCACCACCCAAAGTGCGAGACTGGACACCCAAATAAAAAATGATTCATAGTCTCCTCCTCCCCACACATTTTACACGCTATACATAGGACTGTGCATAATCGAACCGAAACTGAAAATCAAACCGGAAAAAAACCTAACCGCAACCGAGTTTGTGGTTTTTCAGTTTTACAGTTAGGTTTAGGTTAGCAAAGCTAACCCTAAGGGACTCGGTTAAGTCGGTTTAAAACCGAAATTAACCGAACTCGCTCTAGCCCAACAAGGAATCGTGAGTCACAGGCCTAGTACAGGTTGACGTATATATTAAAATAAGTTCGTAGTCCTATCTGTACATGAAATCTCTAGAAACCTGCTGGTTAGGACGTGTATTTGCTTGGCTGAGCTATTATAAGTCGTGAGTTCAAATCTCGTTGGCCTCCGAATTTTTTATTTGGCTAAAATTTCACTCTTTTTTGTTTGCTTCTCTTGCAACACGTTCAGTCTTGTTTAAGAAAAATATGCATCTCTTTCCAACGAGGTGCTCTCCCGTAGTGGTGACTGTTCAAAAATTCGCGTCAAGTTTGGTTAGTTTGATTATTATTTTTGTTTGAGTTTAAAGTGGTCGATATCCACCGCTCGAATAGATGGAATAGAATTGAGCCAGTTTATAAAGGAAACCGGATACAAAAACCATACAAACTGTACAAAAGAATCACATAGACGAAGCGACCCGCCGTCCACACGACACAGGTCGACCAAACGCCACAACACACACCACCCGCTCCGGAGCCGCCGCCCCGGCGTAGCAACCAGATCGACCTTCGCATTGCTCGAAAGCGATCCAGTCATGGTCGACGAACCCTCTGCCCGCGCAGTCTTCATCTAGGTTGCCACCAAAACTATCCTGTTCCGGAACCGCCGCCCCGGTGTAACAACCAGATCGACCTTCGCATTGCCCGAAGTTGATCCAGTCAGATCGACGAACCCTCTGCCCGCGCATTCTTCATCCAGGTCGCCACCCAGACCCCCGCTAAAAAACGGCTCTGCCTCATAGAACCGTCGTAGCGTGAGAGACCGAGACCGCCGTCTCGACGTAGCACCACCGTCCGGGGACGCCGCCCCGGTCATCCGCTCCCCTGACAACAGAACTGCCCTCCCCAAGCACCGCGAGCCCATCACACCGTGAGGGCTAAGAACATCCAAGGCGGCGCCTCCAACAAGGAAACGACGCGTCCGTCATCACCGCCCGCTCCCGATGGAGCTTAGGTTTTCACCCAGAAATCTTAGCACCACCCACGTCGGGCGGGAACGAGCACTCCATAGCGACGCCCCCAAGAGGGAAAACGACGCCCAAAAGCGCCGCCGTCGCCGGCTCTGAACAAGTCGGAGCAAAGCTTTCACCCGGAGGTCGTTCCGGCCGCAAACAGAGAGGAGCGGCGACCCCGGCAGTGCAGTCCTGCCGGACGCACCGCATCCACGTGCACTCGCCTGGGCCCAACGGGCCGAGATCGGGCCCGCCCAAGCCCATATGGGCGCGCGCGTCTTGTCCACTGCAGCCGCGACCTCCACCTGCACCGCCGCCACCACGCCCGCCGGCCCGGCTTCCCCTGCCCAGACCGCCGCCGCCCCCACGGGCCGGTCACCTCCATCCGAGAACGAGGACCACCCCCCGACCACCTTTGTGGCAGCGGGGGGAGCCGCCACCGCCGCGGACGGATCCACCGATGGCAGCGGCAAGGAGGGCGGCGGACGGGGGAGGGGCTCGGCGGCGCATCGTTGCTCCCCTGGCGCCGCCTGGGAGGGGGGGGGGGCAGCGTGAGGGGTCGAGAGGAGTAGTTTTGTTTGCGACATCCACCAAAACGTGTCCTTAGTTTGGTTATTATCTAAACCAAACCGGAATTAAATGGTTATTACCGAAACCGAACGGTATTTTCATATAAAACCGTATTTATCCAAGTATGACCGTATAAAGCGAACCAATTAACCATATTTACCTAACGAGCGGCCTTACCTACACCCCAGCCATCCTTTTGTTCATCAATTTAGCAGCCAATTGAATGCGCCCCTCACACACACACATCCACAAAAAAATTCAAAGACATATAAGATTTCCACAGCTCTCCATACCCCGCATATCCCAACCCCCCACCCCCAGAGCGTCATCATGTTGTACATCAGCCATTTCGAGCTAAACTTACCTTTTGGAGAAATTGACCAAAAAGCTGTATCAGGTTCCACCCCTAAACTAACTCTCTAGATCACCCTCCAACTCCTCCCATTCTCTATTCTCTTGTAACCCAAAAACGACCTTCATCATGTCGTATTTCCTGTCCGAGTAGGTCTCTGTCCGTGTCCGTGTCAACGTCCGAGTCTACGTACCCCGTGTAGAATCGGTGTTCTAGCTACCTACATATACGCGTGCTTGTAGCACCACCAGAGAAATAAAGAAAGTTGGCAAGGCCCGATCGATACGATGGATGCAGCCAGCAGCATGGAGATGGAGCAGCTAGTTGCCGCCTTCGCCGCCATGTCCGGCAACAACAACCGTGCCGCCCCACCGCCTGCCGCGCACCCGGTTCACATGGAGGAGCTCGCCGCCGCCTTCGCCGCCTCCCTCACCATGTCCGGCAACGCCGACGACCCCGCCGCCCTGCCCCTCTCCACCCTGCCCCACGACTACCAAGAGACGGGAGCGCCGACCAGCGACGGCGATGACAGCGAACCGGCCAAGGGCGAGGAGGCGTGCGTCCTGCGCGTGCGGTTCCCGGACGGCCGCGTCCACTGCAGGAGCTTCGGCGCCAGTCGCCCGGCCGCTGCGCTGTACCAATACTGCCGCTCGACGCTGTTCGCATCCGGCGCCGCCGTGCGAGGCCGGGCGTTCCGGCTCGTGAGGCTTGCCGGCGGGGCGTCCGACGAGGTACGAGCCAGCTCGTCGACGTCGCTGCGGGATCTAGGGCTGCACCACTGCACCGTGCACGTTGTTTTGATCTAGCATATCGGATTAATTCCGGAGGAGATTAATAATCAACCAGCTGCAAACGAGGACAATTTCAGGCGCCAAGTAAAGAATCCAGGGCAATAGACCGAACCAGTACAGGCGTACAATGTACCCTTGGAGAGAGACAGAAGGCAGTCCGCAGTCCGATCTACGTTTTCCGTTGCCCTCGCCCGGCTGCTGCACTCTACCAAAACTGCCGCTCGGTGCCGTTCGGCATCCGGCGCCGCCGCGCGGGGCCGAGCGTTCCGGCGCATGAGGCTCGTCGGCGCCCGGCGGGAAGTCCGACGAGGTACGCGACGGTTCGTCAACGTTGCTCCGGGATCTAGGGCTGCTTCACTGCACCGCGCACGTGGTTCTGATTTAGTTATCGGATTAATTCAGGAGGAGATTAATCATCAACCAGCAAACCAAGACAATTTCAGGCGCTAAGCAAAGAATCCAGGACATTAGACAGAACAGGTACAGCCCTTGGAGAGAGAGAAGGAAATCCCATCTATGTTTTCCTTTCGCCTCGCCGGACACCGTTGGTCCATCCTGCTTCTGGCGATCTTTGACGCTATGGAGCCATGGAGGTGCGGCGGACCACGGTCCTCAGCGGGGGGATTTTCCTTCTTGTATTTGGTGTTTCAGTGTCTTTTTCGGGATGATGATGCGACTACTGTAGAATAAGGCTATCTCCACCCGTGTAGAATCCGGTGGATCTCTTGTGATCTGGTCTATTTTCGTATTTATTGATGTGGTTGCAGACTCGCAGTATGCATCTTCTGATCATTTGGCGATTTTGCTTCTCTAGTGCTATGATACGTTGGGCCAATAGCACGATGACTCATGTTTGTCTACTATAACAAGCTATACTACGATAAATATGGTGCGGCTCTTCTACTTGAAGGGGTACTAGGAAAATTAGCGCGGCGACACGCCACGCCCGTGTGGTGACAAAATATAAATAAATTGAAGCTAAAAGTACGAAACAACTGTATAAAAGACCTAACTTTCAGATTTATCACGACCGGACAAAAGATATCGTGATCTATTGGACATGAGTGCAAACACAGGTTGGATATTAATGGAAATAAGCTAGGTGTCAAAAAAAGCGCTATATATTCTTAAAAATTCCTTGGATTTGATGCTTCATTTGGGCGCAAATGTCTGACTAATTGTCGCCACAAAGCTGAGTTTTGTTCTAACATCATTTGCATCATAGGATTAGGTATTGTATAAAAGGTCAGAACAAAACAGGAACTACCTAAGCAGAGAATTAAATAGAGTGAAATGAAAGAAAATCAATAGAAACACAAACCAAAATTAGAGAAGGGTGTTTATGACCACAAAATCCTTTTTTTGTATGTGAACTACTTACAATTTACATAGTCACCTATGCTATAGCTGAGTGATATAAATATACGATGTGCAGATATGATATCTGAATTAGTACTCACGATCATACATGTATGTCACTATATGTGACCAAGTACATGGCTTCTGGAACAAATTCAGTGCACTCGTCAAGAGAATAATAGAGGGAAAAGGAGAGGGGATGCACAATTGGTTTTAAAAGGTAGAAAATATATAGTGTTTTTTGTACGGAATAAGCGCTGGAAGGTTGTTTTATTTGGTGAATTTAGGCATCCAAATGGAATTAATGTAGACCGTTAAGAAGTAGCTAAAAAAATATACGGGAAGTAAAAGTTACTAAAAAAAGTAGGGGTAATTTGAATATAGAGAAGTAGGGAATTAAGATAACAGGATTTGCAAATAAATGAGTAATAAATTTTAAGTTTGCGAAAATAAATTTATGAGAGAAATAAAATAAGAAGTTGAAAAAATGGAGTAGGGGAAAATGGGAAAATAGGAAGTAAGCGAGCAATCATAGAGTAATAAAAATAAGTATGTAAGGGAGGTAAGAGTAGAAAAAAAAACATATAGTAGGGGATAAATAGGGAGTAGAAACAAATAAGTAATTTTGAAGTCGCTATTTGTGCGCATTGTTCGTAAAAAGAAGTGTGGAAAAATAAACAACAGGGGAAAATTAAAACGGGGAGAAATCTATTAGAAGCCAAAAACAAAAAAAAATCTATTCATAAGAAGCAGGGACTGTTCATGCATGACCGGAAAAATAGATAATGTTCGTGCAAGGGGGGAAATAGGTATAAACTATAAGGGGGACAAATATATTTGGAGGGAAAAAATTGTTCAATTGTATCGGAGGGCCGATTTGCAATTTGGGGAAAAACGTGCAGACTCTGCTGGAGAAATGTTTTATTCTGGGAGACCGACTCACAATTTTTGGAAACTGGAGGACCAATTCACAATTTTTTGGAAAACGCGAGGACTTTGCTGCAAAAAAAGGGTATATCTATATGTCCGTCGAAATAAAAAGGTTAGAACATGGAATTTGTTTGGTAGGGTGATATCTATCTACTCGTGAGAGGAAAATTGAAAAGGACGACTGAGTGCGACGAATTTGACAAAATTCGTCAAATATTTTTTGCGAACCTGGATCTAAAATTGAGAAGTTAGAGTCGACCGAACTCGAAACCGACCGCGGGAATGGAACCTACTCGTCGGCGCGCATATATCTCATGTACGTATTATTGCGAAAAGGGCAAAAAAAAAAAAAAATGTAGCTGCTACAGTACACGGTGCACTGTAGAAGTGCGTGTACTGTAGCTACTACAGTGGCCATCGACGTGGACAGCGTGAGGGATCGCTGAAACGGAGCCCTTTAATATATAGTATAGATTTGCAGTCGCTTTGTAGTTTTGTCTAATTTTTTAGAGATATTTGTACTGATGTTGATAACTATTAATAGATCAGTGGATCTTTCCACAAAAACCCAGCAAACCAAGAAATATTTGTTTGATTTGGTAGGGGCATGCTCTATGTTTGTATATATGTATGTAGATATACCCTTTTTGGCCAATGTACCTTGGAAGTATAGTGTTAATTAAGTCTTTCTCGACCCGTTTATCGGCCGTGTGTGATTCGAGAAAATATATATTTACTAATATTTTGGCTTGGTACTTTCACGCGCATTCATATTGCCAGAGATAACGCACCTCGTTTCTGTTTTCCCTTTTGATGCTTGGGCAGCAAGCTCTACTTCTCCTACTTGTTCCCATTGCACGTCCGAGCTACACCATCACCATCATCTCCTTCTCGTTAGACCATGCGCCTTCCAAGTAGGTTTATGTTTCCTTTATGTGGACTCTTTCCAAAAAAAAAAAGGCACAAGTGATCTAGACCAGATGGTTGTAGTTTGAGCCTAGCCCTGATGTGCTTCAGATCGAAAGCCGTTGTGTTGTTTTTTCTCCCTGCCTCGGTGAAATTCAAAAATTTAAATAATTTGGAGAAGCTGGATGGCTCCCTCTCACACGTTCCCACTTCATTTGTGCTTCTCTCTTATGCAAACAAATACCAAAAAGTATTTTCTTTTGGTATATTGGCGTTCACATATCTGATTTGTATTTGGATCTTTACTTATTGGAAAACTATTTTTTTTATAGAATTTGATTGGTTTTATTTGCTTCGTTTGTATTGCAAAAAAAATATAAAAACATTTATTGGAGTTTATTTGCCATATTTCATTGGTTTTATTTGCTTATTTTGTCTTGCAAAAAATATAAATATGTATCGGAGTTTATTTGCCATGTTTTTTTTTACTTTTTAATGCTTCCTTCGTTTTGCAAAACATACAACAATATTTATTTTTCTTATTTTGTTAGTTTGTATTTTATTTGGCGGTTTGTTTGACACACCTTTGTTGTCTCTTCTTTCAAAAAATAAAGAAAATTTGAACTTTCTTCTTTGTGTTTGTTTGTTTTTTCCCTTTAAAATTGCTTGGTATTTATTCTCTTTTGGTTTTTATTTGGTGTTTGTTTTTAATAGAGGAAAATCACATTTTAGATGCATGGATCTTGTTGCATCAATTCACTGGCTAGTCATGGGTATGCGCCACTAATACTTTAGTAAAGTGTTTCCATCAATTTACTCTTACCACCATCCGATGGTTTACTATATGAGTAGGCTATAGCTTGCTTCCAAATGCACCTTTGCATAGAGTCTCAACAACCTTAATTAACATTATATATGTGCATATTTAGAAAAGTAGAGGAACTAACAACTTACATGTTTCAGTTTGTATCTACACGTTAGTAGTAAATAAAATAAAAAAATGTTCCGATTGATTCAATATTGAAAGTAACGATAGGTGATGACTGCAAGACTATAGACTACATGAAAAACACAAAAGATATCGTTATAATTGTAAAGAAATTATCTCCACTCCATTGCAGTGGTAGAGCTAATATCCTCCATCGTGGAGGCGGGACCGATGGTCTTGACGGCGACAACTATGCCACTTAAGTCATCATCATCTTTTAAGCAGTGCAAGTATTACTGTCTCCGTTTTTTAAGCTCTGTTGTCTTAGTTTCTTAGCCTAGACAAAATGTCTCTCCTCCTTTTTTGTTGCCTCCTCATGTATGTACTCGATGATTACCTATGCATATGTTCCACGACAATTGCTGGGTATGTACAAGACATGTAGGAAGGGGGGGGAGGGGCGATGGCCCCCACCCCCTTCCCCCTCGCAGGCGTTGTGTTCCA
Organism: Poa pratensis; assembly: GCA_947311845.1. Taxonomy (NCBI): domain Eukaryota; kingdom Viridiplantae; phylum Streptophyta; class Magnoliopsida; order Poales; family Poaceae; genus Poa; species Poa pratensis. The sequence continues at coordinate 49,342,279 of CAMZMU010000038.1, forward strand.
TGAGACATTTTGGTTAATTCACACAACAAAAAGGAGTGATCAATGGATGACATCACGAGGGACAGTGGGAGAGAAAGAAGGGGCAACATGCTAGCCACGATAGCGCACGTGGTGACGATTCTCATAGGCTCTGGTGTTCTGGCCTTTGCGTAGACGTTTGCGCACTTAGACCGGATAGATTTGTGGTCCCGTCACCTGACTAAGATTTTGTGGATTTTACTTACTACACATCCTCATCGCTCGTCGACTTCGTCACTCCAAGACCCAACGAGGGGAGATGTGAATCCGGAGTAGGTCCACACCATACGCCGCTACCTCGGTATGAAATGACTATGGACAACATAAAACCTTCATCTCTATGCTTGTGGTTTTCGCCTTGCTTCGGGCAATTTGGAATTGTCGCAATGATTTTGTATTTAACAAATCTGGCCATTCTAATCTTTTACATGTTATGCGTAGAGCTGCTTACCAGATTCACATGTGGTCCTTCCTACTACTTGTAGACAAGCGGGGTTCTATGGATATCGAATGCGCTCGACTGATGCCTGTCGCTCTTGCTATGCCCAACGAGGGTGGCTTGCGGCTTTCTAATAGAATACAAGATGCATAGAGGCATTTTGTACTTTTATTTTCATGGCTTATTCATGTTTCCACTTTGTGTCACCCATGAGTTGTTAACTTGATACCCCATTTTGACAGAAAACTTTGCAAGAAAATAGACTGGGGTTAAGTACCCCATTTTGAAAAAAACAAGCAGCAGCCATGCTCCCATCCTCATTCAGCTTCAGCACTTGGCATTCTGGTACTTGCAAGCATGTATTAATTTGCTTATGTTTGGAGAAACTCATCATCTGAGTCCATGTTACACACTTCCTGATCTAATCCTCAATCACCAAAAGATAAAGATCACGCAGACTAAGCACCATAATGATGCTTCTGTCAATTTACATTGTAATCAAATCCTTCCGACGAGAGCACCTTCTGAGTTTTTTATGACAATTGAAAGAACACATTGTTCTCAAATGCGCCATAATCTTCAGACTCAAGGATGTGCAACAAGCACCTAACCATTAGGACAACATAGTTTCTTGCTCACATGTACTCTTCTCAACTCTAATTGATAGGCCTTCATGGATATTGTGCAATGTGTTGAATCATCTTCAACAAGAAAGCCAAGATCATACATGGGAACATTACAGACCTAGAAAGGATCTACCACATCAAAAAAGACAGGCGACTGACTCAACTCCATGAAAGGTGATCCATGTGATGTTGTTGTTTCCCAAAAGATACGACAGAAGGAGCGTGGCACACATATTTGGAGGAACAAACTTTTTTCCATCTATCAGCATTTGTTGCTCGTCTTCAAAACAAAAATTGAACCTGCATATTCGGCCGCCTGCTGCCAACTGGTTGTCACTGCTCCCCAGAGCAACACTAAAACTTGCGGTTATGTAGCTTTGCGCTGAAATTCGGAATTTTGTGTGTAGTGATCATCCTTGATTCTTGGTAATGCATATCAGGTTGGAATGTTGTCTGAAGGCCAATACTGATGAAATTGATGTCCACGGATTTTAGCACAAATGCAGTTTGCTCATTGAAAATTGTCGCTCCAAACATTGACTAATTCCTAAGTTGCTTAGTCTGAATTTTCTCTCCTCCCTACCTAGCAGCTAAAAACCATGTTCCCTCACATCGTAAAAGGTTGGCGCAGTTGCTCACAAAATTTGTAGGAACTCAAGTTGATCAGGCGACAGTTGAAATTGCTCGAATTATAATTATTTATTTAAACTTATTTCACCAAACTATAGTCCTAAAGAATACGTTTTTCAATTATTTGAATCCATAGTCAACCCTTAAGATTATTTTGAAATATTACTTTAGAGTTATTTGTTCTACATTTTTATGCATGTCACTGCAAAGTTTGTTGTGATAAATTAAATTGTGTGTTATCTTAAAAGTTCTCCTTTATTCATAATTTTTCAAGGTTGCATATCTTATATGTTGGATATATATGTACTGTAGGCATGTATTTTTGTTTCGTGTTTATATTTTTAGTATCCTAAAAAAAATTAAGATATATATTATAAAGTATACAGTCAACCAAATATCTTGGTTGTGATTTTAGTGTTAGGTAAGCATAATTATAGAAACTTCTTCATTTTGTTTGAATGGTTAAAAAATCAGCATATGCGTCTTGTATCTCAGTTCGGTAATCAGTTCAGGACAAGCATCCTCCTCATTTGGTATATAAATATCATCTCTTCTAGTAATCAACGTTGAACTTAAAATTGCTCATAGATCCTACTTTTCATACATATTACTTGATTATTTGGTATGCTCATCTTGAACGCACCTGGTTTCATGTGGTGTATACAAGTGCCTCTGCCAATTTCCCAAATGAAATGGTAAGCACAAAGTTAAACGTTAGAATAAACTTATAACTTATAGGGAATCCAATAGAGAGAGAGAGAGAGAGAGAGAGACTACATCCTAACTAAACTCAATATCATGAATCATGTGTGTTTCATTGTTCCTAAATTTTAAATGTCATTCGTCCATGGTGTGGACCTGTGATACGTCTCAAAATTATCCATATTTTTATTTATCGATGTTGTTAATATATCATATCTTAAGCTGGCCACAAACATTTAAGCATTCGCGTTACTGATTTTATACCTGAGGTCATGGTGAGGAGCCTATATGCCTGGGAACTGTCAATGCCTGCCTTGTGGCATGTGTACAAAGTATTCTTTGCCATCTCACTAACTCTACGGTTTGATCTGATCAAACGACGTTTATCAGGCGATACCAAGACCGTGGATGTGGTGCTCAACCCATGACTCAAATCTTGTAGGTGTTGTGATCCACATATTTTGAAAAAGCTATTTACATCACAAAATTACGTCTTGTTTCTGTTTTCTTACACATTTTCTTGAATGGGTCAATAATCTCCTCACTATTTTTGACTTGAATCCTGCCCTGTTAGTACGAAGAAGTTGATTCTCCGTCTTCTTTTGTTGTCCGACACGAACTCCAAAACCCACATGATGTGCAAATGACTTATATAACTCCTGGGCAGTTTCGAGTCCTTCAAATGTCATACCTAATTTAGGCTTCAAATGCTCATCACATTCAGGTGTAAAAGATGAATCCTGCGGCATCAAGATAAACCATGATAAGCACCTTTGTGCATATATCAATAAAATTGAAAAAAATCAATTGTCTATGCGAACTGCTGAGTAATAAAACTTACAGCACAACCAGTGGTATATCTGTATTCTTTTTGGGTGTACCAAACTGTGCCTCATCCATGTGCATTAGCAAGTTGTTGTTTGGCTCCGTATGACTGCACAAATTGTTTTTTGACACACATTTTGAACAATACAAGGAAGGACTGATTTTCTTTTGTATTAGCTGAAACTTGTGGTATGGTTGATTGCTACTGATTCCTTGGCAGTTGTAGCTTGCTCGTGGTTGCTTGCGATCGGAGCAAAGACTGCCCGATGATGCACTAGCGTTCAGCAGCAGGGGGGTTCTACAAAAATCTGATGTGGAATAGGATGGCCGAGACATGGAGAGCGGGCGTGTTTGTGAAAAATAGATGCAGCCTAGCTAATGTGAGCCGCATGATTTAATCGTTTGGCTAAAATCGCACGGATATACACGAATAGCTCGGAGCCTCGGATGCACGGGATCTGTTGCCGTATGTATGGGTCCGAGTAGGTCTCTGACCGTGCGGTGTCCGTGTCTACGGTCTACCCTATGCCAAATCGGTGTCCTAGCTGCCTGCCTACATATACGCGCGTACGTGCGTGCAACACCATCAGAGAAATCAAGAAACAAACTCGGCGAGGCTCGATCGATACGATGGATGCGACCAGCAGCATGGAGATGGAGCAGCTCGTCGCTGCCTTCACCGCCTCCGTCACAATGTCCGGCAACAACCCTGCCCTCCCGCCTCCTGCCGCGCCCCCGGTCCAGATGGAGGAGCTTGTCGCAACCTTCGCCTCCTCCCTCACCATGTCCGGCAACGCCGACGACCCCGCCGCCCTGCCCGTCGACTCCACCCTGCCCCACGACTACCTAGAGACGGCGGCGTCCGCCAGCGAAGACGACGACGAGGGCGAGCCGCTCAAGGGCGAGGAGACGTGCATCCTGCGCGTGCGGTTCCCGGACACTGCAGGAGCTTCGGCGCCGCACGTCCGGCCGCGGCACTGTACCGGTACTGCCGCTCCGTGCTGTTGACAGGCGGTGCAGATGTTCGTGGCCGGTCGTTCCGGCTCGTGAGGCTCGCCGGCGGGGCGACCGACGAGGTACGCGCCGGCTCGTCGACATCGCTGCGGGATATAGGACTGGACCACTGCACCGTGCATGTGGTTTTGATTTAGCTTATCCGATTCAGCAGGGCCAAATCAAGACGATCGATCATGTCGCCTTTGAGTGGGGTAGCTGCGTGTATGTATATGTGTACATACGTAGATCGATCACTGTCCGGTGTTGCTTTATTTTTGGCAAATGTAACTTGAAGCACAGTGTTCGTTCATTCTCGACCGTCCTTCGGCCGTGTGGGTGTATTTCAAGAAAATAACCCTATACCGCCGAGGCCCTGACTAGTCCTAAATTTGTTACAATCAAACTATGTTTCAACCTTACAAGAAACTTCGTGTTTAAATATATTTTAGAAGTCTCACGCCCTTGTATCTTAACACAGTTGCCAGAATGACCGTCTAGGGACCAGTCGACTGAGACTGACTCGTTCTCTCAGTCCATTCCTGTACGTAGCGACATGTTCATGTGTGGATCGGTACTTTTCCGTGTTTTGTTTTTTTGAGAACGATCGATGTTTTTCCTTGTGATCGTTCGTTTCGTATCTGAGGAATGAACCTGTACGTGTGCCTTCTCATGGCCCATGGGTCTTTCTTTCTGGTCAAATAGTTGTAGGTCTTTTTATAATTTATGTAAACTCATTGGATAATCGATCAATAAATACTTGAGGAATCTCATGTGTCTCTTTGCATAAGAGATTTAAAAAGAAGTAAAAGGTGAAATAGTATTTTCATGCAATTCTAATTGTAGATATACACTTTTGTTACATTTATATTCATCTTCTGAAAACTCCAATGCAACATGAATCGCGATGCAAATCCAGCGTCTAGAAACATTTTTTCTTACTTACAGCCTAATTACAATTGCAATAAACTCAGTTGCAACCCATTTGTAACTCTCATGATAGTAAGAATCACGACGCCAATATTAAGGCCAATTTTTTTTCTTAGTTGCAACCCAGTTGCAAAACATGAATCGCAATGCAAATCCAACGGCTAAGAATATTTTTTCTCAGTTGCAGCCCACTTACAACTGCAATAAACTCAACCGCAACCCGTTTGTAACTCTCATGCTAGTAAGAATCACGACACAAATACAACGGCTAGAAATATTTTTCTCAGTTGAAACCAACTTGATCACATGCTAACATGAATCGCGATGCAAATCCAAGGGCCAAGAACATTTTTCCTGAGTTGCAGCCCACTTGCAACTACAATAAACTCAGTTGCAGGTCCAAGCCAGTTGTAACTCCCATGCTAACATAAATCGCTAGGAAAATCCAACGCCCAAAAATATTTTTTCTCAGTTGCAACCCACTTGCAACTCCCATGCTAGCACAAATCACGACACAAAAGCAAACGGCTAGGAACATTTTCTCTCAGTTGCAACCCACTTGCAACTACAAACAAAAGTTAATTGTAGCCTACTTGCAACTCCCATGCTAGAAAGAATCACGACTCAAATCCAGCGGGCAAGAACATTTTTTCCCAGTTGCGACCCACTTGTAACCGGAAAAACCTCACTTGCAACCTGCTTGAAACTCCCAGGCAAATATGAGTCACGACGCAAATCCAACGGGCGAGAACGGTTTTACCCAGTTGCAACCCACTTGTAACTAAAAAAATCTCACTTGCAACCTGCTTGAAACTCCCATGCAACATGAATCACGACGCAAAATGTAACGTCTAAAAACATTTTTTATCAATTTCAACTTAGATGCAACTGGAAAAAAGCTCAGTTTCAACCCTCTTGCAACTCAGTTGCAACCCACTTGCAACTCTAGTGATAGTAAGAATCACAATGCAAATTCAATTGCAAAAAGTATCTTTTTTCTCAGTTACAACCCACTTACAACTCGAAAACCTCAAGTCCAGTGGCCAGAAACATTTTGTCCTAGTTGCAACCCACTTGAAAGTGGGGAAACTCAGTTGCAACTCACTTGAAACTACGAAAACTTAATTGCAACCCACTTGAAATATTAGAAGCACCACGCTTAAATCTTCAAAACAAAACGGTGATATGCATAATTAACACAAACAAATTAAACATAGAGTTTGTTTATGATGCATGTAGACTCGGTGAAGAAAATGGCGGCGAGGCCCAGAAACAAATAGAAAATCCCCGTAAAAGACCGAAGAGAAAAACACTATTACATTTTTAGGGAAACTGCTACAAAAAGCAATATCAATAGTGAAAAACAAATTAGAAAATCGGGGTAACCCTAAAACTTTGAGAAAAGCTAAAACTAAAAACAAAATTGAAGAAAACAAATTTAAACCAAAAACCAAAAATAGGAAGAATATAGTAAATATAAGCTAAAAAATATTCAAATATAAATGACAAGAAAAACATGAATCAATCAAATAAAACTTCAACCATCATTAACAAAACAAAATAAAAAACAAACAAACAAGAAAGAAAATGACATGAAATATACTCGATGTCTACATGTACTATACCACTAGGAAATGGCAACAATAAAACATAATAGTAACAAAAAAACAGACCTAAAAACATATTTTCATGCCTCCATTTATTTTTATTGTATACATGTACTATATCACTAGAGTCTTACAATTGATCAATGGCAATCCCCTACAGAAAACAATGCAAATATATGTATACTAGAAAAATACCCCACGCGTTGCAGCGGGAAACCATTTATAAATTATATTGCGTAAATAAAAATAGGTAACGTACAATAAGTTTTCTAAAATAATATGCAAAATTCAACTTGTCATAGTCGAATACTAAATTTAATCGACATGAAGAGTTTGTATTATAAATTATTAATGTGGATAATTAGATGGTTAAAGAAATGGATAATTTGGAGTTTTCATTTAAAGATTGATAAATATTAATGGAAATGACATGGACAATTGATTGGCTAAGAAAGTGGATGATGTGGATAGCTTGCATGTGGAGATAGAAAAATATTAATTGCACTTAGTAGGGTTTTGCTTTATAAGAAGTATAGATAGGAATAAAAAGAGGAGGATTGTTTGCTTGAAGCAACGAACAAGAGGCATTGAAAAGGCTCAGGGAAAAGCAGCCCGCGCACTTCACGCATGCGAAGAAAAAGAAAAGAAAAGCAGCAACCCGGAGCCCACAGCAAGCCCAACAAGCAACGACATATCTACGTCCAAAACCAACAGCAGCCCATCGGTCATACAACGGACAAAACAAAACCAGAACTCAGCTGCACGAATCTTAGGGCACTAGATTTAACGGTTGATGAGGTGACTGAGAATTAGTGAGTTCTCAGGCGACTGAGAACTAGCAAAACCAGAATAATAACGTACCATCAGCTCTTCCTTCCACATTTTGCGTGCAACTCAGCGGTTCAGGTGTTAGACGACAAGTACACTACAACAGGACAGACCTTTGGTAACACAGGATTGTGTTACCACAGGCCTGTGTTACCACAGGTCCAAAAGAGTGTTACTACTTAATGTAGTAACACAATTTGAAATGTGTTCCATTAGGCTGTGTTACTAGGAGGTGCCCACTGTCACACATAATAATTGTTACCATAGATCAAAAATTGTGTTACAGATATGGTATAGTAACACGCATATGATGTGTTACCAAATGCACTAGTAACACCGTTTTTTAACAACAGTAACATAAGTGGTAACATATTTTCAATGATGTAAAACATTGGTAGTAACATATTTTCATACTATAGTAACACAGTTTCTTAGATTCAGAATACAACTAGTAACATAATATCAAAATATTGTAACACAGTTTTCATTGTTGTCAACTACCGTAGTAACACATTGGTGTATTTATAGTAACACCGTAGTAACACTACACATAGCATATAATTAATGTATTTCGTTTTTAATAAATAAATACCAAATTAGGTATATTCCATTTATTTTTATACATTCATTAATAAAACATAATTGCATGTGTTCAATGAATTAATTTATTTGATGCTTGAAACCATGAAAATGACAACGAAAATGAAGCATGTCTCATTCTTCACAAATTTAAAATATCAAGATATCTCGAATATACAAGATTGTAGGATACATGTTGCATTGCACTGTAAGATTAAAATATCAAACCGACAAAAAAAGATATTCTGACTAATATTACATTTTTTGTCTATACATGTAAAACTATAATTATTGATAAGTGAAATCTTTGAAATTGATTTGCTTCTTCATCTAGCCAGAGAATTCAGCTACAGCTCTAACATTCTTCTTTCGAATCTGCAAACAAAAATGGACATATAGTTACGATCACATATACACAAATATGATTATAGAAAATCGAAGAAAAAACTTCAATTAACTTTAAAAAGCTGAAGACCAAGCAATTAAGAATTCTGAAGAAAAAGCATCACCAACTGTCTTACAATCACTTACCTCTCTCAATAACTGCTCAATAGCCAGAATAGTTTCATCTATGCGCATAAGAGCGAATTCAGCACCTAACTCAATCCCACCAGCCTTAGTTGTAGGATAAGTACTTCGGATAGTAGCACATGCAACATTCCACTTGTTGGGATATGTTGATGTCTTTAGAACTACTTCGGAACCAACCTATATTACAATCAATATTAGTATTCAACGATAATAATTCTAGAATGTGCATAAACAATATGGCAATGAATACACATGGTCATAGTTAAGGAAGACTGACATTACCATTCAGTTGCCTCTTGCTGGTACAACAAACTGACATGAAATCGAGACTACCAGTCTGGCAATCAGCTATAACAACGTGAACAGAACATGTTTATAGCAGCACGGCAAAATCCTGAATGTGTCATGGTCATCACGATGGAAACTCTAGTACCATGTAACCTGCAACTAGCCTACAGCCACCTTGCTGGCTCACTGCTTATTGTAGTTGAGAATTTTCTGCCCAGTGAATGGACCCATTAAAACTTGTCCACATATATTTAAGGGTTAACGTAGAAGATGTTTTTCCCATCACAGTGACAACACTATAGCTTAAAAAGCAGACAAGGGATAAAGATTATTTACTATGCAATCAAACAATCTGTCATGGCCAAAAAAAGGGCATGGCATCCTTATCATTTACTTGCATATAACAGATTGCACAGAAATTGTAACGGAAATAATTTAGCATATAACGGTTAGCAAGAGGGAAGCAAGCCGCTCTTGGGCCACTAGGGTCGTGCAACAGATACTTTCGGAATGGGATGCCAATTGGAGTGAAGTTTCATGACAGCTTAGTATGCAGAATATAGAGAAATTGATAGCCAAAAAACTCATGCCCCTTGGTGATTTTACCTTGAGTGGAGAGGTACGCCTTTTTTGTGTCGAATTTGAGCGTGGATGTTGATTTCTAGTCCCTTGCTGCTCTAGTCTTGAAGAAAGTTCACCCGTCCGATCTCTCTTTTTCCTTACCTACAAGAAACACAATCGAAGTGCATGGAATGATATTCATACCCAGGAGCTACCAAAAACTGCAACCCAAAACTCAAAAGCACATAAATTTTACCTCTGGCAGAGAATCAGTAACAAGGTCTTCTGGCGATGAAGAATTGTGTTGAATCAATATCTGATTGACATTCTTATGCTCGCCATTCTAGTTCCGTTACAGCAATGATGAGCAAGTAATTAATTTAGATTCTATAATTGTGACATGACTAAGAGTGCAGTAATAACCTTTTCGATTGAAAGCAGTATATTATTATCCTCAATCATGTCATGTCGCATACATACTTCAACAAGTTCATTGCAGTGATCTTTCTGGAAACTGAAATATTAATACAAAGGTTTCAGTTGACTGGCAATGATATAATAAGAGTAGATACGAATATGTAATCAGCATTTCTAAACTATAGTTCAAGTTAAGGAGGGACATACTTTGCAGCCTTCTCATAATATGCTGTTCTACCCCGTCAGTAGACACCACCATTGACCATCCTGTAGGAGAACGCTATAATTTGGATGGTTAGATGGAGCAATATCATGGCTAAGCAGATTTCTCAGTATGGGGTCAGCTATTAGTTTTTGCTCTGATTTTTTTGTCAAGATATAACATAAAGAACACGTCCAACAATGAAAATGAAAAGAAAATATTGTCAGTGCTAATATGATCATACAGTACTATCCACACACCCATTTTCTCACAACAAATTAAAAGCTGAAGGCGTCAGGGTACATTTTTAATAACTACGAAACAATGGGTTGCAACCTTTGTGCTTGCTTTTGCTTGTCAAAAGCTGTCTACAAACTCAACCGCGGCTGCACATATATGACATCATTTTTCAAACAGGTGCAAGGTCATGATTCAGGCAAACCCTGATGCAATCCCCAAAATTCCCAAACCGATAACAGAGGGAAGTGCTTGTGTAGTCCTATACATAAATCATGATAATGCCCACAAATTTTAGATGAGATAAAGATAAAGTACATACAATCTAGATGGATAAAAGCATATCTTTCCACTCATCAACTATCCAGTATCCAGCAACAATTTAATTGGCCAATAGACATGAATTTGTATCAGATAAATGAGGAAAGGGGAAATTAGAATCAACCTAGGACAAGTTTCTGTCTCGAAAGGGAAATCAAGCAGAACAGGTCGTGGGCGTGCCCTTTGCAATTTGGGTTGCAGAACCAAACAATCCACCAAAATAAACTTGTGAGTGCATGCTATTCCAATGTATAGATTGCAGAATTAAGGCAAATCATACAAGGCCGCTGATGGTACAAGAGGTGGCTGGAGAAATACCTCGTGGTGCTGGGGTCTGAACAAACGGCTGCAGTGGACGGCTAGGAGAGTTTCCGGGCCTTGCGATGGAGGGAGTAGATCGAAGGTTCAGGCGCAACAAGGATGGGTGGAATGGAGGTCCCGGTGCGGCGGGAGGAGCGCGCGGTGGTGGGCGCCTTTGTGGTGGGGGGCGGCACGGTGCGACGGGTGGAGCGCGCGGTGGTGGGCGGCGCGGTGGTGGGGGCGGCGCGGTGGCGGCGAGCGCAGTGATGCGCGGCGCGGTAGTTGCGCGCAGATAAGGAATTTCGGGGGAGATTGACTTTAGAGATGAAAAGAATTGCAATGGATAAATATATAGGAGCTCTAAATGGAGGGAAAACAGTATACTAGCGGGAATGCTGAAATTTCTCTCCGCTGGTTTTTCTCGACGAAAATGAAGAAGGGAAATAATGTATTTATTTTTAAGAAAAAAACCTGAGGTTTATTGGTCAAACTAGCAAATAGACACCCAAAAAATAAAAAATACATCAAGATCCATGATGTGAACCTTTTATTTCATCTCGATGGGGTTGATGGCGTAGGGAATTCGGTGAGACTCAAGATAGGTGGAGGTGGACCAGACCGTATTTTCGATCTTAGATGTAGGGTCTTGTTTGCCAAAGGCAAAATTTGTTGTGTTTTCAATTTTTAAAATTTATCCCCATGGCTATTTTTTAATGCCCGCATATTGGTCCTTAGAAGGCTCTTCCCTTGTTTTACAAAAGCTAGTTGTTATTGGTCACAAAGGGAAGTCATCGAGATCATGGTCCTACCGGACAAGGGTATGAAACTTTCATGGGATTCAGCCCTAATAAAATTTCAAATGTGTGAGATAAGATTAATATTTTCCTTCATTTGGTCACAAAGCAAAGTAGCGAGGTGGTTCATGTATCAAACAGGTCTCAGGTGCTAGAGCAAAGATCTTTTCCTTTATCCCCTTCCTCTTCTCCACTATCTCATCTCCGTAGTTTCTGGTGCCTTTTCGCACATATCTATCAAAGAACATGGAAAGTGTATGAGAGTATTTAAATGTTTGTTTAATGCAAAATGTGATTGATTTACAAGGATTCCATCAACTAAGTGAATGCATTCAGAGGTTAACAGTTGAAATGTGTTATGATAAATGAGCTGATCAGCGATCTTGACGCTAAGCTTGATCTTGTTTGAGACTCACACAGCTGTTGAGAGCTTGATGGTGGTCGGAGAAACGGGGGAGAGAGCTCTGATAGGGCGACGACACGTCATAGGGGGTTTGAGCAGTTTTTGTTTTTGATCTTCGTTTCCACTTTATACATAATAAAACGTAGAGTTTGAGCTCTCTTTTTCAACCATATGTGACCACGCGACGTGCTCTAAAACATGCCTTTCTACTGTTTACCTTGTTAGTGGTCAAGGAGAGAAAATCGTCAAGATCATTATCTTGCTGGAGAAGTGCCCCGAAGAACAAAGCGTCAAGGTCATCGCCAGATTTGTCTATTAACCCATCATGTGCCATGTTCGAGCTATAAGACAATAGAGGAAAGAACATCATTGAAGAACCAAAATTGGATGCCATGCTGCGCTATAAGTTTTGGTCTCACAAATTCCTAAAATTGGAATATCAAGCTTCAAGCTCTCCTGAGTGTCGCGTATTGGTGGACGACACACTAGATTGCCTTAATAAGAAACTTCAAGACAAAATCGCTGCAGCCACAAGTATTTTGAGTAATTCATATAATGTCCAACATGTTGTTCCACAAGATGAAGGTTTGCTTAGTGTTCCACAAGATGAAGCTAAAAACATGAAATTCTCGATACAGAGTTCCAGTCATTATAGCAGTCACAACCACCAACAAGATAACACCCGATTAACACAACTAGCATCACAAAATCCCTCAAATACCTGACGGTCACATAATCCCTGTCACCCATTACCACATTATGCGATGATGTTGGTAGTTTGCAAGACAAATATGGTGGGTCACAGAAAGAATTTAATCGGTGATGCTAATATTCGTCATGTATTATCTAGCGATGGGGTTCATAAAGGTGAGACCCACATGTCAAAAAGAAATAAGGAAAAATATATTACAAAATAATAAAATTTTTATACTAGTAATTTAGCCGGGAAGGACATTTTATTTCTTGAATTATTAAAGTCATTTACTATTTTTGAAACCAAATTTATTTAAATGGGATATTTTTCCTGCACCGAAATTATTATTGCTAGTTTTCTGAAAATATTTTATTTGTTTACGCCAAAATGTCTTTTTCCCTCCACCGAAAAACACATTCCCTCCATTTTTCTAATTTTTTGCCATCCCGCCCCACCAGTCGGCCACCAAATTTGTTCAGCCCCCACGATCTTATCCCGCGCGTAGCAATTCGCCCGTCTCCCCAGTCCCCATTCTCGCCACCACCAGATCCCCCCAGATCGGAGGTCCTCCGATCCACCCGCCCCAGTCCGCGCGTACGCTGCCCCTTCCTCCTCTGCGGGATTACGGCCGCCGCCTCACTCACGATCTTCTCCTCCGCGCTCCAGTCCGATCGAGCGCCGCCGGCCTCCTCACCGGCAGGATCGGAGACTCCGGCCTCACGAGCGAGAACGCCGGCGCCTGCACTAGAGAGAACGCCGCCACCGGCCAGAAGGTACGAGTAACAGCCACTTCGACAAATCTTCATCGTACTGGAAACTGCAAGCTTCGTGTATCGGTTGCTTTGTGCATAGGATCTGAACTATTTTTTGATCGTGATTATACATGGTTACTCCGTGCGGATGATTCAACTTGAAGATTGTCCTACATGTTGGATTTGTCTTCATGATATCTGATATGTTAGTCGATTGATTGATTTTCCGAGAATTGGCAATTTGTTTTTCGTATTTTTGGGTGTTAAGAGACAGTACTAATGCATAGATTAGTATCGTCTATGTCTAAGATTATCAATTTTAGTCTATGGATCATACAACGCAATCGTTTCTGCTTGGAGTTATGAACTGAAATATTATCATCTATCTGCAATCATTTACCAAGTTTCCGTCTGAGATTAGAAATATCATATACGTACATGTTTAACTTATGCGTATCCTTCTTAGAGTAGTTGCTCAAATAATATGGTTCATGTGCATTTAATTACATCTGCTTGTCGTTGATGCTCTTCAGTGGTGCTGGGTGTCTTTTCAGTGTTTTTTGTGTTGGTTTTCTTGGTGAGCCTCTTGAATTTTCCTTGGCTCATATATCTGAAATCTGGGAGTATCCAGTCGTGTTTTTGTGTTGGCGTTTAGGTGAGCTGGTTGTTAGGTAGCTGTGTCAAGTAAGCTAGTAACCGCAGTAGTGTCTCTATGTCGTGTTTTTGTGTTGAATCTTCAGCCTACTGTATCTATATTATGCTTAATCCTATGGTGCCATGATTGCTTCAATATTGGGGAGATAAATATATAAAAGATTGATTTGATATACCATCTGATCTTATGTTCTGTTTGTACTACTGGAACCATATGATTTCCTCTTAGTTTCAAATATGCAGAGGACAGAGAGCCCTTCCAATGCTCCGAGCGATCAAGATTAGTTGAAGATAATTTATTGAATGATCATCTCACTCATGGTGTGCATATATTTGGCCATCGCAGAGATATATTTACTGCAACATTGAATATTTATGTCCGTCTCGATAATTTGTACGAGTTTGAGCTCTTGATTCAAGACATTCTTACACATGCTTTTCTGAATTCAATTATGCACTGTTAGTGTAGCCACCTGACTACCTGAGATTGAGGCGTTGTCGTTATCATTGTTGATGGTTTTCAAACTGAATGCTCATTGTTTCTACCATAGTTTAAAAAACGGGACCGGACCGGCGGTTCAACCGGAAAAAACCGGAACCAGGGCCTCCGCCGGTTCTTTAAGCGCACTGGACCGGACGCGCCAGCGAACCGGAATAAACCGGGTAAACCGCGGTCGAACCGCCGGTTTTCGCACAAAACCGTGCCACCCGGTCCGACCGGTTCAGTCGTCAGATTGTTCTAAAAATATTTTGCGTGCACAGGGTTCGAACCTGGGACCTATTCTGCATGCGCTACGCGAAGACACCCTAACCAATTAACCTACAACAGCTTCACGTACAAACTGGATACTACACTAGAATTATCAAGTATCAACACGCTAGCACAAAAGACTACTAACGCCTAACAGCTTTGCAGTTATTTTTTCACAACTAACACGGACAATGCAAAGTAGTAGCTTTGTGAATTGTGATTGCTTTGTACATGATTACCTGAGCTGTGATTGCTTTGTACATGGTTCCCTGACATGCGATTGCTTTACGGACACTTAATTATATTATTATCATGCCAAATTGCTAGATTGAATTTTTTTGCTTGCATAATTATTTATTTATTAGAACCTCTATAAGTAAATATATACTAATTTATATCTTAAAAAACCGAACACTGAACCGGTGAACCAGCGGTCCGACCAGTAAAAACCTGAACCGACAGCCTCACCGGTTTGATCACCGGTCTGGTTTTTTAAACTATGGTTTCTACTGATCATATTTTACAAACGAGGGAAATGCAAACCTTTATTTTTACTACCTTGTCTTCTTTTCCTAACAAACTTCATCGTTTGAGATCACTCTTATTGATTTGCAGCAGCAGCAGCAGCAGCACGGAGCTGATTGAATCATAGCAGCAGTTTAGGTGTAAAAATGTACCCACCGTCAACTGCTGAAGTCTCATGCCGCACTTAACATTTATCCATGCATTTAAATAGTTATTAAATTGAACCTGTTTCTCAATTTTTCTGTAGCTAGCGTTGGCTTGGAGCAAGTCCATATTGATATGCAACTAAAACCACTTTAGCTGTGCAAATTTCTAAATTCGTATGGTTCATGTATGTGTAATTATGAACTCTATTGGCTGAATTCTCCACCCATCAGTATTCACTCAGCTTGTTAGATGTACAACTTTAAGTTTCTGTAACTGCTCATCAGTCAGGGTACTAAAGTTGGCATTCATCAGCATATATTGGCTCACCTGTTTGCTTTTGCGCTGCAAGCCAAAATTTCCAAGCGCTATTAATTGTTAAGCATTTTGAGTCCTTGTGCGTCATTAAGCATATATCTCATTGTTAAGTATCAGAAGCTGTGAATTGCAGGAGTGCACATGCACAGGAAGCTGTAGATAATTTTTTAAACATTTATTGTTGGTAGTGCCCGTCCATGGGCGTGAACTTAAATTAGTGTATGTTATTCTCATGTACTTCTTGTTGATCAGGGAATGCTTCCACTTCCGCCAAAACATCTTGCAAACGGAGCTGGCTGTCTTTCATTGATGGTAACAATCTTCTTTGTAGCATGCTGTTTGAACAATATTCATGGAAAATGAAATTGAATTCACTAACTAAATAATTTGATATGTGATCTTTTCAGTTTTAGATGGTTCCTGCACATCTATGCTCAAGTGTACGATGAGGAGTTCATTTAATTTGTTGAAGCTAAGGATTCTAGATTTCCTGACATCGTGGCTTTTCTAGCTTTTCACCGTTGAACATGTAGTCTTGGTTGTGTGATACTGAATACATGTGATGGATATTATGCAATCTGTATTATGTAACTACTCTTGCTGCACATCTATGCTCAAGTGTACGATGAGGAGTTCATTTAATTTGTTGAAGCTAAGGATTCTAGATTTCCTGACATCGTGGCTTTTCTAGCTTTTCACCGTTGAACATGTAGTCTTGGTTGTGTGATACTGAATACATGTGATGGATATTATGCAATCTGTATTATGTAACTACTCTGGATGGGTATCAGACTTGTTACTTAATCCATGGTTGTGTGAAAAAAAATCTGTAACCAGATGGTGTGCAAGGGAATGACGTCTTATTGTCATGTGACTTGAGATGTCTCGGTTGGTTATAGTTAGCCCATTTCATGTTTGGAATGTATGTGTGTAAAAGGGGAACGATTGAATTACAGTGATGCAACCGCTGTGTTGCTAAGTTAATTAAGAATAATGGCATTCTCTGGGTAAGGTCTGTGTATTTACAACAGAAGTTCAGATCAATTAAGATGGTTGGGTTTATATTTACACAAGTAGTTTGAGATCAACCTCACTAAGATTGCAGTAGATATATTGCTACATTGCTTAGAGTCAGTATGGAAGACGTTTTGTCCTAGACTTCTCAACACCACAAATATAATATTTTAAAACCTGTTACCTTTTTCTATATGTAAGTACTGTTAGTCGCCATGGCAATTAGGCATGCTGAAGTATTCGGAGGTTCTGAGTTCGAACGCGAGCTTTGTCAGTCCTCTCGCAAGTGATACACTAAAAATAAATATTTTGCCTTATATTTTTCCTGTCTTTTTTAAGAGCGATTGGATACATATGGCTGGTAACACTTTGCAGTAACAAATACACACGTGTGACAGCAATATGAGGTTTTGTAACACTTCCTCACCAACACATGTTTATGTGTTCCTGTGGCCTGCCTCCGTAACACATTTTTGGAACTTATGCCATATGTGTTACAGTCCAACTCTGTAACACGCATTGAAGGGTTACTGCCAATTTATATGTAACACATATTATCATATGTTACATCATAGTGTTACCAAAACTCTGTTCTCCTGTAGTGGTACTTCCAGGTTTCTGTTTCCTTTATGTGGGCTCTTTAAAAAACAAAAAAAAGAAGAAAGGCACAATTGATCTGGACTGGACCAGGTGGTTGTAAATTGGGCTTAGCCTTATTGTGCTTTAGATCGAAAGCCCGGGCCAGGTTGTGCTTCTCTTTTCTCCCTGCCTCGACGAAATTTAAATTTTGAAATAATTTTGAGAAGCTGGATGGCTCCCTCATACAAGTTCCCTATTTGATTTGTGCCTATTCTCTTATGCGAACAAATACCAATTTTTTTTGCCTTTTTTTTGTTTTAGTGACGTTCTATTTTTGTAATTTGTATTTGGATCTCTACTTGATGGAAAACAAAAACTTTGTCTTATTTCTGCCATGTTTCAATTTCATTGGTTTTATTTGCTTATCTTGTATTGCAAAAAATAGAAAATTATTTCTCTTTCTTATTTTGTTGGTTTATCTTTTATTGGCATGTTTGTTTGGAATGCCTTCGTTCTCTCTTATTTTGAAAAACCCCAAAAAATATATAAATTTTCTTCTTTGGCGCCTTGTGATTGTTTGGTTTTTTTCCATTATAAATATTTGCTTGGTTTTTATTATCCTTTTGTTTTTATTTGGTGTTTGGTTTTAGTGGAGAAATATGATTACACATTTAAGATGCATGGAACTTGTTGCACCAATTTACTAGCTACGCGTGAATATAATTTCTCACTTAGTTGTATTATGAGCTTCTAATAGTTTAGTGAGGATTTCCATCAATCTACTCGTACCACCATGGCACCATCCAATGCTTTACTTTGTGAGTAGATAATAGCTTTTTTACCAATGCACCTTTGCTTAGATTTTCAACAGCCTTAGTAACATTATAAATGCATATTTATTTTTTAACAAATCATAAATATTTTTATGCTATAGTATGAAATGGAGAGGAAGTAAAAACCTATGTGTTTCAATTTGTACCTTCACATACTAGTGAATGAAAGAAAAGAATGCTCCGATTCAATATCGAAATTAATGATAGATGAGAGCTGCAAGAATATAGACTATACATGAAAAACACAAAATATGGCTTGAATTATAAAGATGTTATCTCCACTGCATTGTGGTGCCTGGAGTGAATTCCCTCCATTGCGGTCCAGGTGGCGACAGCTATGCAAGT
The DNA here is from genome assembly GCA_947311845.1 of Poa pratensis. Lineage (NCBI taxonomy): Eukaryota > Viridiplantae > Streptophyta > Magnoliopsida > Poales > Poaceae > Poa > Poa pratensis. The sequence continues at coordinate 49,361,119 of CAMZMU010000038.1, forward strand.
TATGTCATCATCATCTTTAGAGCAATGCGAGTTTTATTGTCTTGGTTTTCTAGCCTAGACAATATAGTATGGTTCTCGTGTTTTTGTATCACCACCTAATGTATCTCTACTGAGTGATTAATTAGCTTATGTGTCAGATGCTTGGAGATCAAGAGGGTTGGGACTTGATCGTAGGTTGTAGTTGTGCTCTACGGGAGTTCGAGGCCTAAAGCCTCATTATCCCGTGGCAGGAAAAGAGAGAGGCGCACTGGACGCATGGGTAACCTTCTACGGGACAAACACTTTCCTTTCAAACCTAATACTAGATATTACAAACTGAAACTAATTCACATCTCTGGTTGTATGTCTCCTATTCTTATGCCCCCACATGACATTATGTGTATATTCCATGTCCATGACAACGGTAGAGCTATGTATAAGATAGGGGGGGGGGGGGGGGCATCGGCCCCCTCCCCTATTCCACCAACCCATGATTTTTTTCGAAGTACCCCTTTTGTAAGTGTCCCATATTCTGAATAAAACTGGCCAACAACAATGTTTGCTTAACACAACCCATATCCAAATAATTTATATGGTCTCTCTTTAAGCACGGTATTATGTACGCTACTTGGAGTATCCGAATATGCTGTCTTTGGAAATAACGTGCCAGGAACATCTTCGCAGGCGCTGTGTTCCAAAAGCCATTTTGGTTAATTCATGCCGCAAATGTGTGCGACATACTTCATTAGCATACTAGGTTAGACCTAAATCCAACTCATCTATTTACTTAACTGAATGGATCCTCCTCCACTAAAGTCATGTCAAGATATTTAATTATGTATGTATCCCGTGTGTCGGATCATGTTTACATCTTAGTGCAGCAAGTCTACGAGATTGGAGGCTTACGTAGCCGACCGACGAATGCCAAGTTTGTCACGACCATCTTCTATGACTTGCATGTGTTGGACCAGATGATAAGTCTATCGTTCATGCAGTTGGTCCTACATAAGTTGAGTCAAGCTGGCTCGATATTCACCCCTACTTCCACTATAGAAATGAAAATTTAATACTCCCTCTGATCCTAAAAAACTGTCGCTGGCACAGCTAGCATTGTGTGCCTCCTACCTTGAATTCTTCCGACACTTCATACGGACCGGAGGGAGTATTATGTATGAATAATTAGCCCTTTGGTCATATTTTTACACTACTCAATTATCATTTTTAGTTTGAACAATAGTTTGCATTATTGGTGCTAAAACATATCATTTAATTATGTTGTAAAAAATTCTAACAAAAAATAAGACTTTACTTGGTTGCGATCTTGAATATCTGGTGTGACTTAATACATTTGATATTATTATCTTAGTCGATTGAAGATCTCCAACAAATTTTCAAGTGCATTTATAAAAACTTGTTGTAGCTTAATTAACATGTAGAGTGTCTTTGAAGGGCAACCGTACACCGCTGCGCGGAACCCAAGAATCCGGCGGCCACCGACTTGTGAACAATGCACTAGATCTAATAGAGGAGCGTTGGACTGAACCCTCTGTACGCTCCCCATTGGAACCGGAGCACTTACCATCCGAGCGGGTACGAGTTATTCCGACGTGAGAACATCACCACCATAAGACCTTTCTCCCCAAGAAAATTTAACGTACCCGGCCCCTCCGTTCACTAATGTAAGCCATTCTACCTAATATTTCAATATTGACCATATACAGTCTAAAGTGAGTGAATAAATGAATAAAATAAGTTTAGATGCATTTGGATCAAGAAAAAACAAAAATATCTTCTATTTGTGAATGGAACGAGTACATAGAAGTAGGACTTTCTCCCACCCACCTTCGTATGGCCAAAATCCTTTGCTCTGCGAAGGTCGCGATGGTCTTGGATTCGGGTCAGACCGGCAAGCTCACCGGTGGAGGGCACGTCTCCATATCGCCTCCAAGGACTCTCCTAGCGGCTAGGTTTTGTGGAGGAGTACTATTCATGAGAAGGACGGACTTTAGTAGTTTCCTTTTGCGATCCATCGTGAAGGGACAACTTTTCGTTTGGGAGACGTTTCATCCATCACGAAGGGAACTAAACAAAAGAAAAAAAAACAAAGATACTCTCTTTCATGTCTATGAAAAATGTTTCATAAAAGTCACCTGTTTTTTATATGTCCAAATCAGTTGTCATTTTTTTGTGTTAGTATTAATTTCCGTTGCAGAAGCTAACGTGCCATGGCATCTAATTGCGTACTAGTTTTGTTGTGTTTTTGAAATCCTTTAAACCAAAAGAGGCCCCGAATTTGTGCTATTTTATAATAAGGGAATTTGTTATAATTCCTAATATGAAGACGGTGTAAAGTAAAACCCTATGCACAAAACTTGAATTTATGCGAGATATTTTTCTCCTCCACAATGGAGGATTATGTCATGCAAGTACAAGCATTCCAACTCAAACGTAGACCAAAACTTGCTAACAATGACGACAGCTATGAACATCGGCCACAATTACTACCAGCCTGCCGGGCGCCTCTGCCACTCTGCTTCTGCCATGGCAGCTGCGGATGGCGCCTCTGTTTTCCGAGGCATTTGATTGCAGAATCCTCTTCAGTTTCTTCAGCCTCCAACTGCATTTGCGCCAGAATAACAAAACCATGTCTCCCCTTTCCTGCAGACTTAGTTGTACAGGTTGAGAGACACCGTCGCGACGAGGAGGCACGTCAAGGCCGTAGTCCTGATCTTGCTGCGCGGCGGCATCATCGCCATCGTGGCGGCGCTGATCCCGGCGCCGTAGTCCGGAGGCGACATGGACCCGTAGAGAGGAGGCGGGTTGTAGAAGCCGCCAGCACTAGGAGGAAAGTTGTAGTAGCCACCAGGAGGGGATCCGTACGTCGGGGTCAGCGGGTTCGTCGTGTTCAGAACCGACGCGCCGGTGCTGCATGCCAGGCGTCACAGACTCACATCGATCATACGAAGTAACGAAATAATTTTTTAGCAGGATCGATTTGCATACAGTTCGATTAGTTTCTTACCTGGTCGACGGGTACTTGCAGGTGGTGGTGCTGGGATCGGTGCTGGTGAGGACGGCGGCGCCGGCGAAGTCGCAGCTGGTCTGGACGGGTTCCGCTGGTAGTAGGAGTTGAAGGCGTAGGAGGCGTGGTCGCGGACGGTGTCCGGGTCGGCGCAGGCCCCGCCGGGCTGGATCGCCGAGCAGTCCGCGCCCTGCCCGCACGCGTAGTCCAGCGCCACCTGCAGCGCCGCCGCGCCCGCGCTCGGGCTCGCCACGCACCAGCTCCCGGCAGCGCTAGCGGCGACCGGGTGCGCAAGAGACGGCTCGGCGGTGGCCAGTGGCGTCGCCGGCACCGCCGTGGGGTTTGTCGGCAGTGGCACGGTCGCGAGCGGCGTGGTCACATCCCGCTCCGGCATGTCGCACGCCCTCTCCAGCCTCACCACGGCACGCCGTCCCTCCTCGACCCCTCGCCCTGCAGCTTGAACCGAAGCGTAATTCATGAGAGAGTCCACACGAAAACTGCTTGTTCTGATCTGTATTCCACCAGTGAGCAAAAAGCACGGTTTTGTTTGAGAGTTTAGCAGGATTTTTCTGACGAAAGCATTCGTTTGTCTGTTGCTATGACACGACACACTCTGGCCGTTCGTCAGCTCCAACTAACAATCTTGGTGAGGTTCGTCCAGCAACCGAGAAGCAACCAAAACAAAAACAAACCAACATGCAAACGAACGAACAGGTAGAGAATTCAGAGACTCACCATGGCGGCAGCAGGAGAGAAGCAGGACAAGGAAAGAGGCCAAGCAGCGATGAAGATGGAGTTGCCAGGACCCATGCCGCCTCAAGGTGGCACTTGAAGCTTAGTTAGTGTGAAGTGAGCTAGCTTAGCTGCTCTGCTCCAGTGTAGTCAGTGCATGCATCTGCCGATAAGCATCATCATCAGCGGGTGAGAGGGGTCGGGGAATAAGAGGAAGCTTGGGACGGGAGGCTAGGAGCAGAGCGGAGAGCTTTGGGCTGCAGGATCACGCGAATGTGCAATAGATTAAGCCAAAGGTGGCCGCCGGCCGGGGAAAGTGAGTGAAAAAAGGTCTCGGGTGAGTTGGGAGGTGAAGATCTAAAGAAACCGGAGGAATTCTTCATGTGGGGAATGCCTTCATGATGGCTTAGATATGATGATCATGACCCAGGAATTGGATTGTCTTGGTCCATCTGGTGCAGAGTTAGGCGCAACACCGGGATCGGAGCGAATATAATTTCAGGTTCTTGATTGATTTCGTTTTCCCTTTGTGACAAAGTTGCATACAGTAGCCGCACTGCCAGAAGAATATGTACCATCTACGTGTTGAGATCGTCTGCTTAACTGTTCTGTTGTTATTCTCAGCCCAACCGCTCGTTCGTCAGTGAACTGAACGAATACAGCTCCCTAGTTTGCATGGAGTATTCGAGTTGTTGGTAAAGTTCAGAATCTCCTCTTTTTACTGTACCCACTAGACGGACTAATTGATCACTCGAACAAAAAGTTTTCAGATAGAAACGGAAAGGTTTATGCCACCTAGAGCAAGCTCGAACAACGTGATGCTCCCATCCATCTAGTCTCCAATCTTTGCATCGAATGCATTTTTCTTTTCACGTTTGCACTTGCTTTTGGGAGACCTTCTCCTTCTTGAGCAGCTGCAAAGACGATAGAAAAAGCTCGGAGATTTTCACTTTTTGTCCCCTGTGCTGATGTGTGCCGCCTCTTGGAAGGAAGAATGTGCTCGCCATTCCGGTTTCTGCTGTGCTGGATGCTCAAACACAAACAGTTTGGATGGCCTAGACAACTACGATACAAAAGAAAGAAAATCACTTTGGGCTGGAATAAAGGTGATTTCGGGATATATATTAAGCTAGTTGCCACACAGTGTCTATGCAGCACTAGTCTCGTAGCCACTGGCCGTCGTGAAATATTTTTCCATGGACTTTTCAGTCCAGGCGCACGGCTCGATGCTGAAAAGGCTCCGAGGACCTCGTGTAACCTGCTTCTGAGAGATTTTTGTTTTTGTTTTTTGAGAGACCTGCTTTTTTTTTTGCATGGTAATACGATTCTTATTGATAAATAAAAAACGAGATACAAAGTACGTATACATCGATCTTACAGATTTGAAAAGATAGGATAAACCTATGTGACAAACCAACGCCTATCCATCTTCTTCGGCACCACCGTAGCAGCCACCAAGGAAAAAATAGACAGATCACCTCTTCACCCGAGCTCGACGCGACTCCATCGCTGATCATCAGCTTTTCGGACCTCCAAATAGTTTGCCATAAGACAAACCATTGCTGTTGAAAGAATCAGACCGGGTCAGCATGTCCCCGGACACGCCATCGAATTTCAGCACTGGCACCCACGCACGACGATGTCGGAGTAGGGAACCAGAACCGTCAGCCTTCAACCACGAAACCACCACAAGGTGCACCATCTTCCAGCTGTCACCAGTGCAGATCACCGTCTGCACGTACTCCTGGACGAATCCTCTCTGCTCCACCATGACGTCGGAGACAACGCCGCAGCAACGGGGACAGAGCAGGAGGAAAAAACCATCTGATGGAGTCGCCGCCGCCGCCTCGCCGACACCATCCATGAACCCTACAGCCACCGATCTGAAAGATCGGTAAGCACACAACGCCACCAACTCCGAGACGCCGCCATGAAGGACAACGCCGGTGTGGGAGAAGAGTTGAGGCAGATTTATTTGCCCGGGTGCCGCTCCCACCACCCCAACGACGCACCATGCAAGAAACTCCTAACCCTAATTACCATGCAAAAAAGGGGTCCCCCTCCCTCCTGCCGCCGGAGCGGCAAGCGGAAGGAGAGGGGCCCAGCTCTTCCGCGGTGGCCTACGCCGGCGGTGGCACCGGTGGCCTGCGGCGATGGCAGCGCTAGGGTAGGAAAAAGTTTCGCCTCGTGAGTCGCCGAAACCTGAGAGACCTGCTTCTGAGAGATGTGCAGTATACATCGTGTCCCGAGCTTGTGTACAACTAGCAGGAGTAAGCGCGCAGGCGAATCCAGCCCATTTGTTTAGGGTTGGGCAGGCCTATTGGGATTGGCCTTTTTTCATATTTTTTCTCATTTTTCTATAGGTAACATATTGGCTGGGTCAAATCTTAGGGTGGGGCCCCACCTTTCCACCCTATTGGCTCCGTCAAACATCTTACATTATCTCCAGTACAGCCTTTTCTTTTCTCCCGGGCACAATGATCCTTTCAATTTAAAAAAATTCGAAAATCATATTTATAAGATTTAAAAAATTCTTGAAAAATCTCCGGGTGTAGCCAATAGTATATTCCACGAATGTGTAAAATTTCAACTCCAAATACTTTGTATTTTGAACTATACAAAAATGACAATTTATGAATCTAAATATGCCTATTTTCAAATCTAGATATAAATTATTTTACCAGTTTTGTTATCTTTGTATAGCCCATAATATAAATTATTTCAAACTGAAATTTTGCACGTTTATGGGATACACCATTGGCTACACCCAAATTCTAGCGTTATCTATATTATGTGGGATGGTCGAGAGCCAGGTTTCGGAGGTGCAGGGCGCGATGAATTCCAGGCTCCGGAATCAGAAAGCTTATCTCAGTGCAGCGATATTGGTGACCGAGCTGGATCGAAAGATCGAACCCTGTGTGGCGTAGGCACTGCCGGGAGATTGGTACCTGAACGACTATTCTGTTATACCGTGATAATGGAACCGGACTACAAGTTGGAGACGTATGGAAAGAAAAATCAGTCTTTAGTCTAACTGCACCAAACGAAAACAACCCATTTCCTGGGTCGTCATCTCATATGGTACTCCCTGCGTTTCTTGATGTAAGGTGTATTGTTTTTTCAAAAAAAATCCAAAATATAAGGTATAATGCGATTTATGGACAATTTTACCCATACAAAAATGAATCATAATTTATAGGGTGTATTGTTTTCAATTTGTGTCTATTAGGAGCTCATATCTCCTGATTTTTTCTAGAAGAAGATGATTCCACCGTATGCTAAATATCCATATCTTAATATTCGTGCAGAAAACTATACACCTTACATTCTGGAAATGGAGGGAGTATATTTTAACATTACAAAGTTGGAATTCGGGTGCATGCGAAATGCATGTATGCAGGGGATTTACCAGTAACCTATAGGTTATCTGCTGGCCACCAACGTTGCTTTTGCATGCGCTTGGTGACTCTCAACTGCACGGGTTGATATATACGTAAGTAATTAAGGCAAAGGAGAACCGCGAAAGAAGAGGGTATATATAGTCTTCAATTCTAGCAACTCATTCCTCCTCACACGACACGACAACCATGGTGAGCACGGACGTCGACACGACGAAGCAGGCGTGCATGGCTCCCAACCCCGGCAAGGCCACGATCCTGGCCCTGGGCCACGCCTTCCCCCAGCAGCTCGTCATCCAAGACCACTTCGTCGACGGCTTCATGAGGAACACCCACTGCGACGACCCCCAGATCAGGGAGAAGCTCAACAGGCTCTGTACGTACTGATTCAGATCCATGCATGCACGCCTGTTCTTTCGTTGATGGATGACGATCGGCATACATTGCATCGGGCATCGGGCATCGCAGGCAAGACGACGACGGTGAAGACGCGGTACGTGGTGATGTCGGACGAGATCCTGAAGAGCTGCCCGGAGCTGGCGGAGGAGGGCTCCCCGACGATGAAGCAGCGGATGGACATCTCCAACAAGGCGGTGACGCAGATGGCCACGGAGGCTTCCCTCGACTGCATCCGGGTGTGGGGCGGCGACCTGTCCGCGATCACCCACCTCGTGTACGTCTCCTCCAGCGAGGCCCGGTTCCCGGGCGGGGACCTGCACCTGGCGCGCGCCCTGGGGCTAAGCCCAGACGTCCGGCGCGTCATGCTCGCCTTCACCGGCTGCTCCGGCGGCGTGGCGGGGCTCCGTGTCGCCAAGGGCCTCGCCGAGAGCTCCGGCCCCGGCGCGCGCGTCCTGCTCGCGACATCCGAGACCACCATCGCGGGGTTCCGCCCGCCCAGCCCCGATCGCCCCTACGACCTCGTCGGGGTGGCGCTCTTCGGGGACGGCGCGGGCGCCGCCGTCGTCGGCACCGACCCGACTCCCCTCGAGCGCCCGCTTTTCGAGCTCCACTCCGCGCTGCAGCGGTTCCTGCCCGACACCGAGAAGACCATCGACGGGCGGCTGACGGAGGAGGGCATCAAGTTCCAGCTGGGCCGCGAGCTGCCCCACATCATCGAGGCGCACGTGGAGGCATTCTGCCAGAAGCTGATGAAGGAGCTGCCAGAGGGTGACCAGCAGCAGGAGCTGAGCTACGACGACATGTTCTGGGCGGTGCACCCCGGGGGCCCCGCGATCCTGACGAAGATGGAGGGGCGGCTGGGGCTGGACGGCGGGAAGCTGCGGGCGAGCCGGAGCGCGCTCCGGGACTTCGGGAACGCGAGCAGCAACACCATCGTGTACGTGCTGGAGAACATGGTGGAGCAGAGCAGGCGGAGGACGGCGGAGGGGGAGGACTGCGAGTGGGGCCTCATACTGGCGTTCGGGCCGGGGATCACCTTCGAGGGGATCCTGGCAAGGAACCTCCAGATCCAGCCGCGCGCTGCCAACTGAACTAGCTGCAGGAGAAGTTTTTAGTTCGTAATGTGGGTGAGACATCACAGAACGAATGAGGGGATCCAGGTAAATTGGTGCATGCGCCTCTCAAACCAAAGAAACGAATTAACAAGACAAAACGCCGAGGTAATCAAATACAGTAATGCTACACCTACGGAGGCTTACGGACGTTTTACGCGATGACAAGGATGGAGTCTGACGTGGCCTGAAAAAAAAAACAAGAGGGACATCCCGCTGACAATCCCGCTAATTATGCAACCATTATTACGTAGGTTTTTCCTTTCGTTTAGATCGGCCAGCGCCGCCGTGAACCGCCAGGGCGCCAGGCCGCGCCACCACTTGCGTAGCGCCGGCTCATCATCGTCCTCAGCTTGCAGCTAGACCTCGCCGCCGTGCCGCCGGCGAGCTGCTCGCCGTGAACGGACGCGCACGCGTGACACTCACGACAACCGAGCGGCTCAGTACACGCAGGTTTGCCCGGCCTCGTCCAGAATTTTAGATCGACCTGCAGGCCGAGCTGCCTCCATCCTGTCGTCGTCGTCGTCAACAGCTATGTTGTCGCCGGTAGCTCACAATCTTTCTCGACTTGCAATTATACTTTGTCGTCCTGCCGCTGCTGAGGTGCCCGGTGTGGACGGACGCACGTGCAAGTACCCAGCTCGTGAAGGTTCCTGGATAGGTATGTGGTGCATAGCAAGTCAATTAAATTGGAATGGAGGGAGTATATAATATTCTTGATAATGAATGGCTTAAAGGACTCTATGAAAATCGGCACCGCTGGGTTCCAGCATTTGTGAAGGATGTATTTTGGGCGGGCATGTCCACCACACAGCGTAGTGAGAGTATGCATGCCTTCTTTGATGGTTATGTTAACGCCAAGACAACATTGAAGCATTTTGTTGGCCAATATGAGAATGCTCTTCGTGATAAAGTTGAGAAGGAGATCATTGCCGATTTTAATTCATTCCATTCAACCATACCTTGTATCACACACTTTGACATTGAGAAGCAGTTTCAATCAGTCTATACAAATTCGAAGTTCAAAGAGTTTCAAGAGGTCCAGGGACCATTTAACTTGGGCATTAGTACCAGCCACATGAACCCAACCATGATAGGTGCAGCACCATATGGAGCAATTCAGGTATCTTTGTTTTTCATCTCTTATTTGTAATAATTACTTTGACATCCAAGTCACGGTACATATTTCTTTTGTGCAGGATTCGTTTGACTTTGGCATTAGCAACATAAATCCAACCTTGGCAGCATCATTACCATCTGAAAGTTCATCGGCAATGGTTATGCCTCCAGTTCTAGTAACATATACAAGTATGTTACTTCAAGTTCAGCAAAGCTCTGCTGCTCTGTCCAATTCTGAGAAATTACACTTTAACGGAATTGGAAGGTTCGCTGATACTATGGATCAGCGTTAGACATGACGGTGTAATTTAAAGTGTTGGATGCAGATTTTATTTATGCATATTGAATCTTTAATGTAATAGCTGATAGGAACCAGGGCACTTGATCAGAGAGGAGACAATCTATCTATTTGTTTCATTGGCAGTATTTATGCTTGGTTTTCACCTATTTTATTTCTCTCTCTATACTTGGAGTTGCAATATTTCTATATTGATTTCTTTGTCTACATACCAGCCACATGTACATGGTTTACACTTGCTATAAACTTGCAGAACGGAGCAAACTTTCTCCATTAATATTGAACAAGTACATACACATGATCAGTAATGTCAAGGCTGCAAAGAACACTTTTGCACAACTGAACTTTTGATACATCGATCAGAGGGACCTATTGTTGCTTCTGTACACTAGGGACCTATTTCTTCTATGTTTCTTCAGAAGGTATGTCTTGACGTTTCCACGGAGGAACAATGTAGCCAGGCTCGTCAATCTGAAAGCAAAACACATGCTGTTATAACAAAAGGCAAAAGTAGCATAGATGAAAACAAGCTTGCAGAGAGATCAAGCAGGAGAACTGAATACGCTATGATTTGTGTAAGGAGAAGTTGAGAAACAGGGACAAGAGGCAAACGAACCTGCCAACTGTGACTCCTCGCAACGAACAGTAGCAGAAGCTGGAGGCACAGCGAAACTGAACATCTGTCGAGCTGAAAGTTGCGCAGCATGCCTTTGCTAAGGTCAACATCCGCCAGGCAGGTGTCCGTCGCCGCGCAGCTTATGGTGGCGAACTCTCTGCGCCGCTCACGATGAGGACGAGCTCGCCGCCCCACCTATCGTCGTCCAGCTGCCGAAGAGGAGCAGGCCGCGCCGCCGCTGGCAAGGTGTAGCGCCGCTTCCGACGAGGACGAGCTCCCCGTGCTGCCGATGGTGAGCGGGAGGTCGCCGTCCAGCTGCCGAACAGGAGTAGCTCACCGCGCCGTCCTCGCCGAGGCGCCGATCTGTAGGTCGCCGCTCTGCCGCCCAGGCGATGTGGGGATTTGTTGGTTACGTTTTGTTTGCTGATTTTCTTTCGAACGGGCGACCAAATTGTCCACGCTGGCTCGCCACGTACGTCACCCCGTCAGCGCGTAACGATTCCGTAAGGTTGCTCGTCCGTAGGTGTAGCATTACTGAATCAAATATTAGTACCGTTTGTTTCTTGGTGAATTAAACAAGCCGATCTACTACATGTGTATCACACATTGTACACTCCATTTTAAATGTAATCAATTCACCAATATGCAGGGGTGGTTAATTCGTAATGTGGGTGGGACATCACATAGGCGCATCTCCACCACTGGCCTCCTATTTTTTCGTCTCTAAAACATACAAATGGAAAATCACACAGCACAATTCATAAAAGATGGAAGGAAGCATACTACATAGGCCATGAAGCACGGACAAATGCTCGATAAGATCATCTCGTAGTTGCTCATGCGAGTGTCAGTTCTTAATTTTTTGGATGAATCTAAGAAACTCCTATCTTAATTATTGACCATCTTGGTTAATTTAGGAATCACAAACACAAATCCTAATTATTGAGCACACTCCCTAAAAATAAGGTTAATATTTACACAATGCAAAGAAAATCTTTATTGATGACTTCATGGTGTGGAAAGTATTGGAACCCTAATATTTATCGTTGTATTGATGCGGTGACCCTTATGGGGTATATAAAGAGGTACAAGGAGGGAGATAGACTTGGAGTACAAGTAGGTATAGGAGTCCTAGTATAATCCTAACTCGTACACGTACGTGTGTATTCTAACACATGGAACACACCTAAAACTTGATTATTCTGTACTCTTTGTACTCTTGAAGCCTCTACCAAGTTAACTATATATTTGTAAACTTTAAAACACTCTACCAAATACTGTACATATTGAAAGATATTATGAACAAGGACCCATGTTTTTTTCTTTTTTTGAAATGTGTCGTAGGGGAAGCCCCTACAGTTTTTTTTTTTTTTTGAAATAATAAGACTCCCAAATCTTCGTTCGTGAAGACTTGAACATGAATATCTGGATGGTACATCCACTTCCCTAACCAATGAGCTGGGCTCATTTCTTAAGCATAATATATTTTTTCTTAGATGGATTGAGATGCATTGTAACAAAATAAAATCTTAAGCATCACATACTAAATAAAAAAATACAAAACATGAATTTGTATAAAAATATATTTAAAATGTATAATTAATTTAAAATGCTAAAATATTAATTTTTATTGTAATATTTGAAAATATATTTAATTTATAACATAGAAAGATATATCAGCAAAAGTATGAATTTGTAGGCAATCAATTATAATAGTTAAAAAGTCCTGTAAAAATTGTGAAAATAGTTGATTGTTAGGTGGTGTGTGCGCCACGTTTTGTGAATAATGCTTGCTTAATTAATTAGTTTTCTCTTGCATGAAGTAATCTATTTATAAAGTAAATGCCCCATTAATAGTGCAAATTAATAAAACAATAAAAGTCCCTTAACTTGTGGTCTTTAAGTGCCATAGGTTCTTGTTTAGATACAACGTGACATGCTATGCCAATGTCTCCTCCTTCACGTGACATCCAATATCTCTAGGTCTCCCTATTGGTAGCTAGCTTCTGAAACCCACCCATGGATTTCAGTAGCTTCCAGCTCCATGCAGGGAGCTGTGATGACATTCCGCTTGATTTCCATGTGCAGCAAAATGGCCACTATGACCTCCAGTCTATTGATGGTTCATTCGAACCTGCAGGTGGATCGATCGTTCCACTTACAGACTTCTATCATGACTACTGTCCACAATGCGCAGCAAAGAAGGCCCTCGTCGACGGCGCTTCATCAATTGTTCATAATTCTGGACCTTACTTGCCTCTGTTGACGCCAAAACTGGAGGTTTCACATCTCATAGGAGGTGCCCTTGGATCATACAAGAGGAATGAGATGAGCCACAGATTACTTTCAGGAAAGGAGGCCTCAAGTAAGCCTCTCAAGAAGGCTAATGTTGTCAGAGGGCAATGGACACTGGAAGAAGATAGGTAATTAGATCTGTTGATGCATGCTTTGTTAAATATTTTCTCCATCCAAAAGTAAAACTGTGGCTGTACTGTTAGTTCAAGTTATGACTTCTGAATCGCTCTCTCCCTGTCCAAAATTCTGTAACTAACATTCTATTCTATCTAATAGGATTACAGATACGACCGCTTTAAACCTCAAAAAAAAATCGCTCTCTTTACAAGGTTCTCAATTACTTCATTCTTGTGAATTCTGACAGGAACTTGGTAAAGTTAGTGGAACAGTTTGGACTGAGGAAGTGGTCTCAGATAGCGCAAATGCTGCCGGGAAGAGTAGGAAAGCAATGCAGAGAGAGATGGCACAACCATTTGAGACCTAACATCAAGGTTTATCTCCATAACTTCTGACCCAAGGAGTCAAATCTCTTTTGATTTATATCTTTTGATGTATATTTATCTATAATCAAGGATTGCTAACAGTTACTTCTTTTACTTTTGACCACATTTAGTGAAATAGTAAACCAATTTGAACACATTCAGTGAGATTTGAAATATATTGCGACCACATGCAATTCATTATGGGTGCACCAAATTTTGAGATCTTTGATAAAGAAATATCTTGTAGTATTATAATGCAGCTCTATCTTTTTTGCTGAAATATGCACTTTTATCAATGACAACAAACACACAAACTGCAGTTTTCTTTCTCTTTCCCTATCATCCAGTCTAAAATTAAAATTTCCTATTTCGATTGTCTGTAGTTTGGAATGCCAGAGGGAAAACAAACAGAGGGAAAATTAACAGCAGTAGTTTGGAATGAACAGAAACAAAGCATAATTGAAACCATGTCGACGACCAGAACTAGAAAATTTAATATGTCCTATGCACCGGCTAATTGAAAAAATTTGTTGTGACAATGCTGCGAAAACACTATATAAAGATTTCCTACACGCCATGTTATATGTGCAGTATATATGCTAGTGGAGTAACATTTTGATGCATGGAAAAACAAATGCAGAAAGATAACTGGAGTGAGAAGGAAGACATGGTTCTAATACAAACACATAAGGAGGTTGGCAACAAATGGGCAGAGATAGCTAAGCACCTCCCTGGGAGAACAGCAAACTCCATAAAAAATCATTGGAATGCAACAAAGAGAAGGCAGTTTGCAGAGAAAATTGCACATAACACCAAGGGTTGGTGCAAAAGTTGCACAAAACACAGAAACAAAACAGTTGATGCAACGTTTTCTGCATCAACTGTTTTGTTTCTGTGTTTTGTGCAACTTTTGCACCAACCCTTGGTGTTATGTGCAATTTTCTCCAGTTTGCACGAAGGCGGACCCGCACTAGAACCAAGAATCCCAAAGCAGGGACCCTTCTACAAAACTACATCAAAAGCCTTGGAATTGTCTCTAGCAAGGTCATTGCTCCTCTAGATTCAAAAGTTCCTCCATTCTCACCATCTTCACCAGCACCTCCAACACAAAGTCTGTCACAGGTGAATGATAATTGGCCAGATTTCAACCCATCCAACATAACGATCAACCAAGGAATATTCAACCCAGATGACAGACAAACTCACTCTTGTGAAGAAATTCTAGTTCCTACATGTGATGATTTTTCCATTGACATGTGCGATGGTCTATTTGACAAAAAGGAGGAGGCACAGTACAAGGTTTACAGCATAAATGATGATGTTGACATGGACTATGTCTTCAACCATATTGATTATGCTGTTAAGATTGACCATGAGATATATATATATATATATATATATATATATATATGACAGGACTATTTAGAAATACCCCTTAAGTGTTCCTAAATAACTATTCAGCACAACTTCCCATCTTAACAACCTTCTTATCCTGACCCGACCCGACCCGACCCGAACCTCCCATCCCCCCGACCCCTCGCTCCCATCCCCACATTCCTTCCCCACCGATTCCGGTGACCGGCGCGGATCCCCGTCACCCCACCACCGGCGCTGCCCGTCTGGACCTCCTCCGCTGCATCTCCATGGCCCGGCGGCGGCCCGCCCCTCCATCCCGCCGATCTGAATCGAGCCGAGCGCCGCCGCGCCAATCCCTCCACCCCCACCGTCGGGAGCTTCCCGGCCTCGCGACGGGCCTCTCGCCGTTCCGGTGACGGCTCTAGCTCGCCGGCCTGGCCCCTTCCTCCTCAGCACCGTCCGGCCTCATCCACCCCGAGCGTCGGTCGCGCCGCCATTGAAGCTCCTGTGCCTCGGCAGCGGCAACGCATCCCAGGCCGCCGGACGGTTCGGCTCTTCCACGCCACGCCCAAGCCCGTCTCCTGCATCCCGCGGGCCTGGAACCTTCCAAGTCCGCTGTGCTCAACCGGGGAATCGGCTTCCTTCTGCCCCACCGCCGGCATCACCAGGCTGACCCGACCTCCTCACATGTCGCACTGACATCAGCGTCTCTCTGCTGGATTTCAAGATATTGGGGGCCCGCTGCATCGTCGAGGGTCGAGCTTGAGGCTTGGGGTGCCGCTCACTACCACCAGATTCCCACCGAACCGCCCGGGGCGCTGATGTGAACTGCGTCGATGTCCTCCGTTAGAGTTGCTGCATCGATTTGGATGTCGAGCGGAGCAAGCAGCAGGCGCGGCTGCCGTTTTAGCTGATGAGCTATTTTTGGGGATTTTTTTCAACCTACGGTTCCATATTTTATTTCCCTGTGCTGTAGTTTAGTTTACACTGTTTCAGCAGTTTAGTCGCCGGTGCGGCAAGGCCCCGTCCTGCTCGCCTGATCTGACGGCCATGCCCTGCGGAGGACGCCATCGTGCGTGGCTTTGCGGAGCGGCAGGTTCATGTCGGTTGCGGCCACCGGGCGAGCTCCTGGTGCTCGAATGCCTTTCCAGGAACACCCCAGCCCAACGACACCTTCAGATCGTGGTGAACAAATGGTCACCACATGTATGTCCGATTATCTCTGAATTCAGTGCTCTAATGTCTTATAAGTATTTTTTGTCTAGCTCAGATTTGGGAGAAGTTTAGACTACAAATGGACTAAAGCACATGTTTCATGGGGGCACACAAAAAATAGTTCGAGGCACCAAAGAGATCTCAAAATATTTAGAAAAAATATAAGCCGATACAAATGTACACGTGACACTATTTTCAAATCTTTTTCATCTCTGAGGTTCGATGTTTTAAAATCGGGTGTTCAGATCATCCATCTCGGAGGTTAGCTATTTTGAGAACAGGAGTTCAAATCGTCCATCTCGGTGGTTCGCTATTTGTTCAAAAACAATTAGTGAATTTTATCTTCGCAGTCCACTCGGGATATGGTTTGTGATAGTTCGATGTCAATTTGTCTAAGTTTGCTATCAACTTGTCAATAAGTTAACTGTTAATATGTTTTAAGTCCACTTTGATGTGTTGGAAATAATTCAGTTTGTGTGTAATAGTTCACCATTGGTCGTAAATCAGTTTTCCAATGGCAGTTCACCTTTTTGTTTCACGAAGTTCATTTTCAGATATGCGTTGAGTTCGCTTTGTATGACCAAAAAAGTTCATTTTGAACACACATCTTGCAAGTTGGTAGTATAAAACTACCAATTTCGTCGGGAAAATCTATCAAAAAGTTCACCGTAAAAAAACAAAAGAAGTAAAAGTTCACTAAATACAACATTGAAGTTCATTTTATTTGAATTTTTAAGATAAAAATATTTTGAAACAAAAAATATTAAACGGAAGCTGACCCCACGAAGTTCACACCGTGAACTTTGTGAACTTCAGTTCATATTAAATTCGGGAGTTCATAACATCCATCTCGGAGGTTGACTAATATGTTCCCAAAAAATAAAATTCATTCACGATAAAAAAAATCACGTTTTTTGTAAATCGAAGCTCACTTGGTGAATTTTAGATGTTTAGCCTATAAAAAATGATTCACTTTATAAATAAAAAAGGAAACATAAATTCACTCAATTAGCTTCAGAGGTCCTCTATTTCTTTTCGAAGTTCACTTCGACGTGTCGGAAAAAAATTCAATTCGTCAATGATAACTCACCATTTCGTCGGAAGTTTGATTTGGACAAGTCCGAACTTCACTTTGTAACGTGCGGCAGTTCAGTTTGAACGCGTTTGAGGTTCACCTTATTGACGGAAAAAAGTTACGAAGTTAACTCTTTAAATCATAGAAGTTCAAAAATTGGGAGTTCATATCGTCCAACTTAGGAGGTTCATTATTATTTACAAGTTTAATGTTCATAATATGGAAGTCCACTCAGAATAACAAACCTTGAAAACTTAAAAATATCGTGAAAAGCAGCAGTTTGTATATATGAACCGCTCTCAAACCAATAATAATTTCGAAAAATGGTCAACTGGATAAAGATGCGGAATTTTGACAACTTTTCAACGGTATATCATTTGCATCGTTTGGACAAACGGTTTGAAAACTGCAATAAAATTAGTGCATGATACGGAACGAAAAATTCGCAATCGGAAGTTCACTATCGCCAACACAGAAGTTCACGAACGCGTAAAAGGAAGTTCACGTACTCTGTTTTCTCTAGGGCGGAAATTTTAAGCATAGAAATCAATTATATAAGCTCTGTTTGGCCAAATCGACTACCACCACGTGCAATTGGCAAGTATATGAGCCTAATTTGACTCTCATATGCTGACTCGTCCATTCCCAGAACCACAAACGTGCCAATTTCAAAATCGATTACCATGATATCTCGTTTCTCTGTTTTTTGTATTTTCAAAATTAATCAAAAATCGTTTAGAATTTGGAAAAACATTCTATACGAAAAAGCTGCGTCTAGTCAATATCTTTCCAACGCCATATCGTTTGTTACTTTTCGATAACCGGTTTGAAAGTAATTGCGCAAAAACTGTCCGCTGGACATAAAAGTTAAAAAACAGAATTGACGATTTTTCAAACTGCTCTTAAACCGTAAGGAATTTCGAAATTTGCTAGCTATATAAAAGTTGCGCATTTTCCGTAGCTTTCCAACGGTATATCATTTGCACCAATCCGATAAATGGTTTAGAAATGGCGTTCAAAATACAGTAGGAAAATAGAGAAATCCGCGAAAACAATGTTTAGTATATTTGAAATTGTTTTAAAACTGTCCACAATTTGGAAAACTCGTAAATACGATAAACATGCGCATTTTCCAAACCTTTCCACCGGCATATCATTTGCATCAATCCGACAAACGGTTTGAAAATGGCGTCCAAAATACAGTACGAAAACGAAGAAACCCGCGAAAACAGAGTATAGTATTTTTAAAATTGTTTTAAAACTGTACAGAATTTGGAAAACCCGTCAAGATAAGAAAGGTGCGCAATTTCCGTACGTTTCCAACGGTATATCGCATGCATCATTCCGATAATCGGTTCGAAAACCGCGTTAGAAAAACTGTCCGCAAAAACAGAAATCTGGGAGTTCCGTCCGGAAGTTCGTTTTTGTGACGCGAGAAGTTCAGAAAGTTGTGCTGAATAGTTATTCAGCAAGGTATTCTTGAATAGCTGGAATATATATATATATGAAGATGATATGGGATCAGGATGCACTCATAAACATTGAATCTGGAGCATCGCCATTGACGACACCGTTGGATCTAGCAGAAATCATGACAGTGCATGTGAAGGAGGAGATGGATCTAGTTGAGTTGGTCACACATACACAAAATTGCAGCTAGTGGACCAAAAAAGCAGTAATATTATTTATACTAGTTGAGTGTCCGTGCGTTGCGACGGATTTCTCAAGTTTTCTTACCATACACAATACACATAAAAAACGCATATTATTCCAACAAGAAATAATATCCACTGAGTGGTGTTTTCTATTTTCCTTGAATCTTGCTAAGCCTTCAAGCTTAGGTCTGGGAAATTTGCTGCCATGCATGCTGGGCGCAGAGTGCAGACGGAGCATTTATTTCTGTTGTGCCGCCTGTGGGCAGTTAAAAATAGATCTTAGTACTTGTGAAAGAAAAATTGTAGGGAAATTATATCTGAAATTTGAGCTAAAGATGAAAATAGTACAGACATGCAACCTCATGGATGAACCATCAGTGTGAAGTGATTGCCGCTGTCGGGATCCTTTTCATGTTAAGGCTTCTTGCCTCAGCTAGCTAAACATAATAGGCAAAATGGTTCTTGAACTCATTCAGCGGATTTTTTTAAGCTAGCTGACCAGATGTGCTACTTGGAGTCTTGTGAGTAAAAACAAGATGGATGCCATGAAAAATGTCAAAATTTATAATTCTGGCCGCTTTTAGCTCTACAAAAATAGATGCCATGAAAAATGTCAAAATTTATAATTCTGGCCGCTTTTAGCTCTACAAAAATAGATGCCATGAAATGTCAAGATAGTTTATGCTGGCAGCTTGTAGCTCTACAAAATAGCAACAAGGGGAGTGTATACATTCAGAATTATGTATAGTTTTCATTTTTTTTAATACAATTTGGTAACATGGTACATATAATTTCAATGAAGCTTCACTTGGTTTACTCTATTCAAGGCCCTCATAATAAGTTCACAAAAAATCAACCGCCAACAACACTAATGAGACATGATATTCAGGCTGTAACCATCTAGGAGTGTAGGTATCTCTTTATGGAGTTCAAAGCTAATTGATAAAACTTCATAGGATCTCGTAGGTAGTGAATACTTTCCTCAAGTTCACCTTTACCTTAATCAACCTTCTCGCATCACTGCATTTTGTGTTCGAATCCATGCTTAGCTAAACCTCTTCATGCAATCCCAGGCATGTTTATTTATAACCCATAGTCAATATAACTTAGCAGCTTACTACCAAAACTGATAAAGAATCAGGAGATAGTCATTCTACTGTTGAATGAAAAACCTTCACTGACGCATCTATCTACAGTCAGAAAATGTTGATTGTTAACATCAAACAAATATGAGGGCAAAATTTCAAAATAAAGGTAAGGGTACCATAACAGAACCCATTAACTAAAGGGGCGGAGAAAAATGGCAGGATTATTTCAGATCATTGAATGAATTATGCACTTGAACAAACAGCAGGTTTTACACAAATGATTCAATTGCGGCGTAGTTTTGCCACGCACAAAGGCATAATCAGTTTGAAAAAATAGTGTTGCTGCATTGCATAGATAAGAGGGCAATATTCTGGTAACTGTTTAGTGGGAAAGCTGTGTCAACCATCTTCTTGTGCTTCCGTTCGTCTAACAGCAGAATAATAGGATGAGCAATCCAACGCATGTCAGGATTAGTCCTGCTATGTGATCAGATCCAAAAAAAAACAAAGAACAAGTAACAATCTGGAACGCACAGCAAGATCCGACCAAGACGAACAAATGTGCCTTACATGCTAAGGAATATTTATACTCCAGGGAGGATGGCGACGAGCATCCGCCCGAACGCCTGGAATCGAGCGAGGCCGATCTAAAACCAAATCAAAAACTCCTCGTCAGATAGAAAAAGGGTTTCGTCCTCTCTAGAACCAGCAAAGGATTACGGCCGGCACCCTCAGACCTACAGGAGAAACCGGCGGAGGTTCTTCAGCGTAAGGCGGACGGCGGCGGCGCCTAACGGCCACCGTGCAGCGCCTGCCGGACGGCGCCACGCATTCCCGGCGACGCTCGACACGTCGATTTGGGTGGCTTGAGGGTTGAGGCAGAGACGCTGGGGAAGGACTGAAGGAGGAGGAATTGTTGAGGATTTTTGTCAGCGCGTTCTGTTCTCGAGGAGTCGTGGGTACAAACTGTCCAAGTTTTTTTATCCTCATAATTTTTGTGCACGATCGTGGGCGGTTCTGTCGAAGAGGCTCCGATTTTTTCAGTGCGGGAGCCAAGCGAATAGGGGTGTAGCCGTGTAGGACGTACGACCATCACCACCGGCTCCGCTTTAAGGAATAGTAAAGATATGCCATACTATTTATAGGTAACATGACGACCTTCTGAATGTATTATGGGACATGCTATTTACAGATAATATGACAACCTTATAATGTATTGCGGGAATATATATTTATACAATACAAGTGATAAATGAGATAATGTGGGGAGAGGCGTTTTGGACACACACATATACAAGTTTTGAATATTCGAAATTAAATTAAAAAATATATGAAAACTGCTCAAAAAAATCTGAAAAACATTTGGCACACGCATATACATTATATGTTCAAAACACATTTTCTGTGGCCGAAATGAGATTTAAAAATACATTTTCCAAAGCACAGATTTTATCTTTTTGCATAGACCACATAAAGTATCATTTCCTTCCGCAATTTTGCACAAATGTTAAGAACTTGTATATGTTTGGGCCCAAATTTTTTTCAAGTGTTTTCATATGTTTTAATTTCGAAAAAAATAACATGTGCATATGCACCCGGGAGCCAAAGTGAATTTCTGGATAATGTGTATGTATATGGCATCAAAATGAAGTGTTTATATGTTTCTCATCGTATGATGGCATATTAATCATCTCTAATGTTAACTTGCACTAGACCATTAAAGCGCGCGTTGCCACGTCAAACCATTTTTACAATAGAACGGTACATTTCAGTAAATAAATATATGAAGGCATCAACCATGGAATATGAATTTACAAGGATGGCCCATTATTGGCCAGTAATCAAATGTGGAGAGTTAAAATAGTTTTGTAGCAAAGGAGTGCAGTATTGGTCAACAGTCAAACATGGAAAGTTAAATGAAGTGCAACACCTCCGACGAGTTGAAGCATGGACTTGGAGATCATTATTCCTATTAGCACCATCAACATCCGTCCCACCATGACGCCGACAGAGAAAACTCAAATACCTTGAAACATTTAGGAGTAAACACACACAAACGAGAATCAGAGCTAGCTTCCCTCCCCCTCGTTACGCGAGGACGGAAATCAGAAGGGGATCGCCGGCGAGAAACGAACTGCAGCCGCCGCCGCCGCCCCTTGCAGGTCGTAGGAGCGGACAAAGTATTGGCAGAGATGTTGTCTTTGGATAGTAGAAAAGGATACGAAGAATACATATTTCGGCACAAAGAGTTGAAAACGAACTGAAATTCAAAAAAAAAAAAAAGAGTTGAAAACGAACTGTATTTTGTCTGGAGCAGGCGACCAATCGAGGAATTATTTTTTAACCGGCCAATCGAGGAAAATATATTTGGGCACAAAAGAGTTGAAAACGAACTGTATTTTGTGCTCCAGCGCAGATATCGGATCTAGCCTCCATCATCCAAAATCTGATCGATCTGCCCTAGCGAGCTAGTATACGTGGATCTAGCGGCCATGTCAATGGACGAGGCGCCTTCCCGGCCGTTCATGGTGATGGACGATATCCTGAGTCACTACGGCGACCTCCACGAGCGTCGATGGCTTGACTGGGAGATTGTGGACTGCAAGAAGATCGCCATCGGCTGCGGGGCAGGTGAGAAGTACATCCTGGACGGCATCGAGCTGTGCGTGCTCCGCGGGGACGACGACGACCCGAAGCACTACCCCGACATGTCCATCCGCGCGAGCGCCGATGTGTTCTTCCACGTCGGGATGATGATCGACGACGACACGGCGGACTTCTGGGGAAGGCATACCTACATCGCGTGTCGCGTCTGCGCTGTTGAAGGGGATGTCATGGTCATCAGGCTGGCATTCGCCGCCCGCCACGTTACCGGCTGTTTCCGGGCGTACTACCTCGTCTTCAACTCCGGCGACACGTCCCTCGTGATGATCCCCACAGAAAATCCGCGGTTTCTACCCATGGGTACAACCTGCCCTCTTCCCCTGCGTCGGCAAGACGGCGGCTACTCCCTGGCCGTCTTGGCGAGCAGAGTGAACCACGAGACAGATTGCCCCGCGCTCTGGCTCTGGTCCCTACCGGCTCCGAGTGACATCTCCACTCAGAAATACATGGATCAGTGGGTGGTGAAGGATCGTGATCGTCTCGATGCCGACCGCTTCGACGTGCACTTGGTCTTCTCTTTTAATGGCAATGCTGTCTGGGGCGATCTCACTCAAGGAATCATGTACTGCAGCGTCATTGACCTGCTCAAAGCAGGTGGAGATCACGTGAATTTCAAGTATATAAGCTTGCCCAGCAAGCACAAGATCCCACACCATGAAGCCATCATGATGGGCGAGACGCGTGTGTTCCGGAATATGGGCTTGGTCGGGAACTCCATCTGGTTTGTTGCCATCACCATCAGAGTCAGATAGTAGCACTGGTGACACCATGGTGGAGGTGTGGACTCTGGACCTCACACAACAGATGCCCAAGGAGGAGCACAGGGAGTGGGCAATGCACATCAACTTCAGAATGCAAACCATCTGAGAGCTTGATGCCTTCAGTGAGAATAGGTTGCCAAAGACCTTACCCAGGTTTCCCATCTTGAGGCAGGAGGATGCCGGTGTCCTCTACATGCTGCTGTCTGATCCCGATGGAACAAAAGGCCACCTTGTTGGCATTGACGTGGGGCACAGCAGCACGAGTAAGATGCTGCAGATTGTGTCGTCCAGACGTCTTGCAGTCCCGTGGATGAGGCGACCTGTTGTATTGCCTTATGATTTCTTCAAACCGCCTGACACTGTTGATTGAAGTAAATCCTGCATGTACTTGGTCAGGCAATTCTACCTGCTAAGCTACTTGGATCCTTGCCGGTGCTAAACATTTGGGTTATCTTATGCCGAGAGAGTAAGGTTTTTGTTGTTGTTGCTTTGGGGCTTTAGACTTTGTTCTTCTCCTTCTTATTCAATTTATCAAGGCAAATCTTTTGCCATTATTGGGGAGATTCAATCACTGGTTGGATGGTTTGGGAGATATAGGTGGTTTTACCCTCAGCCGAGGGCTCAAACTTAAAATATCATAACTTTCATGCGAGGCTACATTTTCAACAAGGTCACGTGTCTACTTAATCAATTTGCGCGTGGGTGCATGTGGGTGTCCATATTGTACATGGTAATTCTGAAAAACAGTAGAGAAAGCTTCGAAGTAGAGGCATCAGGTGGCGGAGGACTGCTCTGATGCTCATTGCGAGGTGGAGTAGAATTGATTGGGGGAAATAAGTTAGTTATATCCAGAAATACCCGGAAAGTGCTAATGGAGGCCGAGCTCCATATAACTCGTTTTATTCAAAAATTAAAATCGGCATTTTTGAATTTCAAAAAATTCGAAACAAAATCCTACATGTAGATAAGGTCGAGATTTACGAGTGTACAATTTTTCAATTCGAAATTCCTATTATTTTAGGCTATACAACAAAGACAAATCTGTCAACTCATTTGTCTTTTTTACCTAGCCTAAAATACAAGGAAGTCCGAATTAAAAATTTGCGCACCTTTAAATCATATCACTATCACGTAAAAAAATCATATCACTCTACATCTGGGATGTTTTTCCTGATTTGTTTGAAACATAAAAAATGTAAATTATTAATATTAAAAAACAAGCTATATGTAGCTCGGTCCAGAAACACCATATTCTCCAAGATCGAGAACATGCTCAAATGGTGTTACCTGAACTTGCAAGAAAGCTTAAATCGCCTGAAAATCCGAAGCTAAAATAAGTAATAAGTAGCACTATCTTAATTATACCAAGGAAACAACAAATAATATACTCCCTCCGTTCGGAAAAGGATATCACAAAAATGAACTATAGATAGACTATTTTTGTGACATCCTTTTCCGAACGGAGGGAGTACTAGCTTTTAGCAGCCGTGATTCATTCTTCAGATTATTTTTTAAATGGAAATTAAAACGATTATTGGGCTAAAGGTCGCAGATTGCTTTGTTCTTGGCCCATTGTTTGCATGTGGTGCACCTGGCAGCTGGCACACCGGATTTTAGTGTATATATTTAGAAACCATTCTTTAAAAAATAGAGTGAATACACCGGATTTTCAGGAGATGATTCTAGAACGGGTCACCGACCGGGGTGGGGTCTTGTGTTTGTTTGGTCGCCGGAATCATCCCGGACCACCACATTCTTACACGTACGCTCATAAAAATCTGGAAGAAGGTAGGCAAGCGAACCGGTCACGTACGAGAGACAGGAGAGAGGAGGCGATCGTGGCGGCGGCCTAGGGTTTCAACCCTAGCCGCCGCCGCCGGTGATATCTGCAGCTTCTTCGTCGCCGCCGGCAAGGATTCGACGGGTCCTCGCCTCCTCTAGGTGCTGTTCTGGCACTAGAAGGGGTGGGGACCTCGGACCTGCGCACGGCGCTTTTCGAAGGTCCTTAATGGTAGAGTTTGGTTTTGGTCGTCATCTTCTTCGTTAATGGAGATGGTATCATCTGCAATAAGTGATCTTCCACGCTTCGTTCGACGGCGAGATATCCTTCCCGACGTCAATGGTGGCTTTGGAAGATTAAGTCTGTCTAGGTATGGTTCTTCAGATATTGCTTCGTCAGATCAATCTTGGATTGTTTCTCATGGTTGTCGCGAGGAGGTTTGTCCTCGCAATATCTATCCCGGCTACTACGTCTTTGGCAATGGTGATTCGTTCTCTCGGCTCCCAACGACGTCGACAAAGTGGTTCGGTTATTTGTCCCTGGAATATCAGTGGTGGTGCTCTTGCCGATGTTGCTTGATTAATTTAATGTCTGCGTGCGTGCACAAAGCTTTGACATTGCGGCTCAAAATTAAAAAGGGAGAACCTTCGGTGGTATTCACAGGTCTGTGGTTTGGTGGTGTTGGCGTTGTTCTACGGCTGCCTTCAGAAAAGTACAAGATTGTGTCATGGATGAAGAAAGAGCTTGAAGATCTCATAGATTTGCCAGTCTCTTTTAGTTTTGTTTTTGTAATCGATGTAATCGTGTACTCTTTGCTGGTTTAATATACGTGGAAAAATTCAAAAAAAAAAATCTGGAACCAGGCACCATGACATGTACAGTACGATGGACATGGCCTAAGTGGAGAGCGACCGCTTGCTCGCTTCACACCACGATTAGGGTGCGCCATGTTACACCCACACTACACACCATGTTACATGGTGTACTCATCATCTTTCCAAACTGTCCTTGCTCTACTCCCCGGTCCACCTCACTTGTTGCCACCATGCATGGACCCATCGGCGTCCGACGTGGTGAGGATATATCCCTTCAAAGTTTAGGTGCTACCATTTTTTTTTTTTTTTTGAAAAGTAACACGGAGTATTAATCATCCACTGCAGTACAAAAGACCCAAAAAGTAATAAAAAATTACAAATAGGTCGTCCGACCACCTAGCGACGACTATGAACTGACAATTTTCTTATACTACGTGTGTCGTAAGAAAACTAAAAATTGGCACTGTAATGATCCAATTAGAAACGGAAATTTCTAAAAACTGACGTTTCAAATTTCTTGTTGCCAACACTTGGGTCCATAAGAAAATTTAGTGCAACGTAAAAAATCCAAGTTTACTCAGTTGTCAACCCATAGTTCACCATTGGAGTGAATTATCTTTTGGCTATGCAAAAAAAATGCTGCACTGTAATGATCCAATTAGAAACGGAAATTTCTAAAAACTGACGTTTCAAATTTCTTGTTGCCAACACTTGGGTCCATAAGAAAATTTAGTGCAACGTAAAAATCCAAGTTTACTCAGTTGTCAACCCATTGGAGTGAATTATCTTTTGGCTATGCAAAAAAATGCTGCACTGTATGGTTACAAAATTGTTTTTGTCAATGCAAAAACTATTCGCATCGACTGATGCAACAACACAATAAGTACCGACAAAACCTGTTGTGTAAAATCACACAATGTACAGTGACATCTTCAATAGTGCAACGTAAGAATACAAACACGGACCTTTTACCATAAGCTAAGAATTGCAGGCATTGTTCCTGGTCCAATATTCCCATAAGAATATCCAAAGTTACAAACTACGGGCATTCGCAATCAGATTCTGCAATATTCTGACAATCCTAGTTAATTAAGCAAAAGAGTTGGCTTGTGCCTCATACGTGATAAGAGTGCATGGTTTCTTCCCAATTGTCATAATTGCCAATGTAAATAGTTTTCAAGATGCATTCCTCCTCTCAATGATAAGTAATTTGCTTTTGATACCTGAAATGGCAGAAAAATACTTTATACGGAGAATCTAGCTAGTAATTGGAAAAATTACTTTAGGCAGGGGGGGGGGGGGGGGGGGGGCAGCGGCCCCCCTGGCCTTCTCGTAGCTACGCTGTTTCCCGGGACCCCACCTATATGTCTAACAAAGCTATCCCATATAATTAAAAACCTAATCATTGACCCATTCGGCCCCTTCACTTTCCCCATGTCACTCCCAACTCCCAGTCCCTCGAGCCGCCTTCGCATCTTGTGTCCCATGACCGCGAGCCCCTGTTCCCTCCGCGATTCAAGTCGACAACTGCGGCCAACACACCTCCATCCAGTGTAAGGAGCTCATAGCCGCCATCCTCTTGCATCTGACCGCGTAATCCGCACCGGCACCAACACGCGACTAGCGTCCTTCTGCATCTGACCGTGTGCACCAGCTCAACGTCCTCCTCCTATCGCAGAGGCGTCTTCATCGGCATCAGCCCGTCACCGATATCCTCCTACACCTGCTTATGCGCGCCTCTCTGTGAGCGTGAAAATCCCCATGCACTCTCCTATGCGTGTCGGGTACCTATTGTTACAGGGGACGCGAAGCGTTTCTTCCCCGAAGGCCTGGCGGGGACCAGCGGGGATGGGCACTAGCGGGGGTCGGGCAGGGACACTGGAGTCATCTCCGGCCATCCCCATCGCCGTCGCCACCTTGAGCTACCGTGCTACCAATTAAAAAACAATTTTAAATGTTTCAAAAAATTATAAGAGGATGTGTGCATGTTTAAAAGAAATGTGTCTACAAGATCCAAAAAATTCAGGTCCAAATCAAAAGGCACATTGAAAAACAAAAAAAAAATACAATTTCATGTGTGAATAGTGTCAATTTGATTTGTCTTCTTGTGACACTATTCATGTTATATATATATTTTTTTTTTACATGTATGTTTCAGTTTTGGACCTGAAATTTTCGGTGGTTTCCTTGTGAGAATTCACGTTTTCACTAGATTTTACGAAAATATTTAAATTTAATTTTTGAAATGGTGGCATGTTATCACTTAAAGACATGGTGGATCTATATACTCTCTCTCTCTCTCTCCCTATTTAACAACCGCTAGGGCGGCACGAGAAGTCTTTGATTGGTGACTATGAAAATGAAGCGCAAACTATTTGCATTTATAGTTACCAATTTACATACAAGCAGAGACACACGCGTGTTCAACGAATTTATGTTTCTCCGGAAAAACATTACGAGCCTTTTTGTTTTGGTGTTGCATTGCGGGGCGCCTCTCTGCGTATCCCCTAAATCTCTCAACATTGTCGAACATTATATCTTTCCACCTAAAAAAACTCTTTACCAACATCATCACGATCCTTCTGGATCCACACACACACCATCAACCGTTTAACTACCCATAATAACATACAAAAGTTAGAAAGGGACCGCGTCAGACCAATATTAGAGGTTCAGTTATGCCAAACCATAAGAATGCTCCTCATGATGAAATGTGACACACTAGCCACATCACAATCGTGGACACACGTGGATCTACCGAAAGTGTCATTGTGGCTTCTCCGCACCCACATTGTCATTGTGTACCCGACAAAATATGGGGTGGAGTCAATAAGAAGTCGCGGTATAGTATGAATCTATGACATGTCTTGCCGCTGTGTGCAAGGCCCCATCACTATTGGATGGTGAGTCTGCTGAGTGCTTGGGTGCAGAAATTGGGACATCTACAGATAAATGTGCACACACAGTGGCCGATTTACAAACTTTCCAAAGTCTCAACAAATCACAAAAAAGGTGCCTAAGATGAAAAATTTCATGCCCTCAACCAAATAATCCATGAGAGCGATGTCTCCGCCACGGGCGAGCCTTGGAGCTACCCGGTAAGAGGACTATAGGCCCTCCCATAAACCTGCAAATATGTGAAAATCACCGTTACTTACTTAATCTTGCCAAATCCTGTACTAAATATATCAGTTTTCTAATTCTCAAACAGCTAAGAATAATTAAAACTCACGAGTCCAACATTAATATTAGACGGGGGGGTGGGGGGTGGGGGGGTTCAACTGACTTTTTTCCATTTAAACATGCATGAGTTGCAATTGAGAACAAAAGTCTAGACCATTATATTTATTGTTTTGATTCACGCAGTCTTGTGAGTTGTGTAGGAGTCGCAACTCAGGTACAAGCGAGACTTGGGTGACAATATCCGACTGAGGTTTCGGTAAATATGAGTCAAATCGGATTTATACATGACCTAAATATATACATGCTACGAAGGGCCGGAAGTGACAATTTGGACAGTTGGACATGTCAAAACTATCCTTGCTATGCTCTCCTCCTAACGTAGTTGCCGCCGCGGCAACTTGTCGATTGCACATGTGGAATCAACAGCCACTAGAGGCGACGAGAGTTCTTTGATTGATGATTGTGGAAATGAATCGCAAACCATTTGCATCTCTATCCTTGCTATGCTATGCACGTATGGACACTATCTTTATGTAGGAAACATTACGATGGTGAGAATACCTAGGTTAGAAGCAAGAGAGGGGGCACTGTAACAGCCCAACGTGTGAAAGCCTAAAACCTGAGTAAAATTTTCACTTTTTGCATAGCATGCATGCATCATGGCATCACTTGTTAATTGCTCATGTTGGAACCAAGAATTGGACAACAAACGACATCAAAGGGAAACCAAAATCGATATTTGTTTTCAAACAACTCAAGCTCAAATGAGTTGTTGGTGACAAAACCAATTCAAATATCTTCCATAGTTTCAAGGAAGTTCCAAAGGTGCCAAAGATATTTTTGACAATTTATTTGGAATTGTTAAACAAAATAAAAGGAGAGCCACTCAAAATTGCCGGTGAGCAATTTCTATTTTAATCTCCTACCAAATGATTTTCAAATATTCTGGAAAAATTAGGGGAGCTTCATAATGTTATAAAGAGGCTACCCAAAAATTGGTATAATTTTTGGAAGAGTTTAACTGCTCCAATTAATTCAAAACCGTGCTGGGTATTTTAATCCAGTGCAGAAAAGGACTTGTCGGTAAATATGAAAATGCAGCCAGGGACCAGTTCGTGATGAGCAATATTTGGCCAGGGGGTTATCCGCAAGATCGCCATCGTCTCTCTCCTTCCGCGCACTGTCGCCATGCCGTGGCGCTGCCTCGCGCACGCCCGCGTCGGGGCCCTCCTCGCTGCTCTCTCTCTGCCAGGAGCACAAGCAGCACGACGCCCACCTGCTCCCACTGCCTCTCCCCCGTTTTCCCCTCCTTTCCCTCTCACTCTCGTCTCTCTCCGCGGAGACGCACCCGCGCCGCCATGGCCGAGCTCGGCGCCGTCGCCTGAGCTCGCCCCGTACAAATCCACGACCACCGGCAGCTCCGCCACGTCGCCAGCAACCTCTCCGCCGGAGGAATCGCCGGGGGAAGCCGTAAATCGCCGACGCCGCTCGATTTCCTCTCCGACCCGGCCGAGCTCCGCCGCACGACCCCGGCCGTCTCCGTCCACCCCCGCCTCCGACGAGCATACCCACACGCTCAGGGTGAGACCACGAAGCTCCCTCTGCCCTCTGCTGCCTCGCGTGCATCCTGTAACCGTCGATCGCGTAGCTCGCCACCGTAGCTTCGCCCGTGCGTTGCTCCCTTTGTTCTTTTCGGGTATATCTCCAACCGGAGACTCCGGCCCAACTCCGGGGTGACTCCGGCCCGTGTCCAGAGACTGCCGTTTTTGGGCTGAAAAATGCTGGACCGGAGACTCCGGCCCAAGAGCACTTGTGGACCGGAAACTCCGGCCTGGACAGAAAAAAATGCAAAGTTTCTTTTTCTTTTTCCCTCTCAATAGCACATGTCCCCGCTCCCCCTCTCGCGCTAGAGTTATCGAATTCCGAGGATTCCAGCGTATCCATCCCCGTCCTCGAGTCGGGTGCTTAATTTATTTTATCGTTGGAGTTAAAAATAATCGAAGGTAAATAATTTAAAAAGAGGAATTCCTAAAATTAATAACCCTTTATCGGGACCTCAGAAAAAGGTGTTCGATATACCGAAATCTTCAGAAAAATATAAGTAATCCGGAATCATCGTCATCATGCATCATCGATCACAATTACAATAATGTGCTCTAGTAATCATAACACCCATTAAGTTTCAATATGGGGTTTCTTCCCAATTATGCGATAAATATACGGGGACCCATTTAACTTGTTGTTCATGTTTAAATCTTCTAGGGTGCATCTAAAAATGTCATTTCATCATCCTTGTATGCATTGCACAATTGCCATGTGTTGATTGTTTTCCGGTGTTGTTTGTGCATCGGTAGATCAAGAGGTGAAGTGCCACCCCCGTCTTGTGACGATCCGTACTACCAGCCGTATCAACAAGGCAAGCGTAATCCCCCCTCTGAGCATATCTTATCCTATTTTCCGCAATTATTTTCTCCACTATAATATTGCATGCGGTTCTAAATGTCTTTTGCCTGGATTAGAGTATCCTACTAGTTGCATTAGAATCCTGTTGCCAATACCTGTTTTACCTTCCTATTACCATAGGTTTGTATTGTTGGCCATGGAATACTTACTATGCTATGCAAGTGCTTAGCCATGCTTAGTGAAATGCCTAGTTGTACTAGGGATGGTGAATGCTGGAAACAGGTGTAACTTGTGACAGTGATGTTGATGGTGGAGATTGTGGAGATGGATAATAAAATGCTAAGAAGGTGGGGATGAGAGGCCACATGGTGTGGTGGGTTGTCTCGTTCTCGCCGCCTAGGTGCGAGTTCTATACCTCTTGAACCAAGACTGAGCGTGCAACCATGCGTGAGGCCTATGCATTTGCAGGAACCCTCATAGACTAAATAACTCGAGCGGGGCTAGCCAGGGTCCTCTAGTTCGGGCTTCCATTTGCGCGTGCGTGATGATGGTGGTATGAACTGGATGAGGATGTGGTGTTAGGAAAATAAGTGGCCGTGGGGCGGGGTGTTGTGATCCTGGCAGTCCTACCGCCACTGATGATCCTGGAAAGTCCTTAACGAGGGAGAAGTCGACACCGCTCCCACCCAGCCGGCTTTCCAAGGAAGAGAGCTAATGCGCAGGTAATGGGCCGGACGGTACGCGTGGCAAACATTTGTACACCCCTGCAGGGTTAAATCTTTTCGAAAAGCCGTGTCCGCGGTTATGGACGAACTTGGGAAGTGAAGGTAAGATCATAGAATAACTTTAACGGAATGATTAAAAACTGGGTACTAGAGGTACCACTCACAAATGCAAGGTGAGCTTCCTCGAGGGTGATTCGGGGAGGTGCCTTTGATGAACAGGTACAGTGGTTGATGTTGAGAAAGGTGATGAGAGAAAAGAGTACTTCTTACCTCTTTTGAAAATACTCTGAATAGTCGATGCCTTTGAGTTATGTTTTCATAAATAAAATCAGCTTTATGCAAAACAACCATATAACTTTGAAAGCCTCATCGAGCATATATTAGCTCTTAATCTTGCGAGTTCGTCGAACTCAACGTCGTTTGTTTTGTTTCAGAGGAGGACTTCACCGACCTCGAAGGTGGGTTCTTTGTGGACGTCGACGAGTAGTCTGGGGTTCCCAGGTGGCAGCTTGGGACATCCGGAACAGCTGGCGCTGTGATGTTTATCTGTAGGCCTCTTAGGCCATATTTGGTTCTTGTTGTTTAGAACAACCTAATTGCTTCCGCTTGATGTAATGTTGGGTCTGTGACCTCTGGTTGTCATTTGCTATCTTTCTCTATTATAAGAGTTGAACTATATGATTTGTGTCGTAGAGTCTGTGATGTGCCAGTTGTTCCACAAGTCTTGATCTTCTATTATGCTTGATAGTTGTGCCTGTGTTAAGGCATCAATCGGGGTGTTGCGTTGTCTGGATGATGTACCCAGCAACGCCTGCCAAAGGTTTTGGCCGGGGATTGGTAAACCCGTAACCTCCGGTTGTATCGCTTAACCGGTGACACACAGCATCACTGTATACAGTCGGGTCGGGGCGCCACAAGTTGGTATCAGAGCAGTACTGCCTGTAGGAAACCCTTCTACTGGTCGATGTTGAGTCTAGTGTTTGTGAAAATATTTTTAACCTAAAAATGAGTTGTGAAAACCATCTTAGGATTCTTTTTACTCCTTATCTGGTTACCCTCTAATCTCGGAGCAATCTTACCTCGATTTGATTAAAGGTTTTACTTCTCACCTGTTACTTCAAAATTAGAAACGGGGTGGGTTCGACCTTTAGTGTTATGTGTCACGTTGCTCCCGCTGCGTTGCAATCCCAAATCAACTCAGATGTTTCTACCGAGTTAATCTTTGATCCTTTCTTTGGGTTTTAACCCAGGACTTGAACATAAGGTCCCGGATTGTGCCAACTAGAGTGTGTTAAGTTGTGATTTCTTAACTCTCACTAGTAGCACATGATGCTGATCTTTGACCCAAGTTCTATCTTGTTGTTTTCCTTCTCGCAAAGTATTATCGTCCCTAGTCTGTGTACTTGTGTAGACGCTAATGCTATTGTTCGACCATTCGGAGAAAGATACTAACTGTGTCATTGTCAAATCTCCAGAATGGCTCGAGGAGGTCGTGGAGGCCGTGGTGGTCGCGGTAACCACAATGATGATGAGGATGATCTGCCGCCACCACCCTCGATGGCTGAGGTCTTGATGGCCATTGAGGAGAACCGTGGGCGCAATGAGCGCTTGCTGGACAGTTGGTGCAGCAGAATGCACGGAGGAACGAGTGCAACACTCTCACTGAGTTCCTGCGCTCCAGCCACCCACTTTGCTGATGCTAAGGAGCCACTGGAAGCTGATGATTGGCTTCGTGCTTTGGAGCGCAAGTTCTCCGCGCTCATGTCCATTGGCGGAGCAAGTCAACTTTGCCACCTACTCTTGGTTGGTGCTGCTGGCTGTTGGTGGGAAAGCCATGTGGCTTTGTTTCCAGCCAACCATGTCTTCACCTGGGCTGATTCCGCACTGCCTTCCGTGCGGAGTACATTCCCCAGCCGATCATGGACTTGAAGAGGAGGGAGTTCCTGGATTTGCAACAGGGACGGATGGACCTCCGCACTTATGGTCGTGAGTTCAACCATCTTCTCGTTACGCCCCAAGGGACGTGACCAATGATGCTGACAAGCAAGAGCTGTTCCGCAAGGGTCTGACTCCGCAGCTCCGCTATGAGCTTGCCCTTCAGGTTCCAGACCTATCAGGAGCTGTTCAACCAGGCTTTCACTCTTGAGCAAGGAAGAAAGGAACTTGAAGCTTCCAAGAGGCCCGCACATGGGGACCACCAGAGTTCCTCGGGTTCTGAGAGCAAGAAGCGCAGGGTGTTTGTCCCTACAGCGCCGTACCTCGTGCTCCCTTCATGCCGAGGCAGCAGGATATAGGCCACCTCCTCCGCGCCCCACTACTTCGACACTTGGGTAGGCGGAAGTGGGTACCGTCCTATGCTACCTGCTCCACCTGGAGTCACTTGCTACACCTGTGGCCAGGCTGGTCACTACTCCAGGGAGTGCCCCCAGAAGGCACCTCTCGCGATAACTCCTGCACGAGCCCCTGCCACTCCAACTGGCAAGGCTGGACCTATTGTGCGTGGTCGCCTGAACCACATCTCTGCTGAAGAAGCTGAAGAGGACCCCGGCGTTCTTATGGGTGAGTTACGAATCAACGGCAATACAGCTACAGTTTTGTTTGACTCTGGAGCATCGCATTCATTCATATCCATAGCGTTTGCAAAAGACACAAAATACCGTTCGAGAAAATGAGCCGTCCCTTGGTGATCGCTACTCCTGGTTCCAAATGGCAAACCGATGGGGTTACTCCTGAGGTCCAGATTAATATAGGTTCCTTGTCTTTTCCTTATGCCTTGGTAGCTCTGAAGTCCAAAGGCATTGATGTCATACTGGGCATGAACTGGCTACCAAATACCAGGCTAATCTCGACTGTGCTGCCAAGACCATTACTGTGACCGCTCCTTCCGGTGACATTGTGAAGTATTGGCCTGCAACATCAATACCTCCGTCCGCCATCGTACCCGCTCACCTGAGATTCTCCTTTGCTTTATGGAAGGCGAATCCCCTCCTGAAATCCAGGACATACACGTGGTGTGTGACTTCCCGGATGTGTTCCCGGAAGAGTTGCCTGGCATGCCTCCTGACCGAAGTGTGGAGTTTGTCATAGAGCTACTTCCCGGTACCGCTCCAATTTCCAAGAAGCCCTACCGTATGCCGGTGGAAGAGTTGGCTCTGTTGAAAGAGCAAATTGATCAGCTGTTAGCTAAGGAGTTCATCCAGCCTAGCAGTTCACCTTGGGGTTGTCCGGTACTCTTTGTCAAGAAGAGGGATTCTACCGTGCCTCGTCTAGTCTCTGACTATCGACCGTTGAATGCGGTGACAATCAAGAACAAGTATCCTATTCCTCGCATCAATGATCTGTTGGATCAGTTAGCTGGTGCAACGGTATTCTCCAAGATGGATCTGAGGTCAGGCTACCATCAGATAAAAATCAGAAAGGAGGATATTCCAAAGACGGCATTTGTTACTCGTTATGGCTCATATGAGTATACCGTCATGTCCTTTGGTCTCACAAATGCCCGGCTACTTTCATGAGGCTCATGAACTCTCTTCATGGATTATCTTGACAAGTTTGTCGTCATTTACATTGATGACATCTCATCTATTCCAAAACCAATGAAGAGCATGAGGAACATCTTCGTTTGGTTCTGACAGACTTCGAGAACACCGCCTCTATGCCAAGTTCTCCAAGTGTGAGTTTTGGTTGGATAATCTCATCTTCCTTGGTCATGTGATATCCGCTAATGGTGTGGCTGTCATTCCTGACAAGATTCAGTCCATTTGGATTGGAAAACTCCAATGTCAGTCAAGGACATTCGTAGCTTTCTCGGATTGGCGGGTTACTACCGCCGATTCATCGAAGGTTTCTCCAAGATAGCCAAGGCCTGACTGACCTTCTCAAGAAGGATAAAAAGTTTGTATGGTCGGCCGAAGCTGAAGAGAGTTTCAAACACTGAAAGCCAAGCTCACGTCCGCTCCTGTGCTTGTCCTGCCGGACACAAGCAAGGATTTCGTCGTCTTCTGTGACGCCTCTCTACAAGGTTTGGGCTGTGTGCTAATGCAAGATGGCCATGTGGTGGCTATGCTTCTCGCCAACTTAAGCCGCATGAGCTCAACTACCCAACTCATGATCTAGACTTGCCGCAGTGGTCTATGCTTTGAAGCAATGGAGACCATACCTGTTTGGTAACCGTTGCGAGATCTTCTCGGATCACAAGAGTCTGAAGTACCTCTTCACCCAGCCGGATTTAAATCTCAGGCAAAGGCGTTGGTTGGAGTTAATCACGGACTATAATGTGAGTCTGAACTATCAACCCGGCAAAGCAAACGTCGTGGCTGACGCGCTAAGTCGGAAGTCCTATTGCAACAATCTGATGATTGAAGAGGCCCAACCTGCCCTCTATGAAGAGTTTGCCCGTTTGAACCTGGAAATTGTTCCTCCGGCTACCTTGCAAATCTGGAGATCAAATCTACTCTTGTGGACCAGATTAAGGATGCTCAAAGCGTGACAAGGGTATTCTGAAAATCAAGGAGAACATTGCTAGCGGGAAGGCCAAATGTTTTCTGTCAATGAATGGAGTTGTTTATTTTGGTGACCGCTTGGTAGTGCCAAAGAAACGAAAATTGAGGGAGTTGATCCTCCAAGAAGCTCATGAATCTCCTCTCTCTATTCATCCCGGTAGTACCAAATGTACCAAGACCTTCGCCACAATTCTGGTGGACCGTATGAAACGGGAAATTGCTAGGTATGTTGCTGAATGCGACACCTGTCGACGGGTAAAGGCTGAACATCAAAGGCCTGCCGGCACTCTTCACCCTATTGCTATTCCCGAGTGGAAATGGGATGAAATTGGTATGGACTTCATTACTGGTCTGCCGAAGTCTCCAAAGGGACATGATGCCATTTGGGTCATCATTGATCGACTATCAAAAGTGGCTCACTTCCTCCCGTTCGTGTGACATTACAGCTGCCAAGTTGGCAGACCTGTATACCTCTCGTATCGTCGTCCTTCACGGCGTTCCCAAGAAGATAATTTCTGATCGTGGAAGCCTATTCACCTCCAAGTTTTGGACTAGTTTCCAAACTGCTATGGGAACCGTCTTAACTTCAGCACCGCTTTCCATCCCCAAACTGATGGTCAGACCGAGAGAGTGAACCAAGTTTTGGAAGACATGCTTAGGGCATGTGTAATCTCTTTCGGCAAGGATTGGGAAAAGTATCTCCCTTTCGCGGAGTTCTCCTACAACAATAGCTATCAAGCTAGTCTGGGCATGGCTCCATTTGAGGTTCTCTATGGAAGAAAATGCCGCACTCCTCTAAATTGGTCTGAGACCGGGGAGAGAGCACTCTTTGGTCCAGATATATCAATGAAGCTGAGGAGAAGGTTCGAATCATAAGAGAGAATCTGAAGATTGCTCAGTCTAGGCAGAAGAGCTACTATGATAAGCACCATCAGGAAATTCACTATGAAATTGGTGATAAAGCTTATCTCCGTGTCTCTCCCCTTCGTGGCGTTCGCCGCTTCGGAATCAAAGGGAAATTGGCCCTCGCTATGTTGGCCCCTTCACCGTTCTGGGCAAGCGAGGAGATCTTTCTTATAAGTTGGAGTTACCGGTCAAATTCCCAAATGTACATGATGTGTTTCATGTCTCCCAACTTCGCCGGTGCTTTAAAGATCCCATCCATGGGGTCAATCATGAAGAGCTAGATCTACAAGAAGACCTCACTTATCGAGAGCATCCTATTCGTATTCTGGATGAAGCCGAAAGGAAGACCCGCAACAAGACTACCAAGTTCCTTAAAATCCAGTGGTCTCACCACTCCGAAGAAGAAGCAACTTGGGAACGAGAGTCTAGTCTTCGTGAGGAGTATCCCGACTTCTTTTCGCCATCTTAGAATCTCGGGACGAGATTCCTGTAAGGAGGGTAGAATTGTAACAGCCCAACGTGTGAAAGACTAAAACCTGAGTAAAATTTTCACTTTTTGCATAGCATGCATGCATCATGGCATCACTTGTTAATTGCTCATGTTGGAACCAAGAATTGGACAACAAACGACATCAAAGGGAAACCAAAATCGATATTTGTTTTCAAACAACTCAAGCTCAAATGAGTTGTTGGTGACAAAACCAATTCAAATATCTTCCATAGTTTCAAGGAAGTTCCAAAGGTGCCAAAGATATTTTTGACAATTTATTTGGAATTGTTAAACAAAATAAAAGGAGAGCCACTCAAAATTGCCGGTGAGCAATTTCTATTTTAATCTCCTACCAAATGATTTTCAAATATTCTGGAAAAATTAGGGGAGCTTCATAATGTTATAAAGAGGCTACCCAAAAATTGGTATAATTTTTGGAAGAGTTTAACTGCTCCAATTAATTCAAAACCGTGCTGGGTATTTTAATCCAGTGCAGAAAAGGACTTGTCGGTAAATATGAAAATGCAGCCAGGGACCAGTTCGTGATGAGCAATATTTGGCCAGGGGGTTATCCGCAAGATCGCCATCGTCTCTCTCCTTCCGCGCACTGTCGCCATGCCGTGGCGCTGCCTCGCGCACGCCCGCGTCGGGGCCCTCCTCGCTGCTCTCTCTCTGCCAGGAGCACAAGCAGCACGACGCCCACCTGCTCCCACTGCCTCTCCCCCGTTTTCCCCTCCTTTCCCTCTCACTCTCGTCTCTCTCCGCGGAGATGCACCCGCGCCGCCATGGCCGAGCTCGGCGCCGTCGCCTGAGCTCACCCCGTACAAATCCACGACCACCGGCAGCTCCGCCACGTCGCCAGCAACCTCTCCGCCGGAGGAATCGCCGGGGGAAGCCGTAAATCGCCGACGCCGCTCGATTTCCTCTCCGACCCCGGCCGAGCTCCGCCGCACGACCCCGGCCGTCTCCGTCCACCCCCGCCTCCGACGAGCATACCCACACGCTCAGGGTGAGACCACGAAGCTCCCTCTGCCCTCTGCTGCCTCGCGTGCATCCTGTAACCGTCGATCGCGTAGCTCGCCACCGTAGCTTCGCCCGTGCGTTGCTCCCTTTGTTCTTTTCGGGTATATCTCCAACCGGAGACTCCGGCCCAACTCCGGGGTGACTCCGGCCCGCGTCCAGAGACTGCCGTTTTTGGGCTGAAAAATGCTGGACCGGAGACTCCGGCCCAAGAGCACTTGTGGACCGGAAACTCCGGCCTGGACAGAAAAAAATGCAAAGTTTCTTTTTCTTTTTCCCTCTCGATAGCACATGTCCCCGCTCCCCCTCTCGCGCTAGAGTTATCGAACTCCGAGGATTCCAGCGTATCCATCCCCGTCCTCGAGTCGGGTGCTTAATTTATTTTATCGTTGGAGTTAAAAATAATCGAAGGTAAATAATTTAAAAAGAGGAATTCCTAAAATTAATAACCCTTTATCGGGACCTCAGAAAAAGGTGTTCGATATACCGAAATCTTCAGAAAAATATAAGTAATCCAGAATCATCGTCATCATGCATCATCGATCACAATTACAATAATGTACTCTAGTAATCATAACACCCATTAAGTTTCAATATGGGGTTTCTTCCAATTATGCGATAAATATACGGGGACCCCATTTAACTTGTTGTTCATGTTTAAATCTTCTAGGGTGCATCTAAAAATGTCATTTCATCATCCTTGTATGCATTGCACAATTGCCATGTGTTGATTGTTTTTCCGGTGTTGTTTGTGCATCGGTAGATCAAGGAGGTGAAGTGCCACCCCGTCTTGTGACGATCCGTACTACCAGCCGTATCAACAAGGCAAGCGTAATCCCCCTCTGAGCATATCTTATCCTATTTTCCGCAATTATTTTCTCCACTATAATATTGCATGCGGTTCTAAATGTCTTTTGCCTGGATTAGAGTATCCTACTAGTTGCATTAGAATCCTGTTGCCAATACCTGTTTTACCTTCCTATTACCATAGGTTTGTATTGTTGGCCATGGAATACTTACTATGCTATGCAAGTGCTTAGCCATGCTTCGTGAAATGTCTA
This sequence comes from Poa pratensis, assembly GCA_947311845.1. NCBI lineage: Eukaryota > Viridiplantae > Streptophyta > Magnoliopsida > Poales > Poaceae > Poa > Poa pratensis. Next base: position 49,401,270 of record CAMZMU010000038.1, read on the forward strand.
GTTGTATTAGGGATGGTGAATGCTGGAAACAGGTGTCAACTTGTGACAGTGATGTTGATGGTGGAGAGTTGTGGAGATGGATAATAAAATGCTAAGAAGGTGGGGATGAGAGGCCACATGGAATGTGGTGGGTTGTCTCGTTCTTGCCGCCTAGGTGCGAGTTCTATACCTCTTGAACCAAGACTGAGCGTGCAACCATGCGTGAGGCCTATGCATTCGCAGTGCAGGAACCCTCATAGACTAAATAACTCGAGCGGGGCTAGCCAGGGTCCTCTAGTTCGGGCTTCCATTTGCGCGTGCGTGATGATGGTGGTATGAACTGGGATGAGGATTGTGGTGTTAGGAAAATAAGTGGCCGTGGGGCGGGGTGTTGTGATCCTGGCAGTCCTACCGCCACTGATGATCCTGGAAAGTTCTTAACGAGGGAGAAGTCGACACCGCTCCCACCCAGCCGGCTTTCCAAGGAAGAGAGCTAATGCGCAGGTGATGGGCCGGGCGGTACGCGTGGCAAACATTTGTACACCCCTGCAGGGTTAAATCTTTTCGAAAAGCCGTGTCCGCGGTTATGGACGAACTTGGGAAGTGAAGGTAAGATCATAGAATAACTTTAACGGAATGATTAAAAACTGGGTACTAGAGGTGCCACTCACAAATGCAAGGTGAGCTTCCTCGAGGGTGATTCGGGGAGGTGCCTTTGATGAACAGGTACAGTGGTTGATGTTGAGAAAGGTGATGAGAGAAAAGAGTACTTCTTACCTCTTTTGAAAATACTCTGAATAGTCGATGCCTGGAGTTATGTTTTCATAAATAAAACCAGCTTTATGCAAAACAACCATATAACTTTGAAAGCCTCATCGAGCATATATTAGCTCTTAATCTTGCGAGTTCGTCGAACTCAACGTCGTTTGTTTTGTTTCAGAGGAGGACTTCACCGACCTCGAAGGTGGGTTCTTTGTGGACGTCGACGAGTAGTCTGGGGTTCCCAGGTGGCAGCTTGGGACATCCCGGATCAGCTGGCGCTGTGATGTTTATCTGTAGGCCTCTTAGGCCATAATTTGGTTCTTGTTGTTTAGAACAACTTAATTCGCTTCGCTTGATGTAATGTTGGGTCGGTGACCCTGGTTGTCATTTGCTATCTTTCTCTATTATAAGAGTTGAGCTATTATGGTTTGTGTCGTAGAGTCTGTGATGTGCCAGTTGTTCCACAAGTCTTGATCTTACTATTATGCTTTGATAGTTGTGCCTGTGTTAAGGCATCAATCGGGGTGTTGCGTTGTCTGGAGTGAGGTGTACCCAGCAACGCCTGCCAAAGGTTTTGGCCGGGGATTGGTAAACCCGTAACCTCCGGTTGTATCGCTTAACCGGTGACACACAGCATCACTGTATAGCAGTCGGGTCGGGGCGCTACAGGCACTTACTGGTAAATGTGGGTGCATAGTGGCCGATTTAGAAACTTTTTGAAGTCTCGGTAAATCATAGGAAAGAGTGTCTAATTTCTTGCAGCACACATAAAAATATTTATGTGAGCTACGATATTCTGCTAATGATGAGCTTGGGAAGAGGGATGGTTGGCCCTCTGGCCCTAAACACGTAAATTTATAAAATAAAAAATATTTTAAGATAAAAGTTTGGACCTCGAGTACTTGACCATACAATTAAGGGAAGCACATAAACCATCTATTGAAGGGTTAAAAGTGATCGATAGAATCGGTGACCCGCGGGCTAGAGGTCTTCAAGTTTTCTCTCAAATTTTTTAGAAACACTTGAGATTACCATGTATCCTTTAATGAAAATATAAAACATCTGTTGCCACGATGCAATCATTTTGGAGTATATAAAATTTTGTAAATTAAGCGGTAATTTGAAGGATAAATCATGTAAACTTAACAAGTTATTATTTCAATAATTTATTATTATATATGTTTTACAACGACTGAGTGTGTATTCTAACTAATTATTATTTTTTCCTAGGAAGACCACTATAAATATATCAATATGTGTATCCAAACTAAAATATTTTTGATTATCCCTTCATCATCGAGCTCACCACAATGAAGTCGTAGTACTTTATGGATGGCGTTCACTAACTACGAGGACTACAATTTACATATCATATCCTAGTATTATCTTTTGATAAATGTCGATTATCATTTTCATTCAATAATATTTTTCACAATTTTCGTCTAAATCATAAAATTTAATATCTATGTTATCATAAAACTCTATCCACTTTGTTTCAAAAACAAGTTCCAAAGAAAATTTAATATTGATATTATCATAAACCTATATCTTCTTTGTATTAAATAAAAGTTCCATGGGAAATTTATATGATTGGAACCCTTAGGATTTGTATGCGGGACGTTTTATTTGCAGGCCTGAATCATATAGGAAATTTCCCTAAGGATCTCTTTAAACGACATTTCATAGAACTTTTTCCATCCATTCTATCTAACCTCTAAGAAGGACTCCTTTATTTTTTTATGTGGTCCAATCAAACAAGCCTCACAATCATGTAGGAAGCAACTGGGAACGACATTTTAAGTCTACATTTTCATATGTTGTCTTTTCACAATAATGGGGGATCGATGATACCCTTAAAAATGTGTTTCACATATTTCTCATATTTAGGCTTCTAGATCTTAATTTTGATATCTTTTAAATATCTCAAGAGATGATTTCAATATAAGCATATGATTAAATCATATTTTTTTAAACCCTGGAATCTACTAGACGCCTTCTTTTTTAAACGTCATTATGGAAGGCGACAAGCATACTGGTGGCTCTCCAACCAAGAGCTCAACGGTAGCTTCAACATTGGCAAGCAATGAAAATATCTTCATGTATGAAGGTTTAGGCACTTAACCTAGAGATCTTGAAACATCGAAACACTATGATTTTCAACAACAAATCAAACCACACCATGGTTCTCTTCTTTAATAAGGAGGAAGAGAAAACCCGTCAGACAACGAGTCTTCACTTTTTCCCAAGATGACATTTTATTTTTTTTAATTTCTTTGATGGCTTAGGCCACACCATGTTGAATCCTTCTATATTTATATGAAATGCAAATAGTTTTCCTCTTTAGAATGATCATCCCTAGTCATCTGCATGAATCATTATCAGTCCCCATGTCTTTCATTGTAAACAAAAACTATTAGCAACATTAACATGATCCTTTTGGATTCGTGTATGGACACAAAAGTAGACGATCACTAACAATAATGACATAAAATAAATGCTGAGAGGGACCAACACCCACCACAATTAGAAATTCCAATATGCCAAAGCCATTACCTAATTCGGTGAATACAGTTCACTAGCCTGGTTGCAAAACAAAACAAAACTATAGTTCACTAGGCATGCATGCCACATCTATGGACATGTAGATATTCCCAAACAAGGTTAATTTTGACCGAATGCAAAGAAACTCTTTGTTGATGACTTCACGGAACACCTAAAGCATGATGTCTTGTGCTCTTGAAGCCTGTACCAAGTTATACGAGCTATTTTTTTTTTTTTTGAAATAATAAGACTCCCAAATCTGCGTTCGTGAAGAGTTGAACCTAGATGTGTGGATTGTACAATCACTTCCCTATCCAAATATAACGCTTACCTAAAGCATGTATGTTTTGAATGCAATATAAATACTAGTGCACTTGACACATGACTAATTTTAACAACACGCGTGCATGCATATACTCAAAGTAATGGCTGCCGATCCGTCCACTGCACTTCACAGACTCAATGTCTATATGTTCTCTACCGATTCGGCCTCTGCCAGACTCCATGCATACAACTAGCTAGAAATTAGTCGACTAATACAACTTAATTAATGTCATACAACGAAATACACATGATACAAGATCTATCCCTTAAACACTAGTAACAGTTAATTCAACCAGGGCGCTACGTTTTCATAGGCCTCGTCGTGATCCCCTGATTTTGTTTGTGAAATATATTCACGTCAACACTGAAGAGTCGTGATTTTCCCCTAATTTTGTTCGTGAATTTTATTTTTGTCAACACAGAACAACGATTAGATAATAAATCCAACCATTTAATTTGACGGAAGAACAAATGCAGTATTTTATAGGGCACATAGAAGCATCTCGCAACTGGGATTAGTTACAACAACAACAACAACAACAACAACAACAACAACAACAACAAAGCCTTTTATTCCCAAACAAGTTGGGGTAGGCTAGAGTTGAAACCCATAAGATCTTGAAACCAAGTCATATGGCGCGTCGCTAAGAGGGTTACGCCCCAACGAGGTTCTTTTGGGTTTCATCTCCATAAGAGTGGCTGGGTTTTTTCCGTTGGGTTGCCAAGCCTATCACAACCCTCCTCCTTTATCCGGGCGGGGATTAGTTAGCTAAGGAAAATTAATTATCCCCTTTAATTAAGTGGGCATCTAATACTATGTTTTTTTAGATCAATCCAACTGGACTTGCATTTTTTTGACAGAATGGCCAAAGATTTTCCTTAATTTATTAAATAATAATAAGAAGAAGAACAACAAAGTCTTAAGCCCCACATACCACAAACCAACAACAACAAAAACTTTACTCTCTCGGTATAAGGTAAGACGCAAATGTTTAGCGCCGACAAGGATCCAAGATCCCGCCTCTAACTTGATGCAAGCAAAAATAACTACGGCCGCGGAGCTCTTATTCTTGAAATCCCTAGCATTGCACTTGTTCCAAAGGTCCCAAGAGACGAGCATGACGAGGGTGGCCACTGGACTTGCATTATTATCTTAAAAACTTCAACATGCTTCAAGTAACATTTCAACTAGACGTAAGCTATATAATTCAGAAATTGAACAAGTATAAAAAGGATGTACATGCGGTTGAAATGTGTAGCTTAGCAGGCATAATTGCCTAACCAAGTGCATCCAGGACTTAATTCAATCAACAATTTCAGGTGGTTTGAAGAAATCATGAGGCAATACAACAGGTCGCCTCATCCACGGGACTTCAAGACGTCTGGACGACACAATCTGCAGCATCTTACTTGTGCTCTGCCCCACGTCAATGCCAACAAGGTGGCCTTTTGTGCCATTGGGATTAGGCAGCAGCATGTAGAGGATACCAGCATCCTCCTGCCTCAAGATGGGAAACCTGGGTAAGGTCTTTGGCAACCTATTCTCACTGAAGGCATCAAGCTCCCAGATGCTTTGCATTCTGAAGTTGATGTGCATTGCCCACTCCCTGTGCTCCTCCTTGGGCATCTGTTGTGTGATGTCCAGAGTCCACACCTCCACCATGGTGTCAGCAGTGCTACTGTCTGACTCTGATGGTGTGATGGCAACAAACCAGATGGAGTTCCCGACCAAGCCCATATTCCGGAACACATGCGCCTCGCCCATCATGATGGATTCATGGTATGGGATCCTGTGCTTCCCGGGCAACCTTACATACTTGAAATTCACGTGATCTCCACCTGCTTTGAGCAGTTCAATGTTGCTGCAGTACATGATACCTTGAGTGAGATCGCCCCAGACAGCATTGCCATTACACGAGAAGATCACGTGCACGTCGAAGCGGTCGGCATCGAGACGATCACGGTCCTTCACCACCCACTGATCCATGTCTTTCTGAGAGGAGATGTCACTCAGAGCCGGCAGGGACCAGAGGCAGAGCGCGGGACAATCTGTCGCGTGGTTCGCCAAGACGGCCAGGGAGTAGCCGCCGTCTTGCCGGCGCAGAGGGAGAGGGCAGGTTGTGCCGACGGTTTGACCTTGTGCGGGGATCATCGTGAGGGACGTGTCGCCGGAGTCGAAGACGAGATAGTACGCCCGGTAACAGCCGGTAACGTGGCGGGCGGTGAATGCGAGCCTGATGACCATGACATCCCCTTCAATGGCGCAGACGCGACACGCGATGTTGGTATGCCTTCCCCAGATGTCCGCCGTGTCGTCGTCGATCATCATCCCGACGTGGAAGAACACATCGTCGCTCGCGCGGATAGACATGGCGGGGTAGTGCTTCGGGTCGTCGTCGTCGCCGCGGAGCACACAGAGCTCGATGCCGTCCAAGATGTACTTGTCAGCCAGCCCGCAGCCGATGGCACTCCTCTTGCAGCACTCCACGACCTCCCAGTCAAGCCATCGACGCTCGTGGAGGTCGCCGTAGTGGCAAAGCATATCGTCCATCACCATGAACGACCGGGAAGGCGCCTCATCCATGGACATGGCCGCTAGATCCACGTATACTAGCTCGCTAGGGCAGATCGATCAGATTTTGGATGATGGAGGCTAGATCCGATATCTGCGCTGGAGCACAAAATACAATCCGATATCAACTCTTGTGCCCAAATATATTTTCCTCGATTGGTCGCCTGCTCCAGACAAATTACAGTTCGTTTTCAACTCTTTGTCCCCAAATATATTTTCTCATGTCCTTTTCTAGTAGTATTATCGAAAGACAACATACCATATGTGTAAGCAATGCGTTCATAATGGGTTTTGGTTGCACGAGGTTTTTGCACAATCGGTAAACAAAAAAGAGTCATTACTCATGATCAAAACCCACGGGACTGTAAAATCTCTGGCCATACTTAGTCCGCTCCTACGACCTGCAACTGCAAGTGCCCCCACTGTCGATCACGGCGGGTTTCACTAGATTTCACGTCGCCGGACACCGATTGAGCTTCGAACTAGCTCAGGGAGATAATACCGGCCGGGGTGGGGTCTCCTGTTTGTTTGGTCGCGGGATACGAGCCACCCGATGGTGTCACCACAATCACTACAGACCACCACGTTCTTCCACGTGTAACAAAAAAATATAGCCATGGAATCAACGACCACAAGCGTTTTAATCACACGGGCCCATGCACCATGACATGTACACTGGCCTACGTGGAGATCGACCGCTTGCTCGCTTCACACCACGATTAGGGTGCGCCCAATCCCATCGAACCATGTCACACTACGCATCATGTAGTACTAATTAATCTTCCCAAACTATCCTTGTTATGCTCCTCACTTGTTGCGATGCTGTCTATGCATGGACTCTCATCGGCGGCACGAGCAGTCTTTGATTGGTGACTCTGGAAATGAAGCGCAAACTATTTGCTTGTTCAACGATTTTCTCTTTCTCCAGGGGATGCATTACGAGCCTTCTTGTTTACGTGTTAATTTACGGGGCGCCTCGACGTATATATATATCCCTCAATCATCGTCGAACATTATATCCTTCAACTTAAACTAAAACTATTAGTAACAACAACGTGAAACATCAGGATACACACACACACAAGCAAGCGTTAAACTACCCATAATGACATGAAAACGTTGGAGAGAGACGACGGCCTCCGAACACAATTTAATCCTTCTATATATTTATACGAAATATAAATATTTTTCCTATTTAGAAAATAATCATCCCTAGTTACATTCGTGAGTCATTAGCGGTCACCATGTCCTTCAGTGTAAACAAAAACTATTTGCAACACTAACATGATCCTTTTGGATTCCTATATATAGACACAAGTGGACATTAACTACTCGAGTAGTGACATAAAAACAAGTGTTAAGAGAGCCCGCCACCCACAAAAATACAATACCACAACTAAGATGATATCCACCAACTATCCACACCCATCATTTCATCAAGATTCGTGCAACAAATTTTTAACGAATCATCAAATGTCAATGCATTATCAATAACTGATGGATTTATGTAATTTAAATTTTCGATTCATGTACTAGCATGAATTTTCAGTGCACGCATTGACAAAAAAAAACCACGCATTAACATATTTTTTAGTTTTTTCAACACATAAAATAGTAGGAATAATATGGTTCGTTGGATGCAAAATCAATGGTCATGATAAGCGGTGGATATCCTCTTAGTTGTGGGAAAACAACGTTGCGCCACCTACCACCGTTAGAGATTCCAATATGCCACATCCATTACCTAATTCGATGAATGTAGTTCACATGCCTCGTTTCAAAAGAAAACAAAAATACAGTTCGGTAGCCATGCTTGCCACATATATGGACATGTAGATGTTCCCAAATTATCCTTGACTCCTCTTGTTAACTTCTTTGCCTCACATTGCCAATGTTCGTCGTGGGGTCAATAAGAAGTGGTGGTAGATTATTGGCCCACACAAAGTGCCGTTGGCACGTTTGACTCGAACTCGTGGCCTCGTACTCGGGGCATTATGGTGTTGTGTCTAAACCAATACGGACATGAGCACTGTTGCGCAAATGCAGTGTTTAACGTCTAATTAATACATTATGAAAAAAAAGCACAGAGATTAAAATTCAAAATTTGCAATTAGAATTTGTCCGGTAGCTACTTGAGATATCTCGATAACCGTGGTAACCGGAAATCCTAATCCCCTTGGTTAAATTTATCATTTCGGTAACCAAAAAGTTGGTCGATCGTTGCTGCGTGCTAGGCCGCTCGAGCAAGGGAGCGAAGCGTGTCACTGTTGTGTGGTGAGTTTTTGGCGGTTAGGAGTAGGAGAGGAGGCAATTTACATATAATCATGCAGCCGCAAATATGTGGAGATATTAGGACCTGGATGTTTGGAACTGGACCACACAAGGAAGGAAGCACATGAACCATCCGTGATCTATAGGACATACGGGTCACCTTCTGGTCTTCCTCGTTTTCTCTCGAGCTTTCCAGAATCATTTTGAGACCAGTTCCACGCAATCAGAAAAAGAAAAAAAAAATCGGCCGGACGCTATCATATGGATTTAGAAATAACAAATGTTTAACTAGCTAGCGCATAGTGCAACAACAAAATATTCAGAACAAAATGCACTCTAGCGTACTAGTATTGCCACAATTGTGTGATTATATCCCCACCAAATGCTTAACGGCCATAATGATGGACTAATTACAAAGGACATGACAACGGATGGTGTGCGTTCGCTGGTTCTGGCTGGCTCAAATAGCTGCCACCGGGGATTCATCACTGGCCGACGTGGAGCTAACCACCGGTCGTTGGACGCTGCTGGCGGCGAGGTAGGCGGCGCAGACCGGCCGCGCCGGCGTCCCAAGGGCTGCATCAACCGCGGCGTCGCTCCACCGGTCCCTCATTGCCCTGTTCAGCCGCGCCACGAACCCGGCGCGATGCCGCTCCAGGTGCTTCAGAAACCCCGGCGAGATGCACTGCGTGTTCAACGCGTGGTCAGACTCCGCCGGCGACGACGCCTCGACGTCATCCGCGTTCGAGACGGCGGTGGCGAGGTATTCCACCATGGACTCCGTGACGCGCGCTGGCACGGCGCCGCGGCCGTCCCACAGCCACATGTGCGCGACGGCCCGGCGCACCGCAGCGGCCACGGCGTCCGCGGCCCCAGAGCCGGATGACAGGAGTCGGGGACTCAGCGAAATGACGTACTCTCCGGCGGCGTTGGCGTCGACGGTCGCGTCATCGGCGGTGAGGTTTCCGCCGGCCATCCGCACGGTGACGCGCGTGACCCGGCGGCGCGGGAACGACGGGTCCGGGAAGAGCGCTTCCTCGACGGCGCGGCTGGCGCGGTGCAGGACGCGCTCGGCGCGGCCGTTGGAGACGAAGAGGAGGTCGAAGCGGCGGGCGGCGAGCGTGCCACGCGGCGCCGAGTTGACGACGTTGATGCGGAAGCCCTTGGAAGCCTCGTGATGCGCGAACAGCGAGACGGAGGCGACGAGGATGACGGCGAGGTAGCGGGCGGCGATGCTGCGTGCCGAAGGGGAGTGAGACACGTCGACGGCGGCCATGTCCTCGACGATGATGCTAGAGGAGCACGCGGCGGTGGACACGGGCAGGAGGAGCGGGGCTTCCATCGCTGGCCGGCCGGTGACAGGTCAGGTGGAGCTAGATAAGCTTGCGTTGGCGAAGCTTACTTGTAAGCAATCAAGAGAGCTCTGGGATTATTGGCCTGTGACAATAATGCAAAGCTTTCGCGCGCTATTTAAAGCCAATTTCTAAACGTCTAAACGGAAGGGGTTAAATGATTTGACGTGACTGCAGGTTCTGCGTCAGGTACATGTCGCCTCTGACTGACAGGCTTCTCTTCGGCCGATCGATGTCACAAATTCAGAAGGAAATCAGTTTGCGTCAATTTCCCCGATTCTGCCAAAAAAATGTTGGTCACCCCATATCATGGGCCTCTAGCTTAAATTGTGTTAGCTAGAGATGACAAGTCTTTCGTTGAGCCGAGTATCCGGGAGGGACCTCTGCACGGCATCGCCACCGCAGAAACTAGCGGCCATTCCGTCGTGCACGAGCTCAGCCACAAGTCTGTCGTGTCCAGTGACGGTGACCACCATCTCCATGGTCCTCGGCCAGCGTCTCGGTAGAATGCTTGGCTCATGATCGTAGTACGCCCTCCAACAAAGCATCCATGCATTATGATTGCCACAAAATGTTTCTTCAACCATGCTCAAACAAAGCTTGTACTCCGTAATACTATATATTATCCAGTTAGCATGATTCGATTGGCATCAATTTCGTATTATCTGGCACCCACCCTGTACTCGATCGTGAGTTCATGGACCATTTCTCCTATCTGGCCGTTCCGCAACCTGCAGCCATGTGTGCTTGTCCGAAACCAATGTTTGGTTAGTCGCACGTCTTTTTTTTTCTCTCGGTCGAACATGGCCCCATGGAGCCAACATGATACGAGTTTTGATCAATGTATGCACTACGTTTGGTCCCCATGATTTTCGATACAGACCCGGTATATGTTGCTTCAGATAATAAGCACTAATGTTTGGCTGATTGTGCGTTCAGTGTATTCTCACCCCTTATTTACATAGTGAACTTATCTCACATCACTTCTGACGTTGGTGGCGAGAAGGGCGACAATGTGGCGTGGCGCAGTGCGGCAGCAAAATCCTGGCGGAGGTTAAAAACACATGTACACCAAACACAGCCTAATAGTTTTTGCTGCGACGATGAAGTTAACCGCTTTGAGCGACGATGGCTGAGCGGAAACGAAGGAAAGGTTAAAGGACACCCATGCACGGTACACCAAGTACACTCTAGTAGTTGTTGCTTTGACCGCGGAGTTCATGACGGCGGCTAAGTGGAGACGACAGAGAGGTTGCATAATACACGTACACCAAACTCATATCTGACGCCGAAACGAAAAAAAGATTATAACACAGAAATTGTGCGAAAGGGCGACATGAACGACTTGGCAAAGGAAATTTTTTGAAACGTTGACAACGTGCGATGGATTTGACATAATTCGTTTAACAAAGCTCCAAACATTGGTCCAAATTGAGCAGCTACAATTAACGAAACTCAGAAGCGATTGCCGGAGTGGAAGCAAATCGTCCATCCGCATCTTTTTCATGTATATTTTATCACGAACCGAATCATGATTGTGTAGATTAGAGAGTATAAGGTGAACGAGATTAAGAAAGTTGAGCAGAAATAAGACACCTACCTAGCAGTTGTGATATGGAAGGTGTGTTTTCTTCCCTTGTAAGCTAGAGTCCGACCCTGAAGACACGATCAACTCGAACCCTTCCTCTAGAGCCACACTCAGAGCTGCTTTCATGACCGCGTTGGGCAAACTTCCCATGGCACTCCGCCCACCGAACACAACCAATTTACACCACTACCCCAAACAGGGAAATTCCTGACGGCCATGAACCGTCGGGAATAGCTACAAACCCGTCAGGATTCTGTATGCCCGTCACGAATGGGCCGTCAGGAACAACCTGTCAGGAAAGATGTTGATTCCTGACGGAAGGCCGTCATGAGAATTGTTCCTGACGGCGTTTCCTGACGGACCATGCGAGTCATGGAAGAGGGTAAAGCCGACGGTTGTGCCGTCAGGAAATACCGTCAGGAATCTGGGCCGTCAGGAACAAGCTGCAAACCTGACGGTACAGAACGTTCTGTAGAGCTTTCATCATGGCCGTCGGGAGCACATGATGTCCGTCAGGAATGTTTGTTGAGGAATTTAGGTATTTCAAAATACAGTAGCAAATTCATTTAAAATTATATGAAATTGACAACAATATTTTTTTAGCAAGAGAACACTTCTGATTCAGAAACCACATTCAATATATAAAATTCTTTAGTAAAAACATCACAAATAATCCATAGCAATCAATATTTTGGCCATAGCAATCAATATTTTGGCAACAGAAGTAGTACATTCACTAGCAACCCTCAGGTTCACAAGTATTGACAAAAGAAAGGCAAACTACAACATGCCAGCTACATATATAAGCAATTCTTATGCTTATTCTTCTCCAATGATGGGTGAATGATGCAGAGAGAGGCGAAGCTAGACTGGACATGGAGAGATTGAGATATTGAGAGAAGTTGCGGACAAAGAATATCAGGAGAGATTACCTGGGAATCGTACAGATCGACGTGGATTCGTAGAGTATGCGGCCGCACGAGCTTCACCGTAGATCGAGGGCGCCGGCATCCGTCCCCGGAAGGTTGGAGAGGAGGCGGCAGGGTAGATGTGAGAACGGGGAGCAGATCCGGAGGAGAAGAGGATGCGGCGGAGTGCGCCGGACTAGGGCTGGGCATCGGGGCGGCTAGCCGGACGAGAGCTTGGCGGTGCCGCAGTTCGCCATGGTGAGCAGAGGCGTCGCAGTTCGTGTGGGAGAGCGATAAGTTGGGGGAAAACACACGGCGACGACTGGTTTATTGACCAAACTGTCGATTCTTTTCTGACGTTGGGCCTGGTCCACGTCGGGAAAGCCCAATATTTCGCGCCGACGCCCCAAAAATTCCCAATGTTCGCGCGCAGACGGCCCGTGCAGGAACCAAAAAAAACGTTCGTGACGGCCAGCAAACTTTCGTTACGGCCCGAGTGAACAATCGTGACGGTTGGAACGGTCCGACGCGAAAGAATTAGTCGCTCCTGACGGCAGATGGAATTCGTGACGGTTATTCGGGAAGCCGTCACGAAAACTGGTTCACTTTCCTGACGTGACGGCATCCACGTCAGAAACATGAATCTGTCCCGACTGAAGCCTCGGGACCGTCAGAAACGTGTCAGGCCGTCAGGAATTTTACCGTTTGGGGTAGTGCACCCAACAGGGCTAGACGTAGGTGTTGCGACCTACCAAACATGTCGTCGGTGACTTCATGTAGCTAGGTCATGGAGCAGCTTATCCCTCCTCATATGCCTCCGTTCTAGATTCAATGTACAAGGTTGCCTCAAATTTCAAACTACAAAATTAAGGCTAGTCTAATATTTAACTTTTTCAGGTAAATCATAGATGTTTCGTTGTGCATTCTGATAAAGTTCCATTCCATCTAGATCATTTTATTGCGACTAAATAACTATTTTATGTTTTTCTGTCCAATTTGAGCTCTCAGATTTAATTGTTTTGCTCAGTTTTCCTACCAGTACGCCCCCGCTCGAGGCACTATGCCTGGAAAACAGGCTAGGAGTCTAGGACCCATAACGCCTAAACCTCGGTTTTTAACGCCGTTCAACTAGAACGCCACCTTGTAGGGCATTATGCAAATAGATCATATCTAAAAATTATATTACAGATAGTTCTCTTGTGTTGAATCTTTATCTAAGGTCGATTTTGTGCTTTTCACACATAACACACTGCAATATTAATTTTGGGAGAATTTCTCAAGGCTTACAAGTTTTTTGTGACTCTTACAACATACATAAGATGATGAGTGACATAGCTCTGTATTGTTCATTTTACAAACAAAAGGTTACTCATCTGTTTGCACGCTCAAACTAAAAGCAGTTCTTCTACCATCATCATCTATTTGGAAATTCTACATCAATAAAAACGAGATATGTTTACCTATGAATTACATTGATAAACCAAGACAAAGATATACACTTTTTGTAGTAACAATCTTGACTATACACCCTCACGATGACGCTCACCAACTGCAATGGGTACTCACCTTGGATAACATAGTCAACTATTATACATTTACAAATGTCAATTATTCATTTAATTCAAATAGTATTTTTCACGAAAAAAAATTAAGTCATAAACTTTAATATCGATGTTATCATAAAAATCTATCTTCTTTAGTTCACCAGAGTTCCACATGGAACTTGGAGGGCTCGAATAATTAGGATTTCTCATATGTGGATTGTTTGATTTGTAAGATTGAATAATAGAGAAAGTTTTCTCAAGTTTTCCTTTGCTCCATATTTCATAGAAAATTATCCATTTATTCTATCCTTTTGGAAAGACTCCTTTATTTTTCTTATGGTCTAGTGAAACAAGCTTAACAATCATGTAGGAATCAACCAGGCACGACATTCGATATTGTAACCCTACATTTTCATATGTCCAACTTTTACAATAATGTGGATCACTGGTGTACTTATATGTTGATTTCGTATCTTGAGTGTTATAGATTTTAAATTATATAGGTGAAAAAAATTAGTATCTCTTAAATATCTTAAGGTATATTTCAAATATAAGCATGTAGTTTAGTTACAGTAGTTCCACCCTTGTAGTACTAGACATCTCCTTTTGTTAATTTCATTATGGATGATGAAAAGAATTTGGGTGGCTCTCAAACCACGAATCTAGGATCTGGTCGATCCATGGTGCTCCAATATTGGCAATCAATCACATATTCTTCAAAAAGTATGAGGATGACCTGAACCTTAGGATTTTTAAACAACAAATCAAACCACCCCATGGTTCTCTTCAAAAATAAGGAGGAAGGAAGGGCCGGAAATTTGAGATCAAATCCAAACTATGGGAAGGAAGGACAATGGGTGGCTTGTCGTCAACGTTGACTGGGGAGGAGAAGCTCGCAGAGGTGGATACGAGGAGGAGGAGTGGGTTTTCCGTTTTTATCATTGGCATGTGGAAATAATGCACACTATTATGTCAACAAGTGTTAGCTAGCCATCTTGAAACTTGTAGGAAAGACTCAAGAGAGCTTGAAACTATTGGCATGTGGAAATACTTTGTACTTTGCACAGTATTTATAGGAAATTTGAACGTCCTAATGGAGAGGTCTAATGATTTACGTGATGTGTTTGTGTTGGGTTTGACAGGTTTGTGTTGGGTTTGATTCACGGCCTAACATATTTTTATGTGTGCATCTAGCGGCCGATCGATATCAAAATCGGTGTGTGTCAATCTTCCCATTTTAGTGGCAAAAATATGTCCTCATAGTACATGTAACCGAGCTAAACTAAATGGATCTTTGATCCACGGGATTCCAGAAACAATAGAGTAGGATAAGAACAACATTACAATGCATTGCCCATTCAATCCTGTAAGATTTTGTATGCCCCAAATTTTATTTTATTTCGTCACTCGAAAACATTCTTACCAAGGGTCTCTTTGGTTCAAACAAAAGTGGAGGAATACCATAGGAATAGAAATCGTTGCTATGGTATCACTATTTACCTCAATATCAAAGAAAAACACGTGAATTTTACGGTTTATTTGTGTCTCCTTTTCAAGTTCCTAAGCACGAAGGACGAGACCGAGGTCTTTAGGGCATGTTTTGTTCGCAGGAATGTGAAAACGTGGGAAGAAGAAAATGCAGGATTAAGATAGGATGGATACTTGGGTCCTAAATGAATCTAAAACGCGGGAATATGTAATAGAAACTCTTTCATTGCACCACAAGAAAAACGCAGGCATTTGTGTAAACAAATAGGTGCACCACATGGTTGGCATAGAAAGAAAGTAAAATTTCCATGAGGTTGAACATAAGAGATTTTCCTCTATGGAATTGCATTCATAGTAGCACATATGAAAAATTCCAATGGTTTACAATCCTACAGACCAAACAAACTATATAGGAAAATTTTCTATGAAATAGAATACTCTAAATTACTTTGTACCAAATAGGCCCTTACTATCACAACAACATCCTAATTGGACCTTTCCATGTGGTTTGACTTGCAAAATTGTTGTGTTTTTTTATCCTCTGTTTCGTACATGCATTTACATCATGTTCATGTGTTTTTCATATTAGTGCGCTTTTAGAGTTCTACGGACAACATAGGCCTCAAAACGTTTGAGTGGATGATAGATTTCTTATGAAATGTAGTGAAAATGATTCCTTAAGAAAATATATTATGTGGGACATCAATCGTAGAAGTCAAACAATAACAAGAGATAAATTCCTGTGAAAGACTTCTAAATAAAAGAGGCCTCACATTGCACTAAATCAACAAAGTTTCATGTTACGCCAGTTTGTAAATTTGCTCCGTCCAGTCAGTTGCGGCCTTACAAGGAGAAATTGGGCCTACTTGTCACTTTTGGTACCGAACCGCCTAAACTGGGAATGCAGTTATTTGGTAGTAGAAGCCCAGCCACTTGTGATCTGACCAGCGATCACTAACCACAACAAAAAGTTTCGCAGATGCACATACATCAATTAATCATCCTCAACCAGTTGAAGGATTCAGCTACTATATGTACAACTAGCATGACTGCAAGGTTCATGTTTCCTAATTTCTGGCACCGAACGTAATTTCTGTATACCACAAACAGAATTTGAAGAATACTCTCTCCGTTCCAATTTAATTGACTTGCTATCAACCAAATGTGGATTTATCTAGACATGTTAATGTATAGGTGGATAACAAGTTAATTAAATTGGAACGGAGGGAGTACTTCCCAAGTGTCGGTGCCAGTCCCACCACCCGATGCCAGCACGCATCCTTCGGTCCAGGATCCTAGCCTAGCATCAACTTCCAATGTGTAGTGTAGCTGAAATAATTCGGAGGAGACAGACACCGTTACAGGGTTCAAAAACTGTGTATGTTGCGTTGCATTACTATCTTCTTGTACAAGAGGAAGACGCTTTCCTTGTATAAGTGTCTAGGACATGTTCCAAAACAAGTGCAAGGCCAGAGAGGATTCAAAGTTCTTACACGGCTCACAGCTCTTATACAACTCTAACTGTGTACAGGGTTTTCAGACAAAAAAGAATCAAATGTTGCATCTCTAAATCCACCTTCCGGCAATTTGATCCGCAATGTATCAGTAGCTTCTTCGCCGGGTGCATTCTTTACCTTCTTCGTGGGATGCAAATGAAACTGACTATTGCAACCTTCCACCCTGGTATCATGTACTCGGTAAATCTACATCCATGGAAATGGAACTATTCACCTGAAATTACATGGACAAATAGGTTAAGGTTGGTCAGAGATACTCAAGAGATGATTTGCGAAAACTGTCTTGAGTACAGTAGGGTTCCCAAGGTTTACCTATACAACGGGAATTTTCAGAAGAATAAGTGAGCAGCAGTACAGACATACAGAGATGACAATCCCTGCTACAAAATTCTGGTACAGGCGATTGTTGTCTCTGCTGGGAATGAAAGCTGCTCTTAGCACGTTCGTGAGCTCGAATATTCGGTATGATAGCTGCAGCATTAAGGATGGAATTAGTATATTCGCGATTCTGTTTTTCTGGAGTGAACCTGAGATTGATAAACTTACGAAAAGATAAATTGTTGTGGTGAGCATGAAGTTAAGCATCGGGTAGTCTGGTATGAAAGACAGCAGCCATTTTGGCTGCCCATTTGGCACGCTAGACCTGTACAAGAGAAGAACCAGCACTGAAAAAGGATCCCACAAGCCGTTTGGGGAAAATGATAACAAATCATACACACGGTCAAAAGAAATGAATCTGCATTTTTTGTACGCAGTCCTATCATAAAATCTTCAGTCCCCGCTACTTTCATGAATTCTAATCTCTTCGAAGGTACAATCAGATAGTTCTAGTGTGTGGGCGTTGATTACATGGTTGCTCCCAACAGTGGAAGAGTAACACTTGGCAAAACAAGAAACTAAGCAGCTGAATAGCTGCCATTTTGTCTAGTATTTGACTATTTGGTAGAACTATGAAACTATCCCATCCAGACCAACAGAATATCATTTAATGGTTTCCTTGCCAGGAATAACTGGACTTCTACTGAGTATACAAATGGATATACAGAGTAATTCTGCTAGATATAAAAGGCAAGGTCTCACAGACAGACCTGAATGACCCCTTTATTTTTGTTCCTGAGTCTTGATCTTATATTTTTAACATGTTGTAAGATCACTCAAGTACTGAACTAAGAATACATTCAGAAATTAAAAAAACAATTAACATATGTTGAAACAACTCGGTCCCATACCTGAGCCATATGTGAATCTGTGAAATGTAAGTCTCCAGTGTAACCTTGCCAAGCCAACTATCAAACAAACAGATCGGAGTATTAGCAATGGAGAACACAAGGGAATAGGAAGGCAAGTGCCTGAACAGTCGACGTGAGGTGCTGCAAATTTTGATGCTTACCCAAAAAGAGCCAAAGAGGCACCCCTCAACTGTTGGGTGCAATTGCGTAGACAAATATATACACTGAGGATAAAGAACTGTGTTAAATGCATGAACCATAATTCCGTATCATGACATACTGGTTATGTTATAATCTTTATTATACATACGTGATAGGAATCCATGACGTGTAGGGATGGTACTTGTTGTACGTAATTTTGTCCAGCTTGTAGATATATTCGTACCATAGATAACCAGCCTAAATAAACAGACGTCTTGTTAGTGCATCATTTCGAGTTAACACAGCGCTGCTAACTACTCCCTCTGTTTCAAAATATAAGTCGCACCACCTACTTTCCACACACATGTATCTAGACATGTTTTAGTGCAAGGTTCACATTAATCTTGCACTAAAATATGTCTAGATACATGTGTGTGGAAAGTAGATGGAAATACTTATATTTTGAAACGGAGGGAGTAGTTGGTAAAACAACCAAGCTAGCTGATATAGATAGAGAGACAGTGCACTTTTATGAGATGGTCATGTGACTTACCATGACCGAAACAGTAACAATGGTACCCTTGATCGACAACCTAACCTTAGTCTCTGATTCTTCCAGCTTCTCCATCCATTTTTCCACCTGTTTAGTATTGATTATTGAAGTTTCTATGCTAGATTAATTTCCGATAAACAAAAGAAACAAATATACATAACATAGTAACAACTCATCGTCACTCTTTGCATCAGGAGAGACTCTAGAGTTAAGAGACCATAGGGAAACTGCATGAAAAGAACTGAAAATATCTCCTACTCATGCATGCATAATTAAAGCAGGGAAATACATATCCATATGTGAAAAACTTACATTAGGGTGGAAGTAAGCATAAATCATTCCAATAATCCATATGTACCGATCAAGCCCAGATCGGAAATGCCACTCGTGCAATAAGGGCAAGTGTGACTTCGAAGGCTCTGGATCTTTATAGCCTACATTGAACAGAAAAGACAAAGATATTACAGTCCTGATCCATGACTCAGAAGAATAACTGTACACAAAGCTACATGGATAACTCACCAAGCAGAAATGTAAAGGGGGCCCACAAAATTTCGAAGACCCCAGGGACTTCCCAAATCAAAATGACACTCAAGAAGCAACAAGCAATCTTAATAGCCATAACTGATGGCACCTCATTATACTTGTTAAACAGACCAAGTGATCCGTACACCATAAGCGTAAATAGGGTGTGCATTGGGCAGATATAGTACAGCATAAAGTCATTGTCAAGGACAATGCAGCAGAAGGCCACAAAGAAATTTAGCCTCCACATCATCTGCATTAGAAGGCACTCTTTGGTCATTTAGCTTTTCAAAAATCAAGGAGAATTGAAATTATCATAAGCAGGAGAGATAAAGGTTGAGGTAGACTTGGCACCTGAGCAAATCTTGCAATGCTAAAATCTTTCTTGATATAATAGTACGAGAAATTCCCAAATCCGGTCATCCAAACATAGCAAGCAATGAAAACACGAATTGCATTGTATATTTCTGATGCACCGAAATAGTGGTACATCAGAAATAAGACCTGGAAAGGCAGATTAAATAATTAGAGATTCAGAACATACTTACAGCCAGAATACAACAAATGTAAAACCTGCATAGGATAACAACAACAGAGAAGGTACTGAAATAATTGTATATCTTGGTGGTGTAAATTTGCCGTAACATACATGAGAAAAAAAAACTATTGTGAAAGCAGTTTGCATACGGAGTAGCAGATTGTAACTCATGGATGATGACTCAAACACTTTCTTTGAATTTAATGCATAGTAATATCCATTAGCTTGGTCTTTCGTCTACTCTTGCAATCTAAGAGAAGAAGACTAGGAAGTAGCAAAAGCACAAAAATGAACGCACTATGTAGTATGTACATAAAGCATGGAAGAAATTTCACCAAATGAACATCAAAGACATGCTTTTGTGTATCATCTGGCAAACTGAAAGGATCAATGGCAACTCCAAGAAGTGCATTAAGAAATTTATCACCCAGAGTATCTCAATGTCTTCAATCATAGATATGACTAAAATAGCATTTACCAGAAGAACTAAAGCGGTGAAGTCACATCACTCACCTGCATCCACCCTTTCCATTCCTCAGTTTGGTGGCGATTAAGATAGAGTATGGACTTCCCAGAAAATGCTGATTTCTCCTGGTGCTTCTTAAGTGACGTAAGTGCCGATGCTATGACGAGAAGAATGTACAGAAACAGAAACAGATCGCGGTTGTAGTTCTGTCAACAAAAATAGGACAAAGATTATCATACAAGCACCATACATATGACGAGTATATATGGTTCTGTTTGGTGTAATTCAGGTATATCCTTAAGTCGTTGCTTATTACATCAACACAAACAGTTAGCTGACAGACCAAGCTTACAAACGTCGCAAGTATAAGCTTAAGCTTGTCAGATATGCCTACAAATATGTCGCCTGCTTCATGTTGGCTCACTGACTCTAGCTTAATTTGGAGAAAAATCGAAATTCAAGCTAAGGCAGAAAAATCATTATAGCTTGCAGGTATTAATTGCTGAAAGAATAGCGAGGAAACGAGTCATGGTAGATCGTAAAACCAGAAGTAACAAGGATGATCCCCAGAGATACGAAACATTTTGGTATTACTATTTTAACTTAAACAATCGGTACCTGCTACAGTTTCATCTACCGTACGATACAACATTCAAAATGACTACAGTAAGAAAAAAGAGCAACGTAGTTACCTTCTTGCTTTCTGCAAATATGTTTGTCCGGTCACAAATGTAATAATAAACTAGAACAACACCAACTTCAGCCCTGCAAGATGGTTAGTGGGTGCACGAGTGTCAGTAGACAATCTCTTACGGGAAAAAATAGTGGAAGAAATAAATCCTGCAGGGTCTTACATGGCTCTCAATACAGCACGGTGTTCAAGCAGAAAAGACTCATCCATTGTTATAAACCTGCAAACCACAACGGCGGCATATGACATAAGTAATCATCATCAACATGTGTTTAATTTATAATCCTAAAATATGCATGTATTGTTTATTCGGATTTACCGTATTAAATTTGCTTTTGTAGACACATTCCGGAACTTTGCCGATGGTGATTTCAACTGGCCTCCTTCAATTAATATAGCCTTCTCGTCTTCCTTTGAAGTTTCATTCTCCAAAGTAGCATCTGAGTGACTGCAGATGGAAAAAAAAGATGGATGAATAGGACAGTAGTGTTAACTTCTTAACAAAGCAACTTCTGCGATCTGCCAGTTATAAACATGGAAACTCCGGTAACAGGGTAGGATTATTTGAAGCAACAGTGTAGAGCTGGCAGTGAATATATATACTTCATGACAGTTACTCGGATCTAAGTTCAAGAGGTAAGTGAAACTAGAGATTTCTGCTAAGAGATCTTACACTTTCCCATGCAACGAAGATTTCCGATATTCCAGGATCTCCGAATATATCCATGCAATGAGGACCGGAAAAAGACCAAGCAAAAATGACACCTGCAAGAAAGAAGAACATTGTGTTACATAAGTCCATTCCAGCATACGAAAATGTGCTCGGTGAGCAACGAGCTCATACAAATCAAAGCATGATAAAACTTGGTACAGCCAACTCTGTGCTTCACACTCGCAGTCAGACTCCACAGAATTTGGTGTTTTCTTCAGAGAGATTAGTTACTGTATCAAAGCAATGGTATGATCGTGTGGTGGAATGTTTTCTCTGATGGTTTTCACCAGCGAAGATCAGGGAAGCTTCTTTCATACCATTTTAATATCCCAGATCAGGTGCGCAACTCTGCATTTTTCTTAACACATTTTGTCGATTTTCTTCAACGGTTCATGCATAATCAAGGGAAAACACTAACCAGAACAATTAACAGAGACCGTAGACACAGTATCAAATGTTAGGAAACAATCACCTTGATCCCACTCAAAACCTTTACTGCACCAACAGAACACACTTGTGGCTCGATCTCACATGTCATGTGATACTAAATTACCAGAGAGTTACACCTCCGGGCAGGGAATAGGGAGGGCACCAAACCACCAAACTGGGTAGGTAAGGGCTCATGTGACTCACAGGAACAAGACACCTTCGCAGGCACTGAATTCAATTCATCCTGGCACCCTGGAGCTACCTTAAACCATGGCAATAAACTCGTGACCGAGTTTGCTCAGCAGCCAGCATGCGGCACTCTGCTCTAGTTCAGCCAACCCCGCCACATTTTGCTGGCCAAAATTTTCCCTGCACAGCAGGAATTCAACCTGTTCTTGGAATCTTAGTTGGTGCTTACGGACCCAGCAGCTCCCATACTAATACCAAGCCAGCGAAAAATCAAACAACGAAACAGCTCAACTCCTAGACGATATCACCAAAGGCGCGAAACAAAAAAAGAGACAGAGGGGCTAATTAAGGCAGGAGAATCATCGCATAAGCCCATGCCAGTATTCTAAAACGAGCTTGAGAGCAATTAGCTCACACAAACCAAAGCAGAAACTAGGATACATCAATTAGCTCATACAGTGGATTTAGCATGCTTTCTCTGATGGTTTTCACAATCACCAGAGTGTGCATCAGAAAACCTTTCCTTTACTCAATTTTAATATCACAGATCAAGTTCTCAACCATACATTGTTACTGCAAAAATCTATTCATTCTTCTTTGTCATACATGGGCAAGCAGAACACTAACCGGGATGATTAGCAGAGATCAGACACATTATCAAGTTTTAGGAAACAATCACCTTGATCCCACTCAAACCATTACTGCCCCCAAAAGAACATTGCTGCCTAGATCTCAAGTGGCACGTGAAACTAAATTACACCTCCGAGCAGGGAAGGGCGGGAGAGGGGACAGAAGGCCACCAAACTCGTTAGGTGAGGGCACGAGCGTCATGTGACAGGGACAACACAGCTTCGTCGTGGGCGCCGAATTCAATATCTGCCGGGAACCCTGGAGGGAGCTACCTTAAACAACAGTGCATTAAACTCTTGACCGAGCTTGCTCTGCAGTCAGCACAAGGTGCTCGGCTGCAGATCAGAAACTAGAGGCAGATTTTGCTGGCCAAAATTTGCTCGGCGTGCGCAGGAATTCAGCAAAACCTGTTATCGGCTGGTGGTTACGCAGGCAGCAGCCCCGGGAGACGACGTCAAGCCAGCAAAAACCAAGCAACGAAACCAGCTAAGCTCCTACGTATATTGTTACTAGACGGGAATTCGACAAGCAGAGGAGGTAATTGAGGTGCGGGAGTCACCTGGCCGGGCGTGACGGGGCCGAAGACCTCCATCCCGCGGTAGCGCGAGATCCCGATCCCAGAACCAGCACGGACGGGTCAGATCCGGGGCAGCCTCCGTCCCAAGTCAGCAGGCCATGGCGCGCGGTGGAGCGCGAGGGCGACGAGGCGGGAGAGTCAGAGAGGCGACGAGGTCGGGCGAGTGAGGAGGAGGCTAGGTGATGGGGATGTGGGCTTATATATCTGCAATGGCGGGAGGGTGAAGGAATTGGGAGGGAGGGAGGGAGGAGGAGATCTGAAGCAAGCGCGGAGGCGCCGAGGCGGTGGCTGGTCGCGGTCGGGCCCGACGGAGGATGGAAGGGAAATGATGGGGAAAAGGAGCAGGAGGTTGGTCGACGGGATGGTGGGTGGTTGCGGTTTGGTGCCCCCCTTTTTCTCTGGTTTTTATATGCAGTTTAGTTTAAGTTTTTGGACCTCGTCGTGTGTACTCGTGCTCCTTCTCCAACTCCAAGAGTCCATGCTCACTTTCTCCTCCGACGATATTGTCATGTCTTTTTTTTTTGAGATTTCCAGGACTTGGTACATCTGTAGTATCTGAACTCACGCACTACGCACTCCACACACACACAACACCACACGCACGCCACCCGTGCGCAAGCTAGACATAACCAGACTATACTAAGATTTTGAGCCTTCCGCGAGCCTAGATCTTCTGGAAAACCCCTGCGGTGGTGGGCAGACCACAATACCAGTATCGAACCGCGGTGGAATCGGCTCAGCGCAAACACTGTTCACGAGAACAGTGCCGCGCGGGTGAGACGCCCAGAAATTCCCTCCCACTGGGAGTCGAACCTGGGCGAGCTGGGAGGACTCCACCGTCCCAAGCCACCAAGCCAAGGCTCGTTCTCACGATATTGTCATGTCTACTGTCATATCCTATTTTTCGTAGAAAGTCTATTGTAAATTGGTAATGCAGCTCTTTTTGGTTGCTATTACACAATAAGTATTTCCTCCTAAAATTCAATTTTTTGGTTGCTATTACACAATAAGTTGCTCCTGTCCTGGTTGCTATTACACAATTTTTTGCTCCTAAAATTCAATTTTTTCTTTGGTTGCTATTACACAATAAGTTGCTCACTAGAGATAACTTGGTGAAAAGACAGAACCTAAATGATCTAAGTTGCCTCTTCTGTTGCGAGGAGGAATCTATTGATCATTTATTTTTTGACTGTGTGGTTGCTAAGGAAATTTGGTCTAATGTACAGATAATGGTTGGTGGGAACAGAGCTCCATACACAATCGACAGAATTACTAAAATGTGGTCGAATAAAAAGTGTTTAGTGGAGAATGTTGTTCACGCTGCTATTTTGTGGACCTTGTGGATTGTGAGAAACAGTAGTTTCTTTAACCATGACACTTGGGTTGGTCTACAGGTGGTTTGGAGGAGATCTGCCTTCGACCTTGCTCAATGGAGCATCCTTACCGCAGGAAGAGACAGAGAAAGAATCCTAGAAGTGGTGAAGTCGATGGAGCATCTAGCTCGGGCACCTCCGCTGTTATCTTGGGATCCTGGCTGAACCTGCAGAAGGCCACTGGCGCTGAGCTAATCATTACTGAAGATCCTCGCCATGTCAGAGACAACGCGTGGAGGTATACCGAAGAAGATCTGGACAAGAAGCTGGGAGAAAACTCGCTGAAGATGATGGTTGGTCACCTGGTCAGGGTGTCCGGTCTGTAAGGAGTTGATTTCGATTTAGCTTAGTTTCAGATGTTCCCATGGTGTTTGTCTGGTAAAACTTGGCATTTTGGCTTGTAAAAGACTACGTTAGTTAGCTCCTTTGCTTGCCTGTAATAAGTAGAACCTGGAGTTGTGAGCCAGCTGCTCCTGGGTGCGGAATTGTAAGACTATGTGGTGGTGGTTTCATTTTAATGGAGCCGGGGCGGAGCCCTTTATTTCTAAAAAATGCAGCTCTTTTTTCACAATCCTGACTCGCTGAGCTCAGTGGGAGAGCTATAGCAGAAATGACCTGGTTTTTCTTCCGCATTTACTTCGAGTTTGGGTTCAACATGTGTGTCAACCTCACCTCCGGACCCGCAACCGAAAATGTACGGTTTATCCATATGAGTCATATTTGTAGATGAAGTCTATCCGGGAGAACAACTTTATACCTTATATGTCGCTTGGTCACGCCCCTGACTTTGTCGTCAACCTCGATCGGTGACAGGACAGGAGAAAAAAGATCGGCTCAAGCAAGAAAGGATCTCCTCTCCCATATGGTGTTCGATTTGAAGGGAGAACCTGGGAGTTGTGGAGCATCCGCGAAAAGTGCTAATTATTACGAGGGAGGCAAATTCGGCAACACGAAGAGCCCGCACTGCAACTTCTGGGTAACCGGTGAACGAGGCACGGATCAACGGCTACAGGGAGAAGGCAATCTACCGCGCCATCGAACCCACGAACAACATAGTCATGTCTACTCTTTGAGTAACTTGTAAACAGATTCCACGACATCTACCCGGCCGTACAAAGAGTGAAAGCCGGACGCGGGTGGAACCCTTGTATGATTATAGGCTCGACATTTTTGCAAATAATCAATACAAGTTATTTGATAAATTATATCAGATCTTTTCTTAAAGAAAAAAAGAAGCAAATAATACACCCTTTCGCCCTCGTCACGTACACTGCCAGCATTCCCTTCTTGGGAGCACGGCCCTGGCTTTCCATTCATGTGCTTTGGCTCAACAAAAACTTTGTCGGCGGGGTCAGCCGGAGAAAATCATTGAGAAAGTGCTTTATATGGTGCACCAAAAGGGAATGCATTTTCTGGTGCGGGGACGTACGTCTTGTTTGGTGTGGTGTGCTACGAGGAATGATGCTACCGGTTCAGACAGTGAGGAGAATAGTACAGTATCATGTTTGATCATGAGTGAGAAAGGGGTCGCAGATGGTGTTGGTTTGGACCTGGATCCAACTAACGGATGGTGCGAGCTGCGAGGCGAAAGCGACCGTACATTGTCAGCTCCAGGTTTTTATGGGGCTTTTCAAAAGTCCACGCTTTTACTAGGAGCGCTTGGTCTTTTTTGGCCCAATAGATAGAGCAGCCCGTCAGGGGCCTGGAACTTGGACCGACGTCCCAGTCCACGAGCTTCGATCCCCTAAAAAAAACAAATGTCGAGCTTCGAATGCTGGTGCTCTTCTCCTCCGCTTGCAAAAAAGAACAAAACGTCACGTCAAAAAAAAAAGAACAAAACGTGTAGCCTCGTGCCCTCGTGCATAGGCGTGCACCGAAGCCACTGTTGATGCTCAGACTTTTCTAAAGTATGATCGGCCATACTTGCGTTATTGCCAATGTCATCGGGTGCATGTACGCCACTACACTCTTCGGGCTGGTTATCATCATCGCGCATATCACGATTAAACTGCCACCTTGCCCCATTTGTCCATGTCTGAAGCACCCTATCGCCCTGTTAGGCCATGCAGTACATACAAGGTGTTTATATAGTTGTTTGAACAAATAAACCGGCTTTTGATTGAACACCTTGCTAAGCATTTTGCATTGTGCATGCCCTTACGGCAGCGGACTACGGCCACACATGATCATGTGATTGGATTCCCACCTCAAGCAATCTATTGCGGAGATATTCGTCCACAGAAAAAGTCGTTGGATAAAATGGATGAACAAACACCGCAAAATGCCTCGATGCTTGACAAACGAGTCTTTAAAATAGGTTGGAGAAGATGTTCGAATTCCTATGGGATTGAATCATATGAATTTTGGCGTCAACGTTATTTTGATCCAAAGGAAATTCATGGAAAAAATCCTAAGAATTGTAATCCTCAAAACGTGTATAGCCTCGTGCATAGACGTGGACCGAAGATGCTCAGATTTTATTAAAGTATGATGATCGGCCATACTTGTGTTATTGCCAGTGTCATCAGGTGCATGTACGTCTGTACACCGACAGGTTTATCAGTGCAAAACATATCACTGTAAAATGCAGAAAAACTGCAGGAATCATCGTTTGGATGAAACGCAGAAAAATTACAGTAAAAGTGTCTCGAACTTGAGTCTAAAAAAAGAGGCTGGAGCGAATGTTCAAACTCCTATGAAATTGAGGCATCTCTACATATACTAATCTCACTAGAATCCTTGCCCTCTCCTTACTTCTCATGTCCTCCAATAAGATAGTGACACCACATCACACGATGGACCCATCTCATAGTTCACATCTCTACATATACTAATCTCACTAGAATCCTTGCCCTCTCCTTACTTCTCATGTCCTCCAATAAGGTAGTGACATCACATCACACGATGGACCCCACTCATAGTTCACACCTATATAAAAATATTGTTGGATACATACACACCACTTTATAGTTCACACCTATAAAAAGGTAAAATTGTTGGATAAATACACATGTTTAGAATATATTTGTTCACACCTACAAAAAATAATATTGTTGGATAAAAACACATGTTTTGAATATATTTGCCAAATTTTCCGTGAAAAAATTTATATTTCTAGCTACAAAAAAAGAAAACTATGTGAAAAAGGAAAATAGCTCCATTTCCCACTCAAAATTTCTCTTTTTTGTGTAGCCTAAAATAAAAAAATATTATTTTACAAAACTTATAGGGCACGTACAATAAGTATATTAGTTGTATGCTTTATCTGCCCAATCTGAAATCTGGATATATCGTTTCGATATTTGTAACAAAAAAGATAAAGTGAGTTTAAATCTCTCTTCTTAATCTTTCTCTGTTGCCAACGCCCACCGTAGCATCGTGCAGCCTATGCGCGACACCATTTCTCTCCATCCGCTTCCCTCGAGCCGCATACTACCAAAAATACTCATTCCATTGATATTTTTTCCGTCTCTCACCACACACCCTCCGTCAAACACCTAAGAATACATGACACCTCGGTCCCTGATGTCGTGGCTCAAGTCTATTGTCAACTTGCAAAGCCACGTGCGCTCCCTGTAGGTGCATATTCTGGTGGTCACACAACGCTAGTGGGCTGGAAGACTTCCTACATCTCTCACAGTAGTTGCATTTGAATACACATGTCATCTCTCGCATCGGCCGCCGATGCCGCCGTTGCCGTTGTGAATCCCCGATACCATTATTTTTACTGATATGTATGTATATGTTTCGCTAAAAAAAATACTTATTTATAATAGGTTGTATTAGAACGGACGCGGCAACGCGCGTCTTGTCCTTCTAGTAGGAATCCAATCCACAAGAATTTGGGTAATAGCATTTCTTTGATTCGAAGGCAGTTCATAGAAAAAAATCCTAAGAATTGGAATCCTAAAAAATCCTATTGAATTCCTACAATTCAAAGAGGCTCTAAACTGCCACCTTTCCCCATGTGTCCATGTCTGAAGCACCCTATCGCCCTGTTAGGCCATGCATGTACAAGGTGTTGGCTTTTGATTAAACACCTTGCTAAGCATTTTGCATTGTGCATGCCCTTATGGCAGCGGACTACAGCCACACATGATCATGTGATTGGATTCCCACCTCAAGCAATCTATTGCGAAGATATTTGTCCACAGAAAAAGTCGTTGGGTAAAACGTATGAATAACACCGCAAAAAATCTTCGATGCTTAACAAACGAGTCTTTAAAATAAGTTGGAGAAGATGTTCGAATTCCTACGGGATCGAAGCATAGGAATTTTGGCGTGAACGTTATTTTGATCCAAAGGAAATTCATGGAAATCCTAAGAATTGTAATCCTCAAGAAAATTTGAAATTTCTAAAATCCCAAGAAGGCCTAAATGGTTGGGTAAATTAATCGATCACATTCACGGCTGCAACCTACAAAGCCGAAACACGCAAAGCTTTACTCGGTTAGTAGCATCATGAGATGAATTATAGCAAGTCCCACAAGATTTTGTAGTTTGTGGTTTGTTTTTGGTTTAGACTCGAGATGAAATTTTGATACTTTACGTTAGTGCCAAAAAAAATATCTCTACATTTTTTACTAGATCTAGGTTAACTTAAAAAGAAAACTATGGTCAAAATTAATTTGAAATAATCCTGAAATCATGTTTAAAATTTTGATACGCCTCAAAATGTTTCTGTTTTCGAGTTCTTCGACCTTCAAGCTAAAGAGAAATTTCACAAGGTCTCCGCCCAGAAACAAGGGAAATCCTAGTCATTGCCCGTTCTTCCTCGTCTTTGTCCGACATTCGTCGGGCCCCCCTTTGCCTCCTATGCGTGCCGCTCTCGTGGTGGGAACGGGTGGGACCTCGGACATGCGGTCGACGATGTGTTTTACCTACCTAAAGTTTGAGTATGATTAACCTACATTGACGTTATGGTGGCGGAATAATAATAAGGTTTTCCTGTCTACTCGTCGGTGGCATTCTCGTCAGGTCTTTGCCCCCCTTCAAGTGGTCGATCCTGCTTGTCTACATGTGCTGCATATTTGGTATGAAGAGATTCAATTCCATTTTCAAAGGTTCAGTGATGATGACCTCAGCTCTATAGAGATAGTCCTTAAGGCACGTGCATGGAGACTTCTCGGTTGTCAAACAAAGTCAATCCCAATCCGGTAGAGTAGCAGTGGCAACAACGGAAAGTCCTTTTTGCCCGGGCACCAGTGATCCCTCTTGTTAAAAAAAATTGAAAATCATATTTGTGAGTTTCAAAAAAATCTGGAAAAAATTATGATGTTGCCAATGGTGCATCCCACAAACATGCAAATTTTAGTGTGAAATACTTTATATTATGGGCTACACAAAAATAACAAATCTGATAAAATTTAGAGATTTAAAAATACACATACTCAGATCTACAAATTTGTCATTTTTCTGTAGCTGAAAATACAAAGTCTTTGAAGTTGATATTTTGCACGTTAGAAGGATATATCATTGGCTACACTCGGGTTTTTTTTCAGAATTTTTTGAAACATATAAATATGATTTTCGAATTTTTTAAACGGGAGGGATCACTGGTGCCCGGTGCAAAAAAAATCTCCAGAGTGGAAATCTCACGCGAAGGAACAAACTCACTTAATTTGGGGCTTGAACTCTTATACCATTGATTGATCAACTTGCCCGCAATTGTAAATTTGGTGATGAATAGTTAATGAAGTTATCAATTCCTCGCAAAAAAAAGATGATTTGTAACACTTTTGTAAATAAATTCTTCGATTCGAAAAGAAGAAAGAACGAACGTTTTGGCCCTGGATCGTCACGTACACCACCAGCATTCCCTCGCACAGTACACGTCTTTCGTTCGTATGCTCTGCCTCAACAGAAGGATGTCAGCGCGATCGCACAGGGAAAGTGCTTTACGGTGCAAGGGGAATGGATTTATCTTGGTACTGGTCGATTATTGTGCATCGTGGAGTTTGGTGCTGGTGTACCACGAGGAATGATATCGATGGCAAGATTCAGTCGGTCGGTCAGTCAGTCAGGAGATATTCAATTGCTCCGTGAGGAACAATTGGTCTCAAGCACGGGCGTTCTTGCCATTTGTTGGTGTGGAGGCCGGGCGCAATTGGTCTCTAATTGATATCAATATTTTTCTTTATCAGAATGAGTGTATATATCTTCTTCAACTTAAGTAACAAAGTAGATCATGAGCTAGCACATGTGGTTAGGAGAAATGGTCACTCCGTTATACGGCAATTTATGTACCCAAATGCACACATGAGCTCCTTGTGACAGACTGTAATCAAATTAAAAATATCAATAAAATGCTCGACCTACAAAACAAATGTACAAACAACTCATGTTAACCCGTTTCAATAAAAATAGTTGTATGACACTTTTTTGTGTTTTACACATTGCATGAAAAAATATCCATGTATGTAAAAAAGTAACCATGCATGTCAAACACAATGTTAATTCTATTTTATAGCATGTCCGACGATTAAAAATATTATGTGTGGGGGAAACATGTTTTCCGATGTAATATGTTCAGATGTGTCACAAAAAATATTTATGCATGGTAAAAAAATTGTATGAATAAAGATGATAAATAACTTGATTACATTAAATGTTATTACTCTTTAAAATGTATATTCTCCAGAAAATTAACATATTTGTAAAATGAATGAAGTCAGAAGATAAAATATCTGATAAATAAATTAAATCAAACAAAAATGAGCTGAAATTACAATTAAAATGGGAACATAACCTTCTATTGGCATGGGTCCAAGTTGCTGGAATGCCCAAGTGTGTGACAAGAGCTCCCATCCCATCCGCTTAAGGCGGAAAATTGATATTTCGTTGCGTGAATCAGGGCAATAAGGGTACACATTAAGGTCCCTTCAGACCCAAACCATGCATATAAAAGGGTACACAAATACATGGTATGTAGTCGTTGTGCCCTGCAATGTAGTAGGGTTGTCTATCTTTTACTCTTTAGATAGCATGTAAATGTAAATAGGGATGCAATTAGTTTAAGGAGGACAGATAATGGTTTCAAGTGAGCTGTAGAGGTTACTCATAAGTTACATGAATTAGTTAAATAGGTGTCTTTATGATGGACACGGAACGTTGCGATAGGTTTTCTACACGTAAAAATAAAATAAAAACAGTACACTTACACGAGTATGAATTCAGGGTTACTCATAAGTTGCATCAATTTTATATAAAGTACACACATATGTTAATAACTAATTAGTCCCCCACCCTACCACCAAGCGGATGAAAGATGTACCGAAGGAGAAGTTACTAGTCCACACTTAATAAAAATTAAAATGATCTATTTATTACATGAGCTTAGTATAGTCTTGTACTCGAGAAAGATCAGCCAAGTTATCTGTTGAATCCATACACTAAAACACTTTTGTATGCTATGTGTATATTTAAGGATATTATGGATAAGAATGCATACAAACATGTGGTAGTATTTGTATGCTTAGACTTATTGTGAAATAAATTGTAACATGAAATTTTTATTAGACATCACAAATTAAATAAAAGACATTTTTTGACACAAGTATAGTTTCAATCAGTACTAGAAAATGTAATTACGGATACTAGGGTATGCCAAATATATGACATGATATACACATACCTATGTTTACATTGCTAATGTTAATTGTACTTAAAAAGGGAATGATGTTCAAGAAAATACATTGAATGATGTATATCAACACAAAAACATAGTTGTAATGATAATATGAGTTATGGCAATGTAAAAAAGTTCAATATAAATAGCCGCGTTGATTAGACAACATAGCGTATTTTCTTAGGACAAGGAATTTTTAGGTGGTGTCCGAGAAGTAGCGAATTCATATGCTGGTTGGTTTGATTCTGAACCGGCTGAATGCAAATGGCTGCAGTAAGCAGGCCAAACTAAAGATTGCAGCACTCCAATGCTCGCTTAACATCCTTTCTTATTGCTTGACTCATTTTGAAGTGTATGGATCACATTAATGTCATTATAAGATCTGACCGCCCAAAATTTGCATGTTGCTTTGAAGATAATTTTTGGATATGACAATGGCAGGTTAGTGAGGTTTGCTTTGTCGACCTTGCCGATCTGAAAGGTATGATAATAGTGCAAGCAATAGTGTCTGCAAATAAACACTAGCTATTGGAAAGAGCTTGTACTACCTGCAGCAATTTCTCACACCATTGGCAACTAAAACTCCTTATCATGGGGTGCTCGTCACCCTAATTCATGAATTGATGGTAAGTTTCAACTTGTAAATCAACTTTATGATTATAGTTTTATAATTCTGATGGTTTGCTATCTAATTTCAGCCTTATTTAAGTGCTGGCTCGAAGACAGCCATTTTCGCAACTTTGTCACAGGAAAGGAGAAAAATGAAGGAGTCCAAACGGACTTTGGAATTTGTGGATAACATCAAGCCTTTGAATTTGGACAATGACTAAGTGGGTTTTTCTATTGCTTCTATTTGTTCTGCTTATTTGGTGCTGTGTTAGTTCTGGTCATGATCAGCCATGAAGTGGTAACTAGGAACTCCCTTCCCCTTAAAATGTGCCCAGAATATTAAGTTTTTGCCGCCTGCCCTTGACATTGGTGATTGTTTGTCCTATTTATTAGATGTGATTCAGATAATTAATCATAATATTGTAGTCCTTGCTAGATGAAACACTACTAGGATACATGTTATGTAATTTCGTTCCTCTGTTTGTAGATGCTGCAAGGAGCAATTGAATAGCCAATAAAGACTGTCGAAGAGTTCAATCAATGCATGAGTTCCATGGCCAGTTTAAAATTAGTGATGAGAAGTCCTCTCGTATCTTTTATGTGTGGGGAATGGCTGTGTGTCGGGGGGTTACCCCGAGGTAGGGTCAAGGTATGGTATAAACTATGTCCAAGAGTAGACCGGGGTACAGTGAAATCGACATATATTGATCGACATACCCAGGCCCAGAAGGGCCGGGATATGATGTTGGTGCTGACCGACATATGAACCGACATATGAACCGACATATGTTGACCGGCATAACCAGGCCCAGAAGGGGCCGGGGTATGATGCTGATGCTAACCGACACATACTGACCGACATATGAATGTCGGTATCATCGTATCTTCTCTTATGTGCAGGGAGGATAATCAAGGAAGGGAAATCCGGCATATCCATGCCGGGTTAAAGAGAAGAGGCGTGTTATGCGGTTGGAAGTCAATGCAGAGGTCACATCCTTCCTGACACGGGAGCATGGCAGGCGTCATGGCACGGGTACGAGGTGACTGGTCACACCTACCGCTGACCACGGGCGTACCTGGGAACAGAGTGCGAGGCATGGGCAGGCCACGTCCTGTCCATGGCAGAGGACACAATCATGACCGAGTTGCTGATGCAGAGGAGCGTGGCTACAGCGTAGCGTACGGCACCAATCCTGTGACCCGGGTACCAGTATATAAGGTGCCCCAGGCCCTCCTGCGTGAGGGACGACGATCGAGACTCTGAGTAACACTGAGAGAGACAGAGAGAGAGGTGCTTAGAGATCTTTTCCCTCATAGCTTCTTTCTTCTTCCTTGAAAGCTTAACCATAGCTGAGAGCATACAGCTCGAGGAGCACCTTTGTATTCATGATATCCTGATATACTGAGACAGACAGGCAGGAGTAGGGGTTTTACCTCCTCACGAGGGCCCTGAACCTGGGTAGATCGAGTGTGTTTGTGTGTCTTCCGTGTGCGCTCCTTAGCGCGCTATCCCTCCCCGGTTCCACCAGCGTCCATCGGCCCCAACTCAAGCCATCCTATGGCATCTGCCGTGATACCACCACGACAGTTGGCGCCCACCGTGGGGCCAGCAGCGGCGCTGGCTGGTGTGTTCATCCGGACGGGTTCCATCATCGCCTCCGGCGAGCGCGTGGTCAGTGGCCTTGTCCACAGATTCGGCTCGCTGAACTTCATCGACGACAACGCGGGCTGCTTCGGTAGCAGGCCGCTCTCGAGGAACGGCTGCCTCGTCACCTTCGGGACGTACGAGGTCTACGTCGCCACCGAGTTTGTCTGCAGGTACCCCGAGCAGGTGCTTGTAGCCGAGGATCCTCCTGCTGTCTGTGCGGCTCGCGGCCGGCGTACCGCTCGCCCCGGGAGCTGCGCAGAGGTCATGATGACCGGCTCCGGGTGGTGCCGGTAAAGGAGAAACCGGCAAAGGAGATGCCGGCAAACCTGCTGCCAAGACCACCAGATCGGCGAAACTGCCGCTGGAGAGGAGGAGAACCTCCGCGACCAGGCCGGTACATCCAGGTACCGGTCAGGCCGGTTCCTCTCGAGGATATGATCGAGAAGCTGGCTGTGCCGGTAGCTACCGGTACAGATGCTGCCCTGACGGAGGCCGAGTTGGAGTCGCATCGTCAGAACCTGCATCAGGAGGCTCTCGCGATGTCCCAGATAAGGAGAGAATTCGAGATAACCTTCCGTGAGTATAACAAAGCTCATGGTTTAACTCCGATAGCTACTCATCCTAGTCGCATAGAGGATGTGCGTAAAAGGGGTAGAGGCCTCAATCGAGATTGCTAGAGATGGTAGATCAAGTTCTAGTAAAACTCCTAGTCACATGTCGGCTGAAAAGCCCAAATATAGTTCCCCTGCTAAGACTCTTAGAGCTGCCGAGGCAGCAAGAGCCGAGTTATCTGGTTTATCCGGAGAAGCTCTCCGTAAGCAACAAGACCGGGTTAATGAGCTAGTAGGTGTTGCTGTGCGGCAAAATGAGGCCTATCTTAAGGCTAACACAGCTGCAGGTGGGTCCCAGATTGTTCACTCGGCTAAGGCAGCCAGTGAGATCTAAGGGGCAAGCTTCATCACCGCATGTCGGTGGAGATCGTGACCGGAGTGTAAACTCCGGTAAAAACAAGCAGATACAGACATATGATCCGGCATATGCCGGAAAACAGTTAGCCGGGCGAGGCAGTGCCGGCCGGGGTAAAAGCAATCCCGGTCCGGGCAATCCAGATGCCGGAAAAGTTAACTCGGCTGGCCGAGGTTATCCACCTCGGTATCCGACACGAAATCCTGCCCGGCAGCAGCAAAATATCGAGCATGTTCAGCAGCCACAAGGTGTTGACCAGGTGGCTAACCGTTATGATGATGGTTACTCGGCTATGGAGAAGCCGGGTATCAGAGATATGAAGGTGCACTGGGATCCCGGCTGGGACCTCGCCAGTTGTCGAATGATGCACGCTACAAGTTGGACAGGATCTTTATGTCCGAGATGCTGGAAGAGCAAGGCCCACCTGGCCCTGCATGCTTTGGACCTCGGATCATGAGGGAGCCACCGGTGCCGCACTTTCAATTGAACCGGGGCGCAAAGACATATGACGGCAGTACTAAGCCGGAAGACTGGCTGACAGATTATGTGTCGGCAGTGCATATCGCGGGAGGAAACCGCCGATGGGCGGTAAGGTATATCCCGCAAATGTTGGAAGGGCCAGCCCGGATCTGGCTGAACAACTTGCGAGAGGGCAGCGTTGACTGCTGGCTGGACTTTGAAGAAGCCTTCGTTAGCAATTTCTCCAGCACATACAAGAGGCCGAATCGTCCTCAGCAGCTTGCCATGTGCAAGCAGAGGGATGATGAAACTGACCGGGACTACTTGACCCGGTGGAGTACTGTTCGCAATTCCTGTGAAGGAGTTGTTGAAGCGCAGGCCATTTCATGGTTTGCTCAAGGGTGCCGACACGGCTCCATGCTCTGGCAGAAGTTGCAAAGGGAGATGCCGGCCACCTTGGCCGAGACAATCCGGATTGCGGATAGCTATGCACTGGGTGATCCGATGCAGCCCTTGCTGAACTCGGTGGAACCGAGTAGAAGATACCCGGTCAACAATGGACCCGGACCAGCCAGGCGAGGTGACCGCCAGGATTTCGGGATCAAGAGGAGAGAGGACCGGCCGGATTATCGGTACGGTTCAAATCAAGTTGCTGCAGTTGATCAAGATCAGCCAGGTGCCGGCAATAGCCAGCGTCTGAGGAACAGCGGTCCTGCATGGGGCCAAAACCAGGATGGGAAGAGACCGTGGAGTGACCAGAGGAAGCCATTAACCTATGAGGCAATGCTGGATGGACCCTGCAGCTATCACACACGACCCCCGCAGGCCGGCTAATCATTCAACCCGGCAGTGCAGCTGGTATCAGCGCACGTTGAAGGAAGGGGGAGGATCCGGAGGAAATCAGATGGGTGCACCTCAGAGACCTCCAACACTACCGCTCACCGGGGCAAACACTATTCCCTGAATGCGCCTCCACCGAGGCCTGCAGCTCCGAGACCTGTGGATAACAGGAGAGGGCCAGAAAATGTTAACCAAGTGAATGTCGGAGGCAACAACAGCAATGCTGGTCCCAGCCGCCAGGGTGAATATGCCAGGGTGAGTATAGAGAGGCTCATCAGAGCTATGTGGTCTTTGTGACCGAGCCAACTGACAAGCGAGCCTGCACCGGCGTGCAATGGAGGTAAACGCGGTTATGCCGGCTGTGCCGAAGTATATGCACTGGTCTGATCAGGAGATCAGCTGGAGCATGAAGGACCATCCCCGGATCATGCCTAGCCCGGGAGGTTACGCTCTAGTGGTGGATCCGACATTCATCGGGCCCACCATCAATGTCAGGTTCACCCGAGTTCTCATTGACAATGGGAGCAGCATCAACATCATGT
Source organism: Poa pratensis (assembly GCA_947311845.1). NCBI lineage: Eukaryota > Viridiplantae > Streptophyta > Magnoliopsida > Poales > Poaceae > Poa > Poa pratensis. Next base: position 49,438,860 of record CAMZMU010000038.1, read on the forward strand.
ACCGAGACACCATGGTGAAGATGGGCATCTCGGCAAACATGTTGCAGCCGAGTCATACAACCTTTCACGGTATAGTGCCTGGTGTCTCATGTGCACCTATGGGCAAAATTTGGGTTGATGTGTTATTCGGCACCAAGGACAACTGCAGAACTGAGAGCATCCAATTCGAGGTGGTGGACCTCGAAAGTCCATACCATGCTTTGCTCGGTAGACCAGCGCTGGCCAAGTTCATGATATCTACCCATGTGGCTTACCTCAAGATGAAGCTGCCGGGTCCTAATGGCATCATCACCATCTCGGGTGACTATAAGCGTTCCTTGGTGCGCCTCGGCTGGCTCTTGTCTGGCCGAGTCATTAATCATTGCTGCGGAGAAGAAGAGGATCCATGAAGTGGTGGCGCTGGCCCAGTCCGCGCAACTCGGTATGCCGGGTATGACTAACCCGGAGCAGAGTGCGGCATTCCAGGTGCCGAAGGAGACGAAGAAGATCAACGTCGACCCGGCGTTCCCAGAACGCAACGTCATCATTGGTACCGGGTTGACCGAGAAATAGGAAGGCGAGCTCAGTCACTTCCTCCGTGAGAATCGGGATATCTTTGCATGGTCAAATCAGGACCTGCCAGGTGTTCCGAGGGAGTTGGCTGAGCACTCATTGTTCGTCAGACCGGATATGAAACCCGTGAAGCAACCTATGCGACGTCTCTCGGATGAGAGGAGAAAGGTGATAGGCGATGAACTGGCCAGATTACTTGCATCTGGTTTCATCATGGAAGTGCTGCACCCGGACTGGTTGTCTAACCCGGTCCTGGTGGAAAAGAAAAAGGATGACCCGAACGTGGCCATTGTGTGGCGCATGTGTATTGATTTCACAAACTTGAACAAGGCATGTCCTAAGGATCCATTCCCGCTGCCTCGGATTGATCAAGTGATCGATTCCACAGCCGGGTGTGAGCTGTTATCCTTTGTAGATGCATATTCTGGTTTTCACCAGATACCGCTGAACCCTGCTGATCAAATGAAAACTGCTTTTATTACCCCGTACGGGGCTTATTGCTATCGTGTCATGACATTTGGTTTGAGAAATGCTGGTGCTACTTACCAAAGATGTATGCAAAAATGCTTGCATGATCAAATAGGCAAAAATGTGCAGGTATATGTCGATGACATCGTCATCAAACTAAGGAGAAATCCACTCTGATTGATGATCTCAGAGAAACATTCGCGAATCTAAGGAGATTCCGGATAAAACTTAACCCGGACAAATGTACATTTGGTGTGCCGGCAGGCAAGTTACTCGGTTTCCTCGTGTCAAGCCGAGGTATCGAGGCAAATCCGACAAAGATCCGTGCTATTGAGAGCATGAGGTTGCCGAATAATCTCAAGGATGTGCAAAAGTTCACTGGTTGCTTGGCATCCTTAAGTCGGTTTGTTAGTAGGTTGGGAGAAAAGGCATTGCCTTTATACCAACTAATGAAGAAAAGTAACAAATTTGTGTGGACCCCGCAAGCGGATGCGGCGTTCACTGAGCTAAAAAAGATGTTGGCAACTGCGCCGATATTGGCCTCACCATTACCCAAAGAGCCGATGTTGCTCTACATTGCAGCCACAAACCGAGTTGTGAGTGCCGTAGTGGTAGTGGAGCGAGAAGAAGATGGCAAAACCGTGCAGAGGCCGGTATATTATCTGAGCGAGGTGATCTCGTTGTCCAAGCAAAATTATCCTCACTACCAGAAAATGACATATGGCGTCTATATGGCGGTCAAGAAATTGAAACATTACTTTCAAGAGCATCCAATCACAGTGGTGTGTGAAGCTCCTATCTCGGAAATCATTGGTAACAAAGATGCAAGCGGCCGAGTAGCCAAATGGGCCATTGAGCTGGCTCCTTATACGCCACATTATGAAAGAAGAGATGCCATCAAATCTCAGGCACTGCCTGATTTCTTCGTGGATTGGGCCGAGATGCAATATGAGCCACCATTGCCTGACTCCAATTACTGGAGAATGCACTTTGACGGCTCCAAGACAAAATTGGTTTAGGTGCCGGGGTAGTCCTTACCTCGCCAAAGCAGGATCAACTGAGATATGTGTTGCAGATTCATTTTGCGGCATCTAACAATGTGGCCGAGTATGAGGCACTTGTTCATGGGCTCAACGTGGCCAAGGAAATTGGTATTCGCCGGATAGAATGCTTCGGAGACTCGGATCTGGTGGTGCAGCAAGCCTCGGGAAATTGGGATGCTTTAGACGCCAACATGGCGTTATATCGGTTTCATGTCCAGAAGATCTCGGGGTTCTTTGAAGGTTGCGAGTTCAAGCATATACCTCGGGCAGAAAATGAAGCCGCCGATGTACTGTCCAAGCTAGGTTCATCTCGGGATCCAATCCCACCCGGCATATCCTTGGAGCATCTGAGGAAGCCATCAATCAAACCATCGCCCGAGTCCGAGTCAATCTTTATCCCGCGAAACCGGAATCTGATGCTGTTCCCATGGACGTCGATGTCGGGTGCATTTGGGAGAACCCGGGGACTGCTTGGCAGAACCCGGGGACTGACCAATTGATGTCAGAGGAGGCAATGTCGGTTGAACCAATGGAGGTGGATGAACCGATCTTTCCTGTACGTCCTGTGCCAGGATGGGCACAGCCTATAATGTCGTATATGATAGATGGGAGTGCCAGATGATGAAGCCGAGGCCAGGCGAGTGCAAAGAAGATCCAAAGCATACACCATCATCAACAGAGAGTTGTATAAGAGAAGCGCAACCACAGTGCTACAACGTTGTGTTGAACCGGAGGAAGGGCAAGAGATGCTCCTGGAAATTCATCAAGGAGAATGTGGTCATCATGCTTGCTCAAGAGCCTTGGTTGCTAAGGCATTCCGACATGGGTTTTACTGGCCCACTGCTTTGCAACAGGCAGAAGATATCGTCAGGAAGTGCGAGGGATGTCAGAGATTTGCTCACAAGATCCACATGCCAGCTTCAGCACTCAAGACAATTCCCATCACTTGGCCTTTTGCTGTTTGGTGTCTGGATATGGTGGGGGAATTCAAACCGGCCCGAGGTAACATGACTCATATGCTGGTGATGGTGGACAAGTTCACCAAGTGGATCGAGGTGAAGCCAATCAGGAAGTGTGACGGCCACACGGCTGTATCTTTCTTGAAAGACATCATTTTGAGATATGGTTACCCACACAGCATTATCTCGGATAATGGCACAAACTTTGCTGTAGGAGAATTTGCTCGGTTCTGTGCTGAAAAGAGAATCCGACTTGACCTAGCATCGGTCGCGCATCCGGAGGCCAATGGGCAAGTGGAAAGAGCAAATGCATTGGTGTTATCCGGCATCAAAGCCCGGTTGATTGAACCACTGCTGCGAACTCCGGGTTGTTGGATAGAGAGATACCGGCAGTACTGTGGGGTCTCAGGACCACACCGAATCGATCAACGGGCTATACGCCATTTTTCTGGTCTATGGAGCAGAAGCGGTCCTGCCGGCCGACATACAGTATGACTCGCCAAGAGTTACACTGTACACAGAGCCGAGGCAAAAGAAGCTCGGGAAAATGATGTCGATCTGCTCGAAGAAGCACGAGAACTGGCCTTATCTCGGTCAGCAATATATCAGCAAAATCTCCGACGCTATCATAGCCGGAAGATAAATCCTCGTGTATTCCGAGAAGGAGATTTGGTGCTTAGGCTAGTGCAGCGCAAAGCCGGCATGCACAAGTTATCACCTCCATGGGAGGGACCGTTCATTGTGAGCAAGGCTCTGCACAATGATGCATACTATCTTATAGATGCACAGAAACCAAGGAAGGACAGGATGGACAAATCCGGAGAGGAAACCAAACGACCCTGGAATGTGGCTCTGCTCCGTCCCTTTTACTCTTAAGGGCGCAATGTATGTATCTCGGTTTCCTTTGAATGAAATGTTGGCACTCCGAAAAGAATCTCGGGGACTGCCTTGTCTATATGCATGTGTTTTATCTCTGTTTTATCTGTGTTGTTCCTATGCCGAATGGTTTTAAACCTTGTCTCAAAGTTCAAGTAGTGTATGCTATCTTGTTGTGATCTTGTGACTCGACTGACGAACGCCAAAATGGCAGTCAAGAGCAGAGGTTATGGAATATAGTAAACATGAAAACAGACTCGGGGACTCGGTCCAAAAATGATTCGGTATATGTTGTTTACTAACCCTTTTTTATTCCTTTATCTTTGTGTCGGATGACTCTAAACCTTATCTCAAAATTTATGAGTACTGTATGCTATAAATTTGATCTTGTGACTCGACTGTCGAACGCCAAAATGGTAGACAAGAGCAAAGATTACTAAGTATAGTAAACAAGAAAGTAAACTCGGGGACTTGGTGCAAAGTGATCCGGCATTAAGCCAGTCTCGTTGAAGCTAGCAAGTTAAAGTAGCACTGATAAAAACTTAAGAGTATATATACATCTGCACCCGGCATCCCGGGGATTTAACAGTTCAACTTGTGATAAGTTCAAACAGCTGCGGTGGAGGAGCTCGGGTCAGTAGGAGCAGTGCGAGTCGCAGGAGCATCTCGGTCGCAGGATCGACCGTCGTGGTGGTTGCCGGGTTGCCGGTGATGTCGGATGCTGCTTCCGAAGATGTGTCGGCTGCTGTCGGCTTGGCAGTGTCGGCTGCTGCGCAGTGGCAGTATTGGGAGTTCAGCCTCGATCTCCTCGTCAACTTCCTCTTCCTCGTCATCATCCTCTTCCTCTTCGACGTCATCTTCTTCGTCGTCGGAGTAGACTGGACCAGGAATGAGATTGGGTTTGAGCATAGCTGGCCATGAAGGAGGCTGCTTCCTTGCGGCTCTGGATCAGTGTTGGATCCGACGTCCATTTCGAGTCGGAGCGCAGGGATTTCAGTGCATTAAGGTCGATTGCCTCGTACCAAGAAAGCACAAAGTCAGAGCTTGATCTGCACCGGCACGAGCTGAGGAAGATCTCCACTCTCGGAGCCTTGTCTCGGCGGCCAGCAGGCACTTGGATAACTCGGCGATGGTAGCTGGAGTCGGACTCTGGCCATAGAATCCGGTAAACCCGGATACCAGCTTCAAGGAGCTCAGTACCAATGCACCTCAGAGGAGATATGCGAGCATCCAGAGCCGTCAGATGATCTTCAATATCCCATTCCTCCGAGATCGGGCCAGATTCTGCTCTTTTTTCTCGTGCCTTGATGGTAACGTTTGCTGCAGCGGCCTTGGAGTGGGAGAAGTGTTCTGAAGAAAGAAAAGCTACTACCGAGTTAAGTCATATACCGGCATATATCTAATGTCGGTAGAAGCAAAGGAAATGAAAAGAAAGGATAAAGGAAACTTACTGTCCATCTCGCTGTTGATCCGGGTGAGCTCGGCCAACCAGCTGTTGCATTTAGCCTTGAGGGCATCCAGTTCTTGTTGAGCCGAGGTGGCGCGGACCTCGGTCTGCTCAAGGAGCTCCTTCTGCTTCAGAGCATCTTCTTCATGCTGTTTCTTCTCCACGGCGGCAGCTTTCTCCATCTCGGACTTCTGATTCTGAACCCGTTCAAGCTCCTTCTGGAGCCGAGATACTTCATCTCTTTCCTTCTGGAGCGCAACGTTGTGCGTCGTCATGGCTCTTCAACCCCTCCTGCAGCTGCTTGTAGGCATTCTTGAGTTTCTTGTGCTCCAAGAGCAGCTTGTGGAACACCTTGGTCCGAGTATTGGTGCATTCCTGAAAGAAAAGGGAAAGTGTTAGTGTTGTTTTAAAGATTCAAGCCGAGTAAATTCGACCTGAATCTCGGGGACTGAATGTCGGAATTTTTGAAGATTTGCGCCGAGTGATCTTTACTCGGTCGAGCATCAACCACTCGACCCGAATCTCGGGGACTGGGTATCGGAAATTTCAAAGATTCAAGCCGGGTAAATCGACCTGAATTCGGGGACTGAATGTCGTAATTTTTGAAGATTCGCGCCGAGTGATCTTTACTCGGTCGAGCAGCAACCACTCGACCCGAATCTCGGGGACTGGGGATAATATATATCTATTGTCTATTATAAAAGAAAAAAGAGTTAAGCCGAGGAAGGTTCACCTCGGCAATCTTGCTAGCTTTGAGGACCGCAACCTGCAGCGTGTGCATGGACTGCGCAAGCTCGCTTGGTCCAGCTGGATGCCGGGATGCCGGGTTCTGGGAAGAAACCTCACTGGTGTCGGCAGCATTCCAGTCCATGTTGTAGTGCTCCAGCGAGCCCAGGCTGCCACCACTTTGAGTTCGCAACTGAGGAAACTCCCGGCCAGCAGCTGTGACGACTCTGGAGACGGATGCAGCTAGAGCTTGGGTCGGCGTCAGAGCCAGTTGTGTACTCGGAGTGGGCAGCTTTCCTGGTGGCCAGTTGTCGTGGCTGTGTCGGCTTTGGCGGTAGTGCTGGTTTCTGGGATATCGGTGCGGAAGTTGTCGGGGGTAGCTGTGGCTGCTGCGGTGGCTGGTGCTGCTGTGGCTGCTATTGCTGCTGTTGTGGCTGCTGTAGCTGATGTTTTGGCTGTGGCTGCTGCTGTTGTTGTTGTGGTTGTTGCTGCTGATCCGGTGCTACCGGAGTTTTGGTCTGCTCCGTCGCGGAGTCCATGATGTGGGCACCGAGATCAGCATCTCGGTCAAGGGCCGATGTGTCGGTATTGAGGGCAACCGGGTCCATGACCTCGGTTTCTGGGGCGTCTCGGCCTCCTCCAGGTGCGGCATCAGAAGTCGGCAGCGGTATGTCGGCTGGAGTTGTCTGTACTCCAGTGTCGGTTGACCGAGATACCGCTGGCGGCGGGATAGGTGAGCGCACAGAGGACGCACTCTGACTGACTTCACGGGCGGCACTGCATCAAAGCAGGAAAATATGTTACATCGGGGTAATATTATCTTAGTTAAAGGAAGAAAGGGAACGAGCATATATCGGCGAAGGATATCTTACCCTGCTGTAACTGGTGGCACCTTCTTGCTCCGTGGCTTGTGTCCAGATTTCTTCTGCAGCTTCGGTTTCTTCGCTGCACGGTCTAGGGCTGTTGAGGTCCCGGTATCCGAGGTACCGGTCCGGACACATTTGCGAGACACACCTCGGGTGCCCGTGGTAGCAGGGCGTGTACTCGGAACAGGGCCGCCCAGGTCAGCTGGTGCCGAGGATAGAGGGTAAGCAAATGCGATGGGACGAACCTCAAGTGCCTCTAAAATTTCACAATCATCGTCATCGTCATCTGACCAATCTCTGATTGAGGCTCGGGCTCGAGGCTTACCCGAGGTAGGGGCGCCAGCAGCCGGAATCGGCATATGATCCTCATCGTCCGGGTCATGAACCTCGGTGACGGCCGGGACAGGTAGATCTTTGCCCCATTTGGCGGAGGGATCCGCTCCATCTTCAGTCCTTTGCCGAGCGAACCTCTGCAAATCAGAAGCAATAAAACCGGGTTATTCTAGGAGCCAAATATGGAGCCGACATAAGAGTTATCTCGGCAGGAAAAAATATGTCGGTCTAAATTGCAAGTTACTTACTTGCTCCGGAAGCCGAGTTCTATCATGAGGTTTTATACCCCATTCTCACTCCTCTGTCATCCGTGTCCTGGCGATTGACTTGACGCGTGTGCGGACGGCGGCCTTGCTCAGCTCATGAGTGCTGACCCAAGTAGGGTCGTATTGGCCACTCATGTGGCAGATCTTGTGAACTCGGTTTTGGAGAGGGGAGACTCGGTGGCTAATGAAAGTTCTCAAGAGGTCATCGCCTGTCAGCCCTTCCCCCTGGAGCTGATTGACAATCTTGTGAATCTGGTTGATCTCGAGGTTTGTCTCCTTTGGGTTGAATTGCCAATTGAACTGCTCAGTGGGGGCACCGATACTGAATGTCGGCAGGTTCAAGAGATCGACATTGTCCGGGCTCTTCACGTAGAAGAACGTGCATTGCCAGTTCCGGCATGACTCCAGGCCTTGAATCCGAGGAAAGATGGAGGCTTTCCGAGGTATGATTGTAGCGGCTCCGCACGGGGTCATCTCCTTGGGGAAGTTCTTGTTTTCCGGATCCGGAACACTCTGCTTCCGGAGTTGGAAATACTTGGCCCAAAGTTCAACGGTGGGCCAAAGACCGAGATATCCCTCGGAGAAAGAGACATATGCCGAGAGGGTGGTGATGGCATTGGCTGGAAGGTGATGAGGTTGAAGATGGAACCTATCTAAGAAACCTCGGAAGAACGGGCTTGCCGGGAGTCCAAAGCCGCGCTCAATGTGCGCGACGAAGACAACGCGCTCGCCGGGTTCCAGACTCGGCTCAGCCTCTTTGCCAGGGCCCCGGCATATCACCTCTTTCGGGATACGCCGAGTTCGGATCAACCAGTCAATCTCTTCTGAGAAGACGTCAGAGCCTTCCCATCCAGCGCGCTCACCCTCCTCGACGGCGGCGTCGGCGGGATCCGCGGGGTTGCTAGAAGACATCGCGGCGGCGCGATAAGGAAATGAAAATCGCGCACCCGTGCCGGCGGCAGAAATCTGCAAAGAAGCAAAGATCCATCGGCGGTGAGCATCTCTCAATGTTAACACGGTGGAGAAAAAGTAGCAACAAAGACAAACAAGAATCTATGAACAAGAAACTAAAAAGAAGATCTACGGAGATGATCTAAAGAAAATCTATGGAAGAACTACGGAAGAACTACGGAAGAAACTGAATCCTAGCCGCGGGAGGTGCTATGGATGGGCAACTTACCATAGATGCGGCGGCGGCGTGAGGCAAGGAGCGCAGGCCGTGCCAATTGTGAGTTTTGCTCGGCGGCAACGTGAAGAAGTCTGGCGTCGTACGGTGGTGGAGAGCTCTGCGCGGCAGCGGCAATGGCGCAGAGGAGCGAGAGAGAAGGAGAGAATGGCGAAGAAAAATAGGAGGGTTGCCCCGCTCCCCTATTTATGGGTGTGGGATGTGTGCGATTAGCAATATTACCACGCACGTTCCCCGTAACCGCCACGCGGATTAACTGCGCACGATCTACGCGGTTCGCGGTAAAAATGGCCGCACGTTCGGCCACATAGTGGGCCACGGAGTGGAAACCGCTCGAGGCGTGGTTAATGTTGCGGTTATTGGCGCGAGACTCGAGGAGCCGCGCGGTAATGCGCACGCCTGTGCGGTCAAAGCACTCAAGTGTGCAGGGGATGTGACAGCTCGTGGGGCTCGCGTGACGTGGGCGGCGTGCGCCCAGAGGTATGTCAGTCCGCGCATCGGGGCCGAGGCAACACACAGAGTTTTGCTGCCACGTGCGGTGGCAAGATCTTTGAAGAGATCGAGGAAATCTTCTTGTGTCGGAGAAACCGACATAAGGGCAGATGTCAAAAGTAGTTGGATGTTTGGTTCCTGATGCTGGAATTGGACCGACATATATATGTCGGATAGTTGGTCAAATTGGTTTGGTTGTGTAAACCTGGTGTGGCCCTTCATCCGAGTCTGCAGGACCGCACCAGCTTCGGGGACTAATGTCGGGGGGTTACCCCGAGGTAGGGTCAAGGTATGGTATAAACTATGTCCAAGAGTAGACCGGGGTACAGTGAAACCGACATATATTGACCGACATACCCAGGCCCAGAAGGGGCCGGGATATGATGTTGGTGCTGACCGACATATGAACCGACATATGAACCGACATATGTTGGCCGGCATAACCAGGGCCCAGAAGGGGCCGGGGTATGATGCTGATGCTAACCGACACATACTGACCGACATAGGAATGTCGGTATCATCGTATCTTCTCTTATGTGCAGGGAGGATAATCAAGGAAGGGAAATCCGGCATATCCATGCCGGGTTAAAGAGAAGAGGCATGTTATGCCGGTTGGAAGTCAATGCAGAGGTCACATCCCGCCTGACACGGGAGCATGGCAGGCGTCATGGCGCGGGTACGAGGTGACCGGTCACACCTACCGCTGACCACGGGTGTACCTGGGAACAGAGTGCGAGGCATGGGCAGGCAACGTCCTGTCCATGGCAGAGGACACAATCATGACCGAGTTGCTGATGCAGAGGAGCGTGGCTACAGCGTAGCGTACGGCACCAATCCTGTGACCCGGGGTACCAGTATATAAGGTGCCCCAGGCCCTCCTGCGTGAGGGACGACGATCGAGACTCTGAGTAACACTGAGAGAGACAGAGATAGAGGTGTTTAGAGATCTTTTCCCTCATACCTTCATTTTTCTTCCTTGAGAGCTTGACCATAGATGAGAGCATACAGCTCGAGGAGCACCTTTGTATTCATGATATCTTGATATACTGAGACAGACAGGCAGGAGTAGGGGTTTTACCTCCTCACGAGGGCCCTGAACCTGGGTAGATCGAGTGTGTTTGTGTGTCTTCCGTGTGCGCTCCTTAGCGCGCTATCCCTCCCCGGTTCCACCAGCGTCCATCGGCCCCAACTCAAGCCATCCTATGGCATCTGCCGTGATACCACCACGACACTGTGCATAGGACCTGATTTGTCCAACTTGTTTCCAACTGCTATTTTGATGTGCGCTGCATCGGCAAGCTGTTGTCACTTCTCATTCCGTTGCTATGGTCGGACGTATAGTGCTGCTCTATTTTTCTGGTTACAAAGCATAGCAAGAGTGAAGTAAATTATTCCTTATGTGCAACATTTGTTTATAAGCTTAGTCCTTTTCCATCCGCTTGTATCTTTCATTTCATCAGCCAACTTGATGTTTCTATATATGCAATGCTTGGAAACCATATATTGCTGCATTCTTTTGTTAAAGAGATTAAGAGAACATTAGTAAATCCACCATTATCTTATCAATAGAAAAACAATATTGTTATGTGGCCTTTTCTTACTTTAGTAGTGAAATATAAGCAATTAAGCATAGCCGTCAACCTATTATGGAGTATATATATTTATCTATATTGTTGTGCCACTTATCACCAATACATTTGTTCACTCTTGCCAATTGATATTGTGAATGTTCCTTGTAGTCTCTAGAATACCTTGCAATTATCACATGGATTATCCTCAAACATAGTGCAGTCAGAGACAATTGACCGCACTTTGGATCTTGATTGTTAGTACTCTTCCATTCTTTTTTTGATGTCGTTGGACATCAAAAATAGAACATAGGAGTATATTTTAAGCTTCTGTACTGTGTTATCCTCCTTGTTACATATTTGTATAAGGACTGTTGTAGAATCGTATTAGTTATTACTGATATGAGTACATGTTTTAAATTATTTGTATTACCTTGGGTGTTGAACATCAAGTTGGCGATGAAATGAAAGATACAAGCGGATGGAAAATTTGGGATTCAACTGATATTCACATTGAACAATGAAAACTGACCTTGCATTTCTGTATTTAGTGAAATTGTTTTTTGCAAGTGTTTGCCCCCAAGGTGATGCAGTAGAGAAGTTTTCTTTGTATATTGATGTTGAAGCGCACTGTTCATTGGCTTGATTTTCTTATGTTTCACTTGCTGAATTCTTGAAATCAGGGGAAGATCCGAACTGAGTGAAGAACATGGCAGTTAAGTGGAGGTATTGATATGGGGTTCAAGCCACTGGATTGGTACTGCCAGCCTGTCAAGCATGGCACCTGGTCACATGTGGTGGAGAACGCATTTGGAGCGTACACTCGGTGCTGCATCGACACCCTGGTGGTCTGCATCTCGTACGTCGGACTCTTTGGTGTTTGCTTCTATCGGATATGGAGGACGACGAGGGACTGTAGCCAAGAAGCCTATAGATACCGGAATAATCTTGACCCCGATACACGAATATTGTGATGTCCTCAATACTCGTCATTTTGGGCAATTCTGACCATTTCCGTGGCCTATATCACACTCATTTGGGGTCCGGGGCAGTTTTCTATGGTTGTTGACCCCGATACACGAATATTATGACGTCCTCAAAACTCGTCATTTTGGGCATTTCTTCCCATTTTCGTGGCTTATAACACACTATTTTTTTGCGGTCCGGGGCAGATTTCAATGGCTCTTGACCCCGATACACGAATGTTGTGATGTCCTCAAACTCGTCATTTTGGGCGTTTCTGGCCATTTCCGTGGGCTATATCACACTCTTTTGGGGTTCGGGTCAGATTTCAATGGCTCTTGACCCCGATACACGAATGTTGTGATGTCCTCAAAACTCGTCATTTTGGGCATTTCTGGCCATTTCCTTGGGCTATATCACACTCTTTTGGGGTTCGGGTCAGATTTCAATGGCTCTTGACCCCGATACACAAATATTGTGACGTCCTCAAAACTCGTCATTTTGGGCATTTCTGGCCATTTTCATATGTTATATCACACTCTTTTGGGGTCTGGGGCAGATTTCAATGGCTCTTGACCCCGATACACGAATATTGTGATGTCCTCAATACTCGTCATTTTGGGCAATTCTGACCATTTTCGTGTGCTATATCACACTCATTTGGGGTCCAGGGCAGTTTTCTATGGTTGTTGACCCCGATACATGAATATTATGACATCCTCAAACTCGTCATTTTGGGCATTTCTTGCCATTTTCATTTCAATGGCTCTTGACCCCGATACACGAATGTTGTGATGTCCCCAAAACTCGTCATTTTGGGCATTTCTGGCCATTTCCGTGGGCTATATCACACTCTTTTGGGGTACGGGGCAGATTTCAATGGCTCTTCACCCCGATATACGAATATTGTGATGTCCTCAAAACTCGTCATTTTGGGCATTTCTGGCCATTTTCATGTGTTATATCACACTCTTTTGGGGTCTGGGGCAGATTTCAATGGCTCTTTACCCTGATACACGAATATTGTGATGTCCTCATAATTCGTCATTTTGGGCAATTCTGGCCATTTTCGTGGGCTATATCACACTCATTTGGTGTCCGGGGCAGTTTTCAATGGTTGTTCACCCCGATACACGAATATTATGACGTCCTCAAAACTCGTCATTTTGGGCATTTCTGGCCATTTTCATGTGTTATATCACACTCTTTTGGGGTCCGGGGCAGATTTCAATGGCTCTTGACCCCGATACACGAATATTGTGATGTCCTCAAAACTCGTCATTTTGGGCAATTCTGACAATTTTCGAGGGTTATATCACACTCATTTGGGGTCCAGGGAAGATTTCAATGGCTTTTGACCCCGATACACGAATATTATGACGTCCTCAAAACTCGTCATTTTGGGCATTTCTGGCCATTTTCGTGGGCTATATCGCACTCTTTTGGGGTCCGGGACAGATTTCAATGGCTCTTGACTCTGATACACGAATGTTGTCATGTCCTCAAAACTCGTCATTTTGGGCATTTCTGGCCATTTTCGTGAGCTATATCACACACTTTTGGGGTCCGGGACAGATTTCAATGGCTCTTGACCCCGATACACGAATGTTGTCATGTCCTCAAAACTCGTCATTTTGGGCATTTCTAGCCATTTTCGTGGGTTATATCACACTCTATTGGGGTCCTGGGCAGTTTTCAATGGCCCTGGACCCTGATACACAAATATTGTGACGTCCTCAAAACTCATCATTTTGGACATTTCTGGCCATTTCCGCGGGCTATATCATACTCTTTTGGGGTCCATGGAAGATTTCAATGGATCAGATCGCAGGACATTTTGCTGGATTCCAAGTTGAGCATATTGATAGAAGGCAAAATGAAGCAGCAGACGCCCTGTCTCGTATAGGATCCAACAGGCAGCCAGTGCCTCCCTAATGTCTTCCTAGACGCACTTCATAATCCATCAGTGAAGCCTCCCACCGATTTGGAACTTGCTGATCCAGAGGTTGAGCCGGCACTTGTTGCGGCTTTGCATCTGCCACCAGAATGGACAGCGCCTTACATGGCTTACCTGGCTCGCGGAGAGCTCCCAGAAGATGAGGTAGAAGCCCGAAAAATAACATGTCGGTCCAAGGCCTATACAATCATCAATAACGAGCTTTACAAAAGAAGTATCTCAGGCACATTTCAAAGATGCGTGTCGCCAGAAGAAGGATGAAAGATCTTGAATGAAATTCATGCACGCGACTGTGGCGATCATGCTTCGCCCAGATCTTTGGTGGCAAAGGCGTTCAGACATGGCTTTTTCTGGCTCACAGCGTTAGCGGATGCCGAACAGATTGTCAAAACATGTGACGGATGCCAAAGATACACTCGGCAAGATCACAGGCCGGCTCAAGCCTTGCGCACAATCCCTATTACATGGCCGTTTGCGGTCTGGGGCTTCGACATGGTAGGGCCCTTTAAAAGGTCTTCTAATGGAAAAACTCACCTCTTAGTCGCAGTGGATAAGTTCACTAAATGGATTGAGGCAGAACCAGTCGCAAATTGCGAGGCCGAAACAGTAGTCAAGTTCTTGGAGAAGATCCTATTTCGCTTTGGATATCCACACAACATCATCACCGATGTAACATCCCGCAGTTATAGGACTCGAGAGGGTAGAACATAGGAATTGCATTTGAGCATTCATGCATCTTTTGGTGAAATCTAGAAAAATTTTGTGCTTTTGTGTTAAAAAGATCTAGGGTCAACACCAGACGAGTGTTGAGGGGCTGGGAGACAGTCATCGACAAATAGTCTATAGGTGTCGATAAACCCTAAGTCATATTTTCAAAACCAAATATTATTATCTTCCAAAACTATGATCTGGACTTCGAAAGAAATTCTATCACTTTGGATATAATTCAATTCCATATCTTATCCATTCCATAACCAACACATATAAGAATTATATACCTATTCATACAAAAACATTTCAAACATCTACATCAGTAAAACATAATAAAAACAAGTGGATAAATAATTCAAATCCTACAACTTCATCATATCCAATCTTGTACAAATTTATTTCACATAATTTCAATATCAAACTCTATTACACATCTTCCCTTATTGGAGTAGAAACTCCTATTGAAATTTTACAAATACATTTTACAACCTTTAGGAATTACAAACAGAATAATAAGAATTTCCTAAACTAAATCTTCAAGTATTCCTTGGAGATATTCAAACTTGCAAAACAAACAACACAAAGAAGAAGAATTGGGAGTTAATGTTAAAATGTTGCCAACACCATTTGGTGCTGGCATATTAATATATTGAAATATGGTTTTAGCCAAATCAAAACCAAGGTCCAAAATGGCTAAGTGGAGAATGCAAATCATTCAATTTTGATCATGCTCAATTAATCCGAAGGCAACAACAGGGGCAAAGGCATTTGCTCAGTGATACGTCTCAAACGTATCTATAATTTTTGATGCTCCATGTTGATATTATGCCAATTGTTACATGTTTTGCATCCACTTTATATCATTTTTATACATTTTTTGGGACTAACCTATTAACAAGATGCCACAGTGTCAGTTCCTGTTTTCTGCTGTTTTTTGTATTCCAGAAAAGCTTGTCTGGAAATATTCTCGGAATTGGACGAAAATTTACGGAGATCCCTATTTTATCGAGACACACACGGAGTCCAGAGGGGAGACGAAGAAGAGCCAGGGAGGCTCCACACGCCCCCTGGGCGCGGCCAGAGGGGGGGCCGCGCCCTAGGGTGGTGTGGGCCCTTCGGGGCTCTCCAGCCGCCTCCCTTTCGCCTACTTATTCCCCCCGATGCAAAAACTCTAGATACCCGAGTCATATTCCACGAAAAGTTCCAGAGGCGCCGCCGTCATCAACCCTAGCTCGGGAGGGTCCAGAACCTCTTCCCGGCACCCTGTCGGAGAGGGGAATCATCACCGGAGGCTATACATCACCATGCCCGCCCCCGGAGTGATGCGTGAGTAGTTCATCCTTGGACTACGGGTCCATAGCAGTAGCTAGATGGTTGTCTCTCCACTTTGTGCCATCATGTTTAGATCTTGTGAGCTGCCTAACATGATCAAGATCATCTTATTGTAATGCTACATGTTGTGTTTGCTGGAATCCGATGAATATTGAATACTATGATCAAGTTGATTATTAATCTATGATACATGTTATTTATGATCTTGCATGATTTCCGTTACTAGTAGATGCTTTGGCCGAGTAGATGCTTGTAACTCCAAGAGAGAGTATTTATGCTAGATAGTGGGTTGAGTCTCCAGTAATCTGGGCGAGTGACAGCAACGCCTAAGGTTGTGGATGTGCTGTTGCTACTAGGGGTAACATAACAATGCTATGTCCACGGTCATATGTACTTGTTTACTTTACGCACATTGCTTAATGCGATTATCCGTTGCTTGCAACTTAATACCAACGGGGAACACGGATGTCAACCTGAAGGTGGATTATTAGTCATAGATGCGGTTGGATAAACGGTCTATGTATTTTGTCGTAATGCCCAATTAAATATCATGGTAGCCATCTTGTCATATATGTATGCTTTGTCATGCGCTCAATATTTTATCAATTGCCCAGCTGTAATTTGTTTACCCAACATGTCGTTTATCTTTATGGAGAGACACCACTAGTGAACTGTGGACCCCGTTCCATTCTTATACACCGATTAAACCACCAACTGCAATCATTGTTCTCTTTTACTTTCTGCAATTGAACACTGTTTTCCACACCATACGTTCAATCCTTTGTTTTCAGCAAGCCGGGGAGATTGACAACCTTCCTGTTTCGTTGGGACAAAGTAGTTTGATTGTGTTGTGTGCAGGTTCCACGTCAGCGCCGGATTCCCTGGTGTAGTGCCGCATCATATTCTGCCACTGACAACCTTCTGAAGTGCTACTGCTCCTCCTGGATTCGATAACCTTGGTTTCTTACTGAGGGAAAACTTGCTGCTGCACTACTTCATACCTTCCTCTTGGGCTCTCCCAACGAACGTGTGTTTCACGTCATCACTCATCACTGAAATAAATCATCTTAGGCAACCAATAGTAAAAGCAACTTGTGTTGTATGAGCCTTTGAGACAATGATCACCGAAAGCAGGGCAACAATAGAATTTACCACTAGTACAGAACGACACATCCGATACCCCTCTATGGAAACGACACGAGTTAGGCGATGGAGAATCGCGCTTTCCGCGTGAGAAAACCCGCCCCGCCAGGCAAGCTGGCCCGCGTCCCGCCTTCATAGGCGACGGTCGCGAATTATTAACCGTTGCCGATATGTTGGTAACGGAGTTTCTTTCGACTCCGTGTGCGATATGTTCTTCAATGGCATCGGACATTTGTATACAACCGTTGGCGAGGTTGCGTATATAAAATTCCTTTTTTAGCACTATCTTGGATATTATAAAAGACTGTCGATTCGCCCTTGTTCCTCCGCTCCAGCTTGTTTTTACTCCGCACTCGTGTCCTCCATGGCCAAGAGCATGAGCTCGTCAGGGAGATCGAATGCGTCCTCCTCCTGCGCCGTCGGGGCTGGGTCAGATCTGCCGCTTGTGAAGTGCGTTTGCTGCCGCTGTCGGAACGCGATTCGTCGAGTGTCGCGTTCGGATCTGAACCCAGGCCGGATCTACTTCAAATGTCCAAATCACAGGGTTAGTTCGACGCTTCGACCAGTTTTGATTGATTCTATTCTATGTGTGATGCTGATTTGCCTCTGGATTCGATTTACCATTTGGCAGGGGAGGGGCGAAGAGTATTCTGGGAGCTGTGATTCTTTTTTTTGGATTGAAGATTATGTTGAGATGCTGCTTGCTAATGGCGTCGAAGTGGAAGCTACAGAGCTGGAAAATGTAGCCTTGATAGTCAAGAAGGCGAACATGGAGATGAAGCCGCACACTACAGCAGCTCTAGCTGGTTTGGCATGGAGCCCAACAAACACTTCGACGAAATCTGACCATGTTGTTGCTGTGCGCAAGGAGCGGCATAAAGGAACAGAAATAGCTCAGTTAAATGTTCTTGTGAGCATTGCTAGAATGATTTTGTGTGTTTGTGTGCTGCTGTTAGGTGTGAACTTGTATGCAGCAATGAAAATCAGTAGAATATATTAGGTTCGTATGCAGCTATGCAAATCAGTACAATGTATTAGGTTCGTATGCACTATGAAAATCAGTAGAATGTATTATGTTCGTATGCAGCTACGGAAATCAGTAGCACATAGTAGTTGTGAACTTGTATCTAATGGAAACGGTTATATAAAATGTCCGTTGCCAATTGGGTGCTTATAAATGTACTGGCGAAGCAAGCCCCATCAGTCTCATTCTCAATCCCTCATTGTCCATCTTTCAACCCTAGCCGCCGCACATTGTAGCTTTTTACTCTCCTCACTCTCTCATGGCTTTCTCTGCCGGCGCTTCTAGATCTCGCCATCGCAGCCGCGGCTCTGGCGGCCGCACCGATCTAGCTGCATCTGTTCGTGATAGGGCAGATCTGGAGGCGGCTGTGATGCGGCAGGTGTGGGAGCGCGTCAGGCTGATCACCTCCGGTGATGCCCCGCGTCCTCTGGGCCACGCGGAGCTGGATCAGATCATTCATCGGGTGGTGATGCAGCAGTTGTGGCGGATCCGCCGTCAACGGAGGCCGATCTGGAGGCCGTCGTCGACGGAGGAGGAGGTGGCCGATCTGGAGGCGCCGTCCACGGAGGAGGAGGTGGCCGATCTGGAGGCGTCGTCCACGGTGGAGGAGGTGGCCGATCTCGAGGCGCCGTCCACGGAGGAGGAGGTGGCCGATCTCGAGACGCCGTCCACGGAGAAGAAAATACGAGGTCTAAATCGCTCAGCTCATGAACTAGTTCATCAATTGGTTTTATATAGAACTTGTCTAGTATATAGAACTTGTCTAGTATATAGAAAACTCGTCTAGTATGTTGCACTTTATTGTTTCTGTCTAGTTTTCTAGTCTAGCATAGAAAACTTGTCTAGTATCTTGCACTATTTTAAAGTCTAGTAGGGTGAATTAATTTCAACTCTTTGTAGTACTACCGATGATGAATAGATCCAGTCACAACTTTTTGTCAATGTGCTAATCCTCGTTATTGTTTTGTGTAGCTAGTGTATGAAGTAATAGTATTTCGGCGACACTGTATAAAAAATTGTGAGACTCTTGAAGGAAACATCACCTTCAAGTTATGTCTCCAAATCGTTTGATCGGACTGCAAGCACACGGATATAGGCGCTTAAAGGTGTGAACTGTTTTCGCATTAAATTATATCTATGTCATGTAGCATCATATTTTGGCTCTTTTCTAACTATCAATCCATGTATTTTTATCCAGAAGCACAAAGCTGGTCCGAACAAACTTTAAATTTCGGCGACACCGTCCAAGATGGAGCAAGCCTCAGTACGAAGAATTTGGCAATTTGGCTTGGTGTAGTTTCTGTTTTTCAGTTTCTCCGGCTATTTTGTGGATGTGTGTTTAGGGAGCAAGCCTTAGCTGCAGTTTAGGGAGGCATGAGAATGATAGGATTATCGAAGCATGTGTAACTCATCTTTTGATGCTATGTAATGGTGACAATTGTTATATAAGTTATGAACGGTTTTGCTAGCAACTTTGTGCTTCTGCTGTGATATTTTGAATGTCAATTGGCAACTGTATTGCTGCTGTAGGCTTATGAAAAAACCTCAATGCAAACGACCAAAACAGAATCTCCGTTTCTGATGTCCAGATACATCGGCAACGGAGACTGGATGGCAACCGTAGCCAAAATCAAGCCTCATCGGTGACGGTTTTTCGTGTCCGTTGCCGATGAGAGCCTTCACATCAGTGACAGGGTCGTGGACACGGACCCTTTCTCCGTTGCCGAAGGGGTTTTTGGCCCGTTTCCGATGTGTCGTTCTGTACTAGTGTACACTCTCCAAAATTAAACCAGAAATCAAATGAAAAGAAGGCAGCAGTTTGGTATCACATTTGCCAATGGGTTAGACAAATGGATCCTAATCTCATTTTTAAGCTAATAACTAGCTTAACTAACACATACACTGGAGCATAAGCATCACAAACCGACTTCACAAATCATTTCTTCACAACCAAGCTTTCTACCACAAATATCTGAGACAAGATAGGAACAATGACTCAGAAATGACTCAGAGTACATCATCAAAGGGCGATGAACTGCGCAGCAGCAGTGGAGAGTTATCTCCATGGTTCAAAGGAGTGCAAAAAGCAGTCCAAATAGGCAGCTCGAGGTAGAGAGGGGCCACTGTAAGCAGGTGATTCACCACAGCCATGTTATCCGGGTGTCACCAGCCCAAGAAACCCAAATCTGTATAAATACATGGCCAGCTCGAATCACAAGTCACACACAACTCGCAGCAACCACATCACTTACATTGCACAACCATCAGAGCACCTAGCACACACATTTCCATCTGTTCTTCCACAAGAACAAGCACAACCAAGCACCACCAATGGAGATCACCTAATCCATCCACCACATGCCTTTTCAGCTAGATAAATATACTCTAGGAATTTTGAAGCAGCAAGGAGGAGGAGGCAAATTCCACAAGACGCAGGTTAACATCATAATCCAGAAGCACAACCTGCTCGACAACAACAGGTTGATTTTGAGAGCTAGAGAGAGACCAAGCAGGTTCTGTAAATGACAAAACCATGCTAGAGAGATGTATTCAGCATATGTTCTTAACAGAACCTTGTTAAGCAAGGTAAGGTGTTGTTAAAAGGTTATGCAAGGCAGAGAGCATCTGTTCTTTGCAGCAAACTAGGAAGGAGAGAAGAAAGGAAGTGCAGTTGATTGATTTGGCAATTGTTTGAGCATACATGGACAAGGGAAAAAGCAGCAGTATAGTATATGTTCTTATTTTCAAAAACTGCACAAGGCAGTGAACCAGCAGAGCTGGATTAGCTGTTCTTTGCACATCTGTACACATGGAAGAAGCACAGGAAAGCATTAAAAGCATTTCTAAACAAGAAAGCTACTGTGTAACTCTACAAGGAGGCATCACAGCAAGCAAAACTTGTCTAAATCATGCTCAAATCATTTGATCATCACAGCTAGTACAAGTTCTAGCTCAGAAATAATTTTCTAAAATGATTTTCTTCATCTGTGAGCAAGAAATGCTCCCAACAATAATTCCTGAGGTAATGGAAGGATCTAATCATGCTAGATCTACACCATTCATCTCATTTCTGGTGCAAAGTAGTTAGGACAGTGCACATAAAGGAGCAAATCGTCAAGCAAGCATCATATGTTCATCAAGTACCTAAACAACTGAATCATCCGTGACCAATCCATGTCCAGTAGCATCTAGAAAGTAGAGAGAAGGAGAGGAAAGTTCTTACCAAGCGTCCATGACCGTAGCTCCACGGCGGCGAGGCAGTGCTCGCGCCACCGTTGGAGGGGGCTAATTGAGGTCGAGGAGAAGCACCACCGCACCACAGCGACACAGAGGGCGAAGCTCTGGGCCGAGCCATGGTGAGCACGCCAGAGAAGAGAGGGAGGCGAGCAGCGCCGGAGCACCGGAACCCTAACCCTAGGGTTGGGTTGCGCACGGCGGCTAGAGGAAGCGAAGCTCAAATCGCTCCGGTGGGTGAGAAGAGCAGAGCGAGGGGGTCATTTTGCCCCCAAGCCATGGCGGCGGAGGTGGCCGAAGCGAGGCGGCGGCGGCGCAGGCGACGCGGTCGCCAGAGGAGGACGAGCACGAGCTCGGGCTCGTGCGGGTGAGAGAGAGTGGCTCAATCGGTTGGACCGGACCCGAGCCCACTCTTTGACCTGGTTTAACCAGGGTTCTTTTTGCAATTTTTCACAAATTAATGAAAATTTTGAAAATTTCAAAACTCATTCTAAATTCAAATAAAATCCTAAAAAATATCAACAAATATCAGCAGAAAATAAGCCATTAGAATAAAATAGCAAAAGGAATTGTTGGAATTATTTCTTTGATAAAAAATTCAAAGATCCTTAAGTGGAATATTCTTTGAAGTATTTTCTAAAAGTTATTTTCTCAAGAAAAATAATCTGGGAAAATAAATATTGAGTTCAAAGTAATATTTGAACTATACCAAGACTATCCTGTTACTCATCCTAAATGAAATTAAAAAACAAAAATCCATAAAAATCATTATCAAAGCTTTTAATAAATTCTGGGGAAAAGCATTGCATCCTATGCATAATAGCATACATTTGGATTTTTGAACATTGTCTCATACAGACAGTGATGTTGATTTTCAGAAACGAGGTTCCTAATTCGTCGGAAGCTTTAGACTGCACTACCTGTCAGTCTCAAGGTAAGTTCCAACTTGCATGTCCTTGATTGATTATTTTTATCAAACTAATTGCAAAGTACTATGATTTATCATTGCATGAAAAAGAAAAACCAATTTTCAAATGATGTGAATTGCTATACTTATTATGGTTGGCTGACAATGGGACCACGGTTTTTTATGTTGTGGTGGAGGTTCCATTGTACTGGAAAGTATATACATAGGATTAATAACCCATGGCCCAGTAATCCTTACGTGCCTTATCGTCAGCATCAGCCAACAGATTCACTATGGATGGGCTAGTCAGAGGTTTCTTCCTTCGTTCGCATATCCTCGGCAGACTATTTCCTGGTTGAGTCCGTTGCGGCGGCCAACAGCGTGGGAGCGCATGCCTTCCCCACCTGACGGGGTGATTTGGAATAGGAGCTCGGGAGTGGTGACGGGTTGGTCTTTGTACCGGCTGGGTCATAAGGGGCGGATATGCGTTGTGCCGGGAAGCGACTCCACATGACTTTTTGCCCTGAGTTCTGGCTATAGCACACATGGTGTGCTGAGAGAGCATAAAGAGCCAGGCTGCTGTTGGGTAAAGTGGTGCAGCTCTGCAGAGTTAAACAAAGAAATTGTGACTGTTACATCCTTGTTCCAGAACTATGGTCGCGGCGGGAAAGGAATCCCATGTGATTCGCAAGACCCGTGGAGGCTGGGGCATAGTTTTCTATAAATAAAATGGATCTTTTCCTAAAAATGTTTTCACAAAGCTTGCATATACATCCATGACTTTCTTGTCGGGATGGTAGTTAGTGCATTCCACTTATCTAAGCGTTAAGCTGAACTTGTTGAGTAACGCTGTTACTCATTCGTTCCCTTTGTACCTCCTGCTTAGACTTTGAAGAGACTGTTGACGGGAACTACGGAGAGTACCATGCTGATGACGTCTACTTTGAAGCACCTGATCTGTCTGGAGGAGTAGAAGGCGTCAACTACATCATTGCCTACGGAGCTGACGATGTCGAAGAAGAGGAGGTGGAGACCTAGAATCTTCTTAGTAGGAACCTGGCCGAGCAAGACTATACTAGTACTACTTAGTTGCTGAGCCAATATGGTTCTTAGTTTACTGTTTTCTATCGCTAGTAGGTTGACACCTGTCAACATAGCAATAATAGACCTCCCTCCCATGTCAGAGGAGAACGTCGATGTTTTTATGCATTTCTGGCTTGTAATCTTTAGCAGTGTGTAATAAAGTGGACCCGCAATGTTTCTGTTGTACTACTCTGAGAGATGTAATATTTACGGATTAGTCCTTCCGTGGGTGTTATGTCAACGACTTGTACACTACAATATGCAGTGGTGTGCTGGGTCACCGCAACCGACAACGGCAGCAACACCTCCGAAGGGGCCACTCAAATATTTTGTGCCAATAATGGGATTAGATTAGACCTTACATCAGTGGCACATCCACAGAGCAACGGACAAGCAGAGCGTGCTAACCAAGAGATTCTCCATTGGATTAAGCCGCGCCTTATTGAAAAAGTTGAAGCTTCTCCAGGATGTTGGGTAGATGAGTTACCAGCTGTTCTATGGAGCTTGAGAACGACCCCAAACATATGTACAGGATTTACGCCTTATTTCATGGTCTATGGGGCAGAAGCGGTAATGTCGAGTGACATCATACATGACTCACCAAGAGTCAGCGGCTTATGTCGAGACTGATAATGAAGTAACCCGGCAAGATTCGGTGGATACTCTGGAAGAATCAGAGATTTAGCTGCATCAAGGTCAGTAGTTTACCAGCAAGACTTGCGGAGATATCATGCTCGACGCATCAAAACACGCACCTTTCAAGAAGGAGACCTGGTACTGCGACTCAAGCAAGACCATAAGGGAATGCACAAGCTATCATCCCCATGGGAAGGGCCCTATATCATCAGCAAAAACCTGCATAACGGGTCATATTACTTGATGGACGTGCGATAAGAAAATAGCAGCCTTCCAGAGTTTGAGGATCGTCTCTAGCTATCCCGACCATGGAACATCACGCAATTGCGACCATACTACACCTAAAAGCTAATCAGAGCTGGGCATCATCTTCACAGCTAACTAGAGCTGGTTATCATCAAATCTACCTAGAGCTATCGTCATAGCTATTGCAGCCGATTATATCATAAATCGATCGCCGTCTACGTGCGATCGTACCAAAGATGTATTATACATTGTATCAAAAATCGACTTCCGCGTACGTACGGTCGTACTATGATTAATAAAATAAAGCCGGCACCCCTGCTATGCAGAAGGTCGTCGTTTCGTCTCAAACTACCAATTGAGCTGAGTCTTTTATTTTATTCATCATTGGTTCCTTGGGGGCTTCGATGCTCTATGAGCTCAGCTTATTACCTTGGAATCCAGCCAACTTACTGGCATACTTCTGATTGATCAGCCTTAGAGTTGGATGCAACTTGCATTATGTGGCCAAAGTACCGGCATGTGGAGTCAATCGAGTCTGAATGCCTATCATGGACTTTCTCGACCCTGAACACACATTTAGCCTGGGAAATACTGAGTCGCGCAAGGGCCCACTTAAAGGATTTCTGAGAAAATCGACCGACCTGCCTACATGGTCATATGTACTGCTTATAGTACTAAATTATCAACAGACCTACTTACAGGTCAAATTTCTAATCATGTTGTCATCAAAGTATTTGTCTTATGAGATTTCAGGAGACATATTTGAACAAGCATTGAGGTGATCACCAAGCCGGCTGACTCAATACTTGGGGCTGCGGGTATGTTATCAAAAATTGAAGCAATCCTGAAGAAATAAAAGGACGTTGCAGTCAGCTCCCGGAGGTATCCCTCAATACACTCAGGCGCATGAGAAGCTTGAAACAAAAAAAGTTAAACACATCATGACCATGGAGAGGGCCAGAAAGAAAAAGAGTCGCGTTGAAGATCGAGCCAAGGAACAGAAGTCTAGCCTAAATGTCCAAGGCACATGCCAAAGACTTGGAAGATATAACTCTTAACTCTACGAAATTCAGGCTATCCTTGGGGGCTAATGTCGGGGGATTACTTGACCCGCGACTCAACAAGGGATCTGCGACTCGTCATAAGTTCATGGCCGCACCTCAAACAGGCTTACACGAAGATGGGCCGACCCAAGTTCATGACGGGAAGCATCGAGAAGGCTGGAGATAACTTGACCTAGAAGGCTCTGGCTTATACCTTCCTTGTAGAAGAAGTATTCCTTATAACCTAGCGAGCCTCCGGGTATATAAGGAGGACTCGCAGGACGTAGACGGAGAGTTCACAAGTTCTAAACCCTAGAACACACGGCGACTCATCATCTTGATCGCCAAACCCTTGTAACACCATATTCCAATCAATTCCAACCTAGGATAGGCAGGACGTAGGTCTTTACCTCACATTGAGTGGCTGAACCTGGGTAAACATTGTCTTCTTCGTGCCCTGTGATCTTAAGCTCGGAGACGCTTGACTCGCGCAAATCCCCACGCCTACAAAGTCATCTCCATGACATCTGCCGAGATTACCCCACGACAGGAATTGATGAACATCAAGTAGAGAGTATATCCGAACAAAGTTCGGCTGACATTGAACATCATAGTAGTGGGGCACGAGGTCTAGAAAAGGAATAAGACAAGGCGTTGGAGAATCATCTAGAGGCCGAACAAGATATTGTTCAGGACATGCAACCATCATGCTCCACCGACGTCTTTAATAAGGAAGTACTACCCAATGAATTCCGTGCCAAAGACGATGAGCATCACAAACAAGAAGACACGACCGAACAAAGTTTGGTTAATGGTGAACATCAAGAACCGGAGAAAGAAGCCGAACAATGTTCGGTTGATGAGGAGCATCCGGGTGACGCGGCACAGGATCCAGAAGAGGAGGACGAGGCGTTGAAGAGTTATCCAGAGACGGAGCAAAGCAATATTGTTCCTGATGTGCCAGTATCGCAGTCTCTCAACGTCTTTGAAGAGGTACGCCCAGCCAACCATTTACTTATCTTTCGATTCGGTCAAAATAATAATGTTGATGCATCCAATGATAAAATTCTTGTTAGCTTTAAAAGACCAGTCGAGATGAGTAGTTTGTTTGTTAGGATTAATCTTGTTACTAATCATATCGGTCAACATATCATATCATTTGTAGAGGCCGATAGTGGCAATTTATCGCAATCAAAGTTGTTCTCGTCATGCCGGCTAAACTTTATATTCATGTGGGCAACTTTGCTTGTTTCATGCCTGGCTAATATTTGGTCTCAAGTGAGACATATATTCTGTAGCTATTTTTGTTGCAGAAACACAAGACCGGGTTCAAAGTCCTTCAAGATAGCCGATTCAGAAAAATCGGAAAAAGAAGGCGAAAGACGATGCATAGCCGAGTTGGATGACGTCAAGCTAGCACTACTCGGTTTCGTAATTCCAAAGCCGGTATCTCAATATCGGCTAAGGGATGAGCAGTGTACCAATAGTCCAGGCATAGGGGTTCACATTGCCGGGGTATCACCGAATAATCCAATTATCATAGAAGATCACCATGTCGAACCGTCAAGAGAAGAGCGAATGCCCAATTTGTTTGAGCAGAATATCAAAGACTGTGACGAGTTTCATGACGCACAATCGGCCTTTGAAGGACGATTGGAAGTTGTTGAAGCACAAGCTGATAGCAAGCTAGCTAACACTAATCTTGACGGGGCTCAAGTATTGACTCGGCTACCCCAAGCCGGTTCTTCACAAGACGGATATATACGCACTGGAGATGATGGGATCGGGTCGTCGAGCGAGGAAAATATTCAAGCCAACAATCTTGAAGACGGACGTTCCATCAAAGCTGCAACGAAGAAGCCTAACACTGGGGGGCAGCACGAAGATCCAAAGACCGACGCCTGCAATGATAGAAGGGACAAAGGCAACGATAAGCAACAAAGGAGGAAAACTAAAGTTACCTTCGCTCAATTATTGGAAAAGTATCAGAAGGAAAGCGAAGCAAAAAGTTCTTATCGGCCAACTGAAGTAAAGGCATCAAAGTCACCCCCAAGGCGTAAATCTGAAAACAAGGACTGGTAAAAGAAGAAGCCCAACATGCCGACTTCACGAACTTCTTTTGGGATGCCAATTCCGAAGTCATCCATGCCTTCCCATACCGGCTTCTATTCATATCATTCACGGGACATGTATGATTCACAGACACACCATCAGTCTTATGCTAAATCACCTCGCCAAGTTTATGCAGCTCCAAGAGAATCAACCCAGCAACCACCTGTCAAAGACCGTCTTAATCAAGAGCCGGCCAGGAGCTCGTGGAGGAAGAAGGAGGTGGTGAAGCAAGTATACATAGTGAAAAGAGATGGCCGCAAGGATGTTGTTCTGGACCCGACTCCAAGTAACCAAAAGCCAGCTGAAATGATGTTGGCTACAAAGGGCAAGGAAGTGAAGCGAGTAACTTTCAAGGACCCAGTCATCGAGTCTGGACAGGTCAAGCCGGAAGGGCCCAAAGCCAAGAAAGAATTGCCAGTGCATAAAGTAAAATCACAGCCGGGATACCCACTCGGCTTATCATATTGGCAAGAGTGGCAGGTGAAGCGGCTCAGAGCCGAAGAGTTGGAGAAGTTGAACATGACGTGGGTTCCTAAAAGAAGCCCTCAAATCAAGAACGGTGCACCAGCTTCTGTTGCAAAGCTGGCAGGTGTAAAGGAGAACAAGCAAGAAGTCGGCAGGCGAAGCCGACGATCTTATCCCACTATAGGAGACCTCAGGCGGCGCGTCGTCAATGTTCTTCAACTATACCATCAAAGCTAGCACCTCACAATTTATCCCCAGCCAAAACTTCTAATTTATTTCGGCTATTCACACTTTGGTGGACGAGTTCCCCAGGTCCTTTACGATGAGGATGCATGGCCGATATTTGCATATCGCCCTGAGAACACATGGCCAATGGAGTGTTGGCATCGATCTTAGCAGCATAATGGTGCAAATTATTTTTTGGCACCCAAGCTTTACCAAAAAACAGGGGGGGCATGTGTTGACGGTCAAATTTGGCTCATTGTCGGAGTTTCGGTCCTGGGATGCAAATGTATCGAAGTGGAAGAATGGACTGAAATGGTGCCACGACAACTCGCAGCATCGGGTGCACGAGCAAGCCACGACAGAGAAATCGGTAGAGTGGTTGTCACGGTAGCGGCGAGCGCATGGCGGAGAACCTCGTTCCTTCAGGTTCGTGGCAAAGAAATCAAGGAAAACGCTGCCGCGGTTGACGATCGATTTTGGCTTACAAAGAGATACCACCAAGATTGCCTCAGATGACAATATAATAGGAACGAAAGTTGTGCGTATCGTCGAGACAACCAACTTTGGTTTTTGGATCATCTCAATATGAGGTCATATGCAACTTGTGGAGCCAAAATACTGTGCGCGCCTTACCCTAGACATAGTCTGCCCTTGGCGCGCGCGAGCAGGGGTGCTGGGCACAGGCAGGTCGCCCTACCACTGACACCGTCTGCCCTCGGGAGCGAGCAGTATGGAAAAACTGAAAATGCATCGAATTTGTTTCAAACTGAATTTGAAGGGTCTAGATGAAGTCAAATGAAAAAACACATAAAATGGAAGTTCTCCATTTTTTTCCAGACAAACAACTTTGTATTTTACGGGATTTCTACCCGAGGTCGTTAACTGTCTCAAAAACGACCCGCAAGGTACAGTCAGGTTTTAGACCGAACAGTTTTGGAATGTTCGGACCAAACCATCCGAATTGGACCCAAATTAGGGTTTTGGACGTGAATCCAAGCTCTTTACTTGCACGGGAAGTCTAGCCCCCCTTATATACACGAGGGGTGACAGCCGATTGATCCAACACCAATCGAACGAACACATCTACTACTTTTTCGTGTTCATCTAATTTTATCCCTCCCCTTGTAGATCTTCTCGTTCTTCATCGTTCTTCATGATCGGAGGCTGCGAATCCACGAGGCTCTAGAGGCAGTCAGGCCGACCTAGGGCAGCCCATAGCCGCCGCGAGCCCTGATGGGGCCCCTCCCGGGCGAGCGGGGTTTCGGGTCCACAAAAGCGCCCGCCGGATTGTCTTGCGTATCGCACTTCCGGCGAGCCTCCCGCGGAGTGAGTTGCGGAGCATCTCCCTCGGCGCCGCGGGTACACGTGACGTGTTCGTGTGTCAACATATGGCCTTCCCCATTTGAATCCCGATGTTTCCAGGGTGAATTTATGTAAAAGTCAAGGGGGGGGGGGGGGGGGGGACACCCCAAGTGTACCAATTCATAAAGAGTGGTACCTGAAAGCCTGTAGAAATAGTAGTCGTATAGTGAACCGGAAATTGTCTCCTGCTCCCTTAGTTCTTAATTATAAGATGTTTTAGATATTGTAATGTGAACTAAATACGGACTAAATTGTGTGAATATGCATGCACACTAAAACACATCTGAGAAAAATCAGAAAGGATAAAGCATCTTATATTTGGAAGCAGAGTGAGTAGATCATACTAGGTGAGCACGTAATCTACATTGGTTTCAAAGCCGCGAAAGTTCGTGGCGTATGCCCCAAGAACTACAACTCCTAACCAGAGGTCTAGAAAAAAATTCATGTTTGTTTCCAAAAAAGACATGAAATTGTTGAAGATTTGCAACAACTTTTTTCCAGATATGCCTGCAATTCCCCAAAGTCCTTGATTCTACTTTATTTTCATTCTAAATACTTACATATTTACAACAAAATACTTTGCTGACGAACGGGTAGAAGCCATCAAAACTAATAAATAACATCATCAACTGGATCTAGTTCTACAAAAAATGAGGAAACTCTCGATATCTAAGAAAAAAATCCCGCCCATTCTCAGTTTCTCTCATAAGCCGTTCAACCACCAAAAGAACTGGCAAGTTCATGTCCTCATCGACATCTAAGAACAAACCCTCCAAGGAAATATGCTGGTCAGTCTATTTGCCCCACCCAAGAAGAGACATCAAGCTCACCCAAAGTTGACTCTAATTTGTTGATTCCGGATGCTAGTTTATGTGATATTCTAGTCGTGACATACGACTCTTGGAGACTTATTGGAACGTGACACCTGTCGCGATAAGTAAAGGTGGGTTGGAGGAGAGCTTGGGGAGTTCCGAAATTTTGTGAGTGGTAGGTTGTGTGTTTTATTCTTAAAACAAAAATACAAATCGACACATCTCTTGAACCGTTCGTTCGAATTATGAATCGTTTTTGCCGTAATAATTATCAGTTCGAACGCATACTCATGCCTATAAGGCTATAATATCTCGTGGACCACACATGGTCGCTCATAAGAACCTCAAACACCTCAGATTAGATAGTAATAATTTCAGGTCCCCTCAATTTAGTCTAAGCAACACAAAGCCGGCAAGCACGCAAAATTCACCTATCTTCGGGACCAAAGAGCAAAATGTAGCGGCTAGCCATTTTCCACGGCTGCAGGGCAGCCTTCGGGAAGCAGTCTGAATGAAGTGATAGAGCTCACACGGGGCTGCCTGGCTCGCTCCTGAGCAGAGAGCGCTCGGAGCTCGGTTCCACGGCCCTCATGGATCCACAGATCCCCCTTTCTCCTCCTCCGCTTGCTCCGTTTTTTAAACCTCCGCGGCCCCCCCTCCCTCCACCCAACCAATTCATTCCCGTCTCTCTTCTCTCCAAATTGGGCAAGGTTCCCCCTCGCACGCAACCAATCGCGACCCAGCGTCACTCGTTTTTCTTGCGGCTGTCGTACAAGAACCGGAGGTTCTTGGGCTCCATCCAGAGGTTCCTCCGCCGGTCGTGATTGGGTTCTGGGAGCTCCGGGCGCGCGTGGTTGGCTTAGCTGCTTGCCTCGTTGGTGTCAAGGTTCTTGGATTGGTGGGTGAGTCCACTCGTGCGAGATGCTGTCTGTGAGCTCCCCGAGGGTGCACATGAGCAGGAACGTCGTCGACTCGGGCCAGCTGGCCTCCTGCCGGTGCCGCTGGGGCGGTCGGACCGCCGCGCGGGCGGTGGCGCCCAGGCGGCGCACGCCGTGTGTTTGTTTCGTGGCCGCGCCCAGCCAGACAGGTTTGTGTGCTTCTTGTTCCTGCTGGTTTACTACCACAGTAAATCCTAGCTGTAGCTGCATAGGCTGGTTTGAGTGAAGCTGAGTTTAATTCTGTTTGTCCAGGTCTTGCTGCGACTGCGATCGACGTGCCAGCAGAGGCGATCGACAGCGCGGCGACAACGACGAGGCTCCCCGAGCGCGTGTCTGTCGCTTCGCTCTTGGAAGTCGTCTCTGACGACTTGCTGAAGCTTAACAACAATCTGAAATCGGTGAGCTTCTTCTCAAGGTCACATTTTCTTTGTCTAGTTCACCCATAATTTTTTTTTTGACAGGACCCATAATTTCTTTGTACAAGCTGCACTCGTGTAGGCTGTACACATATGAACGAGTAGTTTCCTTTTCTGAGTGAGTGTTTGATAGATGCTCACATTTATCCTGCCGTGAAATTGCATAGGAAGTTCCTCTGAAACATGCTGCACCAGTTGTTTCAGCATGGTGTCTTACTAGCTACGCCAGCGGGGATTTCCTTGGCAGCGAAATCGATTACGATTTCTTATACGACGTAGAATAAATATGAAAACAGAACACCTGCAAGTTCAGTCCAAATGACATAAACCTGCAAAAGAAGCGTGTGCTGTTTTCTTTTAACTTCAATGTCGAGCTGTGTTTGAACCTAACAGTACCAGAGTCTTAGTCGCTGTAATTTCCTCTCTATAGACCATAGGTACTGACAGACAGTACATGTAGTGGCGGAGCCACATCCCGGGAACCCCGGGTGGCCGCCTGCAGGGGAGAGCCACATAGGCTTATCAGGGTGCACCGGCAACCGGGCACAGATATTTTAGTTAGCCAGTATGCCAATTTTATTTTCTTTCTGAAACGCTAAGTATGCCAAAATTTAGCTTGTGTGCCACCCTATGTCATGTAAAGTGCACCCTGGTGGCCTAAATTCAACTTTCAAAGAACGCCATTACACTCTAGTGAACCGTGATCAATCTTGGTCTAGGTCTGCCCCTGGCCGCCCGGGCTCTGCCCAGCAATCTCCATGGGGTTACAGCACAGTTCAAGGATTTACTGAGTTGATTGCGGGGAAATGTCTGTCGGCCTAATGTATCTACTTTGCCCATGCTCTACTTAGAGGCTGGCTATGCCACTAGTACAGAGATCAGAGATGGATCAAAAACCTGCAGTGGCTACTGTGCTTTCACAAACTGTTCTAAGTTAATTAACTTACAAGGGACATATACAATTGGGGGCTAAAAGAAAATAAGCCAGCATCATTTGCTATGGACAAGTTTGCACCAGTTTACCTGTTCTCTAATAGTGGACTGCACATAATACAAAGGGCTACAGTCTAAAGATATGACTAAAGAGTAAAGACAGTGACAGCTTCCTACCGGTGCACGACTTTCAGACGGTTCTAATCGTTTATTGGCCCCATATTTGATGACTTGGAGCTTAGCAGTACCACTAGT
The DNA here is from genome assembly GCA_947311845.1 of Poa pratensis. NCBI lineage: Eukaryota > Viridiplantae > Streptophyta > Magnoliopsida > Poales > Poaceae > Poa > Poa pratensis. Next base: position 49,471,439 of record CAMZMU010000038.1, read on the forward strand.
GAGTAGCTGGCTTTTTCTAGATAGGTCATCTCTGTTGGTTAGGGTAATGAAAACAACAAAGTTCAGACCACATGTTAAACAGATAAATATGCATATGTACACTAATTATCGACATAAGATTTTTCTAGACTAGTTCCTGTTGAGTTCCTATTTTCCACAGTATAACTACTGAGTAACTGACATGATCTCAATAGCTTATTGGTGCAGAAAATCCAGTTTTAGTTTCCGCCGCAGAACAAATTTTTGGTGCTGGTGGGAAGAGATTAAGACCAGCATTGGTTTTTCTGGTGTCCAGAGCAACTGCAGAGTTAGCTGGTTTGTCGTAAGTTCATCTTCTTACGCCTTAACATTTCTAAATCTTTTACCTATGCACTTAGACCTTTTATACATTTGCATTCCAGGGAGCTAACTACAGAGCATCAACGCTTGGCAGAGATCATAGAGATGATTCACACTGCAAGTTTAATACACGACGATGTCATCGATGACAGTGGGATGCGAAGAGGTACATATTATGATGCTGTGTACAAACAAATCAGCAAAAGTTCAATAAAAGCACATGTTTTCTTCCTTGTTTATTCATCAGAATAAAATGGTTCAGTGAGGAGATGAATAGATTGATTTTTTTGTTATTGTTTGCAGGGAAAGAGACCATTCATCAGCTATATGGAACACGGATAGCCGTGCTTGCTGGCGATTTCATGTTTGCGCAATCTTCCTGGTTTCTTGCAAACCTAGAAAACATTGAAGTCATAAAGCTCATCAGCCAGGTACTAAAGGACTGAAGCAAGCTTCCTTCTCGTCACTTCTTTAAAACTATGCACCATTTGCTTATAAACAATTGGTGTGCTCTGCTCACAGGTGATCAAGGACTTTGCCAGCGGCGAGATAAAGCAAGCGTCGACACTCTTCGACTGCGACGTCACCCTCGATGACTACCTCCTCAAGAGCTACTACAAGACCGCCTCCCTGCTGGCGTCGAGTGCGAGGTCGGCCGCCATATTCAGCGGTGTGAGCACCACGATATGCGAGCAGATGTACGAGTACGGCAGGAATCTGGGTCTCTCCTTCCAAGTAGTCGACGACATCCTCGACTTCACCCAGTCGGCCGAGCAGCTGGGCAAGCCGGCAGGGAGCGATCTGGCGAAGGGGAACCTGACGGCACCAGTCATCTTTGCCCTGCAAGAGGAGCCGGAGCTGAGAGAGATCATCGACTCTGAGTTCTGCGACACGGGCTCGCTGGCGATGGCCATGGAGCTGGTCCACCGGAGCGGCGGGATCAGACGGGCGCAGGAGCTCGCGAGGGAGAAGGGTGACCTGGCACTCCGGAACTTGGAGTGTCTTCCTCGGAGCGGGTTCAGGAGTGCTCTGGAGAACATGGTGAAGTATAACCTTGAGAGGATTGACTGAGGTGGAGGGTACGCTTGGTCTGTCTGTGAGGTCAGATGACACGCCTGCAGGTGTGTCCAGACCAGCTTCCAAACACAAAATTCAGTGTCATCTTGTCAAATTCACGAAGATGACTGATGCAACTGCACATCAATTGCCGCCGTGTATCCACTGCCTTGTGCGCACATGTATGAGAGCGTACTATATTATTGCATCTTATGTAACTCCAAGGTAAATGCGTACTGTATATGCGAAAGATTATTTTTTTAGCAGTAGTATAACAGATAGCATTAGTTTATTTTTTCTTCCAGTGGTAAAAGGATCCTGAAATTCCGTGTAATTACAATCGGAGTATGAGTATGAATTGACATGCTTAATTATAGCCAGCAGTACAGTGTAAATCAAACTTGTGCATTGTGGATTACTGAGATGTCATCTCCTTGTAATTCCTTTTCTTTTTGATAAGTGCATTATTATTCCTGCTGTCCTGATTCCGATGGGGAGTTAGGCAGAACTGATTGTAGACTGGGAATCTGGGATGGATCTAGCTGAGCAGAAACGAGCCGACACCACACACAAGCAGTTGTCGGTGGCAGAAGCTTCTTCTCTCTTGATTCACTTCGAACAGATGCTATCTCTCTTTCTCTAAAAAATAGACCAAGTGTTGCTCTCTTTCGCCTACCCAAAAAATATATATTATGCAGTGGTCGCAAGAACCACGAGTTAGTATTATTTTTCTCGCAGCGGCACCGTCGGTGGTGCCAATTATAACTACTTAACTAACCACCGGTTCTAGAGCAACGCGGTACTGGTGCGACTCGTGATGAACGATGGCGAGATTTGTCTGAAATGGCCATTATGAATGATCAGACCCATGGACATGGAAATGCTGCTCTCTCCGCTCGTGCTTGTCGCCGTACTTGAAAATAGGAGTAGTAGTGATAAAATTGGGACAGAACTTCAATAAATTTGTGAAGCAAAGTCGCACGATGATTTTTCCCATGTGCGTGTCATCAAATTAAGATTTAATAGAAATGGTTCATCCAAAATTTGGACTTAAAATTTAAACTTTTCACGAAAAATTGAACAAAATTCAGCACATCATTATGTTCCATGAAGTATTCTAAGAAAGTTTCGTTTCATGTGGATTGTTTTGATCCCAAAACATAAGTTAATCATAAACCATTTAGCAAAATAAAACAAAACTTTTTCCGAATACTTAATAAAACATGTATGTCGAAAGGCAGAACGGCTGCCAGGTCCTCAAAAAATAAAGAGTAAAACACCCCTGGAGTATATCAAGTTGCGGAGTTGGAGCGGATTGGTCACGTACTGGGAAAATGCTAACTATTGGTTACTAACTTGTGTAAATGTTGCACGTTAGTCATTCCGTCACTCCCACCATTAAATTGCTGAGGTGGACAAAGGAAGAGATAGCGTTGTCACGGCCGAATTTACATACGCTCTCACGGATATCACTCACCTCGTCGTGCTTTTTGAGCGAACATGCAGAAAAGAAGATAAAGTGGGGCCGTGCATGGTGCGGGTGAGCCGGAGCACAGCGCTTGTGCACTTTGCGGAAAAACAGACCACCGGAAGCCGGCCAGTCCCACCATTCACCAGCCTCCACAGCAGCATCATAAACTAAGAACCGAGTAATAACAAAAAATAGAAAGTTAAGGTTTTTTTGTAAAAAATCATTGTCCACGTCACCATTTTAACGGTGGGAGTGACGGAATGACTAACGTGCAACATTTGCACAAGTTAATGACCAATAGTTAGCATTTCCCAGTAGGTGACCAATCCGCTATAACTTCGCAACTTGATAGACTCCAGGTGCGTTTTACTCAAAAATAAAACATGTATGACTTACTGAAAGTTTTCCATTTTTTCTAGACCTGTGTATGTTAGATTGCATACGATGGCACCTATATGGCCAAAGTAAAGCTACGTCCATAAAAATTGTTACGGGTGCATCTACTGGTACAGGTATATTTAATAATTATTTATATATTCTCCTACCATGTGGCGTACGTTCTTGGAGCTGTCGCCTTGTACAGATTCCAGAATAATTAGAGACGGCTAGGGTTGGGTTGTTGCAAGAACATGACGTTCTTTTACACTACGGAAGGTTGCAGTAGATGACTAGCTACTGTCTGTGTGATGGCTAGTCCGAACACGGTAACTTGAAGGCACGCCAATGGCCAGATCATTAGTTGGCGTGTCACGGATTATCCGTCACCTAATTTATATATGCCCGAGAGAGCAACACCCTGATTAACCTAACCTACCACGCGTGGTGCAGCTCACACTGTCTGCTCAGCTATCATGAATCTTTTTCGAGATTCGGAGGTGCCGGTCAATTCCAGGGCGAACGGCCCTAGGATTATTGGATTGATGTCTTTGATTCGCAGGATTTAAAAAACTCAGTAATAAGAAGAAAAAACAGGAATAAGATAGTATTGCGTGTGCGACCTTGGACGCTCTCCTTCCCCGTCTACAGTAAAAGGAAGGCGATTTGTGAATCCCCCGAGATCTCCACCTCGCCGGCGCTGATTCGACGGATCTCTCGGCCTCCGCCGGCCGCTTCGGCAGCGGGAGGCCGGGGGATCCCCGCCTCGTGTCGTGTATATAGTGTAGGAGCTCTTAGGTCTCAGGCTGCCGGCGTTCTGGAGGTGGAGGCGCGGCGGCTGTTGTTTGCTGGTGGTGGATATCCTCTTCGGCGTCGGCGTTCTGTGGAGCTCCGCCGTCGATCTACCGTCACCGTCGTCCTCGCATCTCCGCGGAGGTGCCGTGGGCGACTTCCCCGCGCTTGGCTCCGTGGACGGCGGAGCCGGCAGATCGAGATCTTGAAGAGGAAGATGCGGCGATTCGGATCGTCCACGGCGGCGTTCTCCGATGTAGGTCCTCCGGGACCGGCGCTCGGCGACTTCCCGCTCGCCTGGGGACTGCCTCCGCTCCAAGGCTTCAAGGGAGGCAGCGGCGACGGCGCGCCACCGACGGCAACGGCGGGTCGACGACGTGGTCATCTTGCAGAAGGGCTATGCTGTAATTTTGTGTTTGTTGGGGACCTTTCTGTAATGTTTCCGAATTAATGCATTTTCTTTTACCCGCAAAAAAAAAGATAGTATTGCGTGTGAAACAGAGCACATAAATTTTACGAAACTATGTGTTTGGTTCACAGAAATAGGAAAACGCGGAAATCCTAAAATGCATGATCAAATCAAGTCTTAAAGTAAATTCAAAGGCAACATTAGGTCATTCTACCATTCAAAAACATTAGGTCATTCTTTTACAATGTATGGTCGTTGCCTCGTTTCTTTCTTTGTTCATAGGAATGTAAAAAAAGGAAGCTTGTATGGATTGTAGAATTTCTTTGTTTTCTTGGATATCTGAACCAAAAGGAAAATTTATATGCTCCATTCTTTTGAATCAAACGGAACAATAGCACTACCTCCGTCACATGGTAAGCCAAAATAGCCTACCAAAACGTTTTATAATTTGAGACAAAGGTAATATCACCAAAGAAAAAATTGCTATTCCTATGTTTTCTCCAATCTTTCCTAAGAATGTAGCGAGGTTCGTGGACTTATCTTTGATCACCGTCGACTTAAGTGTGTGGCCGAGAAGGGAAGCAGGGTCATGTGACGTGCATGTGCAGCGACGCGTGATGGTGGCCTCTTGGTTATAAACTCCAACAGCAACATAAAAATGACAGTTTTTCTCTCGCATTTTTTTTTGAAAAGATCACCATGAGAGGTTGGCAGCGGACGAGCGGTGGTTCGCAACGCGGAGATGCGGATCGGACGGCTGGGAGGCGTCCATCGGGTGGGCCCACCGGGCCGGTGCCGATGCCATGTGGCCCAGGGAATCGCATAAGAAGAGGAAGGAAGAGAGAAAGGAGGCATCCCGTCCGTCCTGTAGATTAACGGCAAGTCGGCAGCAAAGCCACGGCCAACAACGCACGCACAGCAATCTACCTCCACCCGCCCCCCTTCTCAATCCGGTTCTCTTCTCCGGCGGCGCCGCGAGATCGGGGAGTCAGAATAGGGGCCTGATCTGTACATCGCCGCCTGCAGCTTCGGCCCGGCGGGCTCGGTTGCTCCGGCGGTGTGGATTTGAAGGCGGGGCGGCGGGTGAGGCGCGAGTGCCGTGTGGCCACGCGTAGGGTCTGGGCGTGATCGGGCGGCGAGCGGGGTTCGCACGCCGCTGGCCGGTTCGTGGAGCGCGGTTTCGGCGCGGAGATCGAATCGATCCGTCCGGTCAGGGGAGCCGGAATGCAGCAGCAGGGGCAGGGGCAGCGGACCAAGGTGGGTTGCAGTCTGCTCCTTCGACTTCTTCTTCTAGGATCTCTTGCGATGCCCGCTGTCGATTTCGGTTCTAGGAGGATGCAAACGGGCCGGCGTTTTTTTGAATCGTGTCTGCCGTATTTTCAAACTTATTTTTTGAAAGATTGTTCTTTTACCAGTCCTATGCTTCTATAGAGATTTCAGTCTTGGTATACTTGCTGCGGTCCAAATGTTTGATCTGGCTATTGCCGCGGTCAAATGCGGTGGGTTCCGATGAATGCCGCGTCGGTCAGTTAAGAACAGCTCATGCCGCCCTCACATGCGAAAGTTGACCGTGCTGTTGGTTACCGCTTCCAGAATCCAGATGCCCTCTGTTCGGTGCCAGGGATATTAAACAAAGCAGCAAGCTGTTGCCTTTCCACCGTCGGTGCGCAAGTTTATGCATTTCTTGTTGGTGGGTCTGCTCATGTGCCCATCACCAAGCAAGCCGAAGTCATTGGCACAAGTTAAAGGGACTCTTGATTATTGGCTTCTTAATGGCCTATTCTGTTGCATTGTGGCCATTCGAAATCTCTGTCGGCCTGCAATGATTATCTATCTAACCCCACCAATCAATCGATTAAAGTCCTCTGTAGTGGCAACCTGATCAATAGTTGTGTTCTGTCAGATTGCTGATTCAGTGTGCTCAATCCATTATTACTTTCAGAGTTCCGCGGATGCGGACTTCTTCACAGAGTACGGCGACGCGAACCGGTACAGGATCCAGGAGATCATCGGCAAGGGAAGCTACGGGGTCGTGTGCTCCGCCCTTGACCTGCAGACAAGGCAGAAGGTGGCGATCAAGAAGATACACAACATCTTTGACCACGTCTCCGACGCCGCGCGCATCCTCCGCGAGATCAAGCTCCTGAGGCTCCTAAGGCATCCCGATGTTGTCGATATCAAGCACATTATGTTGCCTCCCTCGAGGAAGGACTTCAAGGATATCTACGTGGTTTTCGAGCTCATGGAGTCCGATCTCCACCAGGTTATTAAGGCCAACGATGACTTGACCAAGGAGCATTACCAGTTCTTTCTCTATCAGATGCTCCGAGCCCTCAAGTACATTCATACTGGTAGGGAATCATCTCTTTTTCAAATATATTGTTGTTGCTTTGGAGAACGATGTTTCACCCTGAAGGTTGTGTGTGTTGTAGTCTGCCACTTATGTGTAGTAGGTCAGATCCCCCTTTCAGTATAACTAAGTTTCACCACAGGGGCTTGTTCTTTAATATAAATAATTTTCGTGATAGGTCAGTTATGGTTTCTTCAATGATAATCTAAGCTGTGGATTAGTCAACAAATGCCAGTTGATACTTTAATTACTAATTTGTGGCCTGTTTCAAGTGTAGTCAACCAAGAGAAGAAGATTAACCATAAGTATCTATCACCCCTTTCAGCACTTTTTAAAATATGACCATATAGCATCCTTACATATATTAGCCCAAAATTATTGAATTTGTAGAGTGCTTTACTTTTGAGCCATAGATCATTCATAGCCATGATGAATCTAGATCCCGATTATACTGTAGCAGACAAGGTTGCTGCAATCTTTATTCACCCCATGAAAATGAAATATGTTGGTCACTGTATATGGTGGTCAGTCTTGTAAAGATACTGCATTCTGATTACTCGTTGGAATTCTTGTCCACTTACTTGCCATAGGTATTGAATTGCTACTGCAAAAAATTATATCCCAATGGTTTTTTCCTGTAATAACTCCGCCTATGTCTTCTAGGCATAGCCGGTCCCAAGCCCGGATAAAGGAGGAGGGTTGTGATAGGCTTGGCGAGCCAACGTAAAAACTAGCCAGTCCCATGGATATGAAACCCACGAGAGTAGTACTAGGGTGGGTGACCTCCTGGAAAGTCCTCATGAAAGGTTTCATATCTAAGGGTTGTGATAGGCTTGGCGAGCCAACGTAAAAACTAGCCAGTCCCATGGATATGAAACCCATTTGGGCGAGAGTAGTACCAGGATGGGTGACCTCCTGAGAAGTCCTCGTGACAGGGTTTCATATCTAGCCTACCCCAACTTGTTTGGGACAAAAGGCTTTGTTAAGGTTAAGGTTAAGGTAAGGTTTTTTCCTGTAATGACACGCTGTAAAAAAATACTCGACGGCTTATTCTATTTTTATCACTGCAATTTTTGCTGATACTGAGTTTATATAACTGCAGCTAGTGTTTATCACCGTGACCTGAAGCCGAAGAACATTTTAGCAAATTCAAACTGCAAACTGAAGATATGTGATTTTGGACTAGCACGAGTTGCATTCAACGATACCCCAACAACAGTCTTCTGGACGGTATGTTAGCAGAAACACAACTTTATGTTTCTTGTACCAGATTGCATGAAATATAAAAAGTTTATGGTTCTCATGCATACACCCCTGCAGGATTATGTCGCGACAAGATGGTATAGAGCTCCAGAGCTCTGTGGATCCTTTTTCACGAAGGTGAGCTTTAGGATTCATGCTTATTTAAGAAAAACAATGAGTAATCTAGTTATGAGTTGTCCCTCGTGAACTTGATTCAGTTATGAGTTGTGGCAGGCAATGGTTTATGGTTGATGGCCTCCATTCAATGGGTTATCAATTCTCAAATTCTCTGAACTTAGTATTTGCGTTCATCTTCTTTGACGATACGTTCTCTGCTGAAATTCAAATGCACCATGTACCTGTTCCTTTTATAGTGGTACCATACAAAAATGGCCAGATTCATACATGTCCATGTTTTTCTAAAGGTATAAATTGCCATGGTTTCTCCATTTCTGGGAGAGATTAGATCTGTTCACTCTTATTTGTGTCATTTTCTGTTACCTGGCCTGTTTCCGTTCATGAATTTGATCTTAACATTCATTCATTCCGTGTTCTACACGAATACTGGATCATTATCCTGTTGCATATTAGCTTAGAAAACAATCAAATAAGCTGGTCTTACTTCCAAAAACACTAAAAGCATCTTTAACCATTACCTGGCTTTTGCTTATATGTTTTTTAGGGTTCTTTTGCTTATATGTTTGTTCTCTGAAATGCAGTATACCCCTGCCATTGACATTTGGAGTATTGGGTGCATTTTTGCCGAGGTGCTGACTGGAAAGCCTCTGTTTCCTGGTAAAAATGTTGTCCATCAGTTAGACTTAATGACTGATCTTCTAGGCACACCTTCGATGGATACAATTTCTCGGGTATGGTACTGAATTCAGGGGAAGACAATATATTTACTTTATCTGGTGAATCTTTCCAGTGACCACAAAATTTGACTTTATTGTTTTTGTTCCTTTCCAGGTCCGGAATGAAAAAGCAAGAAGGTATTTGAGCAGTATGAGAAAGAAGGACCCAGTTCCATTTTCTCAGAAATTTCCCAATGCAGATCCTTTGGGACTAAAACTCTTGGAAAAGCTATTAGCGTTTGATCCGAAGGACCGTCCAACTGCAGAAGAGGTAGTCTTTTGGTGCAATTTTATCATCCTGATCTCTTGTTTTTTTCTCTGTCACGTCCTGCCTCTGATGCTGCTTGCAGCACTAGTTGGTTATACTTGTATGGAGTAAGTTATAATGGTTCCTTCAATATTTATAATTTTCAGGCATTGACTGATCCATACTTTAGAGGCCTTTCCAAGCCTGAGAGAGAACCATCCTGTCAGCCAATCAGAAAACTGGAGTTTGACTTTGAGCACAGAAAAATGTCGAAGGATGATATAAGGGAGCTGATATTCCAGGAGATACTAGAATATCATCCGCAACTGCTGAAGGACTACAGAGACGGCACAGAGAGGACAACCTTTCTCTACCCAAGGTTTTACTTTTTTTTCTTTCTTTTGGTCGTATTCTCTCATTTCTGTTCATTGTGTCAACTCTTACTGACCGCGATACTTCGTGGTTATGTTTGTCAGTGCTGTTGACCAATTTAAGAAGCAGTTTTCTCATCTTGAAGAAAGCGATGGTAGTGGCCCTGTTCCAGCTGAGAGAAAGCATGCATCCCTTCCTAGGTAATATTGCGTCATATTCTGGTTGTCAAATTGTGGCCCTTCATTTGTCTGTTCCGAAGTCTAAGTGATAGTTGATTAGCATGCATTCATAATGTTGATACTTGAGTCCCACTTAATTATATGTTTACCACTTTGTGACTAGCATGTGCTTCTGGCCTTCCATCATTATATGCTTTATATACGAAGGTACGCTTGTGTTATTTCTAATGTACAACTTCATTTTTCCAGGTCCACTATTGTTCACTCAACTCCGATTCCTGCCAAGGCACAACCTCCCGTGCCCTCATCAAGGGGTAGACCAATCTCCAACGAGACAGGAAGGTATCCAGGAAATGTTCCCAGTGCTGCTCAGGCTGCACACACGGCACAAGCAGGTGCGTTTGTGTCAATTTACTTTACTTGTTCCTTTATATGAACCGTAATTGCCCATCTCTAAGCTTATCATTACCTATGTTCCAGTGGTGGGGGCAGGAAGATCTGTTGGTTCAGCACTACCTTACCAAAGTGGAAGTGGCAAATACCCATACTCAGGGTACCCTCCCCAGCAACAGATCCCGCAAACATACGGGTATCAATCTCAAACACAAGGTGCTGGACAACCACAATCCCAGGCCATGGGGGGCTATGCTTGTGCATACACGAAAGGCACGACGCCTAACGCTGCTGCTCCGGGCATGAGAGCACCACCCCCTTACCACCATCTTCCAGCAGCATCGAAGAACGGCCCGCTGGACAGACTAGCGGCAGAGACCACCGACATATACACGAGGTCGCTCAACGGCATTGTGGCCGCCGCCGCGGCATCGGCCGGCACCGGGGCCGCTCACAGGAACGTCGGCGCTGCCGTGCCGTTTGGCGTGTCGAAGATGTACTAGCGGAGGAACTGACATGGCACCGTATCTTTGGAGTTCTGAACCCGGTGCCTGGCTGGCTGAATCTGCTGCCCATGGTAGGTGGAGTAGAGTGACAGATGGAGAGATTCGGCCTGAAATAAGCGGCGGTGGCGGGCGATGCAGAGATTTGATGATCTCAGGCAGCTTCTGGACCTTTTCTAACTCGTCTCTAGGCTTTATACACATAGACAGATAGACAGAGATGGTGATCATCTCTGCGCACCCGAGAAGGGTTTGGTGATGAGAGTTATTTAGATGGAATTTACTACTCCGTACTTGGTTAGCGCGTGGAAACTAGCCAAATCGAAGATAAATTGTCACTGTCTTGAACTGATTATTAAAGAGATGGTCCATTGATCATCATATGATTGATTGATTTTATATTATTTACTCTCAGCCAGATCAGTATGGAGCGGGACAAATGCAGCTGGAGCTATTAATTGCAGTCTGCGTGTTTTTTATGGGTTGCATCGTGAGTTCGGCATGCACGTTTCCATCCTTGCTAGCTAGTGGAGCCACCGTTGCGGATCGGCCGGCTCTGGGACAGACAGGAACTAAGGTGGGTGCAGTGGGGAAAATCTCCTTAGACGGCGCCAGCGACGCCGCGCGGAGGCGCGGAGGAGAAGGCGGTCGTCGAGAATGGAACGGGTGGGGTGCTCATTGGCGACGAGCTCCGGTGTGCGGGGTGAGGGGCTGAGAGGATGGTCGGACGCGGACCGACGGAGGCCACGGTTTGAGGAGGGCAGGACGGCGAGGTGGTCGCCGTAGTGCCGCCGGCCGCGGGGGCCGAGGCAGGCGGTGGCGAGTTCGTCTTCCTCCTCCCGTCGCCCACGTGCGCTGGTCCGAAACCGCGTGAGCGCTCACGGGCATAAGCTAGCCAAGCCCGGTGCAGTGCCATTTGGCATGTCGTCGATGACGCACACGTGACGATGCTGGCGTCGTATCTTTGGGCTTTCTGGTGTTCGTGCTTACACTTAGAAGTTGCACGAGTTCAATCCGTCCTTGGTGACCTGGACCCGTTGCTTTCCAGCGTTCCTGTCAGTTTGACTAATTAGCTAGCTACCTACTCTGCTCAGTAACCTCGATACGTTTCACTCAGCTCCATCGCAGGCAGCAAGCTAGCACGTAACTCGCACTCGCCCAAGGCGACGTCGCATCCATCCATGGTCTCGATCGATGACGACGACGGACAAGACGTGAGCCGGCTGGCTCAAGGTGCATATACATATTCGCATCGAGACATGGCGCCATGCACGCGTTGTGAAGGTGTAGAACCACGGGCCATGCTCCCACTCCTTCTCATGCTGCCCGCCGCGGTGGTCAGCTCCTCCTCCTCCTACGCCGTCTCAGCCTCATTAGACGCGGCGGCGGCCGAGCCGTTCCCCAGCGAAGCGCTCCCGACCAGCTCCGGCTACCTCCCCGTCGACCCGTCCACGAACGCGTCCCTCTTCTTCGTGTTCTACGAGGCCACCGGTCCGCTCACCGCGCCGGCCGACACGCCGCTCATACTTTGGCTCGACGGCGGGCCGGGATGCTCCGGCCTGCTCAGCAACTTCCTCCAGATCGGCCCCTACTCGCTCGACACCGCCTCCGGCGCCCTCTCGCCGAACCCGTTCGCCTGGAACAGACGCTTCGGGCTCATCATCCTCGACAGCCCGCTCGGCACCGGCTTCAGCGCCGCGCCGTCGCCCGCCGACATCCCCACCAACCAGTCCGTCATCGCGGAGCAGACCCTCGCCGCAATCCAGGCCTTCTTCGCCCGACACCCGGACTCCTTCCGCGCGCGCCCATTTTTCCTCGCCGGCGAGAGCTACGCAGGAAAGTACGTGCCGGCCGCGGCGGCACGCATCCTCGCCGCGAACCCCACGCTGCCGACACACCAGAGGATCAGCCTCCGCGGCGTGGCCATTGGTAACGGGCTGGTGGACCCGGTGGCGCAGGTGGTCACGTTCGCGGACACGGCCTACTTCATGGGGCTCATCAACGGAAGGCAGAGGCGGGAGCTGGAAGCGCTGCAGGCGGAAGCGGCCGCGCTCGCGAGGGAGGAGCGGTGGGGCGAGGCGACGGACGCGCGCGCGCGGGTGGTGGAGCGGCTGCAGGAGGACATCGGGATGCCCACGCTCTTCGACGTGGTGAACGAGGGCCGGTGGCTGGACGCCGGCGCGCTGGAAGAGTTCGTCAACCGGCCCGGTGTCAAGGCGGCGCTGGGCGCGAGGCAAGACGTGGTGTTCGAGGCGTGCTCGGCGGCGGTGGCGGCCGCGCTGCGGGAGGACGGGATGAAGAGCGCGAGGCCGGAGGTGGAGGCGCTGCTGCGGACGCCGGGGATGCGCGTGCTGCTGTACGAGGGCGTCCGGGACCTGCGGGACGCGGTGGCGTCGGTGGAGGCGTGGCTGGAGGAGGTGCAGTGGGACGGCATCGCCGCGTTCCGGGAGGCCGAGCGCGCCGTGTGGCGGATTGGTGAAGGGGAGCTCGCCGGGTACGTGCAGAGCCGCGGCGCGCTGGCGCACGTGGTGGTGTACGGGGCCGGGCACTTTGTGCCGGCGGGCAACGGGCGCGCGGCGCAGGAGATGATCGAGGACTGGGTGTCCGAGACTGGCATCTTCGCCGGCGACGACGGGGAACACGACGTGATGTGAAGATCGTGACAAACGTGCAGGCGCGCCTGCATGTACGTACGCAATTTTGGAATGGTCGTACTAGCTCGTCCGTTCCAGAATACTACTGCCAACCTCTAAATGTTATCATGATACTAACTATGAAAATATTGTAAATAATCATGACAATTTTAAATAATTTTCGATAGGAAATATAAAAATACTATGTAATGAAATTCCCAATCAAAATCCAATATGTACCATGAGGATGAAAAGACCATATGATCTGTTCCAAAATAATTCTAAACAAAAAGAACAAGAAGAGACAATAAGCACATGGTTTTTATCTTTTTGTTTCTCTTGATGTGTAGCGATGTTTTGATTCGAAATTTCCCGGATAGTTCATATAATCATATTTTATCATAAGTTTTTTTTTTTACAATTTTTCATTACTCTCATTTTTTATAGTTGGTATCATGGTAGCATTTAGATGTTGGTTACACTTCTTGTAAGATACTGATGTTGATGATATTGACTCTGTGTTTCCACGCGAGCTCGCATCCAAGAAATTCTAGTTACTCGTGAATAAAATATGCATAATTAAAGACGTCATCTAGTTTAAGAAAAATAGCTTAGATGCTCATTACGAGAATATATTTTGTTCCAAGGAGTGAAATCGGCTAAATTCATCGGCTGCGGTTGCTTGTGAGGATATCAAGAAGGCGACATGGTCTATGACATCACCTAGTCAACACCAACCTGCGTGTCAGCTCTGTTTATTGATGATTGTAAAATTATATTTTGCCTGATTTAGTACAGCTCACGCTTTCCCTTAAAAAAAGATTGAACATCTCATGTACTCCCTCCGTTCCAAATTAGATGACTTTCATTTGTCCACATGCGGATGTATCTACACATGTTACAAGTATAGATACATCACATGTGTAGATACATCCGCATGTGGATAAATAGAAGTCATCTAATTTGAAACGGAGGGAGTATCTCTTATTGTCGACGGTCACGGAGATCACCATTGCTAACATCATCAACTTGAACAAAGAAGAGAAGGTGTTCGATATTTCAACTCTACCGTACATCAGGCTTTAGATTATTCTGTTAGAATACGAAAATCCCAAAATCATTTCTATCATAGCATACAGGACCTAAATTATTCTTTTTGTCTAAAATAGAGCCCACAATGTTTACAACATAGGAAAATGGCATCTTATCTGCCCAAGGTTAGTCGAAAACGAAAAATAACATGAAGCACAACTCTAGCCAGAGTATACCTCCAAGGGGAATGTTGCTAGCAAAAAATGCGGAAAATGAGCACAACCCAAGGAAAAGCATATGTTTATCCCCCACTTCAACAGTCTAAGCATCCAAGCCAAGAACCGAGGCATAGCCCGGATGACTAGGAGGTGTTGATACCTCCCTGCCCGCGAGGTCTCGAGTTCGAGTGGCAGCGCCCACTCCCTCGTGCGTACTCACCGGAATTTCTTCTATCAAAATTGCTTGGAGGGCTGTCTAACCCTCCAAGCCGCATTTTTTTTAAGCACCCAAGCCAGTACATGAGGGAGCCGACTATTTGGTGGTGCAAAGTTGACGACACACCTTCTCAATCCACTGTCTAATGTGAGGAAGTCGCCTTCAGTGGTGCCAGGCAATGCAAATGAGCTCCCTCTTTTTATGCTCCAATGCCCGGGCGAACAGTGAACTGGTCCATTTTTTAGCAGGCTTGTGGAGTTGTGGTGAATTCCGTAATTTTCGAGTTAACGAGATCACCTTGTCCCATCCTCTTGCATGAAAAAATATTTTTATTGCCAGAAGTCCGTAAGGTCCATGTAGCAACACATTCTCAAAGAATAAATGATGCACAAATTCATCATAAGAACATAACCAAAATGTGAAATCATCCACTTGACTTCGTTTGACTAAGATGTTCCTAGTAAGGAGCTTATTATTAGATTGAAACAACAATGTTCCAAATAGCAGGGGAGGCCGGTAGGGGATATATGTTTAGTTCCATCACTGTCAAGTGTTAAAACAGAGTACACTAAAAAGAGCTAACAGAGTAGACACCAGTACAACACTAGCATCCATGATCTCACTAGATTGATTATCATTCAAGATCTCAAAAAACTAATGTCGTCATTGGAGACATACGACGGTGGATGATAACAGCTTGGTCAACTTGCATCACGTGGTCGCCGCGTCTATTCCGGCACCGGCCGGCATCAGGCCACGCGACCCCATGCGGCTGCAGACCCCATGCGGCTGCCGGCTGCCGCCGCTCCCGAATGCCCCGGTCTGCGTCACCCACCCCTCGATCATCTCCTGCGCGGCGCGCCCGTTGTCCGCCGGCACGAGGTGCCCGGCGCCGTACACTACCGCGTGCGTCAGCGCCCCCGACCGCTGCACGTACCCGGCGAGCTCCTGCTCCCCTCCTCCTTCGCCGGACGCAATCCGCCACACGGCGCGCTCGGCGTCCTGGAACGCGCGCAGGCCGTCCCACCGGAGCTCCTTCAGCCACGCCTCCGTCGGCACCACGCCGATCTTTATGTCCCGGATCCCCTGGTACAGCAGCACGCGCGTCCGCCCCCGGAGCAGCACCGCCTCCATCTCCGGCTTCATGCTCTTCATGATGTCCTCGTGCATCGCCGCCCTGACCTCGTGGTTGCACTCCTCCCACACCACGTCGGCGCGTGCTCCCAGCGCCGCCTTGACCTCCGGCGTGTTCACGAACCTCCCCACGGCCGCCGTCGCGTACGGCCGCCGCTTCGCGTAGTCGTAGAGCGTGGCGAGCCCGGTCGCGTTCTCCAGCCACGAGAGCGCCTTGCTCCTCGCGTCCGACGCCTCCCGCCACCGCGCCGCCTCGGCGAGCGTCACCACCTCCGCCTGCATCGCCTCCAGCTCCCGCTTCTGCTTGGCGTTGATGAACCCCGTGAAGTATGCCGAGTCGGCGTGGGTTGCCACCTGCGCCACTGGGTGCGTGAACCCGTTCCCGATGGAGACGCCGCGGAGGTTGATCCTCCGCCCGACCGGCAGCGCCACGTTCACGGCCAGAATGAGCGCCGCCGCCACCGGGACGTACTTTCCCGCGTAGCTCTCGCCGGTGAGGAAGAACGGGCGCGCACGGAAGGACGGACTGGCGTCGAAGAACGCCTGGAGCGCGGCGACGACGTGCTCCGCGATGACGGACTGGTTGCGCGGAATGTCGCAGACGGAGGGCGCGGCGCTGAAGCCGGTACCGAGCGGGCTGTCGAGGAAGAGGAGGCCGAAGCGGCGGTTCCACGCGAATGGGTTGCGGGAGAGGGAGGCGCCGTCGGTGGCGTCGACGAGGTAGGGCCCGAGCTCGAAGAGGTTGCCCACGAGGCCCGAGCAGCCCGGGCCGCCCTGCAGCCAGAGGAGCAGCGGCGTGTCCGGTGGCGGCGTGAGCGGGTCGGTCGCCTCGTAGTAGGCGTAGTAGAGGGACGCGTTGGTGGACGGGTCGACGGGCAGGTAGCCGGAGCTGGTCGGCAGCGCCTCCTTCGGGAACACCACTGCCCCGGCGGAGGTCGCCGCGAGGAGGAGAACGACGACGACTGGGAGGTGCAGAAGTGGCGGAGCCATGGATCGGATAGGAGGTGGATACTGGATCGGAAGCTGTGTGCGTGCGGATCAGTGTCACAATGAGGGTGTCAGCGTTAGTATTACGTTCACTGCTCGGTGCTCACCATGTGGACAGCACAAGGCACGAGCCATCAAGAGCCAGGCCCAGGTCAGTAGGCTACGCAGCAAGAGGAACACGTTTTAAGCTTAACACGGTTTTAAACTATACCTTCGACGGTAGTTATACATTTCTCCCTCGATAAATAGTGTTTTATTAAACTTAAATACAATTCAAACGAGCTCACAACAACAGTAATTACACACAGTGTGTATTCATACACATTCTAAAGATATCATGCTAAGTTACATGCCAAAAGAAATTATTACACACAACAAGAATTCTTACAATCTTATTTTCATATCACAAGTACCGAGAGAAACTCCACGGTTTCAGATCTCATCCTCGACGGAATTTTCTTGCAAGTGAAATCCAACGTATAGGTACCAACACGTAAACCTGATCGTACATTTCGTCCGAAAATGAGAAATAAGCGACCCTCCATTTCCTCTTGAACAACAAGCCACAGAAGACAATCCAGTGACCTACCACGAATCCTATGATTATGCCGAGGTAAAACGAAACCACATGGCTCATGCCTTCATCCACCACTTCAGGGGCGAGTGGAGCTACGACCGTTCCAGAGCAATTCCTAATGAGAGGTGGACCACATAGACCTGGGTTGCCGATATAAATGGATTCTTGGTCATCTAGAGTTCTTAACTGATTTCCAGATGGTATCGTTCCTGTCAGATTGTTATATGACAAGTTCAAGTGGCTCAATGATGTTAGAGCCGATAAACCTATAGGTATTTCACCAGATAGCTGATTATGTGAGAGGTCAAAAGATTCCAAAGCCCGAAGCTCAACAATACTTTGGGGCATTATGCCACTCAGACTGTTCCAAGACAAGTTTAAGTTGTTCAATGCAGCGAGCATGCCAATTTCTTGAGGAATACTCCCAGTTAAGCGGTTGCAGGAAAAATCAATGGATATCATGTATGCGATTCCTTTGGTATATTCAAGTTGTTGGCCTTTCGTGTCCACCAATAGACTATCGGTATAAGCATCCATGTACACATAGGTGGAGATGGACTCAAAGTTAACCGTTTTGAAAAGGGCACTATGATTATTGGGTGTAACAGTGAGAGCTATGAGATTTCCAAGGATTGTGGTATGTTCCCCGAGATGTTGTTGCATGCAATGTCTATATACTGAAGCCCTTCATTCTGGTTAGTTGATGAGGGATTCCACCAGTGAACATGTTTGAGCGCAACCGCAGAAGTGCCAATTGTGGTAACTTTGACTCGATCCATGTTGGTAAGCTCCCAGAAAATTTATTGTATGCTAGATCCAAAAATTTTAGCTCTCTGCATCTGTCAAGAAACAAAGGGAATGCCCCTGAAAGATTGTTGTTGTTCAAGTTAAGCATGATTGAGGTCTTGCAACCTTGAGGGCAATTAATTGGGTAGTGTCCCGGTTAGCTGGTTCTTTGATAGGTCTACAAACATCAGCTGTTTCAACTGAAGCAGGGAGCAGGGAATAGTTCCAGAAAAGGAATTATTGAAGAGAAGGAGTACTTGTAGCATTGGTGCTCCAATATCTGATGGCAGTGCGCCTGATAGATTGTTTCTAGAGAGGTCCAAGTAACTTAGATTCTTTGGAAGTGTTGGAATTGGGCCAACAAGCTGGTTAGAACTGATATCCAACATCTCTAACTGCATGCCACCAAACTGGAAATGGTCCTCGGTGATTGTACCATGTAGGTTGTTGGAACTTAGCAGTAATATTCTCAGATTTGTGTGTTTCCATGTACCGACTGGTATCTCTCCTGACAGCTTGTTGTTGCGGAGACCAATGGCATTCAGGTGGCTAAAGTGCTGGAGCCGAGCAGGTAAGTTTCCTGTCAAACAGTTATTGTCCAAAATCAGTTCCAGTAATTCATCTAAAGGCAACTGATGCAGTAGCTCTGTGACGTCCATGCTGATGGAATTCTTCCGCAAGTCAAGTGCATATAGTTTCTTCAGTTTCTTCAAGGGTGGCATCATGCCAGAGAAGTAGTTGTAACCGAGAAACAGGACTTCAAGGGAGGTCAAATTCCCCACTGCATCACGGATAGGACCATGGATTCCGCAGCTAAACAGATAGAGGTGGTGGAGGCTAGGCAGATCCCAAAGAAAAGAATTGTCTCCAATAGATGCGTTGAAGGGGTTAAAACTGAGATCAAGGTACTCCAGCGATGTGAGGTTGGAAAGTATCGGGGTAGGCATAGGGTTGTGAAGCCCACACAGATATAAGTCGAGTTTTGTTAGACCGGGAAGCATGTTGATAGCATGAGCCCAGTTGACGGCAGTGCTGAGGTCCACCCCAGACATACCGAGGTTCTGGAGGTTCCTCAGGCGCGATACCCATGTGAGATCAGGCGAGTAATTATACCCCATGTGTTTATGATTATCGAGCTGAAGGACTTGCAGATTCGAGAGGTTGCCAATGTGGGGCGGAATCTGGCCTCCGAAACCGGAGGAAGAGAGGTCAAGATACGTCAAACTCTGGAGGGCACCAATAAGCTCTGGGATGGGTTGGCCGCCGAAGTCATTGTATGAGAGGTTCAGGTGCTTGAGATGTTGTAAGGTGAGTAACGAGGAGCGTATCTCACCTCCAATGGTCCCAATGAACATGGCCGGACTGTATGAGTTGATTATGAGCGCGACGACGTGGCCAGTCTGGTTGCTGCAAACGACGCCCCTCCAGAGGCAGCGCTCCTCGCCTCGCCACGACGACAGTAAGTTGCTGGGGTCGGTGAGGCCGGCCTTCAAGTCGAGAAGTGCGTCCCGCTCGCGGGAGACACAGAGGGGTGCCCGCTGCTGTTGATGGGAGCGCCGCTGGCAGGGCTGCAGCCGGCGAACTCCGATGGAAGAGGATGAAAAACGTGGTTAGGCTGATCATCGTAACCCGAACCAGCTCCCTCGCCTCGGCCATTTTTCGTGTGCGAGGGGAAACTTGGCGCGTGTTGCCTCATCTAGCTTCGTTGGCTACCAGTATATGAGAACACACTTCATTCCACGTATGGAAGTCAAGTCCACTCGTAGAAAACCAACATGTGGTCACTGTAGACCGTGTAACCCCGTCCATCCAGTTAGGTTGAATTGTCTGCGCCTGTGGTCACTGTAGACCGTGCGGAAATTAATCATCGGTAGCCTTCGTGTTTGCTTCCTATTTCCAAAGAATTAGACATGTTTTGCAGCTGTCATGACGTACAGAAGAAAATGGCACAGCAACCTGAAATTGACCGGCAACTTGTGTAGCACCGCAATAATTTACTGGTTGGTGTTCTGAGAGCCGCGATGGGGTGCCGCCTTTCACCCACGCGGCCTCCTCCTATGGAGCGGTGCTTCTGGTATGTTCGTCTACCACGCCGACCGCGAAATAGCCGGCGGCGAGCTAGCAGCTTATGGTAGCGAGGAGGGTGATGGTGTCTGTCGGGGGGCTGCCCCCGGGTAGGGCAAAGATGTGGTGTTAAGTGTTGCAAAGAGCTAGCCGGATCAACATATAGCCGGGTCACTTGGGCCGGATCTCTCGTGAGAGTCGGTTAGCACTTGATCAAGCTAAAGTGCGAGAAGACGCCAGAGAGGATCCGGTAAAGTATAACCGAATCAGAGGAAGGAAACCGGTTAAGTTAGCCGGGTTGGTCAGGAAGGACCCGGATAAGGTAATCCGGATATTGCACAAGGGCCAAGTAATGTCAGAAAGGTTCACGGGTCCTGCAGGTCTCCTGCCAGAGGCTGAGAAGACAGCCGGGTCAAGTCGCAGGTTTTCCGGGTCGCAAGGCCCTAGGCGCTGACTTGGCCAATTCGGGAAAGAGGATATGACCTAGACCCGGGGGGCTACGCCTGCCATTGCCCAAAGTGGCAAGATAGGCCTGCTAGGGACTTGACGGCCAGGTCAGGTCACGGGATTCCTGGGAGCGCAGCAACCTAGGAGCTGACTCGGCCAATTCGGGAAAGAGGATGTGACCTAGACCCGATGGGCTACAGCTGCCATTGCCCAAAGGCAAGATAGGCCTGACAGTCCGGCCGTTGGATTGACAGGGGGCAGAGGCTTGTCCTGTTCCTCTTGTCCATGCCATTATCACTTCCAGCCAGGGGCAAAATGGTAATTCGGTTAGTGTATAAGTAAGCTACCACATCCTCCAGTAGAGGAGGGGGGCGAGACAACGGCGAGAGAGGCAGTATCTTCCCCAAGCTCCATCTTCTTCCTAGAGCTTTCACCATTGTTCTTCATACAGCTCAAGGAGCACTCTGTACTTGTAAACACTTGAGATATAAAGAGAGTAGGCTAGTGCTGCAGTAGGGGTGTTACCTCCACAAGAGGGCCCCGAAGCAGGGTACATCGTGGTGTTCTTTGCTTCTTCTTGGTTCTGCTTGTTCTTGTTTGTTCTTGCGAGTTCTTGGTTGTTCTCCATGCGTGCTTCGTGAGCGCGCAAACCCTCCCCGGATCCCCCAACGTCCTAGCGAGCCCACAACTTAAGCCATCCTATGGCATCTGCCGTGACACCACCACGACAGTTGGCGCCCACCGTGGGGCAAGCAGTGGCGTTGGCTGGGGTTTCCTTCCGGACGGGCACCGTCACTGGCTCCGGCGAGCGGGTCCTCTCTGGGCTCGTTTGCAAGATCGGCGAGTTCAACTTCATCAGCGACAACGCGGGGTGCTTCGCCAACAAGCCCTTCCCCGCTGACGGCTTCCTCATGACGCTCGGCAGCTTCGTCACCTACGTCGCCACCGAGCCTGTCCGCGAGTACCCGGCGCAGGTGCTCGTGGCTGAGGATCCTCCCTCTTTCCGCGCAGCTCTCGGACGGCGTAGCGCTCGCCCCGGGAGTAGCGTGGAGGTAATGGTGGTTGGAACCAAGTGCAGCGCTGGCAAAGGAGATGCCAGCAAAGCATGCCCGAGGAGCTGGCCACGCCAGTTGATCCGGTTGGCAAGCCGACTCGGACAGCGAAGTTCCCAAAGGAGAACCAGATCCGGTTGGCCCGCTTGGCATGTCAAGTAGGGAGGCTCCCTTAGAGGATGTCCTGGAGAATTATCTCGGCCAGTGGCACCTGGGGCAATGTAGAGCTCACTGTAGCTCAGCTAGAGGCAGAGCGCCTGAGGTTGCAAAAAGAAGCCCGGTTAGTGGTGGAGTCTAGGCAAGCCTTTGATAGAGATATGAGAGAGTACAATGCTGCCAATGGTATCACCGATGGCTTTACTCCTGTAGTGCATCGCTCACGCAAGAAAGCCGAGTTGCGTAACCGGGGTAAGGACCTCAATGACGAGTTAGCTAGAGCTGCAGGATCGAGCTCAGTAAGGCTACTAGTCATAGATCTGGCACAGGCAAGCCGGTGTATAGCTCCCCGGCTAAGAATCTTAGGGCTGCAGCGGCAGCGCGAGCCGAGTTGAGCACACTAACCGGGGACGCTTGGCGGAAGCAGGCAGAGAGAGTCAATGAGCTAGTAGATGTGTGTAACCGGCAGAATGAGGCTTACCGGAAAGCTAATCCGGATGCAGGTGTTTCTCGGGTAGTAGTGTCGGTTAAGGCTGTTAGCCAGAGATCCAAGGGGCAGGCGTCATCCCCGCACGTCGGAGTTGACCGGGCCCAGAGCGTGAACTCGGGTAAGAGCAAGCAGCTGCAGACCTATGATGCTGAGTATGCCGGCAAGCAGCTAGCCGCTCAAGGAAGAGGTGGCCAAAGTAGAAACAGTGGTGGACGAGGTTACCCGGGAGCTGGAAGGGGCAATTCGGCTGGCCGAGGTCAACCACCTCGTCCTCCTGGGCAGCAAGTGATTGTGCGAGCGCAACAGCAAGGTGGTGGCCAGGCGGGTTACCGCTATGATGACGGAAATTCGGCTATGGCGCGAGCCGGATACCAGACGTATGATAATGCACTTGCATCAAGACTGGGACCTCGGGCATTGATCCGAATGATCAGCGTCTCAAGTTGGATAGAATTTACCAGTCCGAGAAGCTAGAAGAGCAAGGCCCACCGGGTCCTCCATGTTTTGGACCTCGGATCATGAACGAGCCGAGTGTGCCGTTATTTCAGCTTGGCCGAAGCACAAAGCCATATAATGGCAACACAAAGCCACAAGATTGGCTGATAGACTATGTATCGTCAGTGCACATTGCGGGGGGCAATCGCCGATGGGCGGTCCGGTATCTCCCGCACATGTTGGAAGGGCCAGCCCGGATTTGGCTGAACAACTTACCGCCGGGTAGTATCAACTCTTGGATGGACTTGGAGGAGGCATTTTACAGTAATTTCTCCAGCACCTACAAGAGGCCTAACCGACCTCAGCTCCTGGCTGCGTGCAAGCAGGAAGAACGGGAAACAGACCGAGAATTCTTAACTCGGTGGAGCAACATTCGCAACTCTTGCGAAGGTGTCGTGGAGGAGCAGGCGATTTCTTGGTTTGCGCAGGGTTGCCGACATGGCACCCCGCTCTGGCAGAAGCTCCAGAGGGATATGCCCAAGACACTGGCGGAAACGATCCGGATAGCAGATACGTATGCTCTTGGTGATCCGACACAGCCCGCATTGGATGCAGTGGGAACAAGCAGGAGGCAACCGGTTAATAACCGAGTAGGACCATTGAGGCCCAATGACCGACATGAATTCGGTTACAAAAGAAGAGATCCGGATTATAGATACGGTTCAGATCAGGTGCTGCAGTGAATATGGACCATCCTGGAGCAGGAGATGGTCAGAGACAAAAGACTGAGGGTCCAGCTTGGAGGCCGAATCAAGGTGCCTGGCCAAAGAAGGTGTGGGATGGATCGAGTCCTCCTCTAACCTTTGAGGCAAGATTGGACGGGCCTTGCTGTTATCACACAACAGACCCACGCAAGCCGGCCAATCATTCAACTCGGAATTGTAGCTGGCATCATCGCATTCAGGCGGAGGGTCAGAGAGGACCACCTCAGAGAGGTGCTCCTAGACCGAATTTCAGGCCGAATATGCCTTTAACCGGAGCCAATACAATCCCGGTGAACGCAGGAGCTCCAGACCGGCAGCCACAAAGCCGGTTAACCTGGTAAACATGGGAGGCAATGACAATGGTGCTGGTCCGAGTCGGCAAGGTGGATACCCCGGTAATGAGTACAAGGAGGCTCATCAAAGTTATGTGGTTTTTGTGACCGAGCCAACTGACAAGAAAAGTCAGCTGCGAAGGGCGAAGGAGGTGAATGCAGTCATACCAGCAGTCCCAAAATACCTGAATTGGTCCGAGCAGGAGATCACTTGGAGCAGGGCTGATAACCCCAGAATTATGCCAAGTCCAGGAAACTATGCACTAGTGGTGGATCCGACTTTGGTGGACCCAAGCTTAACGTGAGGTTTAGCCGAGTCTTGATTGACAATGGCAGTGCCATAAACATCATGTATCGGGACACAATGGTCAAGTTGGGTATTTCGCCGAATCAGTTGCAGCAGAGCAGTTGTACCTTCCATGGTATAGTACCCGGGGTGTCTTGTTCCCCAATGGGTAAGATCTGGGTAGATGTGCTGTTTGGTACCAAGGACAATCACCGGCTTGAAAGTCTCGAGTTCGAGGTGGTAGATTTGGAGAGCCCATACCATGCTCTACTTGGCCGGCCTGCGTTAGCCAAGTTCATGATATCCACCCATGTGGCCTACCTCAAGATAAAGATGCCAGGCCCGAATGGTATTATCACTGTTGCGGGAGATTACAAAAGGCCATACAGTGTGCCACGATCGGTTCCACCTTAGCCGAATCATTGGTGATCCAAGCTGAGAAGAGCAAGATGCATGAGGTGGTGGCAATGGCGAAGTCAGCTCAGCTCGGTGTGCTGGCTATGACCAATCCGGATGGAGGTGCAACATTTGAGATGCCCAAGGAGACAAAGAAGATCCCATTGACCCGGAGAACCCGGAGCGCATGGCCATCATTGGTGCCGGGCTGGATGAGAAATAGGAAAGCGCGCTCTGTCACTTCCTCCGTGAGAATCGGGATATCTTTGCATGGTCGGCTAAGGACCTGCCTGGTGTTCCGAGGGAGTTGGCAGAGCACTCTTTATTTGTCAGGCCGGATGTAAAACCGGTGAGGCAACCGACTCGGCGTCTCTCAGATGATCGAAGAAAAGTGGTGCTGGATGAGCTGGCTAAGTTGCTTGCAGCCGGATTCATTATGGAGGTGTTGCATCCAGACTGGATATCCAATCCGGTTCTGGTAGAGAAGAAGAAGGACGAACCAGCGGTGGTCAAGGTGTGGCGCATGTGCATCGATTTCACCAACCTAAACAAGGCGTGCCCGAAGGATCCATTTCCTTTACCTCGGATTGATCAAGTGATCGATTCTACTGCGGGTGTGAGTTGTTGTCTTTTATTGATGCGTACTCTGGTTTTCACCAGATACCACTGAACCCTAAAGATCAAATAAAGACTGCTTTTATTACCCCGTACGGGGCGTATTGCTATCGTGTCATGTGTTTCGGTTTGAGAAATGCCGGTGCAACTTATCAGAGATGTATGCAGAAATGCTTACACTCCCAAATGGGCAAAATGTGCAGGTGTATGTCGATGATATCGTCATCAAAACTAAAGAAAAACACACTCTCCTCGAGGATCTCGAGGAAACATTTGTGAACTTGAGAAAATATCGGTTGAAATTGAATCCGGATAAATGCACCTTTGGTGTCCCGGCTGGAAAGTTGCTCGGTTTCCTTGTATCGAGCCGAGGTATTGAGGTGAATCCGGCTAAATCCGAGCCATAGAAAGAATGAAATTGCCTAAATGTCTAAAAGATGTACAAAAATTCAGGGTGTTTAGCCTCGTTGAGTCGGTTTGTGAGTCGGCTAGGAGAAAAAGCCTTGCCCTTGTATCAGTTGATGAAAAAGAGCACCGGGTTCACGTGGACCCCGCAGGCAGATTCGGCTTTCAACGAATTAAAAAAGATGTTGTCCACTGCACCAATTCTGGCGTCACCTTTGCCGAATGAGCCAATGCTACTTTACATTGCGGCCACTAACCGGGTCGTAAGTGTGGTCATAGTGGTAGAGCGAGAAGAGGAGGGTAAATCCGTGCAGAGACCGGTGTACTATTTAAGTGAGGTGATCTCAACCTCAAAGCAAAATTATCCTCACTACCAGAAGATGACATACGGTGTATACCTGGCGGCCAAAAAGTTGAAACATTATTTCCAAGAACACCCGATTACCGTGGTATGTGAAGCTCCAATCGCGGAATCATTGGGTGCAAAGATGCGACTGGCCGGGTTGCCAAGTGGGCAATAGAAGTATCTCCTTACACCCCGCATTATGAGAGAAGGGATGCTATCAAGTCTCAGGCTTTACCAGATTTCCTTTGTGACTGGGCCGAGATGCAGTATGAGCCACCCAAGCCGGATTACAATTACTGGAAGTTGCACTTTGATGGCTCCAAAACCAAAATCGGATTAGGTGCTGGGGTGGTACTCACGTCACCGAAGCAAGATCAATTGCGATATGTGTTGCAGATTCATTTCTCAGCATCAAACAATGTGGCCGAATATGAGGCACTGATCCATGGGCTTAATGTGGCCAGGGACATCGGCATCCGCCGAATAGAATGTTTTGGTGATTCGGATTTAGTTGTGCAGCAATCTTCTGGAAATTGGGATGCTCTTGATGCCAATATGGCACTGTATCGGTTTCATGTCCAGAAAATTTCAGGATTTTTTGAAGGCTGCGAGTACAAGCACATACCTCGGTTGGAGAACGAAGCTGCTGATGTCCTGTCAAAACTCGGGTCGTCTAGGGATGCAATTCCACCCGGGATATCCTTGAATCACCTAAGGGTCCCTTCAATCAAACCTTCGCCTGATTCCGAGTCAATTTTTATCCCAAAGCAAGAATCTGAGGCTGTCCCTATGAATGTTGATGTCGAGTACATTGGGGAAGACCCGGGGACTGCATGGCGAGACCCGGGGACTGCTAACCGGATCTTAGGAAAGAGGAGCAGAGAAGGTGGTGATAACCGAATCTTAGGGAATGGGCAGAAGCTGATAGAAGAAATAATGGCGGCCGAACCAGTGGAAGTAGATGAGCACTTATTCCCTTTGCATCCAGTACCGGAATGGGCTGAAGAAATCATGAAGTTCATGTCGGAGGGGAGTTTGCCAAATGATGAAACCGAAGCTAGGCGAGTGCAGAGGAGGTCCAAGGCTTACACCATCATCAACAAGGAGTTATACAAGAGGAGTGCAACCGAGGTGCTACAGCGTTGTGTGGAGCCAGCCGAGGGCAAGGAGATGCTCCTTGAGATACATCAGGGTGAATGTGGACATCATTGCAGTACAAGAGCCCTGGTGGCTAAGTGTTCCGGCATGGATTTTACTGGCCCACTGCTCACGCGGATGCAGAGGACATAGTCCGAAAATGTGAAGGATGCCAAAGGTTTGCCAAGCAGACACACTTACCCGCATCGGCGCTCAAAACAATTCCTATCACTTGGCCGTTTGCTGTGTGGTGTTTAGATATGGTGGGAGATTTCAAGCCGGCTAGGGGTAACATGACACATATGCTGGTGATGGTGGATAAGTTCACCAAGTGGATAGAGGTGAAACCAATCCGGAAAGTAGATGGTCGTTCGGCTGTAACTTTCTGAAAGAAATTATTTTGAGATACGGATACCCTCATAGCATCATCTCGGATAACGGCACAAACTTTGCTGTCGGAGAGTTTGCTCGGTTTGCATGAATAAGGGAATCCGGCTAGATATAGCCTCGGTGGCACATCCGGAGTCTAATGGGCAAGTGGAAAGATCAAATGCCCTGGTGTTGGCCGGCATCAAGGCTCGTCTCATTGAACCATTGCTGAAAACTCCGGGATGCTGGATAGACGAGATACCATCAGTACTGTGGGGTCTAAGGACCACGCCGAATCGGTCAACTGGCTATACGCCATTTTTTCTGGTTTATGGGGCAGAAGCTGTGCTACCCACAGACATAGAACATGATGCACCAAGGGTGGCAATGTATACTGAAACCGAGGCAAAAGAGGCTCGGGAAGATGCAGTGGATCTGCTAGAGGAAGCAAGAGAATTGGCTCTATCTCGGACAGCAATATACCAGCAGAATCTCCGACGATATCATAGTCGAAAGATCAGCCCTCGAGTGTTTCATGAGGGTGATCTTGTGCTAAGGCTGGTGCAGCGCAGCAAAGGCCGACACAAGTTGTCACCTCCATGGGAGGGACCTTTCATTGTGAGCAGGGCTATGCACAATGACTCGTACTACCTTGTAGATGCACAGGAACCAAGGAAGGATGGCCTGGACAGACCCGGACAAGAAACTAAGAGACCTGGAATGTAGCTCTGCTTCGACCCTTTTACTCCTAAGGGCGCAATGTATGTATTTCAGTTTATCATAAATGAAATTGCAGCAATCCGAGTCTGGACTCGGGGACTGCTTCGTACTCATGCATGTGTTTTTTACTGTTTTGTCCATACCGTTCGTGTGCCGAATTGCTTTGAACCTCGTCCCAAAATTCAAGTAATGTATGTTGTGTTGTTGATCTCGTGACTCGACTGACAAACACCAAAATGGTAGTCAAGAGCAGAGATGAGGAATGTGGGAAACATGAAAATGGACTCGGGGACTCGGTCCAAAACCGATTCGGCACATGTCGTTTACTAACCCCTGTTATTTATTTTTCGTTTATGTTGAATGATTCTAAACCACAACTCGCATGTTTCAAGTATTGTATGCTATGATTCCTATCTTGTGACTCGACTGTCAAACACCTAAAAGGTAGACAAGAGCAGAGATTCGGCAAAAATAGTAAACAAGAAAACAGACTCGGGGACTCGGTTTAAAATGATCCAACATAAACCTCGTCCGGATCATGTTAAGCAAATTTAAAGTAGTCTCGAAAGAACTTAAAATAGTCTATTACATCTGCTCCCGGCATACCGGGGATTTAACGTTTTTTCACTAAGTTACTTCAGGAAGCAGCAGACTCGGTTGTAGCAGGTTCGGTGGCAGGAGCTTTGGTTGAAGGAACCTCGGGCGCGCGAGCCTCGGTTACAGGAGCTTCGGTTGGAGTAGATTCGGTTGCAGGGGGCTCGGTTGCAAGGATGGGCTCAGATGGAGGAACTTCAGGGGTAACCTTGCGTGGAGAGCTTGAAGGCTGGGCAGATTCGGAGGTATCCGGATCAGCTGAAGCTTGTTTAGTAATCTCTGCCGAATCAGTTGCTGGTATCTCCGAAGTCTGGGCCGGAGTTGCTTCGGTATTCTTAGCCGAGTCAGAAGCTGGGATCTTGATAGGAGCGTGTTCGGCAGAGTTAGCCGAATCATCAGACTCGCCCTCAGAATCGGCGTATTCTTCAGCGGAGGCGTCGTCCGATTCCTCTTCTTCAGTTTCTTCTCCATCCGAGTAGACCGGAGCCTCCAGATCAAGATGCTTGGTGCGTGCAAATTCGGCCATGAAGTTGGCGGCTTCTTCACGGATCTTGATCCGGGTAGGGTCTGTAGCCCACGGAGAACCCTCGCGAAATGAGCGCACTTTGGCAAGATCAATTAGCTCATACCAGGACATGATGAATAGCAAAGCTGCGTCAGCACCAGCGCGGGCGGACGAAGACCTCCACTGCTGTAACCGGGTCATTGCTTGATCCAGGTCTCGGATCAGCTCCTCCAGGCACAACTTGCCGCGCTTCAGGAAACAAGATTCGGTGAGCCTTGAGACTTGCATTGAGCAGACCAATATGGGAATCCTTCAAAGGAGCAATCCGAGCCTTAAGTGCTGTAATATGATCTTCGATGTCCCATGTCTCTGGTAGGGGAGCCTCGGTTAATTTAGCTCTCTCAGCTCGGGCGTTTCTCACAGCCTTGGCGGCTTGAAGCCGGATGCTGGTAAACTCTCCTACAAACAAATAAGCTAATACTGAGTTCAGCGAGAAGGAACACAAGCATATGTATTGGTTAAGAGCAGAAAGAAAAGAGGAGATTCGGTGAACTTACGATCCATGTCATCATTAAGGCTAGCAAGTGCAGCAAGCCATTTCGCACTGGCCGCTTTGTGAGCACTCAGTTCTTCTTTAGCCGCTTTGACTTCGGCTTCAGATTCGGCAATGTTCGTTTGAATTTGCTTGTCCAGTTTGGCCCGCTCCGCAAGTCCGGCTTTGAAAGTATCCCGCTCCTTCTGGATTGTGTCTTTTTCACGCTTCAGCGTATCCCGCTCTCCTTTAACCTTGTTCTTCACTTTTTCAACTCGGTCAAGCTCTCGCTGGAGCCGAGTCACTCTGATTTTTCCTCGGATAAAGCGCGCTTGTGCTCTTCTTCTTTCTTGTCCATTTCAAGACAGAGCCCATCGAAGGAAGTTTGGAGCTTCTGATGCTGATGGGCGAGCTGCTTAAAGAGCTTGCCGCGAGCGGTCATGGTTTCCTGAAAGAAAACAGGCAAATGGCGTCAAAAGAATCTCGGGGACTGGCCCGAGATTAACCGAATCAGTTGGAAAAGAGACTCGGGGACTGGAAGTCCCACGGTGTCCTCGGTTAAGGCAACATTCATGATAAGTTTTTTAGAGATTCAAGCCGAATGACTTTCTTACTCGGAGGAGTATCAGTCGTTCGACCCGAATCTCGGGGACTGGGTATAGTACTGTTTGATCATGTTGAAATAAAAGCAAGATTCGGAAAAATTTACCTCAAACACCCGGTTAGCTTCAGTGACCGAGGTCTGTACAGAGTGTAATGATTGAAACATCCGACTAGGCCCAGCCGGATGTGGCGCTGAAGTAGAGAAGTCTTTGGCAGGTCAGCATCATTCCAAGCTTCAATGAATTGCTTGGCGGACTCGAGCTTATCGCTGCTCGGAGGGCGGATTCGACAGGGCTGCCGAATCGAATCACTGATGGAGTACCAGAAGTGTTCTTGCTAGCAACCACCTGCTTGTCCGAGGTGGCAGAAGTTGGGCCAGAGGCACCTTGAGTCGGCTGGGTGGAGGTGATGCACCCGGGTCTGCTCTGATGTGCTTTCTGTGCTTCTCGGAAGTTTGTTGTTGCTGTTGCTGCTTCTGCTTTTTCTTCTTCTGCTGTTCTTGGTTCAGCAGGGTTTGCGCTGCGGGAGTAGGGCGAGGATCCGGCTTAGGCAAGGACGTAGCCGATGTCTTGGCCTTTTCCTTCTCCAGCTCCTTGAGAGGGCGTGGCCAACTTGAATCTCGGATTGGAGCCGAGGTTTCCTCACTCTCCAAGTCAATAACCGGCTCTGAAATGGGAGTCGGCTGAGGAATATTGGCAGTTGTGACACGCATTGGTGAGGTGGCAGTTCGATCAGGAGACTGGGTTTCCATGCCGTATCCAGTGGAGGAATGGGAGAAGAGATGGATGAATGAGTCTGCGCGGTGATGAGGACATCACTGCATAAAGCAAAGCAAACAGTTAACTCGGATAGATATGACTCGGTTAACAGAGGAAGAAAGCAAATGAAGTTAAGTCAGTATTACCCCTTGGTGGTAGGCATCGGCTTGACGCGATTCAACTTGGAGCCAGACTTCTTTATTCTCTTGGCTTTAGGGGAATCAGATCCGGGCGCGTCAGTGCGTTTCCGAGATGTCCCTTCAGCATCTTGTTTGGCTGGAACACAAGGTGGTGACCATGAAATCGGAATGGCGTCGATGGGATCTAAGATCCTGCAATCATCATCTTCCTCGTCGGAGATGTTGTGAATAGTTGATTGCTTACCCTTGCGGACTGGCTTGGCGCGCGGGATAGGCAGATAATCATCCGTATCCGGATCTTCTTCGTCCTCGCGCGGCGGGCTGAGATCCGGTCCCCATTCTTTGGTGGAGAGGTCTCCATCTTCGATAAGTTGGCGATCAAACAGCTACAGAAAAGTCAGGGCAAATCCGGATTAGGCCGATGCCATTTTGATGAAATATGGTTAGATTCGGAAAATGGTGAACTAACCTGTGGTGGAAGGCGCTCTCGGTAAAACGGCTTTACGCCCCACCGCCATTTATCCGACATCTCGGTGGCGGCAATGGCGTTTACCCGTCGCCTGATGGAGACTTTGCTAAGGTCATGCCTGCTGATCCGGGTAGGATCTAGCAGACCACCCATGTGGCATATCTTGTGTTCACGTCTTTGAAGAGGGCAGACCCGGCGACCGATGAAGGTCCGGAGCAGATCATCCGAGGCCAGGCCCTTCTTCAGAAAGTCCTCCAGAGTTTCATGTACAGTCTGAAGTTCTACAATAGTCTCAGCCGGATTGTATCCGAAGTTCAATTCGGCTGTGGGTGGCTCGATCGTGAACTCGGGCAGATTAAGGGCATCATGGCCTTCTGCACTCTTCACATAAAGGAAAGACCTTTGCCACTTCCTGACAGTGTCTAGGCCAGTGATACGGGGAAAGATGGATCCCTGCCTTGGCGTGATGCTAACCGGACCGCAAGCAGTCATCAGCTTCGGCTTAGTGCCTGGAATAGTATGTTTGCGGAGGTGGAAATACTTTGCCCAAATATCGACGGTCGGCCAGACACCGAGATAGCCCTCGCAAAAGGAGCTAAAGGCCGATAGAGAACGAAGGCATTAGCCGGGAGGTGATGAGGCTGTAGGCCAAAGAAATCCAGGAAAGCCCGGAAGAAATCACTCGCCGGCAATCCGAATCCGCGCTCAAAATGCGCTAGAAACACCACACGTTCACCAGGTTCGGGAACCGGGCGAGTTCCTTCCCCGGTTTGCGGCATATAACTTGAGAGGTTATACGCCGGGTGCTTAATAGCCATTCCAGATCGTCCTTGGTCACATCAGAACCCTCCCATCTGCCGGGAGGAAGCTTCGCCATATCCGGATCAATCCTGCAAGAGGTCGGATAGGGCCGAGTCAAAATGAATCGGATAATGGTATAATCGAACCAGATCTAGAGTGATTCGGCTAATATTATCCCGGATGAAACTAGCCGGATTCAGCAGAGAAGGTGATTCGGGTGGAATCACAAACACCTTCCGCAAAAGTCTAGGGTTACACAAGATCTACTGCAGCAGTAAAAAAGAAAAAAATCAAGTAAAAAATGGTTGAACTGCTCATACGGTGGCAAACAAAACTAGGGCAGTGTAGTGCAAAATCTAGACAGGAGATCCTAGATGCACTGAGGCTGGCGAGGACTAATATGCGGATAAATCTACAAGAAACAAATGCGAGTTTCCCGTGGGATATGAACTCCTCGAGTTCGCCATGGCCGGAGAAAAAGAAAACTCACGGTGATGACGCGACGGGGAAGAGCTCGAGCGAGAAACGGCGGCGGGCGCAGTGCGCGGCCCGACGGTCGTTTTCCTCCGGTGTTGAGGACGTCTCCGGCGCGGCGAGTTTGAAGGGCGAGATTGCGGCGGCGGCGGCGCAGATGGTGTTTTGGAGTGGGGAGAGGAGAAGAAGAGAAACCCCGCTCCCATATTTATAGCGCCCAGCGGTAACGGGCGCACTACTGCGCGGTTTTCGGAGCGTCGCACGGTAACTGCACCCTGGAACTCTGTGGCCACCTCTGTGGCCGTGTGTTCCAACACATGTTGGGCCATAGAATTGGAAGCAGTTGCACGGATCCTGTGTGCCGGTCAACGGAGAAAACGAGAAGACGCGGTCGTTTGGTCAAATGCACTCAAGTACCCGGAGAATCCGGATGATGTGCTGTCAGTGGCATGTCAGATCAGAGATCCGGATTATGGGGCTTTGCGCAGAGATTCACTGCCAAGTGTCCCGGGAAATCCTGAGACAAGATTGTATAATATGTGATTCGGTTAGTGATGTTTATTTTTAACCTGCTACGGCTCTTCAGCCGAGGCTGTAGAACCGCACCAGCTTCGGGGACTACTGTCGGGGGGCTGCCCCCGGGTAGGGCAAAGATGTGGTGTTAAGTGTTGCAAAGAGCTAGCCGGATCAACATATAGCCGGGTCACTTGGGCCGGATCTCTCGTGAGAGTCGGTTAGCACTTGATCAAGCTAAAGTGCGAGAAGACGCCAGAGAGGATCCGGTAAAGCTTAACCGAATCAGAGGAAGGAAACCGGTTAAGTTAGCCGGGTTGGTCAGGAAGGACCCGGATAAGGTAATCCGGATATTGCACAAGGGCCAAGTAATGTCAGAAAGGTTCACGGGTCCTGCAGGTCTCCTGCCAGAGGCTGAGAAGACAGCCGGGTCAAGTCGCAGGTTTTCCGGGTCGCAAGGCCCTAGGCGCTGACTTGGCCAATTCGGGAAAGAGGATATGACCTAGACCCGGGGGCTACGCCTGCCATTGCCCAAAGTGGCAAGATAGGCCTGCTAGGGACTTGACGGCCAGGTCAGGTCACGGGATTCCTGGGAGCGCAGCAACCTAGGAGCTGACTCGGCCAATTCGGGAAAGAGGATGTGACCTAGACCCGATGGGCTACAGCTGCCATTGCCCGAAAGTGCAAGATAGGCCTGGCAGTCCGGCCGTTGGATTGACAGGGGGCAGAGGCTTGTCCTGTTCCTCTTGTCCATGCCATTATCACTTCCAGCCAGGGGCAAAATGGTAATTCGGTTAGTGTATAAGTAAGCTACCACATCCTCCAGTAGAGGAGGGGGCGAGACAACGGCGAGAGAGGGGCAGTATCTTCCCCAAGCTCCATCTTCTTCCTAGAGCTTTCACCATTGTTCTTCATACAGCTCAAGGAGCACTCTGTACTTGTAAACACTTGAGATATAAAGAGAGTAGGCTAGTGCTGCAGTAGGGGTGTTACCTCCACAAGAGGGCCCCGAAGCAGGGTACATCGTGGTGTTCTTTGCTTCTTCTTGGTTCTGCTTGTTCTTGTTTGTTCTTGCGAGTTCTTGGTTGTTCTCCATGCGTGCTTCGTGAGCGCGCAAACCCTCCCCGGATCCCCCAACGTCCTAGCGAGCCCACAACTTAAGCCATCCTATGGCATCTGCCATGACACCACCACGACAGTGTCCGACATGAGGTCCGGCTGATCCGGCACACAAACAAAAAAAACATGCTGATGTGGTCCGACGATGAGACGCACACTACAGGAGAGCTCACCTGTGCCGACGGCCAAGACCTGTGCTGACGGTTTTTTATCGGGGCCGTCGCACAGGTGCCTACGAGGCCACCCCATGATCCTGGCCGTCGGCACAGATATCCCCGTCGGCACAGCTATCCTATCCCGACGGTGACCGTCGGCACAAAGTCAGCCGTAGGCACAGGTTCCCGTCAACGAAAAGGTGACGTCGACACCTACCTATGCCGACGGTTTTACCGTCGGCATAGGTTCCTTTTTTTTCTTTTACCTCGTGCATCTGTACAAACCTGTGTCGACGGTTTTGCCGTCGGCACAGGTTCCATATTTTTTTCACCTTCTACATCGTGTATCCGTACCAACCTATGCCGATGGTTTTACCGTCGGCACAGGTTCCCTATTTTTTTGCCGCGCACCCCAATATTTCACGGGAAATATCTAAATAAATTTTCCGCGCTATAAATAAATTGGCGGGAAAATCTATACCGTGTGCAGGGAAAAAGCACACGGCACAGAACTTCTTTGCCGTGTTCCCACAACCTGTGCAGGGAAAATCTATACCCCAATATTTCATGTGTTTCGTCGCATGATTCCGTGCCCGGCACCCGACATGGGAGTTTTTCACCTCTAAGTGTCGAACTTACTACGGAATAAGAGGGGTCGGTGAAGGGGTTGCACCTCGGAGCTGTATATTGGTTCTCACAACCTACCAACACACCCTTATACATATATTAGGGACCCATGCAAGTTTTGTTTAGGGTGTTCCTAGGGGCTAACCTTACACAAGCAACCAACAAATTTCACTTTGCTACCCCCCTTTGGACTACTTTTCACATTGATATTAAACAAACCCTGCAAATTATATTGACAACATAAATTACACAGAGAAGAAAATATCGGTAGTAGCGAGAACACAACATAAATTGAAGATACATGGTACTCTGCAAATTAGAAAAAGAAAATTCATCTACCATCGACGCAGCCTCCCGCATCACTTCTGCCTTTCGACGACGCAACACCCTTGCCCTTCGACGACGCAGCACCCTTGCCCTTCGACGACGACGCCGCCGCCACTGCTGCAGCTTTCTTGCTCTCTTCACTCGGCATGAAGATATCATCTTCATCCTCGCTCTTCTCGAGCCATAAAATAGAAAAACACGTCGGATCGAAGTTAACCATGCGCAAGCACTACCTAAATTAACCATGCCCTTTCAGAACCACGTCGGATTGAAGTTGCCTACCTTCTCCAGTGGCCACTCTGACCGGCAAATCGGCAAATCATCGCGTGGTCGTGAGACGGCAAATCGGCCTTTGATCCAGACAGCGGCAAGACGTCTCTGATGATTTGCAACCGTCCAAACAAGTGTTGGGGATGTTGCTATTCATCAGAGATCCTTGCCGCTGCTTGGATCCGACCGAGGGAGGGTTCACCTTCAGCCTCCGCTCTAGGAACTCCTGCCCCCTAACCTAACACAACCAAGCAAAAAAGTCCACTGGCCTACCCACTTTCGACGCACGTCTATGGGGGTAGACGGAAACGTTAGGGTTTTTCCAGCGGCTTCAGGGTTTCGCCGAAGCGGGGCCCCGGAGCGTCGGAACCCCACCCAAACCTAGGTTGTGCCATTCCATATGTATACAAGTGTGTTGTGTGTCGTAAATGTGCAATATCCTACTCCTAGGTGTGACCGGCTTCACCGGCTTCACTTTCTCTCTAGTGAGTTTCTGCACTTAGAGGTGACAACTCCCCTTTCGGCGAACCGGATGGAATCTTGTGTCGATTTGGGGTAGACTTTGGTTTCTCATGTTCCTATGGCCTAACCTAACACAACCAAGGAAAAAAGTCCACTGGGCTACCCCTTTCGACGCATGTCTATGGGGGTAGACGGAAACATTAGGGTTTTTCCCAGCGGATTCAGGGTTTCGTCGAAGCAGGGCCCCGAGCGTCGGAACGCCACCCAAACCTAGGTTGTGCCATACCATATGTATACAAGTGTGTTGTGTGTTGTAAATGTGCAATATCCTACTCCTAGGTGTGACCGGCTTCACCGACTTCACTTTCTCTCTAGTGAGTTTCTGCACTTATAGGTGAAAACTCCCCTTTCGGGAGAACCGGATGGAATCTTGTGTCGATTTGGGGTAGACTTTGGTTTTTCATGTTCCTATGGCCTAACCTAACACAACCAAGCAAAAAAGTCAACTGGGCTACCCTGTTTCGACGCACGTCTATGGGGGTAGACGGAAACGTTAGGGCTTTTCCAGCGGATTTAGGGTTTCGCCGAAGCGGGGCCTCGGAGCGTCGGAACCCCACCCAAACCTAGGTTGTGCCATACCATATGTATACAAGTGTGTTGTGTGTTGTAAATGTGCAATATCCTACTCCTAGGTGTGACCGGCTTCACCGACTTCACTTTCTCTCTAGTGAGTTTCTGCACTTAGAGGTGAAAACTCCCCTTTCGGGCGAACCAGATGGAATCTTGTGTCGATTTGGGGTAGACTTTGGTTTCTCATGTTCCTATGGCCTAACCTAACATAACCAAGCAAAAAAGTCCAATGGCAACCCCGTTTCGACGCACGTCTATGGGGGTAGACAGAAACGTGTTAGGGTTTTTCCAACGGATTCAGGGTTTCGCCGAAGCGGGGCCTCGGAGCGTCGAACCCCACCCAAATCTAGGTTGTGCCATACCATATGTATACAAGTGTGTTGTGTGTTGTAAATGTGTAATATCCTACTCCTAGGTGTGACCGGCTTCACCGACTTCACTTTCTCTCTAGTGAGCTTCTGCACTTAGAGGTGAAAACTCCCCTTTCGGGCGAACCGGATGGAATCTTGTGTCGATTTGGGGTAGACTTTGGTTTCTCATGTTCCTATGGCCTAACCTAACACAACCAAGTAAAAAAGTCCACTGGGCTACCCCCTTTCGACGCACGTCTATGGGGGTAGACGGAAACGTTAGGGTTTTTCCAGCGGATTCAGGGTTTTGCCGAAGCGGGGCCCCGGAGCGTCGGAACCCCACCCAAACCTAGGTTGTGCCATACCATATGTATACAAGTGTGTTGTGTTGTAAATGTGCAATATCCTACTCCTAGGTGTGACCGGCTTCACCGACTTCACTTTGTCTCTAGTGAGTTTCTGCGCTTAGAGGTGAAAACTCCCCTTTCGGGCGAACCGATGGAATCTTGTGTCGATTTGGGGTAGACTTTGGTTTCTCATGTTCCTATGGCCTAACCTAACACAACGAAGCAAAAAAGTCCACTGGGCTACCCCCTTTCGACGCACGTCTATGGGGTAGACGGAAATGTTTGGGTTTTTCCAGCGGATTCAGGTTTCGCCGAAGCGGGGCCCCGGAGCGTCGGAACCCCACCCAAACCTAGGTTGTGCTATACCATATATACAAGTGTGTTGTGTGTTGTAAATGTGCAATATCCTACTCCTAGGTGTGACCGGCTTCACCGACTTCACTTTCTCTCTAGTGAGTTTCTGCACTTAGAGGTGAAAACTCCCCTTTCGGGCGAACCGGATGGAATCTTGTGTCGATTTGGGGTAGACTTTGGTTTCTCATGTTCCTATGGCCTAACCTAACACAACCAAGCAAAAAAGTCCACTGGCTACCCCCTTTCCATGCACGTCTATGGGGTAGACGAAAACGTTAGGGTTTTTTCCAGCGGATTCAGGTTTCGCCGAAGCGGGGCCCCGGAGCGTCGGAACCCCCCCCCCCCCCCAAACCTAGGTTGTGTCATACCATATGTATACAAGTGTGTTGTGTGTTGTAAATGTGCAATATCCTACTCATAGGTGTGACGGGCTTCACCGACTTCACTTTCTCTCTAGTGAGTTTCTGCACTTAGAGGTGAAAATTCCCCTTTCGGGCGAACCAGATGGAATCTTGTGTCGATTTGGGATAGACTTTGGTTTCTCATGTTCCAATGGCCTAACCTAACACAACCAAGCAAAAAAGTCCACTGGGCTATCCCCTTTCGACGCACGTCTATGGGGTAGACGGAAACGTTAGGGTTTTTCAGCGGATTCAGGTTTCGCCGAAGCGGGGCCCCGGAGCGTCGGAACCCCACCCAAACCTAGGTTGTGCCATACCATATGTATACAAGTGTGTTGTGTGTTGTAAATGTGCAATATCCTACTCCTAGGTGTGACCGGCTTCACCGACTTCACTTTCTCTCTAGTGAGTTTCTGCACTTAGAGGTGAAAACTCCCCTTTCGGGCGAACCTGATGGAATCTTGTGTCGATTTGGGGTAGACTTTGGTTTCTCATGTTCCTATGGCCTAACCCAACACAACCAAGCAAAAAAGTCCACTGGCTACCCCTTTCGACGCCGTTCAAAGGGGTAGACGGGAACTTTGACTTTTTCCAGCGGGTCTAGGGTTTCACCGAAGCGGGGCTCCGGAGCGTCGGAACCCCACCAAAGTTGGTTTGCTATGTTCACATGGCCTAACTTACTTTTCATGAATAATTAACTTAGTAAATAATATTTGTTTTCCTTTAAAAATATATAAAATAGAACCCTATGCCGACAGTAAAACCGTCGGCATAGGTCCTAACCTAGGTTATGTTCTGGCCCGCGCGCGGGAGGCTCATCTTCCCCAAATTTTTCCCCGGCCGCGCTCCGCCGCCAGCCCCTGCCCATCCCACCGCGCCGCCACGCCAGCCCCTCCCCACCCCACCCCACCGCGCCGCCCCTCGCCTACCAGCTCTCACACCGCCGCCGCCTCCTCCCCGCCCTCACCCACCCCTGCCCGCCCTCGCTGCCCCGCACCTCTCCTCTCCGCCCTCACCGCCCTCACCTCTCCTCTCCGTCCTCGCCGACTCTTCCCCGCCCTCACCCACCCCAGCCCGCCCTCGCCGCCCCGGCCTCTCCTCTCCTCTCCACGACGCCCTCTCCTCTGGCCCCGGCCTCCACCACCTCCTCCGGCAGATCGAGACAAGGCGTCCGCCCGAGCTCCTCCATCCCTGAATCCTTTCGTCCTCGGTAAGAAAACTTGCTCGCGTTTTCATGTTATTGCAGCACATGTGAGCATCTTGTTTGATTTGCTTGATGTGCTCTCGAATTTGTGGTACGGGTAGGAGTAGTTCATGGTCAATTTGTGGAATGTGCTACGGGTAGGAGTAGTTCTTTGTTTTTCTTATATTCACCAATTTTGTAGACTTGTGTCACCAATGGCTGCTGAATGGACTGAGGACAACACTAGGATAATCACTGATACAACACTAGGATAATCACTGACTTGTGTCACTGACTTGTGTTAGTTTAGGATATGTGTATGGTGCAACATAATTGTTGCTTGGGCATGCATATAATAAATTGTTTCCAAATGGCTATAGATGAACAAGGCAAATTGT
This sequence comes from Poa pratensis, assembly GCA_947311845.1. Taxonomy (NCBI): domain Eukaryota; kingdom Viridiplantae; phylum Streptophyta; class Magnoliopsida; order Poales; family Poaceae; genus Poa; species Poa pratensis. Next base: position 49,511,631 of record CAMZMU010000038.1, read on the forward strand.
GTCGGTGTCTTTCATGAATATTTATGTTGTCAAACATGTGTGCTAATATTTATGCTTACTTGTTTTCTCTTTCTCAATGCAGTTGATTGAACAAGATGAGCCAAGGCAAGGAAAACACCTCGTCCTTGCTTAGTAAGATTAGTAAGATGAAGGTACGGAAGCCTGGAGTTACACGAAGTGGACGACCTTCCACCTCGCGTTAAGCTGTGGACGAGGGTGCGCGAGTAGGACGAGGTGGAGGATGAGGTGGAGGACGAGGTGGAGTAGACGTGGCGGAGGACGAGGTGGAGTAGACGTGGCGGAGGACGAGGTGGAGTTGCCCTCCGCTTCTGGCGACGTGGCTTCCTAGTACCAGTTGGAGGACGAGGTGGAGGACGAGGCGGAGACCGAGTCTAGACACGAGGTGGAGGTGAGGTGGAGACGAGGTGGAGGTGGCACTGAAGCGGCCGCGGATGCGTGGCGAAGCGGGAGTCCCCGACGAGGACATGGAGCGAGGAGGCGAAAGCCCTCATTGTTCCTCAGGGCGTTGAGTAAGTGTACTAATTTTGTAATTTTGAACATGTAATTTCATTGTGTTCATAACAATTTGGCATATGTACTAATGTTTGATTATTGTGCAGCAAATGGACATGGCCAGCACCTAAGATTCCCCGCACTCCTGGGAGCTTGCTTGGAGCTCTAATTAGGCAAAATTGGCCGGGCTTGTACACCGTCGGTCCCGACGCCGAGGCAAAGTTAGCCTATAAATGGGTGGACTATGAGGTTGCCCCTATCCCGGCTTCGAGACAGCTGCTGACGCCGTGATTACCGGGTTTTGGGTAAGACATATTTTTCGAGTTTCGTTCATAGTTTATGACTCCACCGTGCTAACTCATGACTCTCATAATTTTTTATGCATGGTTGAAGAAGCATTTTTGGGTGGCGGACGAGCATAGAGAGAGGGCGGCTAGCACTTTGCGTGCTCATTGTGTGAGGTTGACACGGCAACAATTCTACAACCAAAAGCATACGTCCGCCAATACTTTCACGTATGAGAAGACGGGCAAGAGGGCACAGAAGGCGGAGAATGTCAAGACGGCACAGAAGATGTCGAAGGAGGAATTCCTTTCGGTAAGTAAACTGTCAATGAAATTCTATATTGCTGCTAAGTTGCCATTGCATTATCTCTTCTTGAATTGCATTTTCAGGTTATGCCCGACTGGGCCGACGGCAAAGAAGACGCATGGGATGCGTTGGTTACGAGGTGGGTCGGGGGAGACCCCGAGTTCGACGGCGTGAGCCAGCGGAACAAAGCAAACCGAGGCACCGAGGGAACACACAGTGCGGGAAGCCGCAACATCTTTCGCTTTAAGGAAAAGCTGGTATATATATACATGGAACGACCTCCATTTATTTTCCCCTCATGTTTCTACTTGCTACGCATGACATTTCTTTTCGCGATGCAGGACGCCGATAGGGGGAGGTAAGCTCTCACTTGCAATCATGGCAGAAGATGAAAGAGAAGAAGCGCGATCTATCGAAGCCTTAGCCCCAGCTTCCTGAGTACTATAACAATGCCAAGGAGAACTTAGAGAGGTACTCCACGACGTTCCAGTCTTTTCACCCGGAGGTGGATGACCCATTGAGCCAGGAGGTCGACGAGAGGTCGATGGTCCTCTCGGGGCATGGAAGGACGCATGGCCGTAATCTCTTTCTTGAGAATGTGGTCAGACCTTCCATGAGCTTCACGCAGGCAAAAGCTACCCTCCCTGACGGCAGCCCCCTTGTCGCGCCTCGTCCACGGCCTCGTCGACCCACTTCCACCGATGTAAGTTTTTCTCATTTTCATCCTCTTTCCGACATTCGTTCCTGCATGGCTAAGTTGACAGTTCCATACCATATTTTCGAAATTGCAGCCTGATCTTGAGGCAGCCTACGCTGCCGCTCATGCGGAGTATCAGGTGGCCTATGCCCAGTGGCTGGAGATGAATACAGCCTACTCCTCGTATCAAAAGTTGTTCCGTTCGGTAAGTTTCAACCTTTATTTTTGTCTAATATGACAAGTCCCACTTCCCTAGTTTGAACCTTTATTTTGGCAACGTCTAACATCTAAACTATCTTGCAGTCGGTGCTGAACTTTTTCACCACTGGAGTGCGGGTCCCCCCTTCTATGGAGGAGCCTCCGGAGCCGGGGCCGTGTCCACGGTTTCCATCGAAGGACGAGTTCGCTCTCACCTACTACTCATCGACCCCGTAAGTTTGATGCCAAACCACTGGTTACCGCTTTCCTTTGCCTCGCAAGTTGCTAACTCTTGCTCAAACATGTAGGGAACGGGATGCTCGTCGGAGAACCCACACTTTGGTCGTGCTTCTCCTAGTGCCTCGCCGGTTCGCGTGAGATCGTGAGGTTTGATGCTGATCGTTCGCTTGGTGCTTCGTCGGGTTCGCGTGAGATCACACCGGTACATGCCGGTGGTCCTTCTCCTGGTGCTTCGCGTGGTGCTTCGACTTCTCCTGGTGCTTCGCCTTCTTCTGGTGGTACTACTGCTGCGCCGAGCCGTCACTCGCCTATGCTCACCCGGGCAGATATGGGGTACACCCCATCGCCGCCGCAATAGATGTAGGGCTTTCGGCCTCTAGACATTTAGCTATGTATGATGATGGTCCTATGTGTGTATGTACTTGATGATGTAGCATTTTGCTTGATGATGTTGCTTTGGGATGACATATGGAGCCTATGTGTGATCTTGTTTGTGATGATATTGTCAGGATTTTTTATTTTATTTTCTGCCATTTTTGCTGGAAAACCGAGCGGCTGGAACCAAATTGCAAAGAAAAAAAATCTGGCAGAGCTGTGCCGACGGTATTCCCGTCGGCACAGGTGTGGCCGTGTGACCAAATGGTCAGGGCTGTGCCGACGGGAATGGTCACACGGCCACACCTGTGCCGACGGGAATACCGTCGGCACAGCCCCCCAGCCTGGACTGTCCAGGCGCCGCCACGTGTGCCCCTGTGCCGACGGGAATACCGTCGGCACAGCTGTGCAGGCGAGCTCGCCCACGGTGGGGCCCACCGTACCTACGCCGACGAAATTTGTGCCGACGGGCATTTTTTCACCGTAGGCATCGCCTGTGCCGACGGGAAAGTGCTGTGCCGACGAGCAATAGCCTGTGCCTACGGGTACCTACGCCGACGACCCTGTGCCGACGGTCGGCACAGCCCTGTGCCGACGGGGAAGGTATCTGTGCCGACGGTGCTCGGATCGTCGAGAGCGACGACAAACCTAGCGAGCTGTTCATGTCGTCGATGAACACACACGGACCCTTTCTTGGTGGTCAGGTCCGGCGCGCACACTCCATCGACTCCTGGTGGATTTGGGTGATTTTGGCTAAGGACAAAACCCACGTACAAGCTAAGCTAGCCTCCTGGTGGAATCAATAAACACACATACGTAGCTAGATGTGCGAGACCTAGCATAGTCAAGCTAATCAACTAAAGGTAAATTAGCCATTATTGTGCCTGAAATTTCTACATGACCATGCTCGAAATTGTACAGAGATTTGCCAAGAAATTTAGAAAGAAACCAAAACGTAACCAAGATATATATCGGAATCTTCAGCAAATTTTACATTGAAGAATCATATAGCATGATCAATGTCATCATCACAACAATATGTAGTAGAATTCAACTAAGATTCAAACTCTAGATTTGACCATCCAGAAATCACAACTGCATGGGCTGAAGTGCGGCTGCTCGCCCAAACTGAGACAAGCACTTTACGTGGATTGGCATACAAATTTTCTGGTGAGGTAGTATTAGATATGCAGACGTTAAGCATCATGGATCTTCACGCTTAAAATTCCTTTCCCTAATTAATTAACCACCTCACACTCACACTCCCTCGTGTTCTGCTCCTAGTATCAGCTATACACTGAGACGAGACGATTAGCCGACGACGAGGTATCACGACGCGGTCATGTCTGTCCACTATGACCCTGACTCGATGAGAGTGGTAGCACATGGTCATCAGCTCACCCTGTTGAACTACACAGACATAGAGATCTGGCTTGCCCCTTTTGATGATCTGCTCCGCCTCGTCTGCCTTGAGCCCAACGACCTCCGCCACCAATGCCCGCGGTACTTGAACTCAGGAACAAATGGGGTCGTTCGTTGCTCCGAGCCACGCCGACGGCGGCGAACCTATCGAGGGAGGGCAAGACCGGTCAGAGTGTGCTTAGCATAACAGCATTAGAAAGAAACAATATTACGAAGGAGGGACGTCATAGTAAATTGCATGTCTGAGGCGCGGAGTGTGCTTAGCATAACATACTAGACTGTATTAGGTCGTCTAAAAATCATGGGAAATCCAGCGCAAAAGAGGACAATGTATATATACCTTCTTTGGTTTGGATGATACGGACAGCTTGGACATCTTTTTGAGATCTTGGAAACCGGATCCCCCATTGTGAATCGTCACACTCTTCCTGATATAATACGCGCAAGATGACGCTTTCAGTTAAGCATGATCCGGCAATTCAGTGTCTTGAAATTAGAAGATCGGTCGCTTTTGTTTGGTCTATTGTAGAATCGATACAGATTAAAGGATCGATCGAGATCTATGTCGAGCAGACTAGGACGAATTAGAAGACTTATATTGTCGTATTACGTACCTGGTCACGACGGCGAAGAAGAATAAGAAGGCGGCGGCGGCGGCGGCAGACGAAGGTGAAACGGAATACTGGGAATAGATTGCCAGCCGGCCGGGTATATATGGTCATCATGGATCAAAATTTACTGGGCCCACCCGTGGAGAAAGGCTGCATCACTCACCTACGGCGGAGAACCCGCTCGGTATCGCTCGAGGCTGATAGGAGGTGGAGGGCAGCCCAATTAGGCCCAATACAGCAATGCTGCTCTTTGCTAGCCTCCACCCGAAGAGAAATAGGCTTTGCCACCATCTGCATGTAGAGGGAAACAGGCAGGTATGCTAAGCACACTCGCGGACCTTTTTTTTTTTCATGTAATCATTTATTTATCCCACGATGCATTCACGGCACTTTGCCGGAGTACCTTTTCGCAATTAGGTTTTTTCTTTGAGCATTTCTTTATGTTTTGGTTTAGGTTTTTTATTTCTTTCTCTTTTTTTCTTTTCATGTTTTGATTTGAAACATGAATTACTACTCCCTCCTCTACGGAATAGTTGTCGTGATTTTAGTTCAACCTTGAACTGCTTTTGTTACAACTTGATTTTTATTTTGTTTACCGTTTAGTACATGTTTTAATCCAAATTTATGTGATAATCATTCATAATTTTCTGTAATTTTCTATTTCACACTTTTTTTTAGCTTTTATCAAGTTAGTATGAATTTTTTCCTACTGTGGTCATGAGTTGTTCCACGCGTTTTAAAATAGATTTAAAATTTGTTGATTTGTTCCATGGTCCGTAAAGTTTTGTTTCACGTAATCTGAGATTTTGTTCCAGTTGATCTAAAATTTTGTTCTACTTATAGTTAATACTATAAAAATACCCGCGCGTTGCAGCGAGAATCTCTATAAAAGTTATTATGTAAATGAAATGAGTATAAGACCCACGAGATATTCAATTGTCAAGATTCAGTTGATCACAATAGTCGAGACACTAAATTTAATTTGTGTGAAATTGTTGAATATTTAAGAACTAAATATTAATTATATGGCTGAAAAAAAGATGACATGGACAACTTGCATGAAAGATGTACTATTAACTCTGTTAGTGGAGATGACATGGACTGGTTGCATGAAAGATGTACTATTAACTATTGTTAGTGGAGATGACATGGACAATTGATTGGCTAAATTAGTGAGTGATATGGATTGCCTGCATGTTAAGATAGAAAAATAATACTCCCTCCGTTCAAAAATAAGTGTCTCAAATTTGTCAAAAAGTGTATGTACCTATACATGAAACATGTCTAAATACATCCACTTTTGTGCAAACTTGAGACAATTATTTTTGAACGGAGATAGTAGATACATTCTAGTGCCGTTTTTCTTTATAAGAGGTATAGATTTGTTCATGGGTTCCAAATTATTTTCACCTGAGCTAATTGTCGCTTTTCTAGTTGTGAGTTGTTTTAGAGGTCCTAAACTGTTTTGATCCACTTGTTCTAAATCTTTGCTGATCACATACAGCAAGGTTTGTTGTACTTGGTGCGCTGGGGCGGTTCACCACTTTGCATTTGCAAGGCCTGGAGATCAATGAAGAATCAAAATTTAGAAAACTGTCTGTCGTCCCCAGGAAGCGTACTCATCGCGGCAAGGAGTAAGAGTAGATTATATGCAGTTGCATTACATAGCTCGAGCGGGCCCTAGGCTGTCGCAGCTGCATTACACTTCACCGACGCCAGTTAATTGGGCTGTAACCAAGGCACAACTTAGCTCTGACTCTAGTCTCGAGAGCATCATCTACAGAAAGTGGTCTTACACAAGCAATGACTGCGATACATAATTCAGCAACATCATCGCATTATTTGTGCCAACTAAGGTGCTTCTGATACATTAACAAACGCGATCATCAACCCTAAGTATTCTTCTTATTATGTGCTAAGGTGGAGAAGCCCTTTGGCTAAATTAACCATGTCTCATTCACAAGCTCATGTATGCCTCGTAGATGGTATGCCTTCTCCGCTAGGCCATGGGAAGAGAGATTAGCCAACATGCGGAGTTTTCACAACGCGGTTGTATTTGTCCACGATGACCCGGACGCGTCCACTGCAGTAACACATTGTCATCAATGTATCTCCGGAACGACACTGACGTAGAGGCCTGGCTTGCCCTTGTGATGATCCTCTCGGCCTCGTCTACCTTGAGGCCAACGACCTCCGGCCACGAATACCCATGGTACCTGAACACAGGAGCAGCTCTGATCGTTCGGCGACGAACCTGTCGAGGGAGTGAGAGGAAGGCAAAGTGCGCTTAGCACAACAATATGTACTTGAAAAAAAATGTGTAGTGAAGTAAATTGTTTATCACAAAAATAGGATTCTCATGTGTATCTTAATTGTCAGGGCCCTGAAAACAATAGTCACAATCTACGTGCATGAGCATTTCAAGTGCATTGGTGTACAAGAGACTGGATTAGCCGTCCAATTATCACGGGAAAATCAGGAAGAAGAAACGGGTGTGCATACAATACCTTCTTCGGTTTCGATGATACAGACAACTTGGACATCTTCTGTGAAACCTTGGCAACCGGCTGATCTTCCATTCTTTTCTGAATCAAAAGAATGATAGTAAGTATATGACTAGATTCCAAAGGTGAATTCGTATTAATTCTAGACAGTAGGTCGTTCTGTTCAGATTAAAGCGGGCCTCTGATTCCACCATTGTATAGAAGAAATATGAATATGGCATGAGCACACGGCCGTGATCGAATGCGCCATACGGATATTATTTGGGGCATCAGCTTGGGAACAATTATTTCCTTGAGATCAATTCTTAATTCTGCCGCAAGGTCGATCTCGCATCGATCAAAGATTGCTAGCTATGGCAGATCTGACATTCTAGGTATGCTATAGATGATAGATCGAAAGAAAATTACTCCAGCCAATTAGAACAAACCGGGAACCATTACGCATAGATGATAGATCTGAAGGAGATCGTCCGGGCTTACCTCGTCTGGGTCGCTAGGAGCAAGGAACGGCGGCGACAGAGGCGGCAGACCAAGGTGGAAATGAAAGGGATCAATGGTCTGGTATTGCGCGCGGTACGTATTTATAGTCACAGGTCAGGGTTGCGGGATGAATCGAAGCCGATAGATCCTTGACTCCTTGTGCCTATGGCCCATGGGTCCGTTTTGTTCGCGCCATGCGAACAACCACGCATCGGTTTTCATTCGCCAAATCTGAGCTAATTTTTTTAAAATAATACATTTTTTTTAATGAATTTCGATAAATATTAAGCGTTTTGAAAGTTTTTTAAAAATAATACGGCATAATTTACGCCGCGGACGATAGGTGCCTATCGTCGACGCTGTGCACGACAGGCTCGTCGTCCGTCGGCTGCACGCGCAAGAGCACCTGGTCGTCTGCGCCGTGGACGACATGCCCTGGTCGTCTGCGCCGTGGACAACAGGCCCAGCTCGTCGTCCGCACACACGCCGACAGCTGCATGCGACTACATTTCTTTCCCGCCACCGTCGCGTCCGGGTTTTTTTTTTTACCAAATTTTTTTCTCCATGTATCATTTGTCCAGCTTAATTCATTCCCGCCTTATTTCTCACCAAATTCTTTCCCGCCATCCTATCTCCCGCCAAATTCGCTCCCGCCCTTTTTTCCCACCATCCTATCTCCCGCCAAATTCGTTTCCGCCTTTTTTCCCGCCATCCTATCTCCTGCCAATTCTTGTCTTCTCGGCCTATAAGAACCTCTTCTCACTGAGGTGGGTAAGCAGTCGAGTTCATTCACTCAAACATGTCGAGCTTTCCTTTAGATCGTAGTTTTCATCCACAAATGTCTGAACGCCTTTTGTGGCTTGCGGCCGACTTCAAGGTAGACAATAAGTTGGTGCCATGGGAGGAACTTATTAGTTATCCACCTCATCTCAGTGAGCTTTCAGCGATGCTATATAGGCATGGGTGGCCATCGAGGACTTGGAAGGAAATACGGGAAGAACTTCTCAGGTTGCACATGCTAGGTGGAAGAAGAAGCAGCTAACATACAAGACTGAAGCAATGTTGAAGTGGGCTAAAGACCATCCTTATTCGTGGTCGAGGAGAGCGAGGATGAAGATGATATCTTCATGCTGAGTGAAACGAGCAAGAGAGCTGCAACGGCGGCGAAGGCCAAGGGTGATGCGTCGTCGAAGGGCAAGGGTGAAGCATCGTCAAAGGGGAAGAGTGATGCGTCGTCGAAGGGCAAGGTGTTGCGTAATCGAAGGGCAAGAGTGATGCGGGAGGCTGCGTCGATGGTAGATGACTTTTGTTGTTTCTAATTTACAGAGTACTATGTATCTTCGATTTATGTTGTGTTGTTCGCCGTACCGATGTAACTTCATTTGCAATGTACTTAAGTTCTTGGTGTCTGTGTAATTTTCAATGTTTGTGTAATGGACGAAAACATATTATCTGGACTAGAGAAATACGACTGACTAGAAGTTCGCGTGCATAGATAGATATGTCTAGTGCTACATACATATAAATAAGTTCCAACTCCGAGTGCTGAAACAGACTCAAATCTGCCCCCCCCCCCCCCCCCCCCCAATTCATTTGTTAACACAGTATCAGCACCGCAGTAGAACATACACTTCACTACATCAGACATCTATGTTTGCCTAGAAAAATATTAAGACTCGTTATCAATTAAGTAGCACGAAATACCCATTACTACCAAAAAAACTACATAAAATCGGACGACACACACGACAAACTAAATACTAACAACTATATAATTATCTATGACATGACCAACTAAACACTGCCGACAACCTAAATATTAATACAAACATAATTAATCTAAATCCTAATTAGCCAAACACCACTCACCCTTGAAGCGTGCTTGATTCACCGGAGCAACACCACCACCACCACCACCACCACCATCACCACCACCGGAGCAGCAGCCGCACCACCACCACGACCTCTTGCTCGAGCTATCCCAAACTCCACTGCATCTCCACCATTGCTCAAACAAGCTCCACCAAATCACCACCCCAAGCTATCCCATGAGTAGATCGACGTTGCCCCTGCTCTGTACTAACTCTAGAACCCTCTAGGGTGAAGTTTTCGTGGCTCGTTGGAGGAAATCGCTCGAAAATCGCCGGACTCGAGCAGCAGTATGAAAATCTTGTAAAGTGGACGTCGGTGACACCACAACTCGCTAATCTAGAATTAGTCCTTTTACTCTGAAACGTGCCACGTTGGATACTAACTGGACAAAAAAATGCACTTAAGTCCAGCACAGTAGAAGAAATAGCCGTCCCAAGTCCTTCCGCTCGTCAATCGGGATTTGATGGCATTTTTTCATTTCTGTCTAAACTATCCGGTTATTGTGTCCTGATCTTTCATATTCTGTTATTTCTTTTTTCCTGTGCGAGTAGAAGGCGGAAGCAAATAACGCGGAAACCACCTTGAGGACTTCAGAGCTAACAGCGAGGTTGTTGTTTCCATGGAGAAGCCGTCGACATGCAGTACCACGAGCACGGCCCATCGGCGTACGGTAAGTCGATTTCCTTTTTGCACTTGATTTGGCTGTTCGTTGCGGTTTGTGCTGGTAGGGTTTTGGTGGGTGTATGATCGTCATTGGTTTAGGGTTTGTTAGCGGTAAAATTAGTTGCGAATGGGGTAAGTAATACTGGAACACTGTTTTAGTAGGATCAATTTGTGAGATTATACTTGATTTATGCCCAAAATTGATACCCTGTTCTTGAGTGATGCGAAATTGGCATGTTATTCATTGATGCAAAATGGGCCAGTACGTGTTTGGTCAAGGTTGTTTGTAGTAATTCTATGTCGACTGCCTGAAATTACCCGTACTCTTCAGGGTATCTTCTGCCGACGTCTCTCCGTGTTCCCCCATTCCAGCCGACGAGAACACCGATGATACGTGTAGACGTCGCCAAAGTGGGGGCATTTTGGTCTGGCAAAGCGAGCAGGTATTGTAAGTGAAGATCCACAACTTGCTAGGATTTTGACCCGAAGAGCCGAGAGGTTCGGTGAAGATTAATAATTGTAGGGTGTTTTCTGTAAATTCACCAGCCACCATGGCGCACACGTGTCGACAGCAGAGGGCTCCAGGAGCTAAACCAATCCGATTAGCAAGTTGTGGTTTGCAAGATGAGGGACTAAATCATTCGCAGCACGCGAAGTTGTGGGACTAAAAGTGCTAATTCCTCATTTTTCAACAGCTAGTTGGAGCAGTAGGATCATTCAATTCACATTCAACGGTAGCTTGTACTCCCTCCGTTTCTTAATATAAGGTGCATAAGGTTTTGTCATGGATATTATGATGCCAGTATTTTGCATGCGGTGGACTAATTTTTTACTGAAAAAATTGAGAGAAAGGAGTTCCTATTAGAACAAACTGAAAACAATTTGTCAAACTCCTCAATTCCAGACTGTGACTCATTTTTTGATGGAAAAAATTATCCATAAATCACAATAATCTTATATTATGAAAATTTTCTCATAAACTTAGACACCTTATATCAAGAAACAGAAAGAATATCTTTTATGTTATGAATATTCACTTCTAACGGATACATGCATGGTCCAAACTTTTTTTTAACTCCGAACACACCTTCCTTTTTTTTATGAATCCATGAACCGCATTTTTTATCAATGTGTGATCAATTTTTTCCATAATCAGAAAATTTTCATTAAAGCATAATCCAATTTTAATTAATACGTAATTTCATTTTTTTGGTTGATACATAATCCCAATTCGAGTTTATTCTACAATTTTTTAGGTTCTAGAAAATAATATATGTAGAAAATTGAGAGATTTGACTATGAAATTGTTGCGGAAATCTCAAAAGATAGATAACTCCTGCGGGTCCATCTACTTGTGGTTTTTAGCGTTACGCAACTTTGGCGCCATGGTCAGTGACGCTAAGCTCAGGGTCCAGAACTCCAGATTCCAAAACAGTTTTATAGGCAGCAGATTTAGAAAAAGAAATACTCGGTCGGAAATGTTTGTGGCTACCGGGCACCAATGCTCTTAAAAAATACGAAAATCATATTTATTAGTTTAAAAATTCTTTGAAAAATCATGTATGTTCTAAATGATGTACTCCTCCGTTCTTAAATGTAAACTCTTTTAGAATTTTTTGGTGCACATGTATGTAGACATGTTTTAATGAAAGATCTAATATGTCTAGATACATGTTAGCCCAAAATACTAAAAAAAAAAGGTCTAATATAAGCGCACAAAAATCTCAATGCAAAATTTGTTGTATTATGGACTACACTATACAAAAATGACAAAAGTTGGAAATTTAAAACTATACATTGTACATTATGCTCAGATCTATACATTTATCATTTTTATGTAGCTCAAAACGTAAAGCATTTAGCATTGGGATTTTTCATGCTTGTAGGATATATCATTGAGAATATGCAAACTTTTTTTTTCAGTTTTTTTAAACGTTTCAATACTTTTCGATTTTTAAAAATGGTTAGATCACTGGAACAGCACCAAATCTATACACTCGGTCGGACTCGGTTAGCTAGACTCGGTCGCATGTCACCGGTCGCCGTCGTTCGCCGAGAGCCCGGGATGGTTCATCTCCTTCTCTGTGACAAAATATCAAAATAAAAGCCGAGCACGATGGACGGCGGACCCCACTGCTCCGCCCGTCCGCCTCAAACAAACTTTTTCTCTCGAGGAGCAAGAAGTTCTTCATTCCGACGTCACCTCCTATCTCTCCTTTTTTTTTTTTGAAGGGAGTTCGTGTACACAAGATCAGAAGATCGAACGCACCCACACGAACAGAGGGAAGAAACACCCCACGCACGCCAAAATCGGCACCACCAAACAGCAAACCTCCGACGAACACCAGCAGCACGCCGCCGGGAAGGACGGAGGCAAGCTCACCTCGCACCAGAGCCACCAGCTCGAACAACCTTGTTGAGTCGCTGCAGAATCCAACTGACGCAGGCGCCAGCATCTTGCCGTTGAACGGACATCAGCTCCGAGCCGCCAGCTCGCCCTCGCCGTCTCACGCCGGAGACGAACACGAAGACGCCCTCCATCTTCCACAGCACCCACCGAGATCGCTGACGAAGAAGAGCTTCCCGCCTGCAAACTCCCACGGATCTTCAACAAAAGCACCACCCACCGCCGGAGCGAAGGGCGAAGGACCCCCCAGACAAGATCCAGCACCGCCAACACGGACGCTGGATCGAGGGGGCGCACGCTGCGACTCCGAGAAGCAGCAGGTGCGCGGGAGACGGCAGCTCCGCCAAGGGCCTCCACCGGAGCACCCAGAGCAGAGGAGAGGGCCGCCGTCCGCAAAAGCCTCTCCGGCCACGCCGCCACCTCCACAGCGCCGCCGGTAGCCACCCCACACACACCTAGGCTATGTACACACCGGGATCCGTCGATTCCCCGTCCTCCCGCCGCCGGAGCGGCCACGGAGAGCGAGGAATCGGACGGATCGCCGGCGGCGAGCTGGTTCGCACGGGGAGAGCCAAAAAATCGCCTGCTTCCACTGTAGCTGGGGAAAGGAGGGGGAGGGGTCCGTGCTCTGTTTCACCTCCTATCTCTCCGTCCGCCGGAGTAAATTAAACTAGCCGCCGGTCCGACCGGCGCGCGTCGTGTTTTGTCTCGTTTTGTTCCGTCGCGTTTCAACGCCCGTCCGTGCTCGCACGTGTAGCACAGAGCTCATCGCCCCGTCGTGAAATTTCACGCTCCAGTGGCCCACGCCGGAGACGACGATGCTACACTGACACTTTACCAACCAATATCCATTCATCGGTGGTGCTCCACAACTTACCCGCACACACACCGGCACAGCATCCTAATCCGATGGGTACACCGGCGCCGCTACCACTCGTACTCCTCGTGTTCCTCTCGACGACCGCTGTCTCGCTCGCAGCCTCAGCGGTGTTCCCCAAGGAAGCTCTCCCAACCAGCTCCGGCTACCTGCCCGTCGACCCGGCCACCAACGCCTCACTCTACTACGCCTTCTACGAGGCCACGGACCCCGTCACGCCACCGCCCGCCACGCCGCTGCTCCTCTGGCTGCAGGGCGGGCCGGGCTGCTCGGGCCTCGTCGGCGACCTCTTCGAGCTCGGCCCCTACCTCGTCAACGCCTCCCTCGGCCTCACCCGCAACCCCTTCGCCTGGAACCGCCGCTTCGGGCTCCTCTTCCTCGACAGCCCGCTCGGCACCGGCTTCAGCGCCGCGCCTTCCCCCGACCTCATCCCGCACAACCAGTCCGTCGTCGCCGCGCACATCATCGCCGCGCTCCAGTCGTTCTTCGATGCCAGACCGTCCTTCCGCGCGCGCCCGTTCTTCCTCTCCGGCGAGAGCTACGCCGGCAAGTACGTGCCCGCGGCGGGGGCGCGGATTTTACAAGTCAACCCGGGGCTGCCGGTCGGGCGGAGGATCAACCTCCGCGGCGTCGCCATCGGGAACGGGCTCACGCACCCGGTGGCGCAGGTGGCCACGCACGCTGACTCCGCTTACTTCACGGGCCTCGTCAACGCCAGGCAGAAGCGGGAGCTGGAGGCGCTGCAGGCGCAGGCGGTGGCACTCACCAAAGCGGCTCGGTGGCGGGAGGCGTCGGACGCGCGGGGGAAGGTGCTCTCCTGGCTGCAGAACGCGACCGGGCTCGCCACGCTCTACGACTACGCCAAGCAGCGGCCTTACGCCACGGACGCCGTCGAGAAGTTCGTCAACAGGGCGGAGGTCAAGGCGGCGCTGGGGGCGCGCCAGGACGTGGTGTGGGAGGAGTGCAACGACGCGGTGGGGACGGCGATGCATGAGGACGTGATGAAGAGCGTGAAGCCGGAGGTGGAGGCGCTGCTCCGGGGTCGACGCGGGTGCTGCTGTACCAGGGCATCCGGGACCTCCGGGACGGCGTGGTGTCGCAGGAGGCGTGGATGAAGGACCTCCGGTGGGGCGGCCTAAGCGCGTTCCAGGACGCCGACCGCGCCGTGTGGCGGACTACCGGTGAAGGCGAGGATGGGGAGCTCGCCGGGTATGTGCAGCGGTCAGGGGCGCTCACGCACGCGGTGGTGTACGGCGCCGGGCACCTCGTGCCGGCGGACAACGGGCGCGCCACGCAGGAGATGATCGAGGGCTGGGTGACGCAGACCGGGGTATTCGGCAGCGGTAGCGGCATGAGGTCCCGCGGCCTGATGCCCGCCGGCGCCCGGATCGACGCAGCGGCGAACTGATGATGCAGGGTGACCACGCTGATCCCATGTGCAATAATGGCATTTGTTCTCCCGAATTCAGTAATGGATTTGGTGGATTGTTCTCCGAAATTCAGCATCGAATGATTTTGTTGATGAATGATTTTGTTTTGCAGAGTTCAAATGTTGAACACACACTCTGTTGCAGCTGAAGCTTCCCACTTTGGCAATGGAATTTATCATGAACCATCGGCCATAGTGATCCTAACTGTAGTCATAGATGCTGGATATTTTTAGGTAGTAAGTTGCATCATAGCATTTTATGGTGCACCTAATTTCCTTGGTTATCTGACATCTTAGATTACTCTGCAGTCTGTAGGATCCTGATGCGGCGAAGCAAACTGAGGTTCATTTGGGCAACCTTACTGATGATAAATAGGAAATCTGTTGTCCATCAGTTAACAAAGTCGATCTCATCAATCAAAAGTAACAGAGGAATGGCGATTATAAATTCGTATATTCTCTAGTTTATGTACACCACGATGTGCCGCCTTCATCTTTGATGAGAAACTATGCCATCCCTTCTTTGTTCAAGTTGTCATTTTTTGTTTTGACCAAACGAGTAAAGAAACCGCCAGTTTTACGGACAAAAAACAAAACAAAACAGGAGTAGAAAACTCAAGCAACAAAGTTTAAACCTCACAAACCATCGCTCCAGACAGATGAGCATCAGGTATCAACACCAACATACTACTGCACAACTGCACAAGCATACAGAAGCAAAGAGATATACAAAGCTTCAGTGTAGACAGGTCTAATTTTTTCTTCGTAGCGGTGTTCAATACGAATTCGAAAATAAAGGCACTCCACGTTGGGAATGGCGTACCACGTTTGTACGTACGTTGTACGGGTGGTATTTCAGGTTTAACTGATCGAAAATCATTTGGTGCTTTGAAAAGTGAGTGCCAGAGGCTAGGCTAGTCACTGCTTGGTTTAGAGAAGGGAAGGAAGAAAGAGATACCGTAGCAGATTGAGTATAGAAAAGAAGAAATTGATACCATTCATTCCAGCTTATTTGACAGCTTCACTATGCCTTTCCTCCCTTGTTCAGGTTGTCAATTTTTACAACGAGGATTTGACGTGAGTTGATGGAAAATAATAAGAGCTGCAGGTCATGTCGACAGCTCTGCCAGTATATACTTACCATAATCACAGCTTGAATAGGTGATTCTAACAGTAGCCATAAAAGCAGGACAGTTTTCCAACAGTTACTAGCCGAACTGCAGGGTTCTCAATATATTTTCCAGTGACAGTTCGGCGTATAGCTGAAACACATTTCCTGGTATGCGTGGAATTCCTCATAGTTTGATCTGCTTACCAGAATACTGGCCAAGATGAATTACAGGTGAGAAACCGATTTAGCATCACCCGTGTAGAAGGATAGAGAGGGATTGGTGAAATCGTTGTTTATTGCTTGAGCCCCATGGGCATATATAGGAGTACAATGATCTACTTGGAATATAAGGCAAGGTAGAATAGAATCAATCAAGCGATCGGGAGAAAAGACTCTAGGGCAGCCGGTCTACAGGACCGGCGGACGAACCCTAGGTATGGGCGGCGCGGCCCCCGGCAGAGATCATGGAGATCGACCTCGCCGGGGGCGCGCGGTGCGGAAGCGGTGGCGGCTAGGGTTTAGGATCGAAGTAAGGCTGATACCATGTAGAAGGATATAGAGAGGGATTGGTGGAATCGTTGTTTATTGCTTGAGCCCCATGGGCATATATATAGGAGTACAATGATCTACTTGGAGTACAAGGCAAGGTAGAATAGAATCCTACTCTATCTCATATTTCCTAAATAACCATGATACTCAACAACCCGAGTCAGTGCAGTACTCTGCATGGCACACCACTCTTCCTCAAGTTGCTAACCTCCGGCAAGGCAATCCGAGGCCACCTGAACTATTGGTGAAGATCATGGCAAGATCCAATGACAGAGAGAGAATGGTGTTATGCGACACCCACACAGCCTAGCCGAGCAATGCAAAGCTTATGTTGATATGATCGAGATGCAGCTTTTCAAACCAAGTCTTCTACTAGGGGTGAGGCTTCCTACTCTGTGCCTCGTTGGTCTCCGCCGCCTGAAGGAGTGGTTTTTATCAATGTCGACACTGCTCTCTTTCCCCCTACGCGCCGAATGGGTATTGGCGTTGTAATCCGGAACCACATTGGTGATTGTTTGCTGCTTGCAGTGAACTTATCGAGGAGGTTACAACGCCAGAAATAGCTGAAGCGTTGGCGATGCGCTGTCCCTGGCCGGTGCGGAGGGTTTCAACAAGTTGATAGTGCCATCTGATTGCCTTTCTTTGGTTCAACGCGTCAACGGAGCAGAAGTTGATCGGAGCCAAGTTGGAGTAGTGGTTCAGGACATCATCAAAGCTCTAGCTTCAGAGTTTTCTTCGGTGTCCTTTATTCATGTTTATCGTCAGTGCAATGTTGCAGCACATACCTTAGCTCGCTCTGCGGAGCATTTTATTTCTGCTATTTTTAGAAACTCTATCCCGGATTGTATCCGGTAGACGATTTGTAACGATGCTGCTTAATTAATAAAGTGTCGTGTTAAAAAAAAGAACTATTGGTGAATTAAGATAGAGAGCACTTCATTACATGCCATTGCCTCCAGCGTAGATGAGTCTGTAAAACCTGTATAAACAACAGCCGATGCACCCAGGTACTGTACATGCCTTCAGCCTTTCACCATCTCGGCAGGAGCCCCAAATATTGCTTGGACAATGACTCATTTGGTACTTCCAAAATATGTTCCACAACAGCTCTGAGTCCCCTCCGGAACCCCTTTTTACTAAAGACAATCGGCAATTTATCCTAATTTATCTGCTGCCCGGATGCATTGCAATACTGCTGAAGGTGTTATCTCACATACGTTGGTTGCGTATCGCTAGCACCAAAGAACAACAAACTAAGATCAGCGAATAGAAGATGGTTTAAAGATGAGACCTACATGGCACTACATAAGCATGATAAGATTAGATTTCCACTGACATGCTGAAACTCCAATCAGTGATGAGCACCTACCCTATGACAAGAGTTTGATGGTGGGCCGGGCCCATTATAGGTTCGTAGTTGCCTCTCTTTTTTTACCTTTTTTCTTTTATATATTATGTTTTCCTTTTATTTTTCTCTTTTAGTATATATATTAAAATTGTTTCACATTTAAAAAAATCATGGTTTAATAAAGTATTTTTTTGCAGAATTCAAAAAAAATCAGTGGTTCAAAAAATAGTCATGCTTTTTATAGAAATATTCACGGGCTTCGGAAGAACTTTCATGGGGTTCAGAAAATGTTCACACGGTTAAAAACTTACTTTCACGTGATTAAAAAAATGTTCACCGGTTCAGAAAAATATTCACGGTTTCAAAACATATACTCTCTCCGTCCATGAAAGGATGTCACAACTTTGTCTAAATTTGCATGTATCTAGACATACTTTAGTGTGTAGAGACATGCGCATTTAGGCAAAGTTAAGACATCTTTTTATGGATGGAGAGAGTATTTTTTTAATCAATAAGCTAACATTTATAAATAAATAAAACTACAATTTTGTATTTATAAGAAATAAAAGGTACATTTTTGTTGGGTCGCATGCGGAGCAGCCCAACAATGTAAGCAAAATCAGAGGTCTACATAATATCAAACTCTATCTGTGTGCAAAATCTAAATACAAAATTCATATTATTTTAGGCTACACAAATCTGACAAAATTTTAAGCTTTTACAAATGAGTATTTTTCACTGACGCAGATCCACCCATTTGTCATTTTTTCGAGCAAAATATAACGATTTTCAAATTGATTGTTGCACATATTTAGATCATATCATTATCTATCTCTAGGTTTATCCTGAATTTTTTGAAATTTAAATGAACGTTTCATAAAGGAGCTCCCTGCAGCCCGAGCTCTAAAACGTTATACCCGTATTACTCCCCAGTGCCCACTATGAATACTCGAAGTGTCACTGCGAGGCTGACATAGTAATCACCTCTTGGAGAAATGAATTCATTATTGATAATCCAGGCAAAGTCTCGTTCGATATTCATTACTCCTCTTCTGGTGGTTTCAAAAAATTCTCAACTCGAGTACAGAATGCATGGGATCAGCTACTAGAGAATGTCGGGGCCCAAATTAGTGAGGCTCGATTAGTTTTTTTGTTTTCGTTTATGGGATTTGCGAGTCTGGATTAATTGTGATGTGCTAGGTGATTTGATTAGTATACCCACATAGAAATTAGTATACCTGTTTAAATGTGAGGAGCCACTACTGCCCCCAGCCACTAAGCTACTTATGATAGAAACTGATACTAGCTCAATTTGACTCAGAAAAAATGAAACTTCCGTGTAGTATGAAATATCAAGCTGGATTATCCAAAATTAACCAACTAAGTACAGTATGTGTGCGCATAACTACACGATTGGCAATACTGGTGGCAAATAAAGAACAAGCTAGCAACATGATCAGCAAATAGTTTTGCAGCTGGTCGGTTCCTAATGTTGCGCGTGTAGACAAAAGTTCGAACAACGCCGATCACGCGAGAGGATAAAGAATTCGCCTCATCAGTATTGAGCTCGGCAATAATGCGCTTGGTCGGTACTCGGGACAGCCAGAGAAGCATTGCATTCTTTTTTGCAAACTTTTCCAAAGGCAAATATGCAAAAGATCTCTAATCTATTCTCAAACTAGTCATAGTGAGGGTGTCATAGCTACTATAATGCATAACATGTTGGCAAATTTTTGATGTGACACACAATTAATGAGAAAAGAAATGGTAGTGGTATCTACGGTATCATACCACGTAAAACAAGATATTTAATAGCAAGTAAATCTTAAATCTTGTATACATATTTGTACTATGATATTAAATAATGTGTGGCTATGATATTAGTATATGATACTATGCATTGTAAAAGTAGTATCATACACAAGTATCACTCTATAATACTTCCCACTATGGCTAGTGTCATCAGCTCGGATTGAAGACAGTGCGCGCCATTGATCCACGACCAGGATCGAAACATGCACCAGCAACAGCTGATAACAACGGTTCAACGGACCAAAGGAGCTTGCCCTTAATTAGTTAGGAGGCATCAACTAATTGGTGTCTGCCCTTCCGGGGCCAAAGAAGTTGCCCTTAGTCTAATTAGTGATGCGATCTGCGGGTGGTTTTTTGTTTTTCGTTGGGCATTGCACGCTAGCGGCGGGTTAAAACAACTACCTGTACCTCTTTTTTTTTCGTTAGGCCAAGATCGAAAATCCCTTTGTTCCAATTCGGACACAAATAATATTAGGCGTTTTTTCTGTCACCATGCTTGCTTTTAAAATTATAATCAAAACTATTAATATTATTTATATTTTTCCAGTTGATTATATTAAAAAGGCGCCTCATCCAAATTATGTAATCCCATAGGTCATCACTGGTTTGTGGATGTTTACTTTGATCATCCAAGTTAAACTGGACTTCAGATATTTTGTCTAACATCGTATTTCACACGGTATCATGATACTTGTTTTACGTAACATTTAAAAATAACTTTGATTATTATTTGATAGATCCATAAAACAGATTTTAGAACAAAAATAGTTGTCATTTAGTCAACTCATAAATGAATGATGATGTGTTAGAAAACGAGACTTGAAAGATTACAAATGAAACATAGATCTCATAGATTGTATAATTCTTAATTGTCCCTCAAAGATCCAAAGCATCAAACTCATAATCCATAGTTGAGATCCTATCGGAATCATTTGTCCTTTCACTGTCTATCGATCCAACACACACCGACTAAATACATGTTTTTTGCTTAAACATCACCATGGTTGATGATGTCCCTTCATTGGAGTCAGCCGATTTTTGTCGGTTAATTTTGTATTGTAACGAATTATTTTTGGATCATTGTACCGACACAATTTTCTTTTTAAATGAGCGAATACGTGATAAGTTCAAACCCTTATCCTAATAGTTTAAATCTAAGACAAATATGGAACATAATACAACAATAATATAAATGAAGTAGAACTGCTTCAATATGGCTGTGTGGATACACCCTTATACCATGCTACCTATTTAAACGGAAAAAAACAACATAAAAATTATCTAGGTTATAAAAATAAATATAGTTCAAAAGAGTGTTATCTTTGAGCGACGTGCGTTGCACGCCATGGAGGAGTTAGGAGCCTAGGATCATTGTTCTGGGACGATGTTGTTGCCACATAATGTACGAACGCGTCTTCAGTGACTTTGAAGCTCAAAGTCACCGTTGGACTTTGATGGCATCTCAAGCATCCAGAGCAAATCCAACAGCCAGTAATAGATCTATTTGGCAAACTCAACATTTAAAGTGCTCACAAAAATTTGAAAAAAAAATCTAGTAATTCTTATATGTTGAATTATACATTCTGAGAAAGTTTTGTAAGATTCAGACATACGGTTTATGAATAAACCTCATTTTAAGGTTCACACAAAATTTTGAACAAAACCGTATTTTCGAATTTATGAATCCCACCTGTCCGTAAGAAACGGCGCCGTGAGGGCACTCATGGTTTGCCGAGTGTCCTCACCGAAGGCACTTGGCAAATAATTGGCGCAAATATTTTTCGTTGTTTGCCTATTGTCGTAGGCACGCCACTCGGCAAAAAATACGTGTGAAATTTTAGAAACTTGCCGCTAAATTTGTATGAAGTTTACCGTTAAATTTTAATCACCAGCTCCACAGCACGTTGGCACAAGTTTAGGAGAATTCTCAACCTAATGAGACAGGTAATAATGTGCTTGGTCGGAACATGCTCGAGAAACATTGCAGTTAATTAACCTTTATTGAAGAGAGATGCAAGATCTCTACCTTATTTTCAAAGCAGCAACGGAAGAAGACAGTGCACGCTTGCACCATCGATCCGTGACGACGATACAAGCTTTGCCATGGCTAGGGCACCCAACCATCACCTCAAAGTGAGCTCGTGAACGGGTCCGTCCATACATCCCCTGACTCGTGCACGCACCAAAGTCATGTAGACATATACGATCACCTCAAAATAGCAAATCAATCAAGTGTGAAGAAAACCCAGGTTTTTCTTCAAGAAATACACTAATTGAACGCAAGAAATTTCGTCCTTCCAATTGGAATGCTAAGCAATGGCTTTTATTTTGAGCGTTAATTTGGATAGGTGCAATAACATTCAAGCTCAGCAGTTGAGTGCTGGCACATTTGGGAAGCCCGCAATGAAATCAGCAAGTGAAGCTAACCAAGATCGTGTGAGAAAAAAAAAATCAAGATCGTGCTGGATGAAAGTTACACCAGAAGAAGCAACGCTCCATAGCCTAGGCTTTTGTTTACTCTATCGTATTTGGTCTCTGTTTGGCCTGTCAATCTTATATTTGCTCCTCCACTGTAAGCTGGTAATCCCAGCAGTCTAAAACCTTGTTCGAACCTTGCTTCGTAGGGCTTTATTAAGTAAAGTCGGGCGAAAAGCCTTCTATCTGAAAAAAAATCAGCAAGTCTGGAACTAAACCATGCCTCAAGGTTCATGTGTACTATGTGGACATGATTGCTTGCATTCTGAAGCCGATCTAGTCAGTAAGTAAGATTTATTTTTAGATGAAAAGAGATCACTCCCCGGTTTCATTAACTGAAACCCACATAGAGTCTACAGAGTTCAGAATCAGTAAGTAAGATGTGCAGCTCCCAATCAGGTTAATGGGCTCAACTGGTCTGGTTTGATCTCATGGTGACGGTCCTGCAGTCTTCTCCAATTTTTCGAGCTCGGCATGTGGCGTGGTGATTCAGGACAATGCATAGAGATAAGTGTCTGACGGATTGCTGTCAGTCATTCGTTGGCATCACCGCGCAGGAGGTTGCTGAGCACATGCTCTTCCATACGATGTTGTCCTTGCTTGGGAGGAATTTAATTTTTAACAAGAATGATCTCGAAGGACCCGGAGCTGCTTATCGATTCGTAATTTTTGGAAAGTGCAGGGGCTTTTTTGCAAAATTACCAAGGGGGGGGGGGGGGGTACTGTTTAACACTGTAGCTACTGTTCATTAGAACAGTGCTCAAGCGCAGAGAGGCCGCGAAACGGCATGTCTTTAATATAGTTAGTAATTAGTTGTACAACATGCAGTAGGACCCCAATAAAAAAGGAATTGCATTCTAGTTTAGTACTTCAAAAAAACGGGCCCCAACAGATTGATTTGAATTGCAATGTGGTCCTTCTTCCTCTTTGCATCGCGAGGCGGGAACAAAGATTGCTGGCACCAGGCACATCACCAATTGGTTCGACCGTCTCACTGCGTGGCCAGCTCCAGCTCTCAACGATAGGAGTCATCGCAGGAGCCCCATCGAAGACACTCTTCCTCCATTTCGTCACAATGGCCAGGAGGAAAGAAATGAGACGGCGTCAATAGCTTGCTTTAGCAGACGCCATCGCTCCCGTCGGTCGCCATTGAACTATATATGTACTTTTTAAAACCATTAGCTATTTGTAGTTGATGGAAATATGATTGAAATCTTTGTGGAGTGTCTAATTGATATTTGTGTGAATATTTACGAAATAAATTTCTAAACTTAAATTATGTAATGATTATGAAATATAGTTTCCAAGTTATTTGTATGAATATTTATGAATTATATTTGTAAATATTTTAGAAATTTTGTTTTGTACTTGTATGAAATATTTATGATATTATCTAAATATGTCTTGAATAATTGATTTTTTTGTGAATATTCATGTCGACTAATTTTTAAATTGGTTTTGAGAGATTGAAATACTATTAAATGTATTTGTAAACTCAATTTGTGTGAATATTTATCAATTATACTGGTAACTTACTTGTGTGAGTATTTATGAAATTATATTTGTAAACTTTATAGAAATGATGAAATATTGGGTGCAAATATGAAATGTTTCTAAAATATGTTGAAATATTACTGAAATTGTTGAAATTTTGTGCAATGTTTCTTAAAATAAGACCTAAGTAGTTTTTTTTTTTTTTGAGATTTAATGCTGCGGCCTTTATTCAACACCACACCTGTCCTGGCTTAGTACATACTCCAAACATTCGGGATATATGACATCCCAATACTTATTCGCTCCTAGGCCGCATCCTTCCTTAGCTAACACATGAGCAGCGCCATTAGCCGAACGCCTAACCCATCTAACCTGGAACTCATCTAGTTCCCGCAACGAAGCCTTGACAGCTTCAATCCTTGGACCATGCATCGACATATTGAAAGTGCATGTGTTGCCCCATGCGTGGTTTTGGTAATTAATGACAATCCTTATGGACTAATATTTGCATTGAGATATTCTTGTAGATCTTGTCCATAGGAAAATATTGGAGTTCATGGGTTGGACTCTAGAAGATTACATGATGACCAAGGTTCTATCCAAGGGTTTATATGAAGAATGGTCATGTAAAGAGAGCTTATTGCAAGTATGGCTTGGAAAAGAAGATTGAGTAAACATTCATGTTATCTCCAAGCCATCATATATATCAAGATAAGAAGATGAAGTTCAAGTGGATTCATGAAGACGGAGCTTAGCAAGGCTCTCCCATCCCTTCATGGTGTATGGGGGAGTATTTGGAGAAGTCTTCATCAAGCATGTGCTAGCAAGCATAATCAAGAAAGGTGTTCCCACTTGAGAGAGTCAAGATCGTCATCATCGAGCTCAAGTGGAATGCGCAAGGCAAAGGTATGATCTTGTTAGGTTTTCTATTTTACCGGTCTCACGGTGTTAGTGGGAGACCGGGTTATAGGATAGACGGCGTAATATCAAGAGGGGCTCTCAAGTGAGTAACTTGATCGCATCTTTGTGGAGAGCTCAAACCTTTGTATATTTGGCATATCATTTTTCTTGGTTCTTATTTGGCTTTTATCCATGTGAGAATTTAGAGCTTGTGTTCATCTCCATACCAAGCTCTAGTTCATCAAAAAGGGATTTCATTTGAATATCTTGTGGTGTTTTTGATGTTGGAGGTTTTACCGGTTCATCTCTTGTAGAGAGGTCAAACTCTCCTCTTGTGTTATCCTCCTCACATGATGGACTATGATGTGTATATGCATAATCTTGTATAGCTTGTGAGTATCTTCTAACAAGCCCAAGATCATAGAAAACGGAGTCCGGATGAGAAACTTATTGCGGTTTTGGTTTAGAGGTTTTATCAGTTGTTCTTTTATCAAGAGGTCTAACCTTTCCCCATTTGGTTTTATTCTCCATTGTTGGACTATGATGTTTCTCTGCATGATCTTGGAGAGCTCTTCGTTGCGATTCCAACAAGCCCAAGATCATCAAAATCGGAGTCCGGATGAAAAAGATATTGCAGTTTTATCGGTCCTGTCTGTCTGGCCAGCCCCCAGGCCGGCCAGACCGGCTCCCAGACCGGCCGGCTCGGGTGGGTGGCCGGTTTCCAGGCCGGCCAAACCGGCTCCCAGGCCTGGCTGCCATTTTCTGGGCATAACGGTTGGTTTTGGGGAATCTATTTAAGGGCCTTCTTCCCCAACGGTTAGAACATGTCTTGAGCAAGTTTTTCCCCTCTCTCTCCTCCATTGTTGACCTTTTGAAAAGCTTGCCTTCCTCTCTATCCCTCCCATGATTCTTGCATATCTTTGAGGAAAAGTGAGAGGAGATCTAGATCTATATTTCCATCAATCCTTTTCTCCTCTAAGTGAGGGGAACCTAGTTGATCTTGATCTTGGAGTTCTTGGTGTTCTCCTACTTTGTTCTTCCTCTCTTATTCCCCCATAAGCATTTGTTGCTTTGTTGGAATTTGAGAGTGAAGGACTTGAGCACTTGTGCTCTTGCCATTGCTTTGTTGCATCGGTTTGTGCTCTCCACGAGGATTCGTGGAAGTTGAAAGCTTGTGAACTTGTTATTCTTGGGTCTTTGGACCCTAGACGCCCGTGTGGTGGTTGAGACCCTTGGTGGTCACTTGTAGCTGTTCGGGAGCCCCCAATCCCGTTGTGGGTTGTGCCCCGGATCGTTGTTGTAAAGTCTCCGAATTCCGCCTCGAAGGAATTCCGATAGTGGAAGGTGAGCCAAACCTTTGTGGTGCGGTTCATCGGAGAAGAAGGTGAAGCCTTTGTGGCGTTGAGATCGACCTTTGTGGTGCCTCACACCTCTCCAACGAGACGTACTCCCCTAAAAAGGAGGAACTCGGGAATACATCCTCGTCTCCGTGTGCCTCGGTTATTTCTATACCCGAACTCTTTACTTATGCACTTTACATTGTGATAGCCTTCGTGCTTGAAGTATTCTATATTGCTATCACCTTGTTGCTCGTCTTGCTTACCATAAGTTGTTGGTGCACATAGGTGAGCCTAGTTTACTTAGGTTGTTGGCTTGTTAATTTAAACAACTAATTTTATTCCGCAATTAGCAAGCCTAAACTGGAAAAGTTTTAATCGCCCATTCACCCCTCCCTCCCCCTCTAGGCGACATCCTTGTCCTTTCACATATCCAGCTCCTCCTTCTGCAGCTTCCCCACGACGGACCTAAGTAGTTGAAATGTGCGAATATTTATGGAATGTAGTTTCAACTTTTTTGAAACAATGAAATGCCACTGAAATAATTGAATTTTGTATAAATAAGTATTCTTTGAATTTCACTCAAAATTTCAATAAGATATCTGACTATATTTGATTATTTTGAAAATTAATGCAAAGAGCATTTCACTTTTTCAAAATAAAACATTGGTGGCAGCCATCAAATGCAATTCCAAAACACATGAAAAAATAGAAGAATGAATCCAAAATACAAGAAAATACATGTAGAGCTGGAAATACCTAATTGGTAAAATAAACTTTTCCACATAACGGCATAGCTAGGCAGAGGGTCTTGGAGACCATCGTGGGTTGTGGGTGAGTCTTCCAGCAGTTGTTGGCCCATGGGTGACGACATCATGCTTCTTCGGCCCATGGGTGACGACATGGGTGACGACATCATGCTTCTTCGGCCCTTGCTAGCACGTTGTGCTAAGCAATCATCTGTTCCCGACTTTTGCGTCACGCTTTGTGACCATTCTTCGACAATGTTGAAAATTGTAGTGGTTTTATTACTCTCTGGCGATCTTGACTCTGGATTTTCCATCCGATTCAGAGGTTGTAGAATGAGTAAGTACATCATATTTTGTGCACCTGGTACACCGGTTTACTGGTTGGTGTAGCGCCAGGTTTTTTTTTAAAAAAAAATTGCAACAAAATTTATATATTTCTGCATATCACTGAAACTTAACCTCTTGGATGGACACATGAGCATGGTACTTTTCATAATTGACATGCATATTGACAAACGCGCATGGATGGAACGATGCACATTGCTCTGCATTACAAAATCCTGGATACCTGAATGACACATTGTGTACGTATTTCTTGCTGTATGAACTTATGCCTGCCATTACTGTAACCGGAAATATCAGCAAGAGATTTGGTTTCAACATGTAGATCAAACTAAAGGACAACACATTTGCACCGAGGAGAGCAGCAGCCTAGACCAGCCTAGCTAGATCCGACATGCACAAGTTTAGGAGAATTCTCAACCTAATGAGACAGGTACTCCCTAATAATGTGCTTGGTCGGAACAGCTCGAGAAACATTCCGTTTAATTAACGTTTATTGAAGAGAGATGATGCAAGATCTGTACTTTATTTTCGAAGCAGCAACGGAAGAAGACAGTGCACGCTTGCGCACCATCGATCCGTGACGACGATACAAAGACTACAGTAACAACGCACCATGGAACTACTCCTAGCTAACTAGCTAGTTACCGGCGGCGGCCGCGGCGTTCCACTTGGGATAGAGCACCGTGGTGACGTACCCCTCCACCTTGTCAGCGCCAGGTATCAGCGCCCCGATCTGCTCGGCGGCCCTGAAGCGCTCCCCACCCACGCGGCCAGCCTGGGCGTCCTCGCCACGTCGACGAGCGGCGGCGTGACGCCGGCCGAAGAACGGCTCCCCCTCGGCGCTGACAAGAGCTCCCTCCAGGAGCCCCAGCGCGTGCAGGGTCGCCTCCACCATCTCCTCCCTCTCCTCTGGCGTCTTCCTCTTCACTCTTCAGCATGCCGACGCACGATGGGAACAGCGTGCCTTCGACGAAGGCTGCCCAGAAGCGGGCGCGGGGGTCAACGGGGAGGACGGCAGGACGCAGGCGCTACCGGGGAAGGCGTTGTCGAGGTACTCGACGATGACGAGCGACTCGCAGACGAGGCGGCCGGCCGGCGTGGAGGAGGACGGGAACCTTCTTGTGCACGGGGTTGTACGCGGCGAGGAGGTCGCTCCAGCGCTGGCCGATCTCGAGGGGGAGGTAAAAATTAACCAACTATTCCGTAAGCATGTGTGTCATGAGTACATGATTGTCAGTAAAGTTGCAAAAGAAAAAACAAGCTAATACCATGATTAGGAATTTAGTTTTGCAGCCGGTCGGTTCCTAACAATGCTTGTGTGGACAAAAGCTCGAACGACGCCGATCGCGCTAGGATAAAGAATTCGCCGGTACTGAGCTAGGTGCATGCGCTTTGCCGGGACAGCCAGAGAAAAGATCATTGCATTCATTGTTTTGCAAACTTTGTTCAAAGGCAGAGATACAAATGATCTCAAAGGAGCAGCTCAGATCGGAGACAGTGCGCGCCATTGATCGGTGATGACGATGATGGAGACATGCACTAGCAACAGCTGATAACAACGGTTCAACCCATCCCTTGTTTGACACGGTTAATTTATCTTATTTTACTGTAGTTTAGCCATATTTCACTCTCAACTTTTGACAGTTTGTCAATTTTACCCCCATTTAACCATTTTGACCAAGGTTCTGATTTTTTTCCGAAAGGGAGGATGACCCTTATTCTCTAATGATGCACACAATCATATATTATTAATTATTCAACTGCACGCAATCATATATTGTTAATATATTTTTGCGTGCTATCGTAAAGGTGTTATTTTAACAAAAAATAACCTTGTGAAACGCAACTGGTATGGAAGTATAAAATGTGTTTTCTATCCAATACTATCAAACACTTATTATTTCAGTGCAGGTTTGCCCGTTCTATTTGGTCAGCCATTCTAATGTGTATCCACCACGATCCATTGCAAGTATTTTTGGCAACTGGTTACATGAGATTAAATACATTTTACAAGTAGGGTGAGAGCGTTAGCCGTAATATAGTCGATATGGCTATGTAGAAATGACAATCTTTTTAACGATAAAAATGTTTTTCTCATGTAGGTAATCTACTGTTGCAAAAGTTTTCTCCGTTCGTGGTTCACGTTATAACGGGTGGAAAATTGAGAACTTTTTATGTAGGTATATGCTATGGAAGAAACGGCGAGGAATATTTTTATCCTACATTGATGACCGCGTGATTTTCTGATTGGCCCACCTTTAGCATAGGCGCTTTATGACACTGTGATTTGCGGCTGTGTGCATCTTGTTACGTAGAGACCGAGTGTAATGATTAATACTCTTAAATAATAAAATCCTTTATAAAAAAATCAACAATATCAAAGCCAAGTTTCAACCCTGAACAAATGGGCTAACAAAGAAAATAAAGAAAAATCCGAGACCATCCAAAAAGGAATACGCGATATCTCCACAAACCTACATCGAACCCTCTATGACCGAATTAACTGTTCTGTTTCTTCTGTTTAGCACTTTAATCTTCTAGTAATATTTAATGTTCTAGGTTCTGCCAGTAGCTGTTTCTGCAAGCAACGGATGAAGGTTGTTCATGATATTGTTCTGAAACTTGTAATAAGTTGATGCTTGTCTTACACTCCCAATTTCTTAGATGAAACTGGGAGCCCGTTGGGGCTCTTGTTTTCGAAAAAAAAAACATTGAGAGTGAACCATTGAGATGAGTGACACTTTTGCAATGAACCATTGAAACATGCGCTTGGTCGGAGCAGCTAGACAAACATTGCATTTAGTTAACGACGTTTATTGAAGAGACAGAGATGCCAGATTTCTAGTTTATTTTTGCAGCATCAACGTACCGAAGAAGACAGTGCACGCTTGCGCACCATCTATCAATCCATGACGATGATACGGACACCAACGATCCAGCTACTCCATTGACAGGAGTTCAACTCTTCCCCGGCCACCAAGCAAGCCCGGTAGCCACGACGACGCGTTCACCAGCCCGCCGGCCGCATGGAACTAGCTAGTTACTGCCGGCGCCCGCGGCGTTCCACTTGGGACAGAGCACCGTGGTGACGTACTCCTCCACCTTGTCAGCGGCGGGCAGCAGCGTCCCGACCGGGTCGGCGGCCCTGAACCGCTCCGCCCACGCGGCCAGCCTGGGCATCCTCGCCGCGTCGAGGAGTGGCGGAGCGACGCCGGCGAGGCGGCCGAACGCTTCGAGCCAGGGCAGGTAGCACCCGAGCGTGATATCGACGAGCCCGACGGCGCCGCCGCCGAAGAACGGCGCCTCATCCCCCTCAGCGCTAACAAGAGCTCCCTCTACGAGCCCCAGCGCGCGCAGGGTGGCCTCCACCATCTCCTCCCTCTCCTCGGGCGCCGTCCTCTTGAGCATGCCGATGAAGGCCGGGAAGAGCGTGCCGTCGACGAAGGCGGCCCAAAAGCGGGCGACGGCGCGGGCGTGGGGGTCGGCGGGGAGGACGGAGGCGACGCTTCCTTTGCTACCTGCGGGGAAGGCGTCGTCGAGGTACTCCACGATGACCAGTGACTCGCAGACGGGGCGGCCGGCGTGGAGGAGGACGGGCACCTTCTTGTGCACGGGGTTGTACGCGGCGAGGAGATCGCTCCTGCGCTGGCCGATCTCGAGGGGGAGGTTTTCGTAGCTGAGGCCCTTGATGGCGAGCGCCATCTGGACGCGGATCACGTACGGGCTCACCCCGGTCGCCGCGCCCAGCAGCTTGAGCTCCTCAGCGCCGGCCATGGAGGGTGCTTAGTGCTGATGACACTGACCTTCCGTCCGAGAGAGAGATATATAGAGAGAGAGGGAAGATAGAGCAAGCGTTTGGGTCCTCGTGAACTGTAGAAGGATACGGGGAACAAGATTTACACAGAAAACAGTACGCAACGCGAACACATGCTAGCATGGTCGTCTGCATTCACTGATAGCCGTCCATGTGATATGAACTGCTCGATCCACAATCACCTCTTCACAAATTGTCTGCACCCCAAGTGAGCTCGTGATGGATCTCGTAATTCGTCCAATTCCAAACACCAATTCGCCAACCTTGATCTGATAAGAAAACCAAAGCTACGGTTAGGATACCTAGCTGCTAGGTAGAGTGGTGTGCACGCTTGGCGTAGCCCGTGTTGTAACTTAGGCCGCTTGGCGCTTCTTATATGAAAACTTAGTCCAGAGGGGCGATTTTTTGAGAGTCAGCCGCCGTTCCACCTCGCCGCCAGTGAGGCGTGGGTTCCTCCCCCTCCGGCGGCTGCTCCGGCGGCGGGAGGGTGGGGGAAGCCCGTATCACGGCGTGTATATAGTGTAGGCTTCGGTAGGTTCCCGGCCGGCGGCGCTCTGGAGGTGGTGGTGCTGCAGGCTAGGGTTTTGGTGTCGGCACGGATCCCCTCCGGCGGCGGCGTTCCTTGGAGCCTCTCCGCCCTGTGCTCGACTTCCCCGACCTTGAGGAGCTGCGGTTCGCTCGAGTTCGGTGCACCACGGCCAGATCTGGGCGAGCGGCGGATCTAGATGGAGTTCTTCTGGAGGATGACTTGCTGGGGCACGGCGGCAATGGCGGTCTGCGGTGTAGGCTCTGCGGAGCCGGCGCTCGGTGACTTCCCGTCTGTGCGTGGTGGGCTCTGGCGACCATGCGATGCGAGCTTGTGCAGCGGCGCGCCATCGACGGCACCGGATCGTCTCCGTCGTCAGGTTTCAGTGGTTTACTCTGTAATTTTCCTTTCTTGCTTCTGTAAGTTTGGAGAATCAATGTAAGTCATCTTTCCTCGCAAAAAAAAAAAAACTGATGTGCCTTACAGGGCATATCCTTGAAAAAAAACTATTTATTTTTTTGCTAAATCTGGCCCTTTTAAGAATCTAAGCGCATGTATGGTCCTTATCAAAACTATTTATAAATCTGCCCCCTTGGGGTAGGCGCTGAAGAGATTAGAGCCGAACTTGTACAATTAAGCGCCATCCCTTTTTGGCGCCGAACACCTGTTTCTATTCCATAATTTTTCTAAGATTTAGAATTTTTAAATTGGAGGTCGGTTCCATTCTTCTTGGCGCCAACGATTAGATTTGAAAATAGTTTTGATAAGGGGTCATACATGTGTTTGGTTTCTCAAAAGGGACATATTTGGCAAATAAAATACTCCACTCGTCCTTGCTTTGAGATTTGTGGGTCCTTTTTCCAATTATTCCAATAGAGTGAAGATACCATTTCGCATATGTTGGACAAAATAAAAACGTTGGAGGATCCCATACTCCATAGTAATACGTCGGTGAAGAGTTATGTTTGCTAAAATAAGATATATGTGAGATGAACGGAGTAGCTCAAATTTGGGTGAATATTTCTGAACTATATATGTACTTTTCTAAACACTTAGATATTTGTAGTTGATGGAAATATGACCAAAATCTTTGTGGAGTGTCCAGTTGATATTTGTGTGAATATTTAAGAAACAAATTGGTAAACATAAATCATGTAATATTTATAAAATATATTTGCCAAGTTATTTTGTATGAATATTTATGGATTGTATTTGTATAAATTTTAGAAATATTGTTTTGGTACATGTATGAAATATCTATGAAATTGATCTAAATATATATGGAATAATTAAAATTTGAGTGAATATTCTTGTCGACTAATTTTTCAATTAATTAAAAAATATTGAGAGAACTGAATTTGTTTGAATATTATAGAATTATTCGTAAACTTAAATTGTGTGAATATTTGTCGATTTTTTTAGTAACTTAATTATGTGAATATTTATGAAATTATATTTGTAAACTTTATAGAAAGGCTGAAATATTTGGTGCATGTATGATTTTTTTCTAAAATTTACTTAAATATGGCTAGAATTATTTAAATTTTTGTGGAATGTTTCTTAAAATACGACTTAAATCATTGAGCTGTATGAATATTTATGAACTATAATTTTAACTTTTTATAAAAATTAATATGATGAAACAATTGAGTTTTTGATATAATAAGCATTCTTTGGAATGTCACTCAAATAATTCAAATATTTGAATACTTTTAATAAGATGTCTAATTATTTTTTGGATTTTTTGAAAAGTAATGTGAAAAACATTTGGCTTTTCCAAAATAAAACTTTGGTGGGACCGATCAAATATAATACCAAAAGACATTAAAAATCATATGAACGAATCCAAAATACATCTAGAGACGGAAACACTTAATTGGTAAAAAAAATTCCAAAACAGCATGGGTCGTGGGCCAGTATTCCAGCAGATTAACTAAGCTACTTGGCCCATTAAGACCAGTAAATGTTGGACATGGGTGACAACATGCTTCTTCGGCCCTTGCTAACACGTTGGGCTGAGCCGATAGAAATAACTTTGTGGCCATTCTTCGACAATTTAAAAAATGTTACTGGTTTATTTTTTCCGAATGAGGCCTCGTTTGGTAGGCCGGGGTGGGCCGGGATTTTTAGGGAAAATCCTCGAGTGGATGAAAAGCCCCAAAAATCCCCGTCGGCCCGTTTGGTAGACCGGGTTGGGGTTGGGCCAGCCCCGTCGACCCCGGCCAATCCGCCCCGACCCACGCGTGTATCATCCCTCGAATCTCTGCTCGTGGAACGACCGGGAAGAACGGAGAGAAACGAGGCGACGCTGCCTCCTCCTTGTCGCCGCCGCCGCCTCCTCCCTGTCGCCGGGCTCCACCGCCGCCTCCTCCCCGTCGCCGGGCGCCTCCGCCGCCATATCTCGTCATCAGGCCAGGGTGGCTTTTTCTCCGGTACGTTCCCTCCCTTTCTTTCTCCTCTCCCGCCGGCGAATCTTGGCTCCTAGCTCCGCAAACGCCGGCGAGGGCCGGGGTGGCTCGGATGTAGGCCACCAAGGACGCCTCGTCCAGCGGGCGGAAGCCCTGCGCCTCCAGCTCGGCGGCGGTGGCGGACATGGCGAGCTGGGTGGATCATGCGTGTTTCATCTCGGGTCTGTATGCCGGCCTGCGTGGTCGACTTCATGGTTCTAGTGTCACCAACGAACAGTAGATCTGTACCCCACAATGGATCTGTAGGTTTGGGCTATATAGTTGTCTTATATGCTTGCTTTCATCTATCTTGGATCTGTGTTATAGAGCCTACTTGGTGGTTACTTGGGCATAGTATGAGGGGGCAGAGAATCGATTGACCAACCAAATATGGCTTGTTGTGGATAGAATTGTGAACTCCTGGGCTCGATTGGCCCTGTGCAGCTCGATGCACCTCTCTGCTGCTGTGAACAAGTATACAGCAGGTAGCTATACACAACGAGCACTCTTTGTCGATGATGTAGTTGGCTGGTTCATCTAGATTCTTATACATGTTTTGCAATGCCAAATACAATGTTTGCTTATTTGTCCAAGTCTTGATGTTGAACAATTACAGTTTATATGATTGTTGCACTGAATATAAACATTTTGTTTTGCACAAAGTCATTTAGAGCGTGTTGCTATAATTTTGCTAGAGAACTTTAGTGCTGAGGTAGTCACTTTGTGCTTAATCTATGTATTTTTACATGTGTATTTGTTAAAACTATTTTCATTTATGTAACTTACATGCATCCTATATGTATGTGCACTTGTTCACGATTATTACTCAATAGTCATACCGGGCTGCATATGTGATACATGTCTGCCACTTATTTTCTTCTTTACCTCTTCTTAGCAGATAAAATGAAAATATGTTAATCTTTGCCGAAAATTCGTGCTATTTGCCCACCTGTTCCTGTGCTGGTTCTAATTGTATATCTTCTTGGTTACTACTATTGTAGGCACCACCTGTTCATGTGCTGGTTGGAGTGGACGAACCGCCGCCGTCGTGGAGTCCAGTTTGACCGTCGCCGTCGTCGTGTCACTAGCACCTTTCTTGTGTACTCTGGTATGACTGAGTGTCCAAACACAAAAGAGATGGTCGGACTGTGAGACGTGTGGCATTTTTCGTCGTGTTCAAGGAGAGGCAACAACTAGTTAGCTGTTAGCTATGCAGAGGCCGGGTTTCCCTTTTCAAAAAAAAAGTTAGCTGTTAGCCAACAGAACCGATTTGCTTACTGTTCCCACTAATTCTTACATTTAAACTGCAATGCTGCTGCAATATAAGTTGGCTTATAATCAGTTAGAGCCACATTATAGCATTCCCTGGTCTGCTTGTATATTAAAATACTCCTGCACTTCTATGGCTCATAACTGACCTGTGGTTTGTACACTGTCCGTGCAGGCAGTGCTGGACAATGAAGGCCCAGGATCGCCAGCAACGCCAATTCCATCTTCTGAGAGTTTTGGAAGTTGTTAAGACTGTCTAGCTTATCTAACTATTTATGTAGCAGATGTCGAGCTATCTACCTATGTTGAACTGTGTTAATTTGCAGCTATGCTCTGTATTTTGCTACTGCATTGTGTTTTCCCCAAGTGTGTGGTCGCCTTAGTATGATTGTATGCTGAGTTGAAATTTGGGAGCGCTGGTTTGAAAGTTCAAAATTTTATTTTGTTCAATCTAGTTCTTGTTGTTATATGTTTGTACAGTCCTGAATGTATGAATCCATATGAATCCATGTGTGTATTAAACCCTGTGTACCAAACAATCAAAATGAGGTAGGGGGTTGTAGGGGATTGCCCGGGAAGAGGTTTTGAGGGGTTTGGAGAGGTTTGGGTGAGTGGGGAGGTTTCACCCAAACCCTGTGGGGATAATCCCCAATAATCCCCTCAAAACCTCTTGTACCAAACGAGGCCTGAAGGAGCTCCTCACCCCCGATTTCATTTCAAGAAATGAAACGAATAAACGGGTACATGTACAAAGCCGCTACATCGACTCCACAACCCCACCCCCCCCAACCTCAACATACACACACCCCAAGACTTCACTACTGCTAATTAAATTCTTACTGGTATGAAACTACAGAGCTTCAACATTGCTTGAAGGCACTCGCCCCTGGACACCAAACTAACAGAAGGGTTTTCTCAGAATCCATACACTGTTTCAAACCATTACATCTAGATTATTACAGAACTACCTAGATTATTACAGAACAGAGACACCAACAGAGGAACTACGTTGATCTCCCATCTACCTTTCTTCTTTTTTCCTCCAACAACATCCGAAATAGGTCATTTGGTTGCTTGTATTTACGAGAAAACTGCCACCGCAGGAACCATGCAATCCCAGCCTAAGCCTGGCCCCAACCGAGCAGTTTCTTTTCCTTTTCTTTCACCTCGCGACCCACCCGAGCGACCGCGAGTGTTAGGGTTCCTCACGCCCAGCCGCCGCACCACCTCGACACCCACCTCGCCGCCCAGCCATTCTAGCCTCTAGGATGATCGTGGCCAGCATGAGCGTACGCCACGGCCAGTCAGGCCTAACTTCCGGTGACCATGACCAGCGGCGTCGATTGTACCGTGTCCACGACCAAGGACACCACGTTCGACGAGGTCGTGCCCAGCATGCCCTCGACCGGCGAGGCCAAACGTATGCACCCGTGGCTGTCGATCCGACTGTGCCGGAAGCCGCAGGTCCTTGTCTTCGTCCGTGCGTGCCTGCGATCAACAGTTTCTTTTCAGCACGCCCTGTTGTAAACGTGGCTATTTTCTTCACCTCCCTGCCATTTCATTGCTTCCCTTGACATAACCTTTTCCATCCTTAGAACAACGACTAATTAAAGATTGGAAAAGATAGGAAGATCCCGCAACACGCCAACATATAAATCGGGAGAAACTTACCTTGGTCGCTATAATCCCACTCCAGGTTAGTTTATGTCTATGATTGGACAGCTACAAACCATCCCGTCTAATTGCGTGAATCAGGTCAATTTTTGCGATGATTTGCAACCCATGCTATTGTGGAACTCTAAAGAGAGGAAAGGAATCAACTGACGATTATTTTCCTTTAATATAGGAATTGTTCGATCAAAAGTGTTTGGAGCTTATCAACTATGGTAACAAGAAAGAACTACTACAATTGAAAGTAAGGTCTTCTCTATCTTGAAAAATGGTTTGCCATAAGATTATTATCACATTTTTCTCATACTAATTTTGGACGTGTGACTGTAGGGAATTAAATCAGGAAGGGCATATAACATAATTCATTGGCGTAAGCATTCGCCATTTAAAAACGTAGGTGTTTAACTTGATAGGTATTTTTAGCCAATTACTCTGAATACCGAACTGTATGAACTGACACCAATGTTGATTTTTTTAGATAATTGAACTTGAGACAAAGATCGGG
The DNA here is from genome assembly GCA_947311845.1 of Poa pratensis. NCBI lineage: Eukaryota > Viridiplantae > Streptophyta > Magnoliopsida > Poales > Poaceae > Poa > Poa pratensis. The sequence continues at coordinate 49,548,862 of CAMZMU010000038.1, forward strand.
ATGAAAAATATACAGGTAATGTCAAATGAATTTTTTTGTGAAATATTTTATCACACTGATTGTTTAATACATGTGGTTGTTTTCAACAGATCAAACAGATGAGGCTAGACTCCTAGACAATATTGATAAGTTTTCGGTGAGTATTTGTTTTTGTATGTTTGTGTTTGCATAACTGAACTGGCCAGTGGTTGTTGGTGTAATGTTGATTTTTTTAGATAAATGAACTTGAGAAAATAGTTCTTTTTATACTAAACATTTTTACTTAGAGATAATTAGGGTATTTACTACTATTCTTGTATATCATATATGCTTCCAAAATTAACCACATGATAGTGCGTCTAATTACTAAGATTAAGTAATTTTTAATATACAATTTTAACTTAATTTATCTAATTATTTTTTCAAGAAAACTTATTTTATTCATTCATTTTTTTTGTGACATTGGCCCAGAGATCAAATTCTCGATAACTAAATGCTCTAATTCGAAAAAAGAGGCAAAAGTGCATGTATTTGTATGTTAATTTGTGTCACCAAGATTAACTAGTGACTTTTATGTAGCCACATTTTTATATATGAGCATAGACCTCTAAACTATATGGTACAAGTACAACAAATATCTTGACAGAGAGTCTCTAGAGAGTATAACTACTTCGGGGGCAAGTAACTATAATACTAAGTAGCATAGGCATTTTTGTGCATACAAGTGCCTGCAGTTACACCTTTGAAAAACCCATTCCGTCGAAGGGTTGAATTTAGGGTCCTCGAAATAGTACTTGTGGCCTTGTGGGTATGCATTTGTAGCCGTGGGCTTGCTCAAATCAACACAGTGAAACGATGTACGCATGTTCGAGGCCCAGAGTTGCGGAAAAAAGCCCTACTTCCTCTCCGTGATGCATATTGTATGCAAAATATGCCCAAAGTTAGGTATTTGCGGTGGGTTAGTGTAAACTGGCTGGGGGTGAACCGATATATGTTTGATGTTGATGGCAATGGATGTTGAATTGTAGATGAAGACGATTATGAAGAAGATGTCCATCCCGTTAGGCCTCCTTCTATTTTATATAGCTGAATCCTAAGCGTCGTGTACTCGTACGATACGGGTACCCATACTCAGCATCCAAGTTAAAAAGAAAGCAATACACTAGTAGAAACAGGACTTTTGGTCCAGAGTCGTTTTGGGCTTTAGTCTCGGATGACTCTTGAACCCGGACTAGAGGGGGGACTGGTCCCGGTTCCACGGCAACGAGGCCGTGCAGCAGTTGTCCCGGGTCGTAGGGAACCTCTAGTCCCGGTTCGTGATACGAACCGGGACTAAAGGTCTGTGGCAGGGCAGCCGCAGAGGGGGGCCCGCGCGAGCACCTTTCGTCCCGGCTCGTATCACGAACCGGAACTAGTGATGGACTTCTCGTCCCGGTTCGTGGCACGAACCGGGACGACGTTTAAAACCTGTAGGTCTCCCGCGCGCCGACGCGCTTTGGAAGTTGATCAAGCCGCCGCCGATTTGATGGTCCTTGGAAGATGATCAGCCCGGCGCGAATTTAATCCATGGCGCCGCCCGTCGGCCTCCCCTGCCCGCCGGCCTCCCTCTCTGCCCTATATAAAGCAACACTAATCCATGGCCTTAAGCACACAATCTCTCTCTAATCCTTGCAAAAACTCTCTCTCGATCCCTCTCGATCTTCTATTCCAATGGAGGCACTCGCGCGCGTACCTCCGTCTCGGTTGTACTATTTCATCAAAGAAGATATGCACTTCAAGGTGTGGGTCACCCTCCGTGCATCACGCGTGGAGAGGTGGATCCGCGACGTGAAGAAGTTCTTTCTCGACGCCGCACCGATCAAGTGCGTTGGACTCGACTGCGAGTTCACCGACCCTCTCCCGGGTCGACAGAGGGATCTTCCACCCGAGAAAAAGCAGAGTGCCGCCGTCCTTCAACTCTCGGTGGCGTCCGAGACTCTTGTCTTCCAGATCTGCAAGGCTGATCGGGTGCCGCAACTCCTCGTGGATTTCTTAGGTGACAAGACCATCAACTTCTACGGCGTGGCTATCCACAATGACTTGCGGATGCTGCGCTACTACGGAATTGTTATTCCGTCCGCGGTCGACCTCCAGAGGGATAGGCGGAACCCAACCGGCAATCCTACTCTGAGTCTCTATGCTCTCTCCAATACTATCATTGGGACAAAACTTGAGAAGAAGAAGAAAAACAAGAAGGACAAGAAGAAGGGCAAGGACGACGACGACTTAGAAGACCTCCGGAATTCCGGATGGGGCAACGTTCCATTGAGCTACGATCAAGTCTTGTATGCCGCTCTGGACGCTCGCCTCGGCTTCGAGATTGCACGGAAGTGGGATAGTCTACGTGGCTATAATACCAATGTCGATCGTCTTAATGTCGTTGATGAGTAGACTAGCTATATAGTGATGTGTGTGCTCCCGTTGTGTCTTCTCTCATGTATTCGGTCCATTCAAAATATTTGGATTCCTATCATTTTTCTGATCAATTCATACATATTATTTGTCAAATTAATAATTATTATTACTTAATCATTAATCTTACTTATGCAAAAAATAATTTGAAATAATATTTATGCGAAAAATGAATTAATTTTGAATTAATAGTTTGAAGTAATATTTATGCAAAAAATGAATTAATAATTATTATTACTTAATTTGAATTTCTCTCTTTTTTCTAATCGATTTAGACATATTATTTGTCAAATTTCGATTTACGAATTTATAGATATGAATTATTCAATATTAAATTCAAATTCAAACACTTTTCATTAGTTAATAGTTTGAATAGTTAGAATAATTATTTTAGAAAACAGAAAATGGCTTTGGATTAGTTATTAAAATTCAAACACTTTTCATGTTGAATTTTTTGTCAGATTCAAAAGTATGCAGAAGCTATTCAAATTCATATTCAAACACTTTTCAATATCACTTTTGGGCATTTTGCGCGCAAAAATTCAAAATTTGGGTCTTTGAACACAAAAAACAGACCTCTAGCCCGCGCCCCGCCGCGCCGCTCTCCTCCACGCGCCCGAGCCCCGCCACGTCGCCCTCCTCCTCGATCTGCCGCGCCGCCTTTCCTCCGCCGCGTCGCCCTCCTCCTCCGCCGCGTTGCCCTCCTCCTCCGCCGCGCGCTTCACCCTCACCGTCGCCCCTTCCCCCACACGCCGCCTCCGGCCGTGCTGCTCCGATCCGCCGTCGCCCCAGCCCTTCTTCCCGGCCCGGCCCGCAAGGTATTTTTTTTTAGTTTAGGTAGTTTTTTCTTTTGTTTTTTTGTGTAATTTAGTGTTAGGCATTTTAGTGTTAGCAAATTTTAGTGTTAGAAATTTTAGTTTTAGGTTAGGAATTTTTGTGTTAGTTAATTTTGGTACTTGTTAGATGTTAGGAATTTTTATGTTAGGAATTTTTGTTTTAGTGTTAAGAATTTTTGTGTTAGATGTTAGATATATGCCGGGATGAAATTTGGTACTTGTTAGATGTTAGAAATTTTAGTTTTAGTGGTGGAAATTTTGTTAGTGTTAGGAAATTCATAGTGTAAACATTTTGCTTACAAATATGTGTTTTTAGTTTATTGTTCTCGGCGACGATGTCTCTGTTGGACCAGAGGGGCGATGTACGGGACTTGGCTTCGCCGGGCTGGCACTGGGAGGTGTTATCTTCCGGGCGTAGCTTGGTTAGGAATCCGGGTGACGTCGTCGACCCGGATCTTCTTTGTTGGCGGTCGAGTGGGCCACGCTCGGTGCAGAGGGAGCCAGCCCCCGAGGAGGTGGTACGTCGTTGTATCAGGGAGGAGGACGAGCACATCCGTCGCTACATGTATTTGTTGGATACGCCAGCGGTGTATGATAGTAGATGGTCGATTCTTCATAGGGTTCCTTCTCACGTGAGTTATGACCCTGTGATGGTTCCTGTTCTTTGGATGCGCAGCGCCGGCTGCTCAGCACCCCGCGGCTTAGGACCCGGTCGAAGTTAGTTTGAGAGGTTAATGCATGTGAGAGGAAGATGTATTAGTGATATTATTCGTGATGTATTAGGGTTTAATAAAAATGAACCCGAGCTATGTAACTGGATTAAATAAAGATGTATGAGCGATACTTTTGTATATTTCTAAAGTTCCCTACTTTGAATTATTCTGCTAATGCTATCATTGTTTTATCTTTCTTTTGTATTAGTTAAGCAATGGATGGAGATGTTCCCTTCGTAAGCAGAGAAGGGGAAGAAGTGGTGTTCTTCATTCTGTGGCAACCCGCTGATGGAGTTGTTCCCTTCGTAGACAGTAGAGCAGAAGAATATGGCTCACAGTTTTTGAACGAGTCCGGTGCGGGAATGGAGCCGGAACGAAGCATCCAAGCGCAAACGAGCACTGAGTGCGCTGACGACTTGCAAATTGGTGGACCCCCGTAGTCTGACGAGGTATATTAAGCATGTGTTGATCAGATGCAAAAAAATTATTTGTATATATATGTATTAAAATATGTTTTTTATTTTTAGACCTCTGCATCGACCCAATCTAGTAGACGAGGCCATGCCAAAGGGTTGGCCACAGATGCGCATCTCACAATTGAGGTCATCTCTGCAGATGGTGATGACCCACAAGTATAGGGGGTGTATCGTAGTACTTTCGATAAATAAGAGTGTCGAACCCAACGAGGAGCAGAAGGTGTTGACAAATAGTTTCGGTCAAGGTTTCACTGTAAACACTAGCAGACAAGTTTTTAGAAGTTTTTGATATAGCAGATAAATAAAATACAAGTAAATAAAAGACAGTAATAATAATTGCAGCGAGTGGCCAAATCCTTTTTAGAGCAAAGGACAAGCCGGTTGGTTTACTTATGATGACAAAATGTTCTTGAGGACACACGAGAATTTAGTCAAGTGCTTTCGCTTCATATAGTTGATTAATCTTTATTGTTTCGATAAGTGTTGTGTGGGTGAACCTATGCTAATGCACCGCCCTTACTTGGACTAATATATACTTGTGATTATACCCCTTATAAGCATCCGCAATACAAGAAAGTAATTAAGATAAATCTAACCACTGCATTAAACTCTGAGATCCTACGCTCTCTTGTGCACCGGTTTACTAATGGGGGTTTAAGTTTCTGTCACTCCGGCAATCCCACAATTAGCAACCAAATACTCAATGCATTCTCCTAGGCCCATAAAGGTGAAGTGTCATGTAGTCGACGTTCACATGACACCACTAGAAGAATAACACCACAACTTAAATATCAAACCATTAAATATTACTCAACATAATTCACTACTAGCGACAAGACTTTCCCATGTCCTCAAGAACTAAATGAACTACTCACAAGACATCATTTGGATCATGATCAGAGGTGATATAATGATGAATAACAATCTAGACATAAACTTTAATTCACCGATAAAACTCAATAGCATCAACCACAATGAGTAATTAACACCGGGAGAGTTCCCCCTATGAACTAGACAAAGTATAGCCCTAGATGTTACAGCGGAATGGAGTGGAGCAGCGGTGATGGCGGTGGAGATGATGATGATGATGATCCCGATGAAGTCCAGCGTGATGACGATGATGATGGTGATGATCCCCCCCCCCCCCCTCCGGGAGGGAATTTCCCCGGCAGATTTCTCCCTGCCGGAGAGCTTTTTCTCTCTCTGTTGTTTCCATCCTGTGGAGACGGCGGAATATTTCCTCGGGCTCTCTCCTCGAAGATTAGGGTTGAGGGGATGATATACGCGAAAGGGCGACGCCTGAGGTGGGCCAGGGCCCCCTCACGTGGGCACGGCGCCGGCCCCACCATGGTCGCGCCCTGGGTGCGTGTGGGTTCCACGTGGCCCATCTTAGCCTCCCCTTTTGGCTTCCTCCGTCTTCTGATAAAATAGGAACTTCTGTATATTTGACCAGATTTTTAGAACTCCAGAAATATAGTGTCTTGACGGTGCCTTTTCCAGCTGAAATCTGACTCCGGCAGTTAATTCTCCAATAATAATCAAACATGAAAAATAAGACAAAATAACATAAGTAACACATCTTAATATGAAATATATCAATGAATAACAGTAAATTATGATATAAAATAGTGATGCAAAATGGACGTATCAGATGGCAAACCGTTGGAGCCCAAGACGAACGCAGCTAGGTTTGTGCATCAATGCGGAGTTGTTGTTAGGGACAATGTTCCGATCAGCATTCAGGATGGATTGAGCAAAAAAAACTTAGAGGGAGCTAGTTATGTCAGCAACAGAGCTAAAGATGTGCTTTGGGACAAGCTCAGAGCACATTTCACCCTACCGGTGTTGGATTGTCCCGAAAAGACAGAAGCCATGACGAAAAAGTCAAGCATTTCGCTCTGAAGAAGATGGCTGAACAATTCAATAATTACAAGAACAGATTATACCGTGATTGGGTCTCGAAAAATAAAGTTCCAGATTTCACTGGAACACTAGAGAGGCAGCGGGCTCACTGGAAGGCATTTCTGGAATACAAGGATTCAGAACTAGCCAAGCAAAGATCGAAAAAGAATAAGGAGAATGCAGCGAAAAAGAAATATCACCATAAGTTGGGGGAGGTGGCTACGTAAGTGCCGAGCCTAAGTGGGATCTGATTGAGGCCGCTATGCGCGAAAAAGGGATCACTCCAGTTACAGATAACTGGCCCCGTAGGGTCAGAAATTGGATGCTTGCTCAGGGGGGAGTATGCATGATGCATCAGGTGATCTAATAGTTGATGAAACGAAAGAAACTCCTATACCCCGGAAACAAATTCTTGATGCAATCGCCGATGCTCGAGAGGGAAGGTTTATTCCCGACAGAGAGAACGACGAGCTGACAAAGGCCTCGGTAATAAAGAAAAAGGAGGACGAACACGAGGCAAGGGAGCTACGACGTGGAATGAAGGGTTTCCCGAGGACCGTGAATCTTATAGAAGCCGAGCAAGAGCAAGGAAGAGGAAGGAGCAGGAGGATTCAGACCGGTTGAGCAAAGTAGAAAGTATCATTAGCCAACAACAGAAGCAAATAGATCAATTGCGCGAGCAAGCTTGTCAAGGGGCAACTCATCAGCTGCAGCAAGATAGTCAAGCAGGTGGTCCATCTCAACGGAAAAGCAGCGTGGCTTCCACGGCGGTCGGTGCTGATGAGGCATCGAAGCAAACCTACCCCGTGGATTTTATCACTGAGAAGACAAGTTGTGAGCTACATGAGGCACTGAGAAACTTAACCGTGAAGGCGGCGGACGGCTATGCTTTAACTTGTGAATCTACAACACTGTATCGTGGCAATGAGATTCCAGATGGCTATGCTCGTGTCGGCGTGGATCAAGTTGAACCCGCATTTCAATCACTCGAGCTTGACATCCCTGGAGATGATGATGAGAGGACACTGGGAGATGTCCAGGGTGGACTCATTCTATGGCCCAAGAAATACATCGTGTTTCCAGGCTGGACGCCAAGGCCACCATCGCCTCCTCCGAGTCGAGATGACGATAGTGATGACCACCACAACACGAGTCCATCTCGATCTCCGTCGCCGCCTCAGCCGACTCTGCCCACTAAGGCTAAGACCCCGTTCGTCGATGGGTTTCGACCCAAACCCCAATACGAGCCCCTCCCAAAAGTACCGAAGGTTCCTCCCCGAGACCTTACGACGTCGAGATGACTCCAGAGCAAGGCGCCGCGTGGCTGGCAGCCGACGCGAAAAGACAGATGCGGAACTGGCTGCGAAAAGACAGCCCGCGCCAAAGCAAGTATTTACGGCAGAGCAAAAAAAGTGGGCTACGGAATTTTTAGCATCCATCGCAAATTGAGATAAATAGGCCAGATGACTATGCACGTTGTCTGAGGAGAACTCCCCAACACGACGACAAGTAGTACTCCAGCGGGAAAAGAAAAAGAGAGGTTGCCCAGCTCGGAGACAGTCAAAACAGTCCATCTCCCCGCTCAAGGTGGCCACTGATAAGGGCTCTGCGCGCGCGCGGATTTAGCTTACCGCGCGGAATTTGCTGCAGAATTGGTATTTCACTTTCTCAACTGGAAGCAGAAGAGCTCCCCTCCTTATGCCACCTGATAAATGGACCTGGGAATACGGGAAGTCTCTAGTGCCACCTGATCAGATCAAGAATCTACCAACAAAATGCTAAGACTGCATAATGGTACATGGAAGTCACAAAGCTAGATCGAAAAGTGCTCCTTGTGCAAGTTACAGACGAACATTTCAAAGGTAAAGACGAGTTAACTATTTATCTTGAAGAACTCTATCAGTTATACCAGCTTGACGCCCTCGACTTGAGTATCGTCAGTACCTATTGTCTGTAAGTGATTCAATTCATTTATTTTCTAAAATAAAGTCTATAGCTCAGCTCGGTCATTGCCTGTTCTAATTATGCTCACTACGCTATTATGCAGAATGAAGAGTGATGAATGTGACAGAAAAAGAAACTTTGAGATTGGGTTCGTTGACCCAACCCGAGTTAATGAAAATCTGCTACGGAACTACCACAAGGAAACGGTGGCCAACTTGTTTAGGTTCATAAAGAGGCAAGATTATAAAAGGAAGATATTGTTTCCTTACAACTTCAGGTAAGAGTGTTACTGTCTTGTACACATTAGTTTTTGCTTACTCGATGTTAAGTGTAACTGATTAGTTACTGACATATATAAACGTGCGCAGCGACCATTACATTCTGCTAATCATTGAAGTTGATGATGCAAAAGTTGAAATCTTCGACTCATTGGCGTGGCCCCAAGAGAAGTACCAACATATTAAAGATGTGCTCCAAGGGTATTTTCAATCATTATCGTACTATATCGGTCTCTTTTGTTCAATTCCTGAGATATCAAGTAACTAATTAATAACTCATTTATTCATTTGTTTGCCGGGCAGGATTTGGAAAGATTTCATAAAGATGACATCTGGTGATTTTAAAGAGGAGCTTAGTTTTGTTAATGCCAAGGTAAGTAGTACGAGCTAGGTTCGCGCATCTCTTTAATTCAAATTTCAATACCATCATACCATGCTTGATTATTATTTGATTGAAATCTATTCTCGTAAAGTACTGTGAAAGGCAGCCACTGGGGACCAATTTGTGTGGATACTACGTCTGCGAGTGGATTCGCCGGGAGGTCTCTGAGCGGAACCCATCGACATTTATAGAAGTAAGTGAACAAATATATTCACAGTTTTATTTTATTACATCAATTGTGTTGAGTGTCATTCATAATTTCTGTATGATGATTGATATTCATATTGATCTCCTTCTTTTATAGATGGATAGAATGCGGAGGGACCTGCAACCAAAGGACCGCTTTCGACCAATTCAAGAGGAAATTGCGGGATTTTTGATGAACTATGTCATAAACCCAAAGGGAAAATACAATGCCACCGAATAGACGGGCTCTAGTCCCGGCGATGATCATGTAATCGAATAGACGACGGGCTCTAGTCCCTGTTTTATATGATCTCTATGTAATTAATCGAATAGACGGGCTCTAGTCCCAGTTGTGATCTCCATGTAATCAATTAAAAATGATCGAATTCTCATAAAGATTTCTTTTATGAATATTTTGATATGCTATATGTATTTTTCTGATTTATAATTAATTAACCATATATTTTGCAAGATTAATCATAATATTCAATAGAGAAACAAAAACAAGAAGCCGCCACGTGGAGAATCTCTAGTCCAGGGTTGTATTACCACTCGGGACTAGAGGTTCTCTGCCACGCGCTATGCCCAGGCCCTGCGTGGAGCTCTCTAGTCCCGGGTCGTAAGCCACCCGGGACTAGAGGGGGGCCTCTAGTCCCGAATCCGGCGTCCCGGGTGGGATTCCGGTACCAGAGGCCCCTACCACCCGGGACTAGAGCCCCCCTTTCCACTAGTGATAGTTGAAGTTTTGAGTGGAACTCTAACAATGACGATGTCGATGACAACAAAGACGTTGTTGGAAAGTGTAAGCATGGATAGATAGATGAACATGGGTTTCACCCATAAAAATAGATTCTTTTCTTAAGCAGCTTCAACGAAAAGAAATGGAAGACTCTACTGTACATGCATATCATTTGAATAGCTCGAGAAGTGAATGTTTAAGCAACTTGCGCCGGACACAATATGATCTTTTCGAAGGCAACACAACTTGTTATGATCGAGGCTACTGATTTTTCTGCATATGGCTGAAACTTAAACCCCTGGATGGACACATGAGTATGGTACTTTATTTTATCTAAAATGAGTATGGTACTTTTCATAATTAATATACATATTTGAGGTATGTGGATGGGACGATGCACATTTCTTTGTATTACAAAATCCTCGGATAACTCTATTACAGATTGCGTAATTGTAACTGTATGAACCTGTGCTGGCCGGCCGTAAGTGTAACCAGAATGGCAACAAAGAGATTTTGTTTCAACATGTAGAGCAAACTAAGGACATCAAACATTTGCACCGATCAGCTTAAAATTGTGTGCAGCTACTGACCGATCGGCCAGCTCCACATGCCTCGCCAAAACTGATATCTGAACCTAACACCACCATGCTTGTTTATGCCAAACTGATATCTACATGCATGCACTGTGTCTGAACTAGCTTAACGATGCCCATGTGGATCATCAAGAAGAGGATCCTGGAGCTGCAGCCCATAGTACTCCCCCAACCGGTGCTCGGCTTGACGAGGCAACATAACCGCCGGCAATGCAGCGGCTGCTGCTGGTGCCATGGCGCTGGCGGCCACAAGTAGGAGGTCGTCAGGTGATGAACGGCTGAAGCCGTGCCGTTGCTGCTGGAGCGTGGCCAGGGAGTAGAGGCCGTTGGCGCCGGTGCCTATGCCCCGGTGGGCGGCAGGGCTCGGGTGAGCGTGCTGACCCTCGTAGGTCGTGACGACTGTGGAGGGGTCGTGCTGCGACCGTTCCACCTGCTTCTTCACGCCGCACCGCGCCGTCGTGCACCGGTAGTAACTCCTGCACAAAAGGCGTTTCAGAATCTCAGTTTAGTGTGTTCATTGCTACTGTCTGTCAGTTAGTTATGGCATACGTATTTTCATCAAGTATCATGCTAGATTTGCATTGCATGCATGGTAGTACAATTTGTACCAAGATGTTGAACATGTTGTGGTAGTGCGCTGAACAACATTTTTCTAGAATATATAATTTCCCATAAGAACTACTGAAAAATTATATGATTTCGACAGGTCGGTACTGCAATTTACCAAACGAGAAATGTGTGCGTAAATTACAAGTGGCGTAAAATGCATAGATGGTGCATGCATGTACTCCCTCCGTTCCAAATTACTTGTCACGCATTTGTCTAGAAACGGATGTATCTAGACACTAAACAAGTATAGATACATCCGTATTTGAACAAATCCAAGTCAACTAATATGGAACGGAGGGAGTATGTGTGTACCTTGGAAAGGAGCTGTTCTTGACGGCCTTCTGGCCGTACTTGCGCCAGCGGTAGCCGTCGTCGAGGTGGTCCACCTCGCTCTTGGTCGCGAACGCCACGCGAGACCCACGCGCCTTCTTCTCCTTCTTCATCTTCTTCTTCGTACCGCTCCTGCATGAATCAGCGAACGCAGTGAGGAGGAGATCATGATTCATGCATGACACGCTCTGAACTCTAGACGTCAGCCAGCCAGTGCAGCCACCGCCGTTTGCTGTAAGTCGTTCTCAGTTAAGTAGCCGCCGTTTGCTTGATTTGAATGGTAGGTGGGAAGTGGACGGCGATTCAACGATACAGCCTAATGTTCACACTTCACGCGGTCTGCAGTCTGCTACGTACGGGAGGATCTTCCTGTTCAGACCGAGAAAGCGAGAGCAAGAACAGGGGGTTCTGCCGATCGATCGATCGAACGAACACTCGAGAGATCCAGCAAGCGGGTTCTGTTTATGTTGATCAGTTTGCGGATCAAACTGGCGATAATTGAATTCTTAATTTGGCGCTAAGAGATATCGATGATCACATATATAGTTGCACCAAGACTACTGATCAATCCTGATTAATTCGAACGAAAGCTAACCTGCAGTCCTGATGATCGGCGGACCCGGCCTCGTCGACCTCCCCTTCCTCGTCCCCCTCCTCGACAATCCCCGGCCTGCCTTTCTGGCCACGGCGGGCCTCGCTGGACGTCGACGAGTTCGGCGTGGCCGCGGCTGCCGCCCCCGCGCTCCTGATGATCACGTCTCCCGCCGCCGACCCTCGATTCACGGCCTCGCCCGTCGGTCCGTCCAATTGCGTCGCGAACCCCGCGGGGTCCAGGAAGCCCTGCAGGTAGTCCGTGATGCTGGAGTAGGACGGCGTTAGGCCACCGTCGACGGCGCCGGTGCCGCAGGCCGAGCTCTGGAAGAACATGCCGCCGACGTCGTCAGGTTGATGATCCCCGTAGAGCAGGCCGCGGCCGTGATCACCTCCTCCTCCTGCTCCGGACATGGGGTGCATGCGAGCGTGTGCTCGAGATGGGAGAGGGATCGATCGAGCGTGGAATGGAACTGCGGGAAGACAGGGAGGGAGATGCGTTGAACTGAGGCGTACAAGTCTATCTTTGCCGGCCCCTAGATGGAAGAAAACCTGTGTGCGTGCGCGCGCGTGGGTATTAAACTCGTACGACGTGCTAAACCCAACTTTTGAGGTTGTTTGCTTGACTTAAACAAGGATTTGGCGTCTAGCTTAATTTTCTAGAGCAGGATCTTCCGGATATTTTCTAAAAAAAAGAGATTCTCCATATATGTATGTTAGGTGCGTATGGAGTGATTATCATAAGTAAATAAATAAATATTTTTTTTTGAAAGGATCCGATACATATATTAAGACAGTTCGTACACTTTACAAAAAGGTCCAAATAAAACAAAAAAACAGAAAAGGACCCCTGAAAAGTGCAAAAACCACCCCAAACCAACAGGAAAGAGAGCAATCGGATCCACCACCGCCGCACCCCAAGCTTCTAGACGTTGCCGGAGACGCCGTACCGCCGTCCGCCAGGAAGAAGGCGCCACCACCATGTAGAAGACCGCAGAATCCATCCGTCGCAAGCGACGGAATCTAGCCTCGACGAACGAGCTCGGCCAAAGCACCGTCTTCCCGTCTCCACCCATCTTCCAGCCGCCATCGGAACGCCTAGAACCACCACCACCATCACCCACCTTCGCACAGAAGCTCCCCTCGCCACCACGGCCGGCCGGAGCAGAACCTGCGAAGAAGAAGACGGCCAACCGCACCACCACCAAAAGCGGGACGCCCGCAACCACCTCCTTCTCCCCTCACCACCACGGTCGGCCGGAGAAGCGAAAGAGGAAGAGAGCACCCGACCCAGAGCCTTCACGACCTCCCCGGCACGACGGCCGGAACGGGGAGCGGAGGGGAAGGACCACGACCTACTCACCGACGACATCGCCTCCGTCTTCAACGCCGCCGGCAGGAACTCACACCTACAACCTATCTACTACCTATCTACACGCACGGCCAAGAACCAGAGCTCCCCCCCACCTCGCGGTGCCGAACCGGCGACCGGAGGTGGAGGGGAGCGGCGGACTCACCGGCGAGAAGCTGGAACACGCGAGTCGCCTCCTCTCCGCCTCTCTCTACTGTAGCAGGGAGGGGATAAGGTCGGGCGAGTCGATAAGTGGATATTTCCCTTCCCTTTAAGTAAATAAATATATTTATGTGCGCGGCGCACGTACGAGTACGTGTAACATGCGTATCCAGGAAATAAAACAATATTTATTGTCATGTCAAATGTGAATGCTTGTCGGTGCAAAAAAAAATGTGAATGCATATTTTGGGTGGCACACGACTACACCTCATTTGCTTACACGTGGACTGGAGAGGGTAACCCGTACGACTTTTTTTTGTAGTATCAAAATCTTGCCAAACAGCGGTGACTCGCATATTTCTGGAAACTCTCCTCCCTCCCCTATCCTTCTCCGCACCAGAGGCGAGCGGAGGGCGACCTCGGCCCGGCCAGCGTCCGCCGGCGTATCCTGGGATTTCCCTCTCTCCGTCGGCCGCTCCGGCGGCGGGAGGTGGGGGAATCCCCGGATCTGCGCTCCGGCGGTGGAGAAGGGGCGGGGATGGGAGGATCTGGGGCGGCGGGGTCGAGGAGGGGACACGCCGCCGTCGTCGTCTTCTGGGGTAGCAGCCTCTCCCCGTGCACGTGCGTTTTCCCCGGTGTGAACGCGAGCCGGGGAATAGCGGGCGCCGGCCGGCCGCGCGATAGGACCGACGGCGACCCACGCCGACGCGGCGTTCCCTTCCCGTCCTCCCTTTCGCAATCTATTGGGCCGTCGGCCGTCGGCGGCGCGCGCGCATGGATGGCGTGCTCGTACGCACGACGGGACGCGATCTATCTACGTATCTGCTACGTATACTTCTTTTGTTGTTGTTGTTGCACCGACGATCTGCCTTGTGCGTCCGATTGGGCTCGGCTCCTGTTGCCGGGCTGCAACAGCATTTCACGTGCGTGTTTTGATGTGGTCACTCACGTGTACTCTAGCTTGCCTGCGTGGGACCCGGAGGTGGACGTGGCACGTACGCACTACCATCTTTTAGACTTTTACCACTTTGTTCTCATCACAAGAATATCACGTTATTGCTACTACTGTAGTTGTCTTCTGGACACGTACGTACTGTCTGCATGCAGATCCATAGTCTGGAAAACTCCTAGCCACATCATGATATATTCGTGTCCTCGCCGACCGATCATGTCGATCGCCCTCGCTTCCGGCGACGCGTCGGGAGGCCCACACATGCCTTGGGTTTAGTTCATTAGCTTTTTGTGTCCACGTGAGCGAAACAAACATCGTCTTTAGCGGGGCTTTAATGCACGTTCTTACATATGGTGGAGGTGATGACGGAGTGAACAAGTACTTCCTTATGGCGCCGAGGCATGGCGTGGGGGAGGAGACGTCAACCATTATGCTTCCGCCTAAGTTGGCATGGGTGAAGTTCACCGCGGTGTGGTTAGGATTTGTTTCCAAAAAACAAAAAAAATTACACCTTATACTTCGGTGTTGTGACGATACTTCTATTGATTAATACAATCCCTTTACCCTCCAAAATATAAAGTTAGTGTGACGGTGTTTGAAGTTGGATCGGGTCTCCTCGCCCGGCATTCGCCTTCTTCTTCAGGCCATTATTGTCGGCTTCTCTTTGCAGCCTGCTGAATTTCTGGTCACGGTTATGAATCCCTACTTTTGGTTTAAAGGCCCAAGCCCAAATGTTAGTAAGCCTAGCCTGGCAATACCCATTAGCCCATTCCCACGACGGCCCGCTACCGTTCATCAAAACCCCCAGCCCCCACCCTCGGCCGAGACGCGTGAGCTCCGGTAGGGTTTTACACTCCACCTCTGCACGGCGAAGAGCATCGGCGGCGAGCCCTCGCCGAATCCTGGCCGGCGAACCGCCATCCCGACCATGGCGCCACCGAACCCCTCGTCCCCGTCCCCGAAGCCGAAGCCCAAGTGGAGGGGCCTCGGGAGGAAGCCGCCGGGCCCCTCGCGCGCGGAGGCGGAGGCGGCGGCGCGGCGCTCGGCGAGGGAGCGGGAGCTGTGGACCGCGTGGGCGCTGGACGCGGCCAAGGTGGTGGCGCACTACGGCTTCATCCCCCTCGTCATCGCCGTCGGCGCCATCAAGTCCGACCCCAGGCCCTCCCTCTTCCAGCTCCTCTCCCCCATCTGATCGACGGTTGGCCGGCCCGCTAGTGTTCTGTTGGCGTAGTAGTTCTCAGTAACTTGTTATTATTATCTGTGATGCTGGTACTTCTGTACTGATGTTTTGCTGGGATCAGAACCTGAATCGTCTTTGCATTATTCTGATGATGAATGTTAAATGGGGGATGCGGTTGCTATCTATCTGTGTAGATTTGTCATGCGTGTCTGTCCATGTCGGATGTGGAATTTGGCGTAGGCCTTACATGTGATTGAAAGCTGATCCCTTTTGCCTCCTTGTGAGATGCTGCAGGAATCTGTGTTTCTTTGCCCGTTCTTTGGGCAAATCATTAGTGGGTCGGGTTACCATTGTGTTCTGGATGGATTCTGTTGATAATCGACTAGTATTGGGAAGATCTGTGATGAAATCTTGTGTTTTCATCATTGTTTTGCAAGTTTTAACTGTGCATGGTTCTACTCTAGTTGCATTTCTTCAACAATTAATGGGCTCTCAGTGTCAGTGGGTAAATGTTCAGGTAGGATCACTTTTGTGTTCCGTAATTGGAGAGCTATGGTTAGGCTGTGAGCATACATGTCTGACGTTGTTCATCTTATGTGTTATCTGTATATCCTGAGCTATTGTGCTTATATGTCCTTACCTTTATGTGATCTTTGTTATGGCCGCCCCTCTCTCAAGATTTTTACTACTGCTGCTGGTATTTATGCAATACTGATTTACTGAGAATAATAAACAAGTGCTGTTATATTATATCCGTGTTCTCGATGCCTAGCATGTGCAATGTGGATCTGGGTGAAGCCTGCCTTATGTATGTCCATCTTAAGTAGAAGAGTATTGCTTCGTGCCCATTTGTCCACAACTTATATTCTTGTTATTATCCAGACCCTCATTCAAAAGCAAAGCAAAGAAAGATGAATAACCAAAGCGAAGGCCAAGCCTGATCTCCCTTTCCCTTGAGATATGGTGGACTGGCTACTCGAACCAAATATTGAACTTGATATGAATTATGGTTTTTTTCATGTGTTTATGCCTTACATGTGAAAGGTGGTCTTTTGCCAAATTTGTGTTTGTGTTCATTCTTTGGCCAAATTAGAAGTGGGTTAATATTATTGTCTGGATGGATGTCTGTTTGTAATCAACTAGATTTGGAAATAACTATGATAAGATCATATGTTTTCATCAACATTTTGCAAGTTTCATCATGCATGCTTCAGTTCTTGCATTTGTCAGCAGTTAGGTTGCTCTTGGTGGATAAATATCCCGTTTGTTCTTCCATAATTGGAGAGTTTTAATTAGGTTGTGAGCATACATACCAGACATTTCCCATCCACGTTGTTATTTGTATACCCCAATCTTGTGGTTAAATGTGCATACTTTTATGTGATTTTTATTATTGCTGACCCTCTTTTGTTATTTCTACTATTGCTGATGGCATTTATGCAATGCTGTGTTATACTGTGAATAATAACTGTTGGTATCTTATATTTGTATTCTATTTGTCTTGTGTAACACGTGAAATGTGGATTTGTTTGGTACCCGCCTTAATTTGTGTAACATGTCATCTTATGCCATCTTTGCAACCCAGTGAGATGATGTCGACCTTAAGCAGAAGAGTTTTGTTTTGTGCCATGTGTCTGGGCAGTTGGTTAATTACATAGGTTGTGGTCATTTTGTCAATGCCTGCTGGTATGGTGTCAGAAATATCAGGAAATGTATATTGTGTTCGGTGTTTTGGAAGTTGCACTTGCCATCCTGTTGTTTTTCATTTATTCCATAATGGCTCGTTCGTGCTTCAGTGTCGGCGTCTGTTTTCAATGTTTTCTGTCAATTGTCTTCTTGAATTGGAGAGTATTTGCCAGAATTTGGATGTTTACGGCGTTGGTGAATGGTGAACATAGCTGACCTTTTTTCGTTCAAGGTAGGTTGTCAGTTCGACTAGGGTGATCTTCTATCGAGATTTGTCCACATCGTAGAACCTGGTTGCATCACCGGGCGGCAGGCCTGGTCAGCAATTTCAAATCTTGAGAACCTGGTTGCAGCTGGAATGTCAATTCTGTTTCCACCCTTTGGTTGATAGACAAATCGATGTGTTTCTACATAAAAGAACTCTTATTGAACAATTTTGATCCATGTATGAGTTTCAACAAATTCCTGTAATTTATGTACGTCAGATGTTGGTTCAAATCTCAGTTACTTAGGCGAAGAATATTCATCAACCAGCTTTCGTTTTAATCTCCAGTAAATCAATAAGCGCAGAAAATATCACCTAATCTCGGAAACATCATTCAAATGCAATACACCTTTGCAATTTGCAAACCAAACGATGGGTAACTCAGCCACGGTGAGATATTTACAATCAAAATAAGTACATTTCAAATCAAAACAAGGCAACAAACATGAACAAAAGCAAATAATTCCTGCACCGGCATGCTTGGAAGGAACTAATTAAGGACAAGTTGCAAACCAGAATCAAACTAAACGACCGTATCTTAGAAACATTTCCTGAGAACATGGCAAGGGTTAAACAACAGCAGCTGGGGCAACAGTTTTGACTAGGCTTTCGCCATGGGCTGGACGAAAGGCACTCTCTGAGGCAGGAGCAGGAGCCTTTTCTGGAACGTCTTCATACGCCGCGTCATGCACACCGAGAGCAGCACGGCCCGACGGATCGAGGAGCTTGGACCAGGCGGCATCCCATTCAACAGCTTTGGCAGTGCTGCATGCCACACTGGGACCTCCTGGTACCGTTAACCTAGCAGCAGGCTGCATAATTGAAATGTTAGTTAAGTGTAGAGCAGGAAAAAAAATTTACGATTCAAATGAAATGGCTCTGAATATCATGGTAAGAGTAAATGCTGGTGGTAGCTTCTGGACCTTGGGATAGAATTTCTCGAATACTGTCCTGTAGTAGTAGGCTTCTTTGGTTGTGGGTGTGTTCTCAGGGTAAACAAAGCTGGCATTCGCCATCATGGAATCCGACACCTGGACATGAACAGAAAAACTGTCAATTCTGATGGGGGTAAAGTGATACAAAACCATAGTAAGTCAAATAAATAATCTGTGAACTTATGAATAGTTTGACAAAGAAACAAAGGTATACATGTTCATTAGCATGGTCCTTCAGTCCATCAATCCAACTGTACCCAACACCGTCACTGAATTGTTCCTTTTGCCTGTACAGAATATGCTGTACACAGAAAATTAAGGGTTAATTATCAGGCGGCCCTCAGATGTCGCCATGTACTCAGTTTTGCCCTCAGCTGCGAATCGTGCTCAGTTTTGCCCCTAGTCTGTGTGCAAAGACTTATTCCGTGACTCTTGCCGTCTCCTATCTAGTCAATGGTTTGACTGTTAACTTCTGACGGTTGGGACCCACATGTCATGAATTTAATAGTTTCAGCTTTTTTTTTGGAAATGTTTAAATTTCTCACAGGAGGCCCACTACTGACGAATCTGAATCTGAGATTTAAACAGTACAAAATTCGAAATTTACAAGTTTCGAATTTTTTTTTGAAACAAATTCCGAATGTTGATAATGATTATTTATACTAGTGTGCAAAATTTGAGTGTGAAATATTGTGTAGTTTAGTCTATGTAAAAATGACAAATTTCGGGATCTAACATCTAGATCTAAAAAATTCGAATTTTTCAAGTTTTAGATAAAAATGTGAAAAAAATCCTGGATGTCAACAATGAACATTTATTCTTATGTGCAAAATTTGGGTGTGAAATATTGTGTAGTTTGGTCTATGTATAAATGACAAATTTCGGGATCTAATATCTAGATCTAGATCTAAAAAATTCGAATTTTTCAAGTTTTAGATAAAAATGTGAAAAAAATCCTGTATGTCAACAATGAACATTTATTCTTATGTGCAAAATTTGAGTGTGAAATATTGTGTAGTTTGGGCTGTGTAAAAATGACAAATTTTTGGATATGAGATCTAGATCTAAACAGTCCACAAAAATTCGAATTTTTTCAATTGTTGAAAAAAATGTGAAAAAAATTCCGAATGTTGATAATGATTATTTACAATAGTGTGCAAAATTTGAGTGTGAAATATTGTATAGTTTGGTCTGTGTAAAAATGACAAATTTGTGAATCTCAGATTTAACGCTATTTAACGAGATTTAAACTACAAGTGTGTTATAATTTGTCCCCAAAATTATAGAAAAATTTAGCGAGGGCTTCCCCTAATCCTCTGTCTAAGGTTGAAGCGGGGGGGTTTCGGACGGGGTTTAGGGTTTCCGGGGGTTTCGGACGGGGTTCGGACGGGGTTTAGGGTTTCCGAGGTTTAGGGTTTCAGTGAGCTAGGGTTGAGCATAAATAATTTAGAAAAAATCAAATAAATATGAAACTTTCGCTCACTGTTTACTTATGCAACTACGTTGCTAAAAAAAATTAAAACTTGTTATATCCACAGTTAAATGAAAAACATTCACACAATTCAAGCTATCGATGGAATGAGTTAGGGTTGAGCACAACTAATTCAAAAAAAATCAAAACAACATACAACCAGCGCACATGGTCTACTTATGCAACTAAGTTACTATAAAAAATATAAAACTTGTTATATCCACATTTCAATTCCAACATTCACACGTTCACGATATCGATGGAATGAGCTAGGGTTGAGCATAAGTAATTCAAAAAAAAAATATATAAAACCAGCGCACATGGTCTACTTACATGACATAGTTATCAAAAAAAATATAAACTTTGATTTTGAGTCTGCTAGGAGAAGGAGATGGCGTGGTGATCGGCGTCGAGAAGGCGCCATCCACGTCAAGAAGAGACCGCTGCGTGCGGCAAGATGGCGTGGTGACCGGTGCTGCGATGGCGTCGTCCACGTCAAGAGGTGGTCGCTGCGTGCAGCAAGACGGCACGGTGATCGGCGTCGCGAAGGCGTCGTCCACGTCGAGAGGAGGCTGTTGCGTGCAAGACGGCGGTGCGATGCCGCTATGTGGAGACGGTGGCGTGATGCTGCCACGAGAAGGTGACGGTGAGACGCTGGTAGGAGGCGACGGTGGTGTGATACCGCTGAGAAGATGTACGACGGCGCGAAGTCGTCATGAGGATTGACGTGAAGCTAATTGACGGTGGTGTGATTCCATCGTCGTCATGGTGGTGTCCTGGTGGTGTGATGCCATCCCCAAGATGAGGCGCTGCGACGGCGTCGTCCACGGGAAGATGGTGAGCGGCAATCGACGTTGCGATGGCGTCGTTCATGGCAAGGTGAAGATGAGTGAAGATCGGAGAATCAAGATTAGGGAGTGATTGTTAGGTTTAATCTTGATAATATGTAGTTGCACGTAGTAGTGAGTTTGTGTAGAGGTAGGTGCGATACCTACTGGCTGGTAGTTTCAGTTAGAAGAGCATGCAGGGAGAGACTCCGAGGGTGCCGCGTGAAGCTGGCGCTGCATGCAGGACTTGAAGCCAACGGACTGCACAAGTTGTCTAGTGAATTAGTCATGCATGTGAGTGTTAGTGGCTCAGGAATAGGTCATGGGTTAGTTGGTTAGTGGAGCCAGGTCGTGTGCATAGTGGCCGGGCAGGTTGTTACCTGGCAGTGCGTGTGTCCTGCTATTTAAGGCATTGTAATCAGTTTGTTTAAGGTAATGAGAAGAAGGGAAAATGTAGCGCATGTGTTCTCACCGGGAGCAGAAGGCCAAAGCTAGTTTCTCCTTGGTGAAGTGTGCGTGTGTATGAGTTCATATGTGTTTGAGAGAGACACAAGTGAGATTCAGAGTTAGAGAGGAAGAAGAAGAAGCGGCGCTGCGAGAGGCAGCGCCAACAGCGAAGACCGCGGGGTGGAGCTCCGGGTGAGGGAGACGACCATGAGCGGATGGAGCGTCGTGGACAGAGACGCCAGCACTTGAAGCGGCAGTTGGAGCAGGACACCACCGCGACGCACGCCGCCGCCGTTTCGGCCGTGCCGCCCTCGCTCCGCCGGCATCGAGGTCGGCTCTGCTCCGGTGTCGAGGGCCGCCGGCATGGCCAGGACCGTTTTTCTATTTCCCTTTGTTGCCTTTTTTTACTTGCCTTTTGTTGCCTTGGTCCCACGTTTAAGAGAGAGAAAGGTGGGTGTGTTTGTTTATTTTCAGCAAGGGCATGTGGGTCCCACTCGTCAACAGCTAACGGTCAATGCATTGACCCGACTGAAATGATTAAATCCATGACATGTGGGTCCCACCCGTCAGAAGTTAACGGTCAAACGGAATGGACTTCAGACTTGCCGTTTGGCAGTAGCTGCGACCGAACTAAGGGCAAAACTGAGGACGATTCGCACCTAGGGGCAAAACTGAGTCTGAGGAGGTCTCTAAGGGCAATCCATTAAAAAGCCCGAAAATAAACCTCCCATATGAGCATATAAGAAAGTTTGTGAAGGTAACAGAGCAAATATAACACGGTTAAAAGATAAACTTCTCCAACCTTGGGTAAATAGGGCTTCTCCTCGTCATCAAATGCATTACGCAGAACCCATTTCTCGATCCGGCCAAGATCGCGCCTTATCTATTTTTTTCAAGATGATAAAAATAAGGAAGTGATATTGCTAGCTACAGTATATGCAAGTGTATTATTGCAAGAAACTACATACCATCTTACACTCAGGATCCAAGTCCATTGCTACATTGATGAAGTTTTTGTCAAGGAATGGAACACGAGCTTCAAGACCCCAGGCAGAAGTTGATTTGTTCGCTCTTAAACAATCATATAAATGGAGAGCTTTTATCTAACGGTCAGGAAAAAACAACTCTAATAAGTTCATCAGCTGACCATGCTGTACATATACATCATGTAAACAACTTGCATATAAACCAAAGGACCAATGCTGCCTTTAATTACCTTCCGACATGTTTCCTCATGGAATTCCTTCTTGTTTGGTGCCTTATGAAAATAAAGGTAACCACCAAATATTTCATCGGAACCTTCTCCCGAAAGAACCATCTTCACGCCTAAAGATTTGATTTTACGAGACATTAAGAACATTGGGGTACTTGCTCTAATTGTCGTTACATCGTATGTTTCGACATGGTAAATAACTTCTTCCAATGCATCAATGCCCTCCTGGGATGTTGACAAATGAATAAAGACTTCAAAATGTCTCTTCCTCTAGGCAAAATAAAAATAAAAGATAATGAACCTGAACTGTGAAGTGTAATTCATGATGGACTGTGCCAAGGTAGTCAGCAACTTCCTTAGCAGCTTTAAGGTCAGGAGAACCCTACAAAATCGAACATATTAGAACGGCTATCATAATGTATCTTCTGCTTATAATCACTCCATCGAAAATATCTCTTTTTTCTTGTCAAATATACTCATAACAGCAGAAAAATAACTTAAATTTTGAAAGATGACCTGAAGTGATCCTCAGCAAAGAGGATACACCAGTAAGCAATATTGAAAGTACCTTCAAACCAATGCAAAAGGTGTGCAGTTTGTTTCCCCACTGCCTGGCAACTTTTGTTTCTGCCAAGTGCCTTGAAACAACAGAAGCAACCAAAGAAGAGTCAAGTCCACCAGACAAGAGAACGCCAAATGGCACATCTGTCATTAGCCTCTTAATAACAGCCTGCGAAATTTGCAATTTATGTAAGAAAATATAGTAGATGATATGCGCAAAAAAAAAAACTCAGCTTATGAACTATGTTTCGGATGCAGTCAATGGTATAGACTTCCCTACAAACTTGAGACCAATTAGCTAAGATCTTAATATAAAAATAACACACTAAGACATCATTGTGATTGTGGGGTGCTACAACCGGGTGTTCCAAACAAGCATTGCCTAACCAGAGGCATCGATACATCATATCAGCATGAAAGAAAACTGAGAATAGATTGACATGAAATAACTATGAACTTGTACTTTATACATAACAAAAGGTACACAAATGTAACAGAGAGCATAAGGAAAGTCACGACCTTCTCAAAACTCTCTCGGATAAGGAGAGGATCGTAAGGGGTTGAGGGAATGCTTTCTGAAAACCAGGGTGGGTTGTACCACCTCCTTAGGGCACCTACAATAAATGTTATAGAACAGATCACTAGGCAAGACATGGATATTTGAAACATATATAGTACTCCCTCCGATCCGAACTGATTGTCGCTAGCCTGTACATATTCCTATTAGCTTAGCTCAATTTTCACGTCAATCAATTCGTATCAGAGTGAGTAGCTTATACTATTTTTGCCTTCAGAATTTGCAAATCTGTATTTCCTATATAATGCCTGATGAGACTGTCAATTTGTCACAAATGCAATAAGACATTTGAACCTGTTTTGCTTGAGTACAAGTGTCCAGGGGGGAACGATATGAACCGCTCGCAATCATCACTCAATGCCTTCATCTCCGAAGAGAACCAAATTGACCCTGGAATAGCAATAAAATTACAAATTAAGATTTGTTCCAGATTTCGACGAAGAACATATAAAATGATGTATTGACAGAAATTAAGACTGCTTTTGTTGTTGAGCAATCGACAAAGTATGCAGATTTGAACTGTGTACTTGCAGATACAAACAGCCAACCATATTTTTAGACAATTCGCAGAACAACTCAGAATCTTTGCATAACGACCTGGTAAATATTGTGTCTATCCACATTTTTACCATCAGACATTCAAGTTGCAATATATCATGACCGTCACAACCTAGAAACTCCCTTCGTCCGGGTATATAATGCATATTATGATTGTCGAAAGCTTTGCCGAAAAATTTAATCACTAGTCAGATTGAAGTTTGACAATTAAAATAGGCCTTTATATCCGTACAGAGGGAGTAACGCTCGATATTCTACTCCCTCCGTTCCATAATTCTTGTCGTGGTTTTAGTTAAAATTTGAACTAAAACGACGACAAGAATTATGGAACCGAGGGAGTAGCAATTAAATTCCATATGGTGAGAGACACCACTCACATCTGTTTTGTGGGACGTAAGCACGTGATAGATATAGGATTATTATCTTTGCAAATTAATTGGCCTTGCTCCATTCTATTCCAAGGAAATAGGCAAGCGATGTACATCTACTTTAATCATAACCTGAATTTGAATGCATCTACATACAACAAGTTTTTCTCCTCCCCATGATAACCAATTAAACCATACCAAAAGTCCAGACGAAGATAATTTTGGAAGGAAAATAATTGATAACTTCATGTTCATGGTTTTGTTCAAAGAATCAAAACAGATATAAGAATGGAGTCCCTGTATACCATCAAGACCCCAGCCCATGTATAAAGGACAGATGCCAATAGCGTCACGGGCAGCAATGAAGCTTTTATCACGTGTGTCGAGAAGCACAAATGAGAACATGCCATCCAACATATCCACAAATTCTTCCCCGTATTCCTCATACTGTGGAAGCAATACAATTTGAAAGCACAAGTATTAACAAATAAAATATATGCACTGGAGGAAAAATGCTTAGATGAAGACACTAATGGTGCTGGCAGAAGCTAGACAAGAGGACACCAAAAGAAACTGAACATAGAGAAATACGAGTAAATACTTACTAGGTGAGCAATAACTTCGCAATCACTGGCGGTTTGGAATTTATGAGATTTCAGCTTACCTTTCAGTTCTTCGTGATTATAGATCTCTCCATTCACCTGGAAACGACAACCAACAGACAACATGTGGGTAAAAACACAAAGAAGATGGACGGAAACATTAAATTCCCATTCTCATTACAGAATACAGATACAGACCGTCACGACAACTGTTTTGTCCTCGTTGTACAACGGCTGGTCTCCAGAAGTAGGGTCAACGATAGCCAACCGCTGGTGCGCAAGGTAGCAATCCTCATAGCTATGTAAACCGCTCCAGTCAGGCCCTCTGTGCCGTAACCTGTGAAAAAAAACCGGTATATCCAGTTTAGCGGGCGCATAAGATTTCGTACAACGAGCCGTGTGAAGCTAAGAACATTTAATAACAAGCAAAACACAGAAATGCTAGCCAACTACAGTGCACAGCATCTCCCATTCCATTTTTTACCTAGCGCGGCTTCGTGTTGAACAACGGCTGGCTCTAATCTAAGTTGAAACCCTGAACAGTTCAACCCCCCAATCTAATGCAGTTTTAGTTTAAGATTCTGGAAGATGACAGTGTTGTAGCAGACCCTTAGAAGAACATTTTTCTGAAGTGCATACAGAAGTGGAGTATTCTTAATCGATTCGTCTGACGCAGACACCACCTCGTGAATATCTCCACACTAAATAGTCATCAAATAACTTAATAGAAATGGCAAGTCAAACGGCTGAAAACGGTAAAAAGTACAGCGAAGGCGACATCATCCGTCCAAAACTGTCTCACATCTCGCCTCCTCCTATTCCAGACCACACGAATCCGAGCCAGCACCACCCTGATAAATCTCTAAACCTCCGAGGCGAGCGCGCGCACACGGGGACGGGGAGCCAGGGACGGACAGGAACACACGGGGAGAGGGGATGGGGGTTACCGGCGGGAGAGCTCGATGATGCGGGAGCGCTTGGCGAGGGAGACGTCGCCGACGCCGAGGACGGCGAGGATGCCGCACATGGCGTGGCGGCCGGCGGCGAGGCGGCTGGGATGAAAGGGGAGGTAGGCCAAATCCACGGGACGACTGTGCGGATGGTGGTGATGGGTTTAGGGGACTAATTAGGGGTTTGGTGGGCGCTCGTGGGCTCGCAGCCGTCGGATTTGGGGTTAGAATAGGGGCGTTAGCGGCGGAGCACTCCTTGTTCTTGGTCCGCTAACCTTAGTTGAGGTCCGACTTAGCGATCTACTCTCCCAATCGTCAACGGGCTCATCTCAAAAAAAAAAAAACTTGTTTTCAAAAAAAGACTTTAACGGGCTCTACAGTTCAATATACTTATTTTCCTTGCGCACATACTTATGTGTGGGACCCATCATATAAAAAAGTATTTTTTTTCTTGTGCGTATCTCTTTTCTTTGCACTTCCAGCTCTCCGTCATGTCGTCGCAACCGTCTTGACGTCCCACGCCTTGTCAGTTGTGTATGTCGCATCTCTTCTTCCTAATCTGCCTTTTGTGTCCTCGTCCAGGCGACGGAGCAGATCGTGGAAGTGGAGTGAGGTTTTAGATCAGGAGGATGGCACATGTGGACAAAGGGGAGGAGACCTTGGCGGAGGTGTGCAACTTAAGAGGAGGATGGGGAGGAGGGTGTCATTGAATGAGAGGGTGGCGTGGTCGAGGAAGAGAGGATATCGACACCACATCAAAAGTGTCTAGAGGTGCGGTTCGTGCAATGACACGATCCGCCACATATGTCTACATGAAGAAAAAGTACATATAAAACAAAAACATATATGAAGAAATACATATCAAATCGGAGATGGAAGGGAACAACGATCTTGCGGGGGGGGGGGGGGGGGGGAGAAACCGTAGCTACCTACCGTGGGAAGGAGAGAAAAACGTGTTAGAGTTTCCTCCAAAATTTATATCTCTCATAATAGTTTAGTTAAATTATGTTGTTATTCAATTATTGTAGGTACAAATCTTCCAAAACATGTGAAGTAAATAGTTGCACGGGTGAGAACAGCCAATAGTGCATAAAATAAAAACAACTAACTAAATGTTTAGAACTCCAATCACCTCATGGATCTTCAAGACCAGAACTGAAGCAAGCCCCTGCAGACAGGAAAAACACAAGCGAAAACACCAACGCCTTGATAGCGAAACCAAGCCAACCATCGTGCATACCAAGCAAAACACCAACGCCTCCCTCTCTGCCAAGTTGCACGCAAGATTCGTGAGAATAGCCGAATAAAAAATTAGGAAACGCAAAATAAGAGCCTTATCTCACCTCCTTCTACACGAGAAAAAATATATATGTTTCCTTTTCTAGAAAGAAAAGGAGGAATTTTTATTTTATTTATTATATACTTATCCACTTAGATGAATAAATTATACTCTAATCTCAATCCATCTCCAGGTATTTGTATCAATACATATTCAGTAGATTATTTGCACTGGCAGGAACCCGATTTGCACGAGTGACACGAGGATTTTCAGTCCGCTGGTTTACCAACTGAGCTATCCTGACATTTCCGTGTGCATAACCCTATTAGCGACGCCCATCGTGAGAGTGTTGCTTCAAAACACAGGCTGGTGATTCTATGATTTTGATGTTGCACATGTGTTTTTCGCATGTTGCAAACTCGCGTGTTTTGTTTGCAAACCCAGGAGAGAGTCTGGAACGCTTTTTGGGTTGCATACATGTGGTGTGACCTTTTCTCGGGGATCACTTGCTGCCATCGGGGATTTGCTGCATACTATTTTGCGTTGCATTGGTGTGTTTTGAAATGCTGCGAAGTTCTTGGACAGTTTTGAATGCAACAATGTTGCAACAGTACAAATAATGTTGCACCGAGGGGGGAGCTATGCTACAAGGATCAGAGCCCTAGATTCGACATTTTATGAAGTTCCGACTGTTTTGTCCCACTCCGTCTGGCTGACGGGTAGCACGCGCCATAAAAAAACATTAAAAATCCAGATTTTGTTTTTGAACCTAAATCGATGATTTTGGTGTTTGATTAATAAACCAAAAAAATAAGGGAACATGCGTAACCATAAGTTCTTCTGGAAATGTGAAAGTCCAAAAAGAGCCCAGAAACCCTTGCTCGGAAGGTTCACAGGTCGATCGATAAACCCAGTAAATATGAGATTTCCTAAAATACACGAGCTGTTTGCGTCGCCTTTGGCAAGCATATATAAACCTTCCATTTACAAGATATCTTCTTCTATCAGACGACGCGTAGTAGCATCTCCATATATATCCGACTGGATCTACTGCAACCCCATCGTCGATTCATAAGCAGAGCGTCGGCCTGTAGTACGACAATGGCCCAGGCGGATTTTTACGCCTCGTTCGTGTACGCTTGTCTTTTCCTGCTCGCAGCGTCGTTTCTGTTAGGCTGCTGCATAGGCTACTGCTCTTCACGTAAACGCCGAGCATCCGAGGAAGAACCCAACGCGGCCGCACTCGCGCAATGGGTGGTGGCGGTGGAGCTGGCTTCGATGTCGTCGGCCGAGGTGGCGCCGGTCCTGAACACGAAGCTGGAGTACTTTCCGTACTCCGCCGCCGCCGTGCCCTCCACGGCGGCATCGGGCGAGAGGCCGATGTGCGCCATCTGCCTGGAGGCGTTCGTGCACGGGGCGACGTGCAGCGAGGTTCCGGCGTGCCGGCACCTGTTTCATCAACGGTGCATCGAGCTGTGGATGAGGAGCAAGAGCACCTGCCCGCTGTGCCGAGCCACTATTGTGCCGGGGTCGGAACCACTATCAGCCGCCGAAGACATGGTTTAGTTTGGATCCGTGGGTCATGTACGACGTGATTTAACCTTGCCAGAATGCGAAGAAAAACAGAGCTTGTTGCTGTCCTTTCAGAACAAAGAAAAACAGAGTTAGTTGCTAGCAAAATCTCTCTCCTGCCTCTTTGTTTGTAGTCCTCGGTGATTCGTTTTATTAATATTTTGTTGAGGTTTCAAATATCATGTATCGGGTTCATATCGGTCGGCATTCGGCATAATGGACGTCGTACTATGTCGGTGATATGTCGGATGCAATTGTGTCATATGTCAGATGATATGACCGCCGACGTGAAGATGCGTGCTTCGGAAGCAAGGACTCGTCGAGGCAAACTCCCGCAACTTTTTTCTTCTACGAGTATATGAAATAAATAAGAGAAAATTAAGGACGTCGTATCAAGTACTCGCTCCGTTCCAAAATATAAGGCGCCCCTTAATTTCGCTGTTCAACGACGTACGACTTTGACCATGATTTATCCTTGCAAGATGGTCACTAAATTATTATAAAGATATATTACATGAAGAATTTTGCAAAAGGAATCCACGATACCATTTATACATTCTCAATCTATATAATTTATTGTATTTTAGTGGTCAAACTCAAGCATCAAAGACCGGCATAAAAATAACACGCCTTATATTTTGGGACGGAGGGAATATGGCAGACAATAATTAATAAGAAATATTTTTCCTTAAGTTACCAGCAAGTACATTTTACTATCCAAATTTAAAAAGCGCGCAGGAGAATTAACAAAAGGAAAAAAATGGGTACACCAACCTTATTTTACAAGGATGCAACGGACTTGTAGAGATGATCGATGATGCGCTTGATTGACCTTTTTCTTTTCTTGGAAATCAATTAATCTGAAAAGAGAAGAGAGAAAATGAAGGCCAGCCCATATATGCGGCGGTACTAGCCTGGTAGGAGAAATAAAGAGTAGAGCAAATTAAGCCAAAATGAACGGAGCCGAAACAAAGAAAGCAAGAATATCAACGCCGTGTACTACCCATCTATTGGAGTAGTGGTATATACATGGCCTCCGTACGCCCTTAGGTTAACCCTCTGCGCCGTCTTGCATTACCCCAAACAATGTACAACCCATCCGCATCGGCAAGCTAGGGCACCATGGACGAGGAGGCGAGGCCAAGAAAGATGGCGGCGCGGCAAGGCAAGAACTCAGCTCGGCCAAGCAAGAAGGCCCGCAGTTCTGTCGACCCTGCCGGCCTGACGACGCTCGCCCTCCGTCTGGCGAACACGCTCTCCGAGGGCAAGAACATCATTTTCTCGCCCTTGTCCATCTACACCGCGCTGGGCCTGGTGGCGGCCGGCGCTCGGGGCACAACAATCGACGAGCTCCTCGCGGTGCTGGGCGCGTCGTCGTGTGAGGAGGTCGCCGAGGTCGTGCGCGGCGTGGCGGAGAGCGCCTTGAATAGACACCTCGGCTGGAGTTCGTGCGCGTGACCAACCCCCACCTCTCGCGACCCGCCGCCCCCCGCGCGGGCGGACGGGCCGCGCCTCCGGCACCCTCTCCTCTAGGCCTCCTCCCCTTCCCTTCCCGTCCGCCGTCGCCGGCGTTCGTCGCCGGGGCTGGGCCCGGGCGGCGGCGGCGGCGGCGGCCCCCCTGCCTCTTCCCTCTCGGTGGAAGGCCCGCGCGGATGGGTGCTTCTTCGGGTGGTGTCCCCAGGCGGCGGAGGTCCGGCCAGCGGCGGCGGGGCGACCTGCCGGCGTGCGGGTGGCAGATGCGGCGGTGGCGTCGTCGTTGGCGGCGGTGGTGACGGGTTGAGCTCGCCCGTAGCCCTGCAGGCCCAGATCTAGGCCCTGCGGGGCCGATCTGGGTCGGGGCGGGGCGGGTGCGACCAGCCTACCTCCAGCCTGAGTTTCGAGCTCTCCGTGACGTGGACGGCGAGGCACGACAACCACTCCTGCTGCAGCACGATGGTGAGAGCTTCACGGGCCCTTCTGGGTCCGGCTGGACCTATGGTTTCGATCTTGAGGGCAGCGGCGGCGTGGCCTACGTGCTGCAGCGTGGTGGCGGGGACTTTACGGGTCCTCTTGGGACCCGGCCGGGCCTGCACGGCCTGGTGTGTCCTTGCTACCGCGTCCGGTCGGCACCCGCAGCAGTGGCGGTGGAGGAAGTCCTCCAGGTGGCCGTGCTGCTGCCACTCTCCGGCTCCAATGGTCTGGTGTGCTCTTTGCTGATGTGTCCGGTCGGCTACTGCCTTGGCGGTGGAGGTTGTTCCCTCCCGCGTGGTTGTGGTACCGCCACCCATTGTTGACGGTGGTCTCTTCTCAGTCTGGCCTCGCAGTGTTTGCCATGGTGAGACGACGTTCGTGACTCAAGACCGAGGTGGCGTCTGGTGGTGGGCGACAGGGTTTGGTGGAGCGCTTCAGCTTGTCTGGGAGGTGGTTTTTTGGGGGTCGGGAGAAATCTCTGCCGTTTTGGCACCGACGCGGTGACGCTTGAGAGTGTCGCCCTTCCTTCTTGAAGGGCGTCGGGGGTGCCCCTTCCCCACTCCTCGGAGCGTACCGGGGGAAACCCTAGGACTTGTCCGGGCAGCAGCGTCGGCGTCGTCGCTTTCCTTCTTGGAGGTGTTGCTTGGTATGCGGCGATTCGGAGCGCTAGGCTTGTGGTGGGACTTTGCCAGAGAGGACGTAGCGATCGAGAGTCACTTTCGTTTTCGTTGATCCGCCGATGTTGGCGTTGTTTTCTCTTCCTTTTTCTCTTTCTTTTCTTTTGGCCAGGATTGTGCTGTTTGCCCCAGCTGTGGTCTCAAAGTTGTATCGGGTGGTTGCTATATTAATATAGCGGGGCGAAAGCCTATTTCGAGGAGAGCGCCCTGGTCACCGACGGATCCGGGCCGCTCATCGTCACGTCCGTGTGCAGCGTGTGGCATCAGGAAGGGCTGGAGCTGAAGCCAGCCTATCGCGACGCCGCCGTCGAGTCCTATAAGGCGGAGGCACGCGCTGTCGACTTTGAGGTTAGTACTACTCCTACTATATATAAACGTGCGCACCCACCGTTCTCTACCTCATGTTGTTTTCCATGTGTTGTGAAAGCAGGCAGATCCAGAGGGTGCAAGGGAGGAAATCAACAGTTGGGTCACGGAGGCCACAAACAAGCTCATCACGTCCCTTCTCCCTCCAGGCTCGGTGCACAGAGACATCAAGCTCGTGCTCGCCAACGCTATCTACTTCAAAGGAAATTAAAGTGGGAGAATCGCTTCCACGAGAGCCTGACGAAGGAGGCCGAGTTCTATCGTCTCGACGGTAGCACCGTCAGTGTGCCTTTCATGACCGCCGGGAGACTTCCCACTAGTGGCACGGAGGAGGATTTACTTACTAGTGGCACAGAGGAGGAGGAGGAGGAGGATGTCTTCACTAGTGACAGGCGGGATATCTTTTGGAGAGAATGGGAAGAAGAAGTGGAGTATTTCGTTGCCTACTATAACGGGTTCAAGGTACTCAAGCTCCCTTACCAGCAGGCTGCAAACGGCGCTACATACTCTATGTGCCTCTTCCTCCCCAACGCCCGTGATGGTCTGCCTAGCCTGGCCGACGAGATGGCATCCAGTGGCATGGGATTTCTGTTCGATCACTTGCCTAAACGTCGTAGGAGCGTGCGCAAGCTTGTGCTCCCAAGGTTCAGGCTGTCCTACTCCTGCAGCATGAAAAATGCTCTCGAAACCTTGGGGCTCCGGGCAGCCTTCGGCAAAGAGGCTGATATGTCTGACATGGTGGACAACTCGGACGGGGGTATGAAGCTGCAGGTGGAGGACGTGTTCCACAAGGCGTTCGTTGAGGTGGATGAGGAAGGCACTGTGGCGGCCGCTTCCACACTGCCGTCACCGCCATCCTGTGCTGCGCCTACAGTGAGCCTGAGATTGATTTCGTTGCCGACCATCCGTTTGCCTTCTTCATAGTTGAGGAGGTGTCCAGGGCGGTGGTCTTCGCAGGCCACGTCCTTGACCCTTCCAACGACTCAGAGTAGCAAGTCCGAGATAGTTACTAGTAGCAAGGAAACACAAACCTTACTATATATATGGAATAATCGATCTATGTTTTGGTTAGTCTATCAAGTATGAACGGTTAAAAGCTATAATTTTGTCACAGGGAAACAACCCTGGACATATCTATTTATATCAGTCGGTTGTGGAGTACACATTACTAACTATATAAAAGACGGCCGATTCCACGGCCTCTCAGCCACCCGGGCACTGTTCTAATGAACAGTGTTGAACAGTGCTTGGCCGCATTTTGTAGAAAACCCCCTGACAAATAGGGATATTAACCCGCAGTCCACAAGGCAAAAGAGCGTACATCGAAGGGACTTATTTGCAATTTTCGGACAATCCAGAGACCTTTTCACAACGACACGGTCAGTGCCCGGCCGCATTTTGCAGAAAACCCCCTGACAAATAGGGATATTAACCCGCAGTCCACAGGGCAAAGGAGCCTTCATCGTTTCGTACGTCGGAGGGACTTATTTGCAATTTTTGGACAATCCAGGGACCTTTACACAACGACGCGGTCATCGCCGTGACGTCACCAAGTGATGTCATCGTGGCCCCAGCCGTCAGAATTTTATTCATTTCGATAAATAATTTCAGTAATTATTACAACCTGACATGTGGGTCCCGTTGTCAGAATTTTAAACATTTTCAGAAATTTCAGAAAAATGTCCAAAATTGTATAATCTATAACTTCTGATTTGTAATTCAGAAAAATGTGTTCAATATATCAAAATGTTCAGAAAAATTAAATTTGTCTACTGGTATCAAAATTCATGCAGATTTAACAATTCTTAACCATGCTTATTTAGGAGAACAAAATAACCAATTTATGGTTATGCCGATTTATTAGTTTAAACGACGCGGATTTTTCTCCCGTTGCAAGGCACAGGCAACTATATAAAAGGAGAGCGATTCCGCGGCCTCTCAGCGCTCGTGCACTATTCATATCATGCTTTTCGTTGCAAAGTACCTTAGTCTCCCTTCCTGTAATATAAGTATTATGTAATGCTCTATGAGCACACCTTGCGTGTAATATTAGTCAGATTAGTCTGAACATTATGGTTCCCACTACCCTGCCTTCTTTCTGTAGACGTGTTTAGACCGACTAATTACTGCTTATATAAATAGTTACTGTCCAAACCGACGGAACTTTATGTAGTTCTCTATAAACCTTCCCATACAATTATTTCATATGCTATATCTCTCATCCATACACCTACTTACTTATTTACATACAATCTATATGCATACAAAAATACACGTTCATTCGCTTGATACAAGATACAATACAATACCATCAACAAAATACACTACCAAACAAAACTTCCAAAAAAGCCGTGGCGTGACGCCGCGCGAAATTCCACTAGTATCTGTTAATTCCCATCCCAATTCCGTTTCAGAGTCCGCGTTGGCTGCTGCAGAAATTCCACACGGCCCAAGACCTGTCGTATACGACGATCGTGCTCGTGCGGCAAAGGTCGTGGCTTCTGGGGAAAGTGACTTGCTCGACGGGGAGGAAGCACGTCACTCGAGTGAAATAATGTAGTTGGAAGATACCACTTCACTTGTGTGTGTATGTAATGTAATAAAGCTAAATTCCTAATTTCTTCCGTCCCGAGTACTCTGTGTGCTTCACTTCCTTCTTTTTATCTCGCGAAGATGAAAGAGAGAAAAAAACTAAGTTTCCTGGAAGATAATTGGTTTTCTTGAAACATGCATAGTCCTGGAAGGGATGTAGGATCAAGGATTTGGCTTTCCGGTTACCGGTAAAATACCGGCCGAGATTCCCAAATAAAATTTGAAATTCAACATAAAACATAAAATAAATTAAAATTAGATTTTCTAAATAAGAATTAAGCTCAAATACGTACGGATCGATATTTTTTGACCGATATATCAATTTCTCGGGGGGGGGGGGGGGGGGGGGGGCAAGAAATCCAGTTACCGGCCGATAACCGCGGTATTCCGGCCGGTAACCAAATCCCTGTGTAGGATGCGAAAGCCTACTGCTGCTGCTGGAGTCGGTGGGCGTGTATGACTTTATGTTTGTTAATCTCCACTTCCATTTCAGGATTCGCCTGGAAATTACACTAAGACCCTTCGCCGTCATGTGGTCCGAAACTGTCTTTCTATTGACTAGCACAATGCCCGTGCTTCGCTACGGAGTAAACTACTCTTGCCATGAACCCTACTCTTGCCATGAACCAGGGTTGGTCGCGCCAAAGTATTGATTTAAAATAAACGATTAATCTATCAAACTAACGTGCCTAAAGTATGGCTTCCGTCCGACGGGTGGACGTTAGAATCTGCCCCTATAAGGACGTAGGAACCAAGGACTGCATGCATGTATGGAATCTTTTCGTGATCCAGAATTTTAAAATAAATTATCTCTTAAACCGTTAACCCAATCAATGATCCGCTTTTACTGCTGGGTTCATCTCGATTAAACTTCAAAACAAGATCCCATCTTAATATATTTTGACGAAAAAAAATTCGGCGCCAGTTGCCAGGTTATTGTACTATAACTACGATGTTACTTGTTAATAGTTACCAGCCAAATAGTGCATAGTTACCCAATTTCCGAATTAAGTGAGCGCTGATTTCCGAATTAAGTGACGCTGATTTAGTATAATGAAGGGAGTAATTCGTAAAAGTCGTAAGAGCATCTAGCGTAGCGCTCCAAATAGCCGGTCTATCAACACAACCGGTTATATTGGGAGTGCCAGCACACGTTGTCAGTGTATTGAGTCTGGTGTCGGCTATCCCTACTAGCTACGTCCTCCTACAAGCTAGAATACAATGGCTGGCTGAGGTGCGTCGTAATGCACACGGAGCTGTCTCAGACGCATTGCAGGGAACAGGAGCTGACGGCGAGCTGGTTGCTGCCACGGCAGAAAAAAAAATTCTCTGCCGCCGCAGAAAATGAGCGCGTTGTTGCCTCGGCAGAGAATCGCCTCGTTTTCTCGGACGCGGCAGAGAACGTTGGAAACAAGACTTTGCAAATCTCGAAGGGGAATGAGGCACCATCTTCTGTTACTGCGGCACAGCAGGAGATTGTTAATAATCCTATGAGCAGCGTGAGTCCGCAACTTATGATATCGGATGAGGTTTCTATGCTGGAGGACGCCGAGGCGGGTTTTGTCACACCTCCACGCCAGCAAGCTTTTGGCATGACTGTGTCTACAGATTCAAGCGGAATCTCGACATACGAGCTGCGAGCAGGTTGCTCTGAGGAGAAGGCGAGGTTGACATCCACCCACGTAGCGCAGTCAGGCGGACTGTCAACGGGTGTGAGGTCAGTGCCGCGGGGTGTTCCATCAAGGGAAGAGGTCATTGCGTTTGGAGGGCTGCCGGAGGTGTCCGAGACCGAGGTGCGGTCAAGCAGCCGTCTTCGCGCTAAGCCTAATGCGGATGCGCATTCGATGGATAAGGCGATGATGCTCACGGAGCGTCGTAGGACGCCGACACCTGCAGGTACCGAAACACATTCCAAGCTTTCTTTTTTATCCTTGTCTGATCATGACATTGTCGATAGAGCTGAGCATCTAGGTGTTGTATTAGGCAATACGTCGGAGCAAAAACTAGCCTCGGTTTTAGCTGTTAAAGAAATAGAGAAATCTAGGTCTATAGTTTATCTCAAAAATAATATGCCAACTATGGCGGAGGGTGATGAAAATTGCTTAGTGGTGAGAAGAGCAACAAATTTAAGTGAAGATCTTATTGACAATGATGAGGATGATTCAGGAGATCACACGGATCTCTTTTTTTTTTTGAAAGGGTCACCCCAGCCTCTGCATCGAAAAGATGCATACGGCCGCTTTATTTATTTTATTCAACATAGCTGACAAAAGCCTTACAACGAACGAATACAAGCTGAACCCACCAATAGTGAAAACACCACAACTAGCACAAACGATAGATGCAACGGGGTCTTGTACCCGGCCACAACCGTCGCCGGCTCCCTGGCTAACTATCGGAGACAGCGCCTTGTGCATCCGCTCCGGAAATCGTCTCCAACATCTTCCGTCAACCCAACTCCAGCGTTCAGCTCGAAGCAAAACTCTCGCCAGGCCTGCGGCCGATGCCACCAAGACACCAGGCTGCGCCTCCACCCTGCGCGAGTCCACCTAGCCACGACCATCGTCAAGTCTCCGCTGCACCATGCCGCCAAGATCTGTCGTCTTCATCGTGGTAGGAGAAACTCCGTTCCACCGGTAGACCACTCCAGGCATCACGTGTTCCAAAAACGATGCCCCCAAGGGGGAGAAACGACACCGAAAGTGTCGCCATCGTCCGATCCGGTACCACCAGATCTTGGGTTTCCCCCGGAACAACCGAGCGGGAGGCAGCGGAATCACAGCGACGACGCCTTCAACAAGTTAACGACGCCCGCGGGCGCCACCATCGTCGGCTCCGACCGCGCGGAGCCCGGCTCTCACCGGCCATCATCCACACCTTCAGATCCTTCGAGCAGTGGCCAGATCCGGGCATGACATGCCACCGGAGTGAGCAGCACACCCGAAATCCGTCACCCTACCCGGATCCACCCCGCAGCCCTCCCGCAAGGGCCGGACCGCCGGATCCGCCGCTCTGCGCCTGGAGGGCCGGAGAACCGCGCCTTCCGCCACGCCGTCGAAGCAGATCGACGTCGCCGTGGCGCCCGGCGGCCGCGCCACGCCCGAGATCGGCGGCGCCAACCCGCGCCGGCCCGACAAACTCGAGGGCGAAGAAGTCCCCCCCGCCACCGACATCGGCCAGTCTTTTCCTGGCCGCGCCCGTGGTGGCAGCGGGGGAGGGAGGAGGGAGGAGAGGTGGGGGGCTAGGCGGCGCTAGGGTTCCCTCCCGGCCGCCGCGCGGGGGCAGCGCGAGAGGGGAGAGGGGAGAGGATCTCTTAATCCGAGATATGTTAAAGACCACACGTGGTCGGAAAAAAAAGGTGATATCTTCAAAATTGAAAGTTAGAAGAAGCACTAGGATCAAGCTACTTAACCAAAATTAAAAATGAAAGGTATGATATGGAATTGTGATGGCTTTGGGAACCCTGGTAAACACTTAACAGTTCACGAGACTGTTAAAGAACACAATTTAGATTTTGTAGCTCTTCTAGAAACGGGTCGATCGTCTTTTGCTACACCTTTTCTTCAGAATTTGGTTGGGGGGGTAGACTTTGCGTGGTTATGTCTCCCACCCCATGGACGGTCTGGTGGTATCTTGGTTGGAATTAATAACACAAAGTTAGCTGTACAAAAAGTTGTCACGGGTGACTTTTGTGTGAAAATTCATGTTAAAAACAAATTTGTTGGTTTTTTGTGGATCCTTGTGATAGTCTACGGTGCTGCGCAAGAATCTAACGAACCTGCGTTCTTGGCCGAATTGGTTCGTATATGTGACGCTGAAACGCTACCCATGTTGGTTGGTGGAGACTTCAACATTATAAGACGGAAAGAGGAAAAAAATAACGATAAATTTGACCCAAGATGGCCATTTATTTTTAATGCGATTATTGATAGTTTAGAATTAAAGGAGTTAGAGCTCTCATGCCGGCAGTTCACTTGGGCTAGTCGACGGGAGACGCCAACATATGAGAAGTTGGACCGTTTTTTGGCTAGCGTGGCGTGGGAACAAAAATTTCCTTTAGTAACTGTGCATGCAATGACCCGTGCGGGTCAAATCATTCACCGTTAATAATTGATTCCGGAGAACAAGCGCACATTGGGAACAAGAACCATTTCTCATTCTAGTTGTCTTGGTTGCGTCAAGATAAAAAGTTTGAGATAGTTTGCCGTGAATGGAAGTCGATTAGAAAGGGCTCATCTCCATTGGAGAGATGGCAGAATAAGATTAGGCATTTGCGTCAATTTCTTAGGGGATGGGCTAAGAAGCTCAGTGGTGATTACAAACAGAAAAAAGAAAAAAAATGAGTAGACTAACTGATGAATTAGATATTAAGGCTGAGACCACACTTCTAAGTGCAGCCGAACGGGTTGCTAAGAAGGAGGCCGATGACTATCTTGGGAGACTAAAACGCGATGAGGAGTCAAAATGGGCTCAGCGCGCAAAGGTAAAACACATTCAAGAAGGAGGGGACAATACTCGGTATTTCCACCTTATTGCCAATGGTAAGCACAGGAAGAAAAGAATTTTTTAGCTTGAGATGGATGAGGGGACAATTGTAGGAGATTCAAATCTTAAGGTCTGTATCTCGGAATTTTACAATAAATTATTTGGTGCACCGGCACCAAGTTATTTCACTATGAACGAGGAGATAACTCAGGATATGACTCAAATTTCACCCGAAGAAAATGAAATCTTAACCTCTGTCATTACGGAGAAAGAGGTGTTTGATGCTATATCACAAATGGAACATAACAAAGCTCCAGGGCCAGACGGGTTTCCTGCTGAGTTTTATCAAAAATTCTAGGACGTCATTAAGATAGACTTAATGGCGATGTTTGCACAGTTGCAGAAAGGTGATCTTCCATTATTTAAGCTTAATTTAGGAGTTATCACTTTATTGCCTAAGAAGGAAGATGCGAGTCGGATTGAGCAATATAGACCTATATGTTTGCTTAATGTGAGTTTTAAGATTTTAACGAAAGTGGGCACCAATCGAATAACGTCAATTGCAGATAAAGTGGTGCGACCCACTCAATCGGCTTTCATGCCCGGACGTAATATTTTGGAAGGGGTAGTGGTTTTACTATACATGAATTACATACAAAGAAATTAGATGGAGTCTTGTTCAAAATAGATTTTGAAAAAACTTATGATAAAGTCAAATGGTCCTTTTTACAGCAAGCCCTACGCATGAAAGGATTTGCACCTCAGTGGTGTGAATTGATTGCTAGGTTTGTTCAAGGAGGCAGTGTGGGAGTGCGAGTTAATGATGGTATTGGTCATTATTTTCAAACACTAAAAGGGCTACGGATTGATTTTAATTGAATATTTTTTACGCTTCTGGAAATCAATTTAACTTTGGATTGACATTAACGTGGAGTCTTCGGGTTCTGCAATCTAACTTTTGAATGCAGTAGGATATGTGAAGGAAATCAGAGCCTTACTCATCAGGAAACACGTGGATGTGGGAGCAAGAGG
This sequence comes from Poa pratensis, assembly GCA_947311845.1. Classification (NCBI taxonomy): domain Eukaryota; kingdom Viridiplantae; phylum Streptophyta; class Magnoliopsida; order Poales; family Poaceae; genus Poa; species Poa pratensis. Next base: position 49,588,929 of record CAMZMU010000038.1, read on the forward strand.
GGAAACAGGCAAGTCTCATGTGATTTCATTAGGCTCAAAAATAGTTGAACAGGAACTAGGATACTTCTTCAGAAAATAAAATCAACGTCTTCTTGATTTGCCTGTCAGTTTGGTCACACATTTTTGTCAACGCATGAAAACTAGGCATGACTTCATTCGCAGATACAACAGGGAGCTGCTCTGGTAAAGTGACGAGAAGGGCAACACGGCCATTTAGACATCGGACGGAAGAAATGGGTAGTCGGTGTATCCAACAACTGGATCAGAGATGTAGAAAGTATCTCTATTGTGCTTGTTCAGAGGAGCATCGATCTCGAGCCTCCTAGGCAAGTCAGGATTGGCCAAGAACAAGCGCCCGTACGCAACCAGATCAGCATAGCCACTGGAGACTGCTGCGTTTCCATCCTCCCTGCCATAGCCACCGGCTACAATAAACGTTCCCTTGAAAGCATCCCTCATGGGACGAAGGCTGTGGAGAGTCTCAGTCTTGTCAGTGAACGTTACCATCCGTGGCTCCACCACGTGGCAATACAGGACCCCAAATTTGTTCAGTGCGTGTGCCATGTACAGGCCAAGAGCTTCTGGGTTGGAGTCTGATGAGTCCGAGTAGCTCGCGAAGGGAGAGAGCCTCACCCCAACCTTATCAGCTCCGATTTCATCCACCACGGCTTGGACTACTTCTAGTGCAAACCGGCAACGATTCTCTAAGCTCCCGCCGTATTTGTCGGTGCGGTCGTTGACTGTGTCCTTGAAGAACTGATCAATCAAATAACCATGAGCCCCATGGATCTCAACACCATCGAATCCTACACACCATACAGAACACTTGGGGTTAGGTTTTACTTGGAAGCCACGACGATCTTGAATACACTATGCGTAAGAACTCTGTTTCTGCTAATTTTCTCTTGATACTAATTTGCATGATGGGCAAGTGTATCATTTCTGTGATAACCTTAACAGGTTCCTAAAATTTGGAGCGTTAATTGTGAGAGGGAAGAGATAGTTACCAGCTTCAACTGCATTTCTGGCAGCTACCCTGAAATCATTGATGACCAAAGGGATCTCATCAGTCTCTATTTGCCTAGGAGTTGAGTAAGTAGCCACGGTGTGATTGTCTATCACCAGAGGCTTTAGTGACTTATTGGTGCTCGAAATCGGAGCTTGTCCATTAGGCTGATAAACTGCGTACAGATATCAAGCATGTGATGGTAATCATGATAAAAATAAAATAAAGGAGGACTACACCAATGAGTATAGTTTGCCAAAGCATTTCCATTTATAACAGAGAGCACCGAATTGTGGAAAATTCTAAAGAATGTAACACCCAAATATTGAGCCTGAAAAATAAAAATCTGATATCCAATCTTACGTTTTATGTTTGCTAATTAAATGAATTACAATTACATTTAGCTTCAGAACAAATACTTACTATTATTAGAGACTCTTCCAACATGCCAGATCTGACAGAAAAATATCCCTCCCTTCGCATGAACCCCATCTACGATTGGCTTCCACGCTTCCACCTGCTCCTTTGTCCAAATACCAGGAGTGTCTTTGTACCTTGCATGCATACAATCCAATCTTTAGAAATCATACAGTTGTGAAGAAGAAGAAATTGAACTTGACAACTGAGATCTTAAATGTGTCTAGGGATCTAGAATGCACACCCTTGAGCAGTGTCCGAGACTCCAGTGGCCTCAGCAATCAAAAGGCCTCCTTTGGTTGTTCTCTGCTGATAATACAGTATGGCGTGAGGCTGAGGAACATTACCGAAAGATCGCATCCTTGTCAGTGGTGCAAGAATTACCCTGAGCAGGAAATAAAAACTCTCAGGGACGAATAGATCATTGGCATAGACTTAAGGAAAGAAAAATCACTACACACGATCCTGAAGCGTCGACATATTCCACACAGTGCCTCACTAAATCACTAGACACTTTCTGCATTATTGAGACCGCGAGTGTAGACTGTAGACAAACTAGGTCGCGATGTGGATCATTGGACAAAGCTCTCTACTCCAAGCCAACGACAAACCACGAGGCACCAGTATCATGGAAGCAGTTCAAAATATCCAGAAGAGGCACAACAATAAGGTCTTCCAAGTTGGTTGTTTTGACTTTTGACATGCCGCAGCTCAAACTTGCGTGTAAATTTCTTTTGGAGATTAGAGCCGATCGTTTCACAGTTTGTGTAAATTTACCCTTTATGCACATCAATTCAAATATTTTTGGCACTGGAACGCTAAATTGAAATGGTTCAGGTCAGCCCTAGTGCCTACCATACCCCTTCATAGAGTTTGTTAGATCGCAAAACACTTCACCACGTGCATCTCTCCCCCTCTCCAGTTTGATCATTGTTCATTAAGCTATTTCTGATTGCAACAGTACCACACTCAGCAAGCATATGGTACAGTGCAAACAGCCATTATATATGTGATTCAAAATCCCGGAACTTATATTCGAGGATGAACTTAGATTTGAGTTGCAACATTCTTTTGAAAAGACCAAAACTTTGGATTATAACTTCTCTTCCACATACAAGATGCAGGTTAGTGATCCTCATTGTTTGCATTATGGGATAGTTACCAAACGACGACTAGGCGGACAGGACACCTATGTTTGCATTTGCTATGCGGTCTGGGACAAGATCCCCACACGGAATGGAGAGACCAGCGCCCTGACTCTCAGTGCTCTTGCCTGGTTCGTTTTTTAGATCGTGGAACAATATCGAAATAATAAAGGTAGAAACATCCAAAGGAAACAAAGATGCATTATCTTTCTTTTTTCATGGAACACGGTGCAACCATTCAACCCAATGTTTGGGGGGGGATGGAGAAAGAAAAATGCATACCTGTGGGAGAGATCGAACGTTCCCATCTTGTAAGGGGTGATGAGGGGGACCGTGCTAGCATCCTTGCTCATCTTCCTCCCTCTCTTCTTTTGTGCTCTCTCTCTCTCTCTGCCCCCTAGTATATAAAAGAATGAAAAGGTGCTTTCGTTCTTGTGGAATAAGAAGACCTCGTACCTTAATGAAAGGAAAATCTCTGCCACCCTCCCTTTATGCAGTCACCTGTGAACCTGCGACGGTGCTAGTTGCAGTAGTCCTAATAATTGGGTAGGTGGTGGTCGGTTGGAGAGGGTTCATTTAGCCTGCAACATGACTCAGCTGGAGGGACCTGCACTTGGGGTAACAGTTGCCACATGTGGATATATAAAAGCAAACTTTATAAGAGCATAAAGCTGACAACTTCAACAAACTGGCTGCATGCTTTCACAAGAGTAAAATGCACCAGAGGTGAGATCTAATAGTATGAAAAGGCATATATGGGTCCTAAAAGTTTGTTAGGTGTGTCATATCAAGTCCTACCTATTAGTTTTCAAGATATAATTGGTTTAAGCGTACCCTTTGCCTCAGGCCGCCTGCGTGTTAATATAGGGGAGTCAAAGCTCCAGATATACATCAAGGTTGTTACAAGACTTGAACTTCAAGAAAGCTATGGTTTGGTTTATATTCTACGAGAACCGGTACAACAATACTACTACCTCTGATCCCAAAAAAGTTTCGTGGGCTGTACTAGCAAGTTGTACGTGGTTAATTCATTTCCTACGACATTTAAATAGGATCGGAGGGAGTAATAGAAAACAACCTAACAACTTCTATCGTTTAACATCCTCCCTCAACTGAAGCTTGTCCAAGTTGAGGTTGCTTCTGAACGCTTGAAGTTGTCGAAGTTGCAAGGGCTTTGTGAAACCATCCGCAACTTGATCACTAGTCATATCAATCGACAGAAGCTCAATCCCTAGAGCTTTTGTGTTTTTCTAGCTAGACACTTCATGTCCTATGTGTTATTGCTAGTACATATTATTTAGCAAAAGGTCATTCCCAAGCAAAACTACCACACTACATATTAATAAGCTACTACGTACAAGCTATTGTTAAGACGTATACTGATGCACTTTGATACTGCGCTAGGTGCCTAGTTTTTTTTTTTTCTGTTTTAGCTGTCTCAAGGACAAATGTCTAAATAATACTGTATCATACTCGACTAAATTCCGTATGTGTGTCAATACCCCTTGGTTTTATGAATAAGGTATTATAGGCTGGTAATTCCATAGCTACATCTTTAAATACTCTGTTTTTTTCGAAAACCATGGTAATTAATAAAAATATTTTCCATCCAAACAAAGCCTTGGCTTGAAGATTTCCAGTTCTGACGTTGAAACCTGAGAAATACTAGCAAGTTCGCAACATTGTGAGATTTCTCAAGTACCTTATCTGTCTGAAGCATACCTTCTAATGTGTTCCCACAAAAAAGGAAGCATGAAAGTCTTCTAAAGACACGACGTATAGGCATCCATATATATCCAGTTCAACATACCATCGGGTTGCTTTGTACACAGCTAGAGCACCGGCTGTTTCTGAACGACGACGATGTCGATCCAGCGAACGTGAAGTCGTGATCCTGATTCTGCTGGTCCTTTCCTGCGTGTGCTGCTGTTGTTGCCGTTGCTGCTCCTGCCGCGGAAGGACATAGCTAGACTGCCGCGCAGACCGAACGGCCGTGACAGCCCCGATGCATCCACGTCGGCCGGTGGAGCTGATGCCACCGGTGGCACTGCTGCCTGTGGAGCTGGAGCTGTAGAGGACGAATTTCTGGTTGTCAACTCGTTTGTTTTGCTATTTAATTTTTGCTGCAGACGAGAAAAGGCACTTTATTATGGTTCACAAAAACTTGAATCACTTGGTTGTGGAATCATGATGCTGACCGGAGAATTTGTTCTCCCATTGTCCAGGAACTAATTTCATTCAATGTCTTATTTAGATTAATTTGCGGAATAAATGATACGTAATGCTGGTATCCTAGATTCATGGTTCTATGATCAACTGCCACCTACGTTCATTCATGCATAACTACTAGTCCCGTCGTGTTTTGGAAGAACCAAATGGATGCAAATTAAACTTGCTTTACTTTTAGCTTGATATGGCAAATTAGAGAAAGACATTCGTTCTTGTATTTTTATAAGTCTTTGTTTTGTACCGACGGTTGCACATACAGTTTTTGAATCAGGCAAAGATGGAGAACGAGCAGGAGACTTGGACCACTTCCCCAATGAAAGATTTTGGCTGAGCCGCGTACAATCCAAGGACCATGAGACCTCGGCCACTGGGTGGCGACAAAGAGTGTATGAAAATTATGTCCTATAGTGTGAATGGGCTGAGAAATATTGTGCCGTTAGGACATTTTTCTGCTTTGGCTTAGTTGGGAATTTTGATTTATTGTGACTTCAACAAGAGACACATTTGAAGGCAAGTTTTGTAGTTTCCACCAGTACACCATTAGTTTACAGCACTCTCTATCATCTTTTTTTCATTGGTTAATGGGTTGATAAAATGTGCACATGCGACCAAGAAATGAGCACCTAATATGGTGGATTGCTGGTCACTGCAATGACTGTTCTTTTTCAGGAGGATGATGTTAAAGATTTCGGGAACCTGATCGCACGGTATGACTATAGCTACTCGCGTTGTAGGAGCAGAGATGTACAGTTTGGCTTAATGCTGTAGTGTTGTCTAAATACGGTGAGTTCTAAAATATGCTTTTATATTTCCACTACTTGCAAGCAAGGGATATCTTCCACGAAACAGGGATATGCTGTTTTGCTTGCTACTGAAATATGCTTTTTGATTTTCACTACTGAAATATGTGACCTTCACGATATGACTTTAATCGATTTTAATCGAGATGAGGGATACGAAATTACCAGTTGTGGCGGGGTTGGGAGGGGTGTCGACAATCCACTCTGGGAGCATTCCGTTCTTGTGCTGCTTGGGTTCGCTCCAATCTGCCAGAGCAGGGCGTCCTTGGAGCTCACTCCAATTCGCCAGCGAGACAAGTGGGACGAGGAGGCCGCCGCCGCTGTGCTAATATCGAACGTGTTGTGTCCGCCACCGCAGATCCCGTGGAGAGAAGGTCCGCCACTCCACCTCCGTTGGCGTCGAGCTGTGGGTCGCGGGCTTGACGCGAGCGGCTGAGAAAATCGGGGTCGACACCGTGAGGTTGTGGTGGCACCGTCGGGGAGAGGTGGGTCGTCGAGTGGGCAGTGAGGCATTGGTCGGTCGTCGGCGGCTGGGAGGCAGGGGAGTGGCGGTGTGCTCGGCGAAAGAGTGGGTGCGGACTGGGAAGTACCGTCAGCAACTCAACAAACAGCGGATAACTGAAGGTCTGAAGGACATACTGTAACATGCTATTTCGGTTACAGTGGTACATGGGGATCGTACTGCGATGGATTCATATTTACAAGCTGGTATTCTCCTGCCTTAAGTAGCACTAAGATTTTTTTAGCTCTTTCTTTTATAAGTTCGGAATTTCCTAGCATAGCAGAGTATTGTTATTTTCATATTTTTGTGCCTACTGTTTGTAGATTCCATGGTCACAAATTCAATTTGCAGGGTCTTTTTGTAATTTTCTTTCTTTGTTGGACCTGTCTGTAAGTTGTACTGGGTTTTCTGATTTATGGATCGGATCCTTTCCTCAAAAAAATTCAAGAGAATCATGTACTGAGTCCAGTACGTTTAGGGCCTTTTTCCTTTTATTACTGAACCTACTGATTTGACGATTTCAAATCCAGGTTCAGAATTCAGCTCAAATAAAGTAGAAAGGGTAGCACTTGACAGTTGACACTATATTTTGTTTCGACTATATTGTTGGGTTACATGTACCCTTTCCTGTGTATTTCGGTTGCTCTGGTTTATATTAAAAACTGGGTGACAGTGTGACATTACGAACCCACGAGCGAGATGACTGATTTTAGGTGTCTGTTGCCATAAAAAAATTAATGTTGGAAATGTTTTTATGGGGTGCTAGAAGCCTCAGCCTCCCATGCTGCATGTGTGGTGTGACTTTTTCTTTGAAATTTGCTGTGACCGGTGGAGATTTACTGTATACCAATGCTTTTCCCGCACTAGTGTATTGGAATGCTTCCAAGTTTTTTCATATGGTTTTGACTGCGACAATGTTGCAATATTACAAAACATATTACATAGAGGGAGTGATGTATGTTGCACCGAGTGAAGGCCTTGATTTGACTACGAAGATCCGACGGTTAAGGAGGGGGCGATTTTTGTCCCACTCCGCCCGGCCGTTGGCTAGCACATGCCTTAAAAAAGACATATGAAAATCAAGTTTTGGTGCTTGATTAAACAGCAAAAGAAAGAAAAATGCATAACCGTAAGGCTCCGTTTGGCATCAAAGTATTTTTGAAGTATACAGAGAATAACTTGGTTTCTGAAAATACTGAAGTATTGAATACTTTAAAGTGTTTGGATCTAATAAATAATGTGGTTTTAAAACTGAAGTATTGTCCAAAACTGTAGTTTTTTTTAAGTATTGGAGAAAGAGGTCTGACCCTTTTTTTTCGAAACTGAGAAAGGAGAGAAAACTAAAGTATTGCTTTGCCTGGCGTTGGAATACTTTGGTATCGAAATACTTCAGTTTTAAAAACGCTTTGTTGCCAAACTAGGCCTAAGCCTAACCGGAAGTATAAAAGGCTAGAACAAAGCGCAGAATCCCAGAAAAAAACAAGGTACGGTGAATAATCTCACGTACATATCCTCTCCTCTGTGCTAGCGTGCCCGGACACCACATCGTTGCCATGGAAACTTGACCCTTCGGAAGGTTTACAGGTCGACCGAGCAAGATACAGGAGCTGTACCTCATGAGATTCCTAAAATACACGAGCTGTTTGCGTCTGTTTTTTGGCTTCCGTTTGCAAGGTCTTCTTCTTGACTTCTTGTATCCGACTGGATCTACTACTGAAATCACATCATTCCTTAAGTACGTATGCGCTATAGAGAAGCAGATCGAGCACCGGCCGGCCGTCGCCGCTGCTATCTTCTTGCGAGAACGAAAAAACCCGGTCAATCCATCCCGCTCGACCGCGTCTAGCCGAAGGACGAGGACGATGGTCCAGCCGGAGGACGTGATCGTGTTCGTTCTTGTTCTGCTGCCCGTAGCGATGTTTACGTTCGGCTGCTGCATAATGTGCTGCAGAGAAATACGCCGAGAAGAAGAACTGAACGCGGCCGCACTGGCACAGCTGGTGGCGGTGGAGCGGGCTTCGACGTTGTTGCGGCGGTGGCCGCGGCGCCCGTCGTGAAGAAGAAGCTGCGGTACTTCCCTTATTCTGAGGCCGTGGAGGGCGGCAGCACAGCGGTGTCGGGGGAGAGTCAGCAGATGTGCGCCATCTGCCTGGAGGCGTTTGTACACGGGGCGACCTGCAGCGAGGTGCCGGCATGCCGGCACTTCTTTCATCAAGCGTGCATCGAGCTCTGGATGAGAAGCAAGAACACCCCGCTGTGCAGAACCACTATCGTACGGGGCTCGGAATCACTGTCAGCCGCCGAAGACATGGTTTAGTTTGTTTCCGTTGCTCATGTACGACGTGATTTAACCTTACAGATTGTTAAGAAAAACAGAGTTCATTGTTATGGTTTTTTTGTCGAGATTTTTTCTTTGTGAAACACAGTACAACATAAACGCTCACATATACGTGCAAACATTCACCCCTATGAATGCGCACACACATTCAACCCCTATGAGCACCTCCAAAATATTGAGCCGACGGTTGGGTCTCGAGATGGACAAAATGACCACAGACGTCTTGCTGCCGACGGAACGCCGCCTCCAATTGAAAAATATTCCGTCTAATGAGAAATACAATGTCAAATCTAGGATTTGAACTCTGGTGGGATAAGGGTACAACCACTTGCCTAACCTCATTGTTTGAGAATAAATAAATGTTGAGCCCCGCTTCGGTCCTCCCCCTAAACACATACCCCTTCACGTTAAACGTACAATACATTTAGTGGAACCGGTCCATTTATTGACGCCGGCTTTTTTGTAAAGCGAACCGGTTCAGCTCGAGCCAAGGGGGCGGTTTTTTTAACTGGTACGGCTCGAGCCGAGCCTAGCGCGAGATGGGGAAAAAGTAAGGAAAATTGTGGCCGTGGGGACTCGAACTTGGGTCTCACAGGCGCGCACAAAGAACATAGCCACTAGGTTTTTTTTTTTTGAAGGACTAACTTTACATTGTTGACATAATAAACATTGTTTTTACTACTAAATTAAAAGCCGTCGTGATTGTTTGGTGCTTCTTGTAAGACACAGCATGGATGGAAGCTTATTGGTGTAGGGTTCAAGGCAAAACAAACGGAGTTCGATTTGGACTTGTATAACTTGAGATATCGAAATTTAAATCAACATTGGTTCCTTGTACAAAAAAAAAATCAACATTGGTTTGGAAAAGAAACGGAAACAGATCGTTTCCTGGAACATACATCGATCGATCAAACCGACCGAGGCAGCGCCTCGTGCGCTGGCCTAATGGGCCGGCCCACTCGGGAGGGAAAGGGGAGAGAGAAGAGAAAGGGAAGAGAAAACGAAATGGGCCAAGGAAATTCAGCCCAATAAAAAACAAAAGGAATTATGGGCTTAGCCCATTTGGCTAGGAAGAAATGGAATTGTTTTCCTTTTTAGAAAAACAGGAAATTGATCTTTACAGAAAATATTTACTTTGTATAGAAATTATAAAAATATATATTAAAATAATAAAAACTCCACATCAATACAAAACCAAATATTTTATTTGAAAACTTTGTAAACTAAATTTAATATATTTTAGAAAAATAAATTATTTTCTCTTTATTTCGAAGTAAGAGAGCAATTTTCTCAATAAGTTTTATTTTTAATTAAAAAATTGTTAAAACAAGGGAGTTCTGACACGTGAATCCAATCTTTATTTCTTACGTGCTTGTATGCGCTACCCTTACGCACTCAATGAAAAAGTCAATTATTCTATCTATATTTTGACGTCGGTCCAAGGGGTAGACGACGCATTGCAGACAAATTATCAGGGTTCGTTAAGAATATATGATAGTATGTGTCGGTACCACTCGAAAGTGTGGAGTGAAGTTGAGGTGACAATCTATATCGAGTCTCCAAATTCACAGAATTGCGAGTTTACCATTATTCTCAACATTTTGTATTGAAAAATGAAAAAAATATACACCCCAAGATCGATCATAGGCATGTATTTACTAACTTTGAGTCATGTGGACCCATTTATAACACACCTAGTCATCTTGACCTACCAGATCTCGAACATATGGAAATACATGCAACACTCATAATCATCTAGTTCTGTATCAACTGACTTTGTGACATGTGGACCCACATGCAACACTGTTGCATTTTGTGGGACCCACATGATAGTTCTAAGTCAAGTTGTCTAGGGTTAGTACATGTGGGTACAGATCTATTTAGATCATATAGGTATGTATCTACCACCTTAATTCGTGATATGTGGACCCACAAGCAATACCCTTAGTCATCTTAATCTAGCACATGTTGAACATCTGGACCCTCATACAACACTCATAGCCATCTAGTTGTATATATACCGCCTTTGGGATATGTGGATCCACATGCAACACTTCTAACTATGTGACATGTCGTGGGACCCACAAGATAGTTATAGGTCAAACTCTCTAGGGCTAGTGCACGTGGGTCCAAATATCAAGTAGGTCATATAAGTATGTATCTATCACCTTTGGAATATGTGGACCCACATGCAAAACAAACCTAGTCATCTCAATCTAGCACATGTGGGACATGTGGACCCTCATACAACACTCCATCTAGTTGTATATCTAGCATATTTGGGACATGTGGACCCACATGCAATACTCATAGCCATATAGTTGTATATCTACAACTTTTGGGACATGTGGATCCACATGCAACACTCATAGCTATCTACTTGTATATCTATGACATTTGGGACATGTGAACCCAACATGAAATATTTATAGCCATCTAGTTGTATATCTACCACTTTTGGAACATGTGGAACCACATGCAACACTACTAGCTAAGTTTGCATGTTGTGGGACACACATGATAATTCTTGGTCTAGCTTTCTAGGGCTCGTGCATTTGGATCTAAATGTCTAATAGGTCATATAGGTATGTATCTACCACATTTGTGACATGTTAACCTACATGCAACACCCCTAGGCCTAACACATGTGGGGCATGTGGACCCACATGCAACACTCATAACCATCTAGTTGCATATCTACCACATTTGAGACATGTGGACCCACATGCAACACTTCTATCTAAGTTGCCTGTTGTGGGACCCACATGATAGTTCTAGTTCAAGTTGTCTAGGGTTGGTGCATGTGTATCCAGATGACGTAGGTCATATAGTTATGTATCTACCACCTTTGAAACATGTGGACCCACATGCAACACCCCTAACCATCTTGACTTAACACATCTGGGACCTATGGACCCACATGCAATACTCATAGCCATCTATAGATGTATATCTAACACCTTTGGCACATGTGGACCCACATGCAACACCCCTAATCATCTTAATCTAGCACATGTTGGACATGTGGACCCTCATACGACACTCATAGTCATCTAGTTGCATATCTACCACCTTTGGGATATGTGGACCCACATGCAACACTCCTAACTATGTTGGATGTCGTGAGACCCACAAGATAGTTCTATACCAAACACTTTAGGGCTAGTGCATGTGGGTCCAAATGTATAGTAGGCCATATAGGTATATATGTATCTATCACCTTTGAAACATGTGGACCCCATGCAATACCCCTAGTCATCTTAATCTAGGACATGTGGGACATGTGGAACCCCATACAACACTCCATCTAGTTGTATATCTACCACATTTGGGACATGTGGATCCACATGTAACACTCATAGCCATATAGTTGTATATCTACAACATTTGAGACATGTGGACCCACATGTAACACTCATTAGCTATCTGATTGTATATCTATTTTTTGGGACATTTGGACCCACATGAAACACTCATAGCCATCTAGTTGTATATCTACCACTTTTGGGATATGTGGAATCACATGCTACACAACAAGCTAAGTTTGCATGTTGTGGGACGCACATGATAGGTATAAGTCAAGTTGTCTAGGGCTGGTGCATGTGGGTCAAATGTCTAGTAGGTCATATAGTATTTCTACCACCTTATGGACCGACATGCAACACCACTAATCATCTTGACTTAGCACATCTGGGACATGTGAACCTACATGCAATACTCATAACCATCTAAAGTTGTATATCTAACACCTTTGGCACATGTGGACCCACATGTAACACTCCTATTTATGTTTGCATGTTGTGGGAACCACATGATAGTTCTAGGTCAAATTGTTCAGGCACTACTAGGGAAAAGGTCATTAGTGGCGCAACACTTTTAGTCTTCTGTGGTGCATGGTGGGTGCTCCACAGATACGTCGCCACTAAATTGCAATTCTGTGGCGCACGCCCATATGCGCCACAGAAAGACCAAGATTCTGTGGCGCACCCACCACCATGCGCCACAGAAATATTTCAGTGGCGCATCCCGCAGACATGCGCCACATAATTGCTTTTTTGAATTTAAAAAAAAGGCGGCCAGATCAAGATCTGGATCTAGCGCCGCCGGAATTTCGTCGGAGCTCGTCGGAGGCCGTGGTGCCCGTGGCCATGGCCGTAGGTGGCTTGGTCGGAGGTGGGTGGAGGAGGGGGTCGCCGGAGGTGGGTGGGTGGAGGATGGGGGTCGCCGGAGATGGTGGAGGAGGAGGAGGATGTCGCCGGAGGTGGTGGAGGAGGAGATTGTCGCCGGAGGTGGTGGAGGAGGAGGGGGTCACCGGAGGTGGTGGAGGAGGTCGCCGAAGGTGGTGGAGGAGGAGGAGGATGTCGCCAGAGGTGGTGGAGGAGGAGGAGGTCGCCGGAGGTGGTGGAGGAGGAGGAGGACGTCACCGGAGGTGGTGGAGGAGAAGGAGGTCGCCGGGGTTGAGTTGAGAAGGAGAGGGAGGAGAAGGGGAGAAGAGAAGTGGAGGAGAAGGGGCGAGGAGAACTGGAGGAGAGGAGGAGGAGGAGGAGTAAATGAGAGGAGAGAAGGAGAGGGAGAAAAGAGAGGGAGAAGGGGGGCGCCGGCGGGATTCAAAATTCGAATCCCGCCCAACAATTCTATGGCGCATATGTAGATATACGCCACATAATTTCTTCCCCAATTTTTTTTTGGAGGAAAAAATCTTATCCCGGAAACCTAACTTTTTACTCTTTTAGAATTTTGAGGATCTGAGAAAAGTTCACCGGGTAAACTCGGGTGAAATCGATTTCCAATTTTTCTCTTGTTTTTTTGATATATTAAACGCATTTTTTCGACGTCGTATGCAAAAGTTATGGCCGTTTTATTTTTTTTTCTGTTTTTTGCAAAAAAGGTCAAAATTCATATTTCAAAATTTCTATACCAACTAGACACTAAAATCTAACTATATCTCAAAAGATTTTATTTATTGAAGATTTTATCATTTTCTTTTCTTTTTTGCAAAACTGAAAAGGCGATCCAGGGGGATCTGGTTTCAAAAATTTCTGATGCGCCACAGAAAAGTCACATTTCTGTAGCGCATGTGGTCCGATGCGCCACAGAAAGTCACAGAAAGTTGAAACCCAATCATTGGTGGCGGGACCCACCATATTTTTGTGGCGCATGTGGCTGCATGCGCCACATAAAGCTATCATTCAGTGGCGCATTGGCAAAGGATGCGCCACAGAAAGTGGCAGAATTCTGTGGCGCACCACTTCCGGTGCGCCACTGAATATATTCTGTGGCGTATGGCAATATTGGTGCGTCACAGAAAGTGGTTCCACCTATAGCCGTTTTCCTAGTAGTGAGGGCTGGTGCATGTGGATCCAAATGTCTAGTAGGTCATATAGGTATGTATCTACCACCTTTGAAATATGTGGACCCACATGCAACACCCCTAGCTAGCCATCTTGACTTACCGTATCAGGGACATGTGGACCCACATGCAAAACTCATAGCCATCTATAGTTGTATATCTAACATCTTTGGCACATGTAGACCCACATGCAACATTGTTATCTATGTTTACATGTTTTGGGACCAACATAATAGTTCTAGATCAAGCTGTTTAAGATATACATTGGAATATTATGATCAAGTCCAACTTTTCGAGTGGTCCCGATGCATACTATCATATATTCTTGATGAACCCTAATAATTTATCTACCGTGCGTTGTCTACCCCTTGGACCGGTGTAAAAATGTAGGTTGACCAATTGACTTTTTTCATTGAGTGCGTAAGGGTAAGGCATACAAGAACGTGAGAACTGAAAATGGATCCTCACTTTTCGCAAGATTTGTTACACGTATGAGAATGCCCTTTCTTTTTCAATTTTAGAGTAAAAAAAGTAAATATGTTGGACTTGTCTAAAAACAAAACTTCTTGCCAACGATACCTAATTTTATTATACTATACTAGGCAAAAATAATGGGTCATTTTGAGCAGGTTAAAAAATCACTTGCTTATAAATGGACCCGTTATTGCTATGTTTTGCACTCATTTCTAAGCAAGTGATTTGTTTGAATTTCATGAGATGAACCCAATTTTTTTGCAGGGCTAGTTAGACCCAATTAGACATGAATGAAATGTTATGTTGTATTTTTGCAATATTTTCAAACTTCCTTAATTTTTTAATACAAAAATGCTGGGAATAATGGAAAACTGGTAAATGTGTGAATTTCCTTGGCCCATTTCTGTTTCTCTTCCCTTTCTCTTATCTCTCCCCTCTCCCTCCCGAGTGGGCCGGCCCATTAAGCCAGCGCACGAGGCGCTGTCTCAGTCGGTTTGATCGATCGATCATATGTTCCAGGAAACGATCTGTTTCCATTTCTTTCCAAACCAACGTTGATTTAAATTTCCATATCTCAAGTTATACAAGTTCAAATCGAACTCGGTTTGTTGTGCCTTGAACCCTACTCTAAATTGCTTCCATCGATGCGTGGTGTCTTACCAGAAGTACAAAACAATCACGACGGCTTTTAATTTAATAGTAAAAAAAATGTATATTATGTCAACAATGTAAAGTTAGCCTAGTGGCTATATATGTTCCTTGTGCGCGCCGGTGAGACCCAAGTTTGAGTCCCAGCGGCCACAATTTTCCTTCCTTTTTCCCCAGCTTGCGCTAGGCACGGCTCGAGCCGTACTAGTTAAAAAAACCGCCCCCTCGGCTCGAGCTGAACCGGTTCGGTTTACGAAAAAACCGGCGTCAATAAATGGACCGGTTCCACTAAATGTATTGTACGTTTAACGTGAAGGGGTATGTGTTTAGGGGGGAGGACCGAAGCGGGGCTCAACATTTATTTATTCTCAAACAATGAGGTTAGGCAAGTGGTTGTACCCTTATCCCACCAGAGTTCAAATCCTTTTTGCCATGAGTACACATGACATGATCATTGGCAGGGATAGGTACAGGAACGGCATGAGAAGGAATTGGATTATTTGGTGAAGAAGTAGATTGACTAGCAGGTGTGTTTGATGCGGGAGAGACGGAGCTGGAGGACGTGGTAAGGGGAGATTCTGCCGCGGGAGGTGTGTTTGTGTCGCACGCTGCCGCGGGCTCACGGCAGGAGAGGGCGCTGCCGCGGCAGAGGTTTGGGTAGGCTCGGCTGCCACGGCAGGGGGATCTGTGGGAACAAAAATATGACGCGATATAGGGGCAGTAGATGGAGAAATAGGGGTAGGAATCATCGGTGACTGAACGGTTGAAAAGGGGAAAGTGTGTTCATCGAAGGTGACATGACGAGATATAAGAACACGACCGGAGGAAGGATCAAAACATGGTGAACCTTTGTGATCATCGGATGGTCCTAAGTAGATGCAGGGCAATGATCTTGGAGCTAGTTTATGGGCGGCGGTAGAGGATGTGTTAGGAAAACATAGACATCCAAATACACGCAAATCAGAATAATCGAGGTGAGATAGAAAAAGGGATTGAAAGGGAGAATAAAGAGGGCATGTTTTGGTTGGTCGGATGTTGAGAAGATAGGTGGCGGTTCGTAGAGCCTCAGCCCAAAAACGTGGTGGAAGAGATGCTTGAATTAGTAAGGTGCGTAAGATATCGTTGATAGAACGAAGGGAGCGTTCAGCCTTGCCGTTTTGAGGAGATGTGTATGGACATGAAAAACGAAAGAGGATGCCTTGTGAGAGAAAGAAATTTCGATTTTGGTTGTTATCAAATTCTTTTCCATTGTCACATTGTATGAAAGGGATTGGGAGACCAAAGTGTGTTAGAACATATTGCCTAAAATTGCTAAAAAGTTTGTGAACATCAGATTTAGCACGAAGTGGGAAGGTCCAAACATAGTGAGAGTAATCATCCAAAATAACGAGATAGTTTTTGAAACCCGAAACACTTGGTATTGGAGAGGTCCATAAATCACAATGTAATAACTCTAAGGGAAAAGTACTATAGGTAGAAGAAGTGCCGAAAGGTAATCTAATATGTTTGCCGCATTGATAGGCATTACAAACGGAGGAATCATGAGAAGAACTATCACTAGGGATGCTAAACTCTTGCAGCAAGGATGACACGGTATTTTTATTGGGGTGACCAAGACGACGATGCCATAGGTCGACGGAGGCAATCATGGCTTGAGATGTGGAGGTGGGTGCGCCATGGAGAGGATAGAGATCGCCCGAACTATTGTAACGAGCGAGGACCGCCGCCGTTTTCAGATCCTTCACAGATAAACCAAAGGGATCAAATTCTATGGAAACATTATTATCAATAGTAAATTTGCGAACAGATATTAGATTTTTAATTAATGAGGGAGCAACTAGAATATTGCGAAGGATAAAATTTGTGTTTGGATTAATGATGTAAGATTGGCCGGTGCAGGAGATTGGAATAGAGGATCCATCGCCAATGGTGATAGAAGAAAAAGGGGAGGAAGAACAAGCTGACAGAAAATCCATATTTGAAGACATATGCGAGGAAGCACCAGAATCAAAAATCCAATCCGTACCTTCGTGGTTGTTGAGTGTAAAATTGTTCATAGCAGCGATGAAGGAGGCTTGGTCCCAGCTTGGTGGAGCGGATGACAGAGCGGGTGACGTAGGCATGTACTGAAGAGCTGGAGGAGCGTTGTACATGTAGGGCAGCGACGTCGGCGGAGCCATGTATTGTGGTGGAGGCAGAGGGGTCATGTAGGCCGTCGGTGGAGCTTGGGCGGTGTAGACCTGCTGCGGAGGTCGAGGTGCGAGAGGCCCGGGCGCGCCGATGGATGGACGGAGGCCGGGACTCCATGTCCCGGTGTAGGCCGGTGGGGCGCCGTAGGGAGAGGGGGCCGACCAAGGCATGGGCTAGGCCTGAACAAGACCCGTCCAGGGATCGTGCTGCGGCTGCCAAGGGGCCACGACGGAGGAAGGTGGCGGCGCTGGTGGAGCCGGTGCTGGAGCAGGTGGCCGCGGCTGAGGAGTCGGCGCCGGAGCGGGTGGCCGATACACTGGGTTTTTGCCGCGGTAGTTTGGGCTCGGACGCCATCCAGGAGGGGCCATCGGTGGTGCAGCAGGAGTCGGCAGGAGTGGCGGGCGAGGCGCGGTGTGAAACACCTGAGGAGGGCGCGCAGCCTTGCGAGCTTGATTCTGAGCCTCGAGTTGTAAAATAGAGCGCACTTCGGCGAAGGTTGGGTAGGGTTTCAGCAGCGGGATGAAGGCGACTTGCTTCTCAAATTGTTCGCCTAGACTGACGAGAAGGGCGTTGATGAGGGTACGGTCGTCAACGTGATCACCGAGTTCCCGAAGTTTGTCGCCGATGGCCTTGATGCGTTGGCAGTAGACGGTGACGGGGGAATCGCCTTGAGTGCTGGTGCGGAGCTCGATGTGAAGAGCGTTGACGCGCGAGTCGGAGTTGTCCTGAAAAAGCTGCTAGGGCAGCCCATAGCTGTGCTGCCGTGGCGTCGTCCGTGGAGACCAGGTTGAAGAGCTCGGTGGAGATCCTGGTGTAAATCCATTGGATGACGGTGAGGTCGTCCTTGAGCCAGCGTGGATCGGCGGGCCGCGGTGTCGAGGCGAGGTTGATGTGATCGCGGAGGCCGCAGCGACCGAGATGAACATGGAAGAGGTGGCGCCAATGGTAAAAGTTATGCTTGGAGAGATCGAGGACGATCGGGACGAAGGGGGAGATGTCGGCGATCGTGTCGGCTAGGGTAAGTTGTGGGGGCTGTGGATTTTGTTGGGGCATTTGGTGGAGAGTAGAGATAGAGGAAGAAGGGTGATCAGCGCCGGCGGCGCGAGCTTCGGCCGGCGTCCAGAGTGGACGCATCGGCAGCGGCGGCGGGGTAGGCGGAGCCATCTAGGTGCGGAAAAACCTAGGCGTCTGATACCATGATATTTGGGAATAATAATAACTTGTATTGATTTAGACAATATTACAATGTTTATATAGAAGAGAGGAGGGGGGTCGGCCAGCCTAGGGTTAGGCCCTAAACCGACTTAGGCTAGAGTCGTACTCTAACTCAAATACAAACTCTAATACTCACTCATCGAAGCAAACTCTCGTGGAATTGTGCGGTCACGATAGTGTGCTCCTGACGTGGACGGGGAGTTGCGCAGCCCTTCGTTAGCAAACCTTCACTATCTTGCACACACGGTACATACAGATGTGTGTGACCAATGTCGTGAACGCGGATAAGGCCATGCATGGAAAACGGATTTTCTCCAACTCATATGGCGCACAACTCGTATGCCAGACCGTTCATTTAACGGGGCAACACAAACAATGACGGAAATGGTCTTGATGTAGAGCGTTGGTGAGAATAACCACACGTCGACGTCTCTGGCTAAAGCACCAATGGTTTTGTCTAGCAGCGGAGCCAACATAATTATTCCGTGGGGTCAATACCGTGATTATCACATATTTTAACCAGATTTTAGATTTTCTTAATCTGAATTTTTCCTAAAAAGTTGTGGGGTCAGCTGACCCCACAGCTATAACCTAGATCTGCCACTGTTTTTGTCGAGTCATTCTGCTAGCGATCGCCCGCCGTGGACACCTCACTACCATCTTTAGTGGAATCTTTGAAGATAATTATGTGGAACTAAGATGGACGGTGCGCCGATTGAGCTTGATGTGGATCTATGACGACGGCCCCACGGAGGCGACAAGGAGCTAGCATGCTGGATGAGTGGTTTGATGCTCCTTTTGATTTGATTCATTACCAACACATTTAGGGTAGATAGATAGACTGTACACGAAACGGTACCCTTGTAGCCCCCGAGCGCTCCAGTGATCTAGGGTTCCTCGCCACCCGTCAGCGCCAGTGGCGATTTGCCCCGCCTCTATGGCCTTTAGGCCATGGAGGCGTGGTCGATCTCGGCCCTCGCTGGCGGCGGGAGGAATCCATTTTCTGATTTTCGTGTCAAAATTTGTTGGGGCGATGCTCTGATCGTGGTGGCGACGCTTCTTTTAATAAAGTCTCCCCGGCTTCAATCCCATCTCGGCGGTGACGTCGAGAACCTTGTGGGAGTGGTCTGTTTCTTGAGGATTTCTTCTGGCGCTGGCGATCTCCGGATCGTCAAGGAGCTTCATCGGCGGTTCATCTTTTTTCTTCGGCTCCGGAACGTATGTGGTCTTCTTGACCCGTTCGATGATTTCCCGTCTGCAACCAACAACGTCATGCCGGCTCAGGGTGGAGCAGCAGCGGCGGTGCGCCGTCGACACGGTCTGGAGGTTCAAGACGAAGGGCATCTTAAGGATCTCGTTATATTTTTTGTTTTTGTTGATATGTTTTGTACTGTTCGGTGTTTCTTTTAATGCCAGATCCTTTTCGCAAAAAAAACACACATCTATTTTACCGTCCAAATTTTACAAAGCGGAGGATTAACGACAAAAGGAAAAATGGCGTACCCCAACCATACTTTACAAGGAATGCAATGGATTATTCCTTTTTTAATATATATTACGGATTAATCCAGTCATATGTACCAATTTCACGTGAAATGCTGATGAATGATGATGTGCTTGTTTTTTCTTTTCTTGCAAATCGATCAATAAGAGAGAGAGAGGAGAGAAAATAAAGAGAAGAGCTAAAACAAAGTAAGCCCACAAATCAACGTACGTGTTCGTAATCGGGACTTCGTCTGAAACGTTGGATCTTATTGCTCCAACGTGTGCGGTCGAGCGAAAACAAAGAAAGTCCCTCGCTTCCATACACGAAACCGTGTACAACTCCAAAAATATCAACGTCGTGTATTACCCATCTACTGGAGTAGTACATATACATGGTCGCCGGATGACCTTAGGGTTAACCCTCTGCGCCGTCTTGTTTGGCCCCAACAACGTACGGACCATCAACATCGGAAAGCTAGGGCACATGGAGGAGGAGGCGAGGAGGCCAAGCAAGAAGGCTCGGCTAGTCAAGATGGCGGCGCGTCCAAGCAAGATGGCGGCGCAGCCAAGCAAGATGGCGTCGTGTAGTTTTGGCGACCCCGCCGGCCTGACGGCGCTCGCCCTCCGCCTGGCCAACACGCTCTCCGAGGACGAGAACATAATTTTCTCGCCCTTGTCCATCTACACCGCGCTGGGCTTGGTGGCGGCCGGCGCTCGGGGCACAACCCTTGCCGAGCTCCTCGCTGTGCTTGGCGCTTCCTCTCGCGAGGAGGTCGCCGAGCTCGTGCGCGGCGTGGCGGAGGGCGTCCTCGCCACCACCGATAGGTCCGGGCCCCTCACCATCACGTCCGCGTGCAGCGTGTGGCATCAGGAAGGGTTGGCGCTCAAGCCGGCCTACCGCGACGCCGTTGTCGAGTCCTATAAGGCGGAGGCACGCGGCGTCGACTTCCAGGTGAGTACGCACTATCATATACGTGTATATGTGCATACACAAGCGTTCTCTACCTTAATTGCCAATATATGTTGTATTCTCGTTGGGATATATGGATGATCTCCGTGCACGCAGGTAGATCCAGAGGGTGCAACGGAGAAAATCAACAGCTGGGTCACAGAGGCCACGAACAAGCTCATCACGGCCCTTCTCCCTTCAGGCTCGGTGCACCCGGACGTCAAGCTCGTGCTCGCCAACGCCATCTACTTCAAGGGAAAGTGGGAGGATCCGTTCCACGAGAGCCTCACAGAGGACGACGACTTCTACCGCCTCGATGGTAGCACCGTGAGCGTGCCTTTCATGACTGCCGGGAGACATCCCACTAGGGACAGTTTATTTGGGAGAGAAAAAAAAGTCAAGTACTTTGTTTCCTACGGTGACGGCTTCAAGGTGCTCAAGCTCCCTTACCAGCAGGCGTCAAATGGCGCAAGGTACTCCATGTGCGTCTTCCTCCCCGACGCGCAGGATGGCCTACCTAGCCTGGCCGACAAGATGGCATCCGGCGGCATGGAGTTTCTGTTCGACCACTTGCCCGGAAGACGAATGAGCGTGCGCAAGCTTGTGCTCCCCAGGTTTAAGCTGTCCTACACCTGCAGCATGAAAAAGGCTCTTGAAATCTTGGGGCTCCGGGCGGCATTCTCTGAAGAGGCTGATTTGTCTGACATGGTTGACAGCTCGGGTAGGGGCATGAAGCTGCAGGTGGAGGACGTGGTCCACAAAGCGGTCATCGAGGTGAACGAGGAAGGCACTGTGGCGGCCGCTTCCACTGCCGCCACCTTCCGCCTGTGCTGCGCTGAGCAGCCTGTCGATTTCGTCGCCGACCATCCGTTTGCGTTCTTCATAGTGGAGGGAGAAAATTGCAAAAAGCCACCACATTTGGGGCTAGTTTTTCAAAAAACCACCATGTTGCGGATTTTTTTCAAAAGACCACCGGTATTCAGTAACAGCGTCGCAAGAAGCACTAATTAGTCGTTTGACGCGGGCTAAGTGTGATTCTGACCGGTGGGTCCCGGTGTCAGGCCTACGTGGCAGTTGTAATAAGTAAATGAGACTTATGCCAGAGACTTTCTCTTTGCCCCCTCTCTCTCCTATCACGCCGCCACCGCCGTCGCCTACTCTTCTCGCCGCTGCCGCCGCTTCGGCCGCCTCGAGCCATGGCCGCTCCCCGCCCTCCGAAACCCTTCTCACCTCCCTGCCTCCACTTCTGGCATAGCAGCTCGCCGTTTCCCGCCGTCCTTCCTCGCGGCCGATCCCCGGACCTGGTCAGGCCAACCTCCCCGCGCTACCCCAACTGTAGAGAGTGAAGCTCAGAGCTCGCCGTCGCACCTTCTCGCGGCAGATCCCCTCCTCTTCCCGCACCGACGGGAGTTTGTGGCCCAAGACCGAGCTCGCATCACCCACGGCCGAGCTCGTCTCAGCACTGTCGCGTCGCGTCGCGTCGGTGTTGTACGCTTCCCCGGACCAACAAGACGCGTCGAGGAGCTCCGCCTTGCCGTGATGATCATCTAAGCCAAGGGAATCGAAGAACGAAGCCATGTATCGCCGGAATCATCGTCATCCTCGTCTCCGGCGACACGATTCCATCTCCGTCAAGCCTCATGTCTCCAAGAAGAGCATGTCTCTGAGATTCGCCTCTTGTCCCTCTTCTCACCAGTGCTCTTCTCGACCGATTTCGTGTAGCACATCTCTGGAAATCACCGTCTTCCCCATCGCCGGCAGAGCACCGCCACCTTGCATCCGGGCATGCCGCACCACCGTCCGGCTGCTTGGGTTGGGCAGGTCGTGGTGCCGACCAAGAACAGGCGAGCACGGGGGCCGAGCAGGGGTACACAGACGGGACCGCTCCCATCTTCCTCGTCTCCGACAGGATGCCGCCACCGTCGTTCGTGTCGTCCTCCCGGCGTTCCCGCTCAGGTCGAGTACCGCGTAGGCGTTGGCTGCGGCGACGAGCACCTCGGGCCGGGGCATCGGTTCTGCGTCGCCTTGAAGACCCTGTGGAAGGACATCGGCGAGAGGACCGCGAGCCCTGAAGCTCAAGACTCTGGCGGCGACCGCGTCGAGAAGAACGCTCCGTTGAAGAGGACGCTGACAAATTTGGTCTGCTGGAATTTTACGAAAAGACCCAGATTTTAGAACTGTTTAACGTGACTCTCCCCCTGAGCTTGCATGTCATGCCACGTAGGCCCGAGAGTGGGGTCCTTCTGTCAGAAAGAGGGTTAGCACTCGTAAACTCGGCGATTAGTGTTTTTTGTCACCGCATTACGCAATAGCGGTGGTCTTTTGAAAAAAATCCGCAACATGGTGGTTTTTTGAAACCCTAGCCCCAAATGTGGTGGTTTTTTGCAATTTTCTCTAGTGGAGGAGGAGTCCAGGGCAGTGGTCTTCGCAGGCCACGTCCTTGACCCTTCCAAGAACTCAGAGTAGCAAGTCCGAGACAGATGCTAGCAAGGAAACTCAAACCCTTACTATATATATATATGAAATAATCGATCTATGTTTGTTAGTCGATCAAGTATAGTTAAAAGCTGTAACTTTGTCTCCGGGAAACAAACCTGGACAAATCTCTATTTGTATCAGTCGGTTGTGGAGTACATCATATCATTCGATAGAAGCTCAATCCCTAGAGCTTCTGTGCTTTCCAAGCTACACAGTTCCTCTCTTACGTGTTAATGCTAGTACATTCCCAAACAAAACTATCACACACATTTTAATGAGGTAGAACCTATTATAAGACGTATATTGATGCACTTTGATACTGCGCTAAGTGCCTATATTCTGTTTCAGCTGTGCCAAGGAGAAATGTCTAAGTAATAACATTATCGGCTAAATACCGTGTGTGTGCCAAATACCCCTTGGTTTTATGAATGCTGCAAAAGACCGGGCCCAGTTGGATTGTTGTTACAGGATACGCAGTATAGAACACCCCCGGATTTTCAGCGGGACCCTCTGTATTTTTAGCCGGTCTTTTTCCTAGTATACGCTGATCCAAGTCACGCCTAAGGGCTCGTTTGGAAGAAGAGTATTCCCTCTGATACCCCGGTGAATTATACAACCGAAAACAAATCACTCGATTCGTGAAAATGTTCTTTGAAATCCCACCTTTTGACCGATTATTATAATCCAACGGATCAACGATTTCACCCAAAAATAAAAAATTCGCGAGCTGAGGTAAGTTTTCCAATACAGCATATATTGGGCACCGGGTTGAGCGGAGGTGATGACGCGAAGGAAGGAGACACCACCTGGTTTCTCGCCCCCCCCCCCCCCCCCACCCACACACACACACACACACAACACACTACAATTGGCGAGGATGGAGACGGATACAAGCTCTTTTTCGTCTTTCCCATCTTCTCCCATTCTGGTCTTCTCATTTGTCCGTGCTACCGAGCGTGACCGCTAACTACCTCCCCCAAGTCGAATGAAGCCGCACGCTCTTCTTCCTTCCGGTGCCACGTACTTCCTCTGAAAGTCTGATGGCTTGGGCGAAGGGACACAACATGACCGCCGCTAACCCAGCTAATGCAAGGGCAGGCTCCCGACCGCCACTTCTGCTTCCCTTGCCGGCATGTGAGGAAGGATGTCCATGATAATAGTACTCTGCGGAGCATGGTTCCTACCCTAGGATTTTGATGTAAAATTTCTCCACTAACGTTTTGGTTGTAATTTTGGATCAACATAATCTTTTGATGCAAAAATTTCTTCAAGAATTACGTGCTATCCAAACCGTGATTTGCCATCTGAAACAAAAACCCTCTGTTGCATCCTTTTATAGGGGACTAGTAAATTACCCTAGTAATGTGTACACAACGTTTTACATTTATTCCCAAAAAGGTTTGATCTAAATTTTTTTTCCCAAAAGGGTCCTAATAGGCTGCTATTCCATAGCTACAACTTCAAAAACTACTATGATCCAAAACCGTTCGCAACATCATGAGATTCCTCAAGTACCTTATCTGTCTGCGTTGCCTTTCTGAAGCATTACCTTTTATTGTTCCTACAGAAAAGGAAGCATGAAGGTCTTCTAAAGACACATCCATAATATCCAGCTCAATCTACCATCGGATTGCTTTGTATAGGACTAGAGCGCCGGCTGTTTCTGAACAACGATCGACCACGACGATGATCGACCCGGCGCCGGCGGACGTGATCCTGCAGATCCTGTGTTGCGTATTCTCGCTATACCTGCTGGTGCTTTCCTGCGTGTGCTGCTGCTTCTCGTGCCGCCGAAGGATAGAACTAGACCGCCGCGCCGCGGAGGACAGAAGGGGCGCGTGGGCGAGATCGAACGTGGCGGCTCCGGCGCAACCGTGGCGGCCAGTGGAGCCGATGCTGCCGGCGGCACTGCTGCCTGTGGAGCCGTGGCGGAGGGTGCCGCCTGTCGTGAGGAAGGAGCTGCGGTCCTTCCCATACTCCGGCTCGGTGGAGGTCGTTAGCTGGGCGGCGTCGAGGGAGAGGCTGGTGTGCGCCATCTGCCTGGAGACGTTGGTCCACGGGCCGACGGGCAGCGAGGTGACGGAGTGCGGACACTTGTACCACCGGACTGCATTGCCCTGTGGACGACGAGCAAGAGCACCTGTCCGCTGTGCAGAGCTTCTATCGTACCGAGATCGCTACGGCTGCCGGCTGCCGAAGACATGGTTTAGTTTGGATGTGTGGCTAGATTGGGCGTCGCAGTGTAACCTTACGAGAATGCTCGTTACTATCATTTCACAACAAGAAAAAAAGGTTTGTACTCCATCATGGCGGATTTTATTAATTAGGGATCACAGATACATCATCCGCCAAAACAACAGTAAGGAATTCAGGGGCCTCCTCTTGCCACACAATAGACAAAGGACCCTCTGAATGACTAGCTAAAAGCCTAAAACACGTGCGGCCATGTTGGCTTCCCTAGAGCTATGAGAAAATAAAACATCTGAAAAATTATGGCAAAACATAGTACATTCGTAAATTTCCGCAGCTAGACCAAGGGAATTCCCTCCATTTGTCATCACCTCAATCACATCAACGCAGTCCAAATTAACCTCCAGTTTGTTGCAACCCAATTGACCCGCAAGAAGCAAACCATCTTGCAACGCCCTTGCCTCAGCCGTAGACGGGTCCGACATGAAGGGGATACCACAACTAGCAGCGATGAAAAAACCCATTTTCATCTCGAATAATTGCCCCTGTACTTCCTGAACCCAAGTCTGCTCATTTCATCAATACCTTTGAGGTTTCAAATACGCACTCAGGTCCGTTTTATTTGTCGTAGGAAAAGAACTACGATAGTACAACTTGGCAGTATAAGCAACGACATACTTTTCGGATCACTGGATCAGAGGGAGTATCATATGTCGCATTCATACCAGTTTGTCTTCGGTATGACAAACGTCATATTATATCGAATGATATATAGGTATATATAGTTGAGGCGTGTATGATTTGTGTCGTGTCAGGGTCAGACTCACCGTCCGTAATGGAATACATGGCCTAGCATTTGTTGCTATGCGTCGTGATTGACCTACGAGGCTACGAAAATGTCCGTTGCTATCCTTTTACAAAGATACAATCCAAAATTTGAGTCTATCTAAAGATAAAATGCATTTTGAGAACGTGGCAATTGTTTGATGGCATTTTAAAAATTCTCTATAATTTTAAAATTTTGCGTGATACACGATGAACATAGCCACTTGGCCCAACTCACTTCAAATGGGTAAGCCACTACTACATCGGCCGTCCCACCCTTTTCAAATAAAATCTCCACATCGCCGCCACTGTCGTGTCTCCTCCTCCCCGTACCTCTGACAATGCCACCTTCCATGAAAATAAAAGGAAATTGCATCCATCCGCAAAATTAAAGATATAGAAGAAATCAAGAACCCAAGATTTTGGTGCCTGTTTTATAACAAAAAAATAAAGAAGGAAAAATGCACAACCAGTAAAGTCCTGCTGGAAGGGTTAAAGGCCAGAACAGAGCCCATAAGAAGGACCACACCGGAAGAAGGAAAAAAGGCCCTATCGCGTCCTCTGCCCAGCGTGCCCAACCATCGTTAAATGAAAGGTTTTGAGGTTGATAAAAAAAAAAGCGATCAGTTTGGTAAATACAGTACTACTCCTACATGAGATTCCAAAAGTACCCGATCGAGCTGTTTCCGTGGCCTTAATCCGGGGAGCATACCTTCCATGTATCCGTCCCAACTTGCGATCGGATCGCGTTGATTTATACTATGCGTTATACAGCGCCGGCTGCCATGGATTCAGAGTTTCAGACGTACAAGAACTCGCGCGGTAGGAGATAAACTGAACGTCCGGCCTTCCGCTCGCTCGCACACGACGATGACGGTCGTGGCCGCCGTCCGAGGCTTGTTTGTTTCGCTCGCCTCGGCGGCGCTTTTCTTCGCCCTACCCTGCTGCTCTCAAACCAGCGTGAGAGAAGAAGAGAACGCAGATACGTGGCTGGTATCGCAGCCACCGCCCTCGGCGCGGGCGAGGACTGTTCGAGCGCCGGCCGTGAGCGGCGGCAGGGGGAGGAGGGCGGCGGGGGAGAGGCAGCAGCTGGTGTGCACGATGTGCCTGGAGGTGCTGGCGGAGGAGAGGGGCGACGCACGACGTGCCGGCGTGCCACCACCGCCGGGACCGCGTGGAGCTGTGGACGAGGAGCAAAGCACGAGCAGCTGCCCGATGTGCTTCGTGCCGGCATCGGAACCATTGTTCAATTAGCGTCCATATCCAACTCAAGTTACAATCGGATTGCCTTATACGACTGCTATATAGATTGATATGGAGATAGAGAAGCACAGGTCGGCCGTTTCAAAAACAGAAAAGGAAAGAGATTGAGCACCGGCTCTAGCTTGTTGACGACGTCTGCGAAAGAAAGAATAATCGCCGGCCTGATCGAGGCTGACAAGAAACTGTTTCATGCTTGCTCCGAGGCTGACAAGAAACTGTTTCATGCTTGCTCTTCAATCACCCTCGGCGACGGCAAGCTGGCAAGTTTCTGGATAAATGGCTAAATGGCATGGCCCCGAAGGAGCTGGCACCACTCTGCTTCGCGCTTGCAAGAAGAAAAAACCTAACCGTCCAAGAGGCATTAACGGAGGACAGATGGATGCGCGGATTGCAGCGTATGAACAATGAGGAACAGATTGACCAATTCATTGCTCTGTGGGTACAGCTGCAGGAAATCATCCTCACTGACGATAGAGACACCATTGTTTGGAAGATTTTGGCTAATGGGCAATATTCAGCAAAGTCGGCTTATGCAATGCAATTCCTCAGAAGAATAAAGCAGCCTGAACTGGAACATGTATGGAAAATAAGAGCTGAAGGGAAAGTAAAGTTCTTTTTCTGGCTGGCGCTACAGAACAGAAATTGGACTGCCGAGAGATTGAGAGCTCGAGGGCTTCCTCACGACGACCTCTGTTGTCTCTGCGATCAAGAGTTTGAAACCAACTCTCACTTGGCGCTGGGCTGTCCTTTTGCGAAAGAAGTGTGGGCTCATCTCGCCAATGAATATCCCAGAGCCGTGCAGTTGGTTTCGAATCATCACAACCTTGCAACATGGTGGGATGAGGCTCGCCGTGGAAAACTTGATGAGCAGAAGAAGGAGATTGCAATGACAGTTTATGTCATTTGGCACATCTAGAAAGAACGAGGTAGAAGAATTTTTTAGGCTGATGAGAAGTCAGCGATAATAGTTGCTGGCCTTGTAAAGGCTGATTTAGAGATGTTGAACCTTGCAAAAGGTATAAACGCTTGGTGCGTAGGCGGTGTGCACATAGTGTTGTGTGAGTTGTATACACCTCTTTGAGGTTTTTGTTCCCTCTCCTTATAAGTCAATAAAAGCAGAGCTCCTGCTATTCATGTTCAAAAAATTACGCTGCCCACCACAATTGTGTTTTTTTACTACATGTGCTGGCCAGAGGAAGAAGAGGACGTGGACGCAGATGGAGCCGCAGCGGCGAGGGATGCGCCGGTGGCGTCGCTGGCCGTGAAGAAGGAGCTGGGGTACTTCCCGTACTCTGCCGCCGTGAAGGGCCGTGGCGCCGGGGCAGGGACGGAGCCAGGATTTTGAATTAGGGGGGGCGGGCGACCTAAAAGTTTTAGGCCTTCTAAAAGCTTAGTAAATAAAAGTAAAAAAAAAGCTTAGTAAATAACGAGGTTCGAAATAAAAGGGCTTAAACAAGCTTCCACCAGTGGTTTTACTCTGAAATAAGCCAAACTCCGTCATAATGAAAATTACCACGGCCCCTTTGAGCTTTGTTATGATATTGTGATCATATCAAAGAGAAAAAGCGCGAATGGTTGACATGAGAACTATATAAGTTTTTGAGCTAATTAACCGCACATAAGTAAGGAATTTGATAGCTTATTTTGTGTGGGGATGTATTGCATTGTCTAGTTGCCGCTAGTCTCATAGCCGAAAAATGCCCAAATCAACGTCCTCATTCCTTCTCTTCCTCTTCAACACCAGAAAAGTACACTTAATAAATACTATGTAATCTGTATAACACACCAGTAAAAACTACTCTCTTCTATCCGTCCCTGCGCCGGGGAGAGGCTGGTGTGCGCGATCTGTCTGGAGGTGCTGGTGGAGGGGGCGACGTGCAGCGAGGTGCCGGCGTGCCGGCACTTTTTCCACCGGGACTGCATCGAGTTGTGGATGAGGAGCAAGAACACCTGCCCGCTGTGCAGAGATGTCATCGTACCTGGTGCAGAACCACTATCGGCCGCTGAAGACATTGAAATAAAGGGCAAAAGCTTTGCCCAATTTCATTAAATAAGGAGTTTGTAACAAAGTTTTGGTGTTAAAGTTTTGGCCGCTGAAGACATGGTTTAGCTTGAAAATCACACATAAAAAGTTCGTTACTAGCGCCTATGACGATGATGTCAAGTGTTGCTCTCATGTCCATGCGTGGTGTGCCCCTACATTGTACTTGGCATTTAAAAGAAAGGAAACAACAAAATAGAGCACTTCCAGATAATAACATCCTGCTTATTTACATCCGTTGTTTTCCATTCACAAAATCCTTTCAAATGTCTTTTTCAAGACTCGTTTATTTACATCCTCGCTTTCGATGCTGGTGGCGGATGCGAGAATTTATGATGCTGGTGCCTCATAAGTAATGCAACTACCAATGATGGGCATATATAGCATCCATACGAAACGAAATTCATTTAAGTTAGTGGTTCCACATATTTTACTTTCAGGTCAGATAAATAGGGAAATTATCTATGTTATGCATTGTTGAGACAAAATCATGAGTACCACCACGTTAAGCATGTGTGCACACCTCGTTGTGCCGGATTTGGATAGTCTATTTTTGACACATTCAAGAGTCATTAATCTAGTTGGGGCCGAATCTTCCCTACAGGTATCACTTTCACAAACAAAAAAAAAAAAAAAAACAAGGCTAGAGTAGACTATGGTGTACATAGCTGTGCGTCTACATTGTACTGAGCAATTCCCCAAATAACCCGTGAAGATCTTACTTTTTTAACTGACAAAATCCTTTTGAATACTTGTTCACTTTCATCCTCGCTTTTTAAATTGTTCTTGTCGGTAGCAAATGCGAGAATTTTTTACGCTGGTTCCCAATAGGCAATGCAACTGGTACTACTGATAGTCATATACCATCCATACAAATAGAATTCCCTGAAGTTAGTGATGCCACATATTGTATTTCCAGTACGAGTAAATATGGAAGTTATCTATGATATGTTGTCGAGATAAAATTAAGAGTGCAACCACATTAAGCATGGACACGCGGTTGTGCGTGTGGGCGTGTTTCAAATCGACATAGGTTCAAATTCAAATTGAAAGTTTCGAAAGATAGAGTCGGATTAAAATGTACACAGACAACCCTTATGTCTGCAAAAAAAGAAGTGAGGAATAAACTAATGCCAAAGTTGACAATTTTATTCAGATTTTTCCTGCTGTTATCATTTTTAAAAAAGATTTTGTAACTGGTACAGCCTGGTCAATACACACAAGTCAGAAAAAATGAACACAGCCAGCTGGCCCAGCACACCCCAAACGGGTGGGTCCCACTAAGCAGTGACCTGGTTCAAACCGAGACACCGGGACAACAAAACAAAAACAAAAAGAAACAAATTCAGTCGCCGGAAAAAGCCACAACTAGACCGGCCGTGCCCAAACAGAAACGCCGGCCGCCGCCGCCGTCGCCGTCGCCGTCGCGCCCTCTCCCGCGCCGTTGGGCGGAGGATGGCTACGCCGGGCGCCGTGCCGAGGAGGGCGCGCACGGCCCGCGACCTCGCGGAGGAGGGGAAGAAGCGGCCGTGCTGCTCCTCGTCTTCGCCTTCGGGCTCGCCTTCCTCATGTCCCGTGAGTCGCTCTCCCCAAACCCTAGGGCACCGCCTTCCCCGCCGGTAGGATCGGCCTCCGGGTGGGCGGGATGCGCGCCGGTAATTGTGGTTAATTTTGGTCGGCGCGTCGGTTTTGGTCGTCGTTAGTGCCGTGACTAGGTTTTACGCTGGTAGTTACTCCTCCATGTTAGTAACTTGTTGCACATCTCCTGAGTAGTGATGTTATTTTGTTCATTGGTGTCGTAATTTGTTGCATTGGGCAGTTGTAGACTGGACTTAGCTCTGAGTAGGCAGGTTGTTTCCAGTTTAGATGATTGGTGAATTGGCCACAGCATCGGAAATTTTAGTGCTATCTTATGGTGACTGGATTGTAGAACATAGATCATGATGTAGTCTAAAGACAAGGAAGATATGAGCTACACATGTATGTTCGATGGTTAATTCGTGTACGCATAGCCAGCAATTTTATGTTGTTTTGGTTAAAATTGCCAAAAAATGGCTCTACATACTGAGGCAGATTTAGATCGCAGTTACAGCATCCATTTTTGTCTGAGTTATATTAAACCTCTGTTGCTTGCTTATGGTCGTGCTAAATGGATGGTTTTCTCCATTGCAGTGACAAGTTCTTCAGTCTGGATTAACTTCCCATTTTCCATAGCTCTGATAGTTTTATTTCGCTACCTATCACTTGACTACGACTTCCGTAGAAAGGGCACAACTACTACGGATCATGATGCCAGTCGCCCACTTGCCAAAACAAAAAGTATTGAGTTAAGTAAACCCTCCCTTGCTCAGAAGAATGGAAATTCAGCTTGGAGGAGCAAGGTGAATTCGCCTCCAGTCGAAGCAGCATTTGAACAGTTCACAAGGCATCTCATCACAGAGTGGGTAACAGATCTTTGGTACTCCCGTGTAACACCTGATAAGGACGGACCGGAGGAACTCATCAGCATAGTTAATTCTGTCCTTGGAGAGATTTCTAATCGGGCAAGAAACATTAACATTATCACTCTGCTAACCAGGTTAGAAAGCTTGTTTTATCACATGGAATAAATCTACAATGTATCATTTGACAACATTGGGTGTCTTAGGAAAACCTTATCTACCTTGTGTAGGGATCTTG
The DNA here is from genome assembly GCA_947311845.1 of Poa pratensis. Classification (NCBI taxonomy): domain Eukaryota; kingdom Viridiplantae; phylum Streptophyta; class Magnoliopsida; order Poales; family Poaceae; genus Poa; species Poa pratensis. Next base: position 49,621,153 of record CAMZMU010000038.1, read on the forward strand.
TTGATCTCATCTGCAACAATTTGGAGCTTTTTCAGTGCTGTGAAGCTAAGATTGGAAAAGAGAAGTTTGTTAGCCTCCCGACAGAGCGTCGGGATGCTGAACTGAAACTCGCCCTTATAGCTCAAAACAAGTTGCACCCGGCTTTATTTTCAGCCAGTGCTGAATACAAGGTAAGCCTTTATTGATGTTGAGGTTTTAGTTTATTGCTTATAGTGAGCTTTTTAGTTGTCAAACATCCAAAATAAGGTCAGCCCCTTGATGAACACTTGGGTCTGGAATTTGGATTGTCCCCTCCTCTTCTTACTTTTCAGTGCGTCATAAGGTTCATGTGTTACGTATGCATCTGTATTGTATTTGTACCATGTTGGATCTATCCTTGGGATGAATTGAATGCTTCTAGTTCTAGTGCTAGGTCAACTCCTAATTTAAGCATGCATATCTGAACGATAATAGGTTTCCTGCATAAACTGTTTGTGACACATGGCATATCACTTCCTTTTTGTTCCTAGTGTATTTATAAGTTTGACAACGCACATTACCTCCTACTTCATGTGTTAATATAACACTCCTTATGATTGTTCGTGAGTTGAGCATATTGGTAATTCTGTTGATTTCATGACTCTGTATCTGCTTAAGCATCAAAAGTTTATCTGATCATCTGATGCATACAATATGTTTGTTTTTACATCCAGGTCTTACAAAGTCTTGCTGATGGTTTGATCTCAATCACAGTAAATCCTGAGAATCTACAGTGCTCGTTCTTCCACTGTACTGCACGAGAACTTCTTGCATGCGCAGTTTTGAGGCCTGTCATAAACTTAGCAAATCCAAGGTAGTAACATGCACCTTGACTACTGCCTTAGTACTTTCTACTGCCATCATATTGAGATGTAAAATTTGCAGGTTTATAAATGAAAGGATTGAATCTTTGGTTATTTCTCGCGCCAATAAGGTAGATAAAGGAGTTGCGGGATCCTCGGAGGATGTTGCGATGAAGCAAAGGGAACCTCCTATGCCATCTGTGGATGAACTTTCTGCACTAGCAGATCACTCAAGTCCTGGAGTTGAACTTGTGAGGTTTAGTCAGGGTCAGTCCAAGACTGCTTCAGATATGCAACTCAGTAAAACAAAAAGTACATCTAGCGTCAAACCAAAATCCCCTAATGCTTGTATGACTAATGATTCACATCCACTTGAGTCAGGCAGTTTACCTTCCAATTCCCACATCTATCCGGATACCGGTATTTCTGTACATCCCCAAACTCATCGCAGGATAACTACAGGGAGTTACGAAGGACAGTCAGCACAAATATTGGATGTCAGCTCCCACCGAAATAATCGAGCTGTAGCACCTGAGCACCTTGAGAATATGTGGACTAAAGGGAAGAATTACAAATTAGAAAATGCAAATCATGTTACTAAAGCACCTGTTAGATCTTCTTTGGTCACCGCTTCTTCAGTTCAGGAGTCAGTTCCCTTCAGCACTTCAATTCGTCAGCATCCTACCGTTCCACAAAGGCAAACAGTGCCGTCTAATTCTGAGGAGCATCATTCGATAAAACACTCAGCTACTCCTGCATATTCAAATGGCAATTATCACCTGCCAAAAAGTTTAGCTGCAGATATGGCGGAGCATGCCAACCAAGAAGATTTCGCTGTGGACAGTGAGAGTTCATATGGCACCGAGGAGGAAGAAAGTAACAATATTACTGGCTTGGACTCTCCAGTAACCAGGGTTTGGGATAGCAAAACTAAAGGAAATGGGACCTCGTCTCATATACACCATCCACTTGAATTGTCTAGTTTCCATAAAGCAAGGACAAATCGAAGTCATTTGGGCAAGTTGAAAATGGCGAGAACTTCGTCGGGAAGAAAAAGGTCAAGGTCAAATGCTCAAAAGACTCCCTTATGGCAAGAAGCAGATAGATCATTCTTGACGGGTGGTGACTTTGGCATGCGAAACACATCAGCAAATGATTCAAGGGCTGATGGACTGTATGATGATACTGAGGTGGAAAGTATGACTAGGATGCTTAGTGGTGCAAATGTTTCATCTTTGTCATTGGCATCAAGTGGCTCTTCCTTTTCATCTAATTATTCTAGCACTAATGTGTTGGAAGACTCGTATTTAAAGTTAAGATGTGAGGTAACACAACTTCTGTCAAATACTCTAAGATCCTTGTAACTACTGGTGGTACATATCTTTATTAGATTTTCTTATTCAGGTGGTAGGAGCCAGCATTGTAAAAAGTGGGTCTGGCATGTTTGCTGTGTATTCTGTTTCCGTAACCGATGCCAACGTAATAGTTGGTCCATCAAGAGGAGGTGATTATGCTATATTTTGTCACTTGATTATGTCAGCCACAAGCCCATATCATATATGATGCTTATACCTCGAAAGGAAAAGAAAAGCAGACAATGCCTATGAATGATTGATTGTTCTAGTATGTTAACTGCTTTCTAATTCTCACTGTGGTTTGCTGTGTACTTAATTCAGGTTTCGTCATTTTGAAGAGCTCCATCGGCGTCTGAAAGAATATCCTCAGTACAGTCTTCACTTGCCTCCAAAGCATTTCCTCTCATCAGGGTTAGAGGTTCCTGTTGTTCGAGAGAGGTGCAAGTTGCTTGACGTATATCTAAAGGTGTATTTCTTTGCGCTATTTGAAGATACTTACTTTATTTCTTCACTTTCTCCATAAGTTTGAGTATTGGCATTGCGATGTCTAATCAAGAAGCAGTTTCTTGGAATGTACTTAGTTTGAGTTATAGTTGGCTAAACAACGCAAATTATCTCTGCTAGCATGAATGTCCATTACGTGCATTGTCATTGACACATTGATCTATGTTACTTTACTGTCAACTTTTTTTGCTCTGTGATTGCTACGTGGTCTGTAAACCTTAAAATCAACAATTTATATTTTGTCATGTTTGCTTTTCATAGTGCTCTGTTATCTGCTCATGAAGTTTGGTTAAGTTCTGGACATATGATAACTCTGCCTGTTGATTCTACAGAATCTTCTTCAGATCCCCACTGTTTCAAGCTGTATTGAAGTCTGGGATTTTCTAAGTGTTGATTCACAGGTAGTCTTCTAAACCGTACCACACCCAACCTTCTCCAAACCGTTGTGTATAACTGTGAAATTTCCTCGTTGCAGACATACATTTTCACAGATTCTCTCTCAGTTATCCAGGCACTTTCAGGTGAGCGATCTCCTTTTATTTTGAGTTAGCTAATTTCTCTTTTTAAATCCCTCGTGCACAACTTAATGCCCACATCCTGATTTCGTGCAGTCAATTTAGATGTAAGATCAAACGAGAAGGGTGCAAAACCATTGAATTCTCCCAAAGATGTGAATGGAAATTTGACCTCTACGAGACAATCTGTAAGTGGATATCAAAATGATAACTTGCAGAAGGATAAGGACTTCGCTGCTGTTGATGGTTTGAGACTGAGGAAAGGAAAAACGGATCAGAATTTAGAAACTAGTGTTAGCAACGCAAGTGACAATATCTATCAAGACCACTCTGGAAGTGATCCTGAACAAAACGATTACTCGTTTTCGATAAATTCAGGAGATCATAAGAAAATGCAGGCAAGTCAAAGTGATTATACATCTCAAATTCTGGAATCTGATGGATACTCAGGGACTCCTAATGAAGTAAGTTCTGATTGTTTTTACAATTCTTACCATCAATTCGTCATATCTGCTCAAGCTATATTTCGTGTTTTTGCAACCATTTTTCCATTTAGTGTTCTTTTACTTTAATTGTATGTGGTGCAGCAGCTGCCTGGCTGACAAATTATACCTACTTTAATGCAGTGGATGGCTCCAAATGTTAGTGCCCCCATATTTCATCTGGTTGATGTGATTTTTCAACTCCAAGATGGAGGCTGGATCAGGTGAGTTAATTCTTCACCCTTGATTACAATTGTAATATTTAGCATCTGTAACTGTAACATTGGTATTTGCACCACTGTATAATGAGCCCATGTGTGAATGATCTCTAATAGCCTTGAATATTTTGTTTTTGTTTTTGTAGACGTCAAGCATTTTGGGTAGCAAAGCAAATACTGCAATTAGGAATGGGAGACACATTTGATGACTGGCTTGTTGAGAAAATCCAGTTACTTAGAAAGGGGCGGATAATTGCTTTTGCAGTCAAGCGTGTTGAACAAGTAAGTCTATGGTTTCATCCTTGGCAAAATAGGTGCCAACAACCAACAATGTAAAAGGGAGTTGTTTAATTCAGTTTGCCAATTCGATAAATTCTTCCCATCAAGTCTTTGGTCATGACTGTGCCCCTAAATTATCCTTTATGCTTCCTATTTTCACTCTGCAGATACTCTGGCCAGATGGGATTTTCATGACAAAGCATCCCAGCAGAAAACCAGCTGAACCTTCTCCCGGTGCCCAGAATGATGGCAATACAAACAATCTGGCTGAAGAACAACGATTAGAAGCTGCTCGTCGTGCAGATTTTGTCCGTGAACTGATAATAGGTGAATTTTGTACTGTCTTTCCATTTTATTTTTAGTGTTTCTCGAGACATAATGATTTTCGCTATCAGACTCGTCACCTCTGTTTTGTAGTTACAATGTTCTTCGGAGTTCTTCTGTTAGCTCTTCTTGTTTACTGTTTTTATCTGCACAGATAAAGCACCATCTGCGCTAGTGAGTCTGGTTGGCCGAAAGGAGTACGAAAGATGTGCTCAGGATATCTACTTCTTTCTCCAGGTAAAAATATTCTTTGGGGGTTCAGTGCATACTGAATGCAGATTTACCATTTTATTCAACAGTCTGCACACTGTCAGTTCTATTAGCATGAAAGCTCCTAGGCGGATACTGGTCATTGCTTATTCAGCTAACGTATAGACCATCTCATCTTCCTGTTCGTCGGCCTAATAATCTCAGTATTGTGAAGGCAGCATAGCATGTGTAGCTGCCATGTTTTAACTGATATCTACAATATGTTTTTTTTTTCGTGCAGTCTCAAGTTTGTCTGAAGCAGCTAACATTGGAACTCCTAGAGCTCCTTGTCCTGGCTGCGTTTCCAGAGCTGGACGACACCGTTAGGAAGTGGCACGAAGACAAACATCAGTTGGCTGCCCTGGAATGATCTCTTTTGCGATGATGATTGGTCGAGTCGATCGAGTGTGCTGTCTTCCCGGAGCATGGATCCATTTCACTGTAAATAAGGCGATTTTCAGGAGCGCCGATGTCTCCAACACTCCTAGTTTGCACGGCGACGGACGGCGTTGTGCAGTGTGAATACAAGTAGCTTAGCTGACAACTCGTGTCCTTTTTCGTGTCTTTTCCCCCTGGATAGGGTTTTCGTATACGTAATGCAGCATGCAAAGAAAGAGAGGTTGGTACAGGGTTTTTTTTCTGTCGCTGTAGCGTAGGATAGCTGCAATTTCTTTATTAGCGTTTGTAATTTCCTTTTTTGGTTACACCAGAACTTATACACCCCCACCCTGATGATGATGATGAATGAAGATAAGAGTGGTCATCAAATCGACAGAGAAATTCATCAGGTCCTGGTTGCTAATAACTCATGGCAACACCTGTGTAAAATCGTGACGTTTCGTCCCTGCTTAGCCTATATATACGAGTACACTACTATTACTACAGAGACAACGATCAGAACCAACAATGTCGACGGCGCTCGGACTCGCGGCGAGGAGGCTGTCCGGCGGCGGCGGCGGCGCACTGCAGCAGGTGTTGGTCTCGCGGCTGGGGCAACGGGGGCTCATTCCACGGTTCACCCACACTGAAGCGACGCATGCTCCCACCAGCGGCGCCGGGAAAACGGCGGAGAGCGACGGCGGCGTCCTGTTCAAGCGGATCGGGCAGAGGAAGGAGGAGCTGTACGAGCTGATGACGGAGGCGCACGAGAAGCACGGCGGGACGGGACAGGACTGGAAGCTGTTCCGGCGCCTCTCCGCACACGTGGAGCCCAGGCCCAACGACCCCACCTGGGTGTCCAACCGATCCATGAGACGCAACGACGACAGGCTCAGGGCTTTTGGTATCTGGCATTGCGGCTGTGGGCTGATCATGCTGCAATTCTGGGTCATCGATAAATTTAGAGCACACGATCATCGGATGTGATGATAGATTTTCCTTCTTTTTACTAGAGTTGGCCATATTTTGCAATATATCGATTAGTATTATATACGGAGTATATTTTTTTTTGGCGTGTCAAGAGTTTTTTTTTGCATTGGTGTGGCAAGGGATGTTTATGCGCCCCGGCTAAACACTTTGTATCTCGGAAGTCTATAAGGGATGACCTGTATAGAGATATGCGAATACATCAAAATTTGGACACAAATGCATATTTCAATTCTAAAATACAAGCAGGACAATTAATAGAGATATGCTATACATCGAAATTTTGACACAAATGCATATTTCAGTTCTGAAACTATGCAAGGCGAAAAGCTGCTGCAGCGTGGCCCTCGTGTCTTTGATCACGCTCGGCACGCCTAGGACGTCCTTGAACCACGGTGAGAGCGTCTGCCGCCGCTACAGCCATTGTCGATATCTCTTCCTAGCTTGATAATTTTTTTGGATCATACATTGCTGATCCCACAGTGCGACTAATCCCTCTGATTCACATTAGTTGTCGATGAATTTGATTTATATAGACATGCTGCATACATCCGATTTAACGGTAATTAATATGGATCTGAGGGAGTAGGAAATATAAGAAATTGCATGGGCCATGAACACTTGGCTCTGATACCATATTAAAGATGCACTAGCCAACTCGACTAAAAGTCCGAATGGATGGAAAACGGATATATATTTTTTATATATATTTCAACACGCACAGTGTTGAAAAGCTTGCTTTCTCTCTGGAATGCTTTTCTATTTTGTGTTTGGTTTTGTGTAACGTGCTGTGCATATATGAAGGTTGATCAAACAAGCATTTTTTAAATGTATATATGGTGTGGATCTGTATATTTGCAATGTCACAAGTAGAAAGCTTTCGCGCGCTTCTCACTCAACTGTATAATGCATTGGCAGGTTAATCTCAAGAATGTAATTGCGCTTTAACCTTGAGGCGCCGCCCCAAAGCGCGTCAATGGCTCTAGCTAGCGTCGCCGACGCCTTGTTAGAATCTGAAGCAGAATCTCATTGAACGTGTCCACCGGCCCGGGCAGGCAGAAGTGAAGGCAGTCGCTCGGCATCCGCTTGGGCACACCGCGGGAGAAGGGGTTGCTTTTCAGGTAAACGCCGGGGTGCCCGTCCGGCCGCATCGTCGACAGCTTGGTCACGTCGAGCACCTCAACCCTCGTACCCTCACCAGAACCGTTCCTCGCCGCCGCCACAGCCACCTCCTGTCTCACTATGCTTCGAAGCTCCGCGTGCATGGCGTCCACCTCCCTCTCTCCCTCCATGTACGGCCGCTTCCTCACGCACGTCGTGGGGTCGTCCATCGCCTTCTCGAATTGCGGCGGCGAGAAGGTCGACACTACCACCGTGCGATTGGTGTGGCCGCCGAGGCGCCGTATGGTCATCCGGATGGCCTCCCGGTAGGGCGAGAAGAAGCCGATCTCCGTGTGGTTGAGGTCGGGGAGGAGGTGCGTCCCGAGCACCTGGGTGCCGTTGTAGTAGATGGTCGGGTTATAGAACCAGTGGCCGATGCTGACCACCGCGACGTCCATGGTGTCGGCGTCGGCGGACCACCGCGCGGCGAGCGCGTCGAGGAAGACCGAGTTGTAGTGGATGTTGAAGTTCTCCGACTTGCCCGTGGCCCGCGCCAGGAAGGGCGCCCAGTAGGAGGACACGGTGACGTTGTGGGACGGGAACGCCCAGCGCCAGTACTTGCGGGTCCCGTGGTTCTTGTCGCGGTACACCATGCGGTACGGGAAGGACGTACTGAGGAGGCAGACGAGGGACTCGGCCTGGTTCCGTGCCATGGAGTCGCCGAAGAAGGCGACGTGCTTGCCGCGGACGGCGTCGAGGAACTTGGCGGCGTCGAAGTCCGGGAGCTGGCAACTCGATGGCTGCCACCGCCAGTCAAGGTAGCCGGTGTCCGGACGCCCGTTGCGGATGCAGTTCTCGCCGTCCTTGACGTTGCACTCCGTGCCGTTGTACCGCCGGTGCCCTGGCGCCGAAACCCACTGCCCCTCCCAGTAGGCGCAGCTGTCCGTCGACGACGCTGCTGCAACAGATAGTTTAGCACACGATTCAGCATACCATGGATGAATGAGTAAGCAACTACACGTAGTACACACGCAGTAGCGCGTACCTTGATTGTAGGTGCTGGTGATGTACTGTAGCAAAGGCGCGCCATGCGGGGAGCAGCAGAGGAGGTGGAGAAGGCCCAAGGAGAGAGCGGCGAAGAGGAGCCAGGTGAAGACGGTTCTGTGGCCAGGGCTGACGCTGCCGTACGTCGCCATGATCTCGATCGTTGCTTTTTGGCTTGCACCACGCCCTTGTACCGGTGGGAGCTATATGTTGCAGGCCTATGTATGCACAAGATGGTGGATTGGTGGTCAGGTGTAATCGTAGCTTCTGCTTCACCCTGTAAGTACCTTGGTTGTAGCATTCTTTACTCTATCTTTTGGCAGGGCCGATCTACACGCGCGTGTATACAATTCAGAAAGTCAGTAACTTGAAAAGGTAGCAATCCTCATTTGGACCCTTGCATAGACAGATGATGAGACTCGTGATGTGCAGTCAATCGCCAACTTTTTCTTTTGCCGATACACGCATTACCTCTGACTTTAAAAATAAAACAAGGTCCATGCCGCATTCATTGATTAAGAAAGGAGTTTAGTCCAAATGTTTTGAACTCAAATGTTTTGCGCCTGTCCTACTCCATAAAATAGCTTTTGCTTTAATTTTCACAACAATGTTTTATCATGAGCACATGGTGATATTATAATAAAAGTGCTAGAAATTTGTATTAAACGCAAATAAGCGAAAGACGAGTCGTCGATTTTTTTCCACTGAAACGTGGGATCTTTATTACATAATGTATCATCCAGCGAGCTGGGGACTAAGAAGCTTGGAATTTCATCAAGCCAACTATCGGTACCTACCATTGTGCTCGCACGCTTTGCACATAGATGGGCAGGCACATTCGTATCTCTCCATACACGCCGAATCAAAATTTCCTGCTAACTCCCCTATTTCTTGTAAGACAGGCGCAACAATCGATCTTGAGTTGCCACGCAAAGAGCTGAGGTCTACAACATCCAAACAATGAGACTCCACGATGACGTGCGAGTAGCCCCGCAGCCGAGCAAACACAACACCCTCTCGGACAGCATGCATCTCCGCGATCATGGGATCTGTCACTCCATCATGGGGTATGCACCAAGCTCCCAGGAAGGCGACAGCCACACCATCCACACCTAGTTTGGAAAATTCCGCGTTGATTGTTGCGTCAGTACATGCCCTATCATGTATATATAGTCCCTCATAGACTTTCCATATAAACTCTACTATTTGGTCACATTTTAATTTTTTTTATCAAAGGGGATCACCCCTGCTTCATTAACGAAACATCGAGTCTACATAGTTTGTGTGGGTGAATCGCGAAAACTATTTTGTTTCTCTATTTTTCAAAGATACTTTGTACCAACTCCTATGATAATCCTAATGAAACGCAATACGTCGCACACCTTTTAAATAGTAGAACATCCACAAATTTAACACTACTGATAAATGACACGGGAATCGGACCTCCTAGCCGAGAACCAGCCACGAAATCCATCACCGGTGTGAGGGTCAGCTCCACCCGCCTAGTGCGAAAGAGCCTGATACTTGCCTCCCGCTAACTGTTTCGTGTTTTGTGTATACCATAAAAATGCACCTGGTTGGGTCATATTTTACCCTCCAAAACCATAAAACAACTCGAGTTGTTCTTAGCTTTTTGAAAATTGACGAAGACCTCAGTTAAAGTTCAAATTGTTTTATTACTATAGGAGTATTTGATTAGATGCTTGGAATTCGTGTGCATATAGATAAATAGGAGCATAGACATGACCCAAAAGACAACCCTTAACGGATACTGTGGATGAACAAACAAAGTGTTACTCCATAATAGACATAGCTGATGCGATAAAAAAGGCGCAAAGCCTGGATCAATGACATCACATCTCGATCTCGTCCAAATCCGGCAGGGGAAAACGAAGCACAGCCGCTATCCCCGTGAGCTGCTCCAGCTGGTTGCCGGAGACATGCATCGACGACAGGACGTGCACGGTGCCGCCGAGCTTCTTCACCGTCTCGGCCAGGTCGACCCACCTGTGCCTGGCGACGACGTCGGGGTTCCGGAACCAGGTGTCCGTGAGCAGCAGCGTCTTGATGGCGAGTCGCTCGTTGGCGACCTCGACGTGCCTGGGCCCGTAGCAGGCCCGGTCCGAGTCCGTGGCGATCATGGCCAAGAACTCCTGCAGCGCGGGCACCTCACTACACCACGGCATACATTTTGGGGCACTTTAGTTATGGCACTTTTCAAAGTGCCCCAAATTTTTCCAAATAGGGGCACTTTGCTAAAATGCCCCAATAGATATGATTTTTTTGGGCACTTTGACAAACTGCCTCCAAATGTTATATATATCGGGGCAATTTGGCAAAGTGCCCTTAAATGTCATACCTTTTGAGGCATTTGGGCAAAGTGTCCCTAAATGTCATATCTTTTAGGCAGTTTAGAAAGTACCTCAATAGCTTTTGACTTTTAATTGGTGTATTTTCTGATTGTATGATATTATCGCTGCGGAAACCATACAACCTCCTCAACCCATCGTTGCTGTCTCCGGTGGCCGTCCCATAGAGTGGGGCTTTCATAAGGAGGCGTGGTATTTGACGCGAGTGTGACCGTTAACGGCGGCGCGACGAGCGGCCGAGCTGAGGCGGCGTTGGATCTGCACACACACGCACGAACCTACGCCTAGCATGCACACCCACACACTATCTAAGCAAGCAGTTCGATGGATAGATGCCTTGTGTGCATAGCTAGATTAGGTCCGGTTCACTGCTTGATGCTGCCACTGCATGTTAAACCATCACGCTGGAAGAAAGATGACCTCATCGATGACAATGAAGGAATTCCATCACTGCTGAAATTTTTTGTCCATATTTAATTTTAATAGTTTAGGATAATTGGTTCATTACCAAATCAAATGAATTGGCTTTAAAATTCAAAAATTGTTCAGGCGATAGTTGCTTTAAACGTTTCAGCACAATGTAAATAAAATTTGACAACATTCAAATAAAGTTCTACAAGCAGACATTTCATTTTCAAGCCTCATTTTTATATTGAATTATTGATACATTCATTCAAATTTTGTTCATCATCCATTCCAATTAATTGGTTCGAGTCGAAAATGTTCACGTCATACAATCTTTATTTATGTTTATTTTTTAGCACTCGCCTTTTTTTCATTACCCATTAAAATTATTAGGTTCCCAGGTTCAAATTGAAAGAAAAAAATGTTGAAAGAAAAAATTGTTATTTTTTAAATTTTAGATCCACGATCTTGTGATTATTGTTAGACTACAATAGAACGTATTATCTAACTAAACTCTATAGATATGTAAATAACATGTGTATGTATACATAGAATTGTTTATAGAATGTTAAAACTTTAAATTATCATTTTAGAATTTTTCAAAATAGCGTCCAGTATTCGTCTTTCTGCGTTAAACGAGCGAAACAGAAAAAAATTGTTTAATCTGCGCGCACCACCGTGAAGAAATGGAGGAAGGAGTAAAAGCTGATTGGGCTAGGCCCATGTACATCATCACGTACACAACTACAGTACTTACCATGACACCATACGCTCCGCTGGAAAAAAGCAAAACATTACACACGCACGCGATGCCGCCGCACGCACACGCACGCTCCTCTCGATCCCCTTCTCGCGCGCCCGCGATGCCGCCGCCGCCTGCCGACGTCCCGGTCAATCCGGGCCGCATGCGCCGCCGCCCTCACCAAGGAAACTGCGCCTAGACCCCTCCGTCGTATCCCCATCAACGCCTCTTCGTTCCGCTCCCGAGCGCGACGTCGAGGGTAACCCTAGACGGAGGTCCGGCTCGGTCGCCGGCGCGATTCCCGCGCCGCCGCGTCTCCTGCTGCTTCCCTCTACGTCGTCCACGAACTCTTCCTGGACCTCCCGTGCTCTTCTACTCCTCGCCGCCTCGTTACCGTGCTGTTTGGCGTGACCGTGTGGTGGCCGACGCCGCCGCTCGATGGTGCTGCTGCCCGCTCAGCGTGCTCTCCAGCGCCGCTCACGCCTCCTCTTTGCAGCCCTGCTCCTCCGACCCAATCCCTTCGAGCTCGTCCAGGTCATGCATCCAGCTCAACTCTCCAGGTAAACTCGAGCTGCACGTCACCTGTTCGACAGAATATCCGCGAGAAATTTGATCATGTGACTGGTTTCTATCTTCTGATTTTTATGGAGCCTCTAGCTTTGTTGTATTGCTGGAGTACCCATACGTGCGTGTACCGATTTGTATGCTTCTTTCTTCTCATTGACAGTTGCTTCCTTGTTGTAGAGTAAGTTGCTGCCACTTCATACCCTAGCCGCATCAGGATACTTCTCTCTATTGGACAATCTTCTGAAATAAAAGTACTTTAAATAGACAGTGTTAACTATGAGGGCCTGAGGGGGTCCTTTGTACTGTAAATGCACCTGATAAGGTAATTTGTACTGTAAATAGACAGTGTTATCTATGAGGGCCTGAGGGGGTCCTTTTAACAGATTCAGATTACAAGATTCAGTGAAATTAACAGTGCTCTATGCGTTCCTCTTCAATCCATAATGCTATAACGGGTTTAGGGTGTTACATAGAAATGCTTTCACCATCATGCATGATGCTCACCATTTTATTGTCAAGTGGTTATTGTTTTGTTGATAATGGGGCTTACAACACGCTTCGTGTGCACATGTTAGTATTACTATAGAGTTGGCAACTTAGCATTAGTAGAATAGTAGTCTACGTCTCCATGCAGTGAACGAAAGATTACTTGTGATCACCTATTTACCTCGCAAATAACATCACTTGCTCTGTTTCTCTATGTTTGAATAACTCTCCTCTCATTACACATATCCGTGAGACTTATTTTTGTTTTCTATTTTGACCAGTTTTTGTTGCTAATCGTTGGGCCAAAGATTCAACATTTACCAGGTGAGGATATTCGAACTCTTCAGACTCTGGATGTAATCAAAGTGTAATCAGATGATGTCAGGTGTTGAGTTTCAGGTGTCGAGGTGTATTGTTTGTTTCAGGTGTCGAAGTGTTGAGGTTTCTAGTCTGTCTGCATACTTCTTTAGTGTGTACTTATTGTTTGTTTCGGGTGTTTTTGCTGCTTCTACACGTCGTCTACGGCTCCGTCGAGCTCGGCATCCTCGAGGTAATGCACCGAATCGCCCAACCCTGTGCTCTGTCTTCCTCTTATTTGTTGCACCTGTGAAGATGTCGTGGGATCGATGAATTGTGGTAGCGTGAGGGAGAGGTTGTGTGATGATCGGTGCTCCCATGTGCTGTCTGATGTGTCGATAGGGTTAGGATTTAGCAGCCTCCTCCAAGGGAACTCAGATATTGCTCAAAATCATCCACACCAAATTGTAACCTGCAAATGAGAACGGTCAGGCAGGCCCGCTGTTCAAAACACTTAATACATATGCTTAGGTGCTTATTAATATGAGTTCTCATTTGCTGTATGATCTTGGATTAAACTTACTGTATGACGTGTGATACTGTTGACATGCTATACCCGCCTGCTTATGTCAGTCAGTAAACTACTACCACCTTCTCTAAGTTATGGGAATATATCCTTACTTATGGTAAAGTACTCATGTTATTAATGCACTGCTTTGCATAGTTGCACTGAAAAAAATCATGGCAGAAACGTGGGACCTGATCAGTCTTTTTCCATTGAGCAAGAAATTGAGGGTTCCAATAGTATTCAGATATTGTACTTTTGGCTGCAATTCCTTTTAGTTTTTACTAAACTGGTGGGATTAATAATAACATGTGTACCAGAACTTCCATTTTGTTAACCTGATTCACTTAATTACTCAGGTGAAAAATAATGAGAAGGCAACCTTAGTCATAGGTTTTACATGGCTTCCAGAATTTAGGCTCTGCTTGTTTCAGTGATGTAAGCAAATAAATAGATAACAATATAGCATTGTGCTAATTAAATCCAACGACAGGAGTCTGAAAGCACCCATACTTATTTATTCAAACTTAGTAAACGATGTGATATTTTTGCGTACGTAGTAAAACTTGCAGTGCTGTCACCTGATGTGCTGTTAGGTTATATATCAAAACAATATTCCCCAAATTATCAGCTTAATTCCAAGAAGTAAGCAGGCCAACTACATGGTCTTTGTTTTCTATTTAGTAGTCGAATCTTTTGCAACAGATCTAGCACATTTTGGAACATCTCGTCATAGATAGAGTAGCACATACATGATGTGCCAGATTACAATCAACATAGTTCTGCCTGTTAGTTTATTTACTGTTGGGGGTGGGATCATTCTGACTTTATGGTTTCTGTTTGTCTACTAGCATGTTCACAAGGCCTGTAGGTTTCTAGTATTTAACTAGAACATATTTATTTGGAGGTATTTTTGTCCTTGCAACTAGGATTTCTGCTTTTATTTTTTAGCATGAACATTCTCTTTGCAACTAAAATATCCCTTCACGTAAAAGACGCTCTTATCAATTTGAATTTCCAAACAGGTCTGCACTCCCCAGCTATACTTGTATGTCCATCCCTTCTCCGGTGCCGGTGCTTTTGATGCTGCTTCCAGTTTCTTCTAGTTCCATGGTTACAAACTGTTGTTTACATTCAGATATTATGGAGTTACAAACTGCTGGGATGTTTGTACACTGATCTATATTGTGTTATAAACTGTGATCTATATTGCGTTCTAAAATGTGCTGCGATCTACAATGACAGTAGATGATCTAAACTGTGCCCCAAATACTCTTAGGGGCGTTATCTAAAATTGCCCCATAAACAATTAGAGGCACTTTCTCAAAGTGCCCTTAAATGAATTTGGGGCATTTCCTCAAAGTGCCCCAATAGGTATTTGGGGCATTTCCTCAAAGTGCCCTAATAGGTATTTGGGGCAAAAACCAAAGTGCTACTAATAGATACATATTGGGGCACTTTTTGTGGCACTTTTGAAAGTGCCCCAATATCCTTTACCGCCATGAGCATCCGTTGCACTTATCTAAAATGCCCCAAAAGCTATTTGAGGCACAAAATTGACATTTTGGGGACTCAACCGTGATGTAGTGCCTCCACCGCGGCCCTCGTGTCCCTGATCTGCGCCATCACGCTCGGCGTGCCCAGGACGTCCTTGAGGCTGTGCGGGTAGGCCGAGGATGCGTTGGCGAGCACGATGCGCGCCTTGATGTCTCGCGTGTCCCCTCGCTGCCCGGCGTCCTTGGCGGTGAGCATGTAATCGCGGAACTGGTCCTTGGTGAAGCCGGGGCCCGCGAATACCGCGCACTCGAAGACCCCCAAGTCGACGTGCGTGAGGAAGGCGTCCAGGACGCGCGCGAAGAAGTCCCTGAGGGCGGCGTCGTATGCGCCGTCACCGTGCTTCCTCGGGATTGGCAACTCGACGCTCGCCTTCTTGGCCGTCACGCTCCCTCCGACGAGGAACAGGTGGGCGAGCCCTTCCTGTATGAGGAGCACCGGCAGGTCGGCGGCCTCGTTGTGGACGCACGACCGCTGGATGGTGTCGAGCACGGGCCAGTCCCAGAGGGACTTGCGGAGGACGAAGCGCCTCTTGGGCGCGAGCTCGAGGGTGTGGTACTGCCCGACCTGGACGTGCTCGTTCTTGGTTAGGTTCTTGCCCCGGACGCGTAGGACAGAGCCCTCCTTGTCGTTGTCGTACTCCACGAACTCCACCCTGATCTCCAGCGTCAGCTTCACGCGCTCCGCGTCGCGGCTCGCGATCCGCCGGACCGTGACGGCCTCGACGGTGTCCTGGGCGGCGATGAGGTTGTACGCGTCCCACATGTCGTCGTCAATCTGCGGCAAGAGCTCGACGTAGCCGGGCCCGTTGGGGACGAGGCTTTCTTTGACAAGCTTCATCGTCCGGGATCGGAGTGCGCAGGGTTCTCGTTCTCGAGATCGACGGCCAGAGATCGGTCACGACGGCGTCTGCGGCGGCGGCGAGCGGTGGATGCGTAAGCGGAAACCGAAGCATATACCAATTTGCGCTTCGTGTTGTCGTCGTCGTGGATTTGCGAGCGATGGATCGATGGAAGGACGGAGGGGCCTATTTAAGAAGATAAACCGTACGTGGGGATCGAGTCCGACTAGAAGAACTCTTCCCGCATCCATCTACACTACGCCTCATCGATCGATCGTATCGTGCAACGGCGCAAGAACTCGGAGTCTGGTACGCTGGTACGACTCGTAATTCCACGTGGGTACACGTTTACGTTTTATTCCCTCATCTGTAATTAGGAAATCAACCCGAGGTCCTGCACTCACCACACCCTAACCCTATCCCCCCTTTCTCCCGAACGGGTGTAGGCGGAGCTCGCCGCGGCGGCCGCCGCCTTCCTGCCCCGCGTGATATGCTCTATCTGGCATTCCGGCGTCTGTCCCTTCCCCATCTAGATCCACGGGCGGGACGTAGCACGGGGTCACCGTATCTCGGCCACCACTCGATTGTGTTGACGTGGGGAGGCGAGGCATTAGAGCATCTCCAACAGACGCGCTACGCGTCGGCGCCCTAAAAAAAGTTTCCAGCGCGAAAATAGCAGTTTTAGTGCGCCGTGGCCGAAATCGGTTTTCCAGACGCGCTAAAAGCTACGCGCTAAAATGCAGCAGTCTAGCAGTCCAGCAGCCGCGCAAAAAGCTACGCGCTATAATGCAGCAGTCCAGCAGTCATCGACCGCCGCGACGTCGCTGCGCGCGAGATCCCGCTCCACCTCGCCGTCCGCCTCGGCGACGCTGTGGCCGCCGAGATGCTCATGGCGGTCGGGGCCGACTGGAGCCTGCAGAACGAGCCCAGCTCGACCAGCACGGCGCCCGGACGGCGGCCACAGGCTCGCCCGCCATCACGAGCCCAGATCGACCAGCACGGAGCCCAGCTCGACCAGCCTCGCCCGCCGGCCGCCGAGGCGCTCGACCGCCGGGGAGCTCGACCGCGTCACAGCGGGCGTGGGCGGCGGCAATTCCGGGCGCCCGGCTCGGTCGATTTTGGCGGACGATTCCGGACGGCGGCGGCGGCCTGCAGGGGTGGGGCGGCGAGCTCGGGGCGGCGGCGGCCTGCAGGGGTGGGGCGGCGGTCGATTCCGGCGGCCGGCGGCTGATTCCGACGGGCGGTGGTCGATTCCGGCGACCGGCGGCGGAGGAGAGAGCAGGGGGCGGCGGCGGGCCTCGCCCTGGACGCGCGAACTGCCGGCGAGCGGAAGTTTCCGTGGTCGTTTGCTTCGCGCGTTCCTCTTCCTTTTGCCCAGCGCGCGGTACTGGATGCCTCAAATATGAGGCAAAAACTACCGCGTCGTCCAGCGCGCTGGACGATTTTTATAGCGCGCTTGATTATACAGCTTCCGCTGGAGCGTCGTTTTCAGCCCCGCGCGCGCTAAACTAGCAGTTTTTTGTGCGCGCAGCTTATTTAGGGCGTCTGTTGGAGATGCTCTTAGGGACAGGTGGAGGAGTGGCCGGCTACTGGAGCGGAGGGCATCGCCGTAGTTCGGACCTGACATTGGACCACCGAACCTATGAAACATCTTTAGGTTCAGGTTTTTCCCGCATCTTTAGGTTCGGGTGGGTACTCCTAGGTTCGACCCTCTTCTGTAGTTTGTACATGCTGCTGGACCTTTCTATAACATGCTGCTGCCATTGCTCTCGCCGGCCGGCCGGCCGGTCAGCTAGCTAGCCTCCGTTGCACGACACGGACTGCATATTGGGACACCAGCTAGCGCACAGCTGCCGCTGTTCGACCACGCGCAGGTTCAGGAGAAAGAGCGAGAGGCGAGGCCAACGAGCTATGACGTCGGTGGCTGGATCGGTGCACGCAGTTGCACTCCTACGGCCGGCTCACAGACTTGCACGGCTCGCAGAGTTCTGGCGGCTGGCGGCGGGGATGGCCTGCTCCACGAGCTCTGGGCATTCTCCCGGCTGCAAGAACATCCTGCAGTGTCGCGGCGTTCCCGCGGCCGGCGGCGGGGACGACGCGCTCTAGGCAATCCCCTGTTAGGTTGATCTCATCCCGGTCGATCCCAACGGATCGATCGAGCCCCTTGACCGCGCCCTGATCGGGGGCGCCCAACCAAACTATGGTTGGTGGGCCCCTGTCACAGCGCTATAAAGAGAGGTGGGGTCCGGCTGCACACGATACGAGGTTGATCGCGTTGCCACAGCCCCACCGATATTCCCTACCGATCTAGGGTTCTAGCGCGAGCGACGGGAAGCTCCACTGCCACCGCCGCCACTGCCCTCTCAGCACCGCCGCCGTCACCGTCCACCATGGACGGCACCAGCTCGGGCTCTTCGAGCCAAGGTCAAGGTGAACCCTCTCCATCTCTCTGTTCTCCCTCTATCTCTCGATTCACAAGAACACCGAAAGGTTCTACCGTAGTATTTCTAGACTAGTGGATCCTACAGAAATAACATTGGTATCAGAGCATCACTAGGATCTGGTCTAACTCGTGTAGAAGAAAAGAAAAAGCAAATCGTGAAAAGAAAATCAAAAGAAAAAGAATCCCTTCCGAAGAACCCTAACCCTAATCAGGGAAAAGAAACCTCACCGGAAAAGTGCGCCGCCGCCGCAAGGCCGCGCTGTCCCTCTCGATCCGACGCGCATCAGCAAGCCGAGACGTCGGAAGAAGGAATCAACCCCTCACGGGGAAAAGAAAAGTCCCACCGCCGGGTGGCGGCGCACACGCCACGTTCGACGGAGAAGCGCGCTGGACTTAGTCCGCAGCACGCTCCTCCGGCGAGCGCAGCGCAGCGCCACCGCGTGCGGGTCGCCAGAGCCCGGAGCAGCGCGGCTGCCTCGGCGCTGTCTCTTGGGAGCGAAGGAAAAGGAAGGAGAGGGAAGGGGAAGGAGGACGCACGGCACGGTCTTCTCCTGCGGCCGTTCGCCGTCTCCGGCGGCCGGGCGGCCGGCGCGGTTTTTCCGTCGCCGTCACGCGCGGCACAGAGGAGAGTAAAGAGAGAAAGAGTGAAATGCGGCTAAGGTTCGTTTCGGGTCCGTCGAGCTGTCCTTGATCGACCGAGGAGCGCGGAGGACCGTCCGATCTCACGGACGGCCAGGATCGCCTGGATCCTAACCCTAGCCAGCAAACGGGCCTTTGGGCCGAAAGTAAGGGAGGCCGTGGGCCGCTGGGCCGGAGAAATTTCGGCCAGAGGAGGGGCGCGCGGAGCTGGACGTGGGCCGGGCTGGCGCGACGCACAGGCAGAGTTTTTTTCTCTGTTTTCTGTTTTGTTTTTTCAGAAACTTGTTTGTTAATTGTTTTGTTCAATTTTTTAGCAAATTTCATCAAAGTTTTTTCCTATTCAAATTGATCCAACAAAATATTTGTTTAGGAAACAGAAAAGTTACAGAAATACTTCTGAAAAGTATAAAGTTTATGAATTTTATTCATGTTTTTCCGCTGCAAATAAATAAAAGTGCTCTATTAAAAGTGAAATAGAATTAAAGTCATAATTAAAATTTTAGAGCATGTTAAAGTGATTATTCAAAGAATTATGATTCTGTTATTTTTATGACCAACGTTATTAAATAACACAATCATGATTTATAGTTGTTCTATGTGCTTTTATTGCTATTTTCTGCCCAACGGTGATGTAGTTTTAATTGCACAAACAGTTGTATATTTTAATTTGACCAACGTTGGATTATTATATGCAATTGTTGTTTTGTTCTCACCTCGATGTAATGCTTTCAGGAGGTTACATTTGATGAGTTGCCTCAAGGACGTTCCAATGCTCAGGGGTGACAACTACACTGAGTGGAGGAAGAAAGTGGATCTGGCATTTGTATGTGCCGAGGTTGACTGGGTTGTGGACACTCCACAGCCAGTCAAGCCAAAAGAGCCAATAAGAGAGGCTACTGATGATGAATCTGCTTGGCAGAAAAAGTTGAGGGATCATTCTCCAGTGGAGATGAGTTACACCCTAGATAACCAAAAGTGGCTGAATGCCAACAAGAAATGCATGGCATTTATAAAGAACACGATTGAGAACGCCATTGCGGGCTCAATCGCAGAGTGCACTCCGTTGGGAGTTCCTGGAAAAGATAAAGAGCCAGTTCACTGGCTCTTCAAAGGTGTATGCTACCCAGCTGCTCAAACAGCTGGTCACAGAAAAGTACCAAGGAGGTGCACATGGCATCAGGGAGCACATCCTGAGGATGAGCAACATGGCTGCCAAGCTAAAGCCTATGGATGATGACCTGGAGCTCAAGCCTGCTTTGCTTGTCCACCTTGTCATGGCATCTTTGCCTAAAGAGTTTGAGAACTTTGTGATCAACTACAACATGTCCCCTGATAAATGGGACATTGAAAAGACCATCGCTATGTGTGTGCAAGAGGAGGAAAGGCTCAAGTCCTCTCACGGTGGTTCCCTGAACTACGTGAAGGAAAACAGGAAAAGAAACTACAACAACAGCAACCAAGGTGGTTCCCCCTCCAAGCCATATGGCAAAGGTCCCCAACAGTATCATCATCAGAGTCTCACAGTGGATAAAGATCAGTGTCTCCACTGCAAGAAGACTGGGCATTTCAAGAAAGATTGCCCAGATTGGCTCAAGTCAATAATGGCAAAGAAAGGTATAAACACAGTTTCTTTTGTAAATGAATCCCTGTATACACAGTTTTCGAAATCTACTTGGTGGATTGACTCAGGTGCAACTGTTCATGTTGCAAATTCTTTACAGGGATTCCATTCGACAAGGACTATGCAA
Organism: Poa pratensis; assembly: GCA_947311845.1. Lineage (NCBI taxonomy): Eukaryota > Viridiplantae > Streptophyta > Magnoliopsida > Poales > Poaceae > Poa > Poa pratensis. The sequence goes on from CAMZMU010000038.1 coordinate 49,642,066, forward strand.
AGAAGCGAAAGATGCATTGAAGTCGCGAATGGAGTTCAAGCAGAAGTTGAAGCTGTTGGCGACATCTCCTTGGAGTTGGCTGATGGTTTCACGATTTTGCTTAGAGATGTCTTATTTGTTCCTTCACTTCACAGAAATTTAATAAGTGTATCACGTTTGGATAAAGACAGTTATGAATGTTGTTTTGGACATGGCAAGTGTGCCATATGGTTTAAAGATGCTTGTGTGGGTATTGCTTTACTTCACGATGAGCTTTATTTGTTATCCTTACGTGAAAAAGTGCATTCTGTGTGTAATGTGAGTGAGCAAACTTCCTTGTCGAACAAAGAACAAAAGAAAAGAAAGCGAACTCATGACTCGTCGAAGTTATGGCACTGTCGATTAGGCCATATTTCGAGGGGAAGAATCGAAAACCTCGTTAAAAATGATATTCTTCCTCCGTTAGAGTTCTCAGATATCGAACAATGCATAGATTGCATAAAAGGAAAGTATGTAAAGCAAATTAAAAAGGGTGCAAACCGAAGTACAGCAACACTAGAAATCATTCACACTGATATTTGTGGACCGTTTTCTGTGAAAAGTGTGGATGGCTATGACTCGTTCATAACATTCACAGATGATTACTCCCGATATGGTTATATTTATCCAATTAAAGAAAGATCTGAAGCGTTGGATAAATTTAAAATATTCAAAGCAGAAGTTGAAAATCAGCATGATAAAAGAATTAAAATAGTCAGGTCCGACCGTGGGGGGGAGTACTACGGTCGGCACACTCCATATGGTCAAGTACCTGGACCTTTTGCAAGGTTCTTACAGGAAAATGGAATAGTCGCCCAGTATTCTATGCCGGGCGAACCTCAGCAAAATGGAGTAGCTGAAAGGCGTAACCGTACTCTTATGGATATGGTGCGCAGCATGATGAGTTATTCCACCCTGCCATTGGGATTATGGATGGAGGCGCTTAAAACCGCCATTCACATTCTCAACAGAGTACCAAGCAAGTCGGTGCCCAAAACACCGTACGAGTTGTGGACAGGGAGAGTTCCCTCTCTGCGCCACTTGAGGGTCTGGGGGAGCCCAGCTGAGGCAAAAGTATTTAATCCAAATATTGCAAAGTTAGACCCCAAAACAGTAACTTGCCACTTCATTGGCTATCCTGATAGATCAAAAGGTTATCGTTTCTACTGCCCAGACAGATACACAAAGTTTGTAGAAACGAGACATGCAGTCTTCTTAGAGGACGAAATGATGAGGGGGAGCATGGTAGCTCGGAAAATTGATCTTGAGGAGAAGAGGGTGTGTGCACCTTTTCCGATGATTCAGGAGCCATTTTTCGCACTACCTGTTGTAGCTGCACCGACAATCCCTGAGATTGTGGTGCAAGCACCTGTTGTAACTCCACCCGTGACAACTGTGGGTGAAGATCCGGAACCTGTCCGTCAGGAGCCGACTGAACCCGTTGTTGAACATGAAAGGGAGGTGCAGCAGCCACTTTTAGAAAATGAGACCCTTAGAAGGTCTAAAAGAGCTAAAAGGTCAGCTATTTCTACTGATTATGTTTATAACATAGAAATAGATCATATGGAAGGTGATCCCACTTCATATGAAGAAGCCATGAGAAGCCCTCACTCATCGAAGTGGGTGGAGGCAATGGAAGATGAAATGAAATCGATGAGTTCCAACGATGTTTGGGACTTAGAGGAAATTCCTAAAGGAGCCAAAACAGTAGGCTGCAAATGGGTCTACAAAACTAAGTATGACTCCAATGGGAATATAGAAAAGTATAAAGCAAGACTTGTGGCAAAAGGCTTTACGCAAAGAGAAGGGGTAGATTACAATGAGACTTTTTCTCCGGTCTCATGTAAGGATTCCTTCAGAATCATAATGGCATTAGTTGCACATTTTGATTTAGAGTTGCATCAAATGGATGTAAAGACGGCATTTCTAAATGGAGATTTAGAAGAAAATGTTTACATGAAACAACCCAAGGGTTTTTTCATGGAGGGGAAGGAACATATGGGATGCCGTCTAAAGAAATCCATTTATGGATTAAAGCAAGCCTCTAGACAGTGGTATCTAAAGTTTAATGAAACAATTAAAAGATTTGGATTTAAAGAGAATGTTGAGGACAACTGCATTTATGCAAAGTTTAAAAGTGGGAAATATATTTTCCTAATTCTGTATGTGGATGATATCTTGCTTGCTAGCAGTGATGTCAGTCTACTACTAGAAACAAAGAAGTTCTTGTCCTCAAATTTTGATATGAAAGATCTTGGTGAAGCTTCATATGTTTTGGGCATAGAAATTCACCGAGATAGAAAGAATGGAGTGTTAGGACTATCGCAGAAGGCATATTTTGAAAAAGTTCTTAAAAAGTATAATATGCATAAGTGCAGTGCCACACCTGCTCCTATAGTCAAGGGCGACAAGTTTGGGAAATTCCAATGTCCCAAGAACCAGTACGAGATCGATCAAATGAAAGGAATACCATATGCTTCGGCTGTTGGAAGCTTACAGTATGCACAAGTGTGCACTCGCCCTGACTTAGCATTTATCACCGGGGTACTCGGTAGATATCAAGAGAATCCAGGCCCAGAGCACTGGAAAATGGCAAAGAAAGCTTTGCGTTATGTGCAAGGCACAAAAGGCCTCATGCTAACATATAAAAGATCTGATTCCCTAGAAATAAGAGGGTATTCAGATGCAGATTTTGCGGGAGACAAAGATGATAGAAAGTCCACGACAGGATATGTGTTCACTCTCGCAGGAGGGCTATTTCGTGGAGAAGCTCCAAACAGTCAATAGTTGCATCATCTACGATGTATGCAGAATTTATAGCATGTTATGAGGCCACGGGGCAGGCGCTATGGCTAAAGAAATTTATACCCGACTTGAAAGTGGTAGACTGCATTAGCAGACCACTAAAGATGTACTGTGACAACGAGCCCGCAGTATTCTATGCTCACAACAACAAGTCGAGTAATGCTACAAAGCCAATAGAAATAAAGTATTATGTTGTGAAAGATAAAATCCAGGATCAAACTATAAGTCTCGAGCAAAGTGGTAGACTGCATTAGCAGACCACTAAAGATGTACTGTGACAACGAGCCCACAGTATTCTATACTCACAACAACAAGTCGAGTAATGCTACAAAGCCAATAGAAATAAAGTATTATGTTGTGAAAGATAAAATCCAGGATCAAACTATAAGTCTCGAGCATATAAAGACAAAGAATATGCTTGCGGATCCGCTTACGAAAGGCTTACTACCCAGCGTGTTCATGGAACACGTAGCCGGCATGGGTTTAATGGAAAGCCTATGATTCCTGAATCATAAGAGGCTCAAAAGTAACAGGATTTGTTTCAAAACAGAAAAGTATATAGTGGCTGTCTGATTCTATCGACAATTGAGCTGTGACAATGAAACATGCTCTATGTACTGATCCATGATGAAACAAGTAAAATATAAAGTTAAAAGTAAAGTTGAGATCAAGGGGGAGAATGTTAGGTTGATCTCATCCTGGTCGATCCCAACGGATCGATCGAGCCCCTTGACCGCGCCCTGATCGGGGGCGCCCAACCGAACTATGGTTGGTGGGCCCCTGTCGCAGCGCTATAAAGAGAGGTGGGGTCCGGCTGCACACGATACGAGGTTGATCGCGTTGCCACAGCCCCACCAATATTCCCTACCGATCTAGGGTTCTAGCGCGAGCGACGGGAAGCTCCACTGCCACCGCCGCCACTGCCCTCTCACCACCGCCGCCGTCACCGTCCACCATGGACGGCACCAGCTCGGGCTCTTCGAGCCAAGGTCAAGGTGAACCCTCTCCATCTCTCTGTTCTCCCTCTATCCCTCGATTCACAAGAACACTGAGAGGTTCTACCGTAGTATTTCTAGACTAGTGGATCCTACAGAAATAACATCCCCTGCTCACACAACCTCCTGCAACGTCGCGGCGTTCCGGCGGCCGACGATGGGGATGGCGTGCTCCGCGAGCTCTAGGCGCTCCCTGGCCTCGAGCACCTCCCGCAACATCGTTGCGTCCCTGCGGCCGTCGGCGCGGATGGGCAAGTCGAAGGTCGCCGACGCGGCGCGGTGCAGGAGGCACCCGAGCCACCGGCACGCGGCGGGCATGTGCCCCTTCTGCCTCAGCGACCGGCTCTCGCGCCTCTCCGCCGCCAGAGAGGCCTCCACATCGTCGTCGTCGGCGTCCTCGCCGCGCTCGTCAGACACGGTGAGCGTCGCGTCAGCGCCGCTGCCCTGTCGCGAGGCGAGGCGGGCCAGGCTTGGGACCCTGATGCGGCAGGAGGAGACGGACACGGGCGGTCGTCACGATGGCCAGGAGTATAAGGCGCCGACGCCAGCCGAGGAGAAGAAGCCGGCGTGCTTTGCGAGCTCTGGGCGCTCCCCGGCTGCGAGAACCTCCCGCAGCTTCTACCCGTTCCGGCGGCCGGCGGGCTGAACTTCTCCGGCCGTCCGGCGGCGTGGATGAAGACAAGCCGCAAAGTAGATCAGTCGGCGGGTGGCTAGCCTGGCCGTGCGGCGGCGGCGTCTGCCCTCTGCCGAGCAGAGATGGAGGTGGAGGTTCGATTCGACCCTAGGGTCAAAAGGGTAAGGTTCACGATGACCCTATTTTTTCGTGGGTCGGCCCGTTATCCTATCGGTAACAAAATACAGGTCCAGTCCGGCGGGTCAGAGGGCCGAACCGGACCCAACGCACCTTTAGGGACACCTCCTCTGAATTCTGTAGACGAGAGCGGCGGGGAGCACGCCAGTCTCTCCTGACGGTTCGTTGACCCGGCGTGCTGTCCGAGCTTGACCAGTTCGCGCACCTCCGCTGCTCGAAGCTCGAGCATGTCGTCTACCTCCGCTGCGTGGAGCTCGATGGTACTCCCAGTTCCTCTCTACTCACTCTGATCTCTGAACGCAATCGTGAATGCGTTCAGGCATACATGAAATCTGTGTGCAATTTGGGTGTTTTCAGGGATTGGGCCATATGTGGAGGTGGCCTTCTACCACAAGCCTTCCAGGACATTGCTCATAACGGACTCCGTGATTTTTGTTCCTCGGCCACGCATCATCCTCTGGGGATGGTCCACGATGCGATGCCTGTACACCAGGTCCCATCAAATTTTGATCGTGTTGCCCAAGAACTTGACGTCTGATACGAACTCCTGTTTCCATGTGGGCACTTGGACGCCCGCGTATATATGTGTACGCGCCTACGTCCTGAACTGAACCAATAGTCGACGATCAAGAGACAACGATCGATCAGAACCAAGAAGCTAGGAAAGCGAGATCGATCGACCAGAGCAATGGCGGCGGCGGCGCTCGGACAGGCGGTGAGGAGGCTGGGAGCGCTGCGGCAGACGCAGGAGGCGGCCGTCTCGCGCCTCTCGTCGCGGTTCGCGCACACCGAGGCGCAGCCTAACTGCGTCTGCGGCAAGTTCGAGACAGCGAAAAAGAAGCTCGAGAAGGACGGCGTCTTCAAGGGGATCCAGAAGCAGGCCGACGAGCTGTACGAGGCCGCGGCCAAGGCGGAGGAGAAGTACGGCAATGACCAGGACAGCGCGTGCCGGATGAACAGGGCGCTGCTCCTTAAGCTCACCGACCACGTCTGCAGGCGCAGCTCCGACGATCCCATCTGGTACGTACGTGTATCCGATTTATTTTTTCCAAGGACAAGCAACAATCGTTGATGTCATCACGTTAAGATTGCAACAGGGAGTTTTAAAAACAGAGGTTCCTGAATCCTGATCACAAAGAACGCAGTTCGCAGCCCCTGTAGTCCCCTCTTTGTTAGGCGATCGGCTGTCTAGCTCCTCATCACAAGCCAGCTCTAGAACTTATCCTAGCGGCGCTTTGCTTTTCCATAGCGTCCTCGCATAGTCAACACTGATCGAGCCATGCAAGTATGCTCTGTATGCTGATGCCGCTGAAAACTGTCCATTGGGCGTGAGACAGTGAGACGCCACTTGAATCTTTCCTCTTCGTTGGAGAGCGGCACACTGTCCTTGATGGTGCACCACAGGCCACAGGTGCATGAACAGATGAACTGCACAATTGCTTCGATAGAGATATTTCCTCACCCATCTGCAATCGTACGTTGAGCGCTTCGGCGACGGTTCTGCGTTTACCTCCTCTGTCTGTCACAAAATTTATAGAGATCGGGACTCCCAAATTTTATATTGCTTCGGGAGCAGTTTCTCTCGGTCTACTTCATAAATTTATACGATTGTGATTGTCGACTGATATCTCAAGTTTTTCTCATCTTTTTTTTCCCCATGCATAGCTTATGAATTTTATATATGATCTCTTCACGTACAGGGAGTGGGCAAGGAAATCACAGGCGAGGCACGACGTGGTAAAAGCAACCGGTTATTTTACGCTGGCCCTCTGGGGGACTAGTCTCTCTCTTAAGGCGCTTGGATGGGCGGTCCAGGACTAGACACATGACGATGTCTCTTTTTCCAAGAAAAGAAGGGAAGCATATCTCGAGTTCTCAATTGCCTGTTGGAAAAAACTGAGGATAAATGCCTATATCTCTATATATTGTAAATTACACAGTCTAGAAATCGAAATGTTTTTCAGCAGCGTTTTGCAATTTATTTTCGGGGAAACAATTTCTTTTTTCTTGATGGCACGTAAGCATGCACACCATGTGTAGTGTAGGGCTACCTACTGTCTACAGCATATATCTCGCATACGATGTGTAAATTACCAAGTCTAGAAAATGAATGGCTTTTAAGGGGTGTTTTGCATTACTTTTTTTTTTGTTATGCCACGTAAGAACGACCCAACTTACATTTGTAAGATCCTTGAACCCAAGTCCTACAGTGATGGATATAAGCGCAATTGAAATTCATGGGAAATTATACATTTGGGTATTGATAAGACCGTTCACAATTTCTAGAAGCTCCCCCCACCACACACACACACACACCCCCCCACAGATGAACCATATAGCCAAGAGAAACCATGAACCAAAATAGAAGAGCTTGCCCCACCCATGAGTAAATATTTCATAGTAGGCTGATTAGACCGTAGATCTTTCTTGGTATATCATGACAATAGGTAGGAACATAAACTGAAACATTCTGGAGATATAAAGATAGTTATCAAATCGTTAGCACCACATAAAAAATTCCCCTAGAGTAGCTGTTAATACGAATAACAGAAACTCGGATAAAGGAATACATAAAGTGGAACATAATAAAATGAGAAATTGAAAGATTTTGTTGTTGAGACTTGAGATCTCGGTGCTCCCTCTCTCTTTCTCTCCTTTGCCGGCTTCGTCGGGCGGAGCAGGAGGGTAGAGGGGCCAGGAGTTGCCTCCCCTTGTGTATACCGACTCGTGGCTGTGTCCCGGTTTGATGCCTTATGCAAAGGAGGTGCCCGCCAATATGGAGGAATCGTTGAGCTCATTTCTAGATCCTTCTTCTACTCTAGATCATCATCACTCTCGTCGTTGGGTTCTTAGTGGATGCTGGGAAGTTGCCTCGGGAGGATGGAGTTTCGATAGGCCGGGGCGACAATCTTGGCCGTCCACTTGGATGTCGTCGAAGAAGTCACCGGCCGTATGCCAAGGGCAACCGTCGGCATAGACACTACATGAATAGGCGTGTTTCACCACGTCGCCTACATTTCATATTGGCCCATCGTGGGTGGCATAGTAGAGTCACAGGAATGTCAGAAGGATGCATTCAGAAATGTATGTGGTACTCATGAGTAAAAAAGGTGGAGCCTATAGGGAGGCATGAAATTAGTTTCATGTAACTAGATGATTAGTCTTAGGTGAATACATAGTGTCATGTCAAAGGTTTAAAACATTTCCGGTGAGCTATGAGAGCTTTATCCATAATAATAAGGGAAAATGATGTTATCACTCCAGCAAGTATGGTGCCCCTCTGCAAGGTCACAAACTGTCACTCTACATTGGTATTTTAGAAAGAATAAGCAGTTCTACCATCAGAAGTAATAAAGAAGAAGACCGTGGTAATGTATGGGCATAGCTAGTAGGTACTAACATGGTACTTGTATTGTCCCTACCTTATGTACTTGAGTCCTATTGTTTTTTACCAATGTTTCTTGTGGAGAAAAAAAAACTAAGCTACTTTGAAGAAACTTATATGAGCATTATTTTGATTGGAATATTCGTGGTGATATGGTGTTTCCGTGGTTTAACTAGACAGCAAAATTTACAATAGGATGGTGTTGGCCTTTGAATATTCGTGGTGATATGGTGTTGGCCTTTGAATATAGTGGGATTTTTTTGTTGTCTTGCTTACCTCGCAACTAACTAGCTCGAGATCGAGTCGAGATCGTTACCAACCGAGTATATGAAACATTTTTTTACAGCTCAACATTTAACTCGGCTCGGTATGTGATCGCTTGAATTTCAGTATGAGCTAACTCGACTCTCGTTTGCAGAGTGCATGCTTGCGTGCATAAAGAAAAAGAAAAAGGAAATTACAAAACACTACTAAAAGTACATCGATTCAATTTATAGACTTGGTAATTTACACATTGTATACATAGAAGAGGTAGACATCTATATATCGATCCTTGTGTTTTTTTAGGCCAGCAGACAATTAAGAATTGTAGATATTGCTTCACTATTTGCTTATTCAGTCGAAGAACCAAAATACCGTCTTAAATGAGAGATAAGACCACGCGATGAGGAGCGCTATAGAGCCCGCTGCATGTAGAGCCTCGTTATTCAAGCGTGCATCCCTGGCCCACTCCCTGGCCGGACGTGATACACAAACATCATTAGTCAAGCTACTGTATGTGTTAAAAAGATTGAAGGAGAACCTGGTGATGCATGGATCGATCGATGATGGTGGGAGAGTACGTACCAGGTGGGGTCGCCGGGGCGGCTACTACATCACGGTATACATTTTGGGGGCACTTCAAAGTGCCCCTAAATGTCTATTTTGTGTCCCTAAATGTTTTTGGGGCACTTTTTTTAAGTGCCACATTTACCTGTGACTCTAAAAGTTATTGAGCCACTTTCAAATGTGCCCCCAAGAAGTGCCCCTAAAACTGTCCATTAGAGGCACTTGTACTAGTGCCCCTAATTGAATTAGGGGCACTATCTCAAAGTGCCCCTAAATACTTTGAGGAGCTGCCCTAGGGCCACAGAATATTGTTGACATTGTACACTCAGGAGACAGAGAATACTATTCAAGATTGATATACACACAACTAGAACAATATCCACAATGCCACATGAGAAACAACATGTTCAACGCCCAGAGATTCACAATGTACAATTGGAATGATAAGAACAGGTTAGAACATAAAGAGGACGAGCAACAAAACTTAAACTTCACATGCCAAACTTAATCCTCATGGCCCTTGTCTCTTAAATCTTCATGCTAATCAGAGGAACGATTAGAAGAGCTTCAACTTCTGCAAAAGAAAGAAACGTGCTTAATTATCATACATGCCAGTGTGTAGACCAAAATGTAAAATGAGAGAGATAAATTCATGGTGGTACCAAAGTGTACAACTTCGTACTAATCTGTGTCGTTACTTAGAAATATAAAACGTAAACCAAAATGTAGCCACACATGCATGCTCTGTATTTATATATAGTGCAAATATTCATTTATGAAAACTATTATCAATTGAACCAACTAACATAGACATCATAGATAGCTGTGCCACTTAGCACTTACTGGTACGTTTATGCAAGGTTCAAGCTAGGCTGCAATTTCTACCAAACAAAACCTAACACTTAGCACATCCATCTCACACATACTGGCACACTATGCATCAATCTCGGACACAATCGAGAAAATTCAAATTTGATCAATAAGCAAAAAGCTGCATTCAATTCCATGGTTCTGAACACACCACAGAAAATGTGTAAAATATTCCTAAAACAGCTTCAGGAAAAAGGGAAGATCAACGAACAGTGACTCGTCAAATACACGACAGACTGGTAAGCTCCTTCTAATTGCATTCATGGCCCTTTATATTCATGGATACAACATACGAGTTATATTAGTGTTTCTTGTCGAACCCTAACGATAACAATAGATCAAGGCAGAAATAAGGAATCATGAGAGCCAACGCAGAAGCAGAAACTCACCTAAACAACAGAGACGTAGACGCTGCCATCGCATGGAAGCCGATCGTCGCTAGAGCATCGCAGAGTGGCCTGTTAATGGTGGCGATGTATCTGGAGTCAACCTTGATGTACTCCTTACCTACAGAACACAATAGAACACGGTGACCTCACACTCGGCTTAGCTTGTTCAATGAAGTTAATGCAATATGCACAATGTAAACAAGCTAATACAAGGATTCATAAGAACTTGAGTATATTCATTCTATAGCAAACAAATGATATAAAGTTACATCCAGAGCTATATATTTTCTCTGATATGGTTAGCATCCACATTCATTTGAAATTTAAACATCCAAAGTTCCAAACATTTCCAGAATAAACAGCCATATCAAGCCTCTGAATAAAAGGGTGGGATTGTACCATTTGCCTAAACTAGCCAATTAAACAATAGAAGGTCATACAGTCATACTTCAATCAACTATGAAAAGTAGCTTATTGTTATTAGCAACTTTAGAAAAATATGCCTTCGTAACTCGAAAAGACTAATGAAGCATTAGTAAGCAGATCTGCAGATGCACATCTTGCAAGTTCAATGCATTTCCAAATATACTTTAGTTTTTTTCTCAACACTCTTTCAATACTATCAAATGCCACGACATCAACTTGAATACTAGAGGGTCATCGGATAACAATGCAAACTCCCACATCGAAATACTGGTATGCATATGTCACGACAGGAGTATAGTTTGAAAAGGCAAGTAGGTACTCAGGACAAAGAATTTTCCCTAACATCTCTCTTATGTTGCACAGTGAAAATTGACTTATAATAATTCCGAAAAAGACATAATTTCTGACCTATGTTAGTATTTCACCTAGCCGATTCATATAGAGTAGATATATTCAGCAAATTTTAGTTTATTTATGCACGTACAAACTCTTCTCCATGGACATCCATGCATAAGAGCCAAGGAACCCAAATTGATTCTCTATTCTCACGCCACATACAATCTATCTGTATCTGCACTTTCCTAACATTGTTATCAATGTAGAGAGTTGCAGCTGCCGTTCCAAATTACAGTGACAAGTAATAGGAAATTATGCAAAACACCTTTGCAATAAGTACAAGCATGTCTCATGAATATTCGAAAAACATCTGTAACTTATTTAACCTGGTACTTCCCAGTCATTGAAGTATTAAAATCCAAAGGTTCAAACTAGTACAGTGCAAATTATTATTTGTCAAGAATCTATTTCATGCCAGCCCATGGCATTGACAGCAAAAAGGTTATTAGGTGACCAGAAAATAGGAGAAAAGAGGTAACTACACTTACAATAATTGTTGCATGAGCAGTGAGCGTGCACACCCTCAGCAGCAAGTTAAAATTGACACCCTCGGCCTGACCCCAACCTCCCGCAACTACCTGAAGAATATAGGTAAAACTGAGGAGGCTCAGTTCCTTTTGGAATAGTCAAATCGTTGTTTCTAGGAGATTTTCCACACAGCAATTGAGAACATAAAATATCTGGCACAGTATGCACTGAGAAAAAGAAAGTAGAGAGTCCAAAACGTGATTTCAATTTAGGTTATGCAGAGTAATCATTTTGTTAACATAACCTATGGTATGTTAAGCTGAACTAAGTTGCTACTGCATCTAGATAACCATTTGGGCTTTCAGACTTTGATCTCATAAAACAAACTATGCACTTCTTCATTGACCATCTGCACTGCAGGGTATAGATAACATTAATGCAGATCCATTCATCATCTGGTCATGCAGGAAGCCAACCAGTGATCAATCTGATCACTGGTTGTAAACAGCAAGCACATCTTGAGCATTTGCTCATACTCAAGCATGCCAACCTCTAATTTAATTATCCAGGGGATCAATCATCAAGAAATCATCTATAGGCAAATATATATGAACCAGCCAGCACACAGCCTATTTAAACTATTTTATTACATGGGGTAAACAAGAGCAAGTGCAAATTAATCACAAGAATACATATACAGAGGAACTATAAAAGTCAGAAGATGGAAACCTGTGCCATGATCAAATTTCTCTCCGACATTCTGTCGAACAAAAGACGTGCGGCTGAAGTCGTAGCTGGAGAGTTGCGCTGGAGACACAACTGGAGGAGCTTGAAGGCATCGGCTCGGAGGAGCAGGTCTGCGAAGGGCCGCTAGAGCGTCCCTCGAGGCACGCCGAGCGGGCAGCAGCACCATCAAGCGGCGGCGTCGGTCACCACACGGTGACTCCAAACCGCACGGCAACGAGGCGGCGAGGAGGAGCAGGAGCACGGAGAGACAGAGGAGCACGTGCCAAACGAGCGGCACCGCAAGCACTGTTGCGTGGCAAGGCAGGGCCCGCGCTACAACGGCGGAGGGCACCGCGACGACGGCGAAGCACTGCGTCGACCGAAACCCTAGCTAGGGTTGGGGTTGCGCCCCGCGAGAGAGCTCGAAGAACAATTTGAGATGGAGGAGAAGGAAGAGCACACTGAGGCGGTCAGCTTGCGACCCATGGCGGCGGCGGAGACAGCCCGGCGACGCTGGCGGCGACGAAACGAAATCGTGAGAGCACAAGCGAGGAAGAGAGAGAGGGAGCGAATGGGCTGGTTGGATAGGACAGGCAGGGGCCTTTTCGTCACTTTGAGTCTGGCTGTGTGTGGGCCGGCCGACTTGCTAGACTGGATCGGCCCAGTTGGGCTGGTCCGATTTTTTTTCCTTTATCAGTTTTCCCGTTTCAAAATAGAATACGGTGTTTTTAATTGGTTGGAGTTTCAAACTTGCACCAACTTTTTGATTTTTTTTGGAGATTTGTCGACCTACAAGCGAATTGGAAAAATAAGAAGCCTGGGCGAACCATAAGCCAAGCAAAAAAGCAAATCGCAACCGGATATTTGATACATTTGATCTCAATATAAGTACTAAATTGGAGAACCGCATAGTCATAGTAGTTCGGAATGACAGAAACAACGTTAAAAATGATCAATAATAACTCACTAAAGAATATGAGTCACAAATGGAATATGCAAGATTAAAAGGAGTAAAAACTAGTAATTCGGCCTTTCTCACGTTAAAATGGGACGGCACATACGCTTCAAATACTAATAACGCTTCCGCAAAATCGTTTACGATTATTTTTGCAAAAAGGCCAACCAATATATTGATCATCAACAACGGTACAAAGAATTCTACAAGTAATAAAAAATACAAATATGTCTTCGGACCACCTAGTGATGACTACAAACACTGAAGCGAGTCGTAGGCGCGCCGCTGTCCTGACCCATCTCTCACTGGAGCCGGGTAAATATTGTCGTAGTAGAGATTGTTATAGTAGACAGACCGGATGTCATCGTGCTAATGCTCTGAGGGACCAGCACAACAGAGCAGTAACCATCGTCAATGCCAATGATGAGAACCGTAGATCGGAAGAGACAGACCCGCAACCACACAAACGAACACAAAAACGGACTAGATCCAAGGAGATCCGTCGGACAAACGTCTCCTGACCCTCACGTACTGTTTCGCTCAGGCTAATCTATTGGTAGATTTGTTGGCTTTATTTTTTGATTAACTCAGATTCGTTTACGATTTTCTTGAAGGCTTGAAATTGAAGCCATTGAATAATAACGCATCATCAAGTGATTTAAATATCTCCCGCTCAGTGTAGCATATCATCAATTTCATCAAGATTAAACTCATTTACATAGACAACATTAGCATAGAAATCTATCTGTATGTGCAAATCATTGCCCGTGTTGGGGCTTTGCACATGATTCCCCACCCACTGCTGCTGCCTGCTTCAGCTTGCGGTGCCACGGCGAAGAAGCGAGCAGGCGCAGCTGCTCACCGTCCGGATCTGCAAGCTGCAGTTGCAGCGGAATCGTCAAGAGCGTCGGCGTTGCCGCGTTGAAGCAGCTGATGTAAGCCTATACGAGGAGACGATCTAACTGGCCTCTCGTGACTTCTGTTGGTTAATTCATACCATACGTGGATTTATTCTGTGCTTTCACGAGAGGTGTGAACTAATTGATTTCCTTCTATACGCAAAAGATAAAATCCATTTACTCTCATCCATTGAGTTTGTTGTATTCTCCTCGATTCCTTTCTATACGAAATACTTGATGCACTTATTGAATGGGAAACTTGAATTGAGAAGCTCCTAGGCCCCCTTCTTTTCAGCTTATTTTCCAGATTCTCCCAGAAGCTACCCTCCATCAGCTTCTCCCAGAATCTCATTTTTTAAATTTGTTTAAACTTCTAAAAGACAAATTTAGAAGTTTAAACAAATTTAAAAAACAAGATTCTGGGAGAAGCTGATGGAGGGTAGCTTCTGGAGAATCTGGAAAATAAGCTGAAAAGAAGGGGGCCCTAATCTGTTGCCGACTAGGCTAGCTTTTTGTGGGCTTTTTTGCTGGTTATTACGTTGGGATGGGCAAAAAATTGGTTAAGGCCATGTTGATTGTAGTTTTTGCCGTGCAAATAGCGAGTTAATCACTAATTAACGCCTAATGATGCGTTATTTGCGCGACGTAACCATGATGGAAGACGATTTTGTGACAGTCAACAAATAGAAATTGTGTCTCAAAGTGCCCAAATGATTTGATCTATGATAGAAAACATTGATTTGATATATGGAGGCACCTTTCCAAACTGCACCAATAGCTCTTAACCAAGTGAGAAACTCTGCCAAAGTGCACCAATAGCAAAAACATTTAGGAGCATTTTGACAAGTGTCCCAAAAGGTTATCTATTGGGGCAGTTTGCCAAAGTGCATCCATAGTAATGACATTTGAAGGCACTTTGATAAAGTGCCCCAAAAGATTATATATATTGGGGCACTTTGACAAAGTGTTCCTAATTAGAAGTTTTTGGGACACTTTGAAAAGTGCCTCAACCAAAATGCCTCTAAATGTATGTTGTGGTGTAGTGGGCGCTCGACGTGGCCGGAGAGCACCTTGAGCAGGTCCCTGTTGCTCACGGACGTGCTGTCGGTGTCCTTACCGTACATCTTGTGCGCCTCGGCCATGTCGTGGTAAAGCTTCTCCTTCTGCTTCTGGATCCCCTGCAGGACGCTGTCCTTCTCGAACTTGCCACATACGCAGTTAGGCTGCGCCTTGGTGTGCGAGAACCGCGACGAGAGGCGCGAGATGGCCGCCTCCTGCGTCCGCCGCAGCGCGCCGCTGCTACCACCGCCGCCGCGTGTCCGAGCACCGCCGCCGCCATTGCTCTATTCTTGGTCAATCTTTTGCTTCTGTTTGTCGCGTCTCGATGGTGCACTGCGTTGCGTTGTTGTGTGGGTTCGATTCAGGAGCATACACATATATATATACGCGACCGTGAGAAATACGAGTCGGTGTCAAGTTCTTGGGCTCTTCGGTACCAGACTTGGACTTGTTGGACGACTCGGTATCAGACATGGGACTTGTTGTTCGTGAAAACTATGTTTAGGTGGTATACGGTGTCAGCCTATCTTGTCTGGAAACAAATATTTTGAAGGAATTCTTTCCAAAGAAGATCGTCAAACCATCGAAAGTGTGATGACAATCAAGATTCAGCCCCTGCAAGCATAGGCATCATCGTTCAGGTTCAGGAAAACCTGAAGCTTTTGGATTGCTGTTGGCTTTGAAGGTCGCCGTGTTGCTTCACATACAGGAACCTCTATTCTTCACTGATTGTTCCTTGCTGGTTTCTGCTGCAAAGTCCACTTCTATCTTCAGTGCTCCAGGTCATTGTGTCGCCAGACCCATCTTGGCGGATATTCAAGCATCCTAGGAGGTGTTTCACTGTCAAGCCTCACCATCAGGCTAGACTTGGTCTCAGATTGCAATCTTCTACTCTAGCTTTTAGATGCCTCTTTTCAATCTCAAGGAACTGCACAATCAGGATGTACTCACTGTGAACAGTGTGACTCCGTTCACGCCTGTGTCCGTGAAGTGTTGCTAATATCAATAAAATCCATTTATTGCTAAAAGAAAAAGTATGCCGATGTAATTTAGAGATATCTTTTCAGAGTTGAAGTCTGACCGGTGCAAAGCTGTAGGTTGTATTGTTTCTTGTGTGACTGGAGGCGTGCCAGAGGCTTAACATTGTCGTTTCTGATTTCTAGAGAAAATGTTGTCTTGAGTCCTAAAAAAATAAGGTACGATACTCTTCCTCCACCTAGTGAGTGCTAATTAATCCTCTCCCCCTGCCCAAGTCCAGCCCAAATCGGCCAAAATCCCTCCGCACCCTTTCACCCATATCTCAACTCAAGCTAGACGCTTGCTTACAAATCGTGCCTCTCATGGTGAAATACTGAAATCCTCTTAACACATGGAAAAAAGCCCCTCTTTAACAGGTTAGTGTAGCAGGAGAAAACAGCACGCAGAAAATTACACAGATTCATTGCGATTCATATTTTTTGTAGATTGTCACAATTATTGCGTTGGTTTGATCCAAAAAGCACGTATTGCCCTCTTAACAGCGTTGATGCGATTTTTGACGAGTCGAGACCACTAAGAGAGTATGAGGTTTATATGGCATGGTACTAAGGATGACTCCAACGGGCTGATCGCATAGAGTCCGTGCGCGTCCGTCCCTGTCCGCGCGAGCCAAAAACATGGCCCAACGGGGCGACGCAAACGGACCGCGGTCCGCTTTTCTGTCCGCCGCGACGTATTCCTGGCCCAAATTTGGGTCACGGATGCGTCGGGCGCGGACGCGCGGCGGAGCGCAATTGTGTCCTCCTCTGGTCCGCACTTCGGCCTCGCCGCCTCGGCCTCTCCCAAAACCCCAGTCCACACTCCAACCCTAGCCATGGCTGGTGCAGCCGCCGCCACCGCCTCTGACGCTGGACCTGCCGCCGCCGGCACCGCCTCCGCCGCCGGCCCCGCCGCTGGATGTGCGTCCAAAGCTGCAAAGAAACCAAAGAAGGAACTCACCGAAGAGCAGAGGGCCGCAGAGGCCCAGAAGCGGGGCGACCGGAGGAGGAGGTTGAAGCAGGAGAAGCTCAACGCCGCCAAGCAGGCCGCCGCCGTGCCGGAGGACTCTGACCTCGTGTCTAGGGCCGTGACCGCTGCCCTCCTCCTGATTGGAATTACCCCGACGGCGGCCGCGGTCGGTGTCGCGACTGCGGCGGCCAGCTCCAACGCCTCGGCGGCCCGGCCGCCAAGGTCGAGATCTTCCGCGACGGCACCATCGCCACCGTACGGGTACCTTCCGGGAACCATGCCGCCGCGGGTTTCCCCTACCTCAGGCGAATCCGCGCCCAGCCCAGTCGAGGTACCTTCGCTTGATCTGAACACGCCTACTACACCTTTGGCCGGGCACTCACCGACGGCGCAGACTGCGGGCCGCGCGTGCAGCTGCCTCGGCAGTGGTCGCCCCGGCGCATAACCTATTCGGCGAAATGCCCAGGCCGTCGCCGGGTGACCCTAGGTACTACGAGGAGGTCCATGATGAAGGGGACGACGTCCTCCAGGACATGATTAGGGACAACAACGAGTACGCCGAGGACGATTACTATGCCGGCGATGATGAAGTTCCGCCGACCGGCCCCGATGTGATCAACATCGACAATGAGCCGGTTTTCGAAGGAGAGCTCGAGACCCAAGCCCGGGCAATGAAGAGAAAGATGAGCCAAAGGGCGCCTCATTCACGGCCGAGGAAGACGTGCTCATTTGCGAGTCCTGGATCGAGGTTGGAACCAACCAAATTCTCGGGGCGGAGCAAAGAGGGACGGCATATTGGGGCCGGTTCACCAAGCGCTACAATGAATGTAGAATCCTACCGCCCCACAACATTCAGACGCAGCGGACGGAGGTATCTATCTCCAAGAGGTGGCTCCACATATCCGCGGAGACGAGCAAGTTTTGCGGCTCCGTTGAAAATGTTCAAGCCCGGCCAGCAAGTGGCTTCGGAGTGAATGAACAGGTGAGTTTTGTGGCTCCTCTTCCCTTCTTTGGTTGCAAGCTTTGGAAACCTTGTACAATTTGTATGCCCAGGTGTTGCAAACTTTGGAAATTATTTTGGTTACTATAAATTTGTATGCCCAGGTGTTGCAAGTTTTGGAAACCTTCAAGAGGCAATACAAGAAGGCCTTCACCTTGACCCATTGCTACCGGGCACTCAAGGACCAGCAGAAATGGAAGGCCCTCTACGCCTCCCTCAAAAATGGTGGACAGCCCCTTGATAAGGGAGAGGACACAACAGAAAAGGAAGGAGGCCAAGGGGAAGAACAAGTCGAAGGCCGAGTTGAAACGAGATGCAACAACCCTTGCATTGCAAGAGATATTTAACGGGTTCCTAACCCAAAAGGACAAGCCTGCCGACAAGAAGGAGGAGAGGAGAGAAAAGGAACGCCTAGAGAGAGAGACGGCTTCCAAGCTCTTCTTTGAATTGCAGAAGAAGAGACTCGACATAGAAGGAGAAAACGTCCGGACAAGAGCAAGGGAAGCCGATGCAAGAGCCAAGGAGGCCGAGGCAAAAGCAAAGGACATTGAGCTCGCCCTACGCCAAGAGGAGGCCAGGATCATGGACATGGATCTCTCGGCCTTCACCCCTACGAAGAAGGCCTACTACCTCAAGAAGCAAAGGTACTACATGGACCGAGATTGATCAAATCTCGGTCGTTTTATTTATGTTGAACTATGGCCGATATGGCCGGAAAAACATGGCCGATGGCCGGAATTTGTAATATTTTGGATATCTATGCAGACATGGCCCTATGAGGCCAGGATTATGTTTTATTTTAGATTCATATGCTTGCTATATACTTGGTTTGTTGCAATGTGATCACCATGACCGAAAATGATCAAAAACCCTGGTCAGGCGGACTCGATGCGTCGGCCCGTTGGGGGCACTGGCCAGAAAGGGGCGGACATGGGCCGGACGCGCGTCCGTTTCCCGACCCAAACAGACAAAGCGCGGACCAAACGCGCGTCCGTTTGTGTCGCCCCGTTGGAGTCATCCTAACGGACATACGTTAGACTCACACACCACTCTTTTTCCCATTCGTTTTCTTGCCATTTCCCTCCTCAAAGACACATGTTGACTGATCCCTTCGAGCATGCTCAACCACACCATCAACCTTGCCCTGCATACAGACGGCCTGCCGGCTGGCCTGACATTCGGGATGCAGGCGGACGCGCCGCCGGACAAGACGGACGGTCTGGTGTGTCCGCCATAACCCGTACGTCCGTCGCTGAAACGTAGTGCATGCATGGTCGTACCTGCATACTTATTAAGTCGTACACCTGACCGGTTGGACATGATCGAGGCGTCCTAGACGGATGTCCGTCAACGTTCCTACCCGACGTATACCTCATCTTCCTTCACCTCTCATCCCCCTCGCGTCCAAATGGTCATCTATGACTTCGGCTTTTCCCTTGTGTCGGCCGACAGCAGGCTGGTGTTCTGAGACCTCACCGGAGAACGTTCGAAGGCACCACCGCTGCCGTCTTCGGCAATGCTTACTGTTTGCCTCCCGGCCTTGTTCAAGACCCTTGTCTCATTGCTCTCCAACGGCGACAACGCAAATCAGCTCTACTTTCATAATTGCGTATTTTTTTCTATTTTCTCGTGTCTCAATGATGGCTGCTAGAGCACTCCATCAAGCATGATCAAAGGGGACGAGGAAAAAGGTTACTCCCTTCGATCCGTTAAAATTGTTGTGAAAAAAAAGAACTGGTACGTACGAATCACAGTACAAGTCGCCACAGATTTTTTTAGAATCACATGGAGTAAAAAAAAGGTTATTTAAAAGCTGTAGCTTACAAACAGGGAGCCGGTCCGATAAAAAGTCCCAGGCCCAGCCCAAACTTTAACCCAAACCGATCGCTGCTGCAACAAGATCTTGCCTTAATTATGTTTTGGAGTCTGATTAGGATTATTGTTTGTTTGGACAGTTTGAAAAGTGTCTACTTGCATGTCCAAACTAGGTAGGTACGTGTTTCCTAATAGTATTGGATACGCATAGGAACATGTCAGCTATTAGTAGTTGGACTAACTCGTGCGTGAGTTTAGATAGTTTTCATGTACGTCCACTGGCGGAGGCAGGATCCCATAATTTTGGTTGTCAAGGGGGCCGGTTAGAGGAAAAATTGCAAAATTAACACTGTTCATACATTTTTAGCAGGAAACTAATGGTGTTAGGGGGGCCAGGCCCCTGCTGGTCCCCCCCTGTCTCCGCCGTTGTGTACGTCTTCTAGTTCGAGTCGGCTAGGTAGGCAAGGTTAAGGTCCTTTATATACGGAGTTAAATACATTCACGGTACCTGTACTTTAGGTCAAAGCACGATACGGTACCTCTACTCAGTAATACGCTCAATACGGTACCTGTACTCAACATGGGGTGATTATACGGTCCATGATTCAACGTAGAGCTCTGTATTTGAAATTTTGTTGACTGGTCAACCAGTGGGTCCCACATAGAGCTCATAAAAAAATATAAAAAATATAAAAATTCCCGCTGCATCCCCTGTCGTCCCGCACATGCGCTCACGCCGCTGCTTCCCCGCGTGGGTGCTGGCCGTGCGGAAGCTCTGCGTCGCCATGGATCCGCACGACCTACCACTGCACCGCTCGCCTGCTCGACACGCCTGCCCATGCGCCCGCTCGCCCCGGCTGGCCGCGCCCGCCGGCGTGCCTGCTCGCGCGTCGACGTGTCTGCTGGACACGTCTGCCCGTACGACGCCTGCGTGTTCCTACTGCTCGACACGCCTGCCCGTACGATGCCGGCGCGGCCAGCGGGATCGGCAAGGCGATCGCCGTCGAGTTCATCCAGAACGGCGCAAAGGTCATAATCGTGGACATCCAAGGCGATGTAAGCTGCTCCATGGCGGCCGAGCTGGCCGCTGGGCCCGGACGCCGAGTACACCCGATGGCCGATGCGACGGCACCGATGAGGCCCAGATCGCGGCCTCGGTGGACCTTGCCGTAGCGCGCCACGGCTAGCTAGACAGCCTCTACAGCAAGGCCGGCATCTCCGGGTCCGCGGCGGCGGCGGCATGGCTGCCGTCAAGCTCGGCGACTTCGACCGCATCGTGGCGGCCAACACCCGGTCCAAGGTGGCTGGCGTCAAGCGCGCCGTGTGCCACGGCCGGATGGACAGCCTCTACAGAAACCTCCGGGTCCGCGGCGCCCGCGCCATGGCCGCCGTCGACCTCGGCGGGGAGCACCACGGGCATGCTCTTCCAGATCGCCGCGCTCCCGTGCAGCCTCTCGAAGGCGACGATTGTGGGCGTGGTGTGGCTGGTGGCGGAGGAGCTGGCGCGCGCCGACGTGTGTGTGCATGCCATCGCGTTGCCGCTCCTGGTCCGGTCGCCCGCGAACTGGAAGGCGCGCACCTCCGCGTGCTTCTACTAGTCGGAGGCGAGTTCCTGGAGGGATTTTTTCGATTTTTTATATTTTTTATTGAGCTGCCATGTGGGACCCACTGATTGACCAGTCAACAAAAATTCAAATACGGAGCTGTACGTTGAATCTTTTTTTTTTGAGAACACAGTACAACACAGACGCTCACAAATACGCACATACACTCACCCCTATGAACGCACGCACGCACCCTACCCCTATGAGCACCTCTGAAGGACTGAGCCGGCAGATCTTGAGGTTGACGAAGTCACCACAGGCGCCTCGCTGTTGACGGGCACGTCACCTACCACTGAAAGAATAGCGCCGGATAATCCTGGAATAAATCCAGGTAAATGCAAACGCCCATGCCAAGTCTAGGACTTGAACCTGGGTGGGCTGGTTCCACCACAGGGAACCCAACCATCAGAGCAGGGACCGTATAATCACCGCAAGTTGAGTACAGGTACCATATTGAGCGTATTACTGAGTAGAGGTACCGTATTGTGCTTTGACCTAAAGTACGGGTACCGTGAATGTATTTAACTCTTATATACGTGTGCTTTGCAATCAAAGTTGTACCGTGAGCTTTGAAGAAAATAATAAAGAAAAAAGAACGGGCCGGAGCGCGTGTTTCAAATCCCAACAACCGGCACAGCAGCAGCGCGCGCTCCGTCTGGAATTCTCGATTCGTCCGGCAGTTCTAGGCCTACCAGTTCGTCGGAGATGGCCGGAAGGAACGGCGGCGACAGAAAGAAGGCGGTGACCCGGTCCGTGAGGGCCGGCCTCGAGTTCCCCGTCGGCCGCATCGGCCGCTACCTCAAGAAGGGCCTGTACGCGCAGCGCGTCGGCTCCGGCGCCCCCGTCTACCTCGCCGCCGTCCTCGAGTACCTCGCCGCCGAGGTAACCACCAGCCCATCTCCCGCTCTCTGCTTCTTTCCATCTTTGTCGCGCTCGACGTATCGGCGGTTCTGACGGTGTGCTTTTCTCCCTCCCTCGCCAGGTCCTGGAGCTCGCCGGCAACGCGGCCAAGGACAACAGGAAGACTCGCATCGTGCCGCGCCACGTGCTGCTCGCCGTCCGCAACGACCACGAGCTCGGCAAGCTGCTCGCCGGCGTCACCATCGCCCACGGCGGCGTGCTGCCCAAGATCAACTCCGTCCTGCTCCCCAAGAAGCCCGCCGTGAAGGAGTCCAAGTGGCCCATTAAGTGGAAGGCCAACCCCAATTACAAGAAGGCCGCCGCTGCCGCCGCCGCCGCTGAGTAGTAGGCGCCTTGCCCTGCCTACTCCGCGTAGGGAGTGTCGTGCTGCCTAGTTCCTTAGGATGAAGTAGTCGTGTGGTTATATCTGAAGGTCTCGTGTATGTATTGCTGGAACGTCGCTTGGTTGCTTTGTTTGGTCTCGAGTTTCTTAAGCTGAAACCTGAATTCTTTGCGGCCCTTCAGTCATTGCATCTTTTTTTGAGTAAAATTAGAGTAAGAGCAATGTCATTGGTGTCGTAGCTCGTAGGACAGGCCTGACGATTATTCTGAATCGTTTTGAGGCTTCTAATCTCTAGCTACTCTGTTCAGCTTCAAGCATTGTCTGAATCGCTTTGATGCCAAATGTCACTGTTGATACTTGATACCATACTGGATTTTGATCTTTGGTGTGCCTATACGATATTGCTTCTTCCACGGATGATCAGCTTGGCACTGCCTGTGGTAGTCCGACTGTTAGCTGAAAAATCAGAGGAGCACATGATATGTCAACGATTTTTCTTATTAGCAATATTTGTTTTCTGTTTTAGGACAGCGTTAGCGCTGGTTTTGCAATAATTCGGTATGGCATCAATTTTCAAGTCTCCCGAGTTGGGATACGGCTATCAATCCAAAATCGAACTATGTATGTTGCAGCAAGCGTGTCATACCTTAACTATGTCAGAGTGATAATTGGTTTACAAATTATATCTTATATTTGGCAAACATATCTAAGGAGTGCTCATTGACAGATTATTTGTGTTTTGGCAAGCAGAAAATTTAGGCAGGAAGGCAGATTAGTGTTGTCCATTACGCATATGCTAACCGGATAGAGCTCAGAAAAAATATGCGCCAGTGGTCATATAAACACTCAGACATGGGCAAATAAAAATGCAGAATAACATGGCTCATTTTTTTTTTGAGTTTTAAAGCAGTCGATCCTGCCGTCCGATTAGATAGAAAGAGTTATAATTACATAGTCACGTCCTGAACATGGCTCAGATTATTCTGCATGAATGTTACTGTGCAGAGGAAATACATTGACACGTCCTCGATTGATTTCCGCTAAGCGACTCGGGGAGGAGGTCCTTGCAAATCATCCACTGACCGACATTGTATCATCAGTGGCGTCTCTCCCTTTTCAGAACCGCATAGGCAGCTTCGAAATCTAACCTTCTTCTGAACATACTTCCATAACAGACCTGAATGGTCAAGTAGGAATCAAACCTGATCCAGGAAATAGTAGACATTCCCACTTATTTTTTCCTCAAAGCCTCAATCTCACGAATCTGTTTGCTTGCTGCAACTGTTATTTATGAACGTTTCAGTGACAGAAGCTCTAACATGTTTACTATCTCAACAGAAATTATGGTTCGTAAGCGTGTCACACTTTAACTATTCCGTGTGACTGGATCGGTAAATTAGAGCTTATATGGCATTGGCAGACTTATGTACGAAATGCCCATCAACTAATTATGTATGGAGAGGAGAAACTTGTCACGGAATCATACTGCATAGAAGAAACAAATGTCTAGCTCTTGCTGAAAAAAAGGACAATATTTTAGCAAAACAAAAGAAGGTCTAGTCTAGCAGTGCTACCAGTGCTGTGGGTTACATTCCATGGCCCAGTTCCCATTTAGGCCCTAACAAAATGGCGTTTTGGTGGAAATCAAAATCCAGGAACTTATACGCCCGCGCGGGGAGCTCCTACACATCGCCTTCAGGAGGCGGAACTGACCCGCGCTACCACTTCGCCGGCCCAGTTAAGGTGCGTTGCGTTTTTTCTCTTTTTTCCTTTTCTCTTTATTTTCATTTATTTATTTATCTATTCGAAAAAGGTCCGATTTTGAAAACAGTTTCGAATGGTACATGTCCTTGTCCAACATTGACGGCTCGAGAACACCCAGTTTTCCCGGTGCGGCGGTGCCCACCAGGCGTGCGCATCCACGGCACGATCACCGGACGAGCGCCCGTCCATTCCGCCGTGCAAAATCCTCACCACGAGGCCGTCCGCATGCAGGCAGGATAGCTACCAATGATGCAGTGTACGGGTCTCACCCCGTCACCCGGCCGGCCCGTCTCTCCCTCTCTCGTTTGACATTACCCAAAGTCAAATGCTAGCAGAAAAGCTCCCAGCGGTGGGGAGGAGAGGCGCGATTAGTTTAACTGTCAATGACGATCGACGATGGTATCTTTGCTTAAACAACTCCAACGCCCAAGACATTATCCCATGGTTTATTCCCTGCCCTTCGACAGCACCGGCGGCCAGCTTCAACTCTCTCGGTTGACATTTGGATAAAAGTCAGAATAAAACGAAAACAAGGCGCTGCCTGGCTCATCGTTTTTGTCAAATGGCAGCCCAACACCTGCACGGAGAGGCCATAGCATCTGGGAGAAGCATCATTCAAATTACTAATTAACTCGTTGCAAAGCTCAAGCTGTCGACGACGATCGATGGTATCTGCCGCGTTAAACAACAGGCGACGTTCATGGCATGATCCTAGGTTTATTCCCGTCCAGTTTCATTCCTCCGTTGACATTTGGCGCAAAGTCAAAATCAAACCAAAACAAAACACAACACACTTGGCTTGTCAAGTGACACCTGACCTGACAGCTATACAGTAGCATCTGCAGCATCTGGACGGAGCACGTGAAGACGGGATCAACAAACTAGGCGGATCGGTTACGTGTAAGATCATGCAGATTCGATCTTCCTGCCACCGAGGTGGTGAGCCGGTCGATCAATCGTCTTCGAGCTTCGTGGAGGGCACTAGCTTGCGAGCGTTTACTTTCTACCTAGCCAGCGAGCTTGCCGAGCTATACAAACTTGAGCGGCAGTGATCCATCGCAAAATCAGCCACCACGCGGTATACGCCCACCGGCCTGAGGTTCTCCCTACTGGCCAGATGGACGGCTCCGCCAGCGATTGGGGTCTCGAGGCGGTCGTCAGGAGCTGCCTCAGCGGCACGGCCCCTACCGTCGACGTCCCAAGCTCAGAAGCACCGGAGCCGCCGCTGGTAGACTCTCGCCGGGAAGCCGTCGCCGGCCGTGTGGCTTCGGTGCAACCGGCGTCATCACTGTTCTGCGACATGCTGGAGTACTTGGACTTGGAGCGCGAGCCGTCTCGGGCGCCATTCTCCATCACGCCGTCGTCCGCTCGTGAGCGCGAGGTGCTCATCTGCTTCCCAGCCCCCTCGACGTCCGGGCAGGTGCTGTCGGACACGTGGAAGCAGGCCGGCCGGAGAACGGGCGGTCGTGCACACAGGCCTAAAAGAAGGTACAGACCATGGTGGTTCAGTTAAGTTTTTTTTTTAGGACAAGGTGGCCGCTCGATTAGTTAGAAAGAATTGACCCAGTTTATAAGGAAAACCGGGTCAAAAAACCATACAAGCTGTACAAAAGAACACACAGACGAAACGACCCGTCGCCCACACGACACAAGCCGGACAAACGCCACAAACACACACCACCCGCTCCGGAGCCGCCGCTCCGGCGTAGCAACCAGATCGATCTCCGCATTGACCGGAAGCGATCCAGTCATGGTCGACGAACCCTCTGCCCACGCAGTCTTCATCAAGGTTGCCACCAAAACCACCTGTTCCGGGGCCGCCGCCCCGGCGTAGCAACCAGATCAGCCTTCGCATTAGGTTGCCACCCAAACCTCGCTAGGCCAAGGCCCCGCCCCATAGGACCGTCGCTGTAGAGGAGATCGAGGCCGCTGCCTCGAAGTACCACCACCGTCCGGGGTCGCCACCCCGACATCCTCCTCCCCCAACCACCTCCCCCGACCACAGAGCCAACCAGCCCAACTGCCGCGAATCCGATGCACCCCGAGGGCCGAGAGCTTCAAGGCGACGCCCCCAACAGGGGTGTGACACGTCCGTCACCGTCGCCCGCTCCGAGGGAGCTTAGGTTTTCACCCGAAGATCTTGGAACCACTCGAGTTGGCCATAATCGGCACTGCACGATGACGCCAACAAGAAGGAAAACGACGCCCGAAAGCATCGCCGTCATCGGCATCGACGGGAGTCAATGCAAAGCTTTCGCCCGGAGCCTGACCTGCCTGCGAAGCAACGGGAGCAGCGAGACAAAGACAGGGGCTCTGCCATCGCCCACCAAGATCCTCGCCCCTGCCGTTGCGCGCCGGAAGCCCACCGTGACACCTCCTGCCTCTGTGGTCGCCGCCGCACCTTCTTCCGTGGTCTGGGGCCGCTGCCCCAGCTTCCTCGCCGGCCCTCCGGCTCCACCAGCACCGCCGCACCCATCAACCGAGCGCCACGGCCGCGGCCCGCTCGGCCCAGATCGAGCCACCTGCGCAGCCCGCCGCCGCCTGCTGGCGCCACAGGACCGCGCTCCCCCCTCCACTTCGCACCGAGCCAGCTCCGCGCCGGCCATCCTCGCGCCGGCAAGCTCCACGCCGGCGAGTGCCGCCCCAGCCACCCGACGTGCCCGCCATCCACGCCGCGCCTGCGTGGTGGTTCACGAGCGAAAAAAGCAGACAAAAGGCCCCGCCGCCACCATCCTTGGTCGCCCGCGGCTTTGCCGTGGCTTCCTCCGGTGGGGGCGGTGCGGCGGCCGGCGGCGGGAGCCCCTGCGACGGCGGCGGCTAGGGTTCCCCCGTGTCGCCAGGCGCGGGCGACGCGGGGGTGGGACGCGCGGACAGATTTGTTTTCCTACCCATGTTTGACTGAGTGTTCAGTTAAGTTTGCAGTGCAGGATCAAGCCGTGTTGACACTTCGTGTTTGATGCAGCAAGAGCAAGAAGAGCCAGGTGAAGAAGGTGGTGCGCGAGGTGCTGGCTGCCGACGGCGGGGTCTCCGGCCCCGACGACCAGTGGGCGTGGCGAAAGTACGGCCAGAAACTCATCAAGGGCTCCCCGTACCCAAGGTATTTTTCAGTTAATTTCTCACACCATAAGGCACCCTTCACTCCTTCAGTCATTATCGGAAAAAACTCACAAAAGTGACATCTACTGAAAGTCAGAAACTGAACTGCTTGTAAACGCAGAGGGTACTACAAGTGCAGCAGCCTGAAGGCGTGCACGGCGCGGAAGCTGGTGGAGCGCAGCCCCGCCAAGCCAGGCGTGCTCGTCGTCACCTACATCGACGACCACTGCCACGCCGTGCCCACCCACATCAGCGCCCTCGCCGGCACCTCGCGCAACCCGCCCCAGTCGCCCTTGTCCGATGATACTACGAAGCGTGAGGAGTACAGCGCCGACGCCTCGTCCTCCATGGCCGCGGACACTGGCATGGACTACGAGTCAGAGCTGTCGTCGCCCATGGAGATGGACGATATGTTCAGCTCTTTCGACTACGATTTCGACCATTGGTTCGGTGACGATGATGACGCTTTCACGCGATCGGTTTCGCTCTAGTTTACGGGATGTTTGGGGAGACTTGTTTGATTAGGACACAAAATGTTACTCACAGGAACTTCTTTTTTGATGGAATAGTAAATGTGTGTATATTGAGTGGTTGAGTAGGTCCTTAATTACAAATAGATCTCAAAAAGGGTTAGTTCGTTGTTGTAAGAATATACAAGGTTGTTTATTAAATTAGGTTTTAGTATTTCTGATTCGTTCATATGTTTAGCCACACTATTTGTAAAGAAGCAATAGCTTCAAGTTTAAAATTGGCTGATAGACGAGACTTTTGGTAACAATTACAACGACATGTTGGCTACTGCTATCTAATTTGCGCCAGCGAGAGTCTCGGACACGTATTAGATCATTTCTAGCGCGCTCCCACTACAGATGTTCATAAGATGTTCATCATCCACACCCCTTTTAAGTGAGTTAGGCTCACTTTTTGTTGAAAACTAAAATTGTTCGCCATATATTCGACATTTCATAATTTGTTATTAAACTATTTTCATAATTTGAAAGCATGAAAGATATATTGAAATTCGCATTTTGAAATACATACTTCATATATATTTTCCAATACATGAAATGCTCAACGTTTCTTATATATATTAAAACTGAATAGCAAAGGAGTTATATGTGTATTCATTTACGAATGGAAATTTGTTGTACAACTATCGTATTATTGTGTCCTTCGAGTGATATGCTTGTACACTTCACATAGCTTCTTCATGTATATATTTCAGTCATGTGGGATGTCTATTATTATAGTTGAGGACAATCACAAAAACAACATATTTTCATTATATTTATAAGTGTAATATTAGTTAAATATTTCCTCGGGTGATTCTAGAGTACATGCTTCTTTGATGTACATGATGTCCAATAATACAAAAGTAGACGAATTTGATTTAAAGGCATGTTGAACCATACAGAAACATGCAATGTATATAAATGCACTGTGGACTTAGATTACAGTTGACTAATGAGGTCTCATGTTACCTAGATATTTCTTTGCAAGAAACCGAAGTTCAATAATTTGAAAAATCACTCGGGGCAAAGGTTCCCACCCGAATATATTACTTCAAAAGAGTTACATGATCAAGCTCTTGACCTCCTTAAAGAATGTCACTGGTCATGATATATGCAAAGAGAGGTTACACTGGAATATTACATCACAAGGAATAAGATAAAGAGGGACAACTGGTGCACTCTAGTCTGTACTAAAAACACTTTGTAACCGACTCACACCACAAGAACAATCACACGTAGAGCATAGAAAGAGTGACACGCGCCATCAAAGGGTATCACAATATCGAGACCTTGACTCGACATTGAGACATACAATAATTCATGGTAGAGTTAAGATATATTTAAGTTAGAGTTAAGATCCATGAAGAACATAGAGTAAATGTGGATGTGATGTTGGCCTGGTGGTGGGAGTGCGATAGATTTTTCCCGGTAACCTGAGTTCGAAACCCCGTTGGCCGAATCAATTCCACTGTTGGGATTACCTGGTATCACCATTTTGTCTTATGACATAGATGTGCATTGGTCCAATGACAAAGATCAATAATAAGAAAAGGACCCCAGTCAAGTAATCAATCACTCGCAACAACTAAATCCAATCACCACCAATGACAATATCTAGACTGCAAAAGAGTTTCTCTAGTAGTGACGCGTCCAGTAAGGGGACAATACGTCGTTACCCACTTCATAGAAAGACCCTGCAAATAATCAACCACTCGCAACAAGTAGCTCCTGCCACTAGCAGTAGCAACACGCAGACTGTAAAATAGGTTTCTCCAACAACGCCTCCGTTATGAGGACCATGCACGCACATCGTTGTTGTCCAACCTAAACAGTAATTCAAATCATTAGTTTTTTATCCGGAGAAAGTCTTATCTCTTCAAACAATGCCTTTTAGAAGTATAAACACAAAAAGTTCTCCATTGATAGGTACAACCAATGATGAATATCAGATCCACAGTTTTCACACCGAAAATCGATATTCGGTACTCGGAAAGCACATCGTTCTTGCTTGTGGCAAGATGGTTAGGAGGTGGTTGTACCCCCAACCCACCAGAGTTCAAATCTCAGATTTGACATTGGTGTTTCTCATTTAGACAGAATATTCTTCAGTGATAGACGACGTTCCCGTCGACAGCGAGCCGTTTGTGGTGACTTCGTCAATCTCAAGACTCGACCCGTCGGCTCAGTATTTCGAAGGTGCTCATAGCAGTAGGATGTGCGTGCATGCGTTCATAGGGGTGAGTGTGTGCTCATGTTTGTGAGCGTCTGTGTTTGTACTGTGTTTTGCAAAAAAAAAAAGAGCTGGTTATAGTGTTTCACACAACTTTCTAAAGACCTCAATTTATTTCACAAATGAAAAGATGCATGTGAGGCTAGGTAGGTATCCAAATATGCAGAAGTTGATTCGAGGTAATGAGGAAAGATGGTTAGTTGATTAGAAAAAGAAAATATTAAATGGTTAGGTGGGCGAGAATGCGATTTATGTCCAAATTATCATAACAATTTTTTTCTGTGACAATTTTTTGGGTTTAAACAGACAATTTTTTTGGTCCTTGTTTGGATGATTGCCAATTCTGTGGGATGCATATGGCTCCTTACCAACTGGTAGGCTTTGGGCGTGTTTTTTTTTTTGGGCGCTCCATTGCCTGGTCCGGCTAAACTTCCAAACCTGGCGCCTAAGCAATGCGTGTTCGCGACGGACACGATCTGTCGGAACGTACTGTACATAAATGTTGTGTGTACCGTCCTCCTATGAGGCGATCGGCGAGAAGACGCGATATCAAAAGATAAGTCACTACCATCGATCAAAAGATTATGCTGTGTTTCGCAAAAAAAAAAGATAGGAGAACCGTTTGCACAATCGATCAATGCAGAGTTCGATCAACACGTGTACGTTTACATCGATCAATGTTAAAACTGTTTTGTCTCGAGCGTGCGAGCGGTCACGCGGTCTGGCGCGCGTCCTTCTCCCCCCTTATTCCTTCTTCCCCAATTTCCCAACCCCCAACCTCCACCCTGAGCCGGCAACGGCAACACTGTTGCAACCGATACGGAGTTGCGGCGGAGAAGGCGCCAACGAGGATGGAGCGAAGGGGCAGCCGAGCAGTGAAACTTAATTTGGGGTTGCGGGGTGGGATCCGGAGCCAGAGAAGAAGGGGGTGGGGGAGGCTGAGAGGGATGGTTTACCGATAAAGGAACAGGGGAACGGGTATCTTTAGCAAATCAAAGGATTTGATTGAATCGTATTGAGTTCCGGGTAGGAGAGTCTTTGGCTTCAATTCTTTCCAACA
Organism: Poa pratensis; assembly: GCA_947311845.1. Classification (NCBI taxonomy): domain Eukaryota; kingdom Viridiplantae; phylum Streptophyta; class Magnoliopsida; order Poales; family Poaceae; genus Poa; species Poa pratensis. The sequence continues at coordinate 49,673,406 of CAMZMU010000038.1, forward strand.
ACAACGGTTGACTTTCGGATAGGCAGAGGAGGTGCTTTGAGTTGGGCGGCCGCCGGTGTGGCGGTGGCTCCGTGGCTGCGTGGGTGCCTGCGGTGGTCTTCTTTCTCCCTGGCGCCTCGGAAATCCGCGCGACCTCTCACGCGCGTAATTAATCTAGCATCACCCTGATCGGTGTCCACATTCGGGTGCGTGGCTTGACCGCGTGGCTGTCAAGTCGGGCGTTTGTCCTTGTCCGAAATCGACGGCTCGAGAACGCCCAGCTTCCCCCTTCAGTGCGGCGGTGCCCACCCGGCGTGCGCTTCCACGGCAGGATCACCGGCCAAACGCCCGTCCATTCCGCCGTGCAGATCGAGTCTGGCCGAAACTCCCGCCACTCTATGCTGCTGCCGCCGCCGCTCCCATCGATCCCGTCGTGCACCGGGCATGCCGACGCGTGTTGACATTACCAAAAGTCAAACGATGAAGGAAGCGAGCACGATTAGTTAGTTAATCAACTCGTTACGAAGCACAAACTGTCAACGATCGACGATGGAATCAGCGGCGCCTTAAACAACTCCGACGTCCTGGGCATAATCCCAGGTTTATTCGCTACTAATCGATGCCACCTGCAGCGGCCAGGTCTCATGCGCAGCTTCTCGGTTGACATTTGGCGCAAAGTCTAAATTAAACGAAAACAATGCGCTGGTCAAGTGACACACAGACAGCTGCGCCCACGTGAAGGCGCGATCAACTAGGCGGATCGGTTTCGTGTAGAAATCCGATGCGATCTTCCTGCTTGCCGCGGTCCATCAATCGCTGACGAGCTTCGTGGGGGGCACTAGCTCGCCAGCATTTGACTTTCTATCCAGCGAGCGAGCTTGCCCAGCTATATAAACTTCAGCCGCCGCTATGATCCATCGCAAAGTCAACCACCGCGCCGTACAGGCCCACTTGAGTCTGTCTCTACCGGAGTCCAAATGGACGGCTCCGCCAGCGATTGGGGTCTTGAGGCGGTCGTCAGGAGCTGCCTCAGCGGCACGGCCGCTGCCGTCGAGGAGGTGCCAAGCTCCGTAGCAACAGAGCCGACTCCGGTGGCCCCTCGCCAGGAAGCCTTCGTCGGCCGTGTGGCTCCGGTGAGGGCGGCCGCGGCGGCGTCCTCGTCGCCGCTGTACGACGTCCTGGAGTACTTGGACTTGCAGCACGAGCAGCTGCCTCGTGCGCCATTCTCCATCACGCCGCCGTCCGGCCGAGAGAGCGGGGTGCTCATCTCCTTCCCGGCCGCCTCGACGTCCGGGCAGCCGCCGTCAGAGTCGATGAAGCAGGGCGGTCGGAGACCGGGCGGTCGTGCACACAGGCCTAAAAGAAGGTAGGTTCAGTTATTTTTGCAGTGATTTGTTTGCAGGATCAAGCCATGTTGAGTTGTTGACACTACGTGTTTCATTATGCAGCAAGTGCAAGAAGAGCCAGGTGAAGAAGGTGGTGCGGGAGGTGCCCGTAGCTGACGGCGGCGTCTCCGGCCCCGACGACCAGTGGGCGTGGCGCAAGTACGGCCAGAAACCCATCAAGGGCTCCCCATACCCACGGTATTCTTCAGTTAATTTCTCTGAACATAAGGCGCCCTTGAGTCCTTGACACAATTAGTGAAGTGTAGTGAATATGAACTGCTTGTGAACGCAGAGGGTACTACAAGTGCAGCAGCCTGAAGGCGTGCACGGCGCGGAAGCTGGTGGAGCGCAGCCCGGCCAATCCCGGCGTGCTCGTCGTCACCTACATCGCCGACCACTGCCACGCCGTACCCACCCACATCAACGCCCTCGCTGGCACCGCGCGGAACACGCCCCAGTCGCCCTTGTCCGACGATACTAGGAAGCGTGATGAGGAGTATAGCGCCGACGTCTCGTCCTCCGTGGCCGCGGACACTGGCGCCGACGGCGACTCCGAGCTCTGGGCGCCCGTGGAGATGGACGATATGTTTGGCGCCTTCGACGACGATTTCGACCATTTCTTCGGCGAGGACGGCGACGTTTTTGGGCGATCGGTTTCGCTCTAATTTGCGAGGCTAATTTAGCGAAGCATGTTCAATTAGCATAGAAGAATATTAGTTGTCAGTATATTCTTTTGGGCTGGAGCAGTAAATCTATGTGTCTTTAAGATATCATTTTCTCTGTATTGGCCAACATTTCGAAAAGGTAGCTTGTTCGTTGTTCAAAATACCAAACATTACAACCGTGACCAGGCACCTTCTTTTATGGCACAAACATATTTTAGATAGAAGGCAAAAAGAGAGCGCCGTTTTGGCTCCCGGGAGCATATGCTCCGGTATTTTCAAAAAAAATTCAAAATTTGAAAACTTATCAAACTTGATAAGGGTGCCAATGCGAATTTCCGGCAAAAATTGTCCTTTTATAGAAACCAGAAGTTAGGCTGAGGGAATACCATATATGGTAAGGGCATGTACAACGCAAAATGTTAAGAGAGGTGATAAGAAAAATAAACCGATTTTTGTTTAAGCACTAGTAATTATTTACACTAGGTAGATATCTAAATAGGCATCTTTCCTACACAAATAAGCACTGACCCTTAAGAGAAAGTTTTATTTTCATAAGCAACCCTCTAAACACCTTCCATTATATATTGCCTTACATGCCTATAGGGCCGTTTGAAAAGTGCGGAAAAGGCGAAAACCAAACTCAGACATATAGGCCGTGACTGGTTGCCTACAGCAAAATTCGCTAGAGCCTATTGCGGGAGAGTCACCTATTTCAATTGTTTGGTCACCTCTACACGTAGTAAATCCAGTCACAACAGTGTAAAAGTATCAAACGACATATCTACCTTTTCGTTGATGATTAATCTCGCATATTTCTCCACAGAGTGAATTTATCTCACACCACCCATTTGGAACGATTTCGTTGAACTTCAGTGGGCGACAGTCCAAAAAAATTAGCATAGAGACTTTTGTTCAAAATGCTTTTCTTTGAATAACGACAGAGGCGCACATCCATTTGTCCGGGAACCAATAGGTTATCTGTGAGGTATGTTATGAGGGAGGAGAGCTCCACAATCTCCAATGTCGACAGGCGCGGGACAAGCGAAAGCGAAAAACCATTCTCCATAACAGCGGACACTCTAGCATTGGGTCGAGATGAGTGGTAGAAAAAGGTAGGGAATTTGGAGCTGTCAAGCCAGAACGCAACAGTGGAGCCGTTGCCAATGGTAACAATCGAGTGGGTTTCGAAGGAAGGGAGATTAGCAACAATCCCCTTCCACACCGGAGTGTGCAGGAAGTGGGCATCTCCCAAGTTGCGGTGATCTGACCAGCCGTAGAAACGACGAAACCAACAGATTCAAGGGTAGTCGGAGTGTAGTTTTGTGAGGAATTTTGAATTAAGGGCAGAGTTTTGGCTGGGGATGGAGATCACCCCAAGGACCCCCAAGGCCTGCTCATAGTTGGGTAACATTAAGAAGTAACATAAGTAATATGCATATCTTACTAGTCTATACTACTAACTCTATAGTGGGTAATAACTTATGTGTGGTGTATCTCATTTATTAAGTTCTAGACACAATTTGTTTTGGGATGCGTGACGGTAACTGCCTATTTTACCACAACTCTTTTCTCATTTAATGACATGAAATTTCATCAAAATACTTAGAGCAAGTACAATAGTATAGCCGGGTGTTGGCTATAAGATGGTGCCATGTCATCTATAGCCAACCTAATAGCCAACAAGTATAATAGTTGGCTATAAATTTGTACTTTATTAATGGTTGACCCATCTTCCACTCTCACAAGTTGCCTAGGAGCACGTGCTGCAGCTGGCTCTTGCATAAGAGCCCGCTTCTACTCTCTCTCATCCATGTAAGCATAAATATATTATTTTAATCCTTACCGCCTGGTGACTGGACCTTATTGTACTTGCTCTTATATGACATACCATGTGGTTGCATGTTATTACCTTAGTTATTCCCACTATGGCTAGTCTTAGATTTGCACACGCCGTTCCAGGCTGCTTCCTCTCTCAGTTGACATTACAAAAAGTCAAATGATAACCAGTATTACAAGTAATACTAACAACAAACAGAATGCCAGATCCGAGCGGCATGATTAGTTTACTACCTCGTTGCAAAGGACAAATTGTCGATGATCGACGACGCCGAGAGCCATGGTATCAGCTGCGCCTTAAACAACTCCGACGTCCACGACATTATCCCAGGTTGATTCCCTACTGCTATTCGATGCGCTAGAGAGTTTCTCGGTTGACATTTGGCCCAGTGTCAAAATCAATCAAATAACAATGCGTTGTTCAAGTGATAGCTGACAGCTGCGCCCACCTATAGCATGTGAAACTAGTCCGATCGGTTACGTGTAAAATCCGGATGCGATCAGCGGTGAGCCGATCGATCAATCGCTGACGATCTTCGTGCCGGGCACTAGCTTGCTTGCTTGCTAGGTCTTGCGGCGCCGCTGCTGCGTTTGACTTTCTACAGAGCGAGAGCTATATATACGCACGCACGGCGTGATCCCTAGCCAAAGTCAACCGCGCCTTCATTGGCCTCTCTACCTGACAGTCAGATGGACGGCTCCGCCAGCGATTGGGGTCTCGAGGCGGTGGTCAAGAGCTGCGTCGGTGGCACGGCCGATGTCGGCCCCAGCTCTGAAGCAGCAGAGGCGCCTCCGATGACCTCTCGCCAGGATGCCGTCGTCGCCCGTGCAGCTCCCGTTCGACCGGTGACTTTGGCGGCGTCGTCCTCGTCGTACACTTGGAGCGCGAGCAGCTGCCTCGGGCGCCGTTCTCCATCACGCCGTCGTCCGCTCGTGAGCGCGCGGTGCTCATCTCCTTCCCGGCCGCCTCGACTTCCGGGAAGCCGCTGTCGGAGACGAAGAAGCAAGCCGGTCGGACAAAAGCCTAAAAGAAGGTACACATCTTCGTTACTACTCCAGGTCAAACAAAGGGTGACTACTGAGTACTGATACGCGCTTGATGCAGCAAGAGCAAGAAGAACCAGGTCAAGAAGGTGGTGCGCGAGGTGCCGGTGGCCGACTGCGGCATCTCCGGCCCCGACGACCAGTGGGCGTGGCGCAAGTACGGCCAGAAACCGATCAAGGGCTCCCCATACCCACGGTATTCTTCAGTTAATTGCTCAGACCATATTGCCACCTAAGTGACGTGTACTGAAAGTCTGACACTTCTGGTTGTGAACGCAGAGGGTACTACAAGTGCAGCAGCCTGAAGGCGTGCACGGCGCGGAAGCTGGTGGAGCGCAGCCCGGCCAATCCCGGCGTGCTCGTCGTCACCTTCATCGCCGACCACTGCCACGCCGTACCCACCCACATCAACGCCCTCGCCGGCACCGCGCGCAACACGCCTCATTCGCCGCCCTTGTCCGACGATACTACGAAGCGTGAGGAGTACAGCGCCGACGTCTCGTCCTCTGTGGCTGCGGACACTGGCGCGGACGGTGACTCCGAGCTCTGGGCGCCCGTGGAGATGGACCATATGTTCAGCGCCTTCGACGGCGATTTCGACCATTTCTTCGGCGACGGCGACGTTTTTGGGCGATCGGTTTCGCTCTAGTTCGGAGGCTAATTTAGCGAAAGCATGTTTAGTTAGCATGAATGAATGGCAGTTTTCGGCTTATTTTTTTTGTGGGAACTTACGGCCAGCGGGTATCACTTTAGAAACTACATCGTGTAAATAAAATAGTATAAAAAGTATGACATATTAAATGAATATACGACAATCAAATGTTCATAGACATGAATTGCGCGTGTATTATATATTGTAAATGTGAACTATTAGATGGTTGGAGGAATGTATGATGTGTATATTAATAAGTATTCATGGAAATGACATGGACAATTGATTGGTTAAAAGTATGGATGATGTGGATAGCTTGCATGTTGAGATAGAAAAATAATAAATGCACTTAGTGGGGTTTTGCTTTATAAGAGGTATAGATAAACGCGATTAATCCAATTCCCGCGGCCAGCCACTATATATATAGCAAGCAACCTATGAATCAATCAACACTAGCTAGCTACTCCCTCCGTCGCTAAATAAGTGTATTTCTAATTTTATCTAAAGTCAAAGATTAAGTTTGACCAACTTTATAAAAAAAAGAACATTTACAACACCAAATTAGTATCACTAGATGCATCTTGAAATATAGTTAAATAATATACTAATTTCATGCCATAGATATTGTCACTTATACAATAGTGTCAAAAGACTTTTCACCTTTTAGTTACAACAATTCTTTTCATCTTCTAAGTGCAACAAATGTTTTTTGTGAGGAAATACAAACAATATGGTGCAAAATCTCACCTCTACAATTTCACTCAAACTAGCCATATTGGATGGCCTATTCCCAAGTATTTAGAATTTCCTCGCTTTCTAGCTAGTTTTGCTCATTTAAATGAATCTTGATTGATTTATTGAAATTATTCAAACTTAAACTATAAGTGTGTTCTGTTTGTCCTAAAAAATTTCAAATTCATTTTAATGTACCCAAGTACAATTTTATGCAATATCAGCAAAGAGTGTTGAAAGATCCAGACCCTCCTATTCCTATGAATACTTATGCCGACAATTTCGAAACCATTTTTAAAACTGAATTTTTTACAAAATATAATCCTTTGGCTTGAAGTTATTTTATATGTATTACTTGCTAGGGAAAATAGAAACATAGATTCTGGAATCTTTTGTAAAAGAAACTTTACGAAATGGCCTATCATATATCAATATTGATGCCATCCAAAAAACATAACGAGGTTCATGGCCATATCCATGTCATGGATCATAATAATGTAACCATATTTTTCATATAGGTGTATGTTTTCATGTCAAACAATAGTGCCTAAGGATGTTCAACTTTTAGTTACAAAAAAAATATTTTTCATTTTCCAAGTGTTAACAATGAGGAAATTTTTCGAAGCATGTGTAAATAATATGGTAAAAATGGCACCTCTACATTTTTTTACACTGACTAGACCATATTAGATGACCAATCCCTAAGTATTAATAATTTCATTTCCTTTTGTCTACTTCACATTTAAAACATATTTTTACTGATTTCTCAAAAGTAATTCAAATTTGAACTATAGTTTGGTTCTAAAATTTGACAAAAATCATTTTAAGCCACACAAGTAGAATTCTATGCAATATCCACAAAGCTTGTTAAAATATTCAGGCCCTTGCTACTAATAGTTGTGTCCACAGCTTGACATTTAAAAATCAAATTAAATAAAGGAAGTTTCAAAAAATGTAATCTTTGGCATGAAGTCCTTTTATGTGCACAAGTTGCTAGAAAAAAAATGATAAACATAGATTTTGTATCTTTTATTAAAAAAGCTTCATGAAACAACCTATTATGTATGAACATTCATGGCTTTCAGTATAAATGACCGATGTCTTGGCAATATGCGGCTGAACATGCCCCTTCTAGAACCTTTTGTCATGTATAAATGACCGATGTCTTGGCAATATGCGGATGAACATGCCCCTTCTAGAAACTTTTGTCATGTTGTGGAACCTTCTGGATTTTCCCAAATCTTATGTGAACTCCACAAACCTTTCGATATTTTCGGAACACTTTTGGACTTCATCGGGACCATCTAGTATCTCCTGAAGCACTTACGAGATCATTTGAAAAACTTTAGGGACCATTATATCTCATTTTTCATCATAGTTGCGTTCCTGCATGTCGCTAAATGTTAATTGTGTGACACTAAAAGTTTGATTATATGTGGACATGTATAAAACACTTTCAGCCAATAATCGATAGTGGGATATGGATACCTCATACCCATAGCTATTCTCACATATCAACGTAGATATTTATTATGCGAACCTTTGGTACTCTTGCATACACTTTCGTTTGTTTTGTGATACGTAACAAAACCCGAGATGATACTTTAGTGGTACCCTGTGATCAACTCCTTGATCACTGGACTTGCTCTAGAATTATATTGTTGCAGAGGCGGTGTGCATTTGGTATCATCTTGTTATTAATATATTCCCTTTATCGACGTTTACTCTTTGCTCGTTTCTATATTACGACATCCCAATGAAACTCATAGTTATAATACCTAGCCAGACGATGCTCCACATCGTCATACGGTGTGGTCCCAAAGTGTATCTCTCCATCGACGGAGTAGGAAATCCACTCTTGACATATCTAGTATCACAACGTACTTTTCGGTATACCCGAAAGTCACTTATATTTCCTTTTTACTGAGTAACGTTTGGTGTCTCCAAAGTAACCATCTGATACCCGGGTCTGTGATACTCTCATGGTCTAAGGATTCTTTAAGCACTTAACAGCTATGGCATTCCTGTGTTGTTCATACTTTTGTTTGTGGTAGAAGTTTTTCCAAGGGATTTGACACATTCAAGTCTATGTGAATTTTGCATACCTCATCTCTCCACTCTCTATGAACTCAAGAATGAGGTGGTACATGCGTTTATATGTTTGTAATTATGGTGACACCTTGTCTCCTTGGCCTAAGGTCAGGCGCCATTGTTGTCACAATAGATCTCCACTATGACACTTGGAACCATATTAAGCTCAGCAAATAACTTCTTAATCCAAAAATGCTCCTTTGCTTCCTAAGTAGCGATATACTCCGCCTCTGTGGTATAATTCGCCGGTGTTCTGCTTAGAACTCTTTCCTCTTAGTATACCACCGTTCAGTGCAAACACATAGCCTGGTTGAGATGGAAAGTCATCGACATACTGTGACAAATCTAGGGGCAGTGTAACCTTTAACAATGAGCTCTTCGCCACCACCATAAATGAGAAACATCCTTAGTTCTTCTTAAATGTTTAAGGATGTTCTTCATTTGTTCAATGATCATTTTTGGGTATCTACTCGTAACACTTATAGCATATGACACCACTACATATCATGGCGTACATGCTATAAGTGTTACGAGTAGATCCAACAACATCTATCCCTCGCGCCGGCATGGAGATACCCAAAAACCGATCATTGAACAAAAACCGATCATGAGGGTACTACAAGTGCAGCAGCCTGAAGGCGTGCACGGCGCGGAAGCTGGTGGAGCGCAGCCCGGCCAAGCCCGGCGTGCTCGTCGTCACCTACATCGCCGACCACTGCCACGCCGTGCCCACTGACATCAACGCGCCCGCTGGCACCGCCGACAAGCCGCCCCAGTCCCCCTTATCCGGTGATACGGCGAAGCACGAGGACGACAGCGCTGAAGTCTCATCCTCTGTAGCCGCGGACACTGCTGCGGATGGCGAGTCTGATCTCTGGGCGATGGATATGGGGCTCGACGATATCTTTGGTGACTTCCACGACGATTTCGACAATTTCTTCAGTGAGGGTGATGATGATGTTTTCGGCCGATCGGTTTCGCTCTAGCTTACGAGTGTAATTTAGGGACGCCTGTTTTATTAGCATACAAAAATGTTAGTAGTAAGCTTATTGTTGGATGGAATAGTAAATGTTTGTGTCTTGAGATTTCGAGTAGCTATATTTCAAAACGGAAGTTTGTTCGTTGTCGTACAAATATTACACGAGTAGTTGTTTATGTGACTCTTTTTTTTTTTGAAACGGGGTGACTCTTCTATCAGTCATGGTATTATGGTATAGACTAGTAGAAGATTTGATTGATGGAAAGTATTTCAAGGAGCCACATCTAGGCTTGAGAATAGCTTAACTATATTTTCAAGAACCTTACCTCACATGCCAGGAGATTACGATCGTAACTTTGGCCGTAATGAGACACTACTCACTAAGTTTGTATACAACGCACCATTTAAATATGGAAAGTTTACTACTAGTTATAAAGCCACGAGGAGAAGTTTTCTGCTAGGTTACCCTATTGCATTGGAAGATTCAAGTGGGATTGCAGTGCCCAATATGAATATCTATGCTATGATTGAGGCTAATAATTCGAAAAGCTCCATATAGCCCAACAAAAAGCACAATTTTTAACATGAACTTTGTTCGTGTTTCTTATTAACCCTATTCAACCAATTGTCAAACATATTCATTATGTTAGTTGAGGGGTAGGTTAAATGTGACATCAACGATTCACAAAGTAAGGTGAGTAGAAGGGAAGGAAACAAAAAGATCCTGAATTGTTTCTTCTGTGTCATAAGACAACATTTCTTGTTCGTATTCCAGTTTTCCTCTGCGAGGTTATCCTTAGTTCTTGAGACTTTTTTTTATTAAAATACCAATCTTTATTTTCAGAGGTATCTTTAACTTCATTTTTATTTGAAGAAAACCTAGTGTATGACAATATTGCGATGTTATCATCCAGAGCGACACAAATTTATTACTAGATCGCCAGCCGCATTGGTTGAATATATCCGGGCGACAGTCTCCAAACAGCTGCACTCTGATTAATTCCATGGACTCCTACTCCGCCGCAGGATGCAAATGGGACCACGTATGGATACAATAGATAGTTTTGAGGATAACTTGCAAAAAAAAAGGAGAACTCTTGTCTTGTTAAAAGTAATATCATTTCGACAGTTTCATATAGCCCAATAGAAAGCACAAAGTTCCCACACGAATTTTGGTTCTTAGTTTTCTTATTAACCCCATTCAACCAATTCCAGATTATTCATTATGTTAGTTGGAGGGGTAGGTTAAATGAGACATGAATGGTTCTCAAAGCAAGACGAGAAAATGGGAAGGAAGCAAAAATATGCTGAATGGTGTCATCTATGTTATAGAAAATATTTCTTGTTCCTATTCCGGTTTCGCTTTGCGAGGTTATCCTTTGCTGACAATACCTTTTTATTAATAAACCACATAAATATTTCTTTTTAGAGGTACCTTTAAGTTCAATATATTTTTGAAAAAAGTTAGTATGACCAATTATAAGCTCCCCATACATAGATTTGACCATGAAAGAGTCTGAATTAGTCAAACTCCACCGGAAATGAATTCACAAGATTAGGGTTTAGGATTTCTTATATAAATTAGCTAGTGGTTTTAGTATTGTCGTATTGGCAAGCCATTAGCCTCTACAAGAAAACTAATACCGTGACGAAAACCGTTTGTTTTTGTGCTGGTTTGGAAAGTTTCATTATTAATGGCTAGTTTTCTTGTTCTTTTGAGCATTTGGTAATATTCATGAAGACTGTCGTAGGGTCACATAAGAGTTTCGCCACGTAACATGGGTAATGTTGCCATTGGGAAATTCATCTGGTGGGACCCACACGTCAGATTTACTAGTAACTTTTTTTCTGAACACAGTGTGCAGACGCAGATGCTCACATATACGCGCACACGTTAATCCTATGAAAATACGCACGCACACCCTACGCCTATGAACACCTACGAAAATATTGAACCGGTGAATCAGGTCTTGAGATTGAGAAAGTCCCTACGGTCGTCACGCCGTCGATGGGAACGTCGCCTTTCATTACAGAATATTCCGCCTTTTTTCGACAATCAATACCATATATATTGTAGTAGCAAATAGTACATGTTAATGATACATGAGCTGACCTACAATGATTACAAAATAAAGATTAAAAGAGATGAGCAAATCTTCGACATCTTTAAACCCTTTCTTCTTCCATGACAAAATCTTGTATATTTCTGAAGGCAGCCGTAGAACAATGACAAAGATACCAAAACACAAACCTATGAATACCGACGAAGGTTTTTCCATAGTTTTAATTTTGAGCCGCAATGCCAAGACTTTATGCATGCACGCAGCCATTAAAATAATCAACCAACATCGGCAAGATTACCAGCACTGATATTTTAAGGAAGAGCAACCGAACAACTTGGTCGACGTCATTGGGAGCCGAGAGAACGAATAACCATTGTCGAGTACGTAATAGCCGGGACAAATATTGTGAGGACAATCCTCCTCACGGCAACCATGTGAAAAAATTCAAGATCGATCTAGCGAAGCAAGATTCTGAACGAAGTCATCTCCATCGAAGAAGAAGACGACTAACAAAACCCTATCCAATAGACTATTGAGAAACACTAATTTTACTAAAAACTCCACTCATAGATCAGGTTCCCCACCCCTCCTGAGACGCCGGCGAGGCCGACCGGAGGAGGGGGAACCCACCGAGGAGACGGAGGTGGTGGCGGCGGCTAGGTCTGGCTCTCGCACGAACGAAAAGAAAAAACGATGCGTACAAAATATTCTGCCTAATGGAAAATAACAACGTCAAATTTGAGTTTAAATTCTGATGGGTATAGGATATAACTAGGGGCTTATGTGAAAAACGTGCTTCATCTGATGGTGCTGGGACAAAGACTCAAATCTCACCCTTGGTAAAGGATCGAAGGGTTAGGAGTAGAAATTTTCAGATTTTCAGAACTTGGACATTTGCACCTGATACGTTACTGTAGATTCATGTGCGGTTATTATAAAATCCCTCTCTAAATTTTGTGTGTTCAACTAAACCAATGGATATTATTATTCTGAACTCAATTTGATGCACATCAATGTTTTTAGGTGGAACCAACGAGAGGCTGCCACGTGGCTCAACCTAGGAGCTCAAATCGTAGGGAGCTTAGATATTGTAGAGATTCCGACCTCCTAGACATCCAACAAATCTGGACTTTGAATTCTGATGGGTCCGGCCTCCTGAACATCCCACTAACTTATTGAAATAGTTTATGCAGCGCAGCAAAATGAGTGTAACGACGCTGGTGCTAGTGGTTCAATGCTGACTGGTTATCGCGCTTGCACGCTCTTTACTGCTAGTTTCTCTGTTCTAGCTGGCGAGTCGACACGTCGCGGAGCACAAACCGTCAATGATCGTCTAACGACGATGTTCGATGGAATCTACGGTTAATTAAAAAACTCCGGCTTTCAAGGCATAACCCCAAGATTTATTCCCTGCCCTTCCACGGTACCAGCGGCCAGTTGACATTTTGTGCAAAGTCAAAATCAAACCAAAACTATACGCTGGTCAACTGACGCCACCAGACGCAGCTGGCCGTAAACACGGGATGCTCATATAAGCTAGGCCGATCGGTTCCGTGCAAAAATCATGACGCGATCTTGCTTCTTTATATGCAGAGTCGATCTTGCTTCTTTATGCTCATATCAGTCGCTGATGCTCTCCCTGCCGTTTGACTTCCTACTGGGCGCCGCAATCCCATTGCAAATTAAGTCAACCACCCCATACGGGATCGATCGTCACACACGCTCGCCTCGCCTTTCTCTCTGCCGGAGTCCAGATGAACAGCTCCACATCGATTGGGGTCTCGATGAGCTGGCAAGGAGCTGCGTCGGCACGGAAGCAGCAGAGCCGCCTCCTGTGGGCGTGATATGGGCGTGTGTTTCGTGTAACCTGGTGACGGGCCTTGCTTAGCTAACTTTTGCAGTAGCAAAGTGAGGCTTGTCGTCGAGTATGTTTGGGCGGACGCAACTGACAAGCGCTAGGATAATAGTGCCGACATCTTGTTCTTCATATCTATGGATGACGACTCCGAGCTTTGGGCGCTAGGATAGTTTTTTTTCCAACCATGTAATTTTTGTTAGTTAATTGCGGGCGTTAAGGAGATGGGGTACGTAGTGAAATCTTTGATATTTTTGTAAGACGTGTGTTGCCGGTGAAGATCATTGACTCCACTTTATAGTCTTTAATTGCTGGCGCACATTGCTTCCATGCGCAAAGAAAAAGCAGATGCAGATCTTCCTCATGCAATTTTCTAGTGTGTTGTCCGCCAAAAAGAGTGAAAATAAAAGATACAATTATTGTGGTGGCTTGATAGAGCCCAAGTGTGTCGCACCGGCGATTCGCCAATTAGTAGCCTACCCTTTTATTCTTGGCCATAATAACAGTCGGCATGGTCCTGAAAAATTCGGGCGTTGCCTTCATTCCACACATCGCAAGATACAAGCATCACCATCGATGTCATAGGTCTCCTTCTTTCACCATGTGCATTGACCAAAGACAAAGAGAACCACCAGCCCTTGATCGAACCAAAATTCGGCCAAGCGAGGGTGAGTGATGGCTCATAACCAAGCCAAATGTCTCTCCAAATGCAAAGAGTGTACCTATATTTAAACTTGATATTTTTTTTTCCGAAATGGGACCATCGCCCAGCCTCTGCATCAAAATGGTGTACAAGGCCGCATTTTTAATTAAAAGAGTCAGAAGGTACTGAATTATTACAAATCACTAATCACCCATTTTGGCAGAAGATAGGCCGGACGACCGCCATAATTCGAGTACATCCGGAATCCATATGATCCCGCTGGGCATCGGGTAGCAGGAACAACCACATTTGATCCAGTGAGTAGGTCTGAGCACAACCTACAAAAAATAAGGAGTTTGAACCTAGACGATGTCATTTCGACAATTTCAAATTGCCCAAAGAAAGGCCGAAACACCGATGCTATTCAAGCCTTAGTATTTTTGTTCACTCCATTCAATCAGGTTCTAAACATATTAGAAACACTAGCTTGTATGTTCAAAGTAAAATGAACTAGTCTCCAAATATTCTTAACAAAATGACAAGATATAAACAAATGCTATATGGACTCTTTTGTATCACAAAATACGCATTTTTTAATTCTTGTCCATCGTTTTCTTAGCAAGATTATCTTTTGCTAGCAAAGTTGGCACGCATCTTAGTTTGGCCAACCTCTGCGTTGCAATCTGTCTGCCGTCCAAACTCGCTCTTGAAGAACGAGCCACGCAAGGAATTTACACTTCGTTGAAGGGTCTCCTAAAACTCGTACGGCTGTAAGATTCGGGCTATTGCGAATTCTTGAAACAATGATCCGTGATGGTATCCGTGCCCTAAACAACTCAGACGTCGACGAAACAATCCCGAGTTTATTCCCTGCCATGCCCCTCGGTGGCACCAGTGGCCAATTGAATCTCTCGGTTGACATTTGGCGCAGCACGTGAAGACGGGGTAATCAAATCAGCTAGGCATCAATCGGTTTCGTGTAAAATCATGACGTGATTTTCAACGCAGTTTTTCCAGAACTAGAAGGATTTCCATCGTTTATCATGACCGTTGATTTTTCATCCAACGAACGATATTATTCCTACTAATGGATTTTTGTTAGTATATGAATCTATAGAAATAAATTACCTAAATCCAGAAATTATCGATAGTGCACATCTGGACGGTCAAGATAAGGGATGGAGATCCTCTTAATTGTGGAATTGCATTTTCCCGCGATCTTACTTCTTTCTTTACACATCGAGTCGATCCGGGCCATGCCCCGGCTTTGACTTTCTACCGACCGTGCGAGCTAGCATACGACGCGGAGGCACGGCCTGACCCATAAACATAATGCATGCCTTTCTTGTTTGCATTAAGTATTGTTTTCAACCTCAAATATCACTATTTGGACACATTTCACACTGAAAATTAAAATGGTCTGATTTCAACCCTGAAGTTTACAAAACCGGACAAATAACGCCCTGGTGCTAGTTTTTCTCGAATTTGGGAGGTGACAAGGATATACATCTCGGGTACCCTACCGTGAGGGTACCTGGTGCACGTGATGACTAAAAGCCCAAATAGCGAAGATACGACTTGAAGCCCAAGACGAGAGGCCCAACAAGATGGAGTACCTTCCAAGTTTAGACATAGACATAGTCGGTTTATACTTTCCTTATGTGTAAACTAGGTCGGTTACAAACTACCGAGACCCAGCCTATATAAAGGCTGGGAGGGGTGCCGATCTAGGACCAAGCCATACTCGAACCACCAAATCTCTTGCGAGATTGCCGGAGCCACCTTGTAATCTCATAATCTCCAGCGATCAATAACAGACAAGTAGGAAGTGGAGTCTTTACCTCCACCCGAGGGGCCTGAACCTGGATAAATCTTTGCCTTTGCTTGTCAGCCGACGAAACTACCAGTACTACCACGTTCTCTCCCCATAATCTCAACCCTAGGTCCTTAACCATGGAAATTGATGAGGGTACACCTCGTTAGGAGGCTTTGAGAAGAATTTGGATGGTTTTGAACATTTTAGTGGGCAGTTACATGGCGACTCCGTTAGCGCCGTTACAGACAGGTGGCTCCACCTATTAGCGTCTCAGTCTCGTCTCAATCAAGCTGCTCGCCTGCCGGCGGAGAAGACCATCGCTGCACCGCCCGTCGTCGCTAGTTGGAGGACCAACACCGACTCGGTTGCCACATCTTGCAAGACTCCACAAGTACTCTACGAGCTCAGCTACACGGATCGGAAAGCTTCTCGCGCCTCTGCTTCAGCTTCGGATCTTGTCGATCCTCTCCTTCTCCTTCCTGTACTTCATCGTCAGCGGCTGCAGCTTGTCCCGGAGGTCGTCCAGCTCCTTCCTCACCTTGACCAGCCGGGCCTTGTCCTTCTCCTTCTCCAGCTGAATCCTCTGGAGCGACTACGGTGGTCGAAGAAGGCCGACTCGAGGAATTGGTCACCGGAGGGACACCGGCGGTGACGGTTTGCGGCAGCGACGATCGGTCAACGGCGACGACGCGATACAGAGCGTAATAAAACAAATTGACGACACAGAAAGATGTGCAAGCTTACCAAGAGCATGAAGAGGTGGTCAGAGGGACGAAGGGAGGTCGTAGACGAGGAAATCGAGTCGGGCGAGCGGCGGCAGGCAACGGGGAAGACGACTCTGGCGCGGACGTTCTCGAGCCTCCCGGCAGGCGCTACTCGGCGAGGATGGAGAGGAGGACAAGGCGGATTCGATGGCGTCGTCAATTTTGTCTGGGGCAGTCGAAGACGGCGACGATGCGCGTCGGCGGCGGGGAGTTCGTGGCAGCAAGGAAAGGTCGTGCTTGCAATCTAGGATGACAGGTGGGGCCCACGCTCAGACACAACGCTGTTATCTCCCTCACTAATGGCAGAAAGACACGTCATTTCCACGTCATCACCATGTCATCCCACAAAACAACCTAAATTGTCCAAAACCAGCTTAGGGGGTTATTTGTCCGGTGTTGTAAACTTCAGAATTGAAATTTGTCCGGTGTTGTAAACTTCAGAATTGAAATCAGACAAATTTAATCTTCAGGGTGTAATATTTGAGAGTGAAAAATATACTTAATTTTTTGATGGCCGGGGCCGGCGACCCAATGTTCCTTCACCTGGCCGAGCAGGCCTTGTATTTGCATGGCGTTCCAGGTTCCGTCCATCAGGCTGAAACCACCCCAGTTATCAGGAGTTCATCAGGGTCTCAAAAACCAAAGGAAAGCATAGTCCCGGCAAAACGGGTTCTCGCGCCGTGCCTTGGAAGACACCTGATTACCGGACACCACTTGTGGGCCGTGGCGATATATAAACACATCCCAAGCTATCACGTCTGGATCGATCTCGAGCAAACATACCGTTGCTTCGTCCTGCTTCTTCGATTCGTCAATCGTCATTGCGTTCAAGGTACGATCGGCGAGCTGTTTGATTCTCACTCTTTCTTCCTACAGCCGTCGTTGATCACATCTCTACAACTTACGAACATACGCCTTTAGCTAGGTTTGCTTGATTACCATCCCCATCGATGCGTTAATTTGGGGATAGCTCACTGTCTAGCCAATGTAGGTAGAACCGGAGGAAGCACCAATTGTCGGGCGCCTCAGATACCAGTATGTATTGCTGAGTTGTTATTGGCGGACTGTAACCGTGATTTAGAGGAATAAATTATCGCTGTTTTCCCCGCCAAAAATAAAAATAAAATTGGGGGATAGCCGACAAAGAGTAGACCATTAATTCCTTGTTAGTCTTTTAATTGCTCACGCTTGGAACTTCCATTCAGCAGATGAAGATCTTCGTCAAGACCCTCGACGGCAAGATGGTCACCGTCAAGGTCGACCCATGGGACACCATCAACGTCGTCAAGGCCAAGATCCACGACCAGGAGCGCCTCATCTTTGCCGGGGAGGAACTGGACGACAGACGCACCCTGGACGACTACGACATCGAGGATGAGTCCGTGCTTCACCTCGATCTGGGCCGCCAGATCATAAGGAAGAAGATGCAGATCTTCTACATAGGGCTGACCGGCAAGACTAGGGCCCTTCGTGTCAAGGAGTCGGACACCGTCGAGAGCGTCAAGTCCAAAATCGAGGACATCGAGGACGTCCCCGTGAGCGAGCAGAGACTCATCTACAGCGGGCATACGCTGCAGGATGGTCGCACCCTCAAGGACTATGGCATCACCAAGGAGGCGACGCTCCACCTCGTGCTTCGCCTCCGGTCGTGCATCAGATGCCCGGTGCGTACCTAGCTATCCTGAAAAGTGCTGACCTTGTTTTATTCCGGGTGTAACTCGTTTGCATGTATTGCCTTGATGCGAACATTAGAGTTATAAAAACTCCCTTTATCGAAAATATATTTTTCATTTATCTAGTCATTTCAATTTGTCTAGATTGTATAACTTAACTTCTTAGTAAGGCGGTGTTGGTTTGGTTGTGAGGTTTTTGGAACAAACTGAGCTGTTATTAGTTTCATAAGGAATTTAAGGGGTGCAGCTCTCTTGCAACAATTAAGAAATTTGTGTGCTAATGGTGAGCTAGAGAGACCGAGGACAGATGTAGATGGTTGCTCAGTAAATCTATTGTTTTTCGGTAAAAACTATGTACGGCCACACGGAAATGTGTGCTCTGTGAGAATCCATTTGAAGATTAAACTGTTTTTGTTGTTAGCCTTTCATGTAAGTTTACTAACAAAAGACATACTGATCAGGCGGGGTAGGAAAGGTAAAGATAACAGATTTTTTTGTTATGAATTGGAATTTCTAGATCATTTGTGCTATATTTTTGCAAGAATGTGTGGGGTGTGGTATGTGTGACAGGATTGGTAGATGTACATGGGAGTATTATTTCTGTGGGTGTAGCTGCAGTGATCTGGGCGATTTCGAATGCGAGAAATTTTGTTGTGTTTGATCGTGTATACCCGCGTGATCTTACATCTATAATGTATACTATCACTAATCGGATGGGGTATTGGTCTGTTTTGCAGAAACCGAACACATGACAGGGACTTTGCAGCGCGGCGCAACGTATGGTCGAGGTGGCAACTGGTATCTTGAGCAGACGAACTGGATGAGGGCCCCTGGTGAAAAGAATCGAGAACTGAGAAATATCTGTATTTGAGAGATGAAACTGGAAAGATTCGTCAGTAGTGCTGTTTTTGTGTATTTTGTTCTATGATTCTGCTGTAAGGTGTAGTTGAACTGTTTACTTTCTGGTCCTGCTGTAAGGTCGCTGAGTAGTAGGTTGCAGTGGCAGTATAGTTTTTTATTTTGAAAGTTTAGAGATACTCACTCCGGTTCATAAAAAATGTCGGGAGAAAACAACGTGACACATTGAACTCGTACGCACCTTCCGACAGATTTTCTGAATTAGAGGGAGTAGTTTTGTTGGAATGGAAGGCATGTTAGTTTGTATCAGACTTTATCCTGGTTTCATGTCAATTAAATTGGGGCCCTGTGTCCCTGAATTTGAAAAAAAAAGGTTATTTCAATTTTCCATCACATAATCAATGTGCCGTTGAAAAATATTTGTCTAGCTTGATAAACATGTAACGTCGTATAATTCTGGACAATATATATTGATACGTGGCATGAATGAAACCTAATGATATTTTTGTGACATACTGTAGAAGGTGTCATCCTCAATTTACTGTTGAATGCAACTACGATTGAAACTAGAATCCAACCTATTTGGAAGACGCTCCAAATAGACTTTATTTCAGAGTGAGGAATCATCCTACAAAATAAAATGTGTTAAATAAAGGATATAATTCTACCCAGAAAACTGAAGTTTCAGACACCCTCGTGGGAGACATTGGATGTTGTCAACCGACTTTAAATTGCTCATAAACAGCTCTTTCCCCTTTGGCTTAGTTTTTGCTCTCCTTTGTTTCTATTCGACTAAGTCTGATCAACAAGTACCCTATACCAACCATCTCGATGATCTTTTGGATAAATTACATGGGGCAAGGTACTTCTCTAAGATAGGCATTTGATATGGCCATATGGGTACCATTAGAGCAGGATGAGTGAGGAAGATGTGTACGAAACAACTTTCATAACCGAACTGAAATAATAGACTTTTTTACTCAGGGCAATCTACTCGTATCACGGGGTCTTAGCGAAGTCCAATTTCTCAACGTTTCATTGTGACCTTTTTCTGGTTAGGGGCAAGCAAGAATGGGCGAAGCGCCCTCGCAACTTTCATAACCCTACTGAAATTATAGACCTTTTTTTTTCACTGCGATCTTCCTTTTTAATTCATCGCTGACGCTTTTTCTTACGGAAACGGGACCGCAGGCAGGGCCTGACCCATCACATAACGCATGCCTTTCTTGTTTTTGTGGGCCGCGCGGGCGACCAAATGTTCCTTCGCCCTGGCCAAGCAGGCCTTGCATTTGCACTGTGTTCCGTCCAGGCTAAATCACCCCAGGTATCAGGACTCAGGAGTTCATCAGAGTCTCTAAAAAGGGAAAGCAGAGTCCCGGCAAAACGCTTCGCGCCATCGCGAGCCGTGCCTTGGAAGACACCAGATTACCTGTGGGCCGTGGCGATATATAAACACATCCCCAGTTATCACGTCTGGATCGATCTCGAGTCAAACATGCCATTGCTTTCTCCTGCTTCTTCGGTTCGTCATTGAGTTCAAGGTAACATCGGCGAGCAGTTTCATCTCTCTTTCTTCCTAGAGTCGTCGTTGATGGCATCTCTAAAACGTACATACATACGCCTTTACCTAGGTTTTGCTTGATTACCATCCATCGATGAGTTGGGACAATACCAGTGCTTCCTTGTTAGTTGTTACTAGTCTTTTAATTGCTGACGACTTTCATTCAGCAGATGAAGATCTCTGTCAAGGCCCTCGCTGGCAAGACGGCCACCGCCACGGTCGATCCGTCAGACGCCATCAACGTCGTCACCAAGGCGAAGGTCCAGGACCAGTAGCGCCTTGTCTTCGGCGGGGAGGAGCTGGACGACAGGCGCACGCCGGCCGACCACGACGTTCAGGACGACTCCGTTCTTCACCTCGATCAGCGCCCCCGCAAGAGGAGGAAGACGATGCAGATATTCGTCAAAGGTCTCACCGGGAACACCAGTACCCTTCGCGTCAAGGAGCTGGACACCGTCGAGAGCGTCAAGGCCATGATCCAGGACATTGAGGACGCCCCCGCCGACGAGCAGATGCTCATTTACGGCGGGCATCACCTGCGGGATGGTCGCACCCTCAGGGACTATGGCATCACGGCGGAGGCCACGCTCCACCTCCTGCTCCGCCTACGGTCGTGCGTCAGGTGCCCAGTGCATACCTAGCTAGCCGAAAAGCGCCAGTTAACTTGATTTTGTTCCCGTGCAATGTGCTTCAGACAAGTTTTTTGTATATGTCAATATGTCATTTGTCTAAGTATATCTGTTTTCTATCAGGTTGTGAATGTAGTACCGTGGAAGATTTTCTCGTCTGGATTGCTAAACATGTACACGCCATATATTTCGTTCTTCTCTGGTTCCTTAATTTACTGCTGAATGCACGTTTCGATAACATGTCATAACACTCTGAATGATTTGTGAAGAGAGATAGAACAGGGAGTGAGGGAGAGGATCCAACACGAATTCTTATTCAGCCGGGGCAGTGTTTATATACAGCTTGGACCTCGACCGATAGGCCATCGTGTGACGCCACGATCACCTCTAACTGAACTCAGCTAACTGCTAGACGTGGGTGAGTGGGTGCGTGAGTGTTGACTACATTCAGAGGAATACACACGCTACCGTATACATACAGTATATCCTAACAAACTGTTATTTCTTGTAACTAGTTCAGCCGAAAGTTGATAGACAAAGATGCAGAACTTCGTCAAGTTAAACCATGTTTGCTTATTACCGTGTCCGTACATATCCCCTCCATTCAACAGTATTCAGAACTTTCGTCTATAAACAAAACTAAAGTAAGGTAGTTGGGCTAGGTCCATGGAGCGTAAAGAGTCATCATAATCACGTCTGCAAGCAGGGCAAAATGTACTCCCTCCGTTCCAAAATGACTTCCATTTGTTTAAAATTTGATGTATCTAGACATGTTACGTGTATAGATATATCCACTTTTGTACAAATTGAAGTCATCTATTTTGGAACGGAGGGAGTATTAGGGAAGAATTTAAGTATTTTTTTCCAGGTAGATAGGAGAGCGATGGCTCGTCTAAGTTGTAAGATGTGAGAGCCTTGTTAGTGTCATTCACCTTAGATCTTCCGGAAATCAACCATCTCTTGCATTAGCATATCATGGCTATTCCTGGTTGTCTCATTCCGAAGATTTGGCAACTTCTTACCCTGCAAATTCAGAGGGTTCAGTGACGTTTGTATTTAGGGCCGATTTGGCGGACGGGAAAGGCGGGCTTGAAAGTCTGATTGGAGCTCTTACTACGATGCTCCGAAACCGATCTTCTAGGGTGAAGTCTTTTTTTTTTTACTCTAATCCACTATTTTATTAAACGGGATAACGATTACACTCTGACTGAACCACGTCAGTCAAAAATCCAGGTATTACATCAAAGCAAAAATAACCTATGCTAAGAGCTTCTTTGGCACATCGATGCGCCGCTTTATTTGCATCCCTTCCAACATGAAGAGCTTCTAGGGCGAAGTCTGACAAATATCTTTATCAACAAGGTCATCTCTCATTCAAGAAGGAGCTTTTTTCTTTTCTTTTATTATCTTTCCTCAATTGTTCTCTCATCCCGTCATTTGCATCATAAAAAGTTGATGTGTGCAGTACAAAAATCATAACAGAAGATGCTTTCAACAACATCTCACGCCGATGTAGATGCCCTGCTTTGCTTTGCTTGTACTGATACTGAATCGGCAATTTCAAAAGAAAAAAAATACTGACGACAAGTAGATATTGCACGCTGACCGCAGGTGTCTGTGTGGAATATTATTAGGCATCCGAGATAAATAAAAAGGAAATTGAAGTGTTCCGTTACATTTAAAAAATGGAAAATGGTGGTTGTTCCAAAGCCACCCACAAATATCGCTACACCTACAAGATCCTCAACGCGCATCGCATCCGCACACAACAGAAGTCGTCAGCGCCATCTTCAGGACATGGATCACCACAATGATCTTGCCAGGCCCGCCGTCAACTCCACAACAGAGCTAGACAACGAGTCACTGCCCTACTAGCGTCCATCATAAAATGTCCGTCTCTGGGACCCTGCTACGCCACGCAGCCGAGACTGACTGTGTTCACCACGGAAGAAAACACATCGCTCCACCTATGAACCCCTCCAACTAGCACGCGGTCCAAAAAAGATGCTCCCATCAGGGAGAACGACGATGCGCGCTGCTATCGTCTCATCCGGAAAGATCCATGTATACGGTTTCCCTGGAACAGCCCGTGCGAGACGATGGGAGCTGCAACAACGATGCCTTTAACAAGGTAACGATGCAATTATGCCGTCATCGTCCGCCATGACCGAACCGGCATGGTTTTCACCACCAGCTGAACCTCCCTGAACCGGAAGCCAACTAGATCGCCACAAATCGTGATATGGGTGCGGCCATCATCATCTGGAGCAGCCGCCCCGGCTTCCGATTCACACACTCTGAAGGGTTGTGGTTCTCCTGCCTCCAATGTCGTCGACGCCGGAGATAGCTCCGGCTGCCACTCGCCTCCTGCGATAAAACCGGATGCGGGATCCCATGATCCGTCGCCTACAGGCATCACCACAAGGAGCCGCCCTCTGGCTAGTCATCCCCGACGAAAGAGCCGCCGCCACTGCTCCAGGATCCCTGCGTCGCAAACCGTTCATACCCCTTGCCGAGTCCGCCATACCGGCGGTGCCGCGCCGCTCAGAAGAACAGGCTAGGAGGAGGATCACCAAGGCGCAGGAGGAGGATCGCAACGCCGCTCGGAAGAACAGCCGCAGGAGGAGGATCTCACGCAGCCGTGCATTGCCCATCCAGACAGCCGCGCCACGCCATGGTCACAAGACGCGAGATCTCTGCCGTCCCCTTCACAGCCGGTTCACGGACTTTCCGGGTAGCCTCTGGGGACCACAATGGGGTTTGTTTTTTCTGCCCTGGTTGCCCTGTAGGCGATGCGAGGGAGACATTTCACGAGGTTTTAGGTGACTCCCAGGGTTTCGGTTATCGGCCGAAATACCGCAGTAACTGGCCGGTCGGTCGGTAACCGGATTTACCGTACAGGTAGAAAAATCCCGGCATATCCAAATTTGGACCGAATTCGTGCTCCCAAAATTTAAATTTGAAATTTTTTCAACTTTTTATGTTTGAATCCTAAATTCTTGCTGGAAATTTAGGCCGGTAACCGGCCGGTATTTTCCGATAACCACAGTTACTGGAAATACCTGCCCCCTCTGGGATATTTTTTAATTTTTAACGGTAACCAAAACCTTGGTGACTCCCGAGTGTTCCCTTACATGGATGATCCCCGATCGATCTGCTTCGCTGCCTAGATACGACGCCTCTATGGATCATAGATGCTGAATGAGCCGATCCATCTCTAGTATGAAGTCAACAAATGTCTAGCAACAAGGACATTTCTCGTTTGAAAAAAACCGATCTTCCATTTTCTACTCGCTCTCTCATTCGCATCATTAAGAAGTTGATGTGACAAATCGAAAAAAATATGCTATCGAAGATGCTTGCTATAGATGCTCTGCTTTGTTTAGCCTATCATACTGAATCATCGATACGATTGCACAAAAAAGGCAACTAGCAGATATTTTTGTGATTTATTCAACTGAAGGTAAGGAGCCTGCCTACCTTATTTTACTGCCGAATGCGCATTTGATGACGGCAAGTAGATCTCTTCCGCACGAGGTCACGAAGAGAAAATCTATGCAGCTAATTTTTCACGAAAGTTGAGAAATAAGAACACAACGATTTGGAAACCGGATTTACCGGCAAATCCCCGGTGGGTCGGTCGGTAACTGGCCGATCGGTCGGTAACCGGATTTACCGGCAAATCCCCGGTAATTGTGTATACCGGTAGAAAAATCCCGACATATCCAAATTTGGACCCAAATCGTGCTCCCAAAATTTAAATTTGATTTTTTTTCAACTTTTTATGTTTGAATCCTAAATTCTTGTCGGAAATTTAGGCCGATAACCACAGTTACTGGAAATACCTGCCCCCCTCCGGGATTTTTTTTTAATTTTTTTAAAACGGTAACCAAAACCTTGACTCCCGAGTGTTCCATTACATGGATGATCCCCGATCGATCTGCTTCGGTGCCTAGATACGACGCCTCTATGTATCATGGATGCTGAATGAGCCGATCCATCTCTAGTATGAAGTCAACAAATGTCTAGCAACAAGAACATTTCTCATTCGAAAAACACCGATCTTCCATTTTCTACTCGCTCTCTGATTCGCATCATTAAGAAGTTGATTGTCACGACCTCTACAATTGGGCCGTGACCCATCGTTGGCCCAGACAGGAGAAGCCTTGGAAGAGAAGCCCATAGCGCTGCTGTGCCAGCTGACCAGGGCAACGCCCATGTAATGCGTGTGTGTGGTCAGGAATAGAATCATCGATGAACAGACACGAAACGTGTATCCCCTTCTTCCTGTTACTCTGCTCTTCTCCCTCCCCATAACTCTCTTCTCTGTATCGAATCTGAGAGGCAATTCTGCCTGTGGAAGATGAGTTCTTGCTATCTGGTGAGTTGCCATTAGCTAGGTTCGTCACAATTGGTATCTAGAGCCAGTTGATCTTAGGATCTTAGCCAGAAAAATTCGACACAAAAAAATTGGGGGATCGAAGTATTCTGGTGGAGGCGAGTCGATCTGTGTAGGGATCTGGGTTCGGATCTCCGGTAAAATCCCTAGTTCTCCTCGCGAATCGCGGCGGCGGTGTGTGGCTGCTACATCAACAAGCAGCGCGGTGGTGGTTTGTATTGGCGGCGGTGTTGATCGGCCACGGAGTGGGAGCTGTGACAAGGTTGCTACTGCATCTCTCGCAGTGGTAGTAAAATTCATGTGTTGCAACCGACTTTGCGTGGCAGGAGGTGTTTGGATCGGTTGCAGAGGAAGCGGTTTTGCCTCAGTACTCGCTGATTCCGGTGGCGGTAGATCTCGGTGTTGCGCACACGACGGCGTGTCCTCCGAGCCTAACAGTCCGGATGGGAGCGGTGGAGCAAGGTTTGGCGGCTTAAACCGTGGCAACGGCGGATGTGAACACTCAGATCAACCAGTTGTTGTTGAGTCTGACCATGGCGGCGGAGACGGCGACGAAGAACACTGCTTCCTGTCAAGCCTTGTCAGTTACAATTGAGAGACTGTTGAAGAACCAGGAGGTGGTGCTCAACAAGGTGGCCTCGATTGAGACCAACATCGAAGGACTCGTCACTCGAGTTCAGTCCCTGGAGGGGACGGTATCCACGGTACTACAACGCACAAACAGTCCCAATGGGCGCGGCGAAGATCACGCAAACCAGAGCATTGCCAATCCGCATGCTCTGGGCAATGGTGCGTCACATTTACCTCTGAACCCTGCTGAATTTAGTTCTTCTCGTGATAATCATCATCCCAGGGAGAGATATAACAGAGATCATCATGAATTTCGCATGCCTAAAACCAATTTTCCTAAATTTGATGGTTCTCATCCTAAGCTTTGGAAAGAGAAAGCAGAAAAGTATTTCAACATGTTCAATGTGCCTGAAGAGTATAAAGTAGATTATGCCACTTTGCATTTCATTGGTACTGCTGCCTTGTGGCTGCAAACCTATGAAGCTCAACACACGGTTGAAAGTTGGGTTCAGCTTTGTATTGCTGTTTGCCAAAAGTTTGATAAAGATCTCTATTATACTGACATGAGTAAGACCTTGAGCATTAGGCAGAATGGAGATGTAGATAGCTACCAGAGAGAGTTTGAAACTTTAATGCATCAATTGCTAGCACATAATCATGCTTTAGATGATACTTTCTTTGTTGCTAAGTTCCTAAAGGGTTTGAAAAAGGAAATACGAACTGCTATCATTCTTCACAAACCTAGAACGGTTGATGCTGCGATATCCTTGGCCCTCTTGCAGGAATCTCAATTGCAATCTACCTCAAAAAAGTATGAATACAAACGGTGGCATAATCAAGCAGGTCCTGGAAAGTTGGGAGTACATCCTGTTGAGCAAGCTGCTGATGTTGCCAAGCCAAATGCCCCAGTCATGGCTGGTAAATTGGAGTCATTACGAGCTCAGAGGCGTGCCCGTGGGGAATGCTTCAAATGTGGGGGCAAGTATGGGCCAACACATAAATGCCCTGCTCAAGTTCAGTTATCTGTGATAAATGAAATCTGTGATGCCTTGGAAATAGACAAGGAAAGTAGCTCAAGTGAAGAAGATAATGATGCCAGCTCTGAGAGCAATGAGTCAGAAACTGAACAAGCTAATTGCATTTCGTTGGCGGCAGCGGAAGGCACTGTTAGCAAGAAAACAATGCGCCTGTTGGGGTATATCGGCAAGACTCAAGTGTTGATTCTCATTGATTCTGGCAGTTCTGGAAATTTTATCAATGCTGCTTTAGTTTCAAAGTTGCAGTTACAGGTTAAGCAACTACCTCTAGTCCAAGTGACTATTGCGGATGGCAGTAAAATGCCGAGCCAAGAAGGTATTTCTCAGCTTCAGTGGGGTGTTCAAGACAATAAGTTTGCCACTGATTTGAGAGTACTGCCCATCAAGTGTTATGATATTATTCTGGGCATGGACTGGCTTGAATCTTGCAATGGCGGCAAGATGTATGTGGATTGGAAATGCAAGAAGATGAGATTCACTCATGAAGGCAAGAGAATAACATTGAGAGGGTTATCTTCAAATAATAAGTACTGCCCCACAGTTACTGAAGCAGTGGTTAACCTGTTGATACAAGAGGATGCAGTGGCGCAATTAATCACTCTGCAGCCTGCTCAACTTCAGACAGCAACAGCTACTGTCCCAGCCATTATACAACAAGTAATTGATCAGCATGAGCAGTTGTTTCAAGAACGAGAACAACTACCACCGAGAAGGCCCTTTGATCACCAAATACCCTTGATTCCGGGTGCAGTGCCAGTGCAGAAAAAGCCTTATCGTTATGCTCCCACACAAAAAGATGAATTAGAGCAGCAGATAGCAGAGATGATCAAGAGTGGAGTGATTCAACCGAGCCAAAGCCCTTATGCTTCTCCGGTCATTTTGGTGAAAAAGAAAGATGGTAGTTGGAGAATGTGTGTGGATTACCGCTACCTCAATTCTCTCACAGTGAAAAATAAGTACCCTTTCCGGTGATTGATGAGTTGCTTGACGAGTTGCATGGATCTCAATTTTTCACCAAGCTTGATCTCCGAAGTGGTTACCATCAAATACGTGTAGCAGCTGGGGAAGAATTCAAAACGGCTTTCGAGACACATCACGGCCACTGGGAATTTAAAGTAATGTCGTTTGGCCTCACAAATGCTCCAGCTACATTTCAAATGGCAATGAATGTGATATTTGCTCCCTTGCTCCGTAAAGGTGTGTTGATATTCATGGATGACATCTTACTGTATTCCAAGACATTGTTGGAACACAAGGCTTGCTCCAACAGGTGTTCGAGATTCTAGCGAAGCAGCAATTCTTTGTCAAACTGTCGAAGTGCTCGTTTGCTCAAACTGCACTCGAGTATTTGGGACATATCATAAGTGCGAAAGGAGTTGCTACAGAACCTTCTAAAATTCAAGCAATCATTGATTGGCCGGTACCCTTGAATCTCAAGGAGTTGCGAGCGTTTCTAGGACTTGCTGGCTACTATCGTAAGTTCATTGAGCTGTATGGTTTAATCAGTAAGCCTCTGACGGAATTACTCAAGAAAAATGTTCAGTTTATTTGGACATCAACAACAGAAGCAGCCTTTCAAGCGTTGAAGAAGGCACTAGTGAATGCTCCAGTTTTGGCCTTACCTAACTTCCAAATGCCATTTGATATTTACACAGATGCGTCTGGATTAGGAGTGGGTGCAGTTCTGTCACAAGGGGGACATCCGGTAGCGTATCTTAGCAAAGCTTTATGTCCACGAAACCAGGCATTGTCAACTTATGAGAAGGAATGTCTCGCGTTAATTATGGCTGTGGAAAAATGGAAACCATATCTTCAACACCAACAGTTCACAATTTACACAGATCACAAAAGTCTCATACATTTGGAGGCTCAGCAATTAACCAACTCTATGCAGCACAAGGCCTTTTGTAAATTATTGGGGCTTCAATATCAGGTGAAATACCATCAAGGCAGCACCAATACAGCAGCCGATGCTTTATCTCGATGCCCTCCTCAACAAGAAATACATGCTATATCTGCTGGCAAGCCGAAGTGGTTGGAAATAGTGGTGGAGAGTTACAATGTTGATCCCCACGCAAAAGAGTTATTAACTCAGCTTAGCCTATCTAGTCCTGATGCGCAGGGATACTTCCTTCATGATGGGGTTATTAAGTACAAGGATAGGGCATTTCTTGGCAATCATGCTGAAGCTAAAGAAGCAATTCTGTTAGCGCTTCATGACAGTGGTATTGGAGGACATAGTGGTTTCACTGCCACCTATAACAAGATCAAGGCACTCTTTGCGTGGCCTAACAGGAAACATGATGTTAAACAATATGTTGCTCATTGTGTTGTTTGCCAGCAAGCTAAACCGGAGCACAGAGGTAAACCTGGTTTACTTCAATCTTTGCCTATTCCAACGCGAGCCTGGGAAATTGTTAGCCTGGATTTTGTTGAGGGTTTGCCTAAATCATCAAGGTTTGACACCATTTTAGTGATCATTGACAAGTATAGTAAGTATGGCCACTTCATACCCTTGGTGCATCCTTTCACAGCTTTGACAGTGGCGCAATTATATGTTGATCATGTGTATAAATTACATGGATTGCCTTCTGTCATCATATCTGATCGAGACCGGGTGTTCACCAGTTCATTGTGGCAATAGTTGTTTACACTCACTGATACAACTCTCAATATGAGTTCCAGCTACCATCCGCAGACGGATGGCCAGACTGAGCGGCTCAACCAGTGCATGGAGACATACTTACGTTGCATGACTCAAGCGTGTCCCAGCAAATGGTCCAAATGGCTAGCTTTAGCTGAGTATTGGTATAATACAACCTATCATTCAGCACTGGGAAGATCACCCTTTGAGGTCCTTTATGGGTATAAACCAAAACATTTTGGTCTTCAGGACCCTAAACCTGACACAGTACTAGATTTGGCAACTTGGTTGCAAGAAAGGGATGATATGCAAAGGTTGAATCAGCAGAATTTGCTGCGAGCCCAGCAAAGAATGAAATCTCAGGCCGACAAGCATAGGATTGAGCGGTCCTTTCAAGTGGGTGATCAGGTTTATCTTAAATTGCAGCCTTATGTGCAAATGTCAGTTGCTCGACGCACAAACCAGAAACTAAGCTACAAGTTCTTCGGGCCTTATGAAGTTCTTCAGCGTGTGGGTGCTGTAGCATATAAACTCAAATTGCCACCAGGGAGTCATATTCACCCTGTTGTTCATGTTTCTCTGTTGAAGCAAGCAGTGCCGGCGAACACTCTATTTCATGATCGAGTTGGCTATAGCCAAATCAATTGCGGAATAGCCACACTGTTGCACAACCGGACATGCCTTCGCAATGTGTCCTGCTGCAACGACCACAAGAACCACTGTTGATCTTGGATCAACGCAATGTTTGTTCAGGTAAACATGAAGTTTCCATGGTGTAGGTACAGTGGACTGGGTTGCCTTCATCTTAGTGCACCTGGGAGAACAAGAATCGCTTGAAGCTCGACTACCCTGATGCGCTTGCTTAGGGTCAAGCAGGTACTCAAGCGGAGGGGAATGTCACGACCTCTACAATTGGGCCGTGACCCATCGTTGGCCCAGACAGGAGAAGCCTTGGAAGAGAAGCCCATAGCGCTGCTGTGCCAGCTGACCAGGGCAACGCCCATGTAATGCGTGTGTGTGGTCAGGAATAGAATCATCGATGAACAGACACGAAACGTGTATCCCCTTCTTCCTGTTACTCTGCTCTTCTCCCTCCCCAGAACTCTCTTCTCTGTATCGAATCTGAGAGGCAATTCTGCCTGTGGAAGATGAATTCTTGCTATCTGGTGAGTTGCCATTAGCTAGGTTCGTCACAATGATGTGACAACTCGAACAAAAATATATGCTATCGAAGATGCTTGCTATAGATGCTTTGCTTTGTTTAGCCTATAATACTGAATCATCGATACGATTGCACAAAAAAGGCAACTAGCAGACATTTTTGTGATTTATTCAACTGAAGGTAAGGAGCCTGCCTACCTTATTTTACTGCCGAATGCGCATTTGATGACGGCAAGTAGATCTCTTCTGCACGAGGTCACGAAGAGAAAATCTGTGCAGCTAATTTTTCACGAAAGTTGAGTAATAAAAACGCAACAATTTGGAAAATGTCAAACCATGCACATTCGCTCGTTCGTTCGTTATTGTGATCATGATATTACAGAGGCATTGCAGTCTAGCAAGCTAGTAGATCCTGCGTGGAGCAGAGCAAGCAAGCTAGCTAGCTAGTACGAGCCAGCCGACCAAAGATCGGCTACTCGGCGCCGGCGGTAGCGGCTTCTTCCTTGGATCCGCCGAAGAAGTCGCTGAGCGTGGGGAGCTTGAACTCGCCGGAGGTGTTGAGCGGGATGGTGAAGTTGCCGATGACGGGGAGGTCGATGGTGAGGCCGACGTCGAGGACGTAGTCGATGTCCCAGTCCCTTCCCAGGTCCTTCATGAGGGTGATGAGGAAGTCGTAGGGCACCTTGGCGGGCACCTCCAGCTTGGTGACCTCGCCGTCGTCCTCGATCCAGCCCGGGTCTGGTATCGTCCCGGACGCCACCTCCCTGCCATACGTACATGTGTCGGTGAGTAAAGAAGATCGGGATGGATCGATCGTGCACAGAGAAGAAGGAGGTGCTGCCGTGCTGGGGTGCTTACTTTCCGCCGCACTTGAGCATGAACTTGATGTCGCAGATGGGGATGCGGTGGGAGTAGGGGTTGGTGACGTTGATGTGGCTGTGCACGGTGATGGAGTCGCGGGTCATGCCCTTGAAGGTCACCTTGTCGAGCGACGCCTCCGGCTTGGGCATGTGCGCGACCTTGTCCGCCACGAACCCCTTGGCCTTGTCCATCAGGCTCGCCATGGCCGCCCAAGGTTTTCGCCAAGCTAAGCTTTCTTTCTTCTTCTCTCCTGGGTCGTCGAGGGTGGTGCAGGGATGATCGACGGGGAAGCATTGCGCCGAGTTTATAAGAAAGAGGAGGGGGACACCACCCGGACACGGCGCGCACGTCGTGGGCACCACGTGCAGAGGTGCGTGGGATCCGATCGATACAGTGGGGATATTTTATTTTGAGCGTCGGTACTGCGTGGAGCTGGACGATTTCGCGCCGCGGTGGGTCGGCGGCAAGTGGAGCTGATGTCGAGAGGTTTCGGCTGGGTTGCGTGGATGGGTGCGTGAATTCGTGGTGCGTCGAGGGGAACACGGTGACGGGAAGAAACTTCTGCGCGGGATCCCACGCGGCGCGCGCGATCGATGTTCGATCCCCACGGTGGACGGTGCCGGCCGCTTCAATCGAATCCGCATCTGCTCTCCTTCTTATCTTCTCACAAGCACTGCACCGATCGCATCGCGGCCGGGCCAAGTACTCCAAGCAGCTTGTGTTAAATACTCCCAGTTGCCCATTTCCCGAGCGAATCATTGTGGTGCTCTCGATAGTCAACACCTGTCTTTTTCAACGCTGCGTTGTGCCGACACAGGCCATTGTAATTTGCAGGGAGACGGACCCCGTCCGGCAATCCCTATTCATCGACCAGGTTGATGATAGGGTCGTGTCGCACACCTCCACGCTATGGGCATGGCCCGTTACTTTTTTTTCCTAGTCAAGTTTCCCCCGCGCGCATGAGCCTGGCCCGTTAGTTTTTTTCCTGGTCGACTGCTTTTTCTTTTTCCTGTTTTTGTGTGTCAATTTTCGTTTTTATTTTTTGGCTGTTTCTTTTTTCTTTCTTCTTTTCAGTTTTCTTATTAGACATTATATCTCTATTTTGAATTTTCATATTTGAAATTGTTCAAATTTTAAAATGTTCATATTCAAAATTTGTTCATGTATTAAAATCGTTCAAAAATAGTTCCGTTACAATACCTATATTTTTTTACTTTTTGAAAATAGTTCAAAAATAATTTTCGTTCACATACTTTTTCTGTTCACCTTTAAATATCGTTCAAAAATAATTTCCGTTCAAATACCTATTTTGTTTACTTTTTTGAAAATCGTTTAAAAATAATTTCCGTTCACAGACTTTTTCTGTTCGCCTTTTAAAATCGTTCAAAAATAGTTTCCGTTCAAATACCTATTTTTTGTTCACTTTTTGAAAATCGTTCAAAAATAATTTCCGTTCACATACTTTTTCTGTTCGCCTTTTAAAATCGTTCAAAAATAGTTTCTGTTCAAATACCTATTTTGTTCACTTTTCAAAATCGTTCAAAAATAATTTTCGTTCAGAGACTTTTTCTGATCGCCTTTTAAAATCGTTTAAAAATAGTTTTCGTTCAAATAACTATTTTGTCCACTTTTTGAAAATCGTTCAAAAATAATTTATGTTCATAGACTTTTTATGTTCGTCTTTTAAAATCGTTCAAAAATATTTTCCGTTCAAATACCTATTTTGTTCATATTTGAAAAATTGTTCAAACATAATTTTCGTTCATAGAGTTTTTTTCACTTTTTAAAAATCGTTCAAAAATAATTTCCGTTTATATACTTTTCTGTTCACTTTTTAAAATCGTTCAAAGATCGATTTCATTCGCCGGCCTTTTCGGTTAACTTTCAAAATCGTTCAAAAATATTTTTCGTTCAAATACCTATTTTGTTATTTTTTAGAATTGTTTATAAATAGATTTTTGGACCACCGGTGCACTTGCCGGTTTATTAAAAGTAAAATAGGGGAGACATATTAATAATCTGTGCAAAAAGTTAGTGTATATATAAAATAAATATAGTAGTTAGACACGAACAGAGCTGGTGCAAAGTGGCCAGCTCATAGGTTGCATCGCGAGGCGAAGCCTCTAGGTCGCAGGATCGAATCCTGTCTTCGCGAATTAATTTTTTTCGCGCGGCAACGCTAATTATGCACGTAGTAGCCTATTCTGGGCCGGCCCAATAGAGCGAGGCGGGCTGTGCGACGCGACGCTCCCGTCGCACGGGTCGAAGCATAGGCGATTCCCCCCCTCCAGCCCAACCCCTTCGGTACCGGTACGTATATTCACAGGAAAGTGCAGATGAAACAGGTCCAGCCCGTTTGTGTTTAGCTGGGCTAGGCCAAAATGCAATGGAGCAGCAGCAACAGCAGTGCTGAACTTTTTTTTTTAATTTTCCATCATTCATATATATTTGAGTGAATTCCACTTTTTTTTCGAGGGTGGTGAATTCCACTTTTTACCCCCAAAGATTAACTTTGTGCCACTTTTATCCAATTTAACAGAAATTTCTCAAACTAACATAAATGTAGTAATGTATCATATATTGTCTCATTTATCTAGTTGTAGACTCTTTTTTTTAGAACGACTATGTGAATTTGTATCTCTAGTTCTCTACTCATTAATTAGCTGCCACATCTTTTTTTTTTACTTAAATGACATGTTACTCCCACTATGGGTAGTCAAATATAAGAGGAGAACAAACAACATGGTGGATATGGTGGGAGAAGACGACAAAACAAGAATATTTCCACGGACTTGGTGTCCGTGAAATAGAATTACTCAACCTACCCCATACGGTTCTCGAATATCACAAGATCCTACTAAACTTAGTTCTAGGATATCAAGGCAATATACTACATAGGCTCAGTATCATAGACCGTAGTCACAGGTACGCTCAATATCAACGGGCTTGAAGAATATATAATAGAGTTGAGGTTGTTGGTGGTAGTTCTTCGAAATTATGACAGGGTTTATTTTGGCTCGTCTGTTGTTGTTTTTTCTAGGAGGGGTCAATCCGCCTTCTCTTGAGGCTTTGGCATGCCGAATGGCGATGCATTTTTTTTTTTGCATGAATGGCGATGCATATTGTGTATATTGTGTATGATGTGGGAATCCTCAAGGTGCATTGTGTCCGATTGAAAGGAAGTGATAACAACTATGAAGGAGGGCTCTGGAGGATACTATGCAAGCATCATTAGAGAGATTGTTGCACACTCTCAATACTTTGCCTTCACGCAATTTGTTCTTTTGAACGAAGGAATCTATTATCTACTAAAGGTGAGACAATGCAGCCTAGGTTTTTGTTGTAAGATATTTGCAGTTCGTGTCAATGGGGGCACGACATGACTCCAAAATTTGATTGGTCAATATACATATATGCAAATAGAAAGTATGCACTCTATAGGAGAGGTGGCATGTCAGGGAAAATGAAATCAAGCCACAAATTTCAAATTATTTTAGAGAATATAAAGTGTAGTCAAGCTCAGAACTTCCCTAGCAGTTTTACTTTATGAGATAACCACGAGATGTCCCAGGAAGGGATCGAACTCGTGCGCGGCAGGGCTCCATTGAACCGTAGCCGCTAAAGTAGCATAACCTTTCGTTGCACACCTATCATTGTTTCTCTCTGCCGCTGCCAAAATACATATTTCCCATGAAGTACAACGTCCCTAGCACTACTACCACCTGATCCAAAGATGGCAAAGCTAGCCCTAAAAACAACAGTTTTACATCTTTATATCGAACATGTCTACTTCATAATCATAAATTTGTCACTAAATTTATGTCATTTCATGATTTATCATCTAGAGTAATATTTCTACACTACTAATAAAAGAGCGAACATTATCTTTCTTAGGTGCACCCAGAAAAACGCACACAGATCAACCAGCGCCCTCAGATCGTGCCCACTTAAAGAATTTGTATGACTCAGATTAGTTTAATCGCACAACAATCAGATTAACGGTTCCGATACATCCTGTCGACCTCGGCAGAAAATGTTCTGCCGAAACTTTTGCGCTCCACGTACCCCACAATCGCCCTCCACTGCGTTCCGCGTCTCCTATGCATCCTCATCCCGCCCGCCGCCGCCGAGATCACCAGATCACAAACCACGCCGCCGCCATCCTCATCCCGCCCGACGTCGCCTCCCTCATCCCGCCTGTCGCCGTCCAGCGCCACCATACCCCGGTCCACCAACTTCACCCGCGCCAACCTCTCTCGCATGATGACTTCTTCATTCACCTTGCCGGCGGATGGGGTTGCCATCCGCGAAGCGGCGGAAGCGCCCCCCGAGTCAAACCGTCTCCCCTCCCTGTCCAGGTGGTGCCTGGGACACCATCCTACGCACAGAACGCTGACGATCCACACACCAACTCTGTTGTTCCCCGCGCCGCTGCAATCCCCCAGTGCGCGGAAGATGCCCCCGATGCCTGGGTACCTGAAGGCGCTGACTGTGGTGCGATGGCCTGAAGGAGCTGACAACGGTCACTCTACTGCTCTTCTCCCAGCAATCCGCTGCAGACTCATTCCTGTCCGCTGCAGACTCATTCCTGTCATCCTGTGCATCCTGCATGGGTAATTAGTTTGTCGGATTTAACTAGATACATATTTCTGTTTCTTTTATTTCGCAGGATCCTCTCTTTCAATATTACACATTCAGTAATACTGATGATTTAAGTACCTCCCTAGGTCCATTTATCTCTGGCCTTTGATTTATAGTTTGACATGCTTAGATATAGACAATGATCAGATTCGACAGAAGGTAATTTAGGCATTTAAATCTGATGATCATTGTCCAAATCCAGTCATCTTTTCCTCAAATATCTTGTGGTTTATTACCATAACAGTGTTATTCAAGTGTAACACCTTGCTGGGTTTGTTTTGTTTCTCATGTTCATGTTGTTCAACAGCTGATGTTCCCCTCCTATTTCTTGCTCTGATTATCTTGATTTTGTGCTGATAATCCCAAAGAACATTGGCTGCACGAGGATTCACTGAAGTTGTCACCAATAATTGGAGAACTAGAGTATTTGACGCTCCTGCTGTAAGTTCACTATCTTTCTATGTGCATTGATAGCCTGAGGGTATTAAATAAGATTGGTGAATCTGAGAAACCTTGAATGTCCTGTACTTGAGCAGAACATTAGAAAAATTTAAACTAAATGCATTCTGTAAGGACTACATGTGTTGAATTCAAATGTTGTTGTGCTACGTCCTACATGACCTGATGCTCAAGTAAATTGTGGTTCTCCGGGTAATTAGTTCCGGCCATTATAAAACCCTTGTGTGATCTTGCAGGTTATTGGCCGGCAATAGGATTACCGGTGGCATACTCCAATTGTTGTGGTTTATGTTTGCAATTTTGAATTTACACTACTGTTCTTAAACCTGTCACTATTCAACAAAATGTAGTATTCGACGGTCAATGGTTTCATTTATCTATTTAAATCTGGATCAATCTAATAATAGAGAGTATTTCTTCTGCATGACATCTATGAAAATCTTGATCAGTCCAAAGTATGCATTAAATGGATTCATACATGTTAGAACAATTTTCAGCTACTTACTGAACCATAGTTGAGGACAAACAATCTAGGGTCAAGGCTATATCACTTCCAGCCTGATGACCAGCTTGTTTATGAATCTGAAGGCAGTGAAGACCAGCGGTCATTGAGTTTGCCCTCACAAATGCAATCCCACCCAAGTCATAAATAAAGTAAATTTCTCCCTTGGTATACTACAATCGAAGATAGTTCTACCAAGCACACTCCAGAAGCACAATATTTGAATAAAATAACATATTTGTGAATTGTGATATCATATTTGATTATGAGAGTACCGTGTTCTCTGAATTTTGTATCCTAGATGTTTACCATGTATATAGCCTCCTAGATAGTGTTTTACATCTGTAATATGCATATTTGAGAACCAAATTAAAAATGGTCGTTACTACTCACTCCATTTTGGTACCATAATTGATACTGTCATTTAGGGGTTGACTATTGTGCAATAAAATAGGCAATGTAGACTTAACTATTGAAAACATTATATGGCTTCAATTTGGGGGGGGGGGGGGGGGAATCATTTTTTATCTGTAATCTAATAACTACGAATTATCCATTTCCTAAATTTTGATGAGAGATTTTGTTTGGTTCAGTAAAATACGCTTTAACTCAATTATTATCAATGAAAGACTGAAAGTGGTGACATTACTAAACACATACAAAATTACCTGATGATACTTGCCTAGATTCTTGGAGTGCAGCTAACTGAATCTGAAGAATAAGATTTTCACTTGAGAAATTGCTGGAGATGGGGTACATTTATAAGATTTTTTTAATATGTTCTACGACTCTTTCAAACACACCATGTATCAGTTTTATTCTTTACATTTACTATGTACTCAAAGGTATTGAAGATTTGTATCTATCGACAGACCATACAGAACAACAACAACAACTGAATATGTTTTGATATCGTGCATTGCACGTGCAAGCTTACTATAAGTATAAGTAGCAGAATTACCGATACAATCACATTATTATGCATTAAGCTATAAAGTTGTTAAACAACTTACAATTTCATTTTCTTGTGTTAAACTACCATTTTATTTCGTCGTACAATTTTTTACTTCATTATTTAGTTTGGGGTGGATAACCTTTTGTGTTACTAGAAATTATCACTAAATCTAAGAAAAAAGTAGTATGTCACTTCATAACTTAATTTATGCTTCCTAATATAATGCAATTATAAATCCGTATTTACAATATCTTGAAAATCTAAATGTTGGCAGTATTTAAACTAGTGCACAACAAGTACCTCGGTGGAGGTTTCTGGAGTACATGACGACAAATATAACTGAGTATTGCTCTTGCACATTACTGTGTTCATTTCTTAGTCATACTTTCTGTGAATATGGTTTCTTCAATGTCATTCCTCATATTTCTGACTTTAAGTGGGACAATGATCAAACAATAGTCTGTTTTTACGCTTTATTTAGATCTCAGTGTGTAACTAAAGGAAGGGTTTAGCAACCATCAAATAGTAGCTTCGACTTCTCAGCCATGAGCATTTCAATACATAAATTTGCTGCTATACTTGGACAATGGAAGTATTTAATATAATTATTAGTCACATATGATTTGTTTTCTTTCGAAGCACCAACAAGAGGATCATATTGGCTCCACTCCTATATCGTTAGTCGCCTACTACTATTATAGTGTACTATAACCTGTATTTGATTTTTCCAGACAACTCATTATTTTGTTCAAACACACTTTACCTTTAAATGTTTAGGATTGTATTGCTTCTCCATCTTTCTTTTTATCCAATCTTTTATTAGGTTCCTCTTGTTGTGTATGTTTACCTTCTAGTAGTTTTAGAATATCCCTTTAAGCAATCCTGGTTCTTCCTCTTAGGCAAAACAGTTGATGATGGATATTTATGTTTCGTATTGTGTTTCATAGCTCTGAACTTTCTGTTAGTTGTAGTACTTCTTTGCATTTAATTTCCTTTTTTCTTCATTAATAATATGGAAGATTCATTGTACACGTTATTCCTTTAAGGGAAAGTGGACATCTCTTTTGGTAACAATGTATTACAACTTTCAAAGCTTACAAACGAAACAAAGAAAACTAACACAAAAAAGTTACTTTGGCTCTCGAGCACCTGTGCTCTCCCTGTATAAAAAAAAACTCAAGAACAGATTTAGAACTTCAAAAAAACTGAAAAAATACGGCATGTTCTCAATAATGTCTACTACAAGTGTGTAAATCACAATGTGAAATCTTTTGTGTTTTGAGCTAACAAAATTTAGAATTTGGAACAACTTTACTCAGATATGTACATTTCCTTGATGTTGAACAAAGTATTTCATATTTTAATTTTTCAGGCATGTAGAATACATCATTCAGAACATGTATGACTTTTTTCCAGATTATTTAAACTTTTAAATATTTTAAAAAAAAATTCAAACCGAGGGGCATTGGTGCTCGGGAGTAAGAAATCTTCACTCGAAGTAAAAGCTATAAATCATGTATGTCGAACATTGCACAGCCCACGATGGAATAAGAACACTCTTAAGCTTTCTCATTTAACAGTGTTTCTCCATTCTCATATTCTTCGGTGCCTTCACTTCCCATCTCCATTAAAATCATTTTGGGTTTGAATATACCCTCAAATTTGCATCCATCGGACATAGAATGTCAGCATGTCCAATTGGTGTACATCTGCTTATGTCACCTTATTTCGTTGTTGTAAAGAAGGCCGGAGCTCAATACAGAATCGTTTTCTAGCGGCAATTTAAATATAGAAGCACACATAACTTGTCTCGTTTGGAGTTACCCCTATATCCTTGAGCCACGATCATGTAATGATATTGCTACCTGTAATTTTAGCCTCTGAACAGTAATAAACACGTGGATTATTTAGAAAAAACAGTGCATCACAGTATTGGCCAACATGGTCGCACGGTGTCAGTTCAGCACATAAGCGACCTGTTTGATCCTAGCGACACCCGTGACCAAATTCATGACGGCCGTACAAACATGGCTTTCGGAATGCGACGTGCAACTCTCCAACCACCAAAATGGCGCCAACTCAGCCGCACATTCGCTTCCCCGGCCACCTGCGACGGCTACCCGCCATAAATCCCCCAGCGCCCAACCGCCGCTGGAGCACGGCAGCTATTGCGACTTTGCCATACAGCCATGCCGATTCCCCCACGCCACTCGCACCACCACCAATGGCGGACGCCACGCCCACGAAACCCAGCAAAAAGGTTTCCGAACCCACCGTCTTCTATGACGCCGCCGCCAAGACCAAGGCAAAGTCCAAGGCTGTCTCCAACCCCGACGTCGAGGACGGACATGCCGCGAATCTGGCGGCCGAGCAGGGGCACCGGAGCCAGCTGCTACGGCGCGCGTGCTGCGTCCTGGCCGCGCTCACCGCGGTCACGGCCGTGACGATCCTCGTCCTGTCCCTCACCGTGCTGAAGGTGCGGGATCCCGACATCACCATGGACTCCGTCGCCGTGGAGCGCTTCCACGTGGACTTCGGCCTGCCCTTGCGGATCAACGCGACGCTGTCCGCGGCGATCGTGATCCGGAACCCCAACTACGAGTCCATGCGGTTCGGCGCCAGCACCACGGAGATCTTCCTCGACGGCGTGCCGGCCCGCGTCGGCCTCGGCAGCGCGCCGCCCGGGGAGGCGTCGGCGCAGGGATCCAGCACGGTGCGCGCAGGGATGGACGTGTTCCTCGACAGGGTGGCGCCGGCGGTGGTGGGCGAGGTGCTGTTCGGCCGCGGCGAGGTGCGGCTCGCGAGCCGGACGACGGTGGACGGCAGGATCAGCGTGCTCGGCGGGCTCTACGGGCGGCGGACCGTGCGCGTGGCCATGAGGTGCCGTGTGGTGCTGCACGTGTCCACCGTCGTCGTCGTGGCGGGCTCGCCGTCGTGCGTCGCGGAATTCCAACGCTGACGTCCAAGTCACGAGACTGGCGGCATGCTTTCCTCGTACTAGTAGTTTGTGACTATCCACTCCTCTCTGCCCTGTAAGAAAATCTGACACCCTCTTAGTTTTGTTATTTTACAATCGGTACGTTGTAACATACTCACTCTGTATCAGAATGTAAGATGTTTTAGTATTTTTTTGGCCCACATGTATCTAGACATGTTTTAGTGCAAGATTCATGTGAATCTAGACATGTTTTAGTGCAAGATTCATGTGAATCTTGCACTAAAACATGTCTAGATACATGTGGGCCAAAAAAATACTAAAACATCTTACATTTTGATACGGATGGAGAATATTAAAATATATGGATTGATCGTTTATAAATTATATCGATTTGTTTATAATGTAAAACACTCTTGTTTTGTAAGTACTTATACTAATTCGATAGAAATGTTAAAAAGAGTGAATTCAACTTTATCACCTAGTTATACATTTGTGATAATAATTACTCCATGTAGTTGAAAATCGTGTAATTGATCAATTTGAGAAACATTGGCCCCTCCTTTTCCGACGCATTTGCGACGTGAAAGGTTTGAGGTGATGACCGAGACTAGAAAATACAAGGACAACAACGAGTCACTGAACAGATGATTTAGAGAAGGTTGGACATTATCGTGGATGATGCGCTCTGAATTATACATTATGAAGCACCACATAGATCTAAGATGCCAGTCTATTCTAAAGAACCATGAACAATGTCAATGGGGTAAAATCGTTTCATAATTTTACACATGGTATATTCCTAATTTTGTTTCAATTAACGGGGTAATAAATGTCACAAATGCACAACTGTTAGTTAAAAGGTGGAACTCGGTCTATTATAAATGAAAATCATACTCAAAGTTACTAGTTGCAGACAAGAAAAGTTCAAACACACCTTACATTTTGGGAAGAGGCAGTTGCTATTTCTATGTCAACCAAATTGTACATCATTTATAAATTGTGCAACTTCTCACCATATGTTGGAAAAGAAATTAACGCTCGTCATTAACGACTTAAAATGAAAATTACAAACTGAGATGAACAATCATGAACTAACTAAACCTCTCGCCAAAGATATTTGTTAGGGACATACAACCTAGAGCAATCTACTAAGTTTGCAAAAATATGGAGCACCTAGAAATAATGTATGGTCGTGTAAGTGGAATAATTTAATCCGTTGAGTAACAAAAAAAAGTATTTTGCTTGTTTTCTTAGAGCTAAAGGGATTGAGCGGAATACGATGTCTCTTCTTAAGAAACTTGACATAAAGAACTCAAGAAACTTAAACTAAAGATTTTCAGTATTAAGTTTAGCTCAAGGTTTTTGCAATGATACAGATTAAAATTGTAAGATGAAACATTGCATCATAATATTTAACAACACTTTTATGTTTCCAACTTTTTAATAATAATAATATATATATGTGTTAGTTAACATCTCATAGTAAAAAATAAATATCAATTAAAAAAAAAGTTAGTATAAATAATTGAGAATTTTTGTTTTTAACGTACGAAGAAATAGTGTCCTCATCCAGCTCCCCACCACTCTCTCTTCTACCCAATAAGAAACATAGGCTGGTTCTCACCCCGTGTAAGTTTGGTTAAATGTGCTTGGGTTGATCACCGTCATCTAATTGATTATTTAGCAAGATTCTTCTTGGTGCTATTTTTTATTCTTCGAGTCTGCTAAACATTGGTGTTGTTTTTATTTAATTCAGCTGGTTAAATGTTCCTTGCATTTTCTAAACTCGGATGATTGAAGCTGAAGACCATGAATGGACAAAATAAATTTGCTAAATACTGCAATCTTACATTTTACTGTCTTAGAGATAACACATGTCACTCTTCAGGTTTCCATGCAGTTGATAAGCCTTGGAAAAACTAATTCGAGCTAAAACTATTAAGATGCGTCAATATACGAAAGATTTATAGGTTGTCATAGGATGGTGGACTTCCGTTGTCAGCGTGTTGTACGGTTGCCAGACAGTGCTTGTGGCATTGTGGTGTTCGCTCATGTTACATGTGTCGGCGACGAGTGTTGTGGCGGGCTCGCCATCATGCGTTGCTGAGTTCGGCCGCTCAGGAACAAGGCGCGAGTTGTCGCGATGTCATGACTTTATCTTAATAGATTCTCTTTTTTTCATTTTCTTGCCGTGTGAGACAAAAACGCACACCTATTGTTTATTCTAACTTTTAGATTGTAATTCTTGTATGAACATAACACAACATTAATATTTACCAAGCACATATTGCACGAGTTAAAGTATTGCACTTATGTCAAAGCAACTAGAAATGTCTATAATATTTGGCACCAGAAAAAAAAAGGAAAGTGCACTTTTTAAATCGCCATAAAAATAGCTAATTTTATGTCGACTAACTTGTATGGAACTTCTAAAACTTATACCTTCACAATATGTGTTGGAATATAAAAGAGAAGTTGGCCGCAAACTAGGCTATCAAAATCGGGCCAAGCTCTAAAGAGTAAAGAGAGTCTGGTCGTGGTGGCATGTACCCAGTTGGAGCGGGCGTCCAAGTAGGGTTTTTCATAGCATGGATAGACAC
The DNA here is from genome assembly GCA_947311845.1 of Poa pratensis. NCBI lineage: Eukaryota > Viridiplantae > Streptophyta > Magnoliopsida > Poales > Poaceae > Poa > Poa pratensis. Next base: position 49,717,398 of record CAMZMU010000038.1, read on the forward strand.
GCATAGGGATCAATCTTCTGGCTCCTTAGAAAAGTGTAACTTATTTTTCATGGAGAAATTTCAAGTGGTTTGCAATTAAGAATATGCCAAGAAAATCAAAGAAAAGTATGTTTATTGAGTAAACACAACTCATATCACTGACAAAAAGTGCAAAAAGAAAGTGGTTTAGAAGAACAAGTGAATGTGTCGCCCTTCTAAAAATCGGTGATTGTTTTCTGCTTGAAAAGTGCAACTCTTGTTCTAATGAAAAATTTAAAAATGGTCTTTAATGAAGAATATGAAAAAAAAAGGAAAACAAAATAATGTTCTAGTTAATGTTTCTTGAGAAAAAGAGACAAGAATAAAGCAAAAAAATTGAAAGTTAAAATATTAGGAACAATATGTAGGCTGTAACTATCTCACACTAGTTGCAACATACATGGAAAATTATAAGGAACATTTAATAACTTAGAGAAACATTAAAAAACAAAAATGGCAGGAAGATGAAAATAAATAAAAATAAAAGAGGTAAAGAAAAAACCATAGGGAAATCTCGTAACATGATTATGATGTTGCAAAATAAGAAAAATGTTGACCGATAATTACTCACATACCTTTCGTATAAACAAGACAGAAAACACGTCTGGCCAAGGGCACACAGCAAACTGTGCCACAAAGGTGAAAAAAAATGAAGAATATGCCGAGCCCAAAACAGAAATTCAAAGGGCCTAGGGCAGCCCATTCTCCCATAAGGAAGCAAACCTACACTCTTTTGAACGTTCCCAGGTTAGGAAAATTGGATTTCATCTTTTTGTAGATCAACACTTTTTCTCTTAAAGATTGCACATGTGACATCATTGACTGCCTCTAACAACTTGTGCCACATTTGAACCCATTTAGTAAAATCCAGCTCTCTATCAAGCATGCACTGACATCGTCCAAAAAGGTGGCATGGTGACCGGGCTACCCAGCTGACTGAGCAATAGAAAGTAGCAAGTAGGATTGCTAGGCAAAGAAATGGCCAAGTTTGTTAGGTAGATTAGTGGTCAGGTTGAGTAGAGGGCAAGTTTGCTAATACAATATTAGCAGCCCCTTTGAACCAGAGTATGAGCAAGAGTACCGCCACTAGCAGAGAACAAAAAAAATTGAGAATTGCTCCAACACCATTGTCTCCTTATTGAGAGCCGAGCAGGATTCCATTTCGATGGAGATTGAGAGGCTGCCAGACGAGCTCCTCCATACGGTCATCTCCCTCACTTCACCTCAGGATGCCTGCCGTGCGGCGGCTGTATCCAGGGCCTTCCGCGCCGCCGCCGACTCCGACGTTGTCTGGTCCTGCTTCCTGCCCGGCGACCTCCCACGGTTCGGTAGGAAGGAGCTCCCCCGGGCGCCGCCGTCTAAGAAGGGCCTGTTCCGACTGTAAGGGCCCAAGCTGCTACTCTCGTCTCTAGTCTGATAATTCTTCTGACTATCATTGCCAGATTTTTGTTCAGCACTAGTGTCCCTTTGGCTTTGGGAGCCTTCCTCTTTTACTGAATTTTTCAGAGTTATGTTGCTACACACTGCAACCTCTCTTTTACATCTGCTGTCCGACCAGCAGTACACCCAGGTCGTGCTTCTACAGTGCACCGACCATACACACTATACCAGCTACACTAGTGCTGATCTAAGCCATGCCTCTACTAACGTACTGTAGATGACTGAATGTTGCCGGTTCATGTGCTTATACAAATTGCATCAAGTCCCGGTCAACTGAACTTCAACAAACACACATACATGTTTATCTGAAACCATCAGTGTACAAGGTCAGGTTCTAACATTCTCCCCCCTGATCTTGTACTTTCGATCTTACCAGACGGAGGCCAATCTTGCTTCTCATCTCCAGGAACTTTGGACGAGCCAGTGACTTTGTCAAAATGTCAGCAAGCTGTTCTTCTGTCCTGACATGTTCAACATTGATCTTCTTCTCCTCCACACAATCTCTGATGAAATGATATCGTATGTCTATATGCTTGCTCCGATCATGGTGGACAGGATTCTTACTAAGTGATATTGCAGATTTGTTATCCACCAAGATCGTCACTTGTTCCGGCTCCTCAAATTTCAGTTGAGCTAGCAATCTGCTCAGCCAGATGCCTTGACAAGCTGCTGTGGCAGCAGCCATGTATTCTGCCTCGCATGAGGACATGGCCACCACTTTCTGTTTTTGAGAAACCCAAGTCACCAAGTTTGAACCGAGGAAGAACACTACTCCTGTTGTGCTTTTCCTGTCATTTACATCCCCAGCATGATCACTATCACTGTAACCTGTTAGCTTAGTGTCTGCCTCCTCATTCCTTCCGTAATGACAACCAAGACTCACTGAACCTTTGATGTATCTCAATATTTGATTTACGGCTGCTAAGTGATGCACTGTAGGACATTCCATGTACCTACTCACTATGCCAACAGAATATGCAAGATCTGGTCTGGTATTCACCAAGTATCTTAAGCTGCCAACAATGCTGCGGTAGTTAGTAGCATCTACCCTTTTATCTTGATCTGACTTATAAAGTTTCAATCGTGGTTCCATTGGAATCTGACACGAATTGCAGTCAGACATGCCAGTTTTCTCCAAAATCTTTAGAGCATAACCGGCTTGACATAGCGAAATTCCATTCGCAGTCTGAGCTATCTCAATGCCCAGATAGTAAGACAATAACCCCAAGTCACTCATTTGAAACAGTTCCATCATCTGCTTCTTAAAACTGAGGATTTCTTCCTTGTCGGATCCAGTGATTACAAGGTCATCAACATAGACACCAACAAGTAAACGAGTTGTGCCGTCATTCTTCAAATAGACTCCATGTTCTAGTGGACATCTCTGAAACCCCAAGGTTAGCAGAGTAGCGTCCAATTTTGCATTCCATGCTCTTGGCGCTTGGCGCAACCCATACAATGCCTTGTTCAGTTTTAGGACCTTGTGCTCTTCCCCCTGTATCTCAAAGCCTGATGGCTGGCTGACATAAACTTCTTCTTCTAAGTCGCCATTTAAGAATGCAGATTTCACATCCATATGGTGGAGCTTCCACCCTTCTTGAGCAGCAAGCGCCACCATTAATCTTACTGTCTCCAGCCGTGCAACAGGGGCAAACACCTCGTCGAAATCTATCCCTTTTCTTTGCACATAACCCTTTGCCACAAGTCTGGCCTTGTGCTTTACAATTGCACCAGATGGGTCCTTCTTCAGCTTGAAGACCCATTTCAGACCGATGACTTTTTGACCTTCAGGCTTGTATGTAATTTCCCATGTATTGTTCTCAAGAATTGACTGTATTTCTTCATCCATTGCTCTTTTCCAGCAAGTTTCTTTTTCAGCTTCAGCAAAGGATGTTGGCTCATCAGCACCAAGCAAGCACAAATTTACATCTTCTAGTTCACACTGAGGCACTTCATCTAGTAACTCCTGTATGCTTCTCCGCCCTTGAGGTCCTACTGATTCAGGTGAGAAAAATGGACTGGTTGCATCATCATCTTCTGCTATGACAGATACAGGAGATGTAGGTGCATTCAGTTGTTCAGGTGATGTTGGTGGTGTGGCCACTCGATTAACCTCCACCACTACATCTTTTTTCTCATTATTTCTTCACAGGTTTCATTTTCTGTGGCCTCTTTTGTCTGTTCAGTACAGGCGGCAACATCAGGATATGATACAGAGAATACTTCTTCTGAGGTGATATTCTCCGGTGCGTTTATACTGCTCCAATCCCAATGCTTTTCTTCATCAAATATTACATCTCTTGAGACAATTATCTTCTTGTTGGTTGGGTCATACAGTCTGTAAGCCTTGGTTCTTGGTTCATACCCAAGCATTACAGTACGAACATTCCTGTCCGCTAGCTTGGGTAGATTCGGCTTTGTGACTTTTGCATATGCCACACAACCAAATGTGCGTAAGTGATCCACTGAGGGCTACCTCATATTGACCATGTTAATCAAATTTGTGATGGTTGCTTGGTCGGCAAACAGAAACGTGCTTCATTTCCTGCAACTGCAAAATTCAGAGCAGAAGAGAGATTAGCTTTGATACATGGTGATTTGTGTGGGCCGATCTCACCACCAACACCAGCAGGGAAAAATTATTTTTTGCTGCTAGTAGATGACTACAGTAGGTACATGTGGATAGTACTGCTGCGGTCAAAAGATGAAGCATTTGAAGCTGTGAAGAAAGTGTGCAAGAATGCTGAAGTTCAGTCTGGGAACAATGTAAAAGCCCTACGCACTGATAGAGGGGGAGAATTCACGTCCAAGCAGTTTGCAGCTCATTGTGAAGTGAGGGAGATGACCGTGATTGGAAGTTTGACATTAAAAAGGTAAAATGTCACAATTGTGGCAGGAAAGGGCATTTCAAGAAAGATTGCACGAAGCCTAAGAAAGAAAAGGGGGCTGGACCAAATCCTACCGTGTGTGCTCTGTATCTTCCTACCAAATCCTCAACAGATAGTGTATTTAACGGTACACATTGCTCAATCGAGGTGACTATTTGCATAAATCTTGCAGGTGCAGCAGCTAGGAATTTCTGCACTATTCTGAGATCAGATACAGTCTCACCGAGGTTCCTGAGTCCAGAGACAAGCAAGTTGATTCGCTGGGCAAAGGCGTCCACTGCTTCACTGTCGCCCATCTTCAGTTCTTCAAAGTCCAGCCGCAGTGACTGCAGGCTAGCCTCCCGGACGCGTTCATGGCCGACGTTCGCCACTTTGATGGCATCCCACGCCGCCTTCGCCGAGTCGCGCCCGGCGAGCAGTGCCATTAACCGAGTCCGGCACTGCCGAGTAGATGCCGAGGAGTGCTTCACGGTCGACTTCATAGTCGACATCCGTGCGCTCGATGGCTTCCCAGACACGCGCCGCCTGAAGCGCGACACGCATCTTCATCGCCCAAATCCCATAGTTCTTCGAGGTCAGCTGCGGCCAGTCGATGTGTGGCCGTGCTCGTGGCTGTACTGGTGCCATGGTCGCCAACGGCAGAGTATTTTCGGTACTCTTTCCGCCGGTCCCAGCCTTCAGCTGCGCCGCCGCCGCCTTCGCCGGGTCGTCCTGCTCCGCCGCCGCCCTCTCCTCATCAAGACGTTTCTTGGCCGCCGCCGCCGCCTTCGCCGGGTCGTCTTGCTCCGCCATCTGCCGCCGCCGCCGCCGCCGGAAACTAACCTTGCTCTGATGCCAAATGTAAGGGCCCAAGCTGCTACTCTCGTCTCACTATTTCCGGTGGACACACACACGCAGCTAGCTCAACACTCGTCGGCGGCGAGAACGCGAGACAGAAAACAGAGGAATCAGAGCACACACGGTAGGATTTGGTCCAGCCCCCTTTGGCTTTGGGAGCCTTCCTCTTTTACTGAATTTTTCAGAGTTATGTTGCTACACACTGCAACCTCTCTTTTACATCTGCTGTCCGACCAGCAGTACACCCAGGTCGTGCTTCTACAGTGCACCGACCATACACACTATACCAGCTACACTAGTGCTGATCTAAGCCATGCCTCTACTAACGTACTGTAGATGACTGAATGTTGCCGGTTCATGTGCTTATACAAATTGCATCAAGTCCCGGTCAACTGAACTTCAACAAACACACATACATGTTTATCTGAAACCATCAGTGTACAAGGTCAGGTTCTAACACCGACGCCTTGCCGCCCAACCCGCCCTCCTCCCAGGCAAGCTCGTGGTACGTCGTACATGGCAGCCATTCTTTCTCGCAGTCGTTGGCTCGGTTGTTCGCATAATCTAATACACCTGCACGCAGAGCATGCGACTTGACAAGGTAGCCGGCGCCAAGTGCTACACGATGTCGGCAAGGGCGCTGTGCATTTCTTCTTGGGGCGACACGCGGCGCTCCAGCCGCTGGATCCATGCGCCGGATGTTGATCGCATCGCAGGGGCACAAAGTTCTCAGAGGCCGCTCAAATCTTGGGTGTTCGCCAGCTGGAGACCAGCGGCAAGATACAGAGCAAGATGCTCTCCAAGAACACAGCGTACGCTGCTTACATGGTGTTCAAGCTCGGGGATAGACTCTACAATCTGGATTTCCCCTTCCAGGAAGCATCGGTCAGCATTGGGCGAATAGCTCAGGTACTACATCTTTTTACGCTGTTCACTGGAGAACGACATCGTTCGATGAAATAGCTCAGAGGCGACAGTTGGAACGGCCCAAATAGCGACGGCCCGATACAGCTCTTTAACCCCTTAAACGGAAGGAAACTGTCAGCTTCAATTTGGATTATGTGAGCTGGGCTGTTAGAACGCGGGACCCACCAGGCGACCGTTGGTACGCGGGACCCACTGTGGGCCAACTGAGACAGGGACCTACCACTTATCCACGTCAACCTTATCCATTTATAAAGAGGCAGAGTGAGCCCCGCTCTCGTGGTCCTGCCCTGCCCCCGACATTACTGCTGCCTATCTTCCTCTGTTCTTCCGCGCACCTTCTTCTTCCTCTTCTCCGGCAACGGTCCACGGCGGCGGCGGCGAAGGATGTCGAGCTCCGCTTCTGGCTCCCAGAAGTCATGGCCGCGTTATGGAGAAGTCCCGATGACTAGATGTCGGGACTGCCCTCGCCTAGATCCACTTAAGCGCTTGACATGTGTGCGCTCGACGAGGGGCAATGTCGGTCGGGAATTTGTCAAATGCGAGAGCGCCCCGCATCGTGGGGAGGATGGGAAGGTAGGGTTTGTCCTGATTTGTCTCGATTTGGCCTGAATTTGATTTTGCACTATGGATTTGGAAATTAGTGTTTTCGTTCCCCTTTTCAGGATTTGGCGGAATGCGGCTATTTTGTGTGGATGGACAAGTACATTCGGGATCGAGGGCTTCAAGTTGAATTGCTGCCCCCAATTCAGGGGCCCCCAATCCAGGAGGCTGCCATCTCGTCTGCTGTGGAGGAGGAGATCTCATACAGAGCCGATCGTCCTCCATTGGAGGAGGATGTTTTGGTGAATAGGGAGTTGCAGAAATTGAACAAGCAGTTGAAGAAGCAGTTGAGCCAGCTTGTGGAATTGAAGAAGCAGTCAAACATGATGGCCGGAGCATTTTATGTGTGTATCATTGCCATTTATTTGGTGTATCTTTGTCGTTCGAATTAGAAATTTCGATTTAGGAGTTGGGGATTTCGATTTAGGAGATGTTTGTCTTATAAACAATGTTATGATTCGACTAAATTAGCTCTAAAATCAGTTAACACCTCGAACAGGTTCAGTTAGCCGTTTCCGAAATAGAAAAACCGACAAGTTCATGGGCCCGTTGTTGGGCCAAGCCGTCAGTGCTCGCTTAAAATAGGTGCAGGGAAAAAAAGTATTTCATGTTGTTGGGCCCATTGCTGGACCTGTTGTTGGGCCAAGCCGTTGTTGGACCGAAACAATGGTTTAAATGAAATATTGTTTGTTTTGGCTCAATAAATGACGTGTCAAGTTAAAAGAAATGTCTAATTGGATGTGTACATAGAAGTGGTTTTTTTTATAGTTCTATGAAATGACTCCATATTGGTCACGGACACTATATTTGTGCAGTAGATGTTAACCCTAAATTTTGAGTTCATTTGGAGAAGGTTAAAAAATTGCTCGGATTAGAAATGAGGCTGTTTGGGCTACCTTTCGGACTCTTTTTTAGAACAAGGAAGATTTTGCATGAACTTTCTTTTCACAAACATAACGACATAAGATAAATAAAATGCAAGTAGCAACCTTACATAGCAACCTTACACGACTAGCACACTTATAACTTGTGCCCTCTTACAACTTACGAGAAATAAACTAGCATGGAAATAAACATGGAAATAAGCCCGAAATAAACTAAGAGTTCTCCTTGACTTCTCCTTGACCTTCTCCTGGGCTCCTCCTTGGCTCCTCCTTGGTGGCTCACTCGTCGTCCTCGTCGTTCTCGTAGGGGAGGCCGTGGATGGTGCCCCGGTAGCGGAAGATGTCGGTGAAGTCCGTGAAGACGTTGAACGTCGTGAATGCGATGTACTCGCACCCATACCAAAACGCCTTCCGAAGGAGGAGGAGTGCGTCGAAGCGGTTGGTGAAGGTGACGTAGTAGCCGATGACGAGGCCGCCATCATGTAACTCCTCGAGCCGGTACATGGGCGGCCCGCCAGGAGGGAGGTGGCGGAAGCCGGACGAGAGGAAGAATTCCGCTAGATCCCTTGCGCTCCTCCACCTCGAGAAGGCCCACACGCGCAGCTGGCGATGCTCTACGAGATTGGGCGAAGTAGAGCGGTGCTCCCGCACGAGGTTGGGGAGGCGGTAGGTCGGGGCGCTGTACGCCATGGTTGCTAGGGGCGGCGCGGCTGCTTGTTTGAGAGAAGAGGGTTGGAGGAAGATGGGATGCGGTGTGCGACTTGGAGAAGAATTGGGTGCTATTTTATAGCGGATAGTGATCTTGTTTAATGCGATGGTGGGGAGGTGAAGTGTAAAAATCGGTTTAATGTGATGGTTGGGAGGCACGCGCAGCCGGTCGATTCAGTTCTGGTCTGCGTGCACACTTCAAGCGCGCCGTCCCGGCGCCGCTGTCTGCGCAAAAGTCGATCCGTAAAAAAAAAGAGCAACAATAGCCCTGATACTACGTGGCGTACAGCGCAGCGGGGTGCAGCGCGAAATCGCTCAGCTGAGACGTCTGCATGCACTGCCGTCGAATCGCTCAGCGGGGCCCACTCGATGGCATGCATGCGTCTACGAGGGTCCGCTCAATCCAACGGTCCGACGAGTGCACCGCTTCTCAGCCAATCAGGTAGCAGAACCAGCCATCCCACGGATCATGTGTTAGCTCACATATAGAGGGCCAGATCGCACGGCCACAGTGCAGCAAGGTAGCGATCACACGGATGAACGGTCGACGTTGCATCCGAATTTGAAATAATCATAAAATATTCAAAAAACATCAAAAAAATGAAAATCCAGTTCACATGGTATTAGTTTGTCATGTACTAACAGCTCCAACTGATAAACAAGATCTAGATACATATTAAACAAGAAATGCTTCAATATGGTGTGAAATAGGCCGAATTTGAAATAATCATAAAATATTCAAAAAACATCAAAAAAATGAAAATCCAATGCACATGGTCTTATTTTGTCATGTACTAACAGCTCCAACTGATAAACAAGGTCTAGATACATATTAAATAAGAAATGTTTCAATATGGTGTGAAATCTCACGTCTCAAACTATGAACTCTCATGTGTGAAGAGAGGTGGTTTGTGATTTGCAACATGAAATTGTCCAAAACCTCACCAAAACTTCATTTTGGTGTGACTAAGAATGATCCAGTCTTAGTTTTCCATTTTGGTGTTCAAAACTTGTTTAAATGTTGATTTGACTTGAGTTTGACCGAATTTGAAATAATCATAAAATATTCAAAAAACATCAAAAAAATGAAAATCCAGTGGACATGGTCTTATTTTGTCATGTACTAACAGATCCAACAGATAAACAAGGTCTAGATACATATTAAACAAGAAATGCTTCAATATGGTGTGAAATCTCACATCTCAAACTATGAACTCTCATGTGTAAAGGGAGGTGGTTTGTGATTTGTAACATGAAATTGTCCAAAACCTCACCAAAGCTTCATTTTGGTGTGACTAAGAATGATCCAGGCTTAGTTTTCCATTTTGGTGTTTAAAACTTGTTTAAACGCTGATTTGACTTGAGTTTGACCAAATTTGTAATAATCATAAAATATTCAAAAAACATAAAAAAAATGAAAATCCGGTGCACATGGTCTTATTTTGTCATGTACTAACAGCTTCAACTGATAAACAAGGTCTAGATACATATTAAACAAGAAATGCTTTAATATGGTGTGAAATCTCACATCTCAAACTATGAACTCTCATGTGTGAAGAGAAGTGGTTCTATGTTTTGAGAAATGACTCCATATTGGTCTAGGGCACTATATTAGTGCAATAGATGTTACCCCTAGAGTTTGAGATCATTTGGAGATGGTCGAAAAAATGACCAGATTAGAAATGGGGCTGTTTGGGCTACCTTTGGGGCTCTTTTGTAGCTCATTTTGGAGAACCGCTTACTTGTTGGAGATGTTTACCCTAGCAAAAGGGACGGATTGTTCACAAAATGAGCATAACAACTGAGAAATCAGGGTTGGTTCAAATTGTGAGAAATATTTCACACAATTTTGAATTTGGTTCAAATTCAAAATCAAATTCAAATTATTACACAAATTTCACGGCTCAAGTTTCATCTCAAATTTCACGCTCTCGATTTTCTCTTCTTCGTACCACTAGATTGTGTCGGCACACCAGACAAAACCCTCATGCTCTTGGTTTTCTTCGAGTCAGTCATACGAGGCCGAGGCCACACAAGTCGTTCTTCGTCTTCAGATGACACCTCTTCAGATGACAGATTCAGTTCTGGAACAGCTTCAGCTTCAGCTTCATTTTGCACCGCAACATCAAGAACTGAATCAGATGGCACCACATCATCCAAAACTGAATCAGTTTGCACCACATCATCCAAAACTGAATTAGATGGCACCACATCATCTAAAACTGAATTAGATGTCACCACATCATTCAGAACTGATTCAGATGGCACACTTATCTTTCTTCGGCCATTTTGTCTTGACCTTTTTGTTGCCCAGAGATTGTCAACAACAATGGGCTCACTTCCAGCCTTTGCTCTGAAAAAATAAAATAGAGTATGAAAACAGAGTAGAATTGCAGTTGAATTTAAATAAATGATCAAATACTTGAACTTACTTTGGTTGTTGTGGACGAGGGTGCCGATATTTGGATGATCCAGCTCGGTGACCAAGTACCTGACACTCCTTGCATCTATTTTTGTTACCTTTCTGAGGCCGTTTTGGTTTGTCATCTTTTTTCGCCCTCTTACTACAGCCTCCTTTCTCAAACCAGGCCTTGAATCTGCTCATTTTAGGCCTGCCAGCCTTTCTTTTGGCAAGGGGGGGGACACATATCAAAATCCAAAGGCACTTCAGGCCACTGCGACTGATCTGTAAGTGCTGGTATTGGAGCTGCATACGCAGCCTTGAATCTTGCTACTGAATAATACTCATGCAGATAAGGGTACATGTTTACCCTCGGTTTTCCAGCCAAGAAGAGTATGGCATGCTCACATGGTTTTCCAGTATGTTGCCACTCGAGGCAAGTGCATTCATGCAGTTCAGTGTCAACCACATGCCTTCTTCCAGTCTTGGTATCTCTCACTTCAGCTCCCCACAATGAAGAATTCTCAACTGCCAAATGTGTAAGATTTCTGCTCCTGTTAACCACCTGTTGTACCACTGCTGGAAGCTTACCCCTTGCAAAGCATCACCTAATCTTCTTCTCAATTCCCACATCTGCATGATCATGATCCTGATTTGGTCAACCATGTCATGCACAGGCAAGTCTTTTAACTCTTTCACCTTGTTGTTAAAACTTTCTGCTAGATTGTTGTTGATATGATCACACTTGATGTCTTTATTAAATCCTGACCTATACCACAAAAGAAAATGGTATGCTTCCAGCCAGTGCTGAAACTCAGGATCTGATGCAATAACCTTCGCAAGGTGATAAGCATGTGTCTGTTTCGAGTAAGGTCTTGCTGCTGGACACAGTCGCCCAAAATCTTCTCCTCTATGTTTCTTGATCACATTCATCCACATATGCCCGAAGCACTCCCTCTGCTCAGCATGTGGAAATACGGCCTTGACAGCATTTTCTAGCCCTTTACAAGCATCAGTGTGTAAAGCCAAAGGTGTCACTGGCCCAATGGATCTTTTCAACTGCATCATGAACCATGTCCATGAAGTCTATGTCTCTGATTGAAATTGGCCAATAGCAACAGGAAACATCCAGTTGTATCCATCTAGAGCATTACATGCTGCCAATTGACCATTCCACTTTCCAGTCAAAAAAGATGAGTCTATGCTCAAATATGGCTGACACCCTGCTTTGAAGCCATTGGTGCAAGGCTTCAAAGCCATAAAAAATTTGGAGAAAAATATCTTGCCATCAGGTGCAACCTCGGTATCTATCTCCACAATACTGCCAGGTGACCTCTTCTCCACCTCTGCCTTGAAACTATACAGCATCCTCAAGGTATTTGCCCAATCACCATATAGTTCTTTCATTGCCTTCTGTTTTGTCTTCCACACTGTGGTATATTTCAGTTTAATAGGGTACTTGGCTTCCATGTCTAATTTCAGTCTCTTTGCAGTAGTGTTTGGTGTTTTGGCTAAAATAGGAGTGATCTTTTGTGCAACCCAGGCCTGTGATGTCATGGTTGAGGGATTCTGTGAACTAGTAATACAAGTATGTTCATTGGGGATTTGATTAATTCTGATTGTACTGCCATCAGGTTGGCGTCTAGCAGAAATGTACCACTTGCAAGGATGGGCACTGCCATCAAAGCCTTTGCACTTTGCATAAAATTTCTTTGTATCTGTCCACATAGTCTTGCTGTCAAACTGCTTCTTCACTGCATAAGTCCTGTAACACATCCTAAACTCAGCCATGGTTGGAAAAAACTTTCCTACTGCAATTACAGGGTTATCTTTGTCAAATACATTTATCATCTCATCATCATTTTCATCATCTACATCATCAGCAGCTTCCTTCATCAACTCTGCATCCACAACTCCAGAACCAGCAGCCGCATTAGCCGCATCCCTCTTCTTCTTCTCCTTGTCTTTATCATCGACTGGAATTCCAAAAAGGTCTGCCATCTCAGTGTCATCCAAGGGTGCAATGACCAAATCAGTAAGCTCTTGCAGTTCTACTGAATTCCAGTCAACAACAGCCGGGCCCGTAACAGCCACCCCATTAGCATCACCATCACGGGCTGGGTCTTGTGCATCATCTGCTAACACTGTCAATTCGGTTACAATGGGCATTATCTGTAGTTGCAGCCCACTCATCATCTGCAATCTGCATAGCCAACTTTGATGCCACATATCCTACTCTTGAATCTGATTACAGATCAACCAGCTCGGCAAGAAGTGTAGCACGTTTCTTTTCAAAGCCCTCTTGTTTATCGATTTCATCAACAACCGCTTCGCCATCCTCCAGTCTCACATACTCTCCCTTCCAATCTCCGTACCGTAGCAATGCCACTTCTTGCTCTGGACCCCAAGGAACACTCTCCCTATTTTCTCCACAATATCTCTCACCGCTTTCTCTTCTTGGTTCACTAGTTCTTGTGGATCGATGTCGTAAAATGAAAGCTCCAAACTAACTAATGTGTCGCGATCTATGGTCCTCACGCTACCATCAGCTAGCTTTGCCTGAGATAGCATAAATTTGACGACCAATTCGAAACTTTTTTGGGCATCTCCCCTGTTTTGACAACGAGGCGGGAATATGACGACAGTAGAATTTGACGACTTGGAAGTGAACGAGCTCAAATCGAAAGCCGAATGAGCACGAGAGTGATGGATTACCTCGAATTTGACTATGCCGGCTCCGCGAAGCTCGCCATCTACCTCCTTCTTCCGGGCTGCTTCCCCCGCCTCCAATACGCCTGGCCGCGAGAAAAAACGGAAGGGAATGTGTCAGATTTGGGGCAGAATTGAGAAGGGAAGGCCACGTGGGTTCGATTTGACTCACCCCAGATGCCGGCGACAACGAATTCGACGCCCAAGAGTGGATAGGGCAAGGTCTGTGCGGTCGCTCGAACTGTCGGGGTTCAGATGGCGCGCTAGGGCAAGGTCGGTCTGTGCGATTGCTCGAACCGGTTGAGTTGACCGGGTACAAGTTAGTGGGTCCCACATCCGCTACACCCTCCTTAACTAGCACAAGTAAGTGACACGGCCGTTTCATCACAATGGGTGGGTCGTGGCTATTTTGCTGCTCTCACGTGTCGTACCCTAGCTATTATCTCCAACTATGTCGCATCGCAGCCAATTCCCTGAAAAAACTTAGTACCTGAGCTATTCGCCCGTCAGCATTGGAGGGAGCTGATAACCCACAAGTATAGGGGATCGCGTGTAGCCTTTTCGATAAGTAAGAGTGTCGAACCCAACGAGGAGCTAAAGGTAGGATAAGTATTCTCTCAAGTTCTATCAACCACTGATACAACTCTACGCACACTAAACGTTTGCATTATCTAGAAATAAAACTACGTAGCAATACGGGTATGAGAGGTAGTTTTGCAAGATAATAAATACAAGAAAGTAAATGTTAGTGCTGCAGCAATAAAATACACTAAGTAACCATATACTAACAGTACCATGAGTGTGGAAAAGTGGTGGTAATTGTGGTGGCTTTGTCCAAGATTAATTAGTGAAGGTACTTGGTTCATTGTCTTCGATGCAGTTTTCTATGTGGGAGAGGCTAAATATACATGCACTCCACTACTTGGGATTACAAGTACTATATGATTGGATTGTTAGAAAGCATCCGCAAATACTAACAATGCATTAAGGTTTCCCCAACCATAGCCTTAAGTTCAAGGTCCTCTTACTCCCATACGTGCAACTAATCGGTTCGCGTTCTCAGGTTTCTGTCACTCCGGCAGAACTTCCCCCGCTTCGTTACAAATACTACCAACCCTAGGGTGTTTGATCCATGCGCGCACAAATATAATGGACACCAAAGGACAGCACCATATAGACATACAACTCTAATGAACCTCATGCATTCAATTAAGCAATCAAAAGACAAATAAACTACGGAAACATGATGTAAATCATAGGATAAATATTATAGCATCAAACACCATGTTTACATAGGACGGTACAGAGGTTTGTGGGAGGATGAACCACTGAATACAAGGAGGAGATGGTGATGGAGATGGCGGTGAAGACGGCGGAGAGGGCAGCGGGCGGCGCAGGGCGGCGGCGGCGCCGGCGGTGCGGGGAACTCCTTTCCCCGCCGCCGGCAAGCTTGGGGAGCGCCGCCCCTTAGCCTCCCTCCTTCATGGCTTCTTGGGAGCCCTCCCCCATGGAGATGGGATCCATGGGGGAGGCAAAAACGTGGCTTTTGGTGGCTGAAATTCGTGGGTGGAGGAGTCCTCCACGAATTAGGTTTCCTCCCTTTATATATCTTCTCGGATTTCCGTCACCCCCTTTTAGGGTTCCACCAAAACGGGCCTACAGGCCGCGTCCGAACTCCGATTGGGCTGATCTCGGGCTTAAAATCTTCGTATGGAAAATTGTGACAACTTTCGTAACAGCCAGGTCTCCATTTGTCATCTTCGAGGGTCAAACTGGCAATCTTCGTAAAAAGTTCTCAGACAGATTTCAGGAAAGTCCCAATTCGACTCCAACAAGGTTTCCTCTTGTATTCTTGATAATTTCTACACATCAAAGAGTAAAACAAGAACATTGTGCACTTTTGCAACTATTAGTAGGTTAGTCCAAATAAATAATAAACTTAATATAAAACAAGTGCTAAAAGCATAAAAATGGCATGAAACAATCAAAAATTATAGATACGTTTTGGACGTATCAACATCCCCAAGCTTAATTCCTGCTCGTCCTCGAGTAGGTAAATGATAACAAAATAATTTTTGATTGTAAATGCTATGATCAGGTCTTTAACAATTGCATGATGTATGGATAATAAAACTTAGCAATCATGTTTCCTAATGAAAAGTATCAACGAACTAAGAGCTTATAACATGAAATTTATAAACATCAACAAGATTGTAATGACCATAATAAAGCATGATAGAGTGGTATCTCGCTTGCCCTTAATTGTGGAGCAAAACATAAATGCCAAGGCACCTCTGAAGTTCAAGTGAAGACTAGATATAGAGATATCAAAGATAAAAGCATCATGGTTATACCTCAATTAATCGTATTCTGGGACAAGCACATTACACTAAGAACGACAGCTATGCTCTCGAAGAAGTGCTCAAAGAAAGGATGGTGACTCAACATAAAAATAAAAGATTGGCCCTTCGCAGAGGGAAGCAGGGATTAACACGTGCTAGAGCTTTTTGTTTTAAAAACAGAGGTAAAAATGTTTTGAGAGGTGTTTGTTAATTGTCAACGAATGGTAGCGGGTGAGAACAGTATTCTACCTGTCAAACGGACTTTTAAGAGCGGCTCCCATGAAGGACGTTATTTCTACCAGCAAGGCAGATCATCCCCTTTCTCTTTGGTTTACACACATTCAGGTATTTCACTGTTTGTCATTGCTTACTGATGAATCAGGGCAAAAGTGTGAAGAGAATTAATTGGTTAAAGTTGTAATTAATTGGGACTGGGCACCCCGTTGCCAGCTCTTTTTGCAAGTTATTGGATAAGCGGATGTATATGCCACTAGTCCAGGTGTAAAAGTCCATTTGACAAATAGAATAAAGAATAACCACACTAATTCCTCATGAGCTAGTAAACATTGACACAAAAAGAGAAATATTTTGAAGGTTTTAAAGGTAGCACATGCAAATTTACTTGGAATGGCTTGAAATACCATGCATAGGAATTTTTGGTGGACTCTTTGGGATAACTTGGTTTTAAGGATTTGGATGCACGAGCAGCATTCCCGCTCAGTACAAGTGAAGGCTAGCAATAGACTGGGAAGCGACAACCACGAGAGCGATAACGGTCATAATCATGCTTGCGACAAAATAAAATTAACGGAGGCATAAAAACGATACTAAAACTCTGAGGCAAAATAGATCATCAAGGCTTAATTGACTTTTATTTTTCAGTCATAACATGTGTGAGCATGTGCCAAGTCGATTCAAGTGAATTATTCAGAGGAGGATACCACAATACCATACCATCTTATGAACAGGACAATGCATGTTGATATCAAAATAACATAATATGCACTATTAGCTAGTTGAGACTAACCATAAGAAAACATAAACTACTAAACAGTATTATTCACACATCATTTTTAAGTTTCAACAAGTAATCCATTAACCAAGTAAACATTGAAAACAGAGGATAAATAAAATATGTGACGATCCACTTATTAATGTAACTGGTGTTTGATGCTAAGATAAATAGATAATAAAATACAGCCGCTTCAAGTTTAGTTAAGTTCCTATGTTGCTCAAAAAACAAAGTTTAAAGGTTTGCAAACCGTGGGGTTATTGATGAAGAGGGATGCGGGGACATCCCCAAGCTTATGACTTTGGTAATTCTTCAATATTCCATAGTTTGGTGTTCCTTCATTCTCTGTGAAAAAACTTCAACACAAAAACTTTCCCATTCTTTTCTGCGGTTAGACATTAGTACAATAGATAATATTTCCCAAGTGCTACTATTAAACCAAATAAAATTTTGTTTTTAAGTTACAGAAAGGTTGCTTAAATGGCCAACTTATAAATGAAAGGTAAGAACCATTAAAAATCAAATGAAAACGAAAAGAGGCCACTCTTGCAACAAAAGTCAGAATCTGTCCAGAAAAACAGCAGCTGGAAAACGCAATTTTTAGGTGCACTTAAACATGCCCGAAATTTTAGCCAATTTTTGTACATGCAGAGGATTAGGTGCTACAACATCAGTAATTTTTTCGTGATTTTTAGAGCTTCCAGTAAAATATGAAAAATCGCGCAATAAGCAGTAGATACCGAAAACAGAAAATCACTTTTTACATATGTATCAACTAAGCTAAATGGATAAAACTTGGTACTTTATTTTTGATAAACTAAGAAACCAGAGGCTAAGCAAGACCTAAACATGCTAGCTACAGCAAGGAAAACTCTAAAAAAAATCAAAAGTAAAACCCAAATAAAGAACCAAACAAAGAAGCAAAACAAAAGAAAATATTTTTGTTATTTTGAATTTATAAGTGAAAGTAAAGAAGCAATCGAAACCAAATAAGGAGCCTAATAAAACTAAAGAAGGTAAAACCAAGACATATAAAAGCAATTATAATACAAGTTAAGACAATACATATCATGTGGACGGGTAATATAGAGTATGAACGAGACAACCTCATGTTAGTTGATGAATAGGGGGATGACTCGGGCATCCCCAAGCTTAGATGATTGTATCTTCTTGAATATGTTCTTGGGATGCACCTACACATCCCCAAGCTTGAGCTCTTGCGTCTTCTTATTCATCTCATATCACCATATTGATTAGATCTTATAAGCTACATCCACATAAAACTTCACAAAACTCATTAGTAGGGTTAGTACTCATTAAATAAAATCCACTCATGTTCAAGCATTGACAAGTTTTATAATTTTTACTCAACATTAGCCACTGTATATACTAAGGTGTTCATGATTTCCGTTGTCCGTCGAAAAACTAATGAAACTAACAACACCAAGTACAATATTGAATAAACAAAGAAATCTGTCAAAACTGAACAGTCCGTAAAGATGGCATTCAACGAGATAGTTAAGTAGCTCAAATCGAAAAACTTTAGTCTAATGAAAGAAAGATAATAATCTCAGGTTTATGCACAAAAATTTTCAAGTCAAAATACTATTCTGAGATTTATCACGATTTTATTTACAGAGAAGCACAAAATCTGTCTAAACAGAACAGTCAGTAAAGATCGAATTTTTCGACCTATCTACGTACCTTAAATCAAAAAAGTTAGTCTAATGAAAGAAAGCTAATAAGCATCACTTTGCACTCAAGAAATTTCAGATCAAGATCACGTTCTGGTGATTTTAAACATTTAATACGGTGGAGCACAGAAAATCTGTTTCTGGACAGCAAAGTAAAACTATCAACTTTCAATTAACTAGACTATAATTAGCATTTTTATGTACAGAGGTATATACACAATATTTACAATATTTACATGTTTTTAATGAAAAGCTTCCATGGAAAGATTTGTTTTGGTTTCATAGGCATGAACACAAGTGTTCAAGGTCGACCCCCATTTAACCATTACTCATCTTTCCAATCACTTTTCTTTTTGAAAACGTTTTTAGATAACAACTACACCTAATTTTTTTTGTAATTCGCATTCCCTATCCATAGTAAGATAAAGAACAACTTAATACTGAAAATAAAAACTACTTAGAGATAAAGCAAACAAGTGCACACAAGAACATTAACCTACGCTATGGCTCCCCGGCAACGGCGCCAGAAAAGGTCTTGATAACCCACAAGTATAGGGGATCGCGTGTAGCCTTTTCGATAAGTAAGAGTGTCGAACCCAACGAGGAGCTAAAGGTAGGATAAGTATTCTCTCAAGTTCTATCAACCACTGATACAACTCTACGCACACTAAACGTTTGCATTATCTAGAAATAAAACTACGGTAGCAATACGGGTATGAGAGGTAGTTTTGCAAGATAATAAATACAAGAAAGTAAATGTTAGTGCTGCAGCAATAAAATACACTAAGTAACCATATACTAACAGTACCATGAGTGTGGAAAAGTGGTGGTAATTGTGGTGGCTTTGTCCAAGATTAATTAGTGAAGGTACTTGGTTCATTGTCTTCGATGCAGTTTTCTATGTGGGAGAGGCTAAATATACATGCACTCCACTACTTGGGATTACAAGTACTATATGATTGGATTGTTAGAAAGCATCCGCAAATACTAACAATGCATTAAGGTTTCCCCAACCATAGCCTTAAGTTCAAGGTCCTCTTACTCCCATACGTGCAACTAATCGGTTCGCGTTCTCAGGTTTCTGTCACTCCGGCAGAACTTCCCCCGCTTCGTTACAAATACTACCAACCCTAGGGTGTTTGATCCATGCGCGCACAAATATAATGGACACCAAAGGACAGCACCATATAGACATACAACTCTAATGAACCTCATGCATTCAATTAAGCAATCAAAAGACAAATAAACTACGGAAACATGATGTAAATCATAGGATAAATATTATAGCATCAAACACCATGTTTACATAGGACGGTACAGAGGTTTGTGGGAGGATGAACCACTGAATACAAGGAGGAGATGGTGATGGAGATGGCGGTGAAGACGGCGGAGAGGGGCAGCGCGGCGGCGCAGGGCGGCGGCGGCGCGGCGGTGCGGGGAACTCCTTTCCCCGCCGCCGGCAAGCTTGGGGAGCGCCGCCCCTTAGCCTCCCTCCTTCATGGCTTCTTGGGAGCCCTCCCCCATGGAGATGGGATCCATGGGGGAGGCAAAAACGTGGCTTTTGGTGGCTGAAATTCGTGGGTGGAGGAGTCCTCCACGAATTAGGTTTCCTCCCTTTATATATCTTCTCGGATTTCCGTCACCCCCTTTTAGGGTTCCACCAAAACGGGCCTACAGGCCGCGTCCGAACTCCGATTGGGCTGATCTCGGGCTTAAAATCTTCGTATGGAAAATTGTGACAACTTTCGTAACAGCCAGGTCTCCATTTGACGTCATCTTCGAGGGTCAAACTGGCAAACTTCGTAAAAAGTTCTCAGACAGATTTCAGGAAAGTCCCAATTCGACTCCAACAAGGTTTCCTCTTGTATTCTTGATAATTTCTACACATCAAAGAGTAAAACAAGAACATTGTGCACTTTTGCAACTATTAGTAGGTTAGTCCAAATAAATAATAAACTTAATATAAAACAAGTGCTAAAAGCATAAAAATGGCATGAAACAATCAAAAATTATAGATACGTTTTGGACGTATCAGGAGCTGACAATCAACCCAGCAAATTTGTCTCCAAGACTGTGTCAACGAGGACGAAGACGTTGCGGCCGGGGCGCCTCCGTATCACATCTTGCCTTCTATTGTGGGTACTAGCACAGCTACACCGGGAGAGGACGTGCTGCTCCCTTGGAGAAGGGCCGACGGTTGGATGGAGGTGGAGCTGGGTCAATTCTATATTGAGGAAGGCGATGATCGCGAGGTGTGCATCAGCTTGACAGAGATGACATCAACCGCTGACAAGAGTGGCCTTATTCACTAGTAGAAAACTGCCCTTTCGTTCGGCCTCTTTAGTCCCAGCTGTGTCCCGGGCCGAGACTAAAGGTCCGGCCACGTCGCCCCGAAAACGTTGAAGGGTACGACACCCTTTGGTCCCGGCTCATTAGGGACCAATAGTCCCGGCTTGTAATACAAACCGGGACCAAAGGCTTCCGCGGCCGTTTGCGTTCTGTGCCACCCCTTTTGTCCCGGTCCTAGACACAGTCCGGGAGTAAAATGTGTTCAAACGCTGCAGTTCCCGTGCTGGTCTTTGATCACACGGGGAATGAAGAACCCCTTAATGGATTTGGGAAGCTAAATCACTCAATTCAATTTTGGAAGTTGAAACAAAGGGCTGGATTAATTACCATGGCCTTTCAAATCTCTCTTGCTAGCTATATAAGAGAGCTAATGGTGTCATTTGGCAAATGCACCATCTCCTCTCTCTAATCTCTCTTCCCTAAAATCCTCTCTCGAATCGCTGCCGCGCGCCATGGAGCCACCTCCATGCCAGGAGTACGAGTACAAGGACATCTCCGTCGACATGGACTTCAAGGTCGTGGTCACTCTCCGCGCATCAACCATGGAGAGTTGGATCTGCGACGTCAAGAGGCGCTACCTCGACGTCGCACCGATGAAGATCGTGGGCCTCGACTGCGAGTTCACCGACGCCGCACCCGAGGAGAGGCAGCGTACCGCCATCCTGCAACTCTCCGTGGCGACCGACACATTGGTGTTCCATATTTGCCACGTTGATCGGGTGCCGCAGGCCCTCAAGGATTTCTTGATGGACAAAACCATCAAATTCTGCGGCGCGGCTATCAACAACGATGAGCGTATGCTGGGGCCTTACAGAATTCATATTCCGTCCGCCGTCGACCTCCAGCGAGCCGTTCGCCCTAACCCAACGTTCCCTAATCTTCCGAGTCTCTACACTCTAGCCAATTTTACTATTGGCACAACGCTTGAGAAGAAGAAGAAGATCAACAAGAAGAAGAAGAAGGAGGGCGAGAAGAAGAAGGAGGAAGAAGAGGACCTCACATCAGGTTGGGACAAGTTTCCATTGAGCTTTTATCGCATCAAGTATGCCGCTCTGGACGCTCGGCTAGGCTACGAGATTGCTTGGAGGTGTCTCGGTGCTATGTGATCGTATGTCTCAATGTGTCGATCTAGATCATCTCAACAATTATTGTCATATGTGAGACGTTTGATTGAAATAAAAAGTTATGTGATCTTTGGATTTATTTAGCCCTTGTTTTCCTTTTATATTGTTAATTATCTCTGGTCCGTACTAATATTCAGCAATAGCAAGTTTGTGCACATATCAAAAGTAAATTTTTTTGATTATAAATTATTCTACACATTCTAAGGATTTAAATGACTACAAATTTGTTGAATTTGGCCAAGTGGATCAAAAGTTATGGAATTTGAAATATATGCTTGAATGTGGAAAGTTTTGTCAGATTCAAAAATTTGCAAAAGATAAAAGTTAATGCATTTTTTAATTCAAAATGGCAAAATGGTTAATAGTTTGAATAGTTAGAATAATTATTTTATAAAACAAAAAATGGTTTTGAATTAGTTATTCAAATTCAAACACTTTTCATGTTGAAAGTTTTGTCAGATTCAAAAATATGCAAAAACTGCTTAATTCAAATGTTTTAATGTTTAAAAAAGGTCCTGGTTCTGTTAAAGAAAAGAATTGAGTTGCGCGTGAAATTTTTTGGCCTTTAGTCCCGGCTTGAGATACGAACCGGGACTAAAGGTCTGCGGCCACCTTTAGTCCCGGTTTGTATCTCAAACCGAGACTAATGGGCTGGCCCTATATATATGGCAGCCCCTCTCCCCCCTCTCCTGTTTTTTCCTCGTGGGAGATTGAGTAGGTTTGTGCTAGTTTTTTTTTCCTTCATATGCACTAGAGGTGTTCGGTGAAATGCATGTTAGAGCGATGCCACTTGAGTTCACACAAGACAAACATGATATGAGGTGCCCGAGCCACACTTAAGCTTCCTCCTCTTTATTTCCAAGTGTCCTAAAAGGTTAGCAACTATTTTCTCGTTTTGACCGCGCGGTAGTAATTTTAGCATCGTGATTGTGTTTGATATATAGTTCTATGATGCAGATGAGCCATCCATGGATGTACGGTGACCGACGCTCTGCCGCTTACAGAGAAGGCGTGCGTTCTTTTCGCCTTGCGGCCGAGGCGAACAAGCATGGGGTTGGCTTTATGTTTTGTCCATGTGTTGAATGTCGGAATGAGAAGGATCACACTTCCTCAAGAGTCATTCAGAGCCACCTGCTTCGGTTCGGTTTCATGTCCGGCTATAATGTTTGGACCAAGCACGGAGAAATAGGGGTTATGATGGAAGACGGCGATGAAGAACAACTACCGATCTATGTTCCCTGAATACGCTGATACCGAAATGGAAGACAATGAAGAAGAAGAGGGTGAAGAACGGCAACCAGATGAGCCCGCTGATGATCTTGGTCGGGTCATTTCTGATGCAAGGCGAGGCTGTGACACAGAAAAGGAGAGGTTGCAGTTCGAGCAGATGTTACAGGACCACAACAAATTGTTGTACCCAACTTGTGAAGATGGCCAGAAGATGCTGGGTAGCACACTGGAATTGCTGAAGTGGAAGGCAGAGACCGGTGTGACTGACTCGGCATTTGAAAAGTTGCTGGTACTAATGAAGAAGATGCTTCCAAGAAAGAACGAATTGCCCGCCAGCACGTACGAAGCAAAGAAGCATGTCTGCCCTCTAGGATTAGACGTGCAGAAGATACATGCATGCCCTAATGACTGCATCCTCTACCATGGTCAGAAGTACGAGAATATGGATAAATGCCCGGTATGCACTGCATCGCGGTATAAGATCAGAAAAGATGACCCTGGTGATATTGAGGGCGAGCCACCCAGGAAGAGGGTTCCTGCCAAGGTGATGTGGTATGCTCCTATAATACCACGGTTGAAACGTTTGTTCAGAAACAAAGAGCATGCCAAGTTGTTTTGATGGCACATGGAAGACCGTAAGAAAGACGGGATGTTGAGGCACCCCGCTGATGGTCGGCAGTGGAGAAAAATCGAGAGAGAGTTCCCGGACTTTGCAGGTGACGCAAGGAACTTATGGTTTGGTCTAAGTACAGATGGCATGAATCCTTTTGGGGAGCAGAGCTGCAGTCACAACACCTGGCCCGTGACTCTATGTATCTACAACCTTCCTCCTTGGTTGTGCATGAAGCGGAAGTTCATTATGCTGCCAGTGCTCATCCAAGGCCCGAAGCAACCCGGCAACGACATTGATGTGTACCTAAGGCCATTAGTTGATGAACTTTTGCAGTTGTGGGCCGAACCAGGGATGAGCACAAACAGGAGGAATTTGACCTACGAGCGTTGCTGTTCGTAACCATCAATGATTGGCCTGCTCTTAGTAACATTTCAGGACAGACGAACAAAGGATACAATGCATACACACACTGTTTAGATGAGACTGAAAGTATATATCTGGATAAATGTAGGAAGAATGTGTACCCGTACAATCGTCGTTTTCTTCCGCCATTGCATCACTTAAGGAGAAAAGGCAAGCATTTCAATGGCACGGCAGAACCCTGGCCAAAGCCTGTCCCCCGTACTGGTGCTGATGTATTTGGTATGGTCAAGGATTTAAATGTAATCTTTGGAAAGGGTCCTGGCAGACAGCCTGTTCCGAATGACGCAGACAGACACGCACCCATGTGGAAGAAGAAATCTATATTTTGGGACTACCCTATTGGGAAATCCATGAGGTCCGCTCTGCAATCGACGTGATGCACCTGACGAAAAATCTTTGTGTGAATATTCTAGGCTTCCTGGGCTTGTATGGGAAGTCAAAAGATACACCGGAAGCACGGAAGGACCATCAACGTCATAAAGGACGAGACGGCATGTATCCAGGGCAGTTTCAAGGGCTTGCCAGCTACGCTCTTACCAAAGAAGAGAAGGAAATCTTTTTTAAGCCCTTTTCAGTATCAAGGTCCCGTCTGGCTTCTCGTCGAATATAAAGGGAATAGTAAATATGAAAGAGAAAAAATTCCAAAACCTAAAGTCTCATGACTACCACGTGCTTATGGCGCAATTGCTTCCGGTTGTATTGAGGGGAATTCTACCGAAAAATGTTCGACTAGCCATTGTGATTATATGTGCATTCCTCAATGCAATTTCTCAGAAGGTAATTGATCCAGAAAGTCTATCAGGGTTACAGATTGATGTGGTGCAATGTCTGGTCAGCTTCGAGTTGTTGTTCCCGCCATCCTTCTTCAATATTATGACGCACCTCCTAGTTCACCTAGTCGAAGAGATTAGAATTCTCGGTTCTGTGTTTCTACACAATATGTTCCCCATCGAGAGGTTCATGGGAGTCTTAAAGAAATATGTTCATAATCGTGCTAGGCCAGAAGGAAGCATCTCCAAGGGCTATGGAACAGAGGAGGTCATTGAGTTTTGTGTTGACTTTCTTCCTGACCTTAAGCCGATTGGTTTTCCTGAATCTCGGTATGAGGGGAGGCTGACTCCAAAAGGCACACTAGGAAGGAAAGCAACGGTATGTAGGGACAGGGATTCTTTCACTCAAGCACACTACATAGTTCTACAAAATGCCATCGTGGTGGCTCCGTATATCGAGAAACACAAGAATATTCTACGCTCCGAAAACCCAGGGAAGGCTGACTCCTGGATTAAAGGGAAACACGAGGCGACTTTCGACAGTTGGTTGCCGACACATCTCATGAATAACACCACTGTTGGAGATCAGCTGTACTTGTTGGCCAGGTCACCATCTACGACTATATGTACTTTCCAAGGGTACGAGATAAATGGGAATACATTTTACATGATCGCCCAAGATAAAAAGAGCACCAACCAAAACAGTGGTGTCCGCTTTGATGCAACAGACGACAATGGACAGAAAGACACGTATTATGGGTACATAGAGGAGATATGGGAACTTGGCTATGGACCTACTTTTAAGGTCCATTTGTTTCGGTGCAAATGGGTCAAACTGACAAGAGGCGGGTAAATGTAGACCAAAAGTACGGCATGACAACAGTGGATCTCAACAATCTTGCATACATGGACGAACCATTCGTCCTAGCCAACGATGTGGCTCAGGTTTTCTATGTGAAGGACATGTCTACCAAACCGAGAAAAAGAAATCAGCAAAAGAATACATCGTCCGATGAGGCAAAGCGCCACATAGTTCTTTCAGGGAAAAGAAACATCGTGCGAGTGGATGACAAGACAGACATGTCAGAAGATTATAATAAGTTTCATGAAATTCCGCCCTTCACGGTGAAAACTAACCCATCCATCCTGTTAAATGATGAAGATTCTCCATGGCTACGGCGCAGAAGAAAACCACAACACTAGATAGGGATGTTGGTGATGTGTTAAACGTAATGTAATGTATTAAACCTTTATGTGATGTGTAGTAATGTGAAAACAAGTGACCATATGTAATGCGTGGTTCCCGAGCATTATGAATAGTTCCCAATACAATCTCTGCATATAACTGATGTTGGTGAAAACCATAATACATAGCTCGGGTCCATTTTTATTTAACCATAATACATCACGAATAATATCACTAACTTTTGCCGGGTCCTAAGCCACGGGGTGCTGAGCGGCCGGCGCTGCGCACCCAATGAGCCGGAACCATCACAGGGTCAATACTCACGTGAGAAGGATCCCTATGAAGAACCATCCACATACTGTCATACACCGCTGGCGTATCCAACATAAACACATAGCGATTGACGTGCTCGTTCTCCTCCCTGATACGGCGACATACCACCTCCTCGGGGGCTGGCTCCCTCTGCACCGAGTGTGGCCCTCGCGACTTCCACCAAACAAGATCCGGGTCGACGACGTCACCCCGATTCCTCACCAAGTGACGCGTCCTGGAAGATACCACCTCCCAGTGCCAGCCCGGCGGAGCCCAGTCCCGAACATCGCCCCTCGCATCCAACAGGCCGGACATCGTCGCCGAGATCTGAAAAAATGAGTGGGGAATTTGACGGAGGGCGGTGTGGAGCCTCCTTATATATAAGCAAAAGTTAAAAGAAAAAAAAATGCAAAAATAGAAAAAAAACCTCACCCACCCGATCAGCGTGCCCACCCGGTAACTGACCAAAACACACGGTTTCCCGTCATACGGCCCAACGGTGGCTCGTGAGTGACTGCATATCAAATGCACCGTTGGGCTGTATGACGGGAATCCGAATGCTTTGTATACCAAAATGAACTACAAGGAGTAGACACTGAGTGTTGAACATGTCAGGGAGGGGCGCTATATATACGGTCATGTGGCTCACGAGAAGAAACACACCCTTGATCCAACGGCTCACAAGCCCTCAAAAGAAACACACCCCTGATCCAACGGCTCACAAGCGCTCGAAAGAAACACACGATCCGTGTGCTTCTTCCTTATTGGTGGGATTCCCTTTAGTCCCGGTTGGTAAAATTGCGCGGGAACAAATGAGCCCCTTTAGTCCCGGTTGGTGGCTCACAAAGTGGTTGTGCTGATCCAATAGCTCACAAGCCCTCAAAAGAAACACACCCCTGATCCAACGGCTCACAAACGCTCGAAAGAAACACACGATCCGTGTGCTTCTTCCTTATTGGTGGGATTCCCTTTAGTCTCGGTTGGTAAAATTGCGCGGGAACAAATGAGCCCCTTTAGTCTCGGTTGGTGGCTCGAACAGGGACTAAAGGTATGTTTCTTCCCGCCTTATTTCTTCCCACGCTTTCCACCGCTTCCCGCCTCCGTCTTCCCGCCATTTCTCACTATATACATGTAGTCATGGCCTCCATTGGCATAGGACATCTAAACTCATATCTGCAACCTCATCACTCTCCCATGGCTTCCACCGTACCCACTCTAACCTACTCGGAGGCGGAGGCGCTTTGCGCCTCGAAGTACCCTGCCCGCCCGGCTACGACGTCCCCGCCGGCTGGAGGCTGAGCACCGGAGGCGTGCCGGTCCCTCCTATCCCTCAAGGTTTGGCGCGCCGGGCGGCCATCACGAACCACTACTACCTCGAGCTCACTCCGGAGCAACGGAGGGACCCCCGCTGGCATCCCGACTACCGCCCGACTTGGGACGCCTTCTTCATCAATCGACGTGAGAGGGCGCTCGCCAGGTACGAGGAGGACGGCCCGCCTCCTTCGAACTTCAACGAGGCCGGCCGTTGGCTGTGGTGGAGCGGCCAGACTCTCCAGAGCGTCATGAACTACATCACGGCCGGCGATAATCCCCGCCTGCGCTACCCTCACTTCCAGTCTAGGCAAGCGTCGCCCGATGACAGCGACGACGACGGCGGCGACTACGACGACTACGAGGACGAGTATTATAGGCCTAGGCAGGAGTATGACAAACCTATGGTTCGTCTATGTACCCAAGATTGTTGTCATTAACTACTTCTGGTCTAGCTAAGACGACGATCGTGTAAAATGTATTATTTATCTCTGCATTTCCAACTAATGATCTTTAGCATCTGAATAAGTAATCTGGTTTTGAGTTAGTTATGCAAAAGATAAAAGTTAATGCATTTTTTAATTCAAAATGGCAAAAGATAAAATGGTTTTGAATTAGTTATTCAAATTCAAACACTTTTCATGTTGAAAGTTTTGTCAGAATCAAAAATTTGCAAAAGAAATAAGTTAATGCATTTTTTAATTCAAAATCCCAAAATGGTTAATAGTTAGAATAATTAGAATAGTTATTTTATAAAAAAGAAAATGGTTTTGAATTAGTTATTCAAATTCGAAAACTTTTCATGTTGAAAGTTTAGTGAGATTCAAAATTATGCAAAAGATAAAAGTTAATGTATTTTTTAATTCAAAATGGCAAAATGGTTAATAGTTTGAATAGTTAGAATAATTATTATATAAAACAGAAAATGGTTTTGAATTACTTATTCAAATTCAAACACTTTTCATGTTGAAAGTTTTGTCAGATTCAAAAATATGCAAAAACTGCTTAATTCAAATGTTTAAATGTTTAAAAAAGGTCCTGGTTCTGTTAAAAAAGAGAATTGAGTTGCGCGCGCAATTTTTGGGCCTTTAGTCCCGGCTTGAACCACGGGCCGCGACTAAAGGTCTGGGTAGCGCGCGGGAACGCGAAAAGCCCTCCTACCCCTTTAGTCGCGGCCCGTGGTTCAAACCGGGACTAAAGACCCCCCTTTAGTCGCGGTTTGAGCCACGGGCCGCGACTAAAGGTCCCTCCACTACTTAATGGCACGGTTGGATCCTTAGCCATTTTTCATCGAAGACAAAGCGCAGAGGAGTGCAGAGGACGCCGTCAGGCTGCCAAAATTCACCGTCGCCGTCCGCCATGTGCTCCTCCTCCGGCGCCCTCCCGACGCCGCGCTCCGGTGCCCTCGACGCCGCACACCCCTTGCTCCTGCTCCGGCGCCCTCCCGACGCCGCGCTCCGGTGCCCTCGACGCCGCGCGCGCACCCGATCATCTACGCCTCGTCGTCCGCGCTCCGCCGCCGCCGCCCGAGGTTGGAGAGCTCTGCCCCCTCCTCGCTCGCTCTCCCCCGTGGTGGCGGCCACGGGCGCCACGGTGGTGGCGCATGGTGGAGGCCACGGTCACGGCCACGGCGTGGAGGAGAGTTGTTGTTTTTTTTTTGAGATTGACGTTGTTGTTAGAATGTTAGATATTGTTAGAATTTTTGTAATTTTAGATGTTATTTTAGTTGTTAGAAAAAAATTGTTGTTACAAGTAATTTTAGATTTTAATTTTAGTTGTTAGAGATGCAAATTAGGTGTTAGAAAAAATTAGATGTTAATTTTAGATGCAAATTAGATGTTAGAAAAAATTAGATGTTAATTTTAGTTCTAAAATTAGTTGTTAGAGAAAATTAGATGCAAATTAGATGTTAGAAATAATTAGATGCAAATTAGATGTGAGAAAAAATTAGATGTTAATTAGATGTTAGAAAAAATTAGATGTTAATTTTAGTTCTAAAATTAGTTGTTAGAGATGCAAATCAGATGTTAGAAAAAATTAGATGTTAAGTTTAGTTCTGAAATTAGTTGTTAGAGATGCAAATAAGATAAAAAAAATTAGATGCAAATTAGATGTTAGAAAAAATTAGATGCAAATTAGATGTTAGAAAAAATTAGATGCAAATTAGATGTTAGAAAAAATTAGATGTTAATTTTAGTTCTAAAATTAGTTGTTAGAGATGCAAATTAGATGTTAGAAAAAATTAGATGTTAATTTTAGTTGTTAGAGAAAAATTGTATGCAAAAAAGATGATCTATTGCATATTTTGTAGTACTGTTTTGCAAAAAAGATGATCTATTTGCATATTTAAATATGGAGTAATTGATTTGTAGTAATTTTTAGTAATTGATTTGTAGTGGATATATTGTGACTTGTATTGATAGCTTTAGTAATTATTTATAACAATTGATACTCATTTTATTTGATGCATTTTGAAATAATATTGTGTGCATTTTGCAGAAACTATGGATCCACCTAGTCCAATCCGCAGAGACCTAAGACAGGAAGAAATTCTCGAGGATATAATCCACGACGCCCTAGATGTTGATCCAGCCGAATCTCCGTCGTCGTATCTGAACCCCTCCGGGGATGGAATGGAGGTCGACCGACGTGAGGATGAAGCCGACGGCTCTGATAATGGAGAAGGCGATAGCTCCGATGATGGAGAAACCGGTGGATCCATAACGAAGTCCGGCGAGGTATATATATGAAGTTCGGCGATCAGTAGATGCACTACTTGAATTGTATGTATATAATTGACGAATGTTTCTTCTCTTAGGCCTCCACATCTAGCAAATCTTCCAAACGAGGCCCGACCAAAAAGTTGGCCCCATCTACGCATTATACATTTGAGGTCATATCCCCTACGGGCGAACCGAAGGAACCCAAGAAGGCTGCCGATGTATTTAAAAAACAATGCGGAGTTCTGCTTAGGGATCACGTCCCGATCAGCGTTCGAGACTGGAATAAGCGCAAAGGGGCGAACGATAGTGAGTATGTCGCCGAAAGGTATAAAGAGGGTCTTTGGAATGACCTCATGGCACATTTCACCCAGCCAGAATTGGAGGATCCTGCCGACACTGCTAAATTGAGGGCGAAAGTCAAGCGGTGGACTCTCTCGAAGATGGCCGAACTATTCCGGGTGTGGAAGAAAAGATTATGGCAAGACTATCGGAAGAAAAAGACTGCTCTAGTATTCGAAGGCTATCTAGCAAAGCAGGCGGATCACTGGAAGGCATTTAAGGAGTACAAGGAGTCAGAAGATGCCAAGGAGATGTCAGTAAAGAAGAAGAAAAATGCTGACAAGAAGAAATATCACCATAAATTGGGGCCAGGGGGCTACCAGACTGCCATGCCAAAGTGGGATAAAAAAGAGCAAGAGCTGCTTGCTAAAGGGATCGAACCAGAATGGATGCGTGAAGAATGGGAATTGAGGGCAAGAAATTGGTTCCTTGCGCATGGGAGTTCATACGACGAAACAACAGGGGACCTTATTTGCAGTGACGGGATTAGGATACCCAGGGATAATTGGCTTAAAGTGGTGAAAGAAATTAAAGAGGGGAAGTTAAAGTTCCGTCCCGATAGAGAGAAAGACTTGCTGACACTGGTCCTCGGGAACAAAGAAAAAGGAGGACGAACACGAGGCTTTGGCCCTAACTATCTGATAACCCACAAGTATAGGGGATCGCAACAGTCTTCGAGGGAAGTAAAACCCAAATTTATTGATTCGACACAAGGGGAGACAAAGAATACTTATAAGCCTTAACAACTGAGTTGTCAATTCAGCTGCACCTGGAAAAGCACTAGTAACAGGGTGATGTGAAAGCAGCAGTAATATGAGAGCAATAGTAACAGTAACACAGCAGCAGTAACACGGAGGCAATGGCACCAGAAAATAGTTGATACTACTTCTAATGACATATAGGACCAGAGAGCAATGATGATGACAAATGGACCGGGGTTCCCAGCTATCTACACTAGTGGTAACTCTCCAAACAAATAACAGGTGTTGGGTGAACAAATTACAGTTGGGCAATTGATAATTGTAAGGGCATGACAATGCATGCTTATGATAAGATAAGGTTTACTGTAGTATTTAATTGGGCATTACGACAAGGTACACAGACCGCTATCCAGCATGCATCTGTGCCTAAATAATCCACCTTCCGGTTAGCATCCGCACCCCTTCCAGTATTAAGTTGCAAACAACAGATTATTGCATTAAGTATTGTGCATAATGTAAACAACACATTCATCCTTAGACAAAGCATTGCTGTTTTACCCCTAGTGGCAACAACACATCTACAACCTTAGAACTTGCTGTCACTATCCCAGGTTAAATAGAGGCTGAACCCAACTATCTAGCATAAATACTCCCTCTTGGAGATACAAGCAACTACTTGATCAGGGTAACCACAAGTACCGGAGAGCATGCAAGATCTTAAATAAACAATAGTATGATAATATGATGAACAATCTGATCATAATGTAACAATTCATCGGATCCCAACAAACACAACACCAATTACATCATATGGATCTCAATCATGTAAGGCAGCTCATGAGATCATTGTATTGAAGTACATGGGAGAGAGAGTACCAACTAGCTACAGCCAAGAACCCGTAGTCCATGGGGGAACTACTCACAAACCATCATGGAGTCGAAGTGGAGGCGGTGGAGTCGATGGAGATGGCTCCGGGGGTCAATCCCCGTCCCGGCAGGGTGCCAGAACAGGAACTTCTGACCCCCGAAACGAGGTCTCGCGATGGCGGCGGCGCTGCGGAAGTCTTTCTGGAGTATTAGATATATATTTAGGGTTTTCGCGTCGGGGTGACTAAATAGGCGAAGGGGCAACGTCGGTGGCGTCCCGAGTGGGCCAAACACCTGCTCGCGCCGCCCCCTTCTGGCCGCGCCAGAGGTGGTTTGGAGGCCGTGGGCCTCCCCCTGGCTTGCCCTTCTGGCTCCGTGTGTCCCTCGGAAAAATAGGAGGTTTGGCTTTTGTTTCGTCGAATTCCGAGAATATTGCCCGAACAGCTTTTCTGGAACCAAAAACAGCAGAAAACAGGAACTGGCACTGTGGCATCTTGTTAATAGGTTAGTCCCAGAAAATGTATAATAATGATATATAATGCATATAAAACATGTGACAATGATACATAAAACAAGCATGAAACATCAGAAATTATAGATACGTTGGAGACGTATCAAGCATCCCCAAGCTTAGTTCCTACTCGTCCTCGAGTAGGTAAACGATAAAAAGAAAATAATTTCTGAAGTGACATGCTACCAACATAATCTTGATCCAATAATAATGTAAGGCATGTGAGCTGAGATCAAATCATTCAAAGCAAATGTCTATAGTTGATATAAGAGATAATAAAGCAAGAGTCAAACAAGCTAAAAGTTTTCATGAATTATCGCTTTAAAGACATGAAACCGTACAAGGTTCATTAAAGATGGTTTAAGTATCCAGCGTAGAAGTTCTATCCTTCAATCCAAGCATCAAGCAAATTTTCATAACATAGAAGGATTCAGCCAAGTAAACATAAACATGAACGTCATGAATCAACTGTTTCGAAGTCTACTCAACCGGTGAGCGCAAGCATTTGGTATTGGCACCAGGATGTTATGGCAAAGAGAACATTAATGGGGGTTTGGAAGGCCAATGGAAGAAAGTCTCACAAAGCTATAAGTGATCATTAGACAAGAGGAAGTCTTATAATCGAAGCTATGTAAGGAGTAGTGATTGCCATGCAACGGATGCACATAGAGCTATATGTGTATGAAAGCTCTCCAATGGAACTAGTGGGGGTGCATCCAACTTGGTTGCTCATGAAGACCTAGAGCACTTTTGAGGAAGCTCATCATTGGAATATACAACCCAAGTTCTATAGTGTAAATTCCCCACATAGTTATACTAGTAGAACATGAAAACTCTCTCACATGGAGTATAGGTGCTAAACATGAGCACAAATGATGACTATGAATACTGCAGGTGCTAAACATGAGCACAAGTGTGGATAAAGGATAGTAATGTTGCCCCCTTTTTCTTTATTCTTTTTTTTTTTTATTTTTTTTTCTTTTTCTGTTTCTCTTTTCGATGGCCACATAGCACTTTTCACTTTCAGGGGCAACATTCTAATATGACAACACACTTTTTGGTACATATAACTCATAACGAACAAACATGATGTATGAAACTGTATGCCTCTGCCAGTGTAGCAGGATATGCAATGATCTAGCGTAACATGGGTAAACCACACATCAGCTGTATAGAATCATGCAAAGCAATATATAAGTGATGAATGACAACAAGTCATGTAATGTAAATGGAAGTTGCATGGCAATATATCTCGGAACAGCTATGGAAATGCTGTGGTAGGTAGGTATGGTGGTTGTTTTGAGGAAGATGTATAGGCTTATGTGTAGGAGAACAAGAGGAAGTCCTCCCACGGGGTTGGATGTACCGGCGAAGTATGCACAACTCTCAATGTGAGCAGAAGGCAATGCACAGCACCGAAGAGGCTAGCAAATTTGGATGGTGGAAGTGCCAAAAACCGTAGCTTAACATTAGTCAAAAAGAACTCACAAGTTTATTGCAAACAACTAGCAGGTTCAACATTAAGAGCATGATTAAAATTCACTCCAAGAAGGGCCGTTCACGGCGGCACAAGTACCCCGTTAGATCCCTCGACCTTCAGCACAACTTAGTTATTACAATGAACTTTCAGACATGGAAAGCTATCAAGTCCAACTACACCTTCAACA
Source organism: Poa pratensis (assembly GCA_947311845.1). Taxonomy (NCBI): domain Eukaryota; kingdom Viridiplantae; phylum Streptophyta; class Magnoliopsida; order Poales; family Poaceae; genus Poa; species Poa pratensis. The sequence continues at coordinate 49,751,984 of CAMZMU010000038.1, forward strand.
ATTTTAGAGTTTGTAGTACGGTACAAGCTTAAAGACAACAATCCACTAATGATTTTAACTTAATTAACCAGCAAGCTTTACCATCTAAATACCTCAAAACGTTTGCAAAGAATCAGATTATCAAAGTTCAATGATCTACAAGATTATGCAAGTTTTTCATTATACCACTACCACATGCAAAAATTTCTGGACCAACACATCAACCAAGCAACTCTCCAAATAAATATAAGTGAAGCAAGAGAGTACTTTCTATAAAATAACTAATAGCTCTGAACAAGAGATACATGAAAACCAAGAGCTAGAAGCTAAACAGTGCGAAAATGAATACTCAACAAATATAAGTGAAGAATAGGAGTATTCAAATGAAAAAGCGGAGCGTGTCTCTCTCCCAAACAAGATAGATAGGATCCGACATTGATATGATCAGAGAATAAAACTAACAAACTAAACACAAAGACGCTCCAAGAACAGCACATATGATGTGAGAATTAAAATATAGTTTCACTAGAGATGACCTGATAAGTTGATGATGAAGAAGGGGATGCCTTGGGCATCCCCAAGCTTAGATGCTTGAGTCTTCTTGAAATATGCTTGGGTGACCCACGGGGGCATCCCCAAGCTTAGGCTCTTCACTCTTCTTGATCACAATATCATCCTTCTCTTGACCCTTGAAAACTTCTGCCACACCAAACTTCTCATAAACTTCATTAGAGGGGTTAGTACTCAAAAACATTAATCCACTTTGGTTCTGTAGTGACACATTGCAATACTCAATAAAACATTAGCTACAGCCCTCCACGTCTAGAAAGCCTTACTTAAAGTCCACAAGAGACAATGCAAAAAAACAGAGACAGAATCTGTCAAAACAGAACAGCCAGTAAAGACGAATTTTTTCGAGGTACTTCCGTTGCTCAAATCGGAAAAAGTGAAATAATGAAAGATGCGTACATATATAAGGATCATGCGTGATTTTTTAGAATTTTTCGATTTTTCTGGAAAAAGCTCAAATTCGTGACAGCTAAAAATCTGTCCCTGCGCAGAAATCCAAATCTAGCATCATCTAATCATTAAGGCTCTTCTTGGCACAACAATTCGAAAAAATAAAGATACAAAGGAGTTGTTACAGAAGTAAGCAAGCTCCTTGACTCAAAAAGCAAAAGAAAAATTACAGAAATAACACATGGGTTGTCTCCCAAGAGCGCTTTTCTTTAATGCCTTTTAGCTAGGCTTGATAGTTTTAATGATGCTCTCATGAAAATAGAAAATGAAGCAAAAGGAGCATCAAGAAGCAAATTCAAAACACATTTAAGTCTAACCCACTTCCTATGCATAGGAAACTTGTACACAAATAAATTCATATAGAACAAAGTGACAAGCATAGGAAGATAAAACAAGAGTAACTTCAAAAGTTTCAGCATATAGAGAGGTGTTTTAGTACCATGAAATTTCTACAACCATATTTTCCTCTCTCATAATAATTTTCAGTAGCATCATGAATAAACTCAACAATATAACTATCATACAAAGCATGCTTTTCATGATCTACAAACACATAATTTTTATCAAGCTCACAAATAGTGGGATTAAAATTTCGAACCCACATGTAACAATTTTATAACAAGATGATTGATCACTCTCAACATATATGGGACGCCTAGATAAAGTCAAGACTTCTCCAATCCCATTTTCATTAGTGGTACAGTCAATATTATCAAGTAACATAGGACCATCATCTAGAGCTTTATCATAAACATTTTCTAAGCAAAACTCTTTAGTACCATGCATTTCGATATCAGCCACAAATAAAGGATTATCATAAGATTTATCAAAATAGCATGGATTATCATATATAACAGTAGCATAATTATTCTCACAAGTTTTACTCATAGGAAAAATTTCAAGAGAATCAACAGGAACATAACATTCATCCTCCTTGGTAAGCATGGAGGGCAATCAAATAATGTAAGAGATGAAGAGTTACTCTCATTAGAAGGTAGGCATGGGTAGCTAATCCATTCTTCCTCCTTTTGTTCATCACTCTCCTCCTCTTTTTCATCTAATGAGCTTTCAGGTTCAGCAATTTTTCTTCCACAGGTTCCTGCAAATTGTGAGTGCATTCTTGTGCATTAATGAGTCTCTCTTTATAATCAACGATATAAGGATTATTGCTGTAATGTTCTATGCAATAATCAAGGATAGAAGAGACATAATCTTTAAGGTCCTTACAAGCAATACAAGTTTCATAATTTTTAGCCATGAAGATTCTATCTCAGAGGCTCCCATAAATAAAACAAATTGTTCTACTTCTTCGAACCCAAGATGAATATAGTTATTCCAATGATAGTTCACAATTAAAACTTCTTCACTAAAGCTACACTGGAATTTAAGATGTTTAGTATCCTGTTTAGAGCAACAGTTTATATCATGGCGTTTAAGCAAGATTTTAGCAATTGTATTCAACTTTCTAACACACACTCATGACTTCACCCTTTTTTGATTCTCTATACTTCATATATAATTCTATAAGCTCCTATAGGTTGTGGGTTCTTCCATAACAACAGTTTTTTTTTTCGGTTTTTCAAATTTTTATGGATTTTCGAATTTATAAGAAAAACAAAACAAACAAAAATAAACTAAACTAAACAAAATAAACTAAGCACAAATAAACTAGACAAAACAAAATAAAATAAAAACAGAGAGAGAGGTAGAGTGTACTCCCCAGGTGAACTTATGAGTAGAGCTATGCTCCCCGGCAACGGCGCCAGAAAATAGTCTTGATAACCCACAAGTATAGGGGATCGCAACAGTCTTCGAGGGAAGTAAAACCCAAATTTATTGATTCGACACAAGGGGAGACAAAGAATACTTATAAGCCTTAACAACTGAGTTGTCAATTCAGCTGCACCTGGAAAAGCACTAGTAACAGGGGTGATGTGAAAGCAGCAGTAATATGAGAGCAATAGTAACAGTAACACAGCAGCAGTAACACGGAGGCAATGGCACCAGAAAATAGTTGATACTACTTCTAATGACATATAGGACCAGAGAGCAATGATGATGACAAATGGACCGGGGTTCCCAGCTATCTACACTAGTGGTAACTCTCCAAACAAATAACAGGTGTTGGGTGAACAAATTACAGTTGGGCAATTGATAATTGTAAGGGCATGACAATGCATGCTTATGATAAGATAAGGTTTACTGTAGTATTTAATTGGGCATTACGACAAGGTACACAGACCGCTATCCAGCATGCATCTGTGCCTAAATAATCCACCTTCCGGTTAGCATCCGCACCCCTTCCAGTATTAAGTTGCAAACAACAGATTATTGCATTAAGTATTGTGCATAATGTAAACAACACATTCATCCTTAGACAAAGCATTGCTGTTTTACCCCTAGTGGCAACAACACATCTACAACCTTAGAACTTGCTGTCACTATCCCAGGTTAAATAGAGGCTGAACCCAACTATCTAGCATAAATACTCCCTCTTGGAGATACAAGCAACTACTTGATCAGGGTAACCACAAGTACCGGAGAGCATGCAAGATCTTAAATAAACAATAGTATGATAATATGATGAACAATCTGATCATAATGTAACAATTCATCGGATCCCAACAAACACAACACCAATTACATCATATGGATCTCAATCATGTAAGGCAGCTCATGAGATCATTGTATTGAAGTACATGGGAGAGAGAGTACCAACTAGCTACAGCCAAGAACCCGTAGTCCATGGGGGAACTACTCACAAACCATCATGGAGTCGAAGTGGAGGCGGTGGAGTCGATGGAGATGGCTCCGGGGGTCAATCCCCGTCCCGGCAGGGTGCCAGAACAGGAACTTCTGACCCCCGAAACGAGGTCTCGCGATGGCCGGCGCTGCGGAAGTCTTTCTGGAGTATTAGAGATATATTTAGGGTTTTCGCGTCGGGGTGACTAAATAGGCGAAGGGGCAACGTCGGTGGTGTCCCGAGTGGGCCAAACCACCTGCTCGCGCCGCCCCCTTCTGGCCGCGCCTAGAGGTGGTTTGGAGGCCGTGGGCCTCCCCCTGGCTTGCCCTTCTGGCTCCGTGTGTCCCTCGGAAAAATAGGAGGTTTGGCTTTTGTTTCGTCGAATTCCGAGAATATTGCCCGAACAGCTTTTCTGGAACCAAAAACAGCAGAAAACAGGAACTGGCACTGTGGCATCTTGTTAATAGGTTAGTCCCGAAAATGTATAATAATGATATATAATGCATATAAAACATGTGACAATGATACATAAAACAAGCATGAAACATCAGAAATTATAGATACGTTGGAGACGTATCACTATCCATGGTGGCTTGGGTTTGCCAAAGACATAGAAACTTACAGAAGCCGATTGAGAGCAAAGCAGCGACACCAGGAGGAGGAGGGAGACAAGTTCAACCAGTTGCTTGCCAGAATTGACAACCAGCAGCAGCAGATTGACGAACTTAGAGGAGTAGTGCGCCAGCAAGATCCTGCACTCGATATTACCGCCGGCCCATCTCAGCGTAAAAGCAGCGTGGGTGACTCGGAGGCCCCGGCTGACAATGCACGGCGGATGATAGAAGGCGGTCCCGGCTTCCCCGTGGATGGAATCAAGGATTCAATATCTTGTGAGCTCCATCAGAAATTGAAGAACATATCCATGAAGGTGGCGGTCGGATATGTTGTACCTGGTCCACCTGACGCACGCTGGTATGGCCGTGAGATTCCAGCTGGCTATGCTAAAGTTGAGGTGGATGAAATCGTACCGGACTTTCATGATATGTTGCTTGAGATCCGTGGACCTGAAGATGAGAGGACACTCGGAGAAGTAGTGGGTGGTGTCATTCTATGGGACAAGAACAACATCAGGCTTCCAGGCTCGGCCAAGGACAACACCGCCTCCGAGTCATCGCAGGTCACCTACACCTCCAAGAAGCAGCCCACCCCATGACTACGACCACCACAGCGCGAGTCCATCTCGATCTCCGCCGCCGGACTTGGGTCCGCCGTCTTCGCCGCCGCCTTTGCCTGCTAAGGACAATAAGCGGAAGCGTGACCGTCGATGAGTACTAACCAACGCAGCAGCCCAAAACGACAAAGGTCGCCCCTCCCAAGAGTACCTCAGAAGAATCTACCTATCAGAACTTACGACCGTACTGACGAGGAAATCACACCGATCGCAAAGGCCGAAAAAGATGCGCATTTTGCAAAGAAGAAACCCAAGGCCGCCCCAGTATACACCGAGAAGCAAAAAACGTATGCACGTGAGTTTCTGAACATAGGATCGCAATATGACTTGCACCATAAGCCAGATGACTATCTACGCACACTTTGAAAGGAAGTGCAGAAGGGCAAATCAAGTAATAGTGCAAGCGGGAGCAAATCAAGTAAAGGTGCAAGCGTGATAAGAAGGGACGTTCCCCTGCTCGGAGAACAGGCCAAACAATCAATCCCACCCCTCAAGGTGTTATCCAAAGACGTTCCCCGGGTGCTGCAGCAGGATATGGAAGAAGCTGCGAAGTTGGCGGCCGCCATGGGTGTGACTGTTGCGGAATTGCTTGGTTCCCAAGACGACAATATACCCAAGGCTGCTGTAGTCCCTCAATATGTCCCAAAGGTGGCATTGGTCAGCAAAGAGAAGTGGCAACAACTGCCAACACAAATGCGGAAATTGCATGACTGGTACATGGAAGCGGTAAAGGTGGACAGAACAATGATCATGGCGAAAGTCCCACATGAGTACTACTTCTGAGCCGACGAGGTCCATGTTGAGTTTCCAGAACTCTTCCAGTTATTCAATTTCGACGCCATCGACAAATCTCTCATGAGTTGCTACTGTCTGTAAGTTGTTGAATTCATTGTCTACTTATAAGTTGTTCAGTTTTTCAGTTGTTCAGTTCATTGCATTTAATTATCCTCGTTATATCCTTTTGTACTCTATTATGCAGAATGAAGATCCGGGAATGTAAAAGAAGGATCTATAGTGTTGGGTTCATTGACCCAGATAAAGTACATATATATGCTTTAACGACAAAACCCAACGAGACAACGGGAAACCTTCTAAGGTTTCTAACGGAGCAAAATTTCTGTGACCACATACTGTTTCCTTACAACTTCGGGTGAGGGTCTTACTCTGTTGTACACATTCACTTTTACTTACTCGATGTTAACTGTAATTGATGAGTTACTGACATATATATAAACGTGTGCAGATTCCACTGGATTCTGCTAAACATTCGAGTTGATAAGGGAATAGTTGAATTCATGGACCAATTAAAGAGACCCCTAGAAGAGTTCCGCAGCATGCAGGACATGCTCCAGAGGTAATTTTCGCGCTATATCGGTCTCTTTCGTTGATTTCATGAGATATCAGGTAATGAATAACTCATTCATTAATTCATTTTCTTTGCCGGGCAGGGTTTGGAACCAGTTCAAGGCTGTGGTGACAGGTTCCTTTAGTGAGAAGCTGACGTTTACTCCGATCTCGGTAAGTAGTACGAGATATGTCCACGCATCTCTTTACTTCTTGTTTCAATACAATTATGATGCTAGATTGTTATTTTGATTGAATTCTATTGTCGTAAAATGCGCGAGGCAGCCATAGGGGATGAATCTATGTGGATACTACGTTTGCGAGTTCATTCGCACGTTTACCACTGAGCACAATGATTATAGAGTCGACGTAAGCAATACATTCACAACATTATTTTATTACCGTCACTTTTTGTTATGATGATTGATGTTCATATTGATCTCCTTTTCTTATATAGTTCGACAGAATGCGGGATCAACTCCTACCAGAGCAACGCGTACTAGGAATTGCTGAGGAACTGGCGGGATTTTTGTTGAGCGAGATGGTAGACGACGCCGGAGAATTTAGTGTGAATAGGCGCTTCTGATGATCCCCGGCCGTGTAATCGAATATACGGGCTCTAGTCCCGTTAATTGTGATCTCCATGTAACTATCAAAATTGTATATATTTGTATGCTCGATCGCAAGACAAGTTATCTTATATATGCACGAACGTGTACGGTATGTGATAGCGTAGAAATACCGCTAAAAAAACAATTATGTTTGTATGCTCGAAGAAAGAAAATAAAAGAAAACAAATAAACCCTAAACCCTAAAGAAATAAATAAAAGAAAACAAGACTATTAGTCGCGGCCCGTTATACGAGCCGGGACTAAAGGGGTTGCCCCCAGCGCGCTCCGCATGCGGCCACGTGGTGGGCCTTCGGTCCCGGCTGGCAACAGGCCCGGGACTAAAGGTTTGGCCTTTAGTCCCGCCTGGCCTGTCCCGGTTCTCGAGCCAGGACAGAAGCCCCTCACGGGCCGGGACAGAAGGCCCTGTCTCCACTAGTGATTGTACGGAGCATAGATCTTAGAGCATCCACGACATGTGAATATCTAATAGCTAGGGTTCATAACAGATTATAAAACGATTCTTCTCTTATCCTTTATGCTGAATACTGAATAGCAGGGTTCATAATAAGAGATAAGCTACAAGCCAAAAAGGCTATGCGTCTTCTCTCCCTGGTCCCCCATGTTCTCCTTCCTCTCTCTCCCCACTTTCTTTCCCTCCACGTAACCCCCACCCTTTTCCAAGATGGTGTCGCGGCAACACCGCTGTGGAGCCACGGCGGAGAAGACGCCGTCGATGATGGAATTATTGACGATGGGGGGTTAAAGTGATGGTTGGGGCGACGAACGAACGGTGGTGGCAGGTGATTCGACCGGCAGTGGTGGCAGAGGGCGCTCATCTTTTTCCTCCCGAGACCCTTGTCATTTAGCGGTCCGAAACCACGTGAGTGCTTACGCGCTCGTAAAGTAGCCCCGCCCGCTACAAGACGACCTTCAGCGGGCGGGGGAGGGGGGCACTTCATTGGCCTCCTGGTGCTTCGACAGAGCCGAAGGTCCCCTCGAGCGTGTGCTATCTTACATGACTTCTTTTTTACCTAAAACTTGCTATACGTATTCATTGGGATTTTTCTTCCACAAGGTCGGCGTGTTTACAAAGAAAACAGCTGCTGCCATCACGTCGCTCCCTCTATCTTTTTTCGATAAAGGGAGATTTATTACTTAAAAGAGTTTTAAGCATTATACCCGGCCTCTGCATAACTAGAATGCACACAGCCGTCACAAATTCAGAAGTGCGAAAAAGTAAAAAGGCGAATTACATATCATGATAAGAAATTGTAAAGACGCCTATGATGGTGGAGGGCTAGTCCGCAAATTATGCTGCCATCCATGTTGGGATAAAAAATCACTCGCCGTATCCTCCAGTCTTGTACACACCTCCGTAAACAGGTCTCGATGCTCCACACGTTGCAACTGAGACCACAAACGGAGCATAGTTGTACTCCTGTAGATGACCTGCGTGAGAGAACAATTTTTATCATTAAAAACCTTGTCATTTTTACACAGCCAAAGCGACCATATAATGGCAAGCACTGCCACCCTAATAAGTTGTTTAAACCTATAATCCACACCATCCAACCAATTGCCAAAAATATTAGCAATGCTTGTTAGTGGGTATAGGGTAGAACCTATCTGGATGATTGACCATATAGAACTAGCTAATTTACACTCGAAGAATAAGTGCTTGATAGTCTCGTCCTTATGACAGAAGACACACTTTTTACTTCCATGCCAATTGTGTTTTGCAAGGTTATCTTTAGTAAGAATTACTCTTCGACGAAGATACCACGCAAAGACCTTGATTTTTAGTGGAATTTTCATCGTCCAGATTTTCTTATTGTTATTGGATACTGGCACATCCGGTTGGATTAAAGCTTTATACATAGAGTTCACGGATAATTTACCACTCTTATGTAAATTCCAACAAAACTCGTCGCTCCCTTGCATCAAATTGACGGAAGCTAGAAGTTGTAGCAACTCATGCCAAGCTGCTAGTCTGGGACACGTCGCCCCCTCTATCATCACCTCCTTGTTGATATCCATCGCTTCCCCGATGTAACCTCTTGACAAATATGATGTGTGGTGCAATATGTTATTTCCCCATGATTTATTGTATTTTTTTTTGAAGGGATTACAGCTGCGTATTCAACAGAGAAAACAAATAAAGAGCAGAAATACACAGCAGTACAAGCAGACGACACCCAACACAACAACAGCTTTAGGGATCGATGCCGAACCTCCGCATCGCCTGAACAGAACCTTCGTCGCCGAACGCCGCCGGAGAAGAAAGCGCCAGGCCGCCGCGAAACCCGGGAAGGGAACCACCCCACACATGTAGAAGACCACATATGCCGCCCGCCGCAAGCGACAGAGCTGAAGAACGCTTAACGCGCACGGCCATGGCGCCATCTTCCCGCAGCCACCCCTCTTCCATCGAGCCCTGCACTGGGCACCGCCACAGCTCGCCGGAGTCCCCGCCGCAAGCACATCTTGAACCCACCTTCTCTCCTCGCCACCACGGCCGGCCGGAGAAAGAAGGAGCACGACGAAGTTGAAGCAGAGCGCGCCGACGGAATCCCACCAGCCCATGCCACCATGGCCGGCCGGAGAAACTCGAAGAGCGCACCGACAGTCGACGAAGAACACCGAAATCCCACAAAAGCTTCTCCTGTACACGCGGAGGAGGCAGCCAGCAGCACATACTAGCTCCCCGCCGCACCACCCCCAGCACCCCCATGCCATGGCCAGGAGGAACCACACCACGACGAAGAAGGGGGCGAGGGACAAAAGCTCCGCAAGCCAGCCGTCACCTCCGCCGCGACGGCCGCGCTCAGAGCACGAAGCCCCACCGGATCCGCCGATCCGGAAGGAAACAACGCTGGAGGCTCGCCGACACCGCTCCTCAGAACGCCGCCGAGGAGACCGAGCTCCAGAAAGAAACGCTCCTATCGGCGCCGATCTTCTCCCAGAACCGCCACCGAGGAGACCTACTACTACCCTATCTACACGCCGGGAGACCGGGAACGCGACCCCCACCACCCCCGCCGCCGCAGCGAAGAGGGGCGGCGAGGATCTGCTTCGCCCTGGTCGCCTCTCTCGGGCACTGTAGAGAGAGGGGAAAGCTTATCCGAGAACAGAGTTATTGTATTTTTTATGTTTGTACAGTGCTAACTTATTTGATGATTATGGTGAAATAGTTCGATTTTTGGTATACTGCAAGTACATATTTTCTATGCAATTCTTCTGTGCTATATCATAAGTGCACACATACGTTAGGGGGTCGCCTAACGGGTGCACTATGGCATGTTGAATTAATGAGGGAGAGCCCGAATGACTAGAAACCATCACACCAATTATTGGATGCATCATTGTAGGGGGAATTCAATCTCATTTGGTGTTCTGAAGATGAAGGAGAAGTTCAAGAGACCTCCATCTAACATGCAGGATAAATTCAACGATCGTCATTTGTTTTTTACGAAAATGTCACTGAAAGAGCATTTCACAACCTGATGATGAAATTGTGCATTTTTATGGTACCTAAACGATTCTCCGAAGCAAACAAAGATTTTCACTTCATGCATGTGTTTTCATAACTTCATTCGTGATAGTAAGATACATGCATGCTGATCATTTCTGGTCAAGTGAGGTAAATGTCTCCATGAGGATATCGCTTTAGATACCGTTGGATGTGTTTTCGCTCCTACTGATGACGGCACTATTGGCACAATACATATGAGCATTGTTGAAAGTTTGGTTGATCGAGAAGTTATTGTTATTCGTGACCATTAACACAATTATTTATTTTTGGCATGTACTAAATTATACGTTGACACCATATTTTTATATTATGTTTTGACTCTCCAGAAGTTTCTTCGTTCATTTTAGATCATTTTCTGCTTCTAAATTATATGACATATAATAAAGTCACTTATCTAGGGCACATAAAAATTAGGGCTTAACAAACATTACCCAGCTCAGCAGACACAAATTCCAAAATCTAAATAGAATAAGAAGAGTCGTTTCTAGTAGTTTCTGACCCACATGAATCCCTAAGCCAGCTTCTCCATAAGTTTAAGATAAAAATAATTGGTCCATTGAAAACTCTTCAGACTTGTATAAGGATATATTTCATATACAGAGAGATCTCTATCAAGCGGTAGGAAAATATACTAAATGGAGACGAATACGCTTAAATAGTATTGAATATAATGTTGGATTTAGACGTTTTACTAGAAATGAGGGTGATTCAGTCAAACTAATTTTTTGCTTAAGGAGCAATGTTCCACATGAAAGTTAACTCTTGAAATAAATACCACTTAATTTCTATATAGAGCAAGCACGATTAAACAACGTAAATTTGATTTGTACAAAAACTTTATATTAATTAGTATGTAGCAACATTCCTACAATACTATTTTTTTTGAAAAGGACGATAACCCCGACCTCTGCATTGATAGGTGCACATTGAAAAGTACTATTGATTAATAATATATTTTTCTAGGTATGAAAACAAATATATTAATTAAAATTTTATGTTCATAGAACGGGTTAGAAAGTAAAAACGTTGAGTACAAACAAAAGAGAAAAGTTGTGTCGAAGTGGATCCAAACTCAACATTTGTTTTGACCTACTTGCCCCTCTATATCCACCATACATCCAAATTTGAACGACCAGCAATGATCCAAGACTAAATCAACAACGCATGAGAGAAGAAAGTACAACTTAGTGCCTCCAGGTTCACCGTTAGGGGAAAAACTTCCGCGGGAATTCACATGTGCAAATAGACTTGTTCCACTGACACTTATATCGAGGCGAAGACAGGGAATCCTCGAAGAAGAGGAAGGAGAGTCCACCACCATGGAGTAGAGAAAGGGTACACTGCCAGAAGGATACAGGGATGCATTTACGACACGGAGAAGAATGTTGGCTGCGTAGGCCAGCAGGGCAGAGAACAACCAGCGTCAAAAGGGACGACTGACAATGCCTCCACCGTCCCGGTGTCCTCTGGCACCGCTCAATTCCACACGCCAATGTGGTGACAAGTGTTTGTCCCATTCGATTATCAGTTCATGTGTTGTGTAATTGAGTGATGTTTGCTCTCGAATTTGGTAGAAATTGAGCGATGTATGTGTTGCATAGTTTGAAATAATTTGAGTGTAGGTCTGCTGTATTTGCGAACACCGTGCAATGGAGAAATGTTACAAATTTTTGGTGTTTTGTCGTGGCCTGCAAACTATTACAGTTTAGTTTGAGTAACATCCTCGTTTGAATCCATCCTTAATTCACACAATTGCCCTCTGTTTTTTCCTTATCTCAAACAAGCTAAATCATTCTAAGGGATATGTGGTTTGCTTTAAGGTTTTCCTTTAAGAAATTTAAGGGGCCAGTTTACGGGATCGGAAATGGACACGTTTTTCACCAAGAAACTTAAAATAGCGACTATTTTAAGGGACACGGCGATTCGGGTCACGGGTGCGGATGCACCCATTATATAAAATATTTTTATCCTTTTTTCAAAATGTCAAAAAATTCCAAATTTAATTTTGGTTATACCTCATGACATTTTGTGTTAGCACAAAAAACATCGCGAAGAAAATATAATTTTTGTGACTTGTGCAAAAAAGACAAAAATAACTCGCGTACAAAATCATTTTGAAAATCCCGGATTTGTCTTTTTTGCACAGACCACAAAAAATGTCTTTTCTTAGCGGAACTTTTTGTGCTAGCCTATGATGTCATCTTGTATATGCGAAAATTTTATTTGGAATTTTTTGACATTTTGAAAAATAGTTTTCGAAGAATGGGTGCATCTAGACCTATGAGCCGATATGGATTTCCGCTATTTTAAGGGTTTAATCGTTTCAAGAGATGTGCTAGAGATGCACTAAAAAGAAAAACAGAAGATTCATCCAACGGAACCGGGAGACTGAAAACAATCTCTTGGCTTTGGGGAGATTAGATTGCATCTCATCGATGCGTGTTCCTCTCCGGCCCATCAAATGTGTCATATAATAATTGATGTCTCGAGTCTCGACAATACATGTACCATAAACAGAGAACTTACTCAAAAAAACAACAATGAATAGAGAACTTGGAGCTGAGACGGGCGCAAATTTATGGGTGGTGCAGGATTGTTGACCACGTACAGTGGATAAAACCAGCACGGGATCGAAGTCCCCAAGAAGAAAAGAAACAGAGCATGGAGATGCATGTACATACTGCCTTTCTCCGGAAAAGGGACAGGAGATTCGTCGAAAATATAAATGTCCTCTTTTCTTGGCCCAACGCTCTTATATGCCGCCGCTGCTTCTTCTTCTCGCCACACGTACGTGGAAGAGAACCGCAACGGATTTGGCTGCTGGATTTTGTGAGGTAACCGATGCACACAGTAACTGCACAACTCCGCCATGAGAATGAGATCCATGCAACGGGAACGGCGAGAGTTCAGAACAATCTCTCGGTTACAGATCTGCTGTCATCACCAGACAGTACTAGACAACATAACCTAACCAGGCGCGTGGCAAGTGTCGGTTCATGCACCTCTGAATCCCAAAACTGGAACGGAAAACAATGGATGGAACTGAACATATATCGAGCGAAAGTCAGTCTGCTGTTGTTTCCCCGGCAAGTGGCAGTTTGCCGCCGGCGCCGTGTCCTCCGGCCACTGCCAAGGATCAAAGCCGCAACGGCGAGGCCAGATGGCAGATGGCTCGGCGGGACCCACAAGTCAAACTCTTTTTTACAGTCAAATACGCTCGAACTGACAAGTGTAGCACTCACTCTTGGGGTTTGTGAGTAACGGCACTCCATCATCATCACTGCACGTACGAGAGGTTCTGCCCTGCCGAGAGGAATGCGGTGTTGTCATCGGTAAATGTGGAGGTCCTTGTGAAGTATTTTTTTTGCTGGCCCATTTGACGAACTAAACACATTTGTGACCCTTTCTCAAAACTATTTTCAAATCTAACCCCTTGAGAACGGTGTCAAAGAGGTTGGTGCCGAACTTGTGTAATCCAACCCCACCTGTTTCGGTTCCGTAATTTTTCTACGGATTTAAAAAAATTAAAAAGAGGTCGGCTCAAAAAATACCCTTGTTAAGGGGATCAAACCTCTTTTTATGGTAGGACGTTGAACCATTTGATCTGTGCATGAAGCAAACTCAATTCTTATTAAATTATTGTTCAAACTATTTGCGGAGGATTTTTTAAATCATTTCTTCGTAATGAAAACTTGGCGCTTTGTTCAGCCCTATAAATTATGGGCACTTTCATTCTTTTTTAAGGGTCCCATGCAAGCCAAGGACAGTGTTTTGAGTTTGGCTCTTTTCGAGTTGGGAATGTTGAGATCATATGTTTTCAGGATGACAAATGTTTTAGGCGACAAACTTTAAGTGCAAGCTACCTTATGTTTTTTAATATTGTCCTGAACAAACATACCACAATAGCCTCAAGTGGCGGAGCTAGGGGACCAATAGGAGCTCTGCCCCCCTCCTATGACACGACACATCAAGGAAAAAATTATGCGTAAGCCATGTTTAGAAATGATTTTTAAACAAAAATAGCATGACCGGCTCCCCCAATGAATGATTACCATGTTTGGCCCTACTTGTTATATATCTTCCTCCGCCCCTGATAGCATGGAGTGTGTTCGGTGTCTATCAATGTAGATTTCTGATGATCTAGTATTGTCAACATTTGACCGATTGACGTGACATCATTCTCAGGGTAACTGCATGAGAACTTTTTACATAACAAGACATATATTTGGATGAGGTATACATGCCACATGGACTTTCATTTCACTATGTATATTTATCCTTGTTAAATTTGTAAGTTCAAGTTTTGTTCCGATCTAAGAGATTATGAAAACTTAGAATGCCGCCGGAGATGTTAGACATTTCTACGGTTTTTAGTCATGCAGTTGTTGTTATCAAAGATAATTTGATTAAGCATAATTGGCACGGAAATTTAACTTTCGGAAAGCAAAGCAACATAATATAGCCTTTTTTTTCTGGTACAATGCCGCAAGGACAAATAGAAAATAAAATCAAGGTGAACCATGGATTTGGTTGCTGAACTTGGGATGATTGTGAATTGTATCCAATGCATGTACGTACAAGTACATTGCACCACAACTAGATTCAAGCAACAGAACCGTGAGGCCTGAGAGCAATCTCTCGTGTTCGGGAGATAAGATTTCCTCTCACCCCCTTGTGTACCCTAACTGTAGACACACATGTATATTCAAACTTCTCCGGCGCATATGTACAACATGATAATACTAATTGGCTGAAATCCCAACGACTTGGGGGTCTCCAACATCCTTCCAGTTGATACGAGCACAAATCCGCGGGGCCGCGATCTAGTAGCTAGTAGTTGACCACATACAATGGACATAACTAGCCACGGTGTCAACTGTCAAAGTCCTCCAAAGAAGATGAAAAGCAGGTCATAGCTAGACATGCCTGCGTGCATGGTATTGCTGCCTTTCTCAAGAATTGGGACAGGCTCGTCGGAAATTAACGGCGCCCTTTGGGAAAGCAAAAGTAGCATAAACATGCCCTCTTTTCTTGGCCCAACGCCACAAAGACAAAAGATATTGCATTTTTTTATAAAAAGGAGTATTGCATAGACTTGGTTGCTGGATCTAGTACAGTGTACCACCATGAGATTCATTCATGCAACGGAACTGGATTTGCTGAAAACATGATCCCTCGGCCTCGAGGAAGGTTAGATCTCATGTCTCCACCTTCGATCCTTTGTTCCCGGTTGCGCGTGTTCCTGACAATGTCCCGTAGACACGTGTAATGTTAGATTTCTTAACAGAACTTCTCAGACCTAGACACAGGTCATGCATGCATGCACCTCTGAATCACCAAAACTGGAAGTGAAAACAGTGCTGAAAGGATGGATATAACTGAATATTCCGATGTATCCATCCAAGGGAGTAGAGTAATGCCAAGGTTTCGCCAGCAAGTTGCAGCCGGCGTGTCCTCCGGCCGCTGCCAGGAATCAAAGGCGCAGCCAAATGGCAGGTGGCTCGAGATCCGGTCGCCTCTTGCCGCGCGCGATGATAGCTGATGATGCCTGGGCGTTGTTGGATCGGTGGTCAGTTATTTCGGCAGCACTTTTTCAAGTTCAGGACCGTCGATCGTTTGAGTGGAGATTTTCATTGCAGGGGCCGTTGTTTTGTAAGACTAACGGTAGTCCATCATCATCAGTGCAAGCACTCGCAAGCTTGCGCACAGGATTGCCATCGGGAAATGTGAAGGAAACAACTAATATGTCAAGGAGCAACATGGCAATGATCTCAGCTGCATGAAGCATTGGTCCATTCGACCGCTGTAAAATCTGCAGCCGCAATCACAGCCGGCCGAGAAGGCTACTCCACTGACGGGACGCCGTGGCTAGCTTTCCGGCAGAATAAGGCCGAGGTAAAGGAGGAGGAGGAGTGCGCGAGTGCGATGCGTGGACAGAGCAAAGCGCAACAATGGTGAGAGCAGGAACCAAAAGCTCTGGCGAAACTCTTTCCCGTCGCCGTCGTCGAAGCTTTGGTCGTCGCATGGGCATTCAACCTTTTCCCCGTCCTTTGCCTGAGACGAGACGAAACGATGGTAAACGAAATGCACCCATGTGGACTGTGTGGTAGCAACAGATAGAAGAAGAAAATAAACCTATTTCAAAAATAACTGTGAATCTAATCCGTTTATGTAGCACCTGTCTAGGGCGGTAACATTCACATGATATCGCACTAGACTGGGGCTCTATGCCCTCCAACGTGGCAACATGTCATCGTGATGCTCTTACACAACGTAGGTGATTGGGCATTCTCCAGGGTGAAAACTCTGATTCTAACTATGGTGGTTTGACCGGGTGACGACGGTGTTTGTACACTACCTTCCTGAAGGGGTCGTTTTGGAGAACCTTTCAGAGAGTCTAGGTGTCGCATTGGTGGTCGTTTGTTCATGCGGATCCAAGTTTCTAGTCGTTTCGTTAGGGTATTTTTTTTTCCTTTGTCGGTTGTGTGCATTCTTAATGTCTAGACTAGTTCTTGATATTAATTTTTTACAGAGACGGGATGTAATTGGTATCATATTAGTATTCATATATTCCCTTTTTGAAAAAAAATGTAGCAATAGTACAAACTTTTTTCTGTATGGGTAGGGAGGCATGCTAAAATGGTCGAACGGGTCATGGGTCGATATTTCGTTTTTTATGAAGATCTAACAGTAAGGGACATGGAAGATTTCTCTGAAATCTGTCGGCAGATGCTCAACAACTCTTAACATGTGCAACTTCTCAATATTGTCCACAAGAAAAATCAACGATCATAGTTTTTGTCTTAGAAAATGTGAATCTGAGATGGACAAACATACACCGATGATACCTCTCCAAAAATATTTGTGTTAGGTATGTAGGCCCTAGAATTATCTAGTAAGTTATCTATAATACATTAAAATATACATGAGCACATCTGAATACTCCATAGTCATGTAAGCAAAATAAT
The DNA here is from genome assembly GCA_947311845.1 of Poa pratensis. Taxonomy (NCBI): domain Eukaryota; kingdom Viridiplantae; phylum Streptophyta; class Magnoliopsida; order Poales; family Poaceae; genus Poa; species Poa pratensis. Next base: position 49,769,412 of record CAMZMU010000038.1, read on the forward strand.
TTATTCTACTCAATAAAGAATTTCTATTTTTGTTTTCCAGTTCTTGGATCTAAAGGGAATTGAAGTGAATATGTTTCTTGACGGAAAAAGTCTAATTAAAGTTAAAATGAAGAAAATTTATGGGACACAATATTATTTAAATATTAAATTTAGTCAAAGCGTCTATGCAATGATACAGCTTAGAATTGTAAGATGGAAAAGTGTATCATAATATTAAGCGAAACTTATGAAATTAATTTTGTAAAGTACAAGAAAAGGTGTTACACAAAAACGTACAAGTAAATAAGATCAATATAAAAGTTGAATAATTACTGTTTTTAAAGCACCTCGGAGCAAAACATTCATTGAATTGTGTTTTACGCAATTCACCATCTTGTGATTCACCTCTGGAAAGATCGAGTTGTCCAATGTCCACGACTTCTTTGTATTCGAGGCGAGGAAAAAAGCTGAAGATCCAATGATTGTTTTTTTAGGCAAAAACCATAAAAAATAATTGTTCTACGGTATGATATTTAGTAATTAATATTTACATGTATAAAAAGGGGATAAGGCGATCTATCCAACTCCTATTTTTCTAACATGGAAAAAATGAAGAAAAAAGTTTAGGAAACAACTCATCTATGAACTTTATCTTGATTTTGTAGCAAAGAATGTGAGATCTTTCTTTAGTCTGATTTTCAAAGCCATCACATTAGGTCTTTTATTTTTGAAGATTTCCCATTCCCTTGCATCCAGATGTTCCAGCGGCCCATAACAATAATATTTGTAGCAATGTTACTTGGGAGGGCTTCTAGAGCTAAGAAACATTCATCAAAGATGGAGATCCCTCAATTTCTGTGCGGAATATCGCTTCCCAGCATTCATGAGAAAAAGGGCAATCATAGAAAAGGTGCATATAAGTTTCTTCAAGTTTCCATTGCAAAGGACACAATTATAGCATGGAAGGTGGAATGATTTTATCACTGGTAGATCAATGCAACGGTACCGCGAGACCTGTGAACAATCGCTATCTTCGGCGAGACGAGATTTCCTCTCATCCCCTTGTGTCCCTAACGGTAGACAGACATGTAAAATTCATAACAAACTTTCTCCGGCCCATCAGATGTCCACATAGTAATAACATGCTTAAATCCCACGACCACATAGTTGAGACAATCAAGCACAAATCTACGCGAGTGCAATGTAGTAGTTGTTGAGCACTACAATGGATAGAACCAGCATGGTGTCAAAGTACCCCAAAAAAGAAGGAAATCAGGCCAATGCTATGCCTTCTCACTAATTGACTCGGGGTCTCCAACATAGTTCACACAGTACAAATCCGCTGGAGTGCAATCTAGTAGCGGTTGACCACCTACACTTATAACACTTGATGGAATCAGGGCGGTTTAAAAAAAGTCCACAAAAGTGCAATCTACTCCCTCCGTTCCCAAATATAAGTCATTCTGGAAATGGTCCCGACCAGGTGAAAAACGCAAAAAAGACTATTCTACCCTCACTTGTTCACAAAAATAACCAGTCCTACCCTCCCGAAGTAGCGAACCGATCAGCGAACAAAACACAATTCAAAATTTGAATCCTCGCCGTCGCCAGCAGATCCTCGCCACCAGGTCCCTCGTGCGCTTGCCTCACCCAGCAGCAACAGCACGCCGGCTGCCGCCCAACAGGAACAGAGCACCGCCAAGGGAGCAGAGGACCAACCCAGCAGCAGATCGCTGGCCTCCCCCATCTTCCTCGCTGGGAACATCCCAATCAGCAGGTGCACCCAGCAACTCCGGCCACAGGGAGCATCATCTCCGGCAGATAGCAACAGCAGCGTGCTCCTGCTTGCCCAGCGCCTCACTGTCCCGCCTCGCCATCTCCCCGCCCCACTCCTCGCCATCTCCAACAGCACCTCTGACTCGCCTCGGCCTCCGCCTCGCCCAGGCTCCTCTCCTCACCCACGAGGAGGCCGCAGAGCAGCAGATCGCCCCTAGCAGCAGCTTGCCACCAGATCCGCAGAGCAGAGCAGCAGAGCAGAGCTCGCCAACACCTGCAACACGAGCAGCGGATCGCCAACACCTGCAGCACGAAAAGCAGCTCGCCCAGGTTCATCTCCTCCAAGCTTCAGAGAACATGGCAGATTTCCTGGGTTTTGACCTGAACTTGCCAGCACCTGAAGCTGCGATGTTGGATCTTAACTTCACACCACCTGAAGAAGAGGTCAATATAGAAGAACAAGAGGTCGATATACAAAGAACCAGATGTCAATATGGAAGAACAAGAAGTCAATTTAGAAGAACAAGAGGTCAACATGGAAGAAGAGGAGGTCCTGAACATGACAGGTATTGCATTTGTTATGAACAAGAGTAGTCCATTTTAACTAGTGTTTGGTGTACTTTATTTAACTTGGCAGCAAGCATGTTTTAGCAAGCATGTTTCAGCATGTTTCAGCAAATTACAGCAGCAATCATGAATTCAAGCAAATTACAGCAAGCAAGTTACTCCAGTATGCATGTTTCAGTTAAGAAATAAAGCAAGAAATAACACAGGAGTAGCATGTTTCTGTCACCATACAATGAACCAGATGAAGTGCATAAGAATAGCAATCACCATATATTTGCAGTTCACAATGCCGGTGTTGTGGTTGCATGTACACTTAAGACAGCACAAGCAAATCATGCAGTTATAAATCTAGTGCAGGAAATTTTCAAAGAACCACAAAATGCAAGTGCAAGTGCTAGCACAATAAACTAATGGCTATACATTTCTTTTTTCTTGAGACTTTGAGAGGTAGTCCACGAATGCTGATTAGATGCCTCATATGTCCAAAGTTCTCACAAGCTATGTCAACAAACAAAAGCAATTTTCACCAGTTTCACTCCAAGTATACTGAATTCTAGTGCAAGTATACAAGTTTCAGAATTTCATGCAAGTAATCAAGAAACAGTGGACAAGTCATGAATAGCACAGGAATAGCACTAAAGCAAGCAAACAAGTTTACTCCACCATCTAATGTATTTTACAAGCAAGTTTACTCCACCATCTACTGTATTTTACAAGCAAGCAAACAAGTCATGTTCAGCATCCAGCAACCAAGTTTTAATTTGCTTTTGGTTTCATTTCTTATTGCAGGTGCACAGCAAACAAAGAAGAAAAGGAAAATACTCAGTGACACTGAGAAATATGCTGCTTATGTAGCTATGCATGCAGTGTGTATGAGCAGAGGTGGAAAATTTGAGGACGATGACAAGAAGAACCTAGCAAATTATTTTGGGGTCCATGTTCGAACGATACAGAGGATTTGGCAGCTGGCCATGAAGCAAATTGCAGAGGATTTGCCAGTTGACGTTTCAAGCAAGAAAAAGGGAAGGTGTGGAAGGAAGCCAATAGACATTGATCTATCAAGAATCCCCACTATCCCACTAAACAGGAGGTCAACCATTAGATCCCTGGCTTGGCAGCTTGGTTGCAATCCTACGACATTGTATAGAAAATTCGAGATGAATCTAATTCGAAGACACTCAAATGCCCTAAAACCTGCACTGACAGAGAAGCATAAGAAAAACAGGGCGCGGTTTTGCCTAGGCATGATTGATGAGGATATAATTGGTACTCCAGACCCACTTTTCATCGACATGTACAGAATTGTGCATGTTGACGAAAAATGGTTCAATATGACCAAAAGTAACCAGACCTACTACTTGCTGCCTGATGAACCAGATCCTATAAGGCCACTATCTAGTAGTTGCATAGGAAAAGTCATGTTTCTCACCGCGGTTGCTCGACCTAGGTATGACAGTGAGGGCAACATGACCTTTGATGGCAAGATAGGCATGTGGCCATTCGTGCAAGAGATACCGGCGCAAAGAAGAAGTGAAAATAGGGAGAGAGGGACCTTGGAAACGAAGAACTTGAGAGTAACAAGGCAAGTGATGAGAGAGTACTTTATTGAGAAGCTTTTGCCTGCAATAGAAGTTGTTTGGCCTCAAGAAGATGTGGGGCAGACCATTTTTGATACATACTTCACAGATCAAACAACAATACTACTCCTTTCAGCTTCAAGCAATCCTCAAATAGGCAGCAGCAAGCAAGAAATATACAGCAGTACAAAAAGTTCAGTTAAGCTTGCATTCGTTCAAGCAAGCAAAATTAGGATACAAAATTTCTATTCAAGCAAATTTGTACTCATAGTAGCACAAGCAGAAGTACTCCACTTGCTTGAATATTTGTACTCCAAGCAAGCAAGCAAATTTATACTCCATGGCTACACTTAATGGAGCAACAAATTCAAAACAGTGACAGCAAATTTTAATTCCTGGCAGGAAGCAAGAACACTACTCCAAATAACACTACTCTGAATACTGCAGATCGAGCAATTCATACTACTCCTACTGCACCAGATCGAGCAAGCACAAGAGGAAGGAGATGAGAGAGGAAGGAGATCGACAAGAGTGTTACTCCTCGTGGATGGAGTACCTGGGGAGATGTACGTCCTGGTGGATGATCTTGGGCGCGTAGTTGTCCTGGTGGAGGTAGCAGAGCCCGCGCGCAGCCTCGAGCGCCACTCCCTCCATGGTCGAAGAACAGCAGGTTGGAGACGAAGCCCAGCAGCCTGACGATATAGCGGTGCCGGATCCGCCCCAACGCGCCCACCTCCGCCGAGAAGGCCCTGTCGCCGCCTACGTCGTGGCCCACCGGCCGCTTGATGGCCAACTCAGCGCCTGTGTGGGTCACGCCGTGGTAGACGATGCCGGCACTACCCTTGCCGATGGTGTTGTCCTCCTTGAGGCACTCCACCATGTCGTCCTTGCTTCTGCGCTGCTCCGGCGCCACCCACTCCGATGACGCGCTTGTCAAGCCGGCCCGCGACCGCATCAAGCTCGCCCGCGCCCTCGCCACCAACGCCAAGGAGGGCTTCGACACCCAGGCCAAGATCCATAAGCTCTCCGAAACCGTCTTCGCCATCTCCTCGCACCTCGCACGCTCCCGCCGCGGCGGCCGCATGTCCTCCCGCATCGCCGGCGGCTGCACGCCCAAGTCGCTGCACTGCCTCGCCAGCGCCGCCCTCGCCAAGGAACTCGTCACCGATGCATAAAAATGCAATCTTTGCCCTCCAGATCAGAGAGGAAACATGGTGGTGCGGAGCGGCGACGGAAGCTAGAGGGAGAGGGCAGTGGGGGCAGCGGTGACGGCGAGCCAGAGGGAGAGGGCGGTGGAGGGAGGCGACGGCGAGCCAGAGGGTGAGAGGACGAGAGCGAGTGGGGAGCGGCGACGGAGAGGAGCGTGAGAGGACGAGAGCGAGTGGGGAAAGTGGGTGGGTCGTCTGCGCGACAGGACGAGGGTATATTCGGAAAGTCGTAAAATGTTGTAACATGCCCAAAGTTGTACTGAAAACGTCCAACGACTTATAATTCGAAACGGAGGGCCAAACAGCTTCTCTGAAGTTGCTGTTCTCTGAAGCTTGGAGGAGATGAACCTGGGCGAGCTGCTTTTCGTGCTGCAGGTGTTGGCGATCCGCTGCTCGTGCTGCAGGTGTTGGCGAGCTCTGCTCTGCTACTTTGCTCTGCGGATCTGGTGGCAAGCTGCTGCTAGGGGCGATCTGCTGCTCTGCGGCCTCCTCGTGGGTGAGGAGAGGAGCCTGGGCGAGGCGGAGGCCGAGGCGAGTCGGAGGTGCTGCTGGAGATGGCGATGGGTGGGGAGGGGAGATGGCGAGGCGGGGCAGTGAGGCGCTGGGCAAGCAGGAGCACGCTCTTGTTGCTATCTGCCGGAGATGATGCTCCCTGTGGCCGGAGAGCCTGCTGCCTGGCCGGAGTTGCTGGGTGCACCTGCTGATTGGGATGTTCCCAGCGAGGAAGATGGGGGAGGCCGGCGATCTGCTGCTGGGTTGGTCCTCTGCTCCCTTGGCGGTGCTCTGCTCCTGTTGGGCGGCAGCTGGCGTGCTGTTGCTGCTGGGTGAGGCAAGCGCACGAGGGACTTGGCGTCGAGGATCTGCTGGCGACGGCGAGGATTCAAATTTTGAATTGTGTTTTGTTCGCTGATCGGTTCGCTACTTTGGGAGGGTAGGACTGGTTATTTTTGTGAACAAGTGAGGGTAGAATAGTCTTTTTTGCGTTTTTCACCTGGTCGGGACCATTTCCAGAACGACTTATATTTGGGAACGGAGGGAGTACTTAGTAGGTTGCACATAATCTTTGGTCCAAGTCAAATTTTGTAAAGTTTGACCAAGTATATACAAGAATGTAGGAACATGCATTTACAATACCATGTGCATATACTATATAAAATATATTTCATGATGATCATAATAATATAAATTTTGGAATTATAAATGTTTATCAATATGTTTGGTCAAATTTATAAAGTTTGACTCTTGTCAAAAGATTATAAGCAACATATTTTGGGCGGCAGGGAGTAGTACATTGTACCACCCCACTGCCACCGTGAGATTCATGCAGCGGAACTGTATGCGAGTCCTGAGAAGAATCCATCAGCTTCGAGGAGATTAGATCTCATGTCGCGACCTTGGATCCTTCATTCGCTGGTGCGTGTGCCCCTGAAAATACTCTGCGCAGACATTGTGTGATGTTCAATTTCTTAACAAAACTTCGCAGTCTATAACTGGTTCATGCACGCACCTCTGAATTCTCGTAACTGGAAGTGCAAACAATGCTGAATGCATCCATGGATAGAACTGAATATTCGTAGGTATCCATCCAAGGGAATAACGCTTCTGTTTCGCCAACAAGTGGCAGCCAGCGTGTCTTCCGGCCGCTGCCAGGAGCCAGAGGCGCAACGGCGAGGCCAAACGGCAAGATGGCTCAAGATCATCGGCGTTCCGGTCGGCTTGCCTCGCGCGGTGATAGGTGATGATGCGAACTCTGCATCTGAGCGTTGTTGGCTCGTTGGTCAGTTAATTTCTGAACAAGTTCAGTGCCTTCTAACGGTAGTTCATCATCATCCCTGCACGCACTCGCGAACTTGTGTCGAGGAATCAGGAATGCATCGGTAAATGTGATCTCGGCTGCAGCTTATCATGCCTAGTCTGGCTGAGTGAGGAGTACTGACACAGTGGGATAGCATTGGTCCATTCCACAATCACTCGGCTGTAAACTCTTCTGCCGCAATCACAGCCGGCGGAGAAGCTCCGCCATTGAAGGGACAATTGCATGGCTAGCTTTCCGGCAGAATTAGGCCCGAGATAAAGGAGGGGTGCACTAGTGCGATGCGATGCGTGGACAGAGAAAAGCAAAATACAGTGGTGAGAAGAAACAAAAGCGTTTGCAAACAACAATGGTCGTCAAAGGTTTGGCCGTCGCACCCCTTCAAACTTTTTCTCATCGTTTTCCTGAGACGAGAAGGGACCCCATGTCCATGTGACGGCAATACATAGAAGAAAACGCAAGTCACTGGGACCGAGCTTTTCGGCAATATCCACAAACGAACGGCTCATCAGCTTTGCATAGAGGAAAGCCTTGACTCGAGGCTGCATTACTACTACTACTAAGATGATCTTGGAGAGAAAAACCAGACGAACCAAGGCATGCTTAACAGAATATAAGTCACATTTACATGGATAACAACACACAAGGCACACAAAGCCACAAAGGTAATGAGAGCAAAAGACGCAGCTACTACAATCCACGCTTCCACATGAGGGATGGTGATTGATTGACCGACTGATTGCGGGGGTAAAGAAAGCCTAAAAAGAGCTCTTTTCCCACCCTTCTAACTAACCAAAAATCTTTAAACTAGAACACAAGCACACTCGACACCCATAAACAAGCACTAATTGAAGATCCCTGGAGCCTAACCACCTCCACTGTTGATGATTTGGTTGCACTAGTTTAGAATTCTTCCTCTGCTTTCTTCACTACTCAAGTTCAGCGGGAAGCTTCGACGTCGACCTCTGAAATGAGGGGCCGAGGGGGTGGTAGCCATGATGAGCTCCGGCGAGCCTACACAGCTTCACATTTCCCCGGGTCGCTCCTCGACCGTAGCAGCGGCAAGTCGCAGTCTGACACGGAAGCTGCATGCTCGACTCGGTGGAGCGACTCCTTGCAGTGCGCGATGGCGCCGGCGATGCCGTCCTGCTTCTCAACAGCCGAGTCGTCGTCGCGGCGTGACGCCGGCGCCGCGGACGACGCCGACCGGCACTTGCGCAGGCGACGGAGCCCTCTCGCCTCGATGGCGGCGGCGGCGCGGGGACTAGCAGATGCCGTGCGGATTCGACGCGTGATCTTGGCCAGGCACATCCGGATGACGTCCCGAGACGGCACGCGCTTGCTGGTTTGCTCCGCGGCGTTGTGCTCATCTTCTTCTGCCGCATGAGGTGAGTCCGCGAACAGCCGGAACGACCGCGCGCTGCTTGTGGAGCTCCGGGCGAAGCTGTGCCGGCCGCTAGAGCTCCGGGGGAAGGTGTGGCGGCCGTAGAGCGGCGCGGCCTTCCTGGCCCCGAAGCTGAGCGCGCGCAGGGTGATGGCGCGCTTGCGGTCGTCGCCGTGCCGCTTCGACGGTAAGCTGTTGGCCCTGGTCGGCGGCTCCGAGGCGCAGAACTTGAGTGGCGAGGCGGAGCTGCTGCGCTGCAGGGAGATGATGAAGTCGAATCCGGTACACTCGTCGTCGGAGTCGGAGTCGGAGAGCGAGAGGCTGCCGGAGCTGTAGGAGGATGCGCGGACGGAGCAGGAGGAGAAGTCGAGGTCGAAGAATGGGCCCTCGTCCTCCCGGCAATCGGAGGCCGTTGCCGCCGCGGCACGCCTGGCCGCGAGCAGACGGAGGATCTGCATTTTCGATGGGTGGCGAGCTGCGAGGTGGGGAGGAAACTGGTGTGCGGCGACGGGGATGTGTGGGCGGTGCGTGTGGCTGTGGGTGGCTTTTAAACTGGTTCGAAAGGGAGGAAGCAAGGGCGCGAAAAGAGAGGTGCCAGATAAACAAACAAAAGGATGAGTTTTTTTCTGCTGTACGTGTTTCCGGTTGTGATTGCAGTGCGCGAAGCAGTGACGGTAGCGACGGGCGTCGTCTCGCCGTCGGGGCGGCTGCGTGCGGTGCTAGGGTAATGTTGGGGCGGCGGGAGAGAACTGGTGGCCATGGAGTGCGTGGCCGGCAGGGTGCGTATTTTTTATCAAATCTGGCCGTTTTTGCGAACTAACAACGTATCTGACCCTTTCTGAGAACTAATTCCAAATCTAACCTCTCGGGTCAGCGTCAACGCAGATGGAGCCGACGTTGTGCAGGTCGGCGCCAAGAGATTTGGACACTAGAGCAGCCGAAGACGTCGGCGCCATGCTCCTTGACGCCGAACCTGGTTCGGCGAAGAAACGGACTGGCGCCGACCTGCACAAGGTCAGCGCCATTTGCATTGGCGCCGAGCCCATCGGCCATTTTTTAAATTAGTTCTTGAAAGAGGCCAATCATGTTATTAGTTTGGCCAAAAAGTCATTTTAGGCAAAAAAAAAAAAATACGCAGGGTGCAGCTTGGGATAGCTCGACTCGACCCCAGTGGATGGATTCATGGATTACCGGCAACAGCAGCAACTCACCACGGCACATGCCCGCGTCTAGATCAACGTGTTTTGGGCGAGACCTTGACATAATAATGTCCATTAACCAGAGAAGAACACAAAGAAGGACTAACCAGGGCCCAGAACATGCAACCAGAAACGGATCAGGCAGGTACCATACAATTCCGAGAAGATCCGTCTGATTCATAGGATTAACAAAGGATTTGTATAGGATTGGAATCCTATGGAAAAAATTTCTTCGGACCCGTTTGATTCATAGGATCATTTTTCATAGGAAAAATTCCTATAGGAATCTTCTAATACAAATTTAATAGAAAAATAACATGAGGTCTAATCTCATGGAAAAAAAAATTCACCACAATCAAACAAGTTTCCTATTCCCATAGGATTCAGTTAGACATGGCATTCCAATCCTATGAAATTTCTATTCCTACACTTTTCCTATCCTACAAATCAAATGAGGCCTCAGTCAGTGTGATAATGGGAAGAGTCTTCCTCTTCCTCGTTGGCAGAGAAAGCAAGCCAGAGGAGCATGCCAATTCTCTAGGCGAGGAAGAGATCGTTCGAGCAATCGAGTGGAAGAACTACAGAAACTGCTGCACTTGAGTGAGAGGAGTCTCGAGTGGAAACCGCAGACACTGACGCGCTCGACGAGTCGAGTCCATGTCTCGAGCTTTTGACAGCTTTTCTCGGGGTTCAGTAATGGCTACTCCTAGTACGTTGTGAGCTTCAACTTAGCAACAGTGCTGCGGCGGAGCTCAGTCTTCAACGCCGCAATCATTTGGGCAGGCTCGAACGACAACCAAGGATTCAAGACCAGATTTCCATCAGCTTTTGAAGAGGCGCGTGCTGCACATTCCTAGCTAGCTCTTCTGTGTTCATTTAGCTGCTCTGTAGGCAGGTGCATTTGCTTCTTGAATGGTCGTTTCTGAAAGGATGGATGGGAGGATGAATAATATTCTGTGATTCTCTCCACACATCGGTGTGTGCATGCACTCAGGCGAGGACACACGTACTCCTGTCGTCGTTTCATCGGTCCGGTGAAAGACGGAGACGCGCGATCAATTTGTTGACGCACGGACCTGAAGTTAAGCCTACAAGGCTACAAGCAGACGAAGAGCTCGGCCGTCCGCTCTCCTCTCTCTCCCTGTAGACAGAGGCGATTTTTGGGAACCTCCCGTCCATCCACCTCGCTCGCCGGCGGTTCGTGGGATTCTCCCCTCTCCGGCGTCGATCCGGCGGCGGGAGAGTGGGGGATCCCCAGATCCCGGCCTGTAAATAGTGTAGGGTGTGGTAGGAGATCCTCCGGCGGCGTCGTGGAGGCGGCGATGGCGTCGGTGGTGTGTTTTGGGTCGGTGCGCTTCCCCTTCTGCGGCGTGGTTCCTCGGAGCTCCGGCGTGGTGCGCTCGACTTCTCCAGGTCGCGGCACCTCGGGTGCTTCGGTCTTCTCCAGATCTCCGTCTTCCTTGCCGGCCGGCGAGGTTGATGACTTCGGCGCTGTGGTACGTCTCCAGCACTCCTCCCCTCCGTCGTGCGGGCAGGCAGAGGCTGAGAAGGGCAACTTCCCGTCCGCGTTCAGATCGACCGTGGCGTTCAAGGATGCACCGGCGCCAGGAGGGTGCCGGAACGGCGATGCGGCGGCGCGTTCCTCTTCCGCGTCGGTGGTGGATGTGTGCTGGGATCCTAGGGACCCGGTTGTAATTTCTGGGTTTTGTGGGGTGTGTTGTATTTGCAGTGCGGGCTAATAGATCTGGGGGTGTTTTCGCAAAAAAAAAATTGTTGACGCACGACTAAAGCAGACGCGTACCACGGAGCAGTGTCTGATGGGTCGGCTCACGCAACAGTAGGTGAGTAGGGGTGAAAACAGGGTGGATACGGTCGAATAAGCATAACCATATTTTTTCCGGATACGGAATTGGAGCGCGTATAGTGTGCGGATACGAATATGGATCGAATACAGGGTGAATACCGTTCGGTCGCTGTCGCGTATCGGTACGCGGACACCGGGGATGCTGGGCACCCCCTGTTTGTTCGGTAGGAGGGCGCGAGGTGCTCCAGATTTGGTCCCCGAGCTTAAACACAAGCACACAAAGATTTACCCAGGTCCGGGCCGCATTTATCGCGTAACACCCTATCCAAGGGGACACCACAAGTGGTCACACCGGATGCGCGCCACCGAGGCAGGGCATGCGTCGCGCTCGAGCCAAGTTGGCGCCCGTCGTCCGCCTTCATGGCAGCGTGGCACCGCGATGTCCTCCATGCCGTCCGCCCCGCTGGAACGGAAGGGACGGCGAGTCTTGTCCTGTCAAAGGTCCGGGCATCGCACCGGGCGCTGCGCGTGCACCGAGGGGTCAGCGAGCCGAGTCTTGTCGGTGTCACGCCTGCACCCGGCAGTGGGCGCGTGCGGTCTTGTCCTTGACGCCTGCCGCGCCTTCCTTCCCTGCCGGGTCCTGACGCAGGAATCGCACGCCACGTTGCTGGTCCATGTCTTCCCGAGATGACCGCGTCCTTCCCGGGGTGGGCTCTCCGAAGGATGTGGTCCAAAGCGTTCCCACAGCTCCCTTCTCGGGGTCTTCTTCCGTCTTCGTCTCACCGTGGTTTGGACGTCGAAGGCGGCGTCCCGGGTACTCGCGCCCGGGGTACGGGAACCCCCGTTCTCCGAACGCTGACAGTAGCCCCCGGGCGTCCTCGGGCGAAGGGTGGTCGGTCTCTGCCCGGGGACGTCTATCAGCGCGTGTTCCCAGGCAGCGAAATGCGGCGGCCGCCGTGACGTCATCCTTGGTGGCAAGCACTCGAGTGTTGGCGGGCCCGAGGGGTCAAGTCTGGCCCCACGTCTCCCCGTCCCGCCGGCTGGCGCCTCGATTCTAGCGAAAGCTGTAATTGCAGCTTGGGTCGTGATGGCGGCCCCACCACGCGCCTGGTGAACGCTAGACGGTTTTAATGCGGGCGGGATAGGAACCGCCCGCACGCCGCTCGCTCCCGCGCTATAAAGGGTCGACGTTGCCTCGGCCATCCCTTTATCCCTGCTCCTTTCACGCCTCCTCTCTTCCTCCTTCTCCCTTGTGCCGATGGTCGAGGAAACTCGTACGGGTCGTCGCAGTCGTGACCCTTTGCTGGCCTCACCTGTCGTGCCCTCCTCACTGGCCCCGGGCAGCCGCGGTCATGGCCGTCAGCGCCGGGGCCAGGGCAGCCGCGGCGGTGGCCGCGGGGGTGGTTCTTCCTCCAGCGCTCCTCCTCCGCCTCACGGCCTCCAGAGCAGGACAAATTTTGAGTTCGTCCTCTCACTCCACGGGAAGTTGCGAAAGCGGTTGAGGCTCCCAGACGCCTTCGCGAGCTCAGCGGCCGAGTCCGACTTGCAGGTGATGTGGGTGCGCGCGGAGGGCTGCCCCAATGGCCCCACCTTCCTGGAGACGGAGCGCGACGCCGAGGGGGGCCTGTTCTTGGTGAATGCTTGGAGATCCTTCACACGGACCCATGGTGATGTGGGGATGAACCCCGGGCTACCGAAGTCCACGACTCGACAAGGGAACAGAAGAAGCAGTCCGGCTGCCCGACCCCGGCTGGCGGCCCGGGTCCGGCTACCCGACCTCCATCGCCCGCCCGACTCCGGCTGGCGGCCCGAGTCCGGCTGGGCGCTCTCCGTCCGGCTGCTCCTCCAAGTTGTGGCTAGCAAGCCACCCCGTACACTGCTCCTTGCGACTATTCGGACAAGACACCCGCACCCGGCACTGCTGATGAATAGCAAAAAGGAAGAAGACTATTGGCGAATAGCGAGCACTATGCAGTATAGTACGCCTTGTCCCCTTGTCGCCTTGTTCCCTTGCTCCCTTGTTCCCTTGTCCCCTTGTCCCCTGGGCTCCATTCTATAAGATGCACCAGGGGGAGGACCGAAGCAAGGGGAGGGCACTGACCCGAAGCCTCATTCTCTCACTCACACGCACCAAGCCAAGGCTGATCACTCGTACAAGCTAGCTAGCTCTCCATCTCTCACACTCCCAATCACTCACCTACTGTTTCTTCCTCACAAGAACACAAGTAGACAGCTCTAGCTCATCCGAGCCAAGAACATGAACAGCTCAAGGAGCACAAATGTAACACCATATACTCCACCATATACATGATCTAGGCAGGATGTAAGCGTTTTACCTCCACACGAGGGCGCTGAACCTGGGTACATCGCCGTGTTTGCCCTGCTCGTCGCACAATCCCGCCGGAACGCCGTCGTCGCGCCGTAGCTACCCCTAAAATAAGCCACCCCGTGGCATATGCCGAGAAGATACCTCGTCATTTGGCGCCCACCGTGGGGCAGATGGCAGCAGCCGGAGTCACATTCCGCCAGGGATCCCGCAGCTGTCTCGGCGAGCAAGTCGCCTCCGGCCTCGTCTCGACGTTCGGCCCCATCGACTTCGTCAACGACAACGCGAACTGCTTCGCCGGCTCCGCCTTCCCCGAGGATGGCACTGTCCTGCACTTTGGCGAGCACCGCGTCTACATCGCCCTCGCGCCCGCCTACCCCGCCAACATCCAGCGCTGCGTCGACCGTTTCCCCGAGGAGATGGCCGGCTGCGAGAGCACCACCGAGACCCACGTTTACACGGAAGTTATGGTGTCCGACGTTGCGAGCACCCAGCAGCACGCCCCCGTCGACTCCGTCCAGGCTATGCTCCAGGGCCTGGTCACACCCATCGCCGCCGACGCGGATCCCGCGCAGGCCGCCATCATCCTCGAGCAAGCACGCCAGCGCCTCCTCAGCAACGCGCACGGCGTCGCCGCGACGCATCGCCGCATGGAAGCACAGGTCCGCGAGTACAACTTTGCCCACGGCTTCACCCCCATCGCCGTCGAGCCCAACCCGCGGGGAAACGTCAGGCGCAACCTCGCCAACGAGATGGCAGGAGGACCGGCTGCCGGCGCCGAGCCAGCTGGGCCAGCCGGAGCACCGCCTACTCGTCGACCCGTCTACAGCTCCCCGCGGAGAACATGAAGGCTGCACGCGCCGCCGCAGTAGAACTGCCCAATCTGGAGGGGGACGAGCTACGCGCACAGCAACAGCGCGTCCAGGACCTCCTCGACACCACCGACCACCAGTTTCGCCAGAACCAGGCCGCGTCCGTGATGAACTCGCCGTCCCTCCCACCGCCCCCACCTGGAGCCCCTCCACCCGGCGCAACTCGAGGTGACCGCCAGCCATCGTCGCCACAAGCCCCCCAGCCGGGCGGAACTCGCGCACGCAGCATCAACTCCAGACCAAGCCCCTTCAACGCGCCGGCTGCCGGTGGCGGCCAGAACTACAACAACGCGCCGGCTGCTGGGGAAAGCCAGTACAACTACCCCGACCCGCCGGCTGCCCGCGGGGGAAGCGTCCACGACCGGCTGGGAGATCTAGGCCCGACGTTCAGCCCCGACGCCCGTGACCGCCTTGACGCCCTGGAGAGATCCCGCCGGCTCGAAGAAGAGGAGGGCGAGGTCCATCGGTGCTTCAGACCTCGCATCGCAAGAGAGCCTTTCCCCGCGGAACTTCGCCCTCGCGCGCGACACACCCAAGTACAACGGAAGCACGAAGCCAGAGGACTGGCTATCCGACTACGTCACCGCCGTCTCCATCGCAGGCGGCAACAAGCGCGTAGCGGTGCGCTACGTGTCACTCATGCTGAAGGACTCAGCTCGCATATGGCTCAACAGCCTGCCGGATGGATCAATCAACTCCTGGCTGGACTTCCAGCAGGTCTTCGTCAGGAACTTCTCCAGCACCTACAAGCGCCCGGCTCGCCCTCGCCAGCTAGCCAGCTGCACCCAGGGCAAAACCGAGTCCGACCGCGACTATGTGACGAAATGGTCAACCCTGCGCAACACCTGCGAGGGAGTCCACGACATCCAGGCGGTCGGCTTCTTCATCAACGGCTGCCGGGAGGGTACGATGCTCAAGCACGCGCTGCTCCTAGACGAGCCAAAGTCCATGGCGGAGCTCATGACCATAGCAGACAAGTACGCCACGACCGACTCTGCCATGAGAATCCCAATGCAGGTAGATGGAGCCGGCAGGCCAAAAGAAAAGCCGGCTGCAAGAGAGCCTGGCGGCCCCAGCAACGACAACCGAGGCAACCGTGACATCCAGGAGAATGGAGGCAACCGCGACAACCGCGACCGCCGCGACGATCGAGATCGAGACAGCCGGAAGAGAAGCGGCGCGCCAGACGGGCGGTACGAGAACCGTGCCGTCAACACAACCGATGCCGGCCAACCGGCTGGCGACGACGGTGGGAACCGGAATCCCCGCCAGTGGAACAAGCCAGAAGGGCGATACGAGGACCGCTAGTGGGCGAAGCCAGCATACCTGTTCGAGGACATGATAAACGGCCCGTGCCGATACCACAGCGTGACCGGGAAGCCGGCCAGCCATATGACGGCGCGCTGCATGCTGCGTTGAGAGCGACAACAGTGACAACCCAACCCCGGCGTCGGACTCCGAAGAGCATGACATCCCGGATCGGCCTTGACTTTCGGACGGCGCATTCCCTAGGCGTATTGTTCATAGGTGTTAATATGGGATGCGGGCCTCGCTTGGCGTGACCGTCCCTTCCACTCTCTTTCCCCTCCCCCCCCCCCCCACCTTTTTCCCTTTTTTTCTTTTTCTTTTTTTAGGGGGGAAAGGAGGGGATGCCCCCGATTTCAGCGGATTACGTCCGGTCCCGGACCGGTTAACGTTGCGGCATATCGAGGCATCCCTGGGATCGCAATTTGGCACGACGTCTCCGACCTTGCCGCTAAATTTCCGTCCTATGGGTAGAACTTTTTAAGGTGGTACTTGCGGAGGTGCGCGATATTCTAGCCAGACAACGCCCGGCCGTACGACTTGAACTACCTGATAGGGCCCATCCCACGGTGGAGAGAGCTTGTGCGTCCCCTCCAGGCTCTGCCTTCGACGGAGGACAAGGTCTCCCACTTCGAGCTCCCAGGAACGGAATCGCCTACTGTGATAGCGGCGGAGTCCCTGTTGGTAGCGTGATGTGCGCATTGCTGCCCGACACCGGATCTCCTCGAGGAGGTTGACGTCGTCAGTCCTCTCTTCCCGCTGCATCTCCTCTTGAAACGCGCAGGTACGAGGATATCCGTATTTGAGCTCTGTGGGTAGCACCGCTTCTGCCCCATAAACGATGGAAAACGGTGTTTCTCCGGTGGCCCGGCTCGGGGTGGTACGTAGCGACCACACCACGAGGGGGACCTTCTCGGTGCAAGCTCGCCCACAGCTATCGAACCGTTGGAAGGTTCGAGTCTTCAGTCCTCTATGTACCTCAGCGTTGGCCTGCTCCGCCTGCCCGTTGCTCCGGGGTGAGCAACGGATGCGTAGCATATCTTTGTCCTGAGGTTGTCGCAGTAGGCCTAGAACAGTCCACTGGTGAACTGGGAGCCTAGGTCGATGATGATGCGATTTGGAACGCCGAACCGGCATACGATTCCCCGGATGAACTTGACGGCCGCCAGCGCCGTCTGGGACCGGATAGGCTCCGCTTCTACCCACTTGGTGAACTTGTCAATGGAGACAATTAGGTATCGGTACCCTCCGATGGCTGCCGGAAATGGTCCGACCACGTCCAGCCCCAGACCGTGAACGGCCATGAGAGCGGGATCGTTCGAAGAGCTTGAGCCGGCTGGTAGATGTTCTTGGCGTGGAACTGGCAAGCTTCACAGGCTCGTACCAGCTGGTCAGCGTCCGAAAGCGCTGTCGGCCAGTAGAAGCCTTGTTGGAAAGGTTTACCGGCCAGAGATCGGGCGGCAAGGTAGCTCGAGCACTTGCTGTGGTGGATGTCTGCCAGGAGTGCACGCCCCTGCCATCGGGAAATGCAGCGAAGCTTTACGCCGCACTCTCGTCGCCGGTAGAGTTCCCCATCGATGATGACGTACATCTTGGCTCTTCGGGCAACTTGCTCCGTCTGTTGATCGTCTTCGGGAAGTGCTTGGCTACGTAAGTATTGGCGTATATCGGCTACTCATTCAAGATGGCCGGTCTCCACAACATACGCCATGCGGCCGTCCGCCGCCCCCTCCCCGGGGCACCTCTCCCGGGAAGGGTTGTCTCTCCGGGGGCGCGCTCGCCCTTGTTCCCGTGGCCATGTCGACGGAGGGTTTGGTACGCCGCTCTATGAACACGCCCCAGGGGAACGGATTCCTTTATGGCCGCTATCTTGGATAGTTCGTCAGCCACGCCGTTCTGCCCGCGTGGTATGTGTTCCAACTTGATCCCGTCGAATCGCCTCTCCAGCTTGCGGACTTCGTCCACGTAGGCCTGCATTAGAGGACAGTTGTATTGTTTCGTTACCTGGTTCACCACCAGCTGGGAGTCCCCGCGTACCACGATGCGGCCGATCCCGAGATCCGCCACCGCCCTCAGTCCCGCGAGGAGCCCTTCGTATTCTGCCGTATTGTTGGACGCCAGCGCCCGGTCAAAGTCCATATGAACGATGTACTTCAACTGCTCTCCGGTAGGAGAGACGATGAGGACTCCAGCCCCCGCGTCTTCGTAAGAGAAGGCTCCGTCGAAGTACATCTACCATCGGCCGCGGCTCCGACTCGGCTCCGCCTGATCATCTGGAGGTTGAAGAAGAAGGCAAGAAGAAGACGGTCCCCAATCCAGCCTATGATGCTTGGATCACTCGGGATCAACAGGTGATGAGCTTCCTCGTGAACTCCTTGTCCGAGGATGTGCTCGCCCAAGTCTTTGGGCTAGAGCACGCTGTCGTGGGTTTGTCACGTCAGATGTCATGGATGACTTCGTAGGTGTGGGATTTGCGCGAGTCAATCGTCTCCGAGCTTGGGATCGCAGGAACAAGGACGAACACAGATTTACCCAGGTTCGGCCCCTCAATGTGAGGTAAAGACCTACTTCCTGCCTACCCTAGATTGGTATTGATATGATATATGTGGTGTTACAATGGAGGCGATCCGATCTGGGAACTCGCCGTAAGAGCTAGGGTTTTAGGGCTTGATAGCTTGACCCTGTCTAAGTCCTGCGAGTCCTCTTTATATACACAAGGCTCGCTAGGTTACAAGAGTTCTACACGAAGCCGATTGCAAGCTTGTCATCCAAGGCAAGTTTTACCACCGACCTTCTGGAGCCTTCCTTTGGCAGGCCGCGATCCTTGATCGGCCCATCTTTTACGTGGCCCAATAATAGCGTGATCATGAAGTCGCTGTTTTGGCCTTGAATAAGTCGCGGGTTAATTATTCCCCCGACATTAGCCCCCAAGTGTAGCCTGAACTTCATGGAATATCTTGATATGTTTTCTTGACTTTGAAAGGTTCCTTGGACGTTTAGGCTGCACTTTTTTCTTTCTAGCTTGCACTTCCTTGCTCTGCGACTCATGATCACGTTGGACTGGCTTTTACTCGCACTTTTGGGGCGGCCTTGAAAATGCATCTGACTTCGTGAGCTTCTTACTCTGTCAAGGTTTGCCTGATAGCTTCAACACTTGATGATGACCAATCTTCAAATTTTTGATAACAATATGCTGTAGCCCCCAAGGATTGAGCTGATGTGATTTGACAATCATCTCAATTCTTCTCAGGAGGTTTTGAAGATCGTCACCTGTAGCTTGATGTCATAGATAAGAAACAATTGTTAAGATATAAGCAATTGCAATTGGTGTTGCCGTACTATAAGCAGTACATTGACCTCTAGTTAGGCCTTTCTGATCCATTAAGTGGGCACTCGCGCGACTCAGTATTTCCTAGGAACATGTGTGTTCAGGGTCGAGAGGCCATGATAGGCAATCAAGCTCGATTGACGCCACACCCCAGTACTTTGGACGCATAATGCAAGTTGCAATCCGACTTAAGGTAAGTTTGATGGTTGCCAGTAGGTTGGCTGTTTCAGGGTACAAAGCCCCCAAGAAACAAATGATATATAGCTATAAACAGCTTTGTTTATGATGACACATAAGGTCGCGCCTTGGTGGCAACCGAGTGTTATACATAGGGTTGGGTCGCACGTAGGCGGCGATCCCAGTTTGAGACATACGGCCGCGCCTAGGTGGCGGCCGATTTCTGATACATAAGGTACGGCCGCGCCTAGGTGGCGGCCGATTTCTGATACAGGTGTTGCAGGTCGCGCCTAGGTGGCGACCAATTTTGAAGCAAGAGCCCTTAGTGGCTAGGATGATACTCAGCTATAGGCAGCTGGAAAAGATGAAACTTAGCTCTGATTAGCTTTTTTATGTGTAGTAAGGTCGCAGTTGCGCGACGTTCCAAGGGCGAGGCGCTTCTAGACGATCCTCGAAATCATGGCGATCACTGCTTTCTTCTCTCACATCCAGCAGATAGTACGATCCATTGTTTAGTTTTTTGCTGATGATGTAGGGTCCTTCCCATGAGAAGATAGCTTGTGCATTCCCTTATGGTCTTGCTTGAGTCGCAGCACTAGGTCTCCTTCTTGAAAGGTGCGGGTTCTGATGCGTCTGGCATGATAGCGTCGCAAGTCTTGCTGATACACCGCTGACCTTGATGCTGCCAAATCTCTGACCTCTTCTAATGTGTCCACAGAATCCTGCCGAGCTGCTTCATTATCTGCTTCGACATAGGCCGCAACTCTTGGTGAATCATGTATGATATCGCTGGGCATAACCGCTTCTGCTCCATAGACCATAAAATATGGTGTAAATCCTGTGGATCTATTAGGGGTTGTTCTTAAACTCCATAGCACGGCTGGCAGTTCCTCCACCCAACATCCTGGAGATGCTTCAACCTTTTCAATAAGGCGCGGCTTAATCCCATGGAGAATTTCCTGGTTAGCTCGCTCAGCTTGTCCATTGCTCTGCGGATGTGATACTGACGTGAGGTCCAGCCTTATCCCATTGTTCGCACAAAATATTTGTGTAGCTCCTTCAGAGGTGTTGCTTCCGTTGTCTGTAATGATACTATGGGGATATCCAAAGCGGAATATGACCTTCTTCAAGAACTTGACTGCTGTTTCAGCTTCACAATCTCCCACGGGTTCTGCTTCTATCCACTTTGTGAATTTGTCCACCACGACCAGGAGGTGAGTTTTTCCCGTTGAGGACCGTCTGAAGGGCCCTACCATGTCAAAACCCCATACGGCGAAAGGCCATGTGATGGGTATTGTACGAAGTGCTTGAGCTGGCATATGATCTTGCCTGGCGTATCTTTGACATCCATCGCACACTCTGACAATCTGCTCAGCGTCTGCTAGCGCCGTTAACCAGAAGAAACCATGTCTGAACGCCTTTGCCACCAAAGATCTTGACGAAGCATGATGGCCACAATCGCCTGCGTGAATTTCGTGCAAGATTTTTCGTCCTTCTTCTGGTGATACGCATCTTTGGAATGTCCCGCAACGCTGCGCTTGTATAGCTCATTGTTTATTATTGTGTAGGCCTTGGATCGCCGTGTTATCTTGCGCGCCTCTACTTCATCCTCTGGTAGCACTCCGCGACTTAAATATGCCATGTATGGCTCTGTCCATGCCGGCTGTTCATGCAGGGCTGCGACTAAAGTTGAATCATCCTCTGGCTCTGCGATGTCAATCTCTGCTGGAGGCTTAACTGATGGGTTATGCAACTCATCCAAGAAAACATTGGGCGGGACTGATTGCCTATTGGATCCTAGCCGAGACAAGGCATCTGCTGCTTCATTTTGTCTTCGATCAACATGTTCAACTTGGAAGCCAGTGAAGTGTCCAGCAACTCTGTCCACCTCTCGTCTGTATGCAGCCATGTTTGCATCCTTACTGTCCCATGTTCCAGAAACTTGTTGAGCTACCAAATCTGAGTCTCCAAAGCAACGGATGCGACTGACATTCATCTCCTTTGCTATACGGAGTCCGTGAAGCAATGCCTCATATTCTGCTACATTGTTTGTGCAATTGAAGTGTATTTGGAGCACGTATCTTAGCTTGTCTCCCTTGGGGGAAGTGAGTACAACTCCAGCCCCGAGCCTTGTTGCTGTTGAGGCTTGCTGGTATTTTTCTTTCCTTCAACAGCGGCCTTCTCCTCTTCTCCATCTGACGCATCTCGGGTCTTGTCTGAGCCAGCGTATTTTTTAGCCGCAGCCATTACCTCGCTGGGGCTCTTAACTTTGCCCTTTATGCGACCTAACTTATGGATCAGTGGTTCGAACTTACAATTTTTCTCCATGACTAGGACAGCTGAGCTTGGAGGTATGTTATCTGAGGAGTGTATAATTTCTGCCACCCTCCTCATTCAGTGGCGACTTGACTCGCCTTCCTTTTGAACGCAACGCTTTAGATCTTCTATATTGCAGAGTCGCTTGCAGGTTCCTGGAAGTTTTTGACGAAAGCGTCTTTCAACTCTTCCCAGGTATTTATGGAGTTGGGGGGTAGATTTTGTAGCCATATGTGAGCGCGCGCCCTCCAACATCATGTTGAGGTACCTTGCGCATATCTCTTCTGAAGCATTTAAAATACTCATCCCATCTCGTAGTTGTTTAACCAGGTGGTAGGATCCATGCTGGCGTTATAGTTTGCCACCTTGCGTGTCCTTTGAAATCTTCAGGAAAGGTTCCGATCTGATCTTCTCAGTGAAACATGCCAGACCCTTGAGTCGCGAGGACAAAGCTGTGGATGTGCCCGTGGGGTTGTTAACTTCCACGAGCCGCGTCTGCATCGTTGGCATGATAGCCTATGCTTCTGCGGCTTGTTCCTGCTGCCTCTGTGCGACCCTTGATATATCCTCTGGTGGCCTGATTTGGACGCTTCTTTCTGCTGCAATCCGCGGCCGGCCGGTACGGTGGGCTGCTGTCCTCGGCTTCGGCCATGTTGGCCTGTTGTACGACAGCAGTGCTCAACATCTGTATCGCACGCCGTGCTTCAATGTTGATTGGGTCGTCGCCTGTTGGTACCATCTGCGTCAAGATATTAGCCGCAACATACATGTTATCGACCGGGCTTTGGTAATGGCCTTGTGGGGGTGTGAAACCTCCTTGGTTGTTGCGATGGTAGTTGCTGGGCTTCGTGGACAATTGATGGTTCCAAAATCCTTGTGACTGGTTGGACTCCCGCCCCAGCAGCTGGAGTGGGTGGAAGTTCTATCGTTGGTTGACTCGCGCGCGCTTGCGCCTGCGAGTCAACTTGTCCTTGAGTCGCGGCGAGCGCGGCTATCCTTTGCCGTTCCTGTTGGATTCCTTGGTTCACCTGTTCGAGCCTGTAGCGCTCTGCTTCCATCCTCCGAACCTCGTACAGGAGCTCGGCCGTGGCGGCCTCAATTTCTGTCGCGCGGACAGCGGCGTTTGCGGCTGACACCGGGATAAGTAGCGGGTTGGGGGGGTGCCGATCTTTCGGCTTCTCCTGCAGTTCCTGACGTACTTGCACCTCCGGCCATGTAGACTCCAACTTGTGGCGCCTCTTGTTCTGCCACTGGTACGTAGTCCCAGTAACTTTCTTCAAGAGATGGTATGATGGACCCAAATTCTCGCGAGTCCCTGCTCTCCAGGGACTCTTCTTCGTCACCGGCGACTTCTTCTGCTGAGTCGCCTTCTTGGGCTGAGCTAACAGATCCGCCGCCAATGAAACCGATGAAGACGTTGATAGATCCAAACGGGATGATGCGGCCGGACTCCAGGTAATCAGCTTCTGGTCCCCAGCTTGAATCGTCAATGGAGGCATGCCATCGACCATGATGATGTGGCCAATAGCGAGATCTTCAGCTCCTTTCATCGATCCTGCGCGGAATGTGACGCTCTTGACCGCAGGCCCCACGGTGGGCGCCAACTGTCGTGGGTTTGTCACGTCAGATGTCATGGATGACTTCGTAGGTGTGGGATTTGCGCGAGTCAATCGTCTCCGAGCTTGGGATCGCAGGAAGAAGGACGAACACAGATTTACCCAGGTTCGGCCCCTCAAATGTGAGGTAAAGACCTACTTCCTGCCTACCCTAGCTTGGTATTGATATGATATATGTGGTGTTACAATGGAGGCGATCCGATCTGGGAACTCGCCGTAAGAAATAGGGTTTTAGAGCTTGATAGCTTTACCCTGTCTAAGTCCTACGAGTCCTCTTTATATACACAGAGGCTCGCTAGGTTACAAGAGTTCTACACGAAGCCGATCGTCTTCTTGTCTTCCAAGGCAAGTTTTACCACCTACCTTCTGGAGCCTTCCTTTGGCAGGCCGCGATCCTTGATCGGCCCATCTTTACATGGCCCAATAATAACGTGGTCATGAAGATAAAGTCGCCGTTTTGACTTTGAATAAGTCACGGGTTAATTATTCCCCCGACATGTGGGCCTCGCCGTCCCAAAGGAGGCCGTGGCAAGACCAAGAACAAGCCCGATCGCACTCCCACTCTGTGGCAAGAGGGGGTTAGCTGTCAGATCTGCAAGAAGGAAGGACATCCGGTGAGTGACTGTTGGTGGCGCTATGGAGATGATGATGATGATGAGGAGGAGGAGAATACCCCGGCTCCACATGCCAAGGGTACCTATGGCGTGGACACGAATTGGTACATGGATACGGGTGCTACAAACCATCTCACAGGACAGCTGAACAAGCTCACAACTCATGACACGTATCATGGACATGATCAGGTTCACAATGCTAGTGGACAAGGTATGGACATTGCACACATCGGTCATTCAGTTTTGCACACTCCCATAATCCTTTACATCTTCGCAATGTCTTGCATGTCCCTAGAGCATCTATGAATTTAGTTTCTGCTCATAAACTTGCTTTAGACAACAATGCTTTTATTGAAATTCACCCGTTCTTTTTCTTGATTAAGGATCCGGCACAAAGCAAACTGAGTTTAGAGGACCATGCCATGGTGGTCTTTACCCTCTTGTTCCTATCTCCACGGGTCTTCCAAGCATGCTTTCAGCTCCACCAAGCCTTCATCATCCACGTGGCATCATCATCTAGGACACCCATCATCTTTTATAGTTCAACAAATTCTTAAGAAATATAAGTTGTCATACTTGCCAGAAATAAATCCTTATGTTTGTGATGTTGCCAATAAGCCAAGAGTCATCAGCTACCTTATCCAGTGTCTACTAGTGTTTCCACTGTTCCATTGGAGCAAAAAAAATCTGATGTATGGGGCCTGCTCCTTTGTCTTTAGGCAAACATGCATATTATGTAAGTTTCATTGATGATTATAGCAACTTCACTTGGATTTATTTGCTTAAGAAACGTTCTGATGTGTATCAAGTGTTTCTTAATTTTCAACAATTTGTGGAACGCAAGTTTGGGCGTAAAATTATCACCATGCAAACTGGTTGGGGTGGTGAATATGACAAACTTAACTCTTTCTTTCAGAAAATAGGCATTACACACCATGTTTCATGTCCTCATGCTCATCAGCAAAATGGTTCTGCTGAGCGCAAACATCGCCACATCGTTGAAGTGGGTCTTTCCTTGCTTGCCAATTCCTCTATGCCTCTCAAATATTGGGATGATGCTTTTCTCACAGCCACGTTCTTGATAAACCTTTTGCCATCTAAAGTTCTCAAATTTGAAACTCCTACCGAAAAACTCCTTGGCATCAAACCAAACTATGATTCGTTGCGTGTTTTTGGTTGTGCTTGTTGGCCCAACTTACGTCCATACAACAAACACAAGCTTTCCTTTCGCTCCAAACATGTGTTTTTATTGGTTATAGCCCACTTCACAAAGGTGTAAAATGCCTAGATATCTCCACGGGTCGTGTCTACATATCACGTGATGTTGTCTTCGATGAACACATATTTCCTTTTGCCAAGCTCCATCCTAATGCCAGTCATCGTCTATGAGAAGAAATTCTCCTTCTTCAGACCCACTTGGCATCATCGGAACCATGTGATAGGGGTGTGCATACTAATGACCATATATTGCAAATTGTTCCTGTTGTTACTCGTCCACAGGAAGATGCTACGACCCCTGCAAATTCTGAGGACAATTCTGCTGAAAATTCTGAAGAAAATGCTGAAAACAGCACGCAAAATGATGAATCAGAGGAGCCACAACAAGCTAGAACAGAAACAGCTAATCCCGAGACAGATTCTTCTGAAATCCATGCAGAATCTGCCTCGGATCTGCCATCGCCAGACCCTGCAGCGCGCACTCCCGCGCGGTCGCGCTCCAGCCCGTCTCCAGAGCCACGTCGGCCGACAGGTCGCCTCCGCGGTCCCCTCCGGACGCTGGCTCTGGCGCGGGCCAGTCTGCACGTGAAGAAGCGGAGGACAGCGTCCTCCACTCGCCGGTTGCCACGTCTCCTGACCGGTCCGTGGCCCGCCTCCCTGATGATGACGACGCTGATGACAATCCATGCCCGCCACGTCTCCCGACCGGACAGCTTCTCCGACAGCCCTGGCGCTGATTCGCCTGCAGGTGCTGGATCTTCTGCGTCCGCTTCAGCTGCACCCCTCTGCTGCTGAACCTCGCACACGTCTTCAAAAAGGTATACGACAACCCGTGTTTACAAAGATGGAACTGTTAGATGGTGTCTTCTATCCTTACAGGAGAACCAACAAATTTAAAGGAAGCCCTTAATGATTCCAATTGGAAGCAAGCTATGCATGGGGAGTAATGCCCTTCTTCAAAATAAAACTTGGCACCTTGTTCCTCCCATTCCCAACAAGACGTCATAGACTATATCGTGTCAAGAAAAATGTGATGGTACGATTGACAGGTATAAATGTTTCAAGCAAAGGTATGACATTGATTATGAGGACACCTTTAGTCATGTTGTCAAGGCTTGCCACTATCAGACTTGTTCTTGCCATGTCAGTATCTCAGGGATGGAGTTTGAGGCAGCTAGATGTCAAGAACGCGTTTCTCCATGGTGTTCTAGAAGAGGAGGTGTACATGAAACAACCTCCAGGTTTTGAGTCTTCTGCTGCTCCAAACTATATTTGCAAACTTGATAAAGCTCTTTATGGATTAAAACAAGCCCTCGAGCATGGTATGCTCGTCTCAGTTCTAAACTTCATGCGTTGGGATTTGTTCCATCAAAGGCCGATACATTCCTTTTTCTGTTCAACAAGTCAGGTATAATTATGTTCATTTTTATTTATGTTGATTATATAATTGTCACAAGTTCTTCCGATCAAGCTATTTCTGCCTTGCTTCATAATCTTCGAGTGAGTTTGCCCTCAAGGATCTAGGTGATCTACATTATTTTTTGGGCATTGAGGTTCATAAAATAGCACACGGTTTAGTCTTGACGCAAGAAAAATATGCCAATGATTTGCTCACTCGATTTGGGATGAGCAATTGTACGCCTGTCCTACACCGCTATCCCTTAATGAGTCTCTCTCGTTGACTGAAGGATCACTTCTTGGCCCTGAGGACAAACCCGTTATAGGAGCATTGTTGGTGCACTCCAGTATCTTACTTTAACACATCCTGATTTATCCTTCTCAGTCAACAAAGTATGTCAATTTCTTAATGCTCCTACTACTACTCACTGACAGCGGTGAAACGGATTTTACAATACATTCAGGAAACAATCAAGGTTGGACTTACTTTTCAGAAGTCCTCTCTACATTGCTTAGTGCTTTTTCAGATGCGGATTGGTGGTGGCTCTAGGTTAATAGTGCCAGAAACAATTGCTTGTACGTCACACGTCAGTTGGGAACCCCAAGAGGAAGGTATGATGAGTGCAGCAGTAAGTTTTCCCTCAGTATGAAACCAAGGTTTAATCGACCAGTAGGAAAACGAGGTTTGCTTCGAAGGTGTTGGTGAGGAGTGTAGTGCGGCGCAACACCAGGGATTCCGGTGCCAACGTGGAACCTGCACAACACAATCAAATTACTTTGCCCCAACTTAACAGTGAGGTTGTCAATCTCACCGGCTTGCTGAAAACAAAGGGTTAAACGTATCGAATGGAAATGATGTTTGTTTGCATAAAACAGTAGAGAACAATGATTGCAGTAGATTGTATTTCAGATGTAAAAGAATGGACCGGGGTCCACAGTTCACTAGTGGTGTCTCTCCAATAAGATAACTAACATGCTGGGTAAACAAATTACAGCTGGGCAATTGACAATTGATAAGTGCATATAACATGCATGTGTGAGCTGTGGTGTCTACTATGAGATTCATTTGGGCATTACGACAAAGTACATAGACCGCTATCCAGCATGCATCTATGCCTAAATAGTCCACTTTCCGGTTAACATCCGTACCCCTTCCAGTATTAAGTTGCAAGCAACAGACAATTGCATTAAGTAATGTGCGTAATGTAAACAATACATTCATCCTTGAATAAAGCATTGCTGTTTTACCCCTAGTGGCAACAACACATCTACAACCTTAGAACTTGCTGTCACTATCCCAGGTTAAATAGAGGTTGAACCCAACTATCATGCATAAATACCCCCTCTTGGAGTTACAAGTATTCACGTGGCCAAGGCTTCAACAAGTAACGGAGAGCATGCAAGATCACAAATGACATAGACATGATAATATAATATTCAGCTCCACATAGGTATCAATATAAGTCAGATCCCAGCAAACACAACATGTAGCATTACAATAAGATGATCTTGATCATGATAGGCAGCTCACAAGATCTAAACATGATGGCACAAGTGGAGAAGACAACCATCTAGCTACTGCTATGGACCCATAGTCCAAGGATGAACTACTCACGCATCACTCCGGAGGCGGGCATGGCGATGTAGAGCCCTCCGGTGATGATTCCCCTCTCCGGCAGGGTGCCGGGAAGAGCTTCAGAACCCCCCGAGTTAGGGTTGACGACGGCGGCGGCAGCGAATATGTTCTGGATGAAAGGCTCGGTGTTTTAGGGTTTTCGCGTCTCGGGGAATAAATAGGCGAAGGGGCGATGTCGGCGGACCCCCGAGGGGCCCAAACCACCTGGCGCGGCTGGGCCCAGCCGCGCCTGGTGGTTTGGCCACCTCGTGGCTTCTTCGTCTCTCCTTCGGACTCCGTGTACGTGCTGGAAAAATAGGGACTGGCCTTTTGTTTCGTGCAATTCCGAGAATATTTCCAGAAGTAACTTTCTGAAACCAAAAACAGCAGAAAACAGGGAACTGGCACTGTGGCATCTTGTTAATAGGTTAGTCCCAGAAAATGCATAAAAGTGATACGAAGTGTATATAAAACATGTAGCAAATGGTATAATATAAGCATGGAACAGCAGAAATTATGGATACGTTGGAGACGTATCAAGCATCCCCAAGCTTAGTTCTACTCGTCCTCGAGTAGGTAAAACGATAACAACAAATAATTTCTGAGGAGACATGCTTTCACACAATCTTGATCAATATATTGCAAGGCTCATGTCATGAATGAAGTGACTCAAAGCAATGATCTATAGTTTGCTAACAAATAGATAAAGAGTAAACAATGAATCATATAAGCAAAAACTTTTCATGAATAGTACTTTCAAGACAAGCATCAAAAAGTTTTGCATAAGAGGTAACTCATAAAGCAATAGATTCAAAGTAAAAGGCATTGAAGCAACACAAAGGATGATTAAGTTTCAGCATTTGCTTTCAACTTGTAACATGTATATCTCATGGATAGTTGTCAACATAAAGCAATATAACAAGTGCAATAAGTAAATATGTAAGAATCAATGCACACAAAGTTGACACAAGTGTTTGCTTCTAAGATAGAAAGGAGTAGGTAAACTGACTCAACATAAAGTAAAAGATAGGCCCTTCGCAGAGGGAAGCAGGGATTAAATCATGTGCTAGAGCTTTTTAAGTTTTCGAAAGCATATAGAGAGCACAAAATAAGTATTTGAGAGGTGTTTGTTGTTGTCAACGAATGGTAGTGGGCACTCTAACCCCCTTGTCAACCAGACTTTCAAAGAGCGGCTCCCATGAAGGACGTTATTCTACCAGCAAGGTAGATCATCCCTCTTCTCTTTTGTTTACACATGTATTTTAGTTTCTTTATAGATGACACTCCTCCCAACCTTTTGCTTACACAAGCCATGGCTAACCGAATCCTCGGGTGCCTTCCAACATTCACATACCATGGAGGAGTGTCTATTGCAAAATTAAGTTGCTTACTGATAAATCAGGGCAAAACATGTGAAGAGAATTATTAATGAAAGTTGTAATTAATTGGGGCTGGGCACCCCGTTGCCAGCTCTTTTTGCAAATTATTGGATAAGCGGATGTATATGCCACTAGTCCAGGTGAAAGTCTGTCAGAAGTAAATGACAAGATTGAAAGATAAAACACCACATACTTCCTCATGAGCTATAAAACATTGACACAAATAAGGAGTAATAAAGTTTTGAATAGTTTAAAGGTAGCACATGAAATATTTACTTGGAATGGCAGGAAATACCACATAGTAGGTAGGTATGGTGGACACAAATGGCATGGGTTTTGGCTCAAGTTTTGGATGCACGAGAAGCATTCCCTCTCAGTACAGAGTTTAGGCTAGCAAGGTTGTTTGAAGCAAACACAAGTATAAACCGGTACAGCAAGAATCACATAAAAACATATTGCAAGTATTATAAGACTCTACACTGTCTTCCTTGTTGCTCAAACATTTTACCAGAAAATATCTAGACCTTAGAGAGAACAAATATGCATCCCAAGTCTCAACAAGCTCTACGGTAGTTCTCCACTACTAGGCTTTAACTACATGATGCAAGAGCTTAAACATGATCTACTTGAGAGCTCAAAACAATTGCAAAGCATCAAATCAAAACAAGACAATGATCTACAAGAATGCATATGTCTTTTCCAATACCAACTACTACATGTAGCATTTTCTTTCTTCCAAACAAACACCAATAATTTATTTAAACATAAACTCTCCAAATGATAATATAATGCAGCAAGAGAGTATTTATAAACAAGTGCTAACAGCTCGAAGAGATGCATGAAAAACAGGAGCTAAAAGCACTGCAGTAGCTAGTTAAGAATACTCAACAAATATAAGTGAAGAACATGAGTATTCACATGAAAAAGCGGAGCGTGTCTCTCTCCCACACAAGGATTGCTAGGATCCGAATTTATTCAAACAAACAAAAACAAAAATAAAACACACAGACGCTCCAAGTAAAGCGCATAAGATGTGAAAGAATTAAAATATAGTTTCACTAGAGATGACCTGATAAGTTTGTTGATGAAGAAGGGGATGCCTTGGGCATCCCCAAGCTTAGACGCTTGAGTCTCTCTGAATATGGTTGGGATGAACCACGGGGGCATCCCCAAGCTTAGGCTTTTCACTCTTCTTGATCACATAATATCACCCTTCTCGCTTGATCCTTGAAAACTTCCTTCACACCAAACTCAAGACAGTTCTCATTAGAGGGTTAGTGCATAATCAAAAATTCTCATATTCTGTAATGATACAATCAATCCCAAAGCTTCTGGACATTAGCTACAGCCACCAATGCTTTGTGGAGCAAAGAAATCCACACAAACACAGTAAAAGAGCGAATGCAAAACAAAAGGCAGAATCTGTCAAAAACAGAACAGTCTGGAATGACGAATTTTTTCGAGGCACTTAAGTTGCTCAGATGGATCTGGCCTAAAATAATGAAAGTTGCGTACATATCTCAGGAATATGCGTGATTTTTCTCAGAATTTTTTGAATTTTCTACAGGGAGATAAGCTCAAATCCGTGACAGCTAAAAATCTGTCACTGCGCAGAAATCCAAATCTTGCATCAACTTTCAATATAGAACTTTACTTGGCACAACATTGCGATAAAATAAAGATACAAAGGAGTTGCTACAGAAGTAACAAAATCCTTGACTCAAAGAAAACAAAAATAACAGCAAATAAAAACGATGGGTTGTCTCCCATAAGCGCTTTTCTTTAACGCCTTTCAGCTAGGCGCAGAAAGTGAAAATCAAGTGTTGTCAAGAGAAGAAGCATCAACATCATAACTTGCTCTAACAATAGAGTCAAAAGGTAACTTCATTCTCTTCCTAGGGAAGTGTTCCATACCTTTCTTGAGAGGAAATTGGTACCTTATATTACCTTCTTTCATATCAATGATGGCACCAACAGTTCGAAGAAAAGGTCTTCCCAAAACAATAGGACAAGATGCATTGCATTCAATATCCATAACAATAAAATCAACGGGGACAAGGTTATCTTTTACCGTAATAAAAACATCATTAACTCGCCCCAAAGGTTTCTTCATAGCATTATCAGCGAGAAAAACATCCAAATAACAATGTTCCAAAGGTGGCAAATCAAGAATATCATAAAGCTTCTTGGGCAAAACTGAAACACTTGCACCAAGATCACACAAGGCATTGCAATAAAAATCATTCACCTTTACCTTAATGATGGGTTCCCAACCATCTTCTAATTTCCTAGGAATAGAAGCTTTAAGTTTCAACTTCTCCTCCCTAGCTTGCAAAAGAGCATTTGTAATATGCTTTGTAAAAGCCAAATTAATAGTGCTAGCATTGGGACTTCTAGCTAATTTTTGCAAGAACATAATAACTTCAGAGATGTTACAATCATCAAAATCAAAATCATTATTGTCAATGGTGGTGGAACCATTGTCTCCAATAGTTTGAAAAATTTCAGCACTTTTATCAGAAAAAGTTTCAGCAGTTTTAGGCAATTTCAAACGCTTAGCAGAAGTAGTAGAGACATTATCAACACCAATAACATTACCATCAATAGTAGGAGGTTTACTAGCATGTGAAACATTAGCATTACTAGTGGTGGTGATAGTACAAACTCTAACTATACTATTCTCTTTTTCAAGTTCTTCCTCTTTTTCCCACCTAGCATGCAATTCAGCCAACATCCTAATATTATTATCAATTCGAACTTGGATGGCATTTGCTGTAGCAAATGACTTAATATCTTTAACTTCATTAGGCATAACTTTCAGTTTTAGAATTTCAACATCATGAGCAAGACTATCAACTTTAGAGACAAGATCATCAATTTTTTCAAACTTTTCCTCAACAGTTTTATTGAAAGCTTTTTGTGTGCTAATAAATTCTTTAAGCATAGCTTCAAGATCAGAGGACACACTTCTATTGTTGCTGTAGGAATTACCATAAGAATTGCCATAACCATTTGAAGGATAAGGCTTATAATTGTTGCTACCAAAATTATTCCTATAAGCATTGTTGTTGAAGTTGTTGTTTTTAATGAAGTTTACATCAACATGCTCTTCTTGAGCAACCAATGAAGCTAAAGGAACATTATTAGGATCAACATGAGATCTACCATTCACAAGCATAGACATAATAGCATCAATCTTATCACTCAAAGAGGAGGTTTCTTCAACAGAATTTACCTTCTTACCTTGAGGAGCTCTTTCGGTGTGCCATTCGGAATAGTTGATCATCATATCATCAAGTAGCTTTGTTGCTGCACCTAAAGTGATGGACATAAAGGTTCCTCCAGAGGCTGAATCCAATAAGTTCCTTGAGGAAAAATTTAATCCTGCATAAAAGGTTTGGATGATCATCCAAGTAGTCAGTCCATGAGTGGGACAATTCTTCACCAAAGATTTCATTCTTTCCCAAGCTTGAGCAACATGTTCATTATCAAGTTGTTTAAAATTCATAATGCTACTTCTCAAGGATATAATCTTAGCAGGAGGATAATATTTCCCTATGAAAGCATCTTTGCATTTTGTCCAAGAATCAATACTATTTCTAGGCAAAGAAAGCAACCATTCTTTAGCTCTTCCTCTCAAGGAGAAAGGAAAAAGTTTCAGTTTTATAATATCCCCATCCATATCCTTATACTTTTGCATTTCACAAAGTTCAACAAAGTTATTAAGATGGGCAGCAGCATCATCAGTACTAACACCAGAAAATTGCTCTTTCATAACAAGATTTAATAGAGCAGGTTTAATTTCATAAAATTCTGCTTAGAAGCAGGTGGAGCAATAGGAGTGCATATGAAATCATTGTTGTTTGTGCTAGTGAAGTCACACAACTTAGTGTTCTCAGGAGTATTCATTTTGAAAAACAAAATGAAATAAACAAGTAACTAATTTTTTTGTGTTTTTGATAGAGAAAGCAAACAAAACAAAATAAAAATAAACTAAGCAAACAAGTAACTAATTTTTTTGTGTTTTTGATAAAGAGAGCAAACAAGACTAAATAAAAATAAACTAAGCAAGACAAATAACAAAGTAAAGAGATTGGGTGTGAGAGACTCCCCTTGCAGAAGCAATTCTGTTTTCCCGGCAACGGCGCCAGAAAACGTTGCGTCGAAGGGGAAACAGAAATCTTCTGAATCCAAAGCAACTCGACTTCCCCGGCAACGGCGCCAGAAAACGTTGTTGGTGGCTCTAGGTTAATAGTGCCAGAAACAATTGCTTGTACGTCACACGTCAGTTGGGAACCCCAAGAGGAAGGTATGATGAGTGCAGCAGTAAGTTTTCCCTCAGTATGAAACCAAGGTTTAATCGGACCAGTAGGAAAACGAGGTTTGCTTCGAAGGTGTTGGTGGAGGAGTGTAGTGCGGCGCAACACCAGGGATTCCGGTGCCAACGTGGAACCTGCACAGCACAATCAAACTACTTTGCCCCAACTTAACAGTGAGGTTGTCAATCTCACCGGCTTGCTGAAAACAAAGGGTTAAACGTATCGAATGGAAGATGATGTTTGTTTGCATAAAACAGTAGAGAACAATGATTGCAGTAGATTGTATTTCAGATGTAAAAGAATGGACCGGGGTCCACAGTTCACTAGTGGTGTCTCTCCAATAAGATAACTAACATGCTGGGTAAACAAATTACAGCTGGGCAATTGACAATTGATAAGTGCATATAACATGCATGTGTGAGCTGTGGTGTCTACTATGAGATTCATTTGGGCATTACGACAAAGTACATAGACCGCTATCCAGCATGCATCTATGCCTAAATAGTCCACTTTCCGGTTAACATCCGTACCCCTTCAGTATTAAGTTGCAAGCAACAGACAATTGCATTAAGTAATGTGCGTAATGTAAACAATACATTCATCCTTGAATAAAGCATTGCTGTTTTACCCTAGTGGCAACAACACATCTACAACCTTAGAACTTGCTGTCACTATCCCAGGTTAAATAGAGGTTGAACCCAACTATCATGCATAAATACCCCCTCTTGGAGTTACAAGTATTCACGTGGCCAAGGCTTCAACAAGTAACGGAGAGCATGCAAGATCACAAATGACATAGACATGATAATATAATATTCAGCTCCACATAGGTATCAATATAAGTCAGATCCCAGCAAACACAACATGTAGCATTACAATAAGATGATCTTGATCATGATAGGCAGCTCACAAGATCTAAACATGATGGCACAAGTGGAGAAGACAACCATCTAGCTACTGCTATGGACCCATAGTCCAAGGATGAACTACTCACGCATCACTCCGGAGGCGGGCATGGCGATGTAGAGCCCTCCGGTGATGATTCCCCTCTCCGGCAGGGTGCCGGGAAGAGCTTCAGGAACCCCCGAGTTAGGGTTGACGACGGCGGCGGTAGCGAATATGTTCTGGATGAAAGGCTCGGTGTTTTAGGGTTTTCGCGTCTCGGGGAATAAATAGGCGAAGGGGCGATGTCGGCGGACCCCCGAGGGGCCCAAACCACCTGGTGGCGCGGCTGTGGGCCCAGCCGTGCCTAGGTGTGGTTTGGCCACCTCCTGGCACTTCTTCGTCTCTCCTTCGGACTCCGTGTACGTGCTGGAAAAATAGGGACCTGGCCTTTTGTTTCGTGCAATTCCGAGAATATTTCCAGAAGTAACTTTCTGAAACCAAAAACAGCAGAAAACAGGGAACTGGCACTGTGGCATCTTGTTAATAGGTTAGTCCCAGAAAATGCATAAAAGTGATACAAAGTGTATATAAAACATGTAGCAAATGGTATAATATAAGCATGGAACAGCAGAAATTATGGATACGTTGGAGACGTATCAATTGGGCAGGTGATCCAGATGATAGACGTTGCACAGGCGATTTTGCTGTATTTTTTGGCCCAAATTTAATCTCCTGGAGTGATCGCAAGCAGGCTACTGTCTCTCGTTCTAGCACAAATGCCGAATACAAAGCACTTGCTAATGGTACTGCTGAGTTGATTTGGGTTGAGGCTTTATTGAGAGAGCTTGGAGTTTCTCTCTCACAGAAACCCTGTCTTTGGTGTGACAATATTGGTGCCACATATCTTTCCGCAAATCCCTTTTTCATGCTCGCACTAAGCACATTGAGATTGACTTTTATTTTTGTCAGAGAAAGGGTTGCAAACAAACAGCTGGACATCAGGTTTATCTCCAGCAAGGATCAGATTGCAGATGGCTTCACAAAGACTCTTTGTAATAGGAAGTTAGATGAATTTAAGCGTAATCTAAATCTTTGTAAAATTTAGATTAAGGGGGGGGGGGGGGGTGTTATACAAGATAATGTATGCCGTATATGACACCGTATAAGTATAGAGTAGTACTCTCCCTCATGTACTGCCACACTTGGGCTTTTCCAGGCTATATAAACACGCACCCGGGCCTCTAACGAGGCACCGTTTACCCTAACACCAACATGCTGCAGGAGATCAACTCCAAATGGCAAATTCTGTATAGAATGAATGGTTGCACTTAAATAAAAATCAACAGTTATAGTTCAATAAAATCAACGGTTATCATTCTCGGCTTAGAAAGCCATAAATCTGATATCGAAAAACATAGACCGACGTTACCTCTCCCAAATATTTTGGTTAGTTATGTACCCCCTAGAAGTGTCTAGAAGTTATCTAAAATATATTAAAAGAGCACATCTGAATACTCCATAGTCATGTAGGTTGAATAGTTAATTCCATTGGCTAACCACTTTTGTCATTTTGTGTTGTTATTCTTGGATCTAAAGGAATTGAGTTGATTTTTCTTCTTAATGGAATACGTCTAAATTAAAATTATAAAAAAATACTCACAAATTTTATGCTACAAAATATTATTTCAGTATTAAAAAAAATTCGGAGCGTACCCTCAATGATACACCTTACAATTGTAAGATGGAACACTAATCATAATATTGAGCAACACTTTATGATAAGCATATGGAAAGGCTTACAAAAACGAACAAGTAAAAGAATTTAGTATAATAGTTTGACAAACTATCTTTTTAATGTAACTCAACGTTATAAATTTGTTAATTTGTTTTTTATTCAAGTCACGCTATCACACTCTTTATCACTAGAACCGTCAAGTAGCCCATCTCCTGCTGTGTCGCGGATGATTTAACCTTTACAAATGATCGGGTTCAGATATGGTTTCCAACAGCTTCTCGATATGCTACTACTTTCATGTATGATTACATGGTCACAAGAATTACATAATGTAATTTAACCTTTTATTTTTATTATTTTATGTCAACAATAATATTTTCAAAATCAGTTGCAATGGTTTTGTTGCGATTTACTTGTGATTATAATTCTCTTGTTACGTGAGATCTACCCTGAAAAGAAACACTACAGCGAACCCGACACATATTAATGTAGCTAGAATCAGCTGATTACTTACCATATGCTATGAATAAGGTGAGTGTAATCTACATTTTTGTGAAATCTACAATAACACGAAGGGAAATGTTTATCAAGGAGCTCAATCCAAAAATAAATGTCTCCTTGTTAAATTGTGGTTGAAGCTGCTCACATAGGATTTTTTTTGTGAATCCTTACTTGGGAATGAAAACGGGCGGGGCGGGGCAATTGCATGCCACGTACACCTTTCGTGCAGAATTAGGCCAAGAAAAGCCGTGAAGGAAGGGTGTGCGAGTGCGATGTATGGACCGAGCAAAGCAAAGTGCAGCAAACAAAAATGCTCGTAAAAAAAAATGCAAGTCAGCGGGGCGACAGAGAGCTGGCAAAAGCAGCGGCGAGCCGATAATTCGTTGCGGTGACGCCGCCGCCATGAAGGGCCCGAACTTTTTGGGCAATATCCACAAACGAATGGCTCATCAGCTTTTGCTTTGCAGAGAGAAAAGCCATGACTTGAGGCTAATCAAACTGCAGTACTACCCAGATGAAATCGAGGCCCGAATCCAGCCCGATGCGCAAGCCCGCCCTGAAATTTTCGGGTCGAGCCGTCCGGGCCGGGTTGCCCACTGCCCATGGCGAGGTATAGCAGAGACCAGAGAGCGAGCAGGCCAATTCTCTAGGCGCGAAAGAGATCGTATAGCGGCAACCAGCAATCGAGTGGATATTGTGAGGGAGGATGGGAGAAACTATTGCACTTGACGAGTCTCGAGTAGAAGCTCAGTCTTCAACGCCGCAATCATCTGGGCTGGACAATCAAGGATTCAAGACCAGTCATATATAGAAAGATTTCTATCAGCTTTCGCGGTGCCTGCACGCACCTTCGTGAGAGCTTCAATCCATCCTATTAGCTTCAGCTAAGCTGTTGTGCTCTCCTCTATCTTCCTCGTAAAGGATCGTTCTGACGCCTGAATATTCTGGACACAATGGCGTGTGTGCACATGCGCGTAGTATCAAGAAATCCACTCGAGCGGACCGTGTAACCATAGAGAGGGGTAAACAGTACCCAAGACACAAGCAGTTTCCTCGGTCGATCCCGTAAAAGATTCAGAGACACGATCAGTTCGACGGTACTGAATTTTTGTTGTCTGTTCGTCGTGCCGTCCCTGATGCAGTACTAGAAACTTACATGAGGGCTGGAACAATGATGCCAAGTGGGGTTTCAGGTGTCCCAGCTGCGATCAAGTCAGTTCGATCAAGGTCGACTTGTGATAATAGTTAGTTGACCTTTAATTTGGTCTCTTGTCCAGCAGTGCATGATATAGGGACAGAATTAGCCACGGACGGGGATACTAGCGCTTTATTTATCATGTCAAGAAACAATATCCACTTAATTACCCGCAAAATAAAAGGTAACCGTGTCCACCATTGTAGGACCTAGCCCGAAACACTGACAGATTAGAATACTTGATTATTGACTAGCCCGAAACCATTTGGCAGCAGGGCGATCTCAACGGCGACGAGCTTTGTGCCGGCCAGGGCAGTACGTCTGGCGCTGTTCCGACGGTGAAACGAGGACGCATGTCATTGCAATATCTTGGGAACGTATCCATGAATCTGATACGTAGGAATCAAGATAGTGAACCAGTGGGACAACTAGTCAGCAAAATTATCAGAGAAATGAATCTTCTTCTACTCAAAAGAAAAAGGGAAATCTTACTTATGAAACTAGTGCATGCAAAACGGATACTAGAACCAGAGACCACTAACTGGATACAATAACTTTACATTGAACAGTTAAGCATATCTGTTATAGCATCCTGAATAAACGATATTTGCTACCATGAATCCATGATTGATATGTCTTGGAGCGCGAAGTACTATAGTCGAAGAACTGCAGTATTTACTGTGGTTATGGTACTAGCCTCTGTAAAGAGAAGAGTGTGGAAGCAAGACATCATCAGTCGCAATAGAATCGATGAGGCTACACTCATACAATTTGATTTTAATCTTCTAAAGAAAAAAAGGTGGATTTGATCTGAGCGACGAGCATGCTTTAGATTTCAGCTTTGCCCAATCTGGTATTTGTCTTCCTTTTTTTCCTTGTATGCACATAATAAGTGTACTAAAGGCATGTTACTGGGGTTAGGAGTTGTTATTGGTGAAAGAATAGCCCCAACGAATAGTGTTAAGTCCAAGGACCTCCGACATATTTTTTTGAGAAGAACCAGTTTTTTTAATTGGGAATTTGAGAAGAACAAGTGTGGCCGTGACCAAAGTCGAGGCCCGATTTACACCGGCCATTCTTCTCCTAACGCGCACGGGCTCCGATCGGCCGAATAACATTGCTGAAAAAGGCCGAGCACTTCGCACCGGCCCATCACGAACAAGAGAACCGTCGTGCGCCTCTATTTATACGATCCAACCACGAACCCTAATCCCAACCTGACTGCATCCGCCATGGTCTCAGCCGCCGCCGTTTATCCATATCTCCGCGGTTGCGTGTTGATTCTTTCGTTGTTGATTTTTCCCTCGCCTTTCTCCTTGCGTGCGTTGCGTTTCTTCCTTTCCGTGGGTGCGATGAAGAGCTAGTTAACTTGATGCGTCGTTTCTAATGGCGGCGTCGTGATGTTTACCTTTACTACTGGTTCGTATTCGCTGAGCATCCGTCAAACCGGCTCCAACTTCCCTTTCCCTCTGGTTGATTCCCAAGATATCACCTGACAAATTCGTTTCGAAAACAATTTTTGGGTTTTGTCAAGCGAAGATCCCAGCAGAGGGGTGTGAGTCTCCTTCGTTGAGGCCTCTCTAACAATTTTTTAATCTTCGCATAGAGAACGAGACGCCGTGGATTTTGTGGATG
This sequence comes from Poa pratensis, assembly GCA_947311845.1. Taxonomy (NCBI): domain Eukaryota; kingdom Viridiplantae; phylum Streptophyta; class Magnoliopsida; order Poales; family Poaceae; genus Poa; species Poa pratensis. Next base: position 49,809,153 of record CAMZMU010000038.1, read on the forward strand.
TGTGATATTTCTGTTCTGTCACATCTGTTGCCATGGATACATCTTCAGATCATTGCATATCCATCTGTTTTTTTTGGTACCGAGGGACCTATGGATGGACAGCTTTTCCCGTGCTATGTCTACCAAGTTTGCCTTCGGATAGCATTAAGCGAATTGTTCTTTCGTCATCTTGCTTTAAACTCTCCTTTTTTGTGAGATTGAGACGATTGCTGACATTTCTTTCTCAAGATCAAACTTTTTTTAAATTTTTGATGACAACCGTGATGAGCCAATTTTGCAGTTACAGACCTGTAATGACTCCTGCGGAAATGATCGCATGGTTAAAGAACATCTAAGGGACTGAGTTGTCATTTGAATGTATATTCGATCTTTTGCTGTTTGTAGTTTTATTTGTTCCACTGTCGAAGTTACATAGATGCGTGGTATTATGAAGCGATATGACCTGAACGGAATTTTTTTATCTAATCGATTAGCATAGAAATAAATTTGATACTGACAAATGTCCTGTGGAAGGTGATCTGCAAAAAGAATTGTATGCGAGCTCTACATTTCAGATTAGCTCGAGATGCTCTATAATTGTATCAGAAAAACTAGTGTTGAGTTGCCAGGAAAATTATTATCCGGTATGTAGCTCGCTCGGCCAGAAACGATACATGATAATCGTACTGGAAAAATTTAAACAAGTGAGTTCGCATATTGAATCACAATGTTCATCACCAATATGTATTGGATTACTGGAAAATTATTATTCGGTACGGAACTCGCTCGGCCAGAAAATGTCCATGATAATCGTATTTCAAATTCGAGCAAGCGAGTTTGAGTGATATTGAATCACACAAGTCCATGACAGATATGGAGCTATTTTACATAGAACTGAAAATCAACCGATCTTCACCTGCGCAGCTTGTGCTCGTCCACCGTGGGAGGTGGGCTGTAACACTAGCATCGGAGGCCGTTGTACTTGTCCTCTGACATCCCTACTCTGGCCATGGGAGCTACCCGACTCCACGTTATGCGAGGAGGGGGTGGTGGGTGGTGGCGCGCCTCTCTTAGGGAGGATTCTGAGAGGATTCTGACCCTTGTGCCTTGAAGTTGGCCGCGCTTGAATGCTCCCTCCGAGGGGCGGTGGTGGCTCTCCTCATTCTCGCCCGGAGGACCACGGCCTACACCGCACCTATCATAGCCGCGCATGGAGGAGCTGACCGTTGCTCTGCTATCACGGGGGCGAGATTTGCTTTTGAACAAGAGTAATTGTTCGCTGAAGCTAAACTAACCGAGGGTGGAGGGGGAGGAAACATGACGGAGGGATCCAGAGATTGAACCCTAAATGGCCCTTGGTACTGTTTGATATAGCCCTTGAGCCGCCGCTTATCTGGAAGCCTGGAAAAAATTATTCTGGTAGGTCCGATATGCGGATCTGTTTGAAATAAAAACTAACCTGCATAATGGATGGGGGCTTATCCGGAATCTGCTAGAGATGCTATAACAAACGGTAATAATAATTTCACTATAGTGTTAGTACATACTTACCTGAAATAGTCTCCGGCGGAGTTCCATGGCAAGGTGGTGCCATGTGACGCTCCCAGAGAATGCGTGACCTTATACAAGAGTTGTACAAGATTCAGTGCCACAAATCTTTCTTAGATGCTCTATTTTCTAATGAGGCGCTGCTTCATTTATTCCAAGTTGTCAGTGTTAAACATGTCAGTATGGTATATTCTGACCATTGTATGGTGATTACAGAGATGAAAAAGTTCTCACAAAAGAAGCTTGCAAGCAGACGCACTTTCCGCTATGAGAATGTATGGCAGACTCATGGTGATTATGATAAGGTTGTGACTGATCTTTGGCAAAAGGTTGAGAAAGGAAATGGAATGGAAGGTTTTGCGAAATCGCTGGAAAGTTTGCAGAAGGGATTACAATCTTGGGGCACGGACAAGTTCGGTAATTTCAAACGAAAACTGACAAATTTGAGGCGGGAACTGGACTATGTTCGCAAGCAGTCGGTGGGCCGAGGCCCATCCGGAGAAGAGAAGAAATTGATGGAAAGAATTAGTGAAGTTCTTTACCAGGAAGAAATCTGGATTAAGCAGAGAGCAAGAGTTAATTGGCTGAAATCTGGAGATCGCAATACTGCTTATTTCCATGCGTACGCATCTCAACGCAGGAGAATCAATTCGATCATTACTCTGCAGCGTGAGGATGGGACGTGGTGTGAGGAACCTGAGGAGGTAAAGTCTGAAATTCAAAACTTCTATACTGAACTTTACACTTCAGAAGGAGTTCCACAGTGTAACACCCCAAAATTTGGAACCTAATTTTAGCGGTGTTTTCCGACACCTGAAAAACTTTTTCCCACTCATCCTAATTATTTCTTCAAGTCTTTGCGGATGATTTGACTTGAGAATTGCCCTCTCAAAATTTTCCCAGTGATCCACTAACCACTCCAACAACCGTGACAATTTTGTTACTTAGGTTTTCCCTCGAAAACCCTAGCCCCGATTATTAAACCGTTTAAACCCTTTTCTCCACCTACCAAAGGGAAGCCTATTTTCATCGCCGGATAAATCCCACTAAAAATACCAGAGTACTCCCATATCCATATAAAGACAACCCATGCAAAAATATTGCATACTCCAATGCAATATTTCCAAGTTGGACGTTATTTTCCGAAATGCCATTTCTGATCCAGATATTATCTAGACACCTTCCACTCCTCCAGAAATTATGCCATTTTGGGAAGGTGCATGATTTCACCTCCTGAACATTTCACTCCATTGTCCCAACCTCATTTGAGCAATATTTGAGATACTTCCTTTGTAATGCTCTTTTCTTGCCTTTTTGCAATTTCCAAAGGAACCCCTATTTCTATATCTCCAAAAATTCTACAAAAATTAGGGAATGATCCCTAGGCAGTATGTAACCCATTTATGCAAAAACGTTTGATACCTTGTCAAGAAAGTATCTGACTTTTCCTCTGTCCAAGTTTCTGCCCTAAAATTCAAATGTTTCCAAAACCAAGCCAAATAATTTTTGTAGTGAGAGAAGAACACCCAGATGCAAGTACTAGGAGAGCCCACACCTCTGGACAAGGTCTTGACCAAACCAAAAATCATTTGCCTCCTCAAACAAACTTTTTCAATTTGGACCAGTACTGCTTTTCAAAAGTTCTAGTCGCACGAAGTTTCGAACTCGCGAAAACTTTAGTCGACAAAGTTGTAGAGTTTTGTTTTCGGCGTGCAGTGGTGAAAACCCCGTCGCGTTTGGACCCCCGAGTCATCGGGAACGCGCCGATGTCGCCCGTGTCGCGCCCTGGACGCGCGCTTTGCTTAAACCCTAATCTCCGTTACTGTTTTGGGCGGTGCCTAACCCGCATGCCGCAGTGCACACTCGTGCTACCCTGTACCCCCAGCAGCCCTTCCTATCCATCCCCGTTCTTATCCTCCTCATCCTTAATGTCTTGGAACCGAGTAGGCACACGGTGACCGGTGCAATTTATCCCTCCATTCCCCTGACTATGAAGGCAGCAGCCCGAGCTCCTCTCCCTGCAGTGCACCTCATTCTACACCCTCTCATGCTCTTGCTAGCCATTCCACACCTTCTCCTCTCCCTCCTAGCCACTCCACTGCACCCGGAGGCAGCGGTGACCACGGCTCCATCAAGGGCAGCACGGCCACCACCCTCTCCTCCCTCCCATGGCGTGCTGGCCTCCCCTCTCGCCACAAGCACCTCGAGCCACACCCTCAGCCGCACCACCACTTGCCCCCACCTCTCCTGCCCCAGCTAGCCGTCCAACCGGAGCTTCCATTGGTGGCCGAAGCCGCTCCGCACGTCGGCGACCATGGCCGTGCGGGCAAGGGAGGCAGGCGACGCAACCCCAGCCACCCTCCCGACCAAAGCCATCCCCGGACCCTCCACGGGCGCGGCCTGGCACCACGGCGTCGCCGCCGTCCTCGACCGGCCGCCGAGCCGCCGGCCGGCGCCTCCCCGTGCATCTCCCCGTACGCCTCCGTGCGGGCTCGCGAAGGAGGAGGCGTTGACCTCGTCCCCGCCGCCGTCTCCGCCTTCCCCGGCCGCGGCAAGCCACCTCCGGCCCATCCCCGCCATCTCCTTCCGCCCTGGTCCCTCCTAGCGGCCGCAGCAGCAAGCTCCCGAGCCGCCCGTGCCCCCTGCACGAAGACAACGGCGCAGGCATCGATCCGTTCCTCCGCTGTTCCGTTTTCTTTCCTCTGTTCTGAACCGTTTCCTGGCCCAGGTGCAGCCCAGCCCAGTGGAGCAACCAGCCCAGCCCAGTGCACAGCGCAGTGCAGCGCAGTAGCTGGCTGTCCTGGCCCAGCACGGCCCGTCCCGGCTCTGGCGCTGGCACGCGCGCGTGCGGCACGCAGAGGCCCATCCGCGGTCCATTCTGTTTTTTTTCCCGGATCTTTTCTTTTAATCCGCTGGACCAAATTTCGAACGACCACAACTTTCAAACCGTAAGTCCGTTTTAACCGATTCAAATTTCTAAATCTTCGTCTCGACGAGCTCTTTCCGGAGGTACTGATATCATCCCATTCCAAAATAGTTCTATGGGGTGCCCTTTGTACGTACATTTCGGAGTCCGTGGAACGGGGTTATCGCTGCCCTACGCCGCGGAATCACCCCGACCATTCCAAATCCGGAGGATCCCCGTCTTCGAAGGCAAGCTAACCCTTACTATGAGCCATCCCGCAATGATTGTTTGTTTGATTGCTTAATACCATGCCGGGTGTTTATGTCTGTCTACTGTTATTGGTATATCTGTCTGCTATTATCGTTGCATGTCTGAATGCCGTCTATGTTTTATATGAACCTTGTATTGCTGTATGTGTATCATATTGCTTTTAAATTATTGCACTACTTCATAACTGCTTATCTGTGCATCACTCACATTCCCGAGACAATGGCCGGTGGTACCGCCTCAGTCAAAGGAATGGGGGAATTATTACAACTGTGCGTCTCGCGCTTGCGGGGCTTTGTTTGCTTCTTTCTTCTTCGCCGAGGTGAGGAGCGGACGAATGTCGTCTTATGATCCTCGGAGTTGGGGGCATTTGCCAAAAGAGTTATTTGCCTTGTCCCTCCGTCAAATATGGTTGGCATAGACTACCCGGACTGCGACGCTTGGGAGCTGACTTTCCATTTGGTTCTTTTTGCCGAGATTGCTGACACCACGTCGAGGTAACCCTCGAGTGGAATGGATGCTCTCTCATTCTTATGAGTGCTTTTCGGTTCATTCTTTTACGGTGACACCGGCCGGGTCTCCGCCACCGTCATCCGTTTGAAACATTATGCTATTATCCTGTGAACACTAACCCCCGAGTGACACCGGCCGGGTTTCCCGCCACAGTCACCCGGATATTACTATTATTGTTATGTTGATATCTATACCTGCAAGTGTTATGGTTATTCTGTGTTGTTATTGTATGTTGCTAATGCCTTGCTGTTTGATGTTTTATGATATTGATGTCGTGAATATTATGCTGGACTAATCCTCTGTTATTTGGACTGGTGATTAATGAAACTTGATTAAATGAAACACCCCTCCAAACAACGATAGGGTCAGTCCATGGTGCCACTAATCTGAACCTTGAATGCAGAACCATCGTCGTCTCATGGGAAGACCGTGACCTAGTAGGTTGTTGAGCCCCTTTTGTGCCATCCATTGGGCGCAGTCGTTCGGTTGCGCTGTCCGAGGGTAGGGGCCGACAGGCACGGGTTCGACTGTGATAGGGAGTCCGGAGCTAGGCATACCCGGTCGCGCCGGGGGATGTGCCGGATTTACTTGCCCGTTGTGCCACGCGCATAGGGTGGTGCAGGAGAGTGTCTTAGCAAGTGAACCGTCATGTGAGTGTATTTTGCTTAGTACGACTTTGGGCGTGAGAAACCTGGAGCGTCGGCTGAGTAGGGTGCATTCTGATAGGTGGGAAAGCAAACTCTCGAGAGACTCAACCTAGCAAGCTAGCCCCGTTCCTGGGATATGGAACAACAGTTCAGTGTCGGTCACACTATGTGTCTTTGTCGTGTCAGGAGGTTAAACTTAAGATTTGTTTGAAAGAATTAATGAACGACCTGATCTCACTAAATGAACAATAAGATGATGCAGGGAATGATACTTGTGAGGTGAATGGGATGGCGGTGTGATGCGTTGGAAGCCTATAGTTAGGCCAGAGCCAACATCAACCGTGCATGTCCGGGAGATAGCCAGAGTTGGCTGGATTGATAGCCAGAGTTGGCTAGAGGCTTGGAAGCCTGATTGTGTTGACAGGAGTAATTATAAGATTTGGTATCCACTGATACACTCGTCTTCTCGTCACAGGTAACCTCTTTGTTTGATTGCCGGTATACGATCCAACCCCACCTGGCTTGGACTCTGTACTGGTGATACCCCGTTGTTTGCTTATGCCATGTTTTGCTTGTGATGTCATGCTACTTTTATGTTATACTGTATATTTGTTTGTCTAGAGTACACACTTGCCATGTGTAGTATTTTATTTCCAATGTATATCCTGTTGCATGATTGTTGGATTGTTTGTGGTGAGTGGCGATTCTTGCTGAGTGCATATTAATGTACTCACGGGCCTTGTGATTGTGGCCAGGTTTTGTCGAGGATTCATCTTCCACCTTAGGAAGGATTTGAAGCAAAAGCGTGCTAGGATCAGTAGCCCAGCCAGACCCTGTGGAGTGGAGCCGCTCCAAGCCGTAGCCTCTCATATGTCTTCCGCTGACAGTTAAAAACTCTGTATCGTGCCATGCTGGGATTGATATTTCGTCATTCCTTGATGGCCTTGTAAACCATTTGTAGCACTGATGTGCCTGATTGTGTAATGATGTCCATTATGTTACACTGTTGTGACGTGCGGCCAGTTATCTTGGGATGGCGCACGGGACGACTGCCTCTCTGGTGATATGTGCCAGGGAGGGGTGTCACACACAGTTTGCTGGCCTCCTCAATTTAGTAGAGGAGAAAATTGGGTTGGAGGACAGAGACCGTTTGGGTAGTGATTTTTCTGAAGAAGAAGAGGTGAAACGAGCTCTATTCCAGATGCACCCATCGAAAGCACCAGGAGTGGATGGCTTCACTGCCGGGTTTTACCAACGGCACTGGGATCTTATTGGTCAGGACCTATGTAATGCGGTCCTAGGTTTTCTAAATGGTGGGGACATGCCTGAGTCTCTAAATGATACAACCATCACGCTAATTCTGAAGGTAAGGAACCCCCAATCCATTAAGCAGTATCGGCCGATTTCTTTATGTACAGTTCTTTATAAGATTGCTACTAAGGCTGTTGCAAATAGAATGAGGCATGTTTTAGAGTACACGGTTGGACAGGAACAAAGTGCGTTCGTACCAGGAAGATTAATCTCGGATAATGCACTTGTGGCTTTTGAATGTATTCACTCGATGAAGAGGAAGAAGGGGAAAAAGGGGCATTGTGCAGTCAAACTCGACATGATGAAAGCTTATGATCGTGTCGAATGACCCTTTATTGAAGCAATGATGCTGAAGCTTGGTTTTTCTTCCCGGCTAGTTCAGCTAATTATGAGTGTATCAACAGTCAGATTTTCTGTCAAGGTGAATGGTGGTCTTCTTGAGCCCTTTCATCCTTCTCGCGGCATTCGGCAGGGAGATCCTATGTCACCATATTTATTCTTATATTGTGCGGAAGGACTGACTGCATTGTTACATCACTATAACACTGGATTTGTGGATAGAGGTGTTCGAGTTTGCAAAAAATCACCTTGGATCTCGCATTTGTTATTTGCAGATGATTGCTTAATCTTCATCAATGCTAATAGTGCAAGTGCTCGGAGACTGGATGAAATACTTCAAATCTATGATGCAGCATCTGGTCAGAGGGTGAACAAAGAGAAGAGTGCTCTGTTTTTCACTCCCTGTACTCCCAGCGAGCATAGGGAGGCAGTGAAACACTATCTGAATATTCAAACTGAAACTTTTACAGAGAAGTATTTGGGCCTTCCCACGGCTGCAGGGAAACTTAATAGTGATGCCTTTGAGTATATCTCAGATAGTGCAAGAGGTAGTATGAATGGTTGGGCTGAGAAGAACCTCTCTTACCCAGGAAAAGAAGCTTTGATAAAATCAGTTATTTAGGCCAAACCAACATACAGTATGTGTTGTTTTCTTCTCTCCAAGGGATCATGCAAGAAGCTCACGTCCTCGATGGGACAATTTTGGTGGAGTGGAAATCTGGACAAGAGATCAATGCACTGGATTGCATGGGATAAACTTGCTACTCCGAAGTGCCAATGAGGCATGGGTTTTCGGGATATGCATGCTTTTAATATTGCGTTATTGGGTAAGCAAGCCTGGAGAATTGTTATGAATCCGCATTCGCTGTGCTCTCAAGTTCTGCGAACGAGGTATCTTCATAATCAGGATTTTTTGGAGGCAGCGGCGCCAAGAGCCGCTTCTCGGACCTAGAGATCTATCTTGGCGGGAAGGGAGGCTTTGAAACTTGGGCTTGTAAAGCGAGTGGGCTCTGGTGAATCAATCTCGATCTGGGATGACTGTTGGCTCCCGGATACGGCGACAATGAAGCCCATGGGCCGAAAGTATGAGACTGACCTCACCATGGTCAGTGAGTTGATAACACAAGATCATCCGTGGAATGTGCCATTGATTCGTGGTCTGTTTCTTGAGCCAGATGATGATTCCATTTTAAAGATTCCTCTTCGTTCTTCGGTAGGAGATGATTTCCTTGCATGGGCTAAAGAAAAGTCAGGAATTTATTCAGTGCGATCTGCTTATAGATAGTTAGTTCTGAAAAACCAAGGGGATGAGGCTGTTCGGCTGGGGACAGTATCTTCATCGTCAGATAATGGAAGTGATAAATGGAAACGATTGTGGAAGTTATCAGTGGTTCCTAAGGTGCGAGTTTTTTGGTGGAGAGTTCTTCGAGGTATTTTACCGGATTATGGGACTCTCTCACGAAGGCATGTCATGGAAGATAGTACCTGTGGAATCTGTAGAGCTGAGTCTGAAACCTTAATGCATGCGCTAATTGAGTGCAGTCATGCGAGGATGTTTTGGACAGCTGCTAAAGAAATTCTGTTGATTAAGTTGCCAAGGCTTCACCCAGCAACTTGGGCAGCAGATATCCTATGTGATCCTTCATTTGTGCAGAAGGACAGAGAAATTATTATTACGGTGATGTATTCAATCTGGACATCGAGGAATAATTTGACTCATGGTGAACTTGGATTTAACCCATCTAAATCGATCCAGATGATACATGAGACACTGCAGATGCTTGAACTTCCCAAAGTCAAAGGGTCGGTGCATTCCCGACGGCGAGGCAAATGGAGTAGACCACCTGAAGGCGTTGTTAAATTGAATTCGGATGGGGCTATTCGTTTGGACTCTGGTTTGGCGTCTACTGGATTTGTGGTAAGAGATGGGCTGAGTTTCCGTGGTGCTGGGGGTAAGATTTACAGAGGTATTTCGGACCCTCTGGTAATTGAGGCTCTGGCTATGCGTGATGCTGCAGCTTACGGTGTGCAGAAGGGTTTTGGCGATGTCCTGTTCGAGGTGGATTGCCAGGAACTGGTTAAGCACTGGTCTAACCGTCACTCCGATGTTAGGCCAATTTTAGATGAGATTAGTGAGCTAGGATCTTCTTTCCGGTCCTTTAGCATTTGTAGTGCGCGTTGCGAGGCTAACCAGGCAGCTCACTCTTGTGCCAAATTTGTTATCATACAAGAGGAGTCTTGCTCGTGGGATGCTGAGCCACCGCCTTTTTTAGTTCACAGTGTTACGACTGATTGTAACGATGTAACTGTGTGATTGTGGTGAGGCAGCAAGTTTGAGACGCACTCTTTTCCTGCCAGGATACCTAAGGGGACTGAGAGGTTTTTAATGAGGCAGCTTACTGACCTAATATATGGCAGTTGAAAATTCAAAAAAAAGATGCTCTATTTTCTCTGCCACAGCATACTCACCAATCTGCCAATAACATAGTTCATGGAGTATCTCATTTCAAACTCTGTTTTCTGGTGAGAGTGAAACGTTTGCTGCCATTCGCTTAAGATTTTAATGAACCACTGTTCCTAAAAACTTTGACTTGAGCGCAACTCTGAACTGAATTCTAGTCTGTTCTTTTGCTCATGTTCCTTTTAAATTTGGACATAGAACTGTTTTACAATAGGTAGCTGAAGCTGAACAACAGTTAAGTAAACGAGCTTTGTGGGAGAACTGAAAGCTAGTTGGCCTTCTCCGATAGGCAAACTGATGTTGTCGATTGGAATTCAAGAACTCTCGAGCTTATATATCGACATATCCTTCTCATTACAAACATACTACTAATTAATGTTATAGTAAGACAATGTTGAACACAAGGCCCTCTGCAATCAATGTTGACTAATGGCATATAGTTATTTACATACTAGAATACTTGTTAGTATAAAAGAATTGAGAGTTGGACAACGAAATGTTACATAATTTGGGATTCGACAGAGAACTGTTACATAATTGAAACTAAACACGAACAACAATTAAAATTAATAGGACCATTGGCTTAGAACTGAAGGTTCATGCCATTGCTTGGCTTTTTCCAATGGAAGTGCAGGCAAACAGATAATATTGCCACAGCTATGTCGACTGCAATTTGATTTCCTGAAGTATATAACATTGCCATATCTTCCAAATCATACTTCACATTGCGAACAGACTAAAGGGTTAATAGTACTAAAAATGTTCACCCAGTACAATACCGAACTAACACAAGAGCCTCTCTCAAAAAAAAAACTAACACAAGAGCCTCTCCAATCAAGATATACATACAGACTAACAAACTCTGAATAATAATTACAACATAGAGGTGTACATACTAGATACTAGTGTTTGTATAAAAGAATTGTACATGATCCAATACCCACCACCTATCTCAACATTTCCAATATGCCAGAGATTGCGATGCTAGAGCTCAGTTTCCTCTATGGAAATCCTTCTGTCCTTTCCCGTCAACATAGTCGTGCTCTGCTCCAACTGCTCCCTAGTCTCTGCCAAACCATCACAGATTTGCCAATAAGCATCCATCTCTTCTACAAGAAGTACGTCAGCTGCTGCTTCTTCCTAGAACCGCCTTCGCCGTAGAGGTCGTTCCACTGCTTCAGCTCGTTCATCACGGCGCCCTCAGTGGCGAAGCTCGCAGCAACCTGCAATCATCAGAAAATAGTTCAGTGATGTCGTTCTATCCATACAAAGATGCAATTCAAATCCCTGTAACAAAAGCAATTCAAGTCAGGACATCAACTCACTTGATTCTTGGCCTGCCTCAGGTCCTCCATTGTCAGTGGCCTAAGGTCGATCGCCACCTCCTTCTCACCTTCGGCCTTGGCTTCCTTGGTACCCTCCTTGCCTTCTGAACTTTCCTCTTTGCTATCTGAATTCTCCTTCTCTGAACTGCTCTCTTTTTTATCTGAACTCACCTTCTTGCTCTCAGCTGGCTTGTCTGAACCCTCCGCCACGGTGGTTTTCTCTGCTGCTTCCTTTTTCCTCCTTTCCTGAGGCATCAAACAATGCATCACGAGATGTTCAGCAAAAGGTGTTTGTTCATAATTGGCTTAGCAGTAATTCATTCAAATTAATGGTATCTTTCGTAAATGATGAAAGACTTAAGGTAGCGAAGCATTTATATTCTTACCATCTCTTTCAACCGTTCTCTCTTCAGGAGCTCCCTGACCGGGCGGTAAGCAGCTGTCATACAGAGATTCTGGGTGCAACAAGAAGAAATTTACAATATTCAGTGATCCTATCACATTCGCAGTAGCTACTTATTACTTCTGGTTAAAAAGAAAATGCTCAAACCTTAAGATCACTGCCGCTGTACCCTTCAGTCATCATTGCCAGCTCCTTATATTCAATGTTTTCATCAACTTTCTCCTTCGACAAAACTGTCCTTAAGATCAGCTCTCTGCTGTCCTGAGTTGGGAGGCCGACCATGATTCTGTTTTAGGGTGACAAATACGAGCAAAACATTAGCGTCTCAGCATGCAGCAACCACGCCAGATCTATTTTCCCCCAACATAATGCTGCATTTCAACAGACCTGCGTTCGAATCTCCTAATGATGGCTTCATCGAGGTCGAACGGTCTGTTTGTCGCGGCGAGAACGAGGATTCTTTCGCCCGACTTCGACAAGATACCGTCCCAATGGCTCATGAACTCATTCTTGATCTTCCGCATCGCCTCGTGCTCACCGCACCGCGCGCGCTGCCCCAGCATGCTGTCTACTTCATCGATGAAAATAATAGTAGGAGCGACCTTCGCAGCCAAGCTGAACAATGCCCGGACGTTTTTCTCATCCTCCCCGAACCATTTTGATGTGATGGTTGACATCGAGACGTTGATGAAGCTGGCACCGGCGTCATTTGCTATCGCCTTGGCGAGCATCGTCTTGCCGGTTCCAGGTGGCCCAAAGAGTAGTATTCCCCGGCACGGCTTTAGAAGTCCTCCTCCTTTGAAAAGATTGGGTCGCCGAAGAGGAAGCATAACCAATTCCTGAAGGGACTCCTTGATATCATCCAGGGCTCCAATGTCATCAAATGTCACTCCTATTTCACTGGCTGGTATAACCTCTGGTCTGATACGCTTTTCAAACTCGTTGTCAGGTACTTCCTGCTCAGATAGGAACACATGAAGCGTAAGAATTCTGCCATATTAGCAATGTTAACAAAGAAAATCTACGATGATTTCCTTTGTATTTTAAGAAATACATACTAGACTGTTGCAATAAAAATGAGTGTATCATGGTTTATATAATGTGTACTGAGTAACTTTGGTCTTGTTTTATATAAAACAGGACCAGGTGTTTCCCCAGCCTGTTTTTTCTAATGTAGCAGAACAAAAGGCATAGGCAACTGCACAGAACTTACTGGTTTTGGTGGTGGAGCATCGCCATCTTTCACTGCCGATTTATCAGTCTCAGCATTCTTAGATCCAGCTGCACTTTTCACACCATCCTTTGCAAACAGTAGCATTGAAGTTAGCCTCAAAGGTAAACTGGTACACTATTTTAGTATTTATTCAACAATTTTCTCAAAAAAATTATTTATACAATTAAATACCTTTGATTCACCGTTTGCTTCCATTTTCAGAGTGTCCTTCCCAACAATGCTACTTTCTTGAAAAATGCTTAATCCATGGGACAAACTGTAAATAAATCTTGTTAAGAAAATCAGAAGAGAGGTAACAGATGCTATCATTAATTAAAATAAAATGGTCAAACCTTTTAGAAGATAGAAGAAGGTTCCCATTCTTGTATTTGGGATCCTTGTTATGAGTCAAATGGTAAGACACCGCCGAGACAATAATTTCCTCGATGTAATTGCTTAGAACCATAGTATCTGCTTGACAGATTGAGCTCAGATCATCGCAGTCTAGATCATTCGCCGATAGTACCTCTACGATGTGGTTTCTGTTGTCCTGAATCTGGATTTTCTTCGCGTCTTCTTCCATTTGAGTTTTCCAACCATTGAGATGGATCTCCTCTTCCGGTGGTTTAATATCAACATGATAAGGGAACAGGCCACTGACTCTGTCTTCCGCGTCATTGTACTCGGCATCAGAACTATGCAATCGGGAGCCAAGTATCAACACTTGCCCAGATAGTTTGCCCAACATCTTCTGGAACATAGAGTAAGTTCTTTGTGACTTATGCAGGAAGCGGTCAACATCCCTTATGTAAAGAATAATTGGATCACTCTCAGCCACGGAAATCATGACCTGTAAAAGTGGTTAGAAGTTAAGTAAATCGTGAATTAACAGAGCCAGTCAAGTTCAGTGATGATTACCTTGTAAAGTGACTGTATCAGAACTTTCTCATCGAAACACCAGCTACTGCTTCGCCTAGCTGAAACTGCATCAGTAGAAAAGGCGAAAAGCCATAAGGATAATCCTCCTGTTCTACTCCACAAGATGTGGAAAAGAAGAAAGATCTCTCTAAAAGAATTAAGAACCAACACGGTGATCATAGTACATATGCCATCTCTATGTCAACACTTCATTTCCATGAACTACTACACTATTTTACTAGAAAACATGGATGTCACCCAGTCTACCAGAAACTGTTCTCCAGGAGACGTCTACACTCCATTCTGCATATGCGTGAAGCAAAATGACAAAAACAGCAGTAAAAAGAATTTAACAAGCAAGTTCACCTGAATGTACAGAACATTGTGAGGCAACATCACTCGTATCAGACGGAATAGAAGCATTTTTCCGGAGTGGAATATCATTGCTAGCAACGTCAGAGCTTCTGAAGAAACCGAACAATGGTTATACATATCCGATAATAGTATTATTGCTCATCTCCATATTCGATAAATATCTGACAAGTATACACTACCTAGCTCTCGAATCCACACTGCTTGTCTGACGACGTAACGATTCTGCACATCCACAAGAGGACGGGGACAAGTCAAAATCTCCAAATTTTGAGCAATAACATTGCATTCTTAGTTGGAAGAAGGGTTTTAAGATTAATATTTCTGAAAACTTGGCAGGTGGGAAAAGGACTAAACAAAGTGCACATAACAGCCAGTTTTCACGTAAAGTATACATACTGAAGAGTATAAAAACGTCGACGGTCCTTTTTCTTAATCAAAACGAAAGCTTATCAAACAAAGACATATAGTACCTCTAGGCTCATCCTTCTTAGGAAACATCGTGAAAGATCCAATGAAATCGGACACCATCCCGAATGTCGTCTCAGAGACGGACTGATTTTGAACCTGCAGAAGCATGTTTTTAAATTTGAGGACAAGACAGAAGCATGTAATAAACCAATAAATCCATGATGTATCAGTCTAAAATAAGCGATCCAATGTTTTTATTTATGCAGAAGAAATTGTATGATCATGATCTGTATTTCTATTGTTATATCAGTCACTGTGCCACTGTTGAGACCAATCATCAGGAACCTAGTTTGCTAGCTGCCTAAATAAATAAATAAAATCTCAAAGGTTCCCCAATCAACACGGAAGACAGTTTCCTAACTGAGCAACCACACAAAGTATACACCCACCGAGGCTTTGCTGGAGCTCCCATATTTGCTCTGGATCTGCAAACAGCATTCAGCAACAAAAAAAAAAGTTCAGAATCACAGCATGGCAAACAAGGAAGCAAATGGTGGGTAGATTGTATTGCGGGGTTTGCAGGCAGCTGACCCGGAGCGAGAAGTCAGTGACGTCGAGGAGCAAGAGCCGCGCCTTGTAGTAGTGCGAGAGAGCCCTCGCGAGCGACTGCAGGTAAGCCTCTGCAGAATCAGAGCAACGGTTCAGCCAGAGTGGCCTGTGATGGAGCAGAGCAGCAGAGGTGGAGAAGTCATGGGGTGGAAGGCGAACGGACCAGTGGGGCCGGAGAGCAGTATGGCGCGGCTGGCGGCGGAGAGGTTCCGGATGTGCTTGGACAGGTCAGCCTGCTTCAGGTGGATGAAGGCCGCGCTGATGAGCACCTCCTTCGTCTGCTCGCTGCAACATTTCATCAAACATTATTCTCGCAACTGAACTGAACTGAACCGGAGAAGAGTTGGACAGAAAGTTTTGCTTCAGTTAACAGGGCAGCATGGTGTGATGTGATGTGCGTGAATTGGGAACGAACCTGAGGTAGCAATGGAGGTGGTGGAACTCGTCGAAGGTGACGTCGCTGTCGCGGCCATCCACCACCAGCCGCCGCAGCTCCGCCTCCACCTCCGCGCCGCCCGCACCCGCACTTCCCTCGGCCGTGTGCGCCGGCTTCGCCCACCTCGCCGACGCGAGCCCCAGCCCCACGCCGACTCCGACGCCCACGGCCGACGCCAGCAGGCTCCTCTGTTCCATGGGCTTGAACGATCGATCACCGCTTCAAAGGAAGGAAGGGGTGGTGCTGCAGAGTGGTGGGGGGCGGGTGGAGGAAATGAGCCATGGGGAAGGGGTTGGTGGGGGTATATATAGGCGGCGGAAGGGGCCATGGCGGCGAGGCAGCCGGCGAACATGGGGTTTTGTGGTTCCGTGGGGGAAAGGCAGCCTTTTTCTTCCAGGCCCGGTGGCTGTTTTTTTTGACGTGCCCATGTAAACGCTACTGTTTACATAGTGGATATGGTAAATGGATTGGATTATGAGGCCTTTTTCGGTACATCCCCCCCACCCCCAGTTTTCCTCTATTTAGTTAATTAAATAGGATTAATAAGTTGGCCCGCCGAAGCCCATATCCAAAGCCCTGTATACCCACGTATTTCTGTACGGTACCGCAGCTACGGACGCACGACCAGGAGGTCGTTCCTCTCCTCCCATCGAGCAGCCGTCAGACCCGCCGCCTCGTCTCCTTCCCTCGGTCGGCCAGCCGAGCCCCTCGCCTCGTTCCCTCGGTCAGGCCGGCAACCGCATCGCCCACCAACGGAGATCCCCCAGCCCGTCGCGCCTCCCTCCTCCTCCACTCCGGCGGCATCCGTCGCCGGCTCGCACCACATCGCCGACCTGCAATGGCGATCCCCAAGCCCGTCCCACCTCCCTCCTCCTCCATTCCAGCGGAGGCGTAGACCACCATCCGTCGCCGGCTCGCACCGCATCGCCCACCTGCAACGGCAATCTCCAATCCCGTCGCGCCTCTCTCCTCCTCCACTCCATTGGAGGCGAAGACCACCATCCGTCGCCGGCTCGCCTTCTCTGTGCTAAGGGAAGATGGCACGCACGAAGAGACCTTTAATCGGTCTTGATCAAGGTATGCTGTAGTAGCTATTAGGCTCGTTTGTCATCATATTTAGTGAAACAAGTTGTTCTACTGTAGGTCTGTAGCTATTAGAGCATCCACCGTTAGGGTTCAAAAAAAAAGAGCATCCACCGTTGCAATTTCGGAATTTCTGTGTGATTTATTGCTGTCATGTTGGGCTACTGCGGTTTTGGCGGTGCTGTTCTTCAGTAAATTTAGGAACTTCGGATGCTCTCACCAATTTCGTCTCAAGTTGGCAGTGAATTTTGGTAGCTATGAATTTGCTCTCACCAAATCATCAGTGGAAATACACATGCTCAAAATTAGCCTTCAACGAATTCACTTTGTTGTTTCCAATAATTATTTTTGTATCAGACATAATACACTAGAAAGTAAATTTGGTGTGCTCGTTCAAATACAGGTACCCCTCCTCAATCCTCCTCGGATACTGAAGAAAGAGATCGACCCCTCAAGCGTATGAATGTTGGTGATGACGGTCAAAGTGACACTGACGAAGAGGATCAGCATGACAGTGACAAAGAGGAGAGTGAGGAAGAGAGTGAGCATGAGAGTGAGGAAGATGAGCATGAGAGTGAGGAAGCGAATGTGGCCCCACCAAAGCGTGATATCCGCAGTGTCAGGGGCAATAAAGAGGTTGAGCAAGAGAATGTGGCCCCACCAAAGCGTGTTACCCGCAGTGTCAGGCGCAATAAAGAGGTTGAGCAAGAGAATGTGGCCCCACCAAAGCGTGTTATGCGCCGTGGCAGGAAGTCGGTTGCTACTGCTCCAAAACAGAGCACCAAGACTCGTCAAATGCCCGTGCCTGACGGCATTGTCCTTGAGAAAAGAAAGCCGAAACACCCCAAAAACTACAAGGTGAACAACTTGAAATTAATGTCGAGGACAACTTATATTCTTGAGAGGACCGATGTGGATCAATTTGCGGGACCAAAAAGTGCTTCCGATCGAAGGTTTTGGTCTCGTAAGCAGCAAGATATTTATGAAAGCATCCTTCTCACGCAAGGTACAACTTTTGTTGCCCAAAAACATGTCAACATTGCTTTCATTGAGGAAAACCGTACACAATATCCAGGCTGTGTTGAGCTTATTGATGCAATGGGGCTTCGAGAAATTTTGACTCTTCGTCGTGATTGGAATGAAGAAGCCATAATGCAATTCTATGCTACTTGTCAGTTTGGTCCTAATGATGATAGGACTCTTGTGTGGATGACTGAGGGGACCAAGTTGAGAGTATCCTTCCAAGAGTTTGCCAATCTCCTCAATATTTCTACTGAAGGCAATCTAGACCGGATTCATGATGCATCTCCAAATGGTGAGCCCAAGAACGCTACTGCTCTGGACCCTCTTCGTTGTTCTGGTTGGGGTATTTGTGGGGAAGATACTTTGCACAAAACAAGCACGCTTGAACCACTCTATGCTTTCATGTTCCATGTCATCACCAAGGCGCTTGTTCCGAAGATTGGTGATAGGGGTATGGTGAGGAACTTTGCTATTGACCTCTTGCTTCGCATGCACACTCATGGCCATAAGAGGTTTGATTTGGCGGATTTTCTTTTCCAACAAATCCGTCTAGCCTCTTATGAGCAAAAAAGGAGTTTCCCTTATGCTCCATTTATCCAAGTGCTCATTGATGCAAAGTTTAAGGGTGGAAAGATCTTCAAGAATAGCAAGCACAAGATGTGGACTCCCCGAGTTGGTATCACGGGTGAAAAAATGCCCGTCCCTAGCACAAGCAATAAAAATCCTGCTCCTTTGCTACAACCTTCAAAGTTTGAGAGATTAATTGTCAAGACTCAGAAGCTGCTATTTCGTATTTGCTCATCGAATGCCGAGGAGATTGCCAAACTAAAGACCGATCATCGTCTCAAACTTAACACTTATAAGGCCAAAGTTCGTGAACTTGGCGGTGTGGCTAGTGAAGACGAAGCCATTGCATCATCAAGCACCGTCTGTTCCAAGTTAAGCTTTCCCAGTCAAGGATATGAGGAGTTCTTTAGCGACACATCAAGTGATGAAGATGGTAGTTCGGGTAAAGAAGCCTCTTAGTGGCACATTAGGTTGCTCGAATGTTAAAGTTGCATGCGTCGCTCTAGCTTTCATTCTTATTTGGCATGTGAAACTTATGTATTCCTTCTCTATGTGCAAGACTACGTTTGTTGGATTGAATGTGATAAACCCTTTATAACTAGTTATGCTATGACTTTGCATGTTACTCGATTTTGCCAACTTTTGTTACAAATAATTTGAGAACGTTGTCATGGCAGTTTTTTAATGCTTGTCGTTTTGTACAATATGAGCAACAACACCGAATCTACAACATGGTCATGCGGCGTTTAAATTACTGTATAAATTTTGAAAATAAAATCTCAAGCCAATTTAACATGTGACCATACTTTTTTTGGTTCTAAAAATGCCCCGGACTATGTCCGGCCCCTGGCTGGGCGCCGATTGTTTGTAATAATTTTGTAAAATTGTTTTATGGAGCAGAATAATCTCATTCTTACTGAGTTGGCTCTTATCCCTGACAGAGATGCAGAGGTAACACGCGTGGTCAAATATATTATTAACCCAGACGTTTCAAACTGGCCGATAAAACAATACAAGATACCAAGACAAAGGGATGGGTGAGTACATGTCACAGTTTACTCACATTGTTTCTCTCATACACCGTAATGTTTTCTTTTGACCCTTTTTTCGTGCCAGAAACTCTTGTGGACTTTGGGTGCTGAAATGCATGGAGCATTGGGATGGGGAAAAGTTTACCACCGAAATCTGCCAGGTATGTCAGAATTATTTCATACATATGGAAGTATAAGTCTTGTCGTTACTTGCTCTCAGTGCCTTCTACATTTACTTTGCAGGTGGACGTTGACGCATCAAGGCCAGCTGTTGTGAGCGAAATTATTTTATCACCGACTAACGAACTCCAATACGTGAAAGATGCTTTGCTTGAGTCCGCTGAGGAGAAAGAAGGCGTAGACCAGCACCAGAAGTTGAAAGATGCGCTGCGTGATTCCACTGAAGAGAAAGAAAAGTTTGATTAAATTTAGATTGGATATGGTCGGGTTTTCGTCCCGCAGAAGGTTTCCCAACCGTGTTCAATTATTATTTTTCTCTCTGTGTAACGAGACTACGGGCGTGTAATGACACAAATTTGTTCACTCTTTATGTTTTATGAATGCCATTTGTGCAAATCCTTTATCTACATCTATGGAACACATGAGTGTAACAGCGCGCTTTACAAACTATCTTTTAAACCAAAATACATACATATTTTATTCAATTTAGCGACGAAATACAAAATGCACCGAAAACTGAAGTACAACAGCACCAAAAACTCAAGTACAAAGACAAGGGTTTAACAACCAAAGTTCACCTAAGTATTCTTTAAGCTACCTAGTACTGGCTTACTTCTCGTTGTCGGTTGTCTGCATAGGCAAGGTGATCCGCGCATTCCTTCTGGTAGTCATCCTCAGAATTGTCTGGACCTCCTAGACTGTCCGGCCTTTGTCCGGACAACAATGTTTCGCCACGATACCAGACGTGTCCAGGCCGTGTCTGGTTGTTTTCTGTGATTTTTGAGCATTACGTCCGGACAAGAGACAGACAGTCCGAGTGGCAATCCTAGGCTTTTTTTTACATAAACAGGGATGGCATCCCCGGTTCCATTAATATGAAACCACAACGCCCAGGTTCAGTCTCGGAATCATTTACAAAGCTAATTTTTCCGCAGCCGAATTGAAAAGAAGAAGGTCTCAGCAAGCTATGAAGTACCGATACGGCAAGACGGACATGGCGATACGAGTATGGCGATACGGGACACGGCAATTTCAGAAAGCATAGGCTTCAGGTGGCAGAGATGGTCTTTCAGCGAGGGGCAAGATGAATCTGGGCAGCAAGCGCAAACTAGAGGAAACATTTTTATTACAGCACTTTTAGCTAAGTGCGAACTGAAGCACTTTCAGATCAGTGTGATTGTGTGAACTTAAGCAGTGCGCCAGGGGGTCTTCTCCCTCCTTCCTGGAGGTCATTACGCCAGCTTGCTTTGCGTGGGCGTACACGCTGTCGTTTTTGGAGCAGTACGGCCGGACGATGACCAGACCGTCTATGCGCTCGACATCTGATCTGGGTTGGCAACCGTCGCCTCCGATCCTTGCCGCCGCCGGGCGTTCCGTCGCCTCCGATCCTTGCCGCCGCCGCCGGGAGTTCCGTCGCCTCCAATCCTTTCCGCCGCCGCCGGGCGTTCCAGACAGCACGAGTTGCCGTCGATCCTTGCCGGCCTCGGTAGATGTAGATCGTGCAGGCCGCGCTCGCCTCACATCCTGCCGGCCGTCCTCTCTCTTGCGTGCTGCGGTCGCCGTAGATCATGCCGGCCAGCGCAACCGTCGCCGTCAATCCTTCCAGCCACGGAAGACATCCATCTGCAACTTCCCGGGCTCGCCGTCGATCTTGCCGGCCATGGTCGCCGTAGATCATGCCGGGCGAAGAACAGGTCGCAGTCCCGTTGCTCTAGCCGACGAGACCAGCCCACGAGCGGGACGTGGGTATACGCAAACGGTTACGTACAGGGTACAGATGTGTACGCCCTAATTGGGCCATACGGGTTATTACAGGGCCGTAATACAATTTAATTAATGTTTATTTAATTAGATATTAAACCTGAGTTTTGGTTTTGAGGGGGGAGGGGGGATGTACCGAAGCAGAAGGCTTGGATTATAAACACAAAGTTATTTAAAACATATTTTACAATCATTATTTAAGAAATACAAAAAATTGTGCTTATGTCTCATTTCAGAAGTCATATGTAAACGTGCCTATAGTGACAATATTGTTGTAACTCCATACTGTATCGCATATGGACATTTTCAGACTACTTTAGTCGTGTTGCGGTCAAACTTGGTATCGCGTACGTACATTAGTATTTCTAGTTGGGTTTTATGTGTGGGTAGCAATCGACAGTTCGCGATGAGAACAAACTTCTAACGAATTCCACCTACCTATAATTATTTTTCGTGGGGAATTCCTCCTATATATTAATTACTCGAAATGTGAAAATGACACTTTGAGTATGGGTTAGGGAAGTCATGCACTTGGACAGCAACCGTTGGTGCTAGTGATGTGCATGGCATGTGAATTGTTTCCCTTGGAGCACCCCTTGTCTACCCAAATATGGCAATGGCCTCAAAATCCAGCCACATGTTTGATGTATAGCTCCATCGGTAGTTGGAGGATAGCTTTTTATGTACACCCAACGGTTTTTATTTTCGGCTACATGTTACCAATGTCGATGTTTAGGGTTTGTGGGCGGAAACGATACCTCCGTTAGGAGGATCAGGTGCGTGTTACATAGCCAGGAAAAGCCTCTGGCGTGGCACATACATGGGTACGGTATACCGGTGGTGTACTACACCATACCGTATACACGTATATTACATGTTCAACAGCCCCCCTTAATCTAAACTTGTACACATGTTTAGATTATACTTAAACTTCTCTAACAGTTTTACAGGAAGTGCTTTAGTAAAGCCATCAGCCACTTGGTCCTTGCTAGAAATAAACTTGACTTCTAAACGTTTATTTGCTACTCTTTCTCTGACAAAATGAAAATCTATCTCTATATGCTTAGTGCGGGCATGAAAGACAGGATTTGCAGACAAATAGGTAGCTCCTAAATTGTCACACCATAGACATGGCTTTTCTTTTATCTTGACACCAAGTTCATGAGGAAGAGCTTCAACCCATATGAGTTCAGTGGTGGCATTTGCAAGAGATTTATATTCAGCTTCAGTGCTAGAGCGTGATAC
Organism: Poa pratensis; assembly: GCA_947311845.1. Lineage (NCBI taxonomy): Eukaryota > Viridiplantae > Streptophyta > Magnoliopsida > Poales > Poaceae > Poa > Poa pratensis. Next base: position 49,831,700 of record CAMZMU010000038.1, read on the forward strand.
CGTTGCTTGCTTGCGTGCATTCCAAGAAATCAGGTTCGGCCCAAAGAAGATAGCAAAACCTCCAGTGGACCTTCGATCATCAGGGCAACCAGCCCAATCTGCATCTGAAAAAGCACTCAATAATGTAGATGATGACTGAAGAAATGTGATACCAGTGTGTAGTGTGCCTTGGATGTATCTCAGTATCCTCTTTGTAGCTGTCCAATGAGTAGTAGTTGGTGCATGGAGATATTGACAAATTTTGTTAACTGAGAATGACAAATCTGGACGTGTGAGAGTTAAGTATTGAAGGGCACCAACTATGCTTCTGTACTGTGTGATATCTTCAGGACCAAGAAGTGTTCCCTCATGCAATGACAATGGTTCCGTAGAGGAAAGGGGTGTAGGAGCAGGTTTGCAATTTTTCAGACCAACTCGACTTATCAAATCTGTAGCATACTTTCCCTGTGACAAGAGTAATCCATCTCGTGTTCTCTTTACCTCAATACCCAAGAAATAATGCAAATCACCTAGATCTTTGATGGCAAAGTGTTCATTTAAATCTTTGAGTAAAGCAGGAATGGCCTCAACTGAAGAGCTTGCAACTATAATGTCATCAACATAAATCAGGATAAACATAGTAACATGTGACTTGTGATATAAGAACAGGGAGGTGTTTGCCTTTGATGGAATGAAACCAAGATCATGCAATTTTGAACTGAGACGTGAATACCAAGCTCGTGGAGCCTGTTTCAATCCATAAAGGGCTTTGGCAAGTTTGCAAAAATGATGGGGGGCATTAGGATTTTCAAAACCTGGAGGTTGTCGCATGTAAACCTCTTCTTCCAGAACACCATGAAGAAACGCGTTCTTGACATCTAGCTGCCTTAAACTCCATCCTCGTGAGACTGCAACTGCTAAGACAAGTCTAATGGTTGCAGCTTTAGCAACAGGACTGAAGGTATCTTCATAATCTATACCATACCTTTGCTTAAAACCTTTTGCAACAAGACGTGCCTTATACCTGTCAATTGTACCATCAGCATTTTTCTTGATACGATAAACCCATTTGCAGTCAATCAGATTTTTGTTTTTACTAGGAGGGACAAGGTGCCATGTTTTGTTGTGAAGCAAAGCATCATACTCCTCCTCCATTGCTTTGCGCCAATTTGTGTCATCTAAAGCTTCATTGAGAGACCGAGGTTCTCCTGTAGAAGCAAGCTTACCATACTTGATAGTATCATCTTTATACGTTATTTTGTTGCCATGCATATCATACCTGACTGTACCATCTGTAAATTGTTTTGGATGTGTGATTCCCTTTTGCAGACGTGTGCGCACCCCATGATGGACTTCAGGCGGGGGATGCACAGACGATCCGGTGGCGGCGCTGGAATCAGCATGGGATCCGGCGCTGGGAGGAGCTCCTCCAGAATCGGGCGACGTGGCATCCGGGGAGTGGTCGCTATCGGAGGCCCCGATGTCGCTGTCGACTGCAGGCGAGGATACGGACAAGATAGGGGACCGCTCGGGGGTCCCGCTCTCGCCATCATGAGCGCCATCATGGTCGTGGGCGCGTGGTGACGCAGACGGGGACAGCGTGGGGTCACGACCGTCGCTGTCGGCCGGCGTGGCGCGCAGAGATTGGCCCGGCGCGGTGGAGGGAGCATCTCTGCCCGCTGACCTGGACGGGGCAGACGCGGGCGAATCGACCTCGGGGCTTGTGCACGCGTGATCCGAGGGAGGAGCAGCACCTGAATCTGCTTCGGATTCAGTGGAGCTTTTGTCTTCATCTGAGCTGGTTTCAACTCCGTTTTGAGAGCTATTTGCACTCATTTCTTCATCAGTTTGTTCCAAATTTTCTTCCACATGAGCCCCATCGTCCTGACCATGATTAGCAGCAGGAACAAAAGGCAAAGACATATGATCATCAACATGTGCATTCCCCTCATGCGATAAGGATGTGGTGTTGTTAGGAAGTAGGAGAATTTGTTGCTTAAGAAGAGCACCGGCATTTTTATGCAAGGAAGCAAAAGGAAAAACATTTTCATCAAACACCACATCACGTGAGATATAGATACGACCTGTTGAAGGCTCAAGGCGTTTTACTCCCTTATGACGTGGGCTATAGCCTAGGAAGACACACCGTGTAGATCGAAAGGCAAGTTTACGTTTGTTGTAGGGGCGAAGGTTAGGCCAACATGCGCATCCAAAAATACGAAGAGAGTCATAATTGGGTTTGGTGTTAAGAAGGCGTTCAACAGGAGACACAAACTGAATAACTTTGCTAGGAAGCAAGTTTATAAGAAAAGTGGCTGTGAGAAAAGATTCATCCCAAAACTTAAGAGGCATGGAGGCATGAGCAAGTAAAGCAAGACCAACTTCGACAATATGACGGTGTTTGCGTTCAGCTGAGCCATTTTGCTGATGCGCATGAGGACATGAGACATGGTGTGTAATGCCAATTTGTTGAAAGAAACTATTGAGTTTTTCATATTCACCACCCCAATCAGTTTGCATGGTTATGATTTTGCGATCAAATTTGCGTTCAACAAGTTGTTGGAAATTAAGAAAAACTTGATAAACATCAGAACGCTTCTTAAGCAAATATATCCAGGTAAACTTGCTAAAATCATCAATGAAGCTTACATAATAAGTGTGCTTGCCAACAGAGGCTGGGGCAGGACCCCATACATCAGAAAAAATCTGCTCCAAGGGAACAGTAGAGACACTAGTGGATACAGGATATGGCAATTGGTGGCTCTTAGCTAGTTGGCAAGGATCACATACATAAGGATTTATTTCTGGGGAATAAGCTAAATCATTCTTCCTAAGAACTTGTTGAACGACAAACGATGAAGGATGCCCTAAACGACGATGCCATGTAGATGAAGACGGCTTTATTGTAAGAAAAGCATGCTTGGACGACCCCGAAGAAAATGGCACTAAGGGGTAAAGACCACCATGACATGGTCCCTTAAACAGGATTCTTCTTATGGCCGATCAAAAAGAAAAAGGCATGAAACTCAATAAATACATCGTTGTCAAGGGCAAGTTTATGAACTGATATCAAATTTTTCGATGCACTAGGAACATGTAGAATGTTATTGAGATGTAGAGATGCATGTGGTGTTTGCAAAGTTGAGTGACCAATATGGCTTATGGGCATACCTTGACCGTCAGCTGTGTGCACACGGTTGCGTCCTTGGTATTTGTCGTGGGTGGAGAGCTTGTGGAGAGCACCGGTGATGTGATCAGTGGCCCCTGTGTCAGGGTACCAATTGGTGTCGACGCCATAGGACGCCATGTGGGCAGCCTTCTCCTCACGTTCACTGTCGCTGTCGGAGTCGTCGTTCTGGTAGCGCCACCAGCAGTCCGAGGCGGGGTGGCTATGTATCTTGCAGTTCTGGCAAGTTACATCCATGAAGGGGGTGGGGGCGCGGTCATGACGGCGGTCATCACGCCTACCATCATTGCGACGGCGACGATCACCACCATCGCGGCCACCATCGCGCCTGCCACCATCATGGCGTCTTCCATCATTGCGGCGACCGCCGTCACGTCGGCCACCATCATCTTGATGCCGACCGTCATCACGGTGTCGTCGATCGACGCGATCATCGTCGCGTTCACGTCTGTTGCCGCGGTCGCCGCGGTGACCATGGTCACCACAATCACCACGCGCATCTTGGTGTCCGCGATCACCGCCGTCAGAGAGACGACTGTCACGGTTGTTGGCGTTGTCGCAGCTGGCAACGTTGGCAGAGGAGACGAAGGAGCCACCGCCCTGGCCAGTTTCGGCCAGCATGGTCTGACGGATGTCGTGAGCGCATATCTGCCCGAACAGGTCGTCGAGCGTGGTGTTCGGGTTGGCGTTGACAGCGGCGACGATGTCGTTGTAGGTGGCGTCTAACCCATTGAGTATATACCCAATAAGCTCATCTTCTTCGACGGGCTTGCCGGAGGCAGCAAGCTCCGATGCATACCCTTTCATCTCAGCAAAGTATGCAGCGGCTGTCAGGTCGTTCTTCTTGGTGGAGTTGAGGGAGCCGCGAAGACTGTTGATTCAGGAGCGAGAGTGAGATGAAAACATACGAGTTACAACACCCCATACCTCAGCTGTAGTTTGGAGTCCCAGGACGTGCGCAAGGATCTCCAGTAAGAAGGAGTTCAGGAGATAGGTGAGGACGGCTGCATCTCGGGTGACCCAGGCGGTGTAGGCCGGGTTGGGGGCGTTGGTCTTCCTCCCTTTATCATCTTCTGTTTCGATGGTCTTTTGCGGCGCAACATCAGTGCCATCAAGCAGTCCACCGGCCTGGGCGCTGCGGAGTGCCGGGGAGACAAGGGTCTTCCAGAAGAGGAAGTTCCCTCGATCCAGCTTTTGCGAAGGAGGGGAGCCAAGCGCATTGGACAGGGCTCCCATTGTCGTCGATGAAGACCCCATTGAAGAACAGGGTGGTTTTGGATCGTGTTTTCTTTGGCGTTGGGTCGTAGGGTTTTGGTTTTCTTGATTTGATCGTGGTTTTTGGTTGTAGATCGTAGGCTTGTATCGTGGACTTGAGGCGGCGGCGGCAGAGAAGACTGCGGCGGCGGCGAGGGCTTAGGGTTGTGGCTTGAGGCGGCGGCGGCAGGGAAGGCTGCGGCGGCGGCGAGGGCTTAGGGTTTTTGGATTGGCAGCTAGGTCGTGGAGAAGAGCGGCTCTGATACCATGTCGATGTTTAGGGTTTGTGGGCGGAAACGATACCTCCGTTAGGAGGATCGGGTGCGTGTTATATAGCCAGGAAAAACCCCTGGCATGACACATACATGGGTACGGTATACCGGTGGTGTACTACACCATACGGTATACACGTATATTACATGTTCAACAACCAACACGACGGGCTTTACGCTAAGGTGTGATGTGCTATGTCGGGAGTCCGCTACATTGTATGCTCTATCATGTGGTAGTGGTAGTCCATATGCCGGTGGGCTATCGGATGCTTGAGAAAATAGAAGATTTCAAAATCAATGGTCTTGTTAGTGTTATTTATTTTTGCTCTTCAATTTTCATGTAAAATATAAAAAACAGGGTGCTAAAAAAATAGTGCTCGTATGGAAGCATTTTTTATTATTAGATTGTTTTCTTTAACATAATTTGTATTGCTTGTGTTTTATTTTTTTCATGAAAATTTGCGTGCACCCAAGGGACACGAATACGTACATCTTCATTTTATTTCAAATTTTGTTACATAAGACACCGTGTATTTGGGTTTACATGACTTGGTACCTGCAGCTCCTACTACGTACTACATAATTTAAAAATTAAACACGCGTGCCGATCGAGTGGTAGCTGCTAGCTTGTTGATTTGTTTTCTATAATCAAATCTGGCCAGTGGCGATCGGTATATGGAGCATGCACAAGTGGCCGCGCTCGTGGGGCTGACGTGCCGGGGCCGGAGTTTGACGTGGATCCGACACGGCGGCCGCCATCGAGATCAAATTCACCGCCGGCACATCACGCTCCAAGCTTTAACTCACTGGCTGTCCAGCGGAAGCAGCTGCCACTATCACCACCGGCGGCGGCGGCCTCCATGAGGCCATGACCACCACTTGCGGCCGTCGCCGTCATCTGTCTTGTTTTTGTTGCTTTGTAGTTTATTTTCCCACTCGGCTCCATCTTTCAATAATTGTCACATTAATTTGTCCCTTGGCATGTACCGGCTTAGCATTCTTTTGTTTCAGTTATCTCTCTTAGAAAAAGGTGACTGACTATATATACTTTAGGTGACTAGCTCTTGTTTGTTTTAGATTAGACTTGATTTTTTGGGTACATCGAACCTCCATCTTCCGTGTAAAGTGTAAACCCCTTCCTTTTGCATCTTTAGTCACGAACCTTCTCGATCTAGCCTTGCCTCCCATTTTCTCGCAGTCTCCGTCTCGGCATGTTAACCGCCAAATCAAGCTTCATAAAACATGACCCAAATGCTAATCCGAAAGTGGGACAAATGGGTCCCCTTTTTGCATTCCTAAATCCGACTGAACCACCCGGCTCCGCTCTATTACCTGATCGGTTCCCTCAATGTCTCCTTCCTCAGCTTCGACACTTCTTCCCCCTCTCCCGCTTCACCAATGCTAGCATGATATTAAAGTTGGTTGGGTTTAAGACGAAGAAACATGCGGCCGAGATATATAGCAGGTGTGTCAAAAGTATTTCAACCTCCTTTGTATGGCGACATGGCGTGGCAATTTGGAAGAGGCGACTCATATGTGCCAACCATGATGATTGATGAAAAAATAGAACCATCAGACGGTCAGGTCCTAATTACTTTAAAGGAAATCTCGAAAAGAAAGAGAAGTACATGTAACTATCTATCAAGCACTACCGAGCTAAAAAGGCACTTTAGTACAATTTTATGAGCTGTAGCTAATTGTTTGTTGTTTTTACGCACCCCGTAGGAATGAAACAACTTTGCATATTTGTAGCTGATTGGCCAACATGTTAGGTCAAGTGATTTAGAAAATGGCGTCTTTATATTGTACCACAAATGTCGACCGCTTACCCAAGTACAGTTCGTTATATTCTGTGACCAGAAAAGGCACACCCATATCGCTGATTCCTTTCCAACAAGTGCATAATGTTCCGTTGGACACCTTCCACTATTGGCATTGGCATTTCTAGTTTTGTTTTTGCTCGTACCGAACAGCTAGCAAGTCATCGATCGCTGTGACCAGAACTAGTTCATGCGTCGTCACATAGAAGGGCTACAACTCTCGAACTGATTTTCCCACTACCTCTCCACGAGAGAATCCTAGTCAGAGAAGTTTTTACAAGATCCCTCCTAATCCACACTACCGCCGCCCTCTTAGGCGGAACACTAATTTTCTCAATATGAGGTTTGACAGGAGGCACCGAGGCAGCCAAAATTAAGCACGGCTGAATTTTTATCGCCCTCTACATATATAAAAGAAAACTGTGATCTTACAGATGCCCACACAACAATACGATGATCTGCTTCTGGGTTCTAAACTTCTAATCGTAATCGGCATGTCTAAATATACACAAGCTGCATGTCTATGTAACTGAATCTATACAAACAACTGAATGACGGTCATCGGCGCACCGGCGCCACCACCGTGTGCTGCTGCATGACGAGCACGGAGCCCATCTCCATGGATGCGTTGGACGCCAGGATCTCTGCCACGGCCCCATCTCTCGCCCGGCTTCCGTCCATTGATCCAGTCCGGCCAGCAGCTCCACTGGTTGTCGCCCTCCTCGCCCCACGATGACCAAGGAGAACATCCCGGCCATCGCGTCCAGCGTTTCCACCACGTCCGCCGGGCTCTCCACCACCTTCTCCACATACATCGCAAGCTCCCTCGACGCATAAACCTCGTAGAAATTCCACATGAACCGCTCGTCCGCGTCCCCCTCATTGAGCGGCAGGTCCATCTCATCATCCGCCAAAGTCACGCCCGTCCTTGAGGTAGACGATGTCACCATATCATACGTGCTACGCTTCACGAACCGGAACACGGTGAGGCCAATGTTTGGATTGTCGGCGAGCCGGGATGCCACCGACACGGCCTCGCGGTCATCGGGTCCACCCAAGAACACCGCCGCGATGACATGGGTCACCGCCCTATCAAGCACTACGGAGCGAAAAAGGCACTTTAGTGCATTTGATAAGCTGTTGGAAATGAAACAACTTTGAATATTTGTATCTGATTGGCCAACATGTTAGGTCAATTGATTTTGAAAAATGGCGTCCTTGTCCACAACTGTCAGCCATGTACCCAAGTACAGTTCGCTATATTCTCTGACCAGAAAAGGTACAGCCATATCGCTGATTCATTTCCAACAAGTACATAATGTTCCGTTGGACACCTTCCACTATTGCCATTGGCATTTCTAGTTTTGTTTTTGTTCGTACTAGCATGCATGTCCCATTGCTAGAACTAGTTCATGCGTCGTCGCTCGTCACATAGAAGGGCTACAAGCCTACAACTCTCGAACTGATTTCCCCACTATCTCTCCACGAGAGATTCCTCTTCGAGAAGTTTTTATAAGATCTCTCCTAATCCACACTACCTTTCTCAATATGAATTTTGATAAGAGGCACCGAGGAAGCCACATTGAGCACGACTGAGTTTTTATCGCCCTACACTTTCTTTCATTTTTCATATAATAAAGTTCTTCTACATAAAAGAAAACTCTGATCTTACAGATGCCCACACAACAATACGGTGACCTGCTTCTGTGTTCTAATTGACACGTCTAAATATACACAAGCTGCATGTCTATGTAACCGAGTCTATACAAACATCTGAATGGCGGTCATCGGCGATTCGGCGCCACCACCGTGTGCTGCTGCATCACGAGCACGGAGCCCATCTCCATGGACGCGTTGGAAGCCAGGATCTCCGCCACGGACCCCATCTCCCGCCCGGCTTCCGTCCACTGATCTAGTCCAGCCAGCAGCTCCACCGGTTGTCGCCCTCCTCGTCCCACGATGACCAAGGAGAACATCCCGGCCATCGCGTCCAGCGTTTCCACCACGTCCGCCGGGCTCTCCACCACCTTCTCCACATACATCGCAAGCTCCCTCGACGCATAAACCTCATAGAAATTCCACATGAACCGCTCGTCCGCGTCCTCCTCATTGAGCGGCAGGTCCATCTCATCATCCGCCAAAGTCACGCCCGTCCTTGAGGTAGACGATGTCACCGTATCATATGTGCTGCGCTTCACGAACCGGAACACAGTGAGGCCAATGTTCGGATTGTCGGCAAGCCGGGAGGCCACCGACACGGCCTCGCGGTCATCGGGCCCACCCAGGAACACCGCCGCGATGACATGGGTCACCGCCCTATCGCTGCAGGGGTGCAAAAGTGTCTTCGTGCTCGTGTCAATGCTGCAGGGGACCTGGAAACTGGCACCGATGCTCCTATAGGGCCGGTCTATGAGGAGGCCCACGGTGCATGGCGCGCGCGCGAGCACGCCCTGGTTGAGCTCACGGCGCTCCTCGAGGCGGCACGCCATCTTACCGTCATACCGCTGCTCCTTGAAGCAGGGGAGGAGGAGCAGGGTCGCGTGCGCATCCGCTGCACAACGGCACACGACGTCAACGTTCTGGGACGCGCTGTTGGCCACGACGTCAATCTGCCGGAAGGCGATGCCTGTAGCGCGCCAATAGAGGTCAACCACCGTGTTCATGTCCGTGATTTCGTCTTGTCCGGCGTCGTACTCGTCTAGGATCTGCTGGTGGTAAGGCAGCATTGTTGAGGCAGCGCCGGTGGAGGCCGTCGCACGTTTCTGGCCGCCCTCAAATAGATGGAGGACATGGACGGCGGGTTGTGTCTCTGACTTGGTCACTAGGAGCTCGACCAGACTAAGCAGCGCGGGAGTTGAGTGCGCGCTGTGAGAGCAGGTGAGCATGCGCAGTTCCTGCTGCTCGCCCAACGATTCCATGGCTTGGTGCCTCATGGCGTATGACTCCTTCTCCTTGCGCAGCACAACCGCGGCCACCGGGCCGGCGACGAGGGTACTGGCCAGGTTACCGATGATCATCGCGTACAATGCTTGCTCCGCCCACACCTGCACAGATCAAAACTATCATCGCTCAAGGCCATATATTCCGACAAGAATTTAAGCATTTGTTGGGTCACTCAATGATATGAATTTCATTACCCTTCTGATTTAGCGAACTTCATGTTCATGGTGTCGACGTGACCCTTGACGTTGAGAAGCACACCAAAGCGGAGAGCATCGCAGAGCGGGATGTTGAGGTACGCGGAGGCGACGGCCGCGCCAATGGCCTTGCCGACAAGGCCGAGCAACATCATGAGCACGCCAGGCACGATGATGGCGCCGGACATGGAGTTGAAGTCCATCCGCATCCCGATAGTGGCGAAGTAGAAGGGGAGCAACATGCCGTTAACAAAGGGCACGAGCGCGTTGGTGACGGAGCGCGCCGCTGGGCCTTCCCTTGGGAATGCGAGCCCCAACGCGAAGCTCGTCGGCATCCCGTCGAACCCGAGTTTTTGTGGGAAGTTGCCGATGATCCAAATGGCCATGATCATGAACGCCAGGTCCCACGGCTTGACGTGGTGTTGCCCAACGTTACGCTGGTTAATGCGTGTCACGGCGGGGCGAACTAGCCACACGGCGAGCCCGCAATGGCGAGCGCCACGAAGCCAAGGGAGAGGTCCTGGCTCTTCTCCTTGGCCATCCTGGTGGAGGAGAGCACGCCATCGCCGACGACGCAGATGATGTTTGTACCGATCGCGGCGGCGACGAGGAGACGCCGTTCTCGGTGACCGTGAGCTTGAGGTCACTGGCGATCCGCGCGACGGCGATGGACGAGGTATTAGTCAGCGCCACCATGAGCGTGGCGGCGAGCATCTCAGGAGTCCTCACTGGGGAGTGCATCATGCTGCTGTACATTCCGCTTGACACGATGGCGGCGAGGAAGAGGCTGGCGGCCACCGTGGCGTAGGTGAAGGCGACGCAACGCCGTGCGGTGCTCCGCAGCGCAGCGATGTCCATCTCGAGGCCGACGAGGAACATGTAGAGGATGCGCGCCGCCGATATGTAGCCGTTGTACATGTCCTCTACATTGTCCACGTCCACGTGCACGATGGAGTTGCGGAGCCCCATGCCGCCCACCACCACGCCGGCCTATACGAACCATGACAATTGATTTTTAGACAGGGCATTTCTCAGCCTGCGGGAAAATGTCAAATTTATTCTCCAAAAAGAAATGTTAGATCGATTACAAGGATTTGGGAGATGGCAGTGGGTTGGTTGTAGCGCCGGAGGAAGGTGTGGAAGAGGTTGGAGAGGACGATGACGGCAAGGGCCTGGATGACGACGAGGAACAGTGTGTCCAGGGCGATGCCGGGGATGGGCGTCCACCCAAGCCTGTCGATGGGGTGCGAGCACGCGTAGTAGCTCATGTAATCTCTGCCCATCTTCCCCACCTCCTCGGCAGTCGGCCGGTGACCGCCGCTGCCTAGCTTAACGAGCTCCGGCCGTCCCCTCGACCAACGATGATGGCTTCTCGCTAGCTTCGAGGACTCGTCAAACTGATTAGCCTTCCGTGCATGTGCGCGTGAAGGGGTTGTTGCTGCGAGAGACGTACAAGAGCCTTTTTTTTGCAGGGATGACCATGATTTTCGTGGAAGTGGCCGGGAGGGAGGCTCTCCCGCTCGGAATAGGCTTGCATGGCCTTTGCAACATGAGAATGGTTCTATCTTCTTTACTATTATTAGAAAGGCTCACGCGACGCATGCCACGTGTCGGTACACGACTTCTTATGTTGTTTAAATTTAGACGGTTTCATATTTAAAAAAAATGAATCGATGCATGTATACGTGCTCTTCACGCAGTAATTACATATGTTACACCATAACACGTCAGTTTAGACTATTGTTTTTCTAATATTACATGTTATTTGATGTTGCAACTAAAATATGGAATGAACTTTTTACGATTAGCCACATATTAATCTGTAGGAAATGTGCAAAAAACAATATATCTCAATATAAAAATATACTGCCATTTGCATCTGATCACGTGTGGAGAACTTAGGTCGGTTCAAAACAAACTTTGCATTTTTTAACCTAATGTAAATGTATTATCTAGAAGGAAATATGCACAAAAAATGTTAATTCTATAATGAAAGGTTGATTTGAATCAGACCAAAACTTCTATGTGGAATTCAAATTAATTTTTTGTTGTGTCAAAGCTTACATACCGTGTTTTACTACAACATATACTCAATTTTTTCCCTGAAAAATTAATACTACGGTCGATTCCTACCGCCCTGTTGCCAATCGACGCCGGCCACACCTCTTTGTTTTCTTGGTCCGATCCGATGATTCCCTGTCATCACGCGCCATCCTTTTTTCTACGGTTCGTCGAATGCGAAAAATTGCACCGCCTCTGTCGATTGATTTCGACCATACCACAGAAAATCGAAGCCAGTAACCGACGGAGAACCATGCTCCCATGTCCATGCTTTTCTTATTTCCCATCAAGGTCACCGTCTCCATCCTCGATGGACACGAGCGTCTTGAGAAACCTCGACAAGCGTAGCTATTGTCCTTGTTGTTTAACAAGTGTCGTCGTTTCACGACCAGAGATGGTCCTCTAGCGTTCGTCATCATGAGTGTAGCCTATAAATGGTGTCGACAGATCATCGACCTGTTGGGGACATGCATTACCACGACTTATTCGATCTACGTGGCTAACTCTCTTTGTTGACACCTGACAACTTTAATGAATGCCTGGATAGTCGCAACCGTCTGTGTCCGTATCCCTACCTTCGACGGGCATGGGATCGTCCACAATCTCCACTTGCACGGCTATCACCGGCAGCAGCTCTCATTGCCACGCCCCTGTGGCTCGTCGGCATCGACCCCGCCACCTAATGCTCGTGGTACCGCGAGATCTTTGCTATGTGACTTTTAGAAATTTTTGCTTCATCGTAAATGCCCTAATTGATTTTTTCGAGTATTAACCTCGGCCTCAGCCTGCCAGCGCGTAGTTTGTCATTGATTTTTCAACCACTTACCGGTTCTAAGGCTACCTGCTGCATCTCCAATGAAGCACCGATGGCCTGACGAAAAGATGGAATGAGAGAGAGAGGTGACCGGATGTTGAGACTGGCTACCGGGAAAATGGGAGATCCCTCTCGTCAGTAGTAGTAATAAGCATAATGGCAACGTGTGTCTTAGTCAGATAATATCCAGGCGAGCGATTCCGGAGGCCGCCGCCCACCGTACCTAGAAGACACCAAGCCGCCGCCGCTGCTGTCGTCGTCTGCGGCGGCGGCGGCGGCGCCCGTCCCGTCCAATCGACGGTGGGCAGGAGGTGCTCTCAGCGGCGCTTCATGGGAGGAGCCGGGGCGCAAGCGGAGGGCAAGGGCGGCGCGGCCGGCCGGCCGTGGCCTCAGGTTCTTCAGCGGGAGGGCGGTGAGGAGAGGGCGGCGCGCCACCGGTGGCCGTTCTGGGCACGGTTGGTGAGCGATTTGGTTTCAATCTGGATCTCGATCTCTTCGATCTGGACCAATTGATCCAATCTGGCTTGGTGCTGCCTTCTTCTCCGATGCCGTCCCGCTGGATGATGACCGGTGGCGTGGGGGCCTGCCGGTGTGCTCAATAATGGTGGCGGTCCTAGGGTTCCTCCTTGCATCAAGATGAAGACTTGCCGGATGCTGTCTCCGTCGATCTGGCTACCGTGGCGTGTTCCCGAAGGCTCCGCCGGTGAACTCCACTGGGCGATTCATGCCTGGAGATTGCTGGATCGGGTGGCATTCGGTCGTGCGCACCCATGTTTTACTCTGGCCCTTTGGTTTCAGAGGGAGCGATTCGAAGCTCTGCTGGCTATTAATATCATGGGGCATGTTCTCGTTCCATGGTGCTGGCGGAGAATGTCATGTATGTCGAGATCTGAGGACTAGCAATGGTGGTTCGAATCTTTCTGGCGATGAGGAATTGGCTTGGTGTTTCGTGCCTTGGAGCAGCGGCATGTAAGTGGGGGCGACAACATACGTGAAGTCCAAAGTTGATGTAGGTTGGTCCCGATTTTCACGGATTTGTGCGGAGGGAACGATGAACACGAAGAACAACGGATGAACTCAAGAACACAAGGAGGGGAAATCAACAAAACAAGGATAACTAGCAAGTAGCAACTCGGCAAGCCTGAATTGGTAACAAATCCCCGAGGGTAGCCCCCAATTCTCCTCTCCCAAGCACACCTTACTCTTAGGATTGTTTGTCCAATTGGTCAATCCAACCAACCCAATAGAATCACGCTAAGATGAAAGATTGGCAAGTAATCGCAACTACAAGCGGAAGCCTTGGTATCCACGCAGGGATCTTCTCCTCAAGAGGAGGCCTTGGTTCATCTCCACAAGGGGAGGCCTTGAGTTATCTCCATAGGAGGAAAGAGACACTTTGAGAAGAAGGAGCAAGGCTCTACTTTAGTTCCCAAATCATAGTCTAACCCTAACCCTAGGAAGGGGACGCACTATTTATAGTCTAGATCCAAAGGGATAAGATTACAAGGCACGGAGCCTTTTCAGCACGCAGGCTCGCCCGCAGCGGTAGTACCGGCGGGAACCCGGTAGTACCGGGCTTGCGGTAGTACCGGGCCAGTACCGGGGCCACTACCGGGTTAGAACTCGGCGATACCATAGCTCCTGGGAGATCCGGTAGTTGGCGCGGTAGTTGGCGCGGTAGTACCGCGCCGGCATGTGGCGGTAGTACCGGGGCGGCAAGACGCGGTAGTACCGGCCCCGGTAGGATCTTCAGCAGGTGACACGTCAGGCGGGGGCGGTAGTACCGGGTCGGATCCGGTAGTACCGCCTGAAGCTGTTTGATCTTTCTTCTTCTTCTTGGCTGCTCTCTTGGCCATCTTCTTGGGTCTTCTCTTGGTCATCTCTCCACTCCATTGTGGGTCATCGTCAAGGTGGTTCCTGAGTATGCACAAAGTATCCGAATGAAGTAGCAACCCATTCAAAGGAGTGTCGAGATCACACATAGATAGGAGTGAATTCACCTTATCATGGAGAGCTTTGACTCTTGCTCTTGTCATTGGGCCACTTGTTGTAGGAGCCGTAGGTTGGGCTACATCATCCCCCCCCCCTTGGAAAAGAGTCGTCCTCGACTCTTGGTCATCCTCATCGCTTGATGTTCCAAGGTATGGCGATAGGTCGGCGACGTTGAAGGTGTCATGGACCAAGTGTTTGGAGGGAGATGTCGATCTTGTAGGCATTGTCGTTGATGCGCTTGATAACCTTGAAAGGTCCATCTCCACGAGGGTGAAGCTTGGACTTCCTTGCATCCGGAAAGCGATCTTTGCGAAGGTGTAGCCAACAAGGTCTCCTTCTTCAAATATCATGGCGCGCTTGTGTTTGTTCATCTTCGTAGCATGGTCTTTGTTGTGCTTCTCGAGAGTAGTTCTTGTTTCCTCATGGAGCTTCTTCATGTAAGCGGCTCGCTTGTCGAAGTCCATGTTAACTTGCTCACGGAGTGGAAGTGGTAGCATGTCGAGCGCGGTGTAGGGGTTGGAGCCATAGACGACCTCGAAGGGTGTTCTCTTTGTTGCGCGATGTAGTGCTCGATTGTAGGCGAACTCGGCGTGTGGGATGCACTCTTCCCAATTCTTCAAGTTAGGCTTGATCAACACACGAAGGAGTGTGATAGGCTTCGGTTCACCACTTCGGTTTGGCCATCGGTTTGAGGGTGGTATGCGGTGGAGAATAGTTGCTTGATTCCCATCTTGGCCATCAAAGTCTTCCAAAAATAGCTCACGAACTTGGTCACGATCCGACACAATGGTCTTGGCACGCCATGAAGACGGACGATTTCCCTGAAAAACAAAGTAGCAATGTGTGAAGCATCGTCGCTCTTGTTGCAAGGTATAAAGTGTGCCATTTTAGAGAAGCGATCAATGACGACAAAGATGGAATCCTTGTTTGTTTTAGTGCGTGGGAGTCCTAAGACAAAATCCATAGCTATATCGGACCATGGGTGATGTGGAATAGGCAAAGGTGTATATAACCATGAGAGTTTAGAGTAGACTTAGCTTTGAGACATGTAGAACATCGTCGAACTAGGCGTTCCACATCACGCTTCATTCTGGCCAATAGTAGTTGGTGGCGAGCATGGCGTAGGTCTTGTCGCGGCCAAAGTGACCCATGAGTGTTCCTCCATGAGATTCCTTCAAAAGGACCAAACGAAGCGAAGACTCGGGTATACATAGTTTGTTAGCCTTAAACAAGAAACCTTGTGCAAATAGAAATCACCAATTCCTTTGTGCTCCGAACATTGAGCGAAAATGTCTCCAAAGAAAGCATCGGTAGCATACAACTCTTTATCTCATCCAAACCCAAGACACTAATGTCAAGACGTGTAAGTAGGTTGGCCTTGCGGGATAGAGCATCCGCGACCACATTGTCTTTACCTTTCTTGTATTTGATTACAAAGTGAAAGACTCAATGAACTCAACCCACTTAGCATGTCTTTTGTTCAAATTTGTTTGACTTTTCAAATATTTCAAGGATTCATGGTCGGAATGAATGACAAATTCCTTAGGACGAAGGTAATGTTGCCACACATCCAAAACACGAACCAAAGCAAATAACTCTTTGTCATAAATGGGGTAATTCAAGCGAGCTCCATCTAGTTTCTCACTATGGTATGCGATGGGTCTACCATTTTGCATAAGCACTCCACCAATGCCCAATCCACTTGCATCGCATTCAATCTCAAATGTCTTAGAGAAATCCGGAAGGGCAAGGAGTGGTGCTTCGGTTAATAACCGTTTGAGCTCATTGAAAGCAAAATCATGTGCATTGCCCCAAATGAAAGGTACATTCTTCTTTGTAAGTTCATGGAGGGGGCAAGCAATTGTGGAAAAATCCTTGATGAAACGGCGGTAAAATCCGGCAAAACCAAGAAAACGTCTCAACTCCTCAAGTGACATCGGAAAAGGCCAAGTCCGAATTGCTTGTATCTTGCTTCATCAACTTCAACTCCATCCGAAGAAACAACAAAACCCAAGAAAACAAGTTTGTTGGTGGCAAAAGTGCACTTAGAAAGATTTGCATAAAGCTTTTCATTGCGAAGAACCAACAAAACTTGAGCAACATGAGAAGTGTGCTCTTCCAAAGATTTGCTATAATAAGGATGTCGTCAAAGTATACCACAACAAATTTCCAATGAAAGGACGCAAAACATGATTCATGAGACGCATAAAAGTAGAAGGTGCATTGGAAAGACCAAATGGCATGACGAGCCACTCATAAAGACCAAGCTTTGTTTTAAATGCGGTCTTCCATTCATCACCTTCACACATGCGTATTTGGTGATATCCACTTTTAAGATCAATTTTGGAGAATATAGCGGAACCACAAAGCTCATCAAGCATATCATCAAGTCGAGGGATAGGATGGCGATACCGAACGGTGATGGCGTTGATGGGGCGACAATCCATGCAAAGGCGAAGAGTGTTGTCGTGCTTGGGTACCAAGATGACGGGCACGGCGCACGGACTCAAGCTCTCGCGGATGTCCCATGGCAAGAAGTTCTTGTATTTGCCGCTCGATCTCCTTTGTCTCTCGGGGTTGGTGCGGTAAGGAGCGCGGTTTGGTAGCGGTGCGCCGGGAACAAGGTCGATGCGGTGCTCGATTCCGCGTAGAGGAGGTAGTCCCGGTGGCACTTCTTGAGGGAAGACATCTTCAAAGTCCTTCAAAAGAGACAACAAAGAAGGAGGAAGGTTTGTGAAGTGTTAGTCATAGAAACTTCACCCTTGCATATGAGCACATAGTGGAGGGTGGATGGGTTCTCTCTCAACTCCCTCATCTCTCTCTTTGTGGCAAATAGTGTAAGTTTTGTGGGAACTCTCTTTGAAGTGTCACACTCATTTGGCTTGTGGCTCTCACTCACTTTATGGTGGGTCTCTCGCTCACCACTCATCTCACTGACGAACGATCTTGTTGTGCCCTTGCAATAGTCTTGGCGTTGTCGGCGATGACTTGACTTGGTGTCATGGGACGAAGGACGAAGGTCTTGTCGTTGTTCTTGAAGCTATAGTATTTGTCCTTCCATCATGCATAGCACCCTTGTCAAATTGCCATGGACGCCCAAGGAGTAAGTGACAAACGTTCATAGGCACAACATCACAATCAACCGTATCTTCATAGGCTCCAATCTTGAAGGACACTTGCACCATGTGTTGAATCTTGACGGCTCCGGTATCACTCAACCATTGCACATGGTAGGATGTGGGTGCTTCTTGAACTTCAAGTTGAGCTTATCACAAAGTTCTTTGCTCGCTAGGTTGTGGCAACTTCCACCATCTATGATGACCTTGATGGACTTTCCATTGATTCCCGCTCTTGTTTGAAACAAGTTGCATCTTTGGTCTTCTTCCACTTGAACATTGGTGGTTAAGCTCTTGCCACAACCAAGGAAGGGTTGTTGTCGCCATCACAATATATCTCACTTTCTTCTTCTTGAGCACTTTGCATTGTGGCGACCTTGTTCAAAGCATTGTACTCATCTTCACTCATAGATTCATACTCTCCCATGTCATTGATGATCATGACCTTCTTGTTGGTGCACTCAAAAGATTTGTGCCCTTGTCCGCCGCACTTGTAGCATTGCAAAGTCTTGTGCCGGACGAAGATCCTTGAGGCGCCTTGGTAGGGGAGGTACTTTCTTGAAAGGTTGAGGCGCTTGAGGTGTCGATGTAGAGACTCTTGGAGGACCTCGAGTGTTCGCTTGAGGAAGAGCTTGTGAAGGTGTAGGAGTTGACGAAGAAGGCTTGTTGGCGAAGAATGCCTTTGTCTTGAGGTATTTGAGCTCTTCAAGCACGTGGCGCTCGGCCTTGGAAGCTTGATGTACTAGCTCAACCAAAGAGGCATATGGTTGGAACTCCACGATCTTCTTGATTGGATAGTTGAGGCCATTCATGAAACGAGCCATGGATTGCTCTTCGTACTCGTTGACATTGGCTCTCATCATGGAGATTTCCATTCCTTGTAGTACTCGTCAACCGACTTCAACCTTGCTTCAACTCTTGCAACTTCTTGTATAAGTCTCTAGTGTAATGGCTTGGCACGAAGCGCTTGTACATTGTTTCTTTCATTTCAACCCAAGTGTCAATTGGTTGTTGGTGGTTAGCGACGCGAGCATCTTGTAGTTGTTCCCACCACAAGAGGGCATACTCTTCAAACTCCATCGAGGCTAAGGCAACCTTCTTGTTGTCGGAGAAGCGTTGCACGCGGAAGATCTTGTCAACCTTGAGTACCCATGAGAAGTAAGCTTCCGGATCACTTGTGCCGTAGAACTTGGGTATGTCAAAGCGGACGTTGGTCAAGTCATCATAGTTGTCACATGGCACCACGTGGGAATGCACGTCCACGTCTCCTTCGATTGAGTCCATCACCATTGTGTTGGCTTGACTCGTTATCACTTGACTCGGAACGTTGGTGTTGGTGACGATCATGTGGAAGCTCTTGACGAGGCGAGGCATGTTGAGGAGGTAGCTCTTGTTGAGGAACGGGTTGTTCGTTATTGTTCGCATTGTCATGATTTTGATGACGTGGCCTTGGAGGATGACGGGGTGACGTCCTTGTTCAAAAGTCATTCGCACCCGGAACGCCATTGTCATTAGCCAATGGGTCATGACGATCACGTTGTTGCGGTGGTGGTGATGGTATGCGTTCGCGACGTTCAACATTTTGGTGAGGTTGTTCTTGATGCGCATTGGCATTGTTCGCGTGAAGATCATGTGGTTGTTCAACGTAGGAGGAGGTCGTTCATGGGCGTCGCGCCTTGGATCATGTTGACGTTCTTGTCGAGGTTCATGACGTCCATGACGTGCTTGTGTCGACCTTGAGGTGCTTCTTGTACGGCTTGAGTGTGAAGAAGCTCGTTGTCGCACAAGGTTGTTGATAGCTTCGGTCACCGCTCCATATTTGCTTCTTGAGCATGCATGCGTCGTTGAAGTTGTTCTCTTGATTTGAAGACGGCGCTCGTAGCGTCCTAGCCATCACGAAAAGGTGTCGAAGACCAACAACTCCGATTGTGTGACATAGCCATGATCACCGCGAACTCCACCATGGATTTCCTTCCGAGCTTGAGCTTCCGTTTGTACTTCCCCTAAACATTTTCTCAAGAACAAGTGAGATATGTGGTAAGAAAAACCAAGACAAACTATATCCCAAGTATAATGTGGCTTGAGAGGAGAGTATCCGGTTCTAACACCCAACACACACACTTATGAGGATAGGAAGGTATGAAGTGGCAAACGAAACAAGCAAACCCGACGACAAGTATATTGTCAAAGGTAGAGAAAATCCACAATGATCAAATTACCAAAGAAACTCCAACCACAAATGATGAAGAAACACACACAAAAGCGAATGATGGGGTTGGGCGACCAAAGGGCGAGCACTCGAAGATAGACAACCTAACGAAGACTACGTGCTCAAATGTCACCCAACACAAGAAGGACGCTAGCTCAATTGCTTTTTGTGGGCAACGGATTTGCACAAGAGTTAACACACACTCACTTTGGCGGTTAGCTTTGTCGCAACCTACAAGAGATGATACTTGGCACCACTTGATTCTTTTCTCTTTTTTTTTTTTTTGCTTTTTGACGATGATTCCTTCTCTTTTGCTAGTGCCAAGATCTCTAACGATACACACTCGCCAATACTTTAAGACAACACTCAACAAGTGCAATGCCCGCAATATCAAAGAGCTAGTCCGATAGGTCAAGGTACACGAAAGGAAGAAGGGCTCACAACGGATTATGGTGTGGGGAAATGTCGAGTCCTTGGTGGCGTCGTCGCTTGGCGTTGATGATGCGTTGCTGCGGAAGCTTGTCGATGTCGTAGACGTAGGGCACACCAAGGACTCAAACCAAAGAGGAAATGCCAAAACGAACCGAGGAAAAAGAAAAAAATTCGGCCAAATTTTGAAAACCCGGTAGTACCGGCCTGGGCCCGGTAGTACCGCCTGCCCGATTTCTGAGGTTGACTTTCGATTTTGGGCGGAAATTGGCCTCGAAAAATCCTCAAATCGTGGGAAATTGGCAAAATTAAGGCTAGGGAACGCAAACAAGGGGGGGGGTCCTAAAGCAACAGATCCATGGACAAAAACTACCAAAAACGCAACGAATCGACAGATCGGCTCGAATCAAGGCAAGGCTATTTTTGGTGGAAATTTTCGAATTTCTCAAAAACAAAGAAAAATTTGGTGGATTTTGGTGGAAACACAAATCAAATCCGTGTCAACCTAGAGCTCTGATACCATATGATGTAGGTTGGTCCCGATTTTCACGGATTTGTGCGGAGGGAACGATGAACACGAAGAACAACGGAGAACAAACACACAAGAGGGGAAATCAACAAAACAAGGGTAAATAGCAAGTAGCAACTCGGCAAGACTCAATTGGTAACAAATCCCCGAGGGTAGCCCCCAATTCTCCTCTCCCAAGCACACCTTACTCTTAATTGTTTGTCCAATTGGTCAATCCAACCAACCCAATAGCACCTAAGATGAAGATTAGCAAGTAATCGCAACTACAAGCGGAAGCCTTGGTATCCACGCAGGGATCTTCTCCTCAAGAGAGGCCTTGGTTCATCTCACAAGGGGAGGCCTTGAGTCATCTCCATAGGAGGAAAGAGACACTTTGAAAAGAAGGAGTCAGGCTCTACTTTAGTTCCCAAATCATAGTCTAACCCTAACCCTAGGAAGGGGACGCACTATTTATAGTCTAGATCCAAAGGGATAAGATTACAAGGCACGGTAGCCTTTTCAGCACGCAGGCTCGCCCGCAGCGGTAGTACCGGCGGGAACCCGATAGTACCGGGCTTGCGGTAGTACCGGGCCAGTACCGGGGCCACTACCGGGTTAGAACTCGGCGATACCCGTAGCTCCCGGGAGATCCGGTAGTTGGCGTGGTAGTTGGCGCGGTAGTACCGCGCCGGCATGTGGCGGTAGTACCGGGGCGGCAAGACGCGGTAGTACCGGCCCCGGTAGGATCTTCAGCAGGTGACACGTCATGCGGGGGCGGTAGTACCGGGTCGGATCCGGTAGTACCGCCTGAAGCTGTTTGATCTTCCTCTTCTTCTTCTTGGCTGCTCTCTTGGCCATCTTCTTAGGTCTTCTCTTGGTCATCTCCTCCACTCCATTGTGGGTCATCGCCAAGGTGATTCCTGAATATGCACAAAGTATCCGAATGAAGTAGCAACCCATTCAAAGGAGTGTCAAGATCACACATAGATAGGAGTGAATTCACCTTATCATGGAGAGCTTTGACTCTTGCTCTTGTCATTGGGCCACTTGTTGTAGGTGCCGTAGGTTGGGCTACATCAAAAGTCCTACCTTTCAGGGTGAAAATCCAAGGTCTGGCCTTAATTGGTTGTGCTTGACAGTGGTCTTGCTGAAGACATTGTTTTGAGAGCGAGAACTATCTTCAAGGTGAAAACCTAAAGTCTGGCCTTAATTGGTTATGCCTGGCACCGTTTTTTTTTAAGGCGTTGCTTTTGAAGAATTGGACATCAGGTGTTGTCTTGGTGGTGGTTGTGCGGCTGCTACAAGAACTGTAACTCTGTAGCGGGACTTTTCTTTTTTATTTCTTCTTCTTATTGTTTTTGGCTGTGTGCATCCGTAATGGCTTTGGTTATTGCGTTGTTGCAGAGGCTGGGTTGTATCTCCGCGATATTAATATACACTCTTTTATCTAAAAAAGATAATATCAAAGAGAGACGTGGCAATATGTGGCTCAAAGGAAAGGTAAAAAAGGCAATACCAAGGGTAAAGTTTAAACGGCCGCTAAACTCACGATATATATGCTATAGCATCGATGTGCAAAAGGGCGGTGCACAAACAAAACTATTGTAGCATATGATACGATACAACATGGGAAAAAAGTGTGATGTGCTGGGCTTGGACAACCAAAGGTGGTAAAAGTTTGCCAACGTGCAAAAGCCAAAAGCCAAGGCCGCTAATATTGGATCCAACTCCCTGGATGTAAAACGCCAATGTATAAGTT
This sequence comes from Poa pratensis, assembly GCA_947311845.1. Classification (NCBI taxonomy): domain Eukaryota; kingdom Viridiplantae; phylum Streptophyta; class Magnoliopsida; order Poales; family Poaceae; genus Poa; species Poa pratensis. Next base: position 49,854,237 of record CAMZMU010000038.1, read on the forward strand.
GTTGTCCAGTTGCTATCGATCTTGAATCTCTGCAGGAATCTTCATTCTGAAAGATGCTATTAGTTACATGCATGTAAGATGCAAAAAGCAAATTAAGGTCTATATAAAACAAAATATAATTTTTTGAGTTACCGAAAAGATGGTGTTGCCACTAGCAAAGTATACTTTTGTTCATTGCAGGCGTTACACGGGGATATGCGACACCTCACTCACTTAAGGAACATGCGTTTGTGTACTCAAAATGATCATGGCACGCCGAGTTAACAATGGGGATTGAACACCGGTAGGTGAAAATGAACGATATCACTCTTATCATACTAGGCCCTAGGCCCACACGTAAGCATAAATTTCTATCATGCATTTTAACAATGCATTTTACATTCATAACGAACTTAATACAACTAAGAGGCAATTGCTAATTGGAGCCTCCAATGTGGCAAAGGTGATCAACAATTCGGCACTAGCTACCTTTCCTGGCCGGTCCGCGACCTTTACAAGCCAAATAAGTACCAACCATGTCAGGGAATTGTGAAAGGTGAAAAGTTGCAGATGCACTAGCAGGAGTGCATGAATCTATACTACTATTAAAAGAGCAAACATGTTCGGGATACATTAAATCATAACCGTTCAATATTAGATCAATGGTTCAGATCGCTCCAATGTTTGACAACTCAACACACATTTTCAGTTCGTGATAATTACATGGATTGCCACCTCCAATTAAAATAAGCGGGTCCCTGTAGAAAAAATAACAAGCTCGTCTTGCGCCGCCAATTGCGACGCCGTTGTAGCTGCGGCTCGGCTTCTCCGGCGTGGCGCGGACCACGATACGGTGATCGTAGTGGGGAGGGCCGCTCGCTGTGGCCCGGAAGTGGGGCTCGCTCGGCGAAAGTGCAGCGTTGTCCGACAACGTCATCCCGCAGGCGGAGCCGGTGGATTGTGATTACCGCTGTGTTCCGCAAGGGCCCGCTGGTGCCGCTGCCTGTGCAGAGGATGGCCAATTACGTGGACACCACGGAGGTGACGAGGGGAGCGGACGACCTGCCGGCTGCCGGGGTACTGGGTGGCCACCGGCGCCAAGCTGTGCGTGGAAGGCGGCAAGATCACGCTCAGGGCCAAGTACTCGATCGCTGCTCATCTCGGTCCAAGAGGACGATCGTTAAAATTGTGCATATGTTGTACAGTACAGAGTTGGATTACACCTATCTTCTTCTAAATCAGGATCAGTTACTGGGTCCAGAAAAAGAATAGATGAGCTTTAAAAAAAATAAAAATTATATATTTCTTGTAGTTGCCTCTTTGTATTGTCATAACTATTTTCTCCTAATTTGCAGCTTCTAATCTTCCAAGCACAAACAATGACAGAAATAGTGGAACTAATTTTATCCAAGAAGGATTGCAATTTTATTTGCACATGCTCGCCAACCTCAGTCTGTCAGTCCTTGGCTTTGAATACCGATTCTGGGTAGATTGGACATCTAAATGGTATAGCTGCCTCACCTGGTCCACAAACTTCCAAGTGTTTTATAGGCATCTGAATAGAGGACTATGGATATGAGCTTAACATATCAATCATCGCTTTGCTGTAGTGCTAAGCTTCTTGCGCAAGCGATCTTTGCAGTTTGTTGTTTTTATGAGATTCAAGTGGATCAATTATAATTAGGCTTGTATTTTGAAAGTAGAATGGCAAGATATATACCTATCTCTTAAGATTGGCATGCGATACAGTCAAAATAGAAACAAATTTTCCAAAACGATAACGATAAATTCAAGCAAAGTCCAACTGTTCTTTTGTGCAACATGTAGTGGATTTTTTTTGCTGTTACAACACATGAAAGAGGATATTGTTAATGCTTTTATTAAAACTTGGATTGTTATGACAAAGCTATTATCGGAACCAGCACCAAATATAGTTTTCTGCCAACTGCTTCATAGTCATCTTAGCCGTATGATTATTATGGAAAGTGATTGAAATTTCAAATAAGCTGTAAGTATCTGGTATTTTATCGAGAGTGGCGATTTGTCACCCGGGCTACATGTAGCCCGGTATTTTATTTATTTTTTTGTCGCCATTTTAAGTTTCCAAAAAATCCGGAAAAAATATTGGATATTGAGAACGACTTGATCTATGATTCTGAAAAGTTTCAACGCGAAATAGTTTATATTGCGCCCTACACGAAAATGACAAAATTCTGACAATTTTGAGAGGATTTGATTCACCACCCAGATCTAGAAATTTGTCTTTTTTACACAGGATGAAATACAGAATGTTTCGCATTTCTTTTTTGCACACAGGCAGGAATCATCATTATCTGTGTTTAGGATTTTTTTTTCAGAATTTTTTACAACTTAAATTTGCAGATTTTAAATTTTAAAAAAACCGGGCTACATGTAGCCCGGGTGACAAAACGACTTTGCCGTATTTTATCATGCTTTGAACATTATATATAAGAAGAATCTCCCTGGTTTGTTGTGCTATTGTATAGCTGCGTATTTAGCGGCAAAGACATATGTTCAAATAACACCCGAATGCATAAAGTGTTTTTAGTTAATCCTTTTATCACGGCTGTATCCAGTTCATGTATTTATTGGAGGTCACTTATGTATTTCTATTTCTGTTAGGTTGGTATAGCAATTTTCTATCTGGGAATCAAGTCGTTGGTGAAGCTGTATATTTTTCTACTTTTTTACTGGACATGAGGTGAGGACTAGGGAGGCCACCCCTGGATGCAAGACTATACATCTAGATTTTTGGGTGTACATCATTGCATTTTAGGGTTCCAGGCACTAATTTAGATGTTTATACGCTGATATTTGTTGGACAATAAACTCTTTCTGGAGTGGTGGTCAATAAAGAGGACCTTTAGTTTTACTTGCAACTGTCAGCTCATATATGCCCTGTAAAGCAATGAGAGAGTGATAGGTGTTGTAATTTTCTGAGTTCCCATGCCGGCATAACCTCAATTGAGCCAAGAGATCATGTAAGAACAGTTTGACTGGTTAATCATATCACATCAAGAGCAAGCGATGTTTCACCGTCGCAGCCTCCAATGGTAAGCACATATAGTTTCTCACATGGTTATCTCAGTACTTGTGGTGTGGTGGTTCTTGGTAGCAGGCATGTGCAAATTTCGGTATTTTTTATAAAAAGATGCACATGTGTGTGGTTTTGATTTCCAAAAGCATTTTTACTCATGTGTAAGCAATTCATGCTCCTGGTAACGGACCATGGGAAACCCCAATATACATGTGTTGCCAAATATATGGTGCACACTCAAGTTATGTTGCCAGGATTTACCTGTTCTATTACTACAATAGCCACACTGAATCAATTTTTCTGCCGAGGAAATTCCGCAAGAACATGGGTAAAATTCACATGCTAAATACGACTTGAGAACAGGGGTAGAGTTCAGAGAGGCCAGACCCGTATGAATCATGCATGCAGTAAATCACTATCATTTGCTGAATGATGAATTGCTAATCCTGATAAACGATTCATTTACCGACAGTAGTGCCCGTTGTATGACGAATATGCATTGCTTGATCTGTACTTATCTGATCCAAGGGATTTGCCAGCGTTCATATTAAGTTTTTACCAAGTTCCTTCCTTGGTGATGTGGCTGTTTGAGACTGAAGTTTTTTGCAAACTTGGATGTAACAAACATTTTGTTCAATCAAAGAATAATTCTTTCAACAATCCTAGCAGAGTGTGATGGTTGTATGTAGAAGCATATTCTAAAGTTATCCTTGTAAAAAACAGTTTGTTTGTATGAGTTTAGCTATTGATGTTTTGCAAGGATAAAATAAAGTGCTAATTGCAAAGTCATGTATGTTTATGTTGCACATTATTAGTACCTTAGGGATTGGAACATGTCCTTTATTTCTTTTGGATTTTTCGCATTGTGAATTTCTTTCATCTTACGTGCATTGCACGTGCACGGCTACTAGTATATGAAATGCGAGGCAGCATCTATAAGAAGCCTTTATAACTTGTACCGGTTAATTAGCAACCAAGTCATCCCAGTGTGCCTTTTTGGCCAGCTTTTCAAAAATTTAGTTTCCGCTAGTGTCGCTCTCCTGATAAGCCTTTTGGCTCCCCCCTTTTGTTTTGTACTCCAAACTTTCCATTGTGTTGCTTTCTGAATACCACCTTGGACGCTGCAAATTACAATATTCTTTACTTGAAGCGATTCACTTTGACTTCTTTTGAGATATATATAGCTAGTGCATGCTAGCTGCAGTTTGCTTGGGGACAAAGCCTCTACTTGTATGCATATGATACAATCGATCTGCTTTTGGTCATGCGCAAGCAACGTGGCACACTTTCTCCGGTGGAACGGACAACGATGCTACAAGTTGTCAAGTTCACACTTTGTTTACATATTTTCCTACATCCATGCTTGCATTGCATTTTGTTGCATAAATGTTTCACATTTTGCATCTTTGGACAACTATCTCATATGTATATGACTCTACCACTATGTGCGGTTGGCAAATTAAAATTCAATTGTCGCTCCACCTGTAAAAAAGTGAGTATTGTCTTTTGAGATATGCCTGCACGCTGCACTCCCTGACAAACAACTTTTGAGGAAATCGACCTGCTCGATGGATCGTCCATCCATCCTATGGGGAGGCAGCAACGGCTGGAAATCAGCAGGGTAGCCAGGCCGACGTGTCGACGAGCAGCCTGGTGGTGGTGGCTCCCCGGCCGGCCCGAGATTGAGATTCCATGGTGACTCATGGCCCACTCCAACCAGCTCAGCGTGCAGCGAAAACTGGCACCGGCCTATATATATATATATAGCTAGTTTCACTACTAGAGAATAGACCTTTAGTCACCAAGGTTGCTGAATGTATTTAGAGACAAACATTGATTTAATTTGCAGTTCTACATGGGACTGAAATTAACGTGTGTACTCTCATGGATCATGAATTCTCCACGGTACATGTGAGCCACGTAGGCAGGGCATATGCAGTTCCCATCAGTTAGGATAAGATCCTGCATCGATCTGCATGCGTGCCTCGCTGGCAGGAATATTCTTCTGACGCCCCCACTGCATCTCAACTGCGTGCACTACCTACAGCAGAAGAATCAGAAACATATTCCCTACTGCTAGCTACTCCCTCCGTCTCAAAATATAAGGCGCCCTTTAATTTCGCTGGTCAACGCCGTGTAACTTTGACCATGATTTGCACTTATAATATGTACCTAAAATTATTACAAAGATATATGAAATCAAAGAAGTTTGCAAGACGAATCCAACGGTACCATATATACGTTCCCATTCAATATATTTTGTTATATATTGGTGGTCAAAGTTGAGCGTCAAAGACCACCTTAAAAATAGCGTGCCTTGTATTTTGACACGGAGGGAGTACCTAACAAACAAATGGCTCTTCTGCCAACTGATGTTTTGAGCTTAGGTCGTACGGATTTGCTGTATTTTATAACACGCATGTACGCTGAAATGCTGAATCCATGAGCTATACTATCCATCCAGTGGTTAGTGGAGCAGTTAGGCTACAGTATTTGGCTCTTTTCCAACTGTGCATGTACAAACAGCATGCATTTTTTTGTATGCAAGAATAAGAAGAAGAAAATTAAGCTAACTAGTGTAAAGCTGAATTTTGAACGGTGCGGAGAGGAAACTTATAAAAAGAGCGGCCAGAATGCATGCAAATGCAAGTTAGGTCAACAACCACGACGCACGGCCAACCATCCGCACAATCGAGGAGGCCATTAGCTTAGCTTAGCTTAGCTAGTGGACGTCCTATTTGGCATGCATATATATGGACATGCGCCACCCTGGACATAACACTCACTGGTTGGGCTTATATATATACATGGAAGATCCAACCTTGACAGGGACAACCATATATATATATATACTCCCTCCGTTCGGATTTAATTGACACACATTTGGTTACACATGGATGTATCTAAACACCAAACAAATATAAATACATCTATATTTGGACAAGACCAAGTCAATTAATTTGGAACGGAGGGAGTATATTATAAGTATATGATTCTGTCGTACGTGTCGGTTGAAAGATCTACAAAATTTCTTTTAGAAGTTATTAGCTGATCGGCTGATGACACTCTCCTCCAATAGATCACCGGATGATTCAGTGGACACCATGGTGTTTAGTTAGCTAGGTCCCCTGTTTGTTTCATAGGGTGAAGCAAGTTGCATGCACACTGTGCTCGCATGATCGATCGATCATCGGTGCATGATGCATGTCGATCCATCGATCATCGCCGCCATGGAGAAAAAGCTTGCGGCACCACACATTGGGGAACATGGCGTCCATCATCCAACAGTGACAGTTGATTTTTTAGTAGCACCGGCTAAAGTGCACACGGAGGGAATTAGGCAGAGGCAAGATGGGCAACTAACCCTAAGCTAAAGTATGGGTTCATCACTGACATGATCGATCGATTGATTGGATGGATGGCTAGCTTAGCTGGGACGGCGTCAAGGCGCACATGCATGCTCCCTGTAAAAAGCCGAGAGAGTGGCCAATGGCAACTAAAGCCTTACGTAGAGCCTATCTCATTTTTTTTGTTCTTCTTCTTGCACAAGGTGTTGAATTGCCACCGTGGCTCCCGTAGTTAACAGTCCACTTGTTTGCACTTACATGCATGCACTTGTGTAGAAGACCAATGTGCAAGGCCTTGCACGCTGGCCGGATCGATGCTACAACTGCACGTACGGTTTATTCGAAAACATTGCCACGAATTTTCTACTCCAGCTCCGGCCATGATCCCTCTCCGGCCGGCGGCTTGTCAGCTCAGCAGGAACCACCGCATGCCCATTTCCATGCTGTAGCTGGCTTAGCTTGTACCCCGTGCACCCAACCTCGGTGCACTCGATCGTTTGACAAGCTCGCATTTCTCTTTGGAAAAAAAATGGGACGTGCATACGTTACTATATCTTTATTGGACTGCAAAGTTTCATTTCAAAACTATGACCACAACCCGAGAAATAAAAACAGGCAAATATTTCGGATTATACCATCTAAACGATATTTTGGTCTGCATATTTGGTCCACTGTACCGCTGTTGACACCGAATTTTCCATTTTATGCTTTCCAAATTGTGCTTTTAATTTGGAGTTTAAATGTTGCCGAGCGTTACTCCTTTGTAGATTTCTTTTTTTTTAAGTTGTAAAATATACAAGAACTGAAGTCCGGTGTACCGGCGAGCATGAGATACATTCTCCACAACTAGTGAACCCTGGAAAGAATGGGCCTTGGTAAAGGTTTGAAAGCAGCTGGTGAGACGTGGGCTCAGTTCACGGGCCTCCTCGACAGTTGCTGCCTCCTAGCCTCGAGGGGAGTATGGTCTACGGGTAATACAAGCTGAGGCCCAGCAAAGTTGTACGTAATGCAAATGCATTGCTGGTCCGGCCAAAGCCCAAACTGAGCCCATCATGTGCTACGACGAGAAACGTTGACGCCCTCGCGCGCGGGGCCTTTATATAGCAAACCGAGTCCGAATCGATCAATCATGCCCGTTAGACAATGCTTTGTAGATTTGTTTTTCTTTCCCCGAAAAAAAGAGAGCCAGATAAAGCCATGGGCTGTTTCCTGAAGAGGTCGAGTTAGTCTTTTTTTTGCGAATCAGGATGAGTTAGTTCTATATGCATCACGACCACAGATCAAGTTTAGTGTGATTAGGATAAAATTTGGTGTGATTAGTCAGATCTTCGTCATGCAGCCGGGCCGACTAGACGCCAAGTGTTACGCATGGTCAAGTTTAGTGTTAGTGGTAGCTTTATGCATGGATTTTAATTTCTTATTACAACGTATGCATGAAGTACAACTCCTGGATCGATATTTTGACTCGGACAACACTAGACCAGACACTAGCATGCAGCATTCGGCTTTGCATTATATATGTACTAGTTGAATTTGGCGTGCCTTGATGTTTTTTTTGTGTGCAGTATATATATATTTTTTTAACCAAAATGTTAGCTAAATTGGTATGTTGGAATATTTTTTATTTTGTCATGAATAGGTAGCATTTTTTATGAGTATTCTTGTCATATTTTGTGAGTTTTTTGTGAGTTTGTTTGTATGATGTCAGAAATGTTGGCGAAATTGAAACGTTGAAATATATTTGTAATTCGCTATAAGTATGTTGCGGCTATTTTTTGGGAGCATTCTCGTCATATTTTGTGGAATATCAGGAAAAGTCGCTAAAATGTTGGCGAAATAACAATTTACAAACATGTTTTTTATTTTGTTATGAGTAGATAGTAATTCGTTCGAACATTTTTTATATATTTTGTAGAATATTCAAATATTTAGATAGTTGAATTTAGCGCGCGACACGACGCGCCTTTGCTGAGGATATGTTGTAATAATTTGTTTGTTTCTTTATTTGCGGTATATATATTGTAAGGGAATGTGGTTGTTTTAATTTGTATAATGTAGTTAGGTGGAATTCAATTTCGAAGCAATTCATAATTAGAGTAGACGTGATTGTATTTTCTGAAAATATTCATACAAACAATAATTTTGTAAATGTAACTACATAGTTAGAGGGATTTAAGTTATATTATTATCAAATATGTTAAGCAAATGTGAGTGGTTAAATATGGTTTTATTTTGCCATTATTATCATACGAACCACCATAATTAGAGAGAATATATTATAGTTATGTTTAAATATTATGTGTCTGTTTCGCCGTAAATATGTGATTTAGCTTGTTGGTTAGAGGAAATATGTTGTGTTAACATCTATTAAATTGAATCAATCTTTAGCGGAAACAAATTTTTGATTTCTTTAAATGTGAATGGAATGAAGCATTATTTAAATTTGACCACATAATTAGAGGGAGTTAAGTTCAAGATGAACATTTATTAAATTAAACTGCATAATTGAAGGAAGTTCAGTAATATTATTTGTAAATATAAATTTAGGTGAGTTGGTATGATATGGCTGTGTTTTGTGTTAAATATTTAATTGAACTAAATAATTGGAGGAAATAAATTGTTTGAGCACTTATTAATTTCAATTTAAAATCAAGCCATAATTAGAGGAAATGCTTAACTATGCTTCTTTTTTCCCGTAAGTATGTAATTAGTGGGAATGCATATTTTTTGGATTTGATTCTACAATTAGGGAAAATCTATTTATATTGCATCCAAATATTGACTAAATTAGAATGTTCAAATATGTTTGTATTTTAGCATAAATAGTTAGCATTTTTTTCTGTTTTTAGTTTTTTAAAAAATATAAAAATATTTAGCAAGTTGGAATGTTCAAACATTTTGTATTGCGTTATGAATGTTTAAATGTAATTAAAGAAAATTCATTTGAATTATCTTGAAATATTTTCCAAATTCGAATTTTTAAATGCGGCTGTATTTTGCCATCGATATCTAATGTAGTTACGTAATTAGAGGAAATGCATTATGTGTTTGGAAGGATTCGATTTTTTTTGGAATTTTCAAATTTGTATGATGTGGTTATGTGGTGGAATTGAAATGTTGAACATGTCTACATTTTGAAGTTGTGCAGATCTGAAAATTGTCGAAGCTGTATTTCGGAAGGTACGAAAGTTTTTCGGGGGAAAAAAATCAGGGGAAATGTGGTGAATTTCAATTTTTGGAAATGTCCACATTTTCAAGTCGTAGTGGTTGCGGAATCAGGAAACTTGGAAGTCATATGATACTATGAAAATATCGATATTTGTAATTTGAGTTGGAATGGTGAAATATGATTGCTTTTCTCATAAAATTGTGCACATGTAGGGCAATTTGAATTGTTCGAATTTGTTTGTCTTTTGTGGAAAATAGGCGATCCTTTTTTTTCCTCTACCATTTTCATATATTTTTTAATATTTTGGCAATGGGTATTTATAGAATTTTTTTTGTTGGTTCTACTCTTTTATTACAGGAACTGAAAGAAACTTGCACCTAAAAATAGATTAGCTTTTTGAAATTGTTGAAGTTGGGGTGTTTTTAAGATTAAAATAAATTGCGTTTATAAAATAAGCAGGTTCCAAAGATATTAAAGATTGTGGAATATGTAAGTATGATTTTTTTTTTGTCCGGCATAAATAATCATCATTTATTGTTGTTGTGAGGGTATGTATGAAAATATTTTCATGTTTTGGAAATTGTTCCAAAGAGGAAGTGCGGTAGGGTTTTCATCAAATATTCATCAATTTAAAATGTTAAAAATATGTGTTTTCTGACGTAAATAATTGTTATTTGTTTTGTCGGAGCATTTTGTTGTGTTCTTTCATTATTTGTAGATGGGATTTTGTAGAGATATATCCATTTGCATGGAATGTAATAAAATTGAATGCATTAAATTAGAGGAAGTCAATTTTGATTGTAGAAATTCATTTGCTGGTACTATTATTTATTTTTTTAAGATTCGTCTTGATTTGAAAGGAGACTTATAGGATCCATATATTGTAAATTGATGTAAATATGTAGGATTTTCAATTTCCAAGATTCTCAATATTTTTGGCAATGTTCCACAGTATTTGGGATGGTTATTTTGTTGCTTAAAAAAAATTACTTTGAATTAATTTGTAGTTGTATTAGATAATATCGAAATACGTAGCAAATGGAAATATTCAAGTACTTTTGTATGTTGGTACGATTTTTTAAATGTAATTGGAGAAATTGTGTTTAAATTGTATCCGAATGGTAATCGTTTTTTTTTTCCCGAAAATGGTAGGGTATCTTCGAATAGTTAGTAAATTTAAATGTTTGGTTATGTTTATGTGATAGCATTAATATTTGTTTTTTCCCTGCTTCGTAATTAGGAGGTGTGTATTATATGAGCATTTAGTTAAACGAATATATAATTTGTGTATTTGGATATGTATTTTATATTTTAATGGCGCGTATGTGGGGTTGAAAATAAAATTTCGAAATAGTGGTATTTAAAAATTGCAGAGAGATGAAAGTTTTTGAAATGCAAAGATAATCTGTGTTTAGAAATTGCTCGGATCTTTGAAAATTCAATATTGAAGATTTTATTTATGTAAGTTGTATAAATATGTTGATCTTAGCTTGCTAAAGGTGAATATTGAAGTTTTTTTTTTTGGTACCAAATTTTCTGAAATGTTGATTTTAACTTATTAAAAGTTCGAAGAATTTCATTTGGTCTGATTTAAATTTGTTTCTTGAAATTGAAGATGTTTTTGGGAATAATAAAAAAAAGAATTAATTTTTTTTGGAAAAGGAATATTGAAGATTTTATTTATGTAAGTTTGTATAAATATGTTGATTTTAACTTGTGTTTAGAAATTGCTCGGATCTTTGAAAATTCAATATTGAAGATTTTATTTATGTAAGTTGTATAAATATGTTGATCTTAGCTTGCTAAAGGTGAATATTGAAGTTTTTTTTTTTTGGTACCAAAGTTTCTGAAATGTTGATTTTAACTTGTTAAAAGTTCGAAGAATTTCATTTGGTCTGATTTAAATTTGTTTATTGAAATTGTAGATGTTTTTGGGAATAATAAAAAAAAGAATTAAATTTTTTTTTGGAAAAGGAATATTGAAGATTTTATTTATGTAAGTTTGTATAAATATGTTGATTTTAACTTGTTAAAGTTGAATATTGAAGTTTTTTTTTACCAAAGTTTCTGAAATGTTGATTTTAACTTGTTAAAAGTTCGAAGAATTTCATTTGGTCTGATTTAAATTTGTGTCTTGGAATTGCAGAAGTTTTTGGGAATAGTAAAAAAAAAAGAAGTAAAAGTTTTTTGAAAAAGGAAAAATAGAATAGGAAGTGAAAAAAAAAAGGACGAACGGGCCGCAGAGGTGCCAGCCCAGCCCAGCAACGTATCCCTCTGCGCAGCCCAGGCCCGTGTGGCCAGCCCAGGCCCGCACGGACGTCGCCGTGACGTCATGGGCGAGCGGAGCGGGCGCGGAGGTCGCCGGCGGCGCGTCACGGCGTCCCAGCACGCGCCGCTGGACGCTACGGATGCGCCTCGTCGCGGGACGCCTGGAGGGGGTGGCGCCTCCACGATTTGGTCGCCGGCGGTCGCCGGAACAGCGCCGGCAACGTGCGGACGCGGCGACGGGCACCGACGCCGCCGACGGCGATTCCGGCGCGGATCTGGCGTTTCGGCCGGCGGCGCGCGGCCAGGAGGTGGAGGCGAGGACGGTGAAGCCCGCCTTGTGCTTCGATTTGGACGCGGAGGCGCGTGGCGGCGGGCGCGCGTCGGCGACGCCGCCGGCGACCGCGATGCCGCGGGAGAGGGAAGGAGGAGGGTGGGGTTTCGTGGCAACTTTACGAAAAAGAACCCGTACTTTCGCGTAATTGCAAAAAGGTCCCTCGCGGCGAATTTTCTGTGAAGAACGTGGAATTTCCGGGCGCCCGCGTGCTTCTTTGCAAGAATTATCAGCGCGTTGTGAGGCTGACGTGCGGGCCCCACCGCGCACTGTAGAACACTGTAGTTTTCTACACTGCTACAGTAACTCGGGCGCGGAGAGGCCGCCGTTTTGCCCAGCTATTATACAATCGATGATATATAACCATCGAACACTTCAGAAATAAGGCTTCTTCCCTTTGAAAAACAAAGCATTGAAATCTTTTAGGGATTTGCGTAATCCCACTGGCCACATGCGGCTACACCCTTAATTTGTAGTAGTACTAACTAGTATACTACTCGATCCGTACAACGACCAAAAGTCACTACTCTGCCCAAGAACTTGTGTTAGTTGAAGAACACAGTCAAAATTACTGTCCGCATGAATATGACCGTAGGAGTAGTCGTACCGCGTGTGCGTCACACTCGGGAAAACATGCTCTCAGCAAAGTATTTCCCGAGTGTCACCCACGCCATACGAGTAGGTGGACACCGTATTGGCAAAAAAAACATGTTTGCTGAGTTTTTTTTGTGTCGGGGGTTAAATAGGAGTGCTCATCACAACAATAACAGATGGACGAGAGAGAAAAATGCCACGTGGCAATGGGGTATTTGCCGAGTTCTCTGCGACTGCACAAGGCAAATACCTAGAGGAGCTTGTGGGGACGCCACGTGTCACGTTAAGTAGGACTGCAAGGTCATTTTGTGGTTCTCGAGGGAGGAATTATAAAACATGCCAATATGAATCTTGGAATATTGTGAGTTGTTCGATAAGCCTGAGAACAAACAAAATTGTGGGAAATCGGCTATGGCTTAAACAGAAAGCAAGCAATACCAAAAGAAGCGCGAATCTCATGAAGGAGTACCACGGTGTGAATTCCTGGCATGGCATCGGATCCATTCAGTAATTTGTGAAAGTCGGACGTCTTGGACCGAGAACTGGTACTTATCGGAGCATTGGTCACTAGAGGACATGCGACTATGGGTCATGCGACAATTAACATGGATCGGAGAGAGTGTTTTCTTTTTGTGGGGATCTGCGTGATGTAGATCACCACGACCAAAAGTGAGTGCTCGCACTAGAAACTGGCTGCAAGTCTCCGGGCAAGTCTCTGATAGTCATATCCACCGAGTTCTCCGTGAATCATTAATCCACGACATGATGTATATGGTACATGGAGAAAAAGGACAAAAGGTTAAGAAAAAACGGAGGAGGAGACACGGCAATTTGGCTCTAGGGTGCAGCTGCACCCACTATGTGATTTTTTTTAGTTTTTTTTCAAAATGTCAAAAAATTCCGGAAAAAAATCCGGGTGTACAATACAATGTGTTAGCACAAAAAATGGCTGGGTGAAATAACTTTTTTTGTGATCTGTACAAAAAAGAGAATAAACTGACGCGTATATATACGTTTCAGTGTGTCCGGATTTGTCTTTTTTGCACAGGTTGCAAAAAAACTTTTTTCTTCACGTAACTTTTTGTGTCAACATGAAATGTCATGAACTGTATGCAAAAAATTTATTTGAAATTTTTTAACATTTGAAAAAATGTTTTCTGGGTCTGCACCCACTACCCGTTATGAATATCCGGGAGGAAAAGGCATACGATGCCATTGATACGGGTCTTCCGGCCGGACCAACTTGCACACATGCATGCATGTAGCAAAAGCTATTATAATGCCCGGCAGTCTCTTTCAAGTTTCAAGTCTATTATAATCAACGTTTGATTCAATTCCGGCGTGCAAAGGCGCACCAACACTTGCGTAGACGTCCATTAATCCATTGGACGCCGCATGCTTCCTGATTTCTACACCAGGCAGTTATGACGGGAGCAAAACGTACGTATATGCATGGTGCCTTTTCCAACATGTTTTCCGCACAAAAACTATCTACTACTCCGTACGTTGTACACCGCCGTACTACCAATGTTCACTTCTTGTTAGTTAGTTGACGTACGCACTAAGCCACTAACTTAGAATTACCAGCCGAATGAGTAGTAAGACGTAGAATTAACGTACAGGAGTACTTGTGTATATGCATAGATATGTACATACGGTGCCTGGATGCATGAACCTAAGTGGTTTTTTTTTTTTGAAAGAGAGGGCTACCCCTCCGATTTCCTTTATTAGAAACCGACTACAAACACCAAGTGCATGGACAGAGAATCAACTCTGTCCCAAAGGTCCAACAGAAAAGAAAACGAACATGCATTACAAAGCCACCTACGAAGAGGCTTTTGCAACTGGGACACAGATCACCAGAACTACATGAAATCTTTTTTTTTTTAAGGAGGATCCGATTCATAAAACAGGCACTCAGTACAAATTACAGCTAGGTCCAAAGAAAACAAAGAAAACACAAAAAGACCCAGAAAATTGCACGGAGGACCCCGAGAAGCCTGAAGAGATCACAATCGGATCCACGTCGACCCCAAAAGCCTAGCCATCGCCGGAGACGCCGAACCGCTTGCCGCCGGGAGACGAGCGCCGCCACACCTTGTAGTCGGCCGCAGGAGCCGTCCGCCGCCACGCAACGAAGCTTGAACGCGATGAAAGAACACGGCCACAACGCGAGCTCCCAGCCACCACCCTTCTTCCAGCCGCCTCAGCTCCGACCAGGTCCACCTCGAACAGAACCCAACCACCTCCCGACGCCGCTCCCCTCGCCACCGAGGCCGGCTAGAACGCACACGTCGACGAGGAACACCTGCACCACCAGCAACCAAAACGGGCCGCCCACAACCGCCAGCTCCATCCCTTGCCACCACGGCCGGCCGACGAAGCAGAAGCGGAGGAACACACCCGACTAACCTTCACGACCTCCTCAGCGACGAAGGCGACGCCGGAATGGGGGCAGGAGGGGAAGGACCACACGCCACACACCGACAGCAACGCCACCGTCCTCGAAGCCGCCGGCGAGCACTCACACCTAGTAACTATATACACGCCCAAACGAAGCCCGGAGCTCCCCCCACCTCACGGTGCCAAGATGGCGACCGGAGGCAGAGGGGAGCGGCGGGATCCGCTGGCGAGAACCAAGATCGCCTTTCTCCCTCCTCGATCTACTGTAGCAGGGGAAAGGGGCACGGGAGGAGTTTTAGAACTACATGAAATCTGCCTCCACAAGAGTAATTCCGAACAGTTTTTCTTTCTCATCCAATCCCGATCCTTTGTTGCAAAGGTCTCCATCCTCTCGACGCGTCAAAAACCTCATTTGCCACCTGTTCGAAGAGTCTTGTTCCCCTAATATCCCTCGATGATCTGTACATGCATGTATATATACGGAGTATATCCTCTTTTTGAGATTGTGCATGCATCTCTCTGCACATGTATTTCCACGTCAACGCTCCGATCTTACCATGCATGTGGTCTGTACGGGCAGTGACGTGCGCTTTTTCTTCTTCTGAAACAAGCGACATGCGCTTCAGTTAAGGCACGAACAGCATCAAGGATGTACTCCTAATCTCTCCTATCTAAAAAAAGGAATTCGTTCCTCTCGTACGTCGTCGTCCTTCGTCCTTCGTCACATAGACCGTTTTGACATTTTCGCATTTTACTCCTTAAAAAACAGTCCAAATTAACCCACAGTCCATCAGACGAGATAACCCTAAGACCCTAACCCACTCCCGACACCAATCGCCGTCCTGCATCTCCCGCTCCTCTCATATCCCGGCGCCGCCGCCACCCACCTCCACATCTCGTCCCCCAGGCCGGCGCGCCCCACACCCCCCATCCCCACGCGGGGAAGGACGGACCAGCCGCCCTCCTTGGTCACGGGGAGGAAGTAGCACAACTGGATACCCTCAAGACTTCGGAAGAGAGAGGCACAACAAGCACCAACACCGACGTGCAACCATGTGGCGGCTGGCGGTGCGCTAGACGCTGGCGTCGGCGCTTGCGCTGGATACTGGCTCCGGCGTGGCGGCCATCGCAACCTCCGACGACCCCGCCAAGAACCTCAAGATCTGCACGGACCTGCCCCCGCGCCTCCTCCGCGACTACGTCGCCGCGGCCAACATCGCCTTCGACTACCAGTACTCCCTCTTGGACCTCGAGCCAGGCACCACCGCGTGGCTCAAGGCGACCCACCTCCACTCCGCCAACCGCCTCCAGGAGCTCTACTTCCGGAATGGTGGCATCTACATCAAGCTCGCACCTGGTACTTAATTTGAACTCCATGTCTGGATTGATTTGGGCGTTGGTTCCTTTTGTTTTTAAGACTCCATATTTGTTGTCGGTGAGGATCAGCTACTTGTTTAGGACTACTTGGTGCCAGAGGAGTACATACAAACGATGAGGGCGTCGATGCTGAAAAGATGCCCCTCGTGCAGACGATGAGGGCGTCGATGCTAAAAAAAATACCCAGTCTCGTCATTAGAGGAAGTCCTATTGTTTTCAAGAAGGACATCGAAGAATTGCTGGAAATAGTAAGTTCCATATCACCTTCCCTGTATCATCTTGCTGTAGAACGTTGTTGCTAACATTCTGCATAATGGTTCGTTATGGTTTATGAATTAACAAAATTCCACAATTTGAATGATTGTGCTTAGCGCAATTATTTCCCACCGGAGTGTTCACGCTTGAATCAGATGATTGAGTTATGCTCAGCTTGTTAAGATAATCTGACATTAAGTTCCTCTTTCACCTTACCCTGTGGTGTAGGTTTTTGCACAATTCGACCACGTCCCACTTGCAAGTGCTTCTCTCGCCCAACTGTATGCTGTCACGATCTCCAGCGGCCAGCGCGGCCAATGCCATGACCTTCCTCTCACCTCTCGCAGGAAACAATGTTGAGTTTTCTGATTGAAATGGAGTAAGATGCGGTGCCACTGCCGCTCTCCCAAGGTTGAATGAATAGTCCACGCACTTGAGGATGATGGTACTACTCAACTCTCATTTCTTGTTCTCTGACTTTTCTATCTGGAAAAGAGATGTTCTAGAGTGTTGTATTTTGTGAGTAAAAGCTTCATGCTTGCTTAAAAAAAATTGCTTCCATGCTCATTTTCCTGTTTGTATAATGAATACTCTAAATGTTGCTTAACTTGGCGCCTAACTTGCACAAAGTAGTGCTTGTTTAATATTTAATTACACCCTATTATGAGCTGCAATCTTATCTAAAGAAATCGTATGTCTTCAGTTTGACTTTGGTTAAAGAACTCACTAACTGAACAGTCTGAACTGAATGTTCACAAGTTTACACGGTTTACTCACTGGACAAGAACATGTATCAGCAAGATGTTTGAACTCATACTACATGTTACCGTGATTGTGACAGTTGTCGAATCATTTCTACCACTTTTTACATAGTACACGGTTGCAGATGAGTACCTTTTGTTTCTAAATATCTTTTCTGTCTTGCAGACTCGTTAGTGCATTGCCTGTGTGTATATTGGCCAGTTGTGGTTCAACTTATATCTGATGTTAGATCATAGATCCATATCTGCTTTTATGCATTCCAATATTCTGGAAAGGACTGTGATCCTGTATCTTGAGGGAAAGGTAAAAAACTCTCTTTTGCTTTGACAATTTAATGTAGCGAAGTAAGCTGTTCTGTTTTCAACATGAATTCACCGTAGGAAGTATTGATGTTGTACGTTCTAAATAACTTCCGACATTGATGTTGTACGTTCTTTTATGTTTTGATTTGAGTATTCCTGAGATATATGTGTCAGCGGTCTGATTCCTTTGGGTCTTGGTTTCAGGATACATATGCCAATGCTGAAAACATACTTTTCTCTGCTTTGAGCAATATGAAGAAACCCCCTGCACGTCTGTTGGGTACAACATTGTCTGCCGGCAAATTTTACGTATCTCAGGTGACTGCTTCTCAGGTATATTAGTGCATATCTTATATCCTTGAGTTTCTAGCTGTTGCATGTTATGTGATTAAATTAGCTTATTCCTAAATGAGTCTACTTACAAAACTATTTCTGTTTGAAATTTAAATATTTAAAGAACAAGAAAACTAAGAAGTGACACTCAAGTTCATGGTCAATTGAGCAGCTAGCTCTAATGAAAATGAGCAGCGGGCTAAGGAACCTGGAAGAGTCTTTCAAGATAGGGGGTTGCAGCAGCAACCTGTGTGGAAGCAAGGCAGAGAGGAAAACTCATGGCTGGCAAGGAGGGTCAACTGGGGAAGGGGAGAGAGGTGTCACAGATGGAGCTGCGTGTCCAGCTTCTCCCTCATGGAAAACCTTTGCCAGCAAGAGATGCTTGCGGGGGAGCGACATCATGGGTTTTGTGCTCAGGCGCAAGTAAAGTGGAACTGGTCTTTAGTGGCCATGATCTGTGGAGAGTGAAGTGACATGGTTCAGGCAAGTGACCATAACTTTTGGTTTGTGCCAACATCGTGTGATAGTTAAATTTGTACGACGCAAATCACCACGCGGCAATGTGCATAGCACAATGAAATCAGACAAGTCTAAGGAAGTTTGTACTTTAGTAAATCAGGTCTTTGTTTTATTTTGATTTTATTGTCTGTACACCATATTTGCTTTTTGTATATTTTCTTTGCTATTGACGAAGAATAAGGAGAGACAAACTTTGTCTCTGCACTATAAAGTGAATTATGTATTGATGTGTTAAATACATCTATTTGTTGCTCCTTGGCTTACGAGGTCTCTTACAAGTTCTCTCCGATCTCATGCTATGCTTAAAATAATGAAATGAGATGTAAATATAGCCTCCTTTGTGGCTAATAAACCTTTGCAAAATTATTTTGAACATATGCTATTGTATCAAAACTGTGAGGCGGGAATAGAAACCACCATGATTAGTATTGTTGAAAGTGGGACGAAAGATTGCTGCAACCCTACAATCTGTCCAAAGTTGTGGATTACGACTACTTGCTAGAGTTAGAAAAATAACGGTGAGTGACTACAAAGTTCAATGGCTGGAGTAGGTTGACTACGAGGCACAATCGCGGCATAATGGTACAAGTGAAGTTGAGAGACCGGTGTGAAAGAGGAAGAGATGATTGGAAAGAAATGATAAAATCATGATTGTATCTTGAACAACGACGCACAATCCTCTAAGCACTTTAATATTACATTATTTTAAAAGTACCTAATGTCTTTGGTGCCATATTTACATATTTAATTGCGTTCGGCATTCATTTTCCTTTTAAAGAATTACATGACATTTTAACTTAAATCTAGGCATAAGTATTTTATTTTATTTTTAATTGATTACAGGTCCAAACTATCATAATCAATAGAGTCAATTGAGGCCAATAGGAAACTAGCAGGATTAGTAGTTGCATCTCTATCGTCTTCCACATTTAGTCATGCTCCTCGTTGTTTGAATAGTGCGACACATCAGCTAGCTCGCGAGAACTATGGCTTGATTTGCTTTTATGATGTAGTCCAATAACTGATCCGGCAAACCCTTTATATTGATGTTATATATAATAAAAGGCTGCATAATCTTTTTTTAAAGCTCTCCAATTTGGAATGTGACAATTTTTGCTTCACATTAGTAATTATACAGATTCATGCTATCCCATGTAAATCAAACATGCTCCACTTTGTGCATGACATTATTGTCTTCTATGTTGATGTATATCATGTAGCAACACACGGGCAATTAGCTATACATGAAAATAACCCTTAATCTCCTAACACAAACTGCAATTTGCTGCTCCTTGCATCCTACCACCTCATGATTTCTTCCACAAGCAAATTGTTTGTTTAAGACAATGAACATCAAGGCACAGTTTTGTGTTTTGTTACCCGTAGCAACGCACGGGCATTCAGCTAGTATTCCTCGATGATCTAGCATGCATATGCATCAAGTATTGATTTTCGCATTTGGAATGCAAGAAAATCTTAGCAGATGGCCGGCAACTTATTCTTGACTAATCCTCGATCTGGTTGACTAAACATGCGTATGCATGTAGAATAATTTATCCGTGTGGGCCGCCACGCCGTGATTCGTGGAAGCAGCCTGGACGTGACCAAGCTAGCGACCAAAAGTGCACGATAAAAGTAAGTCCCAAATTCGGTCCAACAATTCGATCCACACACCAACGGCCGACATGCACTTGTAATTCCGTCGTTTGGACTTTGATCGATGCACGTGCATTCGAATGAACAAATTTTAAACGGTCTTGATATTTTAGAAACCAGAAACGTTTGGTACACTTGTAAACATTGTATTAGTACCTACACACAACGATTTTGACACCCCCTCTCATTTTAAAAATTTCGTAGTATCGAAATTTCTGAACGAAATAAACATTGTATTAGTACCTACACACAATCATTTCGACAGAACCGTGTACGCGGTTGTAGGGGCAAAGGCGAGTCCACTAGGCAGGCTTTAACAGGCTTAAGCCTTCCCTCCGAAATATCAAATTAATTTTTTACTACTACTGATACCTCAGCCCGTTGACTCATGCACTCAGCCCCTAGTCGGCCAGCCCACAGAACTCTCACCATCAGGCTCGCACGCACTAGCGCGCACACACGCATCGACTCGATCGCTCGGAAACTTCCCTCGCTCGAGCCGAAAGCAGAGCAGCAGCCGTTGCACGCCGGGACGGACGGCCGCTGACAGTGGCTATTCATCAAAATAAAAAATACAGTACACAAAAGCAATGTTGAAACTAGTGAGCGTAGTAAAACGCGATCTCATGATCAACTGCTTCGATGCACTTTTTCGAACCAACAGCACCAACAAATGCTTGCGTGGACTTTTTATAGAAATCAGTGTAGAATTAACGGTAATGAAAATTTTGTCAAAATTTATGGGTATTCAGCTGAATACCCTTGACGGGCGCAACGCCACACACCAACAGGGGCGGACCTAGAGCATAAATAATAACCCGGTGTCACTGTGTGAATCAAGCATATTTTTCACTTAGATTTGGGGGTGTCACACACTGTGAATGTATAAAATTTATCAAAGAAATTGACAAGGGTATGCACCTCGGGTACCCTACCGTGAGGGTACCTGGTGCACGTGACGACTAAGTCCCAATAAGCGAAGAGCCAACTCGAAACCCAAAACAAGAGGCCCAACAAGATGGAGTACCCTCAAGATTAGACGTAGGCATAGTCGGTTTATACTTTCCTTACGTGTAAACTAGGTCGGTTACAAACTCCCGAGACCCAGCCTATTTAAGGGCTGGGAGGGGTGCCGATCTAGGACCAAGCCATACTCGAACCACCAAAAGCCCTAGCGAGATCGACATCTCGCCGGAGCTCTCCTTGTAATCGCATAATCTCACACGATCAATAACAGACAGGCAGGAAGTAGGGTCTTTACCTCCACCCGAGGGGCCTGAACCTGGGTAAATCTTTGCCTCTGCTTGTCAGCCAACGAAACTACCAGTACTACCACGTTCTCTCCCCATAATCTTAACCCTAGGTCCTTAACCATGTGATTTGCTGAGGTAACCCCTCGTCAGAAATCAATTTTGACCCGGTGTCCTGTGACCCCTGGTGGCATAACTTGGGTACGCCCCTGCACACCAAGTCGCCAACCCTAGCAGGCCGTCGGCGAGGGCGGATTGGGCGGGGGCTAGAGGACTGCGCCGGCCGTCCGAGCTATGACGGTAGAGGACACTCGTCTGATTGCTATCCTGTAATGCTAGCGCTTATGTCAGTTTCAATGTTTTAAATAGCGGGTTATAACAAATAGGGGTAACCTCAAAATGGGGTTATAGTAGCTTATATGTAGTTAATTGGGCTTATAGCGGAAAATTGTATATGAATTCATTTAGCGGCATCATGCTCAAAAGGCTATATAGCGGGCTATTTAGAACTATGATCTGCTTTAATACATGACTTCGTAATAACTGGTGTATGCTGCCATTGAGCTGAATAAAATTAGCCTTACATAATGACTATTTTCTTTAGAAACAACATTTAATTTACTCATTGTTAACTTTGAGCCCTCCCTCTAATTCATTCCTGGACTCGCCGTTGTGTAGGGGTCATCACAATACTGATGCCGCTTTGTTAATACAATCTAACCTGTCGGATGCGGGAAATATCGTCGGAGTCGTGCGTGTTTTGCACTTGTACTGTTGTATTATTACTGTCTTCTATGAATGCCTCATGTTCCAATTCTTCCTCCAGTGGCATCAGGTCAACGATATCTTGTTGGACGGATAGGTGATGATGATACAAGTGTATACATCGAGTTTGCACACTTTGGTGTTAATATTTTCGGCAATGTTTACACGCGTTTGTGTCGTGACCTTGCCGAAGGTTATGTCTCGAAGCGTGTTTGGAAACGAAAATCGTGGCTCGACATTAGGTTGGACTCCTTATTGTGATCGAGCGCACGTGCGGCTTTTCCTTCTTGAAAACTTGATCTAAAATTTGTGTATTTTTTCTTTATTTTTGGTTTCTACCATAGACTTAGCGCGGCGAAGTCATTGTGGCGAGACAGGTGGACTCAGTTTTTTTTATACTTTATACCTTTTTAAAACTTTGCAATACAATCAACATTTGCATCAGTATTTCGTTCGCTTTTTCAGAAAAAGTACAACAACCTCATTGAATTTACAAACTCAACAGTTAATTACCGCAACTGAAAGGGCATGGCGCCCCCATGTGTGGTTTTGGTAATTAATGACAACCCCTATGGACTAATGGTTGCATTGAGTTATTCTTGTAGTGTCTGTCCATAGGCAAATGCTTGAACTCCATATGTTGGATTCAAGATTGATGCCATAAATATATTGATATAATGGAGTATTTGGCATCAAGATCATCGAGTTGTATGGATATATTTGATATGATCAAGAAGAAGAGTATGTGATAACCAAGTTGTTATTCGAGGAGTTATCCGATGATTGGTCATTGATGTCCCACAAGTATAGGGGATCGTGTGTAGCCTTTTCGATAAGTAAGAGTGTCGAACCCAACGAGGAGCTAAAGGTAGGATAAGTATTCTCTCAAGTTCTATCAACCACTGATACAACTCTACGCGCACTAAACGTTTGCATTATCTAGGAAATAAAACTACGGTAGCAATACGGGTATGAGAGATAGCTTTGCAAGACAATAAATACATGAAAGTAAATGTTAGTGCTGCAGCAATAAAGTACACTAAGTAACCATATACTAACAGTACCATGAGTGTGGAAAAGTGGTGGTAATTATGGTGGCTTTGTCCAAGATTAATTAGTGGAGACATTTAGTTCATTGTCTTTGATGCAGTTTTCAATGTGGGAGAGGCTAAATATACATGCACTCCACTACTTGGGATTTACAAGTACTATATGATTGGATTGTTAGCAAACATCCGTAAATACTAACAATGCATTAAGGTTTCCCCAACCATAGCCTTAAGTTTATGGTCCTCTTACTCCCATACATGCAACTAACCGGTTTGAGCCCTCAGGTTTCTGTCACTCCGGCAGGACTACGCCCCTTCCTTTGCACATACTACTAACCCTATGGTGTTGATCCATGCGCGCACAAGTATAATGGACACCAAAGGACAGCACCATATCAACATACAACTCTAATGAACCATAGACATTCAACAAAGCAATCGAAAGACAAATAAACTACATAAACATGACATAGATCATAGGATAAATATTATAGCATCAAACACCATGTTTACATAGGACGGTACAGAGGTTTGTGGGAGGATGAACCACTGAATACAAGGAGGAGATGGTGATGGAGATGGCGGTGAAGACGGCGGAGAGGGCAGCGAGGAGCGCAGGGCGGCGGCGGCGGCGCGGGGAACTCCTTCCCCGCCGCCGGCATCATGGGGAGCGCCGCCCCTTAGCCTCCCTCCTTCATGGCTTCTTGGGAGCCCTCCCCCATGGAGATGGGATCCATGGGGGAGGCAAAAACGTGGCTTTTGGTGGCTGAAATTCGTGGGTGGAGGAGTCCTCCACGAATTAGGTTTCCTCCCTTTATATATCTTCTCGGATTTCCGTCACCCCCTTTTAGGGTTCCACCAAAACGGGCCTCCAGGCCGCGTCCGAACTCCGATTGGGCTGATCTTGGGCTTAAAATCTTTGTATGGAAAATTGTGACAACTTTCGTAACAGCCAGGGCTCCATTTGACGTCATCTTCGAGGGTCAAACTGGCAAACTTCGTAAAAAGTTCTCAGACAGATTTCAGGAAAGTCCCAATTCGACTCCAACAAGGTTTCCTCTTGTATTCTTGATAATTCCTGCACATCAAAGAGTAAAACAAGAACATTGTGCACTTTTGCAACTATTAGTAGGTTAGTCCAAATAAATAATAAACTTAATATAAAACAAGTGCTAAAAGCATAAAAATGGCATGAAACAATCAAAAATTATAGATACGTTTTGGACGTATCAGTCATATGCGAGTTGAGCATATTGCAAGTATCTTTCTATGGGCTTGCATCAAATGAAGATTTCATATGGCCCATGATTGATGACGTCAAGTGGTGATCGTCATCAATGTTGAAGAAGCGCAAGTTCAAGAGGAGCATCTCGAAGAAATCCTAGGCTTGAAGCTTGCCACCCATTTAGAGATAATGTTCATGTGAAGATGTGCCTAAGAGAGGCTCTCCCATAGTGGAGTATGGGGGATCAATGTTTGGGTCTTCACCAAGCGAAGCGCAATCAAGAAAGGTGGTCCACTTGAATAGATCAAGATCGACGTCATCTAGCTCAAGTGGAATGCGCAAGGCAAAGGTATGATAGGGTTTCTATTTTACCGGTCTCATGGTACTAGTTGGGAGACCGGGTTATAGGATAGATACCGTACTATCAAGAGGGGCTCTCGATTGAGCTTTAGCGTATCAGTTGAAGAGAGCTCAAACCTTTGCATACTTGCCTTCATCATCTTTCTTGTTTCTTATTTGGATTTTCTCCTTGTTGGGTTTTGGTGCTTGTTGTGATCTTCATGACAAGCCCAAGTTCTCCGAAAACGGATTTCGTATGGAAAACTTGTTGCGTTTTCAGGTTG
Source organism: Poa pratensis (assembly GCA_947311845.1). Lineage (NCBI taxonomy): Eukaryota > Viridiplantae > Streptophyta > Magnoliopsida > Poales > Poaceae > Poa > Poa pratensis. The sequence continues at coordinate 49,879,502 of CAMZMU010000038.1, forward strand.
GAAATATTATCGGTCCACCTTCGAGATAGGGTCCACACCTTCCCATGTGTGGTATCCCCTCTATATTTGTGACCCTTAATATTTCCAACAGAATTGGATTCACCTGTTTTGGAGTTCGAACGAGAAAGTTATTGCATTTCAGGTTTTCCTGTTTTTCATGGTGCGGAAGTTCCGCTCGGTTTTGCGGAAGTTCCGAAGCATCGGAAGTTCCGGGTGAAGTTCCGCTTCTTGTTCCGCTTAATCTTTTAGCTCTCGGGTGTCCTCATTTCATAAGCGGAACTTCGTTCGGAAGTTGGCCCGGAAGTTCCGGTGGTGCGGAACTTCCGCTCTTCGTCTCGGAAGTTCCGGCCCCTGCGCAAAAACTGGCCAACGGGCAGATTTCTCACATATCCGGAAGTTCCGGGATAAGTTCCGGAACTTCCGGCCCTGCGCAAAAAAAACTGGCCAACGGGCAGTTTTCTCACCTACCTACTTAAGGGGTCTTCTTCCCCATAGATAGCACAACTCTTGAGCTCGAAATTTGCCACCATTGTTGACCTTGTTGAGCTTTGCTATCTCTCTATCCCTCCATGATTCTTGCCTCCATTTAGTGGGAAAAGAGAGAGGAGATCTAGATCTACTATTCCACCAATCAATCTCTCCTCTAAGTGAGGGGAAGCTTTTGGATCTAGATATTGTGGGAATTTGGTGTTCCTCTTTGTTCTTCCTCTCTTCTCCCCCCAATAGCATTAGTTGCTTTGGTGGGATTTGAGAGTGAAGGATTTTGAGCACTTCTTGTGTTCTTGCCCATTGCATCGGTTGCATCGGTTTGAGTTCTCCACGGTGATACGTGGAAATCGAAGTTGAGAAGCTTGTTACTCTTGGGTACTTGGGGTGCCCTAGAGCTTGTCCTCTTGGGTACTTGGAGTACCCTAGACGGTCCTTGTTGATCTCGGAGTTTTGGTGGCTCGCGGGATTGTTGGGAGCCTCCAATTAAGTTGTGGAGACGCACCCCAACCTTGTGATTCTTGTGGCTTTGGGAGCCGCGGGAATTCGGTGAGAGCTTCCAATTAAGTTGTGGAGTGTGCCTCATCCTTGTACGGGTTCGGTGACCACCCTCAAGTGTCCCATAGTGGTTCGTGGCACTCCACATTGGTGGAGGCACGAAGGAGATTACGGTGTGCCATTTGACGGCTATTCGGGGATCACTTTGTGACTCCGCACCGCTCCAACGGAGACGTAGCTTCCATTGGGAAGTGAACTTCGGGATAAATCATCGTCTCCAAGTGCCTCGGTATTTCTATACCCGAGCTTCTTACTTATGCAATTTACTTTGTGATAGCCATCGAGCTTGAAGTAATATATCTTGCTATCACATAGTTGTATATCTTGTTTAGCATAAGTTGTTGGTGCACATAGGTAAACCTAGCTTGTTTAGGTTTTGTGCTTGATAAATTAAACGCTAGTTTTATTCCGCATTTATTCTAGCCTAAACGTTAAAGAATTTTAAATCGCCTATTCACCCCCCCTCTAGGCGACATCCGTGTCCTTTCAGCAACCATAACCTTATATATAAAGGGGCGACATGGCCACCCCCTCTCCAGCAGGCCACGTCGCCCCTTTTCTTCTGGCCGTCCGATCGGCGAAACGGACGGCTCTGATCGAGCCACGTCGACCACCGCGCGGTACTGTTCCTAGGAACAGTACGCACGCACCCGCACCAACCAGCGGCCGACACGTCACCCAGTCACCGCCGGTGGAACCGGTTTCCAACCGGTGACCCCTCCCGCACGACTTTTGGCACAACAATTTACGAACCCCCCCCCCCCGCAAAGGACTAACACGCAAATTCAGCAAACGTCGAGGACCTCCGTCCAAAAACATCCGCAGACCTCACCCTCTCTCTTCCCCTCTCCCCGCGCGAGCCCGAGCTCGCCGGCGCCGCCGACGCGCACCGCCGCCCCACCGCGCCTCCCCGGTCAGATCGACTACCACCACGCGCTCCGCCGTCGTCCCCTCCACCTCCTCGCCGAAGATCAGCTGCCGCGGCGCCGCGCCGTCGCCGGAATATCCGCCGCTGTGCCGCTGTCCGTCCGCCGCATCCGCTCCGGTGACCCAGAAGCGGCGGCGCCGCCACCTGCTGGCAGCCCGCGTCGAGGCGCGTCGAACGCTCCCACCCGCGCGTCCCGGCTCGTGGTGGCGCGGCTCCGGCGAGCTTGACGACGCCGCGGCAGAGCACGGCCGCTGGTGACGTCAGCATGACGTCCCAGCGGGCCTGGGCTGGGCAGCTGGGCTGGCTGCTGTGCGGTTGGCTCGGCCTTTTTTTTCCTCTTCTTTTTGTTCTATTTTCCTTTCTTTTAAAAAAAACATTAACAACTTTTCAAATACAACTTCAATAATTTCTAAATCTGCACAATTTCAAAAATATAGCCATTTTTGAATTTGAATTTTATCAAAAAAACGCGGCATCCAAATTTGAATATTTCAAAATTTCAAATGCCTTTCAAATCTAACGGTTTTACTAACTTTTGGGAATCAAACAATCCATAAATACAAACCTTTTTTGTATTTTCGGCACATTCAAATTTGAACGCATTTTGAACATGAACTATCTTTAAAACTATCCACAAAAAAAATATGGAAAATATATCAAAGTGATCACAAAAAAACATGCTAACTACTTATGGCATAATGCAAACAAATTTGAGGATTTTAATTTGGTGAATATTTGGAGAAAATCCAAATTTATTTCCTCAAATTATGAATTGAATTTAATAAATCCTTATATAATATGTTCCATCTGAGTTTGTAGTTAAATTAAATTTTAAGCTAAAATACAAACTTAAAAAAAATCTTCCCAAATTGTTTAACAATTAGAAATAATTTAGCTGAATTCCTCCAATTATTCAAATAAATCTAATAAATGCTCAAAATGGTTAATATTTGGATATAACCATAATATATTTCATTTGATTATGTTTCTAAATAAGAAAATTATGGAAAAATGGAACCAAATTTGATCATTTAAATTAGGCTAACATATTTAGTGGCAACAAAATTTGAAACTATCTGATTTTGTAGTTTACTTTTTTTTTAAGAAAAAAAACTGATTGAACGGATATTTGGAGGAAAATATAAATTTATTTCCTCTAATTATGAATTGAATTTTAATTGAATTAAATAGATAATCATATAATTTGTCTCCTCTGATTATTGAATTAAATTAAATATTTAAAACAAAACTCAAACATATTATACCAACTCGAATAAGTTAATATGTTCAATTTATATATTCCCTAAATTGTATTACATATTTTTTTTGTTTTTTTCCTTTCTTTTTATCCCACTCAAATTTTGTTGTTACTTTAACTTAAAGAACTATTGCTCCCTATCCAGGTAAAAATAAAACTTATAAGGATGATTTTACAGCGATTTCCTAACAACAATTGTTCAACGATACTTATTCCGCTAAGATAAATTTAAAATGTAATTTTTTTTACATATTTTCCAACTGTACATAAAAATTGATCTTTATCAGATGAGTTTTTGCGAAGAGTACGGCGAGATATTATTTTAGGATATTTAAACAAATTTCCAGAAAAAATGCTAAATGATACATATTACAAATTTACAAATGTATTCTAAATCTAAGGATTTTGCAAACATGAAAAGAATTCAAATATAAATACTTTCCCAATTTTACCAATTTTTTGAAATCTAAACAACTAATAAATGTGAACTTTTTTTAATTCCAACAGTTTTAAAATCTGAACAATTAAATAACTTCCAAAATTTACCAATTTTTTAAAATCTACACAACTAATAAATGTGATTTTTTTATAAATTCAACAGCTTTAAAATTTAAAAAATAAATAAATGCAGACATTTTTAAATATGAATTTTCATCTTGCCTAGTATCCCTATCACGGCAATACAAATTGCTCAAGGAAAAAAAAAGACAGAGAAAAGAACTCTGTACAAGTAAGTCGGTACTCTGTACTAACTCGCCGCAGACTCGCCAGCGCTAGCTAGCTAGCTGCTGCTCGTCACCGAGTTGGATCCGGAGTCGTCCGAGTAGGCGCCGCCGAGCTTGGGATTCGAACTAAAACTGGGGATCGAGAGGACGAGCTCCTTGACGTCGGAGCTGGACGAGCGGAGGTGCGCGAGGATCTTGCTGAACTTGGGCCTCCGCCGCGTGATGGCGATGGACACGTCGTTGGGGAACAGGTCACCGCGCACGAAGGCGTGGTACACGGTGGTGGCCAGCACGCCGGTGACCGTGACGGCGGCGACCCCCGAGAGCCCGACGGCCAGCGCCCGCGTGAGCACATTGTCCACCTCCGACGCGTACAGCACCGTGGCGAGCGCGACGCTGGTCATCGGGAACGTGTAGGCCCACCACGCCAGCGAGAACCTGAACCCGCGGAAGAGGTTCACGCGCACCACCAGCGACGCGTAGAGGAACATCGACACGAAGTAGGCGAGCTTGGCGCCGTGGTTGAACTCGCCGGAGATCCTGGCCCACGCCATGGACGCGACGCTGGGCGCGGCCACGAAGAGGAAGAAGACCGGGTGGAGCTCCTTGGGCAGCGTGACGTTGGTGGGGAGCCGCTGGTAGAGCGTGACGAAGAGCACGACGTAGTGGGCGAGCCCCACGGCGAAGAAGAAGATGGGAAGCTCCGGAGACCCATCCTAGCACCGAGCAACGCGCCCACGAAGTTGCCGACCACGGCAAGGTGGTTGGACGGGTTGGCCACCTTGGAGAGGCGCCGCTCGCCCGAGGACATCCACTGGCCGTAGATCTTGAGGTCGAGGCAGAGGATGGGCGCCATGAGGATGTACCAGACGACGTGGTGGATCTCGTCCACGGGCCGGGGCACGCCCTTGACAAGGAAGAGGCAGGCGATCCATGGCGCGAAGAAGAAGTTGACGCGCACCGGGTGGTGGAACTCGCGGCGGACGGCCTCGAAGTAGAAGACGACCTTGAGGAGGTAGGTGACGGAGACGAGGACGGTGAGCGCCACGGAGATCCACCAGAGGACGTAGTTGGCAGCGGGGTGGACGCGGAGGAACGCCGTCGAGGGCTCCGTCTCGAGGGTCTTCCACAGCATCGCCTGGCTGCTCACGCCCAGGCACATCCCGAACGCGCTGATCGGGAACCGGAGCAGGAATGGCCATGTCTCGTCCTTGGGCAGCACCGCCACCTCCGTCGACTGCACGGTACATAACATGCCAGTGTCAGTTAGAGACGACGAACATGCATGGTCTTGGCAAGAAGAGGTAATAAAGGGGTTGTGGTACGACAGTACGTACGCGAAGGGTCTCGAGCTCGGCGCCTTCGAGGGCGGCGAAGTAGCGGTCGGCGGAGGGAACGTCGTCGTCCTCGTCGGTTTCGTCCTCGGAGATCTTGGACGCGGCGCCGTGGCCGTGCTCGACGTCGGCCGCGTCCCGCGGCACGACCCCGCGGAGGGCGGAGAGCTGGCGCTCCAGCCCGCCGGAGAAGGTCTTGAAGTGGTCGAACCTACGGTCCCGCTCCCGCGTGCTGTCGCTCCGCGCCACCGCCGGCGCCTCGCCGCCCGCGCCTCTGAGCACCAGCGACGGCTGCGAGTGGTGCCGCGCCTGCTTCAGCAGCTGCGGCGTGGCGGGATGGTGGACATCCACCTTCGTCTCGCTCGGCGGCGCCGCGCCCGCGGCGCGGATGGGCGGCATGCCGAGCTGCGCCCGGTGGAGCCCCGATGGCGAGGCCGGCACGCTCAACGAGACCGAGAAAGGCATGCCCGTCGCGTGTTCACGAACGAGAAGCGCTTCCGGCCACGGAGCAATTCCCGGCGCGCCGTCCACCTGGTCACCGATGCTCTCTCTGGTCGTCATGGCGACAGTTCGATCGATCGACGGCAGACAGCTAAGCTCCCGAAAATTAACAGAACGATATGGATAGAATGTGCATCACGGTACAGCTTATATATACACCATCGATCGGTGGGTGCAAGTGGCGCGCCGGCGGTCAGGTCAGCGGCGCCGGCACGCACTGGATCATGCACGTGGACGGGAACCGCGAAGGTTCCACGCATGAGCGCACCTCACGTACGCCCAAAAGGCTATCTGTACGTCGCCGTGAGCAGTCGCCCAAAAGGCTATCACTACTCACGTCGTCGTCGTCGACCGGCGGGTGATGGAGGAGACGAGATTCTTCTGTTTGCGTGCGTCGCTAGCTGCACGGCGGCTGCGGGCGGCACCACCACCCGACGGAACCCAATCCTATATACAGAGATGGTGAAATCGACATTTGTTTCGCGAGGTGTGGATTGATTTTCGATGATTCGATTGGCTGCGCTTTGACCTGAAAAATATTCAACATTTGTAATTTTGTGACTATAGTTTCTAAATAAATGGTGAACAGGATAAACGAGTGACACATTTGGAAGAATTTTTTTAATGGTATTTCAATGTCTTTCATGGAAAGCTCATTCCATTAACCACTGATTAGGGTTGGTGGGGGAAAGATTTCAAGGAAAAAAAGTTAGTTGGGGAGAATAGTGCGCATAGGCGCACGTGCTTAAGTGAATGGCATATTTTCAATCTATATGTTAATCTGAAAAAATACGTTTGTAAATTATGAAGAAACTATGATCAACGGGGTTTCTTCATTCAAATTAATGAATATCACAGGATTTGAACAATTATGGGTTTTTATTGGTCATGTAGATCATTTGATTTGTAGGACTGGAAACATGTTGCTATCATTTTGTTGTTTATTTGCAGTGCGTCAAACACTTCCATATACTTATTATGTTTTTTACCCTATACAAAGAATACATAACATTTAAATTCGATGAGACTTAAAGTTTTTGTGGGTATTCCAAAACAAGCACTCTCCTCCCCTAGATAAATATTAAGGGAGAGGCCCAGTTATGGGTCATCGCGGGCCCAAACATTTGGGCAACTTGAAGCCGCGAGAGTAGTCCCTTTTAATATTTTGACCGAACTTACTTTCTTGTAAACTCCCCAGCTTCGCCGATGGATGGGATGGGGGAGGAAAAGCCAGCATGGAGAATAGTATGCGACCTTCGAGCCTAGAGAAGGAATGTTGGGGGCGGCGACCAACATGTCGAGGACACATTTGGGGTAGGCGGGGTAGCGAGGTGACATGGCAGCGATGCCGACAAGGAAGCTGACAACGTCGTTGGACGTTGTTCCCTATGGCTGACCGACCCCTCTCCCCACGATCGATTTACAAATTCATAGCTATTACTATGTCGGAAACCTAAAATGGAGGAGCTACACGGTGCCCTTTATTTCGAATAATTTGAAAATCATATTTTGAAGTTTCAAAAAATCTGAAAACAATCGAGCGTAGATAACATTGTATTCTACAAACGTGCAAAATCTTGAGTTAAAATATTTAATGTTTTGGGCTATACAAAAATAACGAAGTCTCACAGATTTGAAATAGTTGAATTTTGCACTGTTCACTATTTTCAAATGTTAGACTTTGTCATTTTTGTGCAAGCCAAAATACAAGATATTTCTAGTTGAGATTTTTCGCGTTGCTAGAATACACATTATCTACATCCATGATTGTTCTCAGATTTTTTTTTAAATTCAAAAATACGATTTTCGAATTTTGCAAAATAAAGGGCTCCATCTAGCTCTGCCTCCATTGGTCCACTCTCTTATGTCCACTGTTCGTGGTCGTATGATATTGCTTGATCATCACCTTTGCACTTGTGTACAAATTCCTGAAGTCTAATCGGATACGTCTAGAAATAGCAAGACCAATAATAATAGCTCTTGGCTATCTTTTTTTAATCATTTTTAGCAATAACGATTAAATCATGCCCAAAGTAACCTTTCCCTCAACAATCACACTGAACATTTTATCACGAAAGAGGTGCATACAAATATACTCGCGTCAACAACTTATATTTTGATATCATATATATCCACAAAGTTGGTAGATATTATATATTTATACAATTTGCAGCAAAGATAACCATTTATTCTTTGAATCTATATAATCTAGTATATATTACTGGTCAAAGTAAGCATCAAAATCAGAAAAAGAATAATTTCTTATATTTTCGGACGGATGGAGTAATGGCTTGGGGGACTTGGAATGACTAGCCTAGCCACACGTAACTGTGATGGTTACACCTGACACCAAATCAGATCGAATTTTCGAAGACGCCGCCACCAAAGAAAGTCGAGCAAGATCTCAGGTGACGGCCATCGTCGTTGTTTTTCCAAAGGTAACTAAAGAAACGTGCCATCTTTTTTTTGTACTTCGAAACGGTGGGGGACGGATATATATATATCGAGCTAGAAGAAAGTTGCATGCGATTCCTTTGCTAAGAAGGCAGAATATATGGACAGTAGTGCTGCTATGCGGAGAGTCACTAGTGGAAAATGGGCTTTTTGTACCGGGTGGTAAGGACCTCTGGTCCCGGATTCCCACCCGGGACGCCTCAATCGGGACTAGAGCCCCCCCCCCCCCCCCCCCCCCCCCTCTAGTCCCGGGTGGCTTACGGCCCGGTACAAGAGAGGTACACGTGGGGCCGTGGCAGAGCGCGTGCTGAGGACTTCTTGTACCGGTCCGTAATACGGCCCGGTATAAGAGAGGCCCCACTGGGGCCGTGGCAGAGCGCGTGCTGAGGATTTCTTGTACCGGTCCGTAATACGGCCCGGTACAAAGATGCCCCACGTGGGGGCCTCTGCCTTTTTTTTTGTTTTTCCAGCTTATTACATATATGGTTAATTAATTACAAATCAGAAAAATAAATATAGCATATCAAAATATTCATAAAAGAAATATTTATGAGAATTCGACCGGGACTAGAGCCCGTCTATTCGATTACAACCGGGACTAGATCCCGTCTATTCGTTTACAGCCGGGAATATAGCCCGTCTATTCGATTACATAGAGGTCGACCGGGACTAGAACCCGTATGTTCGATTACATGGAGATCATTTCCTGGACCCGTCGATGGCATTGTATCTTCCCTTTGGGTTTATGACATGGTCCATCAAAAATCCCGCAATTTCCTCTTGAAGTGGTCGAAAGCGGTCCTTTAGTTCCAGGTTCCTCCGCATGCTATCCATCTATAAAAGAAGGAGAACAATGTGAATATCAATCATCATAACAAAAATTATGAATGACAATCAACACAATTGATGGTAATAAAATAAAACTGTGAATATATTTTGTTCACTTACGTCTAGAAATTTCTGTGGGTTCCGCTCACTGACCTCCCGGCGAATCCACTGGCACACGAAGTATCCACACAAATTGGTCCCCGGTGGCTGCCTCTCGCAGTTCTTTACAAGAATAGATTTCAATCAAATAATAATCAAGCATGGTATGATGGTATTGAAATTTGAATTAAAAAGATGCGCGAACCTAGCTCATACTACTTACCTTGTCATGATAAAAACTAAGCACCTCTTTAAATTGACCTGTTGTCCTCGCTCTGAATTCTTTCCAAATGCTGCCCAGCAAACAAATGAATAAATGAGTTATTAATTAGTTACTTGATATCTCAGGAATTGAACAAATTAAAGAGACCGATATAGTACGATAGAAAATACCTTTGGAGGACATCTATAATTAGTTGGTACCTCTCTTGGGGCCAATGCAATGAGTCGAAGATGTCAACTCTTGCATCATCAACTTGAATGATTAGCAGAATGTAATGGTCGCTGCGCACGTTTATATATGTCAGTAACTAATCAGTTACACTTAACATCGAGTAAGCAAAAATTAATGTGTACAAGACAGTAACACTCTTAATTACCTGAAGTGGTAAGGAAACAATATCTTGCTTTTATAATTTTGCCTGTGTATGAACCTAAACAAGTTGGCCTTCGTTTCCTCAGGGTAATCCCGTAGCAATTTTTCATTAATTCGGACCGGGTCAACGAACCCAAAGTCAAATATTTTCATTCTGTCACATTCATCACTCTTCATTCTGCATAATAGCGTAGTGAGCATAATTAGAACAAGCAATGACCGAGCTGAGCTATAGACTTTATTTTAGAAATAAATGAATTGAATCACTTACAGACAATAGGTACTGACGATACTCAAGTCCAGGGAGTCAAACTGGTATAACTGATAGAGTTCTTCAAGATAAACCATTAACTCGTCTTTACCTATGTAATGTTCATCTGTAACTTGCACAAGGAGCACTTTTCGACCTTCCCTTGTGACATCCATGTACCAGTCATGCAGTCTTCGCATTTGTGTTGGTAGAAACTTGATCTGATCAGGTGGCACTAGAGACTTCCCGTATTCCCAGGTCCATTTATCTACATGCATATAGGAGGGGAGCTCTTGTGCATCCAGTTGAGAAAGTGACATACCAACTTCGGCAGCAAATTTCGCGCGGTAGGCTAAATCATCAGTGTCCGCCGCGCGCGCGGAGCCCTTATCAGTGGTCACCTTGAGCGGGGAGATCGACTGTTTTGACTGTGCTCCGAGCTGGGCAACGTCTCTTTTTCTTTTCCCGCTGTCACTAGTACTTGTCGTCTTGCTGGAGCGAATTCTACCCAGACAGCGTGCATAGTCATCTTTCCTATTTATCTCGACTTGCGATGGATGATTAAGAAAATCCGTAGCCCACTTTTTTTGATCTGCCGTATATACTTGCTTCGGCGGGGGCTTTTTCGGTTCCATCTGTCTTTTATGGTCGGCTGCCACGGCCGCGGGGAGGAACCTTCGGTACTTTTGGGAGGGGCTCTTGTCGGGGTACCGGCGATCGATCGCGACGGAAACCCATTAGTGCCGAAACGACGGTCTTCGTCGACTGGTTGCTCCTAGTGGGCGGAGGCGGCGGAGGAGACGGCTGAGGTGTCTGCTGAGGCAGCGGCGGAGGAGACGGCTGAGGAGTCTGCTGAGGCAGCGGCGGAGGAGACGGCTGAGGTGTCTGCTGAGGCAGCGGCGGAGTAGACGGCTGAGGAGTCTGCTGAGGCGGCGGCGAAGATCGAGATGGTCTCGTGTTGTGGTGGTCGTCCAAGTCGTCATCATGTGGACTTGGAGGCGATGGTGGCCTTGGCGCCGTCCAACCTGGAATCACGATGTATTTCTTGGGCCATAGAATGAGTCCACCCTGGACATCTCCCAGTGTCCTCTCATCATCACCTCCAGGGATTTGAAGTTCGAGTGATTCAAATCCGGGGCAAATTTGATCCACGCCGACACGAGCATAGCCATCTGGAATCTCATTGCCCAAATACAGTGCTGTAGATTCACAAGTTAAAGCATAGCCCTCCGCCGCCTTCACGGATAAGTTTCTCATAGCCTCATGTAGCTCATAACTTGTCTTCTCAGTGATATAATCCACGGGGTAGGTTTCCTTCGATGGCTCATCAGCACCAACCCCCGTGGAAGCCACGCTGCTTCTTAGTTGAGATGGACCACCTGTTGGAGCACCTTCCTGCAGCTGATGAGTTACCCCATGCTCGCGCATTTCATCTACTTGCTGATGAAGGTGGCTCACCATACTTTCTAGTTTGCTCAACCGGTCTGATTCCTCCTGTTCCTTCCTCTTCTTTGCTCTTGCTCGACTTCTATAAGATTCACGGTCCTCAGGAAACCCTTCATTCCATGGCACAACTCCACGGCCTCGTGTTCGTCCTCCTTTTTCTTTATTACCGAGGGACTAGATAAAAATATATCTATGTCAAGTTGGTCGGCATGATTGTCATAAACACGAAACGAAACAAATATATAGTTATAACAAACCTTTGTCAGCTCGTCGTACTCTCGGTCGGTAATAAACTTTCCCTCTCGAGCATCGGCGAGTGCATCAAGAATTTGCTGCCGGGGTATAGGAGTTTCTTTCTTTTCATCAACTATTAGATCCCCTGTTTCCATGTCATACTTCGCCCCATGCCCAAGCATCCAATTTCTGACCCTAAGGGGCCAGTTATGTGTAATTGGAGTGATCCCTTTATTGCGCAGCTCAGCTTCAATCTTATCCCACTTAGGCTCGGCACTTATGTAGCCACCTGCCCCCATCTTATGGTGATATATCTTTTTCGCTGCATTTTCCTTATTCTTTTTCGATCTTTCCTTAGCTACTTCTGATTCCTTGTATTCCAGAAATGCCTTCCAGTGAGGCCGCTGCCTCTCTATTGTGCCAGTGAAATCTGGAGCTTTCTTTTTCGATTGCCAATCACGGTATAATCTGTTCTTCCAATTGTTGAATTGTTCAGCCATCTTCTTCAGAGCGAAATGCTTGACTTTTTTTGTCATGGCTTTTGTCCTTTCGGTACAATCCAACACCGGTAGGGTGAACTTTGCTCTGACCTTGTCCCAAATCACATCTTTAGTTCTGTTGCTGACCCAACTGGCGCCCTCTAAGTTTTTTTTGGCTCATTCCATTCCTGAATGCTGATCGGAACATTGTCCCAGACAACAACTCCGCATTGATGAACAAACTTAGATGCATTCGCCTTGGGCTCCAACGGTTTGCCATCTGCAGAGACGACCTCAATTATGAGATGCGCATCTGCGGCCAACCCTTTGGCATGGCCTCGTTTAGTTTCTGCAGATTGGGCCGATGCGGAGGTCTAAAAATTAAAAAAATATGTGTTAATACATACATATAGTAATCAATTATTCCATCTGATCAACAGAGACTTAATATACCTCGCCAGACTGCGGAGGTGCACAAAGTAGCGAGTCGTCATTGCACTCGATGGTCGTTTGCGCTTCGTCTCTTTGTTCCTCCTCCATTCCCGGACCGGACTCATTCAAAAATTCTGAGCCATCTTCTGTTCCACCGCTTCTGCTTCTGCTCCCCCCACGGGTTCACGTATAATGTCGAACACCTCATTTTCAAGGTGTCTGCTGTTGAAGTTATCCATTGGGCTTAACTAATACAAAAGAAATATAAAACAATGTTAGCATTAATTAGCAGAATACAAAAGTTATACAAAAAATACATAGCAAATTTAAATCTACACTTAGAAATTTGCAAAAAGTATCACTAATACATAGCAAATTTAAATCTACACTTAGCAAATTTAAATTTACACTTAGCAAATTTAAATCTCTAACCCTAAATTTCTAACCGTAAATTTAAATTTCTAACCCTAAATTTAAATTTAAATCTATACATAGCAAATTTACCCTAAATTTCTAACCCTAAATTACTAACACTAAAAAAAAAATACATAGCAAATTTAAATCTCTAACCCTAAATTTCTAACCCTAAATTTAAATTTCTAACACTAAATTTAAATTTCTAACCCTAAATTTCAATTTAAATCTATACATAGCAAATTTCTAACACAAAATTTAACACTAAATTTTTTTTTCTAACACTAAATTTAAATTTAACCCTAAATTTCTAACACTAAATTTCTAACACTAAATTTCTAACACAAAATTTAAATTCCTAAATCTAAATTCCTAACCTAACTAACTAATTCAATCTAACTAACCTAACTATAACTAACTCTAACCCTAAATCCTAACCCTAACAACCCTAACTAACAACCCAAACCCCTATACTTACCGGCGACGAGCGCGGCGGCGGCGACAGGCAGGGACGGGCGCGCGGCGACGGCGGCGCCGCGGGGACGGGCGGGGCCGGGACGAGCTCGAGCGCGGGGTGGCCCGGCAACGGCGCGCGGAGGCGGAGGGCGAGGCGACGGCGGCGCCGCGGGGACGGACGGTGACGAGCGCGGCGGCCGGCGAATCGGGCAGCCTCACGGCGTCGATTTCGTCGGCGGCGTCCTCCTCCTTAATCTTATCGCGGGTAGTGGCTCGGCCCGGGGTGGAAGATGGCTATTTATAGCCAGGGCATCTAGTACTGGGCCGTACTACCACCCGGTACTAGAGGTTTTTCGCCTGGTCAGATTCCTGCGCGCCCAAATAGAGATCTAGTACCGGGTGGAGCCACCACCCGGTACTAGAGGTCCTTTTTTGGGCTCTCCCGCACCAAACTTTCAAATTTTTGCGCGCAAATGTTTGAAATGTATTTGGATATGAATTTGTATAATTTCTACATACTTTTGAATCTGACAACAAGTTCAACATGAAAAGTGTTTGAATTTGAATAATTAATTCAAAACCATTTTCTGTTTTCAAAAATAATTCAAAACCATTTTCTGTTTACTAATATAGTTTGAATTAAAAATGCATTTACTAATATAGTTTGAATTAAAAATGCATTAACTAATATAGTTTGAATTAAAAACGCATTTACTAATATAGTTTGAATTAAAAACGCATTAACTAATACAGTTTGAATTAAAAATGCATTTACTAATATAGTTTGAATTAAAAATACATTTACTAATATAGTTTGAATTGAAAATGCATTTACTAATATAGGCAACGCTGGGGGAGGACACGTGACTGACCCGCCTTTAGTCCCAGTTGGTAACACCAACCGGGACTAAAGAATCACACGGATCGTGTGTTTCTTTCAAACGCTTGTGAGCCGTTGGATCAGGGGTGTGTTTCTTTTGAGGGCTTGTGAGCTGTTGGATTAGCACTATCACGACCACTTCGTGAGCCACTTGACCCGGTTGGTATTACCAACCGGGACTAAGGAAGTACACGGACCCTATATATAGCATCCATCATTGCCAGTACACGGGTAGCAGAGAGCAAGATTTCTGAGAGGCAGGAGTTCCTAGAGCGGAGGCTGAAGGTGAACCCTCCCCTCGGTCGGATCCAAGCAGCGGCAAGGCGCTCTGATGATTAGCAACATCCCCAACACTTGTTCGGACGGTTGCAAATCATCAGAGACATCTTGCCGCTGTTTGGATCGAAGGCCGATTTGCCGTCTCACGACCACGCGATGATTTGCCGATTTGCTGTATGACGGGGAAACCGTGTGTTTTGGTCAGTTTTTTCTTTTAACTTTTGCTTATATATAAGGAGGCTCCACACCGCCCTCCGTCCCCTCCCCAAGGTGCTGCCCTCTCCCTCCCCTACCTAGGTTGCATGCACCTTAGGTGTTTGATCAAATTCCTCACTCATTTTTTCAGATCTCGGCGACGATGTCTGGCCTGTTGGATGCGAGGGGCGATGTCCGGGACTGGGCTCCGCCGGGCTGGCACTGGGAGGTGGTATCTTCCGGCACGCGTCGCTTGGTGAGGAATCCGGGTGACGTCGTCGACCCGGATCTTGTTTGGTGGAAGTCGCGTGGGCCACACTCGGTGCAAAGGGAGCCGGCCCCCGAGGAGGTGGTACGTCGCCATATCAGGGAGGAGAACGAGCACATCAATCGCTATGTGTGTATGTTGGATACGCCAGCGGTGTATGACAGTACATGGATGGTTCTTCATAGGGATCCTTCTCACGTGAGTATTTCCCCTGTGATGGTTCCTGCTCTTTGGGTACGCAGCGCCGGCCGCTCAGCACCCCGTGGCTTAGGACCAGGCAAAAGTTAGTGATATTATTCGTGATGTATTATGGTTAAATAAAAATGGACCCGAGCTATGTAACTGGATTAAATAAAGATGTATGCGTGATACTTTTGTTTTCTAAAATAATTAATGCCACCCCCAGCGTGCGCAAATGCACCTCTAGTCCCAGGTGGTAGCTCCACCCGGTACTAGAGGTCTATTTTTTGAATTTGTATTAATCATCTCTTTATTTTAAAAACATCCTTAACAACATCCCACACAGTTACATAAAAGGATACATTATTACACATCACTAACAGTTACATTACTACATAAACGGACTTGCTGGCTCGGAGGCCGTAGGATTAGGGGGAACGGCGGGAGGAGCCAACCCCGTTCGCGGCAGCCCGGTTCTCGCGCGCACGTTTGCGGCGGAGGGCAAGATCCATGGAGGATGAGTCTTTCAGCGCCCAATCCAGCTCGGAAGCCTCCTTCGCCTTGAGCTGGCAGGCAGTTCTGGCTCGCTGTACACGGTCGTCGTGGACGGACTGGAAGGAGGCTTCAATGGTCTACTGCATCTGCAGCCCGCCGCGCTCATCCCCATGGTCGCTCCAGTCGAAGTAGTCGTCATCGTCATCCTCCTCGTCGGGAGGGGCGGCGTCGACTGGTGGAGGTACGGCCGCGGATCCCCACGCCACCCCTGCGGCGTACGCATCCTCGTCGGGGTCAGGGACGTCGGACCACGCGCGCTCGTACGTCCTCCGCACCCCCTCCGGCACCGGAGCAGGAGGCCGGTAGCAGGGCATTCCCAATTTAAAACTAAGACAAGTTTTTATATTACCTTGCCCACTGGAAGACCATGACATGTTTCTTGAAACAAAGTTGGATGACGGCAACATCTTTTTGATCGGCCGTGTACTCGAGATCAAGGCCCATGAACTTGTCTTGCTCCTGAGCTTCGTCAAGCCAATACTCGAAATCGGAAAGAAAACCCGGCACCTTAGCGATGTCGTTCGTGTACACGACATTGAGATAGGTGTTGCCATGTGCAAGCACCTGCCCGTAGCGAGTGATCGGTGGTGGATTCATGGTGGAGATCGGATATGGAGAAGAAGAGAGGGGAGGGAGACGAACAGAAATGGCCGGTAACTGTAGCAATTTGCGTTTTCCGTGTGTTAAATCGTGGGCGGGGAGGCGAACGGGCGGGAGGCAAACGGTTTGGACCTTTAGTCCCGGCTTGAGCCACCAGTCGGGACTAAAGGTGCTCGGGCCGTGCGTACGGTTGCCACCACCCCTCTAGTACCGGGCCCAGCTGGCTAACGTGTACACCGATTACGGCCCGGTACTAGAGGTACCCTACGCCCCGGTACAAGTGCTGCGCGGCCTCGTCGCTTTTGAACCGGTACTAGAGCCACACTCTAGTACCGGTTCGTAAGCCACCCGGGACTAGAGCCATTTTTGGCTCTCGACGAAAGGTATGTTTTCCACTAGTGAGTAGACCAGACGGCAGGTAGTGAAAGTGCAGTCAAAAGGTTGAGGGATCGACGGCCTCCCGTGTGTAGCCTCTGTTGCCGTGCCGGAAGATCCATCATCTTCCTCCTCCTGAAACTTGACCACACGTACATGGCCGTACGCCCAGCTGGCTAACGTGTACACCGATTCCCATGTTAGTTAATTCGGCCATGTCATGCATGCAAATTAGCTACGTCGCATGATTGCTCATGCATAAGAGAAAACATGACTTGGCTATGCTAAATATTCCCTCCGTTCGGATTTAATTGACACACATTTGGTTACACATGTATGTATCTAGACACCATACAAGTATAGATACATCCATATTTGCACAAAACCAAGTCAATTAATTTGGAACGGAGGGAGTACATGTCATGAATTTTTGCTTAGATGTCATGCATATTACCACCTATATATGCTAATTCACTATGGACAGTTTCAGAAATGAGTGGAGATGATGTAGGTACACGACAGGTTGGAAAAACCCCTCACATTAATTATATATATTTCATCAGCCGACCTAAAATTGTGCGTACCAATTTTTTCTGGTTTCTAAAATATCAAAATCGTTTAGAATTTGTTCATTCGCATGCACATCCAAGCGATGGCAAAGGAGGACAATTACAAGTCGTTGTCGGCTGCCGGTGTGTGGGGGGTCGAATTGACTTTTTGTGACTTATTTTATCAGGCACTTTTGGTCGCTTGGTCACGTCCAGGCTGCTTCCACGAATCACGGCGCGAGGCCCTCACAGACCAGTCTACTACATGCATGCCTGCTTGTTCAGGTGAGGATTAGTCAAAACATCAGTTGCAGTCTGCTAGATTTTGTGACATATAATTTGTATTTTTGTTTATCAAATTTAATGGTCGAACTATTTCTTAAACTATTTTAATACGCAGTATATTGTACCGGAGTATATATTGTTAAAATATTTTAATATACTCCATCTTTTCTAAACATGTCTTTTTAATTTTTCTTATTCATACGTATGTAGTATTAATTTCAGTGTGTTAATTCAGTCCTTTCACTATATTTAGTTCACATTAAATTAATCAAAACATGTTATAGTTCTGAAGGGAGGGAGTTTTTGTCAACTCCTGCATGCTAGATTATCCAGAGATACTCTCTCCGTCCCAAAATAAGTGTCTCAAAGTTGTACAAAAGTGGATGTATCTATACATGTTTTGTGTCTACATACATCCACTTTTTAACAAATCTAAGACAGTTATTTTTTGACGGAGGGAGTATTAGAGTACACATGCTTGATGTTGTTCGTGGTACGTGAAGTAATTAAATCGTGCATCATCCATGCCCGTACAGACCAGATCAGGCCGGCCATACCGACTCATGCATGTTGACGTGGAGATACATGTGCAAAGATTCATGCACACATTAAGAAAAAGATATGTATGTACAGATGTATACATCTCATCAGCACCAAGAATCTCCTTGTAGATCACAGTCAAGTATTTTAATACTGTACTATAATACTAGCTTTTGCTACATTCATGCATGCGTGCAAGAGGGGTCGTCGATCCGGCCGGAAGACCCGACTTGCGCACTGCTGCTTTGCGTCGTAATGACCGGGACCCGTACGTACCGCCAGCGTCTGCATTTTTCTTCTGCTTATTTTTTCCTAGCTTTGGTTCCTTTTTCTGCATGTACAATATACATTATGCCATGGATTAGTGACTCTCTGCCACTCACTTTGCTAGTGCGAGGACTCACTTTTGATCCTCGTCGTGTACATGACGCACATCCTACAAGAGGCCCTACTGCCTCAGCATGTGGCCACTGGGATTAATGTACACTTCTCATGCCTACTTCCTCCGTTCCAAATTAGTTGACTTGGGTTTGTGTAAATACGGATATATCTATACTTGTTTAGTGTCTAGATACATCCGTATTTGTACAAACCCAAGTCAAGTAATTTGGAACGGCGTGTACATAGTGTAGGTTGTAGGAGGGTGCCTGCCGGCGGCGCTAAGGAGGCCATGGCGTCACCGGAGAGGCTTTTGCGGGAGGTGGTTCCTTCCTCTGTTTCAGGTGCTCCGGAGGAGCTCTGCGGCAGATCTGCTCTCCCAGGCGTGTCTGCGTCTCGGCGGAGATGCGGGCGACGCGTTCCCCGGCCGGTTTCCGTGGTGGCGGTGCCGGAGTTTGGTGGATCTGGCGGAGAAGATGAAGTTGACCAAGCTGGCGCCGTTGTTCGTTCTACAGGATGGAGGCGCTACGGTGCTGAGGACCGTCGACTTCCTGGCCACTCGGGGACTCCTCCCAGTCCAAGGTTTCGTGGAGGAGCGGTGGCGGGATTCGCCGGCGGAGCGTGCTGCGTGACGACGATGCTGCTGGGATCCAGAAGGACCTTGTTGCTATTTTCTCTTTGTTCTGGGTTTTCCTGTAAGGTTCTTGGTTAATGTAATCTCCTCTGTCTTCGCAAAAAAAAGTAATTTGGAACGGAGGGAGTAGATCCTAAAGGTTTTCGAATTTCGATGGTTACTTATTAACATAAAGTAATTTTTTGTTTGATTATTATTAATGTAAAGTTGAATGTCGACGCATGCTTGTGTAAATGTGTAGTGTTGTGTGAGCCAAAAGATCGATCAACGCATGCATGCATAATTGCATATACAGCCGGTGCGCATGGGATAACTCACCCGCCAACCCGCTTGCGCGCGCACCCGCAATTCTGGACCGTCGGTTTCAGCCATCCGACGGCCAGGATTGAGCGTTGAATGATTGCGGGTGCGTGCGCAAGCGGGTTGGCAAAATCCGTGTCCGTGCGCATGCATGTTCCTAGTAAATTAAGATCCATAAAGCTAGCTATGCGCCGCCGGTGGAATGAATGGAGAGGATCCGATCGTACAGTGATTCACCATCGTCGTGGCACGTCGATCCTAACACCACGCTTCATCGATGTCTAATCCTGTAGAGTCGAACTCAACTTTTCAGAAACCAGCCTTAATTTAGGCTTTTATACTTAATCCGTCTTCAATGACCTTGCTGCATCACCGTGACCCAAGCTTCGCCGGTGTCCGAGAGGATCTTGGGCGTCGGTCGTTTCTGCTCCCGCTGGCTCGATACCGTCGTCTGATGTGGTGTTGCAGTCCACTCCGGCAGCCTTGGCCGAGCAGCTGCAAGGGTGCCTAGCGCGGGTTGAGAGCTTTCTGGAGCGGGCGGAGGTTGCTTTGTGCAAGCTCTCTCTTGTGCCGGGTATGTTGAAGGCCATTTCTTCGTCGCGTCCTCTTGGTGATATTGGTGTTGGTTCCACGAAGGATATGGGAGGGGAGCTCTATGGTTGTTAGAGGCTGCCATGCCTGGATCTGGAAGGGCCATTGCTTGTCTCCTAACAGGGTCAACAATCAAGGGTAAAAACAAGAAGGCGAGCAAAGACAAGAAGGGTGGCGCCATTGGAAAGGCGCCCGCGACTGCTTGATGGATGATCTTCGGTTTCTTGGCTCGTTTTGTGCCTTTGGTGCTGTTTGTTGAGGTGTTCCATCCGTGGTTTCTTTTTGTTGTTCAAGGGTCAGTGGTTGTGATCGTTGTGTGTTGGGAGAGCATTTCGAGCTGGTTAGACGGTTGTGAGGTTTTCATTGTTTGTGAGTAGTTCGCTTTGGGTGTTTGTACTGGTTTTTGCCCGGTTTCCCGTAATTAACTGGGCAATTCTCCCATTCTTAATTAATAGATTGGGGCAAATCTTTTGCTCCCGTTTCAAAAAAGAAAAGAAAAAGACATGTTGTTTGGATGCGATATATGCGGCTCATACATGAAATCCTTCAGACGAGCGTAGGCCCCCTATTGCGTGGTAAGGGCGGCAATAGGATTGTTGAGTCAAGGCGAGAATCTCCATATTCATGCAACATACTTATTTGATGGCACATAGTCTATGGTTGACTAACCCACATCTATTTCGCAAAAAAAAACTTGGGCTCTTTCACTTGGGCTTTCATCTTTGTCTTCATTTACTTTTTGACCATGGTTTAGTGTTTGAACTTATGTTGACTTGACCTTGATAGTTTTGTCGCGTAGATGCAGCACGGTACTAGGATGGACCTCCGGGAAGGATTAGCTATACCCATAACATATATGTTCTCAAGATCCCCATGGCATGAAGATCTATCCTAGCTATTAACTACATTGTAGGCGTCACTACCTAATGTTCCTTCAATTTCATCCCGATGTAATAAACTTTTTTCTGGTATACATGTTTATCAATCGGAACACAAGCATTTGTACCCAGGACTACACGAGAAGCAGGTGACGGTGCAAAAGGTCAGTAGGAGTCGTTTCTTTCACAGGGTGGGGCTTCAAATTCTCTTTGTAGCGGTCTTTCTTTTTACCGCCGAACCAAGTTATCAGAGAGATTAAAATAAACAGTAATCTAAAATAAATGATAAATAGTAATCTAAAATATTAATGATGTTTGGCGAGAAATCGAATCACAACCTCTTAGGCTTAGGCATGATGCCTTACCAAATAATCTATCATGGTATTATCTATACGGTGAGGTATCTGATCTAGTTTTCAATGTTCAAATTCAGAATTTTCTTATTTTGAATAATATCAAAATTTGAAGTACCGTTTCCGAATTGAACCGGAAATTTCGTTCGAGAAAAAACCCGGAATGAAATACTCATGCATACTCAATCGTTGTTTCTACGACACAGACAGATATGTATATACCACAGTACAAAGTTTACTCTAAATAATTGTTGTTTGTTTACAGGCGCCAAATTACATTTAGTAAATCTTTTCACTATCTATATATGGATGAGGAGTTGAGGACACCGTTTGAGTATACGCGATAATAGTTTTTTTTTTATGATTCTCTCACTTGACATCTGCATGTCACACCATCGCAATCGTTCCAGTATCCACATTGTTCAAGTAGCCGTGTTGTCTTCAAGCACACAGCACACTCCTTGATGAGCCCAATGTAATGTTTTATGTTGGTATCTTCACTTATTCTGTAGGCTTTTATCTCTAACGAAGTCAGGTTGCGGTGCTCAATATTAGATGTTTGCACTGCCGTGCAGGACTTGTAGAGACCTCCATTAGACCAGGCTGGAGACATCTACACGGGACAAAAAAAAAAGTTGCACGCATGAATATTTAAAGTGACAGAAAAAAATCGAAGTAAACTTATACTAGTATGTGGTAGCAAATATATGTGAATATAATGTTTATAATACACTTGAGTTTTAGGAATATCAAATTAATGTGAAACTTTAGAGACGGGGCTAACTTCTGAAAAACAGCGTGTAGAGATATTTTCGAGCAGTTTTAGTAAACTAAAAACATCTAAATTATTTTAGGGTGTAGGCGTTTAGATAAAACACTTTCAAAGATTATGGATGTATGGATCCGAAGATACGTAGAGGGCAAAAGTGTGTTGGCCTTTCTTGTATTTTTAAATAAACGAGAAGATAACATATGATTGTTGTTTGTATGTATACCACCTACTGTACATACCTTGATAGAAAGGTTGTTGAGCAAGGGTGCAGCGCCTGTAATATCCAGTGCATGTCAAAGACCACGAATTTGTAAAGACGAACATCTGTGAGACTACTAAAGGCGGGAGAGAGCACTGCTGGATTCTCAATGTAGCGATTCAGATGCACCGCGGAGAGGTTTATGTCACAGAGGCGAGGGACGGACCCAAACCGTATGTTCTTGACCGACGCGTGGCATAGAAGGCGATGTCGTAGGCCGTGCAGTAGCTCAGGGAGAGGAGCTCGATCCGGTGGCAGGTTTCGAGGAGACCAGCTACGTTGATCGAGGTGGAGGAGAAGGCCATGCCGTGCAGGGCAAGGCTGGTGAGCTGGGCAAAGGCGGCGGGGCATGCGGCGATGAACGATGTGAGGCGTTGAGCAATGAGTCGCTTGGGGAGATCCTTGCATGGTGTCCGTATGTCGAGATGGAATTTGTCGGCGGTGGTTGCGGCGAGGGCGTCGCCGATGGGGTGCAGGTACTGATCGTCGTCTGCCAGGTAGAAGGCGAGGCGCAGGCTCCGGTAGTGGTGTTGTGTGTCCGGCCCCGGCGGCGGTAGGAGAAACCACGTCGTGACGTGGGTGTATGCGGCCATGACGTATTCCTCCGAGAATTTCTAGGGACAGTGCCGAATCACAGCGCCGACGTCAAGATCGAGGTCGGGGAGCAGGCGCGGGAGGCGCCTCCATCGCCTCGCGGCGGCGCCAGCCCTGACGGCGGTGCGCAGGTCGAGGCGGTTGAGAATGAGGAGAAGGACGTCGTCGGCAAGCGCGCTGATCATGTCTTTGTTGGCGTTGCGCCTTATCCGTTTCTCGATTTTGCTGTTGTTGTTGTGCAGAGAGGAGTGGTCCGCCTCGGTCTCCTTGGATGCTCCCCGGCCGCGTCGTCGTCGTCGCCTTGGTCGTTTGACATTGTCGTTGTTGGCGTGCTCTGGCTCCATGTACACACCGGCCGGATAACGATAGAGACTGCACCGTGAAAAGGCGTTCGTGTCCGGCGGCGGCATATGTTTTTAGAAGACGGTACGGTTACGCACTACTGGGAAAGCAGCTATCAGTGGCGCACCAAATTAGAATTCTGTGGCGCACCCCCAGAATTGCTGGGTGCGCCACAGAATCCTCGCTACTAATTTTTTTTTCTGTGGCGCACCATGGGCACCTGCCTGGTGGCGCACCTGCCTGGTGCGCCATAGAATTCACATTTCTGTGGCGCACCTGCCTGGTGCGCCATAGAATTCTGAAAAAATTCAAAAAATTCAAAAACTGCAAAAAAAAAAAAAAGTTTCAAAAAAATCAGAAAAATCAAAATATGAAATAATATGAAAAATCCTAATTATTGGAATTATTTTCAGATTTTTTGAATTTTTTGAACTAATACCTCCCGCTAGGTCACCCATTCTCAAATTGATCCAACCCTAGCACGCTTAACTTCTAAGTTAAGACCCACTTCACCTACCCTTGTGCTACTCAAGTTCTTATTGATATATATATCATATGTATCCTCTTAAGTCTTGTATGTGTATATGTTATGTATATGTTATAAACTTGTGTTTTTAAATTTCAGATTTTTCAAAAACTTCTAAACTTTTCAAAAGGAGATTCAAAAGTTTCAAAAGATCCAAAAAAATTCAAAAAACTTAAAAAATTTCAAAAAATCCAAAAAATTCCAATAAATCCAAAAAATACAAAAAAAATCAAAAAATCCAAAAAATCCAAAAAATCCAAAAAAAATAAAAAAAGTCAAGAAAAGTCAACAATCTTCTTTGTTATACATTTCTGTGTCTTTTTGGAATTTTTGAATTTTTTTTATTTTGCTGCGAAAAATCGTCGGTTTGAAATAATTTTTTTCTTTTGGAATTTGAGGAATCTGTGAATTGCTGACTGGGTAAACCCGGGTGGATTCGAACTCGAATTTTTCTCACGTTTTTTTTGGCATATAAAACGCGTTATTTCGAAGTCGTATGCAAAAGTTATGGCCGTTACAAGATTTCTTTTTCATTTGTTGCAGAAAAGGTCAAAATTCATATTTCAAAATTTCTATACCTACTAGACATTCATACCTAACTACATGTCAAATGATTTTATTTATTAAATTTTTTATCATTTTCTTTTACTTCCTGCAAGACAAAAAAGGCGATCCTGGTGCGCCACAGAATGTAACCTACCTATAAGGGTTTTCCCAGTAGTGACGGTAGCATATGGAGTACTATATGTTGTGTGCGACCATGGACCAAACTCCTAAAGCCCAAATACTCCGAGTGCACGGCCCATACGTGCGAGCCAACCAAAGATTATAGATATTTTTAACCCTAAATAATGAGTAGTTTTTTCTCTCTCAACGACATGCTCATTTTTTTACACAAAAACAGTAGGGAAAACCCCTACTGCGTCAATTATATATATATTTTTTTCTCTCAATGACATGCTCATGTTTGAAGGTCAATTAGGAACTTAACCGTAGTTTTAATAATTACATAATATAGTTAGTGTGTCTTCCAAAACTGAAAAGAAATAAGAACGTTTATAATTGGGAGGATGATGATATAGCTACATAAGATTTGATTTTTTCATAGGAGAAATCAGATAGTAGAACAGAGAGAAAGAGTTACCTACGATTTATGATAGTCTTTGTAAGGTCTTCTTCTTATAAACATGGGATAAAATAATATATATGTGTGTATGCATGCAACGGATGTCGGGGTGCTTTAAGATTGAGTCGCCACAAAGGCCTCATTACCGAGATCAGTGGTTTCTCCTAGCGAAATGATAATTCGTCCTAATAATACAAACAAACAAAAACTGGCTAAAAGTATAGTCACAGTGTCACACAATGTTTGGATCATGGTCAAATATAATTCAAAATTAGATTCACGGAGAAAAGTACAAGGATGCCCGGATGACCTTCAACAACACCTTGGCTATTTTTCGTTTGTGACATTCTAGTTTCATCTAGTTCATTTTCAACAAACACCTATCATGCATTAAACTTTCAAGCCAACTTTGCGTGGAAAAACATGTCTAATTAAACTTGTATTCTAACTATAGAGATAACATATGTATACAAATTGACTCGTCGTAGCGAACAAGTTAGATTAAACTTGGCTCGGTGGTGAAGCTAGAACGCGAGCGGCAATGCCCAGAACGTGCATGTACTGCATGGATCGGGCTCTTGGATAATATTTGGTTGACCAATTTTTCGCCATTTTAGACTACTAAACCCATCTGATCTTCTGGTCGGCAGGTTGCTTTCCGGATGTGTTCTGGCGACGATTTCTGCGTCGAGCTTCCTCGGGCAAAGTTTGTACCTTATTCTACATCTCGGTATTTCTAGCGCAGGCCTGCTGACTGAGTCTGTCTGCCTTTGCGGAGAGTGGCAGTGATGATCCTGTTGGTGGTGCTACTTGGTTGGTGGAGTTGGTCTCAGCGGTGTGCCGTGTGCGTTGGTGTGCCCGTGCTCTGGGTGAGCTCCGGCCCGACACCTCGGCTCATCCTGCTTGTGCTCTTCCTCTTCGGCGTTGCTCGCCTTTGGTGTTTTATCTGTAATCTCGTCGGTAGCTCTGTTTTCTGTGTGAGTGTGCAGCACTTTGTTTTAAGCTGGGTTCAACACCATGTACTCTGTCGCCGTTCTTGGCCCTATTAATTTAATGTTGGATTTTATGCCCTTGTATCTAAAAAAATATCACACTAGAATAAATAGTTGCTTCATCGAGTTGAGCAGCGGCGGAACACCGGATGCATCTTAACAAACCGACACGCATTCATAACCACCACCTGCCGCACTGCTACGTACTACGACTCCCATTCATTGCTCACTCCGGTCCACGCTCCTACTCGTAGCACGTATACATCAGACAGCGCCACTCCACTGAACTACTTATTACTACTACACTGGAAATGAATCATGGTCCAATTACGGGCACCTGCACGCCGGTACTCGTAGAACAATTTACCGTTAGTGTCATGTCAGTCACTTTCTTCTCGTTCGTTGATTCGTGCGTCTCTAGCAGCAACAGGGAATCCAGCATGTCCTAGTGAAAAGACAATTAGAAGGCGCTTAGTTAGCGAGATCCAGCAGCAGTGTACTAGCCTCACTGTCTTTAGCCGGGACAAGAGAAGGAGCCAAGAACCAATCAATGGTTCCACCCACCAAGTTCCATCGCCTAATTCCAAACTTCAGATCGATCCTCTTAACTGGCCACCTCGCTCCATTTGCCTCCGCATCGCGTCCTCTTCACTCCACTCTCTTGTACTGACGGAGAGGAAGGAGGAGAATGCAGCAGCAGCCGGCGCGGCGGCGGAGCCCGGGGACGGCCGGCGGGGGATGGCCGGCGGCTGGCACCGTCGACGAGGCCTCCATGGAGCGGAGCAAGAGCTTCGTCACGGCCCTGCAGGTGCCCCCACTCGCATTCCCCACATTCTCTGTAGATCCGCCTGGCTCTATTCTTGACACCCCGATTGTGTGTGTGCAGGAGCTGAAGAACCTGCGACCGCAGCTCTACTCCGCCTCAGAGTACTGCGAGAAGTCCTACCTCCACGCCAACCAGAAGCAGATGTGAGCCTCCATTAGCCACCACCTCCTCCTCATCATCATCTCTGCTCATACTTCAGTGCCAGCCTCTGCACATCCCCTTCTCTCTCCGACAGAGATAATTTACCGTCTTACTACGCATTTTGCACTTGGCATCTTGCCGTGAATCCTCGTACATTTCCTCTTTTTCACATGTCACCTCGGAGTACCTATCTGCCTCTGCTTTGTCACCTGGAATAGGGGCTCAACCGAATTGAACTGGAGGTTGGTGCAGCCTGTACTAGCACAACAGCTACGCATGGTATTGGTAGGTATAGGAAATTAGGAACAGAACAAGGGGAGGGAATTGGACAATTGGTGTCTAGATGTCAGTGGCTAGAGAACAAACCCTACTAGTTGAACAAGGATGTGGTTTTTTTTAGTTTTATCTTGGGATATTTGGATTCATCCAGCAACAACCTGTGTGTGCCTGTACCATGTACATAGGCTGTGTACTAGTATCTGTTTTCTGAACCACAGCCTATGTACCATGATGTACTGCCCACTGGATTTATCCTGGGTGTTGGCCAAATCATTTGCTGTCAGTTGTCACTTCGATCGAATTGTACTACATAAAGTGGGTTCAACCTCTCATATTTGACAGTGCAGAATTGTACAGAAAATTTCGGTGGATGAACAGTATAGTGATTTGGATCACACGTTTAAGATAATCTTGCTGAACATTGCATGTTTCCATGAAACTGAACTTGCTAATTGGCATCAGGGTGCTGGACAACCTGAAGGATTACGCGGTACGGGCCGTCGTCAATGCTGTTGATCACCTGGGCACGGTCGCCTACAAACTGACGGACCTGTTCGAGCAGCAAGCTTCCGAGATCTCGACCTTCGAGCTGAAGGTTGCAAGGTTGAACCAGGTACTGTTGTCTATCTATCGGTAATGCACTAAGCCAGTAAGTCTATATGCCGATGGAACTATGTGGCTAAACTTACACTAGTCTATTGTCCACCTGTAGCAAATCTTCACCTGCCAAATCTACGTGGACAAAGAAGGCCTCAGACAGCAGCAGATGATGGGAGCAAACATGAAACACCACAAGCACTATATCCTGCCATGTAAGAAATGCAGAACTAGCAGCGTATCGGTTATATCAACTTTTTAGGTTAGGAGAAATGCTGAACCTAACTTCTGAATTTTGTGTACAATTTAGCTACTGGTTACAAAAGAACCCAGGCTGTTGCACACCTGGGAACAGACACTAATCAAGAGTCAAAGCCTAGGCCTTACCCCTCAGGTGCTTACTATTATTCTACACGCTGCTAATTTCATGTTTGCTACTCAGTACTCGCCATACTGAACAGGAAAAGAACTTTCACTTTATTGTGTGCAGCAAAGACGCTTTCCTGGCATCTGGCATCAGACAGTGGCCCTTTAAATGGAGCTCAAAAACCTACATTCATGTAAGGCTCATCCCATTATTGTTCAGATTTTTCTAAGCAACGTCTTATATGATCAGCTAATTGCAATAGAGTTATGCTATTCTGATCTAACTCTCTGGCGTCTTGTTTTTGGCAGCCTATGTAACAATGTATCGCCTAAACTTGCATCAGATGGTTTCTCTCTCCTTGGTAATTCACCGTACTTCTGTTTCAGTTATTAGAGGGCACGGAAGCATATGAATGTGATTACCAGTTAACTGCGCATATTTATGAACTGCTGTTCCAGAACAACATCTCCGTCAACTCCGAAACTAGAATTTGTGATTACTGCGTGTACCCACTTTGGAAATTGTCAACTGAATGTTCCATTTGAACTACTGATTGTTGCAGGAAAGGAGTTGCCTGCTTCTCCCATGCGCAGGCCTCTACAATCAAATCGGAATACCAAATCTGACGTTACAAAGAAGGGCGGCCCGAAGGTAATTTGAATAAGATACAAACTGAAAGTGCAATCACAATGAAATTTAAAGGGCATCATCATAATGTCATAGCCTATCTCCTTGATTTTGTTTTGTTTGTTTCCTGATGGTACCCAATGTTTGCAATTCCAGGATCAGTCAGGTTTGATGCATATGTCGACATTTAATTCTTTCGACGGGCCTAAAGGGCGTGAAATCCAAAAGGTTCCTGTTGGCACAAAGAGCATGCTAACAGCTCTGTTTATCAAGCACAAGTCAGCGAAGATGAAAAAGATCTCAGCTCGATGATCATGGATTGTTAATGCCGAGCGATACGACTGTATGTAGAGTAAGGTCTCGTGTAGTTTGGTCTCAGAATCTGTAACATGTCATCTTGCTCATGACCTAAATGTAATGGCTTCTTATCAGCATACATCTGCTTCCGTATGCTTTTGTATGCTGTGTAATTCTGCTTCGAAGAAGCTGTTGCCGGCGTACTACGAAGGTGGAGGAGTTGGCAGCGGCCGCAGCGTCAGCGAGATGAGAACAAGCTGCTCCGACCATAAATAATAGAGTACAATAGCAACAAAATAAAAACAAGGGCCCATAAAAACAAAGTAAGCAAAGGCTCAAAGAGAGATATTTTTTTTAACTCAGATAAACGAAACTTTATTATTGATAGTTAGCATAGTCATTCACATCCAACTAGAGCGATGGAGAAGTGGTTGGCGCCGCAAAGCATGGCGGATCAGGAAGCTTGCCGAGCACGAGTATGATGTCCAAGAGCATGGCGAAGTGCTTGTGCTTGGCCGCCATGACTCCGGTGCCCGGGCAGGCGTTCCAGTTTGCGGCCAAAACACCCGCGTTCAGCTAGACGTAGCGGTACGCCGGATCAAACGTCTCGCGGCTGTTGTCCACGAGTTTCCCGTCGACGGTGTCAAGTTCCGAGGCGGCGGCGTCGAGCCCCGCCGCGCTTTTCTCGATGCACCTCCTCCGCTGCGCGCCGCCCATGGGGAGCTCCGCACGCGCCAGGGCGGCCAGCTCGTGGCCGAGGTCGGCGGCGATGTTCATCAAATACGCGGCCATGTCCTGTGGACTCCATATGGCATAGTCGTTGTCATGCCTGGCGTTGGTGAGACCGAAACAGTACCCTGGGTGCGGCGTCTTGTCGCACGCCTCCTTGAGCTGCTTGGAGTTGAGGGGTTTGCAGGCGTGGGAGGTCGAGAGGAAGATGAGGATAAGGTAGAGGGAGACGACGGAGGTGCACGTTACCGCCGCCATGGCAGATTTGCTTGCAAGGTCTGAGGTTTTATCTTTCCTGGAGGTCAAGATGCCCACGGCCTACATAGAGCCAGGGGGGCTCTTATGAGACCAGCATATTTGGTAGGATATTAATTAGAAATTTCTCTAAAAAAATACACATTATATTTGGTAGGATATTGCGCATATTAAATACTAGGATATTAATTGCGAGGAAGATTTCATGGGATGATGACATACTACTAGTGTCTAAATGTGTTTAGGGCATGTACAATGCGGTGATGTCAGCCTTCTCTTAGAGATGCCACGTCAGATTTTTGCTTAGTTGGAGGAAAGAGAATGAAGGGAGAGAGGGTTGTCTTCCTTAGCTAAGGGATGATCTCTTAAAAATTAAGAGAAATCTATTTTGTCCATTGTACCATATGCTCTTCCTTATTAATATAATTTCTTTCTAAATCTAGTTAGTTCTCATTAATTGCTATGGATGACAATAAGAGATAACACATTGTACGACTACTATTTATTGTCTTCTCTAAGTGACGTGGAGGGGTAAGAAAAGACCAGCATTCCCTACCATTGTACATGCCCTTATGGCTAAGGTATCATTAAAACCAGCCTGTCGTTTTATCTTACCAAATTTCACGCCACGTTCTTTGTTTGGGCATTTTGGCTTCTTCCACTCGATCTTTTATGCCTGTCGTTTTGCTTTGGCATTTAGAATCAAATAATATGCAGTTGTGCCCCTTGGTCGAACTATATCATAAGAATTGTTGTTTTCTGCTGTAGAAGGAGATGCAAACTGATTGGCATTTCGAGTTATACATTGTTACAGTTTAGAAGTATGTAGAGCTATATTCATCTGAAGACTTGATCTTGCTTGATACGATCATTTGAATGTTTATGGAACCATCTTCTTACATAAAAGATCGAGTGGAAGAAGCACAAAACTAGATGGCTCTCCTTAGCTCAGTTAAAGATGAGAATGTACAACATGGAAGCACAAGAAAGCACAGCCCTGCTCTGGAAGAGTTGCCAACTACTGATAGCGTGTGCAATCACAAGGGCATTATCATCATGTCATAGTCTCTCCCAGGGATTTGGTTACCGGTCGAATTACCGCGGTATCGGCCGGTAACCGGATTTCTCGGCCTCCTCCGGTAAATAAGTTTACCGGGCCAAAAATCCCGGACGGTTTAAATTTGAGAGAAATTATTCCTCCCAAAATCTATTTTTAATTTTTTATCGCTTTCAGTTTGTATTTCAAATTTTGAGAGAGAATCTCGTCCAGTAACCACCGGTAATTTTCCGGTTACCATGGTTACCGGAAATCCCGGCCCCCTCCGAGATTTTTTTTCAAAACGGTAACCAAAACCTTGATCTCTCCTTGATTTTGTTTCCTGATGGTAACCAATGTATGCAATTTCAGGATCAGTCAGTCTTGAGTCATATGTCGAGGCCTAGGTTGGTATCAAAGTACTACAGTTTCTCAAAATATCACAGTTTCAAATAGTTTGATGCGTTTGGCTATGACTATTAATACTTTAGTATTGAAGTATTGGAAAAACAACCTGAACCAGAAACTAAAGTGTTACTATGACAGGCACGCAAATACTATGGTATTAGAATAGTTCAGTTATAGAAAAACTCGAGTGCAAAACTAAGCCATATAGGAGTAATTCTTTTGACGGGCCTAAAGGCCGTGAAATCCAAAATGTTCATGTTGGCACAAAGAGCATTCTAACAGCTCGGTGTATCAAGCACAAGTCCGCGAATATGGAAAAGATCTCAGCTGGATGATCATCGATTGTTCATGCCGCCGTAGAGTAAGCTCTTTGTGTAGTTTTTATCGTCAGAATCTGCAACATGTCATCTTGCTCGTGACCTAAATGTAACGCCTTCCTATCTGCATACATATGCTTTTGTAATTTGTATGCTCGCCTGCTGTGTAATTCTACTTGGAATGTGCTGGCAGCCAGAGCGGCAGCAAGATAAACCAGTCTGCTCCGATTATAATAAGATGATAGCAACAAAATAAAACAAGGGGAAACAAAACTGTATTGATATTTAATTAGCCTTAAATCACTCAGAGCCAACGAGAGGTGGATGTTCATAGCTAGACCGATGGAGAACTGGCTGGCGCCATACATAATGGCGGATCAGGAAGCTTGCCGAGCGCGAGTATGATGTCCAAGAGCAGGGCGAAGTGCAAGTGCTTCTGCCCGTAAGCCATGGCGCTCGCCGTACCGGGGCAGAGGATATTAAAACCTAATGTATGCTCACATAATATGTCTTCATGACCGAGTTGTCTGATAAGTCCAGCACTTTCTGTTAAAACCAGCCTGATAAATCCAGCCTCTAAGTGTGAGTAGTAGGATATTGCGCATATTAAGCATGATATTTCTTGCATTTCTTAAATTTAATAGGATATTAATTGCGCGGAAGATTTCATGGGATGACAATGACATAGAGTCTACATGTGTTTATGGCTAGGATATTAAAACCAGCCTGTCAGTTTTACGTAACCAAACTTAACGCCACGTTTTTTGTCCTGGCATTTTGGACTCTTCCGATGTGTAATTCTGCTTGCCACAAGCTTTGGCATTTAGAATCAAATAATATGCAGTTGTGCCTCTTCGTCGAATAATGTCGTAAGAATGGCTGTTTTGTATTGTAGAAGGAGATGCAATGATAAGCATTTCTTAGGTATACATTGTTGCAGTTAATTATGCAGAGCTATGTTCATCCGAAAACGTGATCTTGCTTCACATGATCAGAGAGTGATTACAAACCCTTTTCTTACATAAATGATCAACTGGAAGAAACATTAAATCAGATGGCAACCTTATAAGCCATAGAGGATACATGCCCAATTGAAGATGAGATGGTGCAACATGGAAGCACAAGAACGCGAAGCCCAGCTCAGGAAGAGTTGACAACTACTTATAGTGTGTCCAACTATACAGGATCGCTTGTCGACAACCTTACTGAGTTCCACGGCCTGAGTATGAATGGCTTTGCTCATTCCTCACCAACTAAAAAGATCTTCGACCGATCACTTGTGCCTGTGGATTCATAGAAACATCCAACTTTACATAAATCATTGGAAGATTTAAAATAGCCTCCGTCGGTTTGGAACAATCTCTGGGCTGCCCTTCTTCATCATGGCAGCAAACTCCTGGTAGTTAATTCTCCCATCCTAAGTAGTATGATAGGAAATGTAGTAGTGAGTAAGCGACTAAACCAGTGCTTAATTTGCTTCAAAGAGGAAAGGCAGACCTTCATTTCAACATTTTACTTGTGAACATCAGGATAACTTTCACATCCATCAAAAAGGTTATAGCAAATTGTTTGAATTCGGTAACAGTAAAAGCTATGAACTCTGTTGGTCTTTTTATTTTTTGCTAGGGAACTCTGTTGGTTTATCGAACATAAGCAAATGAGTCCTTAAAACAAAGCAGTTTGGATCCAAGTCTAGGTGCTTCTCATCAACAGAAATCATTAAGTTTTTATCCTATAAGCCATTTTTTTATGCATCCACAATCTAACATAGATGACATAAACATCGTATATTAAAATAAAAGCTCCCCCGTGTCTAGGATCATTTTAATTTGTTATATGTTCCAACTGAGCAGTAAGTTAGCAACATCAGTTCAACATTTTATGTCTTCATGACTGGGATGATGCATCACATAATGTATGCTCAGACAGCAACCAGTGGACTTATTTAGGCATTTGCTGGAGTTACTCACATGATCTGTATCCACTTCAGCAATGATTTCTTTGATTGTTGCCTCATCACCCATATCATACTTCTTCAGAGCTTCTTCCAACTCATCAACTGTTATGTACCTATGCAAAAGGAAAGTTTGCACGCAACCGGAAGCGTTAATGTAAAATGTCATAGTTGGCAGGGTAATTTACAGATAGTCTTAGAAGTGAAATTACCCGCTGTGGTCCTTGTCAAAATATTCAAATGCTTTAAATATGTGATCTTCCTTCTCTAGTCTATTCATGTGCATTGTGGCCGATATGAATTCAACATAATCAATTGTCCCATTTCCATCAACATCAGCCTGTTAAGGAATACAAGAGAATAAACAAGGAGCTAAAACAGAAAGTGCTGGACTTATCAGACAACTTAGAGCAGTTCTGCCAGACATGTGGGAACGTCGATTTCGACTGATGTCGTTATACCAATTAAACTCGTATGGTATCACTCACTATCTTCCTTTTTTTATAAGTGTACATCCAGCACAGACTTGTAGTACGCTATTTGCATTAATATAGAACAGAGAGAAAACATGCAAACTTTGTTTTGTTCCTATCAGGATACTTCTTTCGGTAAGCGTGCAGAGACTGGAAGGAATAAGCAAATTTGAAACATCAAGGCGATGGGACTACAATGTATGAACATACCGCCTCCATCAACTGTCTTAATTCTGATTCCGTAATTTTGGTGCCAAGTTTTGGTAAACCAGCCCTTAGTTCTTCAAGGGTTATTGTCCCACTGTTATCAGTATCCAGGGATTTGAACATTTCTCTTAAGCCCATGATCTCTTCCTCAGACAAACTCTCTGCAACAATCTGATTACAACAGAGGACATGGGTAACTAGGTGTTATCATGTATTCCAGACTGGACTGCCAAGGTAGAAAAGAAGGAAGCTTAAAGTTCAGATCGTTTAAGTACCTTCAAGGCAACCTTCTTAAGCTTGTTCATTGCCCTGAACTGCTTCATTCTACTGATCACTGTAATATCAAGTGGTTTATCTGGGGCCTCTCCATCCTCTCGAATCCATGGATGGTCTGTGTTTTTAATGAATTAGATTGAGATACTAGTACACACAAGACTCAATTTGTAGAGGCAGCATAAGCAGTTTGAACAAGTAAAGATATGCATTATTACACTATCATATGGACATGAACAAATTAATCTGCACAACAAAGGTTTCAAATGTACTGGAGAGGCGAGTCTAGAAACAAAAGGAGGCTTACTCAAAATTTCAGCAGCAGTAAGCCGCTCCTTGGGGTCTTGCTGTAGCATCCTCTTGACCAAGTCTTTCGCGCCATTCGAAATTGATGGCCAAGGTTCAGATGTGAAATCAATATGCCCCTTAAGGACAGCGTCAAATATGCCATCCTCATTCTCTGATAAAAACAAGGGACGGAATGGATACAGAGGGTTCATGTTAGGGACAACGGCATCAAATTTGATTGGTATGTGAAACTGTATTCATGTTCCAGCCTCTGCGCATCAACACACAGCCCAGAATTCCATAGATAGAACCGCACCTGCCCAGAAAGGAGGGACGCCGGAGAGCAGAATGTAGAGGATAACTCCGGCACTCC
Source organism: Poa pratensis (assembly GCA_947311845.1). Classification (NCBI taxonomy): domain Eukaryota; kingdom Viridiplantae; phylum Streptophyta; class Magnoliopsida; order Poales; family Poaceae; genus Poa; species Poa pratensis. Next base: position 49,914,876 of record CAMZMU010000038.1, read on the forward strand.
ATATGTCGGCCTCGGCTCCGTATTTCCGCTTGAGCACCTCCGGAGCGACGTAGTAGGCACTACCAACAAGGTCCCTGAACTGCTCACCTGCATAATTTCCAACATCACCCCTTTCAGATTGGGCATACCATGACATGAGTTAAAATTCAGGCAGGAGAATTGCTGAGGTTTCTCCCCTTATGGCCTTCATCATTCCAGACAGCAGTAAATTCAGTACACTATAAACCAATCGGGATGAATTCCAGTACAGACAGGTAATCAATCATCAGTCAATGAAACAAAGAATTACCGGGCTTGAAGAAAACGGAGAGTCCGAAATCGGTGGCCTTGAGCGGCGAATCCTCCCTCTTACTCAAAAACAAGAAGTTCTCCGGCTTCAAATCCCTGTGCATGACCCCCATGGAGTGGCAGCTGTGCACGACTGACACGACCTCCCTGCATAGGGCCGCGGCCTGGCGCTCGGAGTAGTGCCCCTGGCGATGATGCGGTCGAAGAGCTCGCCGCCCTCGCAGAGCTCCATGACGAGGTTGACGCTGTGGCGGTCCTCGTAGGCGCCGTGCAGCTCGACGATGCTGCGGTGGCCCGTGAGGTGGTGCATGATCTGCACCTCCCGCCGCACGTCCTCGGCGTCGGAGGCGTGCGCGAGCTTCCGCGCGGCGATGGACTTGCATGCGCGTCGGGCGCCCGTGGCCTTGTGGGTGGCCAGGTAGGTGACGCCGAACTGGCCCCGGCCGAGCTCGCGGCCGAAGGTGTAGGTGGTCCGGACGTCCTCCATTGGGCGGCCTAGGACGCGGCCGACGTCTGGGGGGAGTGGCGGTTGGGGATGTGTGGGGGGAACCGGAGGGGGTTGGGGCTGGGGAGGAGGGGGTGGGGGTGGGGGTTGGCGGCGGTGCTTGGGGCGGGGCCAGTTGGGCTGCTTGGGGTGGGAGGACTGCTGCTGGTGGTGGGAGGAGTCGTCGGGGGCCTGCTGGCGCGGGCGGGAGGCGCGAACGCCCATGGCAGCGGCAGCGGCGGCGGCGGAGGGGAGGAGGAGGGGGAGTGGAGGAGTGGAGTGAGGTGGGAGGGGGAGGCGTCCATGGTTTTGCCTTTGTCCACCGGCACTTTCCCCTGTTGGTGGCGCGTACGGTCTGGTCCGGTGTGAGCGCGTGGAGGCGCCCGTGCCGGCGCCGTCCGTCCGTCCGTCCGTCCGTCGGTCTGCCGTGGCAGGCAGGCTGACCCGTGCCGTGCGATGAGGAGTCAGTGGAGGTGACGACGGAGGTGGACGGATATGGATGGATAAGTGGCGGTCGTTGACGGGGCAGTTGCGTCGCAGTTTCGAGGTGTGACGCCGAGCGGTCTACAGTTGACGGCGGCACAGTGGCTCCATTTCCACCGGCCGGAAGTTTCCTCCGTCGCATTTCCCTTTTCACGCGCTCCATCGAGCTCCGGCTACGTCCCCATCGTGTCCGTATATATCATATACTGGTTGAATTTTGCGTGGCGTGACATTTTGCGTGGCGTCACGCCACGCACATGCTGAGGTGCTGATAATTGTTCTTGCTTTTAGTTGGATATATTATAATCAACCATCTTCTTACTTACAATTGGATATATCAAATTTAGTAATTAATTTTAGTACGTAATTAGTGGGAATGCACTTTTTTTAATCTGATTCCACAATTTGGGAAAGTTTGTTTACGTGGTGTCCAAATATTGGCCAAATTGGAATATTCAAAATTATGCGTATTTTGCTGTAATTAAATAGTTTTTTTTAGCATTGTTTATATATGTTATAGAATATCCGACTATTAGCCTAAATTTTGGTCAAATTGGAAAGTTCAAATATGTTTTTATTTTGTTATGAATAGTTAGCATAAGTTGAAATATGTTTTTATTTTGTTATGAATAGTTAGCATTTTTTTTAGCATTATATATATATTTTTTAGACTATCGAAATATTTAGTAGTTTGAAATGTTCAAACATGTTTGTATTTCGCCATGAATATTTAATTGAAATTAGAAAAAGTACATTTGAAATATATCCAAATTTGATCGTTCTGATATATTATTCGTTTTTTCCGATGGTTATATTCAGAGATTTCGATTTTTCGATGATTTTCATTTTGCTGGAAATTATTTATGTAAACCGGTTCCACTCGTCAGGGATTTAGCATTTTTCCGGAAATGATTCTGAAAAGAAAAAAATTCTGGCAGGCCGGGTCCACCGTGACATCGTGGTACGGCGAAGCTTCCTGCGTGGCCGTGCCGTTAGAAGAAGAAATATTGCGGCGTAAAATATTCAAATTTGGAAATGCCCGCATTCAGAAGTTTTTTAGATTTAAGTCTGTTAAAATTCAAAAAAAATAAGTGTGTAGGTAAGTTGTTCTAATAAAATTGGGAAGTTATTCATATTTGAATTCTTTTTACTTTTAGTAAATGCCTAGATTCGGAAGGAATTCGAAATTTGGAAAATTTGAAAGTTGAATTTCGATCATATGCCATAAATAGTCAGTATATTTTTTTGTTTTTATTTTTTGTCCTAGTTGTACATACCGCCGTGTAAAGATTTTAAATTTGGGAGTGGCCACATTCAAAAGTTGGTTGGATATAAATCTATTGGAATAAAAAAAAATCGCACTTATAAGTTGTTAAAATTTCAACAATTGTTAAATTTGGGAAGTTATTTTTATTTCAAGTATGTTTACGTTTATTAAATGTTTAGATTTGGAAGGCATTTAATTTTTTGAAATATTCAAATCTGGAATTTGATCGTACAACATAAGTAGCTAGCATTTTTTTGTGTTCATGTTGATATATTTGGCATATTTGCCGACGTATAGATTTGAAGCTATTGTTATACTTCACATTTCACATTTCTCTTATATTTTTCTTTTGCTCAAATAATACTTCAAATATTCGCACTTATAAGTTGTTGAAATCTCAAAAATTGTTAAATTTGGAAAGTTATTATTATTCAAATTGTGTTTATGTTTATTAAATGTTTAGATTTGGAAGGCATTTAAATTTTCTGAAATATTCAAATTTAAAATTTGACCATACAACGTAAGTAGCTAGCATTTTTTTGTGTTCATGTTGATATATTTGGCATATTTTGCGGACGTATAGATTTGAAGTTATTGTTATACTTGATGGGGTTCGTAGCAGAAAACAATAATTTTTCTAACTATCGCAACACCGAAACTAGTCAGGATCTATCTATCTAGTAATGCGGTAACGGAGAAGTCATCGGAAACATACCCTTGTAGACCGATAGCGGGAATTACGCTCCCGCACAAGCGTTGCCGATGAAGACGTACGTAGCCGACCTCAAGGTCGCGGAGAACTTGGCGCGACGAAGAAGAAGGAGACGCGGCGATGAAGAAGCTCCTAGTGCCGAACTCGTGAGAGAGCAGCACCTCCGAGTACTCACACACGTACGGACCTTGACGATGACCTCCGTGCTCCCCGATCCAGACGGAATAGCGGAAGCGAGAACTTTGGGTGGAATCCTGCAGCACAACGGTGCGCTGCGGTTTATAGGTCTCCCGTATACGCTGTCCAGACTTGGGACCGCGCACGTCGAGAGATGGGGAGGGAGGAATTGGACTAGGGAGAAGCCTGGCCAACCGGAATTAATTCCTGAATTTTCTGTGTGTTTTTTCAATTAATCCGGGTCCCTATTTATTGAAGGAAAAGGTGTGCAACTCTCCTCAACAAACCATGTGGGACTAAAGGGAGGAGAGGGGTGGTGCGGCTGCCTCCTTGGGCCCAGCCGCACCCCTCACATGGGGGGGAACTTCCCCTCTTGGGCCCTAAAGGCCCATCAAGGTGTGCAGCCCCTTTTTCTCCTTTTTATTTATTATTAAATTAATATAAATATATATAATTCCATAATTAATATATTTACATACTATTTAATCTCCCATGACTCTGAAACAATTTTTGGATCACTCCGAACTCACTTCGGTCTCTCCGGAACTCTTCCGGTCTTCCCCGGAACTCTTCCGTTCTTGCCGGAACCTTTCCGAAATCTCCTATCTCTATACCTAAGCCACTCCGATGTTTCCAAAACGTTCTCCTAGCGTCGTCAAGACCTTAAGTGTGTTACCCTCGGTTCGAGAATACTCCGGACATGGTCGAGACTCTCCCGCCAATGACCGTCAGGGAGCCCTGGATGACTATGACGGCCCCCGTGCATTCTAGAATAAATCATCCTTGAATCATCTTTGAACCGTTAACATGATATGGTCATTCCCTTTGTTCGTTGATACTTCCTTGTCCGAGATACGATCGTCAACATCCGATGTTGTGTTTTATCTCGTTACCGACAAGGTTGCTTTACTCGTTCCCATGAAATTATATCTTCAATGACCTAGTCATATGCTGCGCAGCTTTACAGATATAATCTCACCGAGTGGGCCCAGCATATCAATCCATCACACGGATGAACAAATCCCGCTCTTGATTACTCGCCCCGACTACTTCCTTCCAATACCCGAAAGTGTCACCTTTATTGTCAGCTTATGAGGCATGACGTTTGATGCAATCAGCCGTATCTTTCAGAAGCAGCGACTTGATGTAATCTCACGGTCTAAGGAATAAGCTACCACGTTATAATCCTATTGCAGTGTTGAACTATGTGATACGATCTAACTGCAATACTTTGGGTAATGTCCATCAAATTATTCTCCCAATAAAATGACTCCACCATCAACTGTTAATGCAATATGATCGGGAAATCACGATCATCCATTGACTGATGGACTAGTTTATCTAGAGGCTTAACTAGGGACTCTGGTTTGTTTACATACCACACGTGTATTAACAATTCCGATTAATACATTATAGCACGGTACAAAACTATTTATAAACTTAAAGAGATAATGCAATAAATCTTTATTATTTATTTGCCTCTAGGGCATATCTCCAACAATACTTTACATTTCACATTTATTTTATATTTTTCTTTTGCGCAAATAATTCTCCGAATATTTGTGATTTTTTTTAGACAAATGACTTTGTTATTATAAATTGAAACATTGCTTATGTTTTTTAGACGAATGACTCCATTATTAAAAGAAATGTCAAATGTTTGGAGTACTGCCAAAAAAAATGACTCCATTATCATTTGTTTAAAGAATTGGAACATTGCTTGAACAGTACCTCCTTTTTTATATTTTTCTTTTGCTTAAACAATACTTGGATTATTTTACATTTTTGTTATCTTTTGTACGTCATAAAAAAATAATCGTCGAAATTAAATGAAAACACTCTTATATTTCATCACCTAGTAAAGCCCACCGTCGTTGTGATTCAAAATGTTAAAATTCGTTGTAATTTGTCGATGGAATTTTTTTAATTGAATTAGAATTTGTTGTTTTGAATATCTCCAAATATTCAGCAATTTGAATTGTTTTCCCATAAGCTCCATAATTAATATGGAAAAGTTATATTACTTTTTGTAATTAAATTTTAGTAAAGTTGTTTAAGCATGCATAGAGATGTGTTAGTTGTAAGGATCTTTTTTTTGCAAATTTTGGTATTTTATTTGTATTTTTGTGAATTACGGTTTGGAAGTTATGAATTTTACAATTTCAAGTATTTTCTGCAGTTATTTCTGACAGTGGGACCCATACTTTTTTTTCTATCTGGAAATCCTTACGAAATTGTCAAGAATCTGACAGGTGGGGCCGTGCTGACGTCGTCATGTGACGTCAGCCGGTGCCGGAGACGCCGGCGCTGCCGAGCTCGCGGTCGCGCAGCGGCGCACGCGCGAGGTCGTGACCGCGCGGATCCGCGAGAGAGGCGCAGGAGAGCTGGACGGGCGGCGTGGCGTACCATTTGGTAGCCGGAGGCGCCGGCGGCGGAAGCAGGAGCACGGCGGCGGCGAATCCGGCGCTTTGCGGGCGTCGGCGAGCTCGGGAGCGCGCGGAGAGGGGAAGAGGGAGAGTGTGGTGTGCGGTCGTTTTTACACGGAGATCCCTGCCGTTTGTAGAATTTACTAATTAGTCCTTTGGGGGTTCTGTGTAAAAATTTGCGCTAAAAATCGTGCGGGAGGGGTTACCGGATGGGTACCGGTTCCACCGGCCGGTGGCTGTCGACGTGGCGACCTCTCATTGGTGCGGAACGCGCGGTACTGTAGCTATGAATAGTACCGCTCGCTGGAGTTGACGTGGCTCGATCCTGGCCGTCCGTTTCACAGATCCGACGGCCAGAATAAAAGGGGCGACGTGGCGCGCTGGAGAGGGGGTGGCCATGTCGCCCCTTATATATATATAGGAATTGCTTGTGCCTGGGAGTAATGTTGTTGGAAATGAGGCATATTAGGAGGTGTGTTTGGATGAAAGGAAGTACTGGCATAATGACATTGGATGCTAGGTTGTACATTGCAGGTTGTCGCCTAATGATTCTTGCCATTCGAGTCGACACTCGACAAGGAAGATGGAATGTCCCGATGTAAACGGTCGCATATCGCCTCCTCCGCCTTAGCATGTACTTGCAGCAATGCCAGCAGCACTGCATGCTCTGCTTCGGCCGCCATGAACTCTTGTGATCGAGCACGCACGAGCTTGAAAGGGTGGTCTTTTACGCGACGGAGCAAGATGTATCAATTGTTGGGAAGTTGGTCGAAATCGCCATGGAATGTGTTTAAGCTGTCAGAATTCTGCGAGCGAGGGGATTTCCACTTGACAGGACCATTGATTAAACAAAACGGCTACGAGATCGGAATGAATTACAGGACAGAGCAAGGAACAGAAGCAGAAACGTAGCAGGTAGGAACCAAACGAGGAAAAAGTTTAAGGGTTTTTCTTCTCGACCCTCCCATCCGCCCCTCTCTGGTTTATGCATAACCAAAGCCTTGACTTTAGTGATTACATCACCACGTTGTTAGAGCGGCAAACATACAAGTTTTCAATAGATTTTAACTGAAGGATAAGTTAGCTTAAGTCGTATAACAGTGCCGGCGTACGCGCTCACAGCGGTAAGAATAAGTAGGCCCCGCTCAACACAATCGCCACCGACCTGCACTTATCCAGCTCGACCTCGCCCTGCTGGCAGCAGCCGGCCAGCAGCTAGCAGTGGTAAAGCTCTCAAGCCTGAGAGCTGCTCCCTCTGATTCTGAATCACCGGCCTGAGAGCTGTTCCCTCTGTTCAGGTACTACACTACATATGATGACCACAGTTGAGCGACTTCATATTGTTTTTTTTGTTCTTGTTGTCTTCCATAATCATAAACACACACTTGGTGGATTTAGGCTCGAGGTAGGAGATGAACACACAGAGTCAAAACAGCCAGAACACTCTCGATTCCTCACTACTCTGTACAAGTACACTATGACCCTTATGTCACTTTTACACCACAGCCCTTCTACTCTCTTCTATTATCTTACAGGTCCATCCACACCTCAACCCTCCCCCTCAAGATGGGGCAAATATATCTATGAGCCCCATCTTGTCACAAAGTTTCATGAAAGATATAGGAGTAACACCTTTTGTTAGTACATCAGCAACTTGATCTACGGATTTGACAAAACTAACTTGGAGAATTCCTCATCTATTTTCTCCTTAATGAAGTGTCTATCTATCTCAACATGCTTGGTTCTGTCATGTTGAATTGGGTTATGAACCAAGTTGATTGCTGCTTGATTATCACAACAGAGTTTAAGAGGTCCATCGTCAAGCAACCTGAGCTCGGACAATAAAATCCTAAACCACATTAGCTCACATAGACCTGAAGCCATAGACCGAAACTCCGCTTCAGCAGTTGATTGTGCCACTACGCTTTGCTTCTTACTCCTCCAACTCACGAGATTACCGCCCACAAAAACACAATATCCTGATGTAGATTTTCTACCGTTCGGATCCCAGCCTGCTGCAGCTCCTTTGCCTTCTTCAGGTCGCCACCCACTGAATTTCACCAGTGCCACGCCCCAATCACTGCCCCTAAGCTGCACGGACGCCGCTGCCGTCACCTTCAGTCTGTCCCGATTCCTGTAGCGGCTCAGCACCTCAATGCGCTGCTTGGAGCTCTACCAAATCTCCTCCTCTGAACGAGCAGGAGCCTCCGCCTCACCCCTTCTATCAACTCCTCTGCTTCTCTCGCAAGGGAATCACGCCACCAGCCACCGCCGCGACAACTCCGGCCGCCTCCACAACAGCCCGAGGTGGTCAGCTCCGACGTCCACCGCACGTCCTCTCCTGGTGCTCTGATACCATGTTGTCTTCCATAATCATAAACACACACTTGGTGGATTTAGGCTCGAGGTAGGAGATGAACACACAAGTCAAAACAGCCAAAACACTCTCGATTCCTCACTACTCTGTACAAGTACACTATGACCCTTATGTCACTTTTACACCACAGCCCTTCTACTCTCTTCTATTATCTTACAGGTCCATCCACACCTCAACAGTTCTCTTAGTGTAATATTGCATTGGGCTTACTTTTCTCGAAATATAACTCAGCATTGGTTTTTTGTTTAGAACATAATACAGCAACGTGGCTCAAATTTTTTACTGAGCTATCAACTAGACTCGCTGTTTCGTTAAAGCTTGTACAATCTGTTCTACAGGCCACATGGCGCCGCACTCAATATGTTCCTATTTGTCACTTTGCCGAAATATGTTTTCGGTAAAAATAAGTTAACTACACTCTAATGTTGGGTCTTATCTGCACTTGGATATTTCTGCTGTGCTGAGACCTGGAATTTTAAACACAACCTGACTTTTCGTACATTACAGACTGCAGTGAAAGTCTGTCAATAAAACGTGAATTGTGTCATGTTTAGGACATTTTAAAATGCAGCATGGCGAGAGTATATTTGCAACACTGCCCCAAACATGCCGGTCAGGTCGACAATCTTATGTTCCTCCATTCTTGATAACAGGATTTCTCCTCGATCTCATTAAGAAAAACCATAGAGCAAACCAGGTAAGAGAACATTTGTGGGGAAACGCTATACCCACGAGCATTACAACCAGTCTAGACAGCATAACAACTACATATCATACGGGCAAAACCAGTTGCATGTTTCCTATCCTGCTGCAAGAAAAGGATTTAATCCTGGTACTTCATGCCAGACACCTGGAAGCCGGGCATCTCGAACGAGACGGCAAACTTCTGGACCTCCGCCCTGAGCTCCTCGATGTCCTTGTTCTTCTCCAGATCGACAATGAAATCCACGTAGCGCTTGCCTCGCTGCTTCTGGACATCCAAGCAGATGCCCACGGCCTGGTGAAGGTACTCGGCGATCTGCACAAAGTCCTTCTCAACCAAGCCTCTCGAGGTCATCGCTGGTGTACCTATGAACCAACATTTTATAATTATTGAACTTAGCTTGTATTTGAGAAATTGCAGATGAATTGAGACCTGGATGCTAAAACTTGTGGAACTTTCTTTAGCACTGTTCTGAATATACTTTCACTTATCTTTTGCACATTCTTTGCGGTGGACGAATTACAAGTCTTTGCCTATAAAATGGGATTTGTGTCTTTTTTCAGGCACTATGTGTTCTTAGTTCTTGTACTTGAGGACAAGCTGTTGCATATTAATATCAGTACGTACCTAATCGTTTCCATAATTCTTTTCCAACCAATAAAGCATTCTGTCTCAAAGAAGCTTTGCCTTGAGTAAATCTATGGATATATGATCCAGTCGGATGGGCAATATTGCCATAATAGATACGGTATAGTTGCAAGTTGATTCTAGTTTTTATTTTGGTGCATGGAAATATAGATAGTGCTAACTAATCTTTTTTTTAACCCTACAGATTCTTATGAAGAAAGCAGATCTAAAATTTCAGGATAATGTAAGCTCCTGAAGCTTCTATCCGCATAGCACTTTCTAGTTGCATGCAAGGTTAAAGGGTTAATTCAGAGACAAATCCAGTAAGCTATTGTTATGTGTAGGCTGGCTAGTTGCTTGGTTTACCTTTTAATAGACCTAAATAACTAATTTGGCCACATTTGTGCCCTGGAATGTAGGGGCTTGAAACAATTTTAGACTTGAACAGATCCTTTCATCAAGGAAACAGGAATATCCTAGTACAGGGGCAGAAGCAATATTCCACGAGAGAACTTTCACTAATAAATCTGCACCACACCAATGTGTTGGCCTACCTCACATGCTCTTAAGTAACAGTGTGAATGACAATACTAGACGATTAATTTGAGTGACTTGTACGTTTTTCTTGCAAATAACAATTAACAACCTCCAAAAATAAGTAAAAAAAATAGTAACTAAACCATATTTGGGAATAGGTACTGACCAATTCGGACACCACCAGGCGCCAATGCACTGCTGTCACCAAAGACGGCATTTTTGTTGAGAGTAATGCTGCTCAGATCACATACCTTCTCAACTTTGTTGCCTATAATTTCAGCAAAGCAACTTTAGAGCAAGTTCACACTGAACGCAAAGAAATGACAAAATATGCCAATTAAACCTGCTCTACATACCAGACAAACCAAGAGGGCGAAGGTCCCACAGAACAAGGTGGTTTTCTGTTCCATCAGTAACCAACTTGTAGCCCTTACTCTTCAGATGGTCTGCAATAGCAACAGCATTGGCCTTGACCTGCTGAATATAAGCCTTGAATCCAGGTGACATAGCCTGCTTCAGACCAACTGCCAGGGCACCAATCTGGTGGTTGTGAGGGCCGCCCTGAAGTGATGGAAACACCGCAAAGTTGATCTTGTCCTCATAATCGTAAAGAGCACCCTCGGGCTGGCCCTTTTTGGGAGGCTTCGGGCCTTTCCTGTAGAATATCATACCAGATCTTGGCCCCCTGAGACTCTTATGGGTGGTGGTGGTCACCACATCGGAATACTCAAAAGGATTCGCAGCCTCCTGTAAAGTAATAAAAACAATAGTAAGTATACTAGCAATAAGGTGCAAAAAATTAAAATGGGAGTTTGGAATATGGGAGTTCCATAGGAAATATTTGCAAATTGCATAATTTCCTGTAATATTTCTGCCAAAATAGAGTGGAATTCATGTGGTCGAAAACACCAAAAGAATGATAGCAAACAACATCTCTTGTTAGCCAGGAATGCATAAATTCACTATCTTACTGTATGTTGATGAGAGCTATTATCAAATTTTCAACGCTACGAGAGAATATAAGCAAATTTAGTGAAAGAATTTCAGGGACGGTCAATGTAATTTTCAGTGAAAGACCCTCCATAAACAGAATTATACAGGGGGGAAGCATCCACTATTGCGGCAATTTGTGAGGCTTCATCTCATTGCAACAAAGACATGCCACATTTATGTACTATTGCGCAAATGCATACAAAGATTTAAGATTTAACTAACAATCAGAATTTTTTTTTTAATTAGTATATCATGACATGTGCAACTAATGCAATTCATAATAATAGTACAATATTTCAGAGGCACGGTTGTCCATCCATACCTGTGCGGCAACGAGACCGCTGATATGAGCCATGTCACAGAGCAACAAGGCGCCGCACTTGTCGGCGATGGCCCTAAACCTTGCATAATCCCAGTCCCGCGGGTAGGCGCTCCCTCCACAGATAATAAGCTTGGGGCGGAAATCCATGGCCTTCTCCTCGAGCTTATCGTAGTCGATGTACCCAGTCTCAGAGCTCACCTTGTAGGGCAAGCTCTCGAAGTAGATGGAGGTGGCCGAAATCTTCTTGCCCCCAGCGGTGTAGTACCCGTGCGTCAGGTGTCCCCCGGACGGCAGATCGAGCCCCATGATCCGGTCGTGCGGCTGGAGCAGGCCGGTGTAGGCGGCGAAGTTGGCCGGGGAGCCGGAGTAGGGCTGCACGTTGACGCCCCAGGACGCCGGGTCGAGGCGGTAGGCCTGGAGGGCCGGGCGCGGCAGAGGTTTTCGACCTGGTCGATGACCTCGTTCCCGCCGTAGTAGCGCGCGCCCGGCATGCCCTCCGAGTACTTGTTGGTGAGCGGGGAGCCGAGCGCCTCCATGACGGCGAGCGAGGTGAAGTTCTCGGAGGCGATGAGCTCGATGCCCGTGTGTTGCCGACGCTTCTCGCGCTCGATGAGGTCATAGACCTCTGGGTCGGCCTCCGATAGAGGGGCCAGGCCCCAGTCCGCCACGGCGTCCATCGCGGCGGCGGCGGCGGGGGCGGCGGCGGAGACGGGGGCAGAGTCGGTGGAGATGGCGTGGAGGCGGACGGGCCGGGCGGCGGCGGCGCGGAGGAGCGGGAGCCGGAGAGGGGAGGGGTGATGGTGACTGGGGAGAGGAGCGGTGGTGGGGTGTGGGTGTAAAGCGGCGCGCACCATGGGTGGCTGCGCGGTCATGGCGGCGACGCGTGAGACGCGGAGGTGTTTGGGAGGAATGACGCGGCGGCGGTGACAGCAGTAGGGCACCGTCTTGTGTACGAGCCGCCTTGATAGCCCAGTACACTCGGGATAAGGGTGTTCCGGTCCGGCCCGCTGTTAGCCCGCTGGACCATCAGGGTGTTGATTCGGCCCGTTCGAACAGAGGGTCGCTCCTCCAGCGATGGCCTCGGCCCATTTATGTTTTGCAGAAGAGGCGAGGATTAAAAGAAAACGTGACATATTTTTATCGAAGAAATGCTATTTGTGAGAATTTCAGGAATTATTTTCCGATGGGAGTCAAAATCAGACACTCAACCACGACTCCAACCACTAGTCCTCTGCCCAGTTCTCAAAGTTTTGCATAATGATCCGTCGTTTCCTATGGTTGTGTTTGACTATTTATTTTTTCCTTAAGGATACACACCTTTTTTTTATTTGTTCAACGATAACACTGTACTGAAGCAGCCAAGCCGAATTAGCAAAAACTCGTCGAATCTGTTTCATATGACACTATATTCTCCAACGAGTATAGTAGAATTAATTTGGTGTTGTAGAAGTCGATATTTTTTCTAATGAAATCATTCAAATTTAAAATAGGTATGGATGTTCGTATGTCACCTCCGAAGCCAACGTATACTGCCACCAAAATATGTTTTCTCCATCCCAGCTTACTAACATTCAACTAGCAGCAACCTTACAGCCAGCGAGAGCAAGATAACCATCGAAGACTAAACAAAAACATAACATGAAAAAAGATAAGAAAATGATGACAACTACACGTGCCTTCTTGGAGCAGTTCGTTTTTTCTTTGGATCACCTCTTCTAGTTCCATCCCGTCCAAAAACGCTAGAGGACGGAAAGAAGAAAGAATTAAAGGTTTGTCGTCTTTGCATTTTGCAGAACCGAGCTCTCGGCAATTCAATGCTCATGAAAGGTTACTTATTTGAGGTACCAACCTATCGGGCTCACCTCTTCTATGCATTATGGAGAATGGACCCTATCATCAGTTCACCATGAGGATATAGCATTGCTTCAAGCTTAGATATCAGCGATCATTCCATCAGACCTCATGTTAGAATGCTTCCAAGCCATAACCAAACAATCCACTAGAAAGGCAACCAGGGATGCCGTTTTGGCACCCGGGAACATATAGGTTTGAAGGGATTGTCAAGCATTCAATATAGTATGCCACATCGTGGGCTAGTCTACACCGTCTAATCTAGTGTTGGTGCATCATGTTGAAGCCACAATAATTTCATGGGAAACATGGCAGTGGTCATGTACACTGGGCCATAACATGTGGCGTTGTATTCTAGGCCGATAATTTATTCTATAAAATTTATGGAAATCATTTCAATTTCTTAATATTTTAACTCTTCCATGAATTATTTTCTTTGCCGTGCTCCATAACAAAATCTCGGTACGTATGAGATCTTATTATTCTTCAATGGTATAAGAAAACACATTGTGTATGCAATATCCTTCTTGTAGAGTTTAACATGCCATTATATCCATTTTATATTTCTGTATTTTCCAAATCATGTGAATCAAAGAAGCATGTATGTACTATAGAGTCCAGAATCACCTGATGAGATATTTAACAAATATCACATATATATATATATACAATGATACTATATTATGTTCCTTATTTGTTGCCGTCATGTAAGATAGTATATTAGTTCTCCAATATATTACGACTAGTGTGAGAATAGGCATCCCACACGAGTAAAAATGTTCATCACACTATGTACTCGAATAAACTACCACATTAAAACTATTTAGTGTTTTCTAAATTAATGAAAATTGTTTATTAAAGACATATTATGAAATGTCTAATATATGGTCATCGTTATATCGTTAATGATGTTTGATAGATTTTCAGTAACAAAAAGGCAAATATGTAACGATATTTTGTGAAATACATAAAATGATAAGATAAAAAATAAAATAATTTTACATATGGTTAACTAACGTGTCCCGCCTTAAGGCCATCCGATATGCATCGACCTTCACACAGAATTGATACTGAAGCGCAGACATTATCTGCCAGAGGGTTGGTTTTTCTAGCTCTCCAACACGTAGTCATAACCATGTATCGCTTTTCTACGAATGTAGCCATCTAGTTCTATCACGAGTTAGTAATACACAACCACTAGTACAGAACGACACATCGGATACCCCTCTATGGCAACGGCAAGAGTTAGGCGACGGAAAAATGAGCTCCGCGAGTGTGCGCGCGTCGATGGGCCCGACACAATGGTAACGGAGGCTGAAAAGATCTCCGTTGCCTATATAGGCAACGGAGGAAAGAATATCTCTGTTGCTGATATGTCCACATCATAAACGGAGATCGGTCTATCTCCGTTTCCCATGTGAAGGCACATTAAGCGGTGTCGGTATTAATATCTCCCACTCCAGTACTGTATCTCACTCTCACTCTCCCCAGTTCCTAACCCTAGCCGCACACGCTCTCCTCCTACTTCACCCATCAATGGCGAACCCCTCCGGCGCCGACGGAAGTCAGGATGGAGCATCTTCCTCCTCCCACCCTCCGAGGCGCAGCCCGGATCTCCCCTACAACTGGGGCGAGATCCCCGGCGACTGCGGTCGCGAGTTCATTCTGAGCCGTCAAATCCCATCCGGATCCACGGCGGCGGCGGCCACCGACGCCCGGATCTCGTCCTCATCGTCGGACGATGAGGACGAGGATCTGGAGGTCGGTCTCCTCCTCTCTCGCGCCTCCTTTGAGCGCGAGCGCGCCGAGGGTGTCATTCGGGCGTCTGCGATGCAGAGAGCTATCCGCATCTCCGCCGCCGAGCACGCGATAGAAGCCGCCGAGGAGGCGTTGTTCCAGACGCGGCTCCGGGCGGCCATAGACCGCTCTCTTCTCCCTGGCCAGGGCCCTGGGCCAGATGCGGCGGCGGCAGCGGTGGCGGCGGCGGAGGAGGAGGAGGATGAGGAGGAGGACGCTCCGGTGTTCGAGCAGGATGAGGTCTCCTCTGACGTCTCCTCTGGCAGTGGCTCCGGCGCCGACGCCGACGCCTGGGACGCAATCCGCGACGGAAAGCGACCCCGCCTCGCCTAAGGTAAATGACCGCTCTGTTAGCTACTTATTTAACTCGGTTTGCTCTGTTAGTTACCTCTGTTCAGCTATGTATTTGCTATGTTAGCTACTTATTTAGCTCGGTTTGCTTTGTTTAGCTATGTATTTGCTATGTTAGCTACTTATTTACCTCAGTTTGCTCTGTTAGTTAGCTCTGTTCAGCTATGTATTTGCTATGTTAGCTACTTATTTAGCTCAGTTTGCTCTGTTAGTTAGCTCTGTTCAGCTATGTATTTGCTATGTTAGCTACTTATTTAGCTCGGTTTGCTTTGTTTAGCTATGTATTTGCTATGTTAGCTACTTATTTAGCTCAGTTTGCTCTGTTAGTTAGCTCTGTTTAGCTATGTATTTGCTATGTTAGCTACTTATTTAGCTCGGTTTGCTTTGTTTAGCTATGTATTTCTATGTTAGCTACTTATTTAGCTCGGGTTTGCTCTGTTAGTTAGCTCTGTTCAGCTATGTATTTGCTATGTTAGCTACTTATTTAGCTCGGTTTGCTCTGTTAGTTAGCTCTTCAGCTATGTATTTAGCTCGGTTTGCTTTGTTTACTGCTTATTGGCTCTGTTTATTAGCTTTGTTTGCTGTTTTTAACAAAGAATATTCGTTGTTTCAAGAGCTTGGTGGATGCTTGGTGACGATGCTGCTGCCGTGAAGACCTAGGAGCGGGGCTCCATACACGGTGCCGTCACCAGGAGCAGTACATTTTGCGCAGCAGGAAAGACAGTAGATGTTCATCTGGCGGCCGTGAAGACATAGGAGCAGAGCTCCAGCCACGCGCACTGATGAACTTTTGTAAAGCAGGGCGTACAGGAATACGGTGACGACCGGGCGGCCGTCTAGTCGCATGGAGCGGGGCTCCATCGACGGCACAGCCCGTCACCGTGTTTTTTTTTGTTTTCCTGTAACCCTTATTAGAAACGGTTATTAGCAAAACTCCGTGTCTAATGTTAAATACATCAGAAACGGTTTATCTCCTCCGTTGCCATTGTGAGGCTTCACATCAGTGACAGAGGCGGGGACACGGACCCTTTCTCCGTTGCCGAAGGGGTTTTTGGCCCGTTTCCGATGTGTCGTTCTGTACTAGTGACTGATCGTTTTGTTGGAATTTTGATAATGACCGAGAAATATTTATGGGTTTATTGTTTTGGTGCCCTATTTCGCTTGGTTTTCCTCGTTTGTGTCCTACTCGCTTAACTTTCCTCCGATTTGCCCTACTTCGCTCTTTGGAGGCACGCATGCGGGCAAACGTGGTGTTTCCGTCAAGTCAACCTCCTTTGACTGTTACTTGGCCTGACTAGTGGGGTCAGCTAGGGCAGCTCGTTTTGAATCGCCTCCGCCTGGTCAAGCTCATATTGACCATTGTTGGGGCACCTAATTTTGAATCGTCGTCTTCCCCCCTCCCCTCCCCCAAATCCCGATCTAACCCCAGCCACGGTGTCGCCCAGACCTGCCCCGCCCGACTACGTCCATCAGGAGCTGCCGGTCGAGGGGAGGTGCGACAGGTTGACTAGAGCTGCGACGACAAATCAATGGCGACAGTTCCAAACCCCGTTGATGACGCCGAGGACTGGGTCGTATGGGATTGTGTGATGTAAGTAGTTAATACGGCTTCCATTTTACCCTATCGGGATGATTTCGTTGAATAGGACGGATGCGAAGACTGCTTTTCGCTTGGTAGTTAAAACGCATCGTGAACGTGCTACACCAACCTACTTACATGTCCGACACGATAAGCTTCTGCGACACAGGGCATGGCAAAGCTCTTTGTCCGTGGACAGCGGTGCCACCTTCCGGAGTTGCACGTGCTCATGGAGGGGGATCCCACCATCAGCTGCCTCGTGGAGTTAGGGCTCTACTTCTTCCACAGCCACGTTGTATTCAGCACCGGCTAGGGCTCCGGATTTGGCCCCTTCTCCTGCCTCCCCAAGATGGAGCACTCCAGCTCCAGGTACCTATGTGCTATGGCACGGTGACACAACTTGATCATAGTATGTGCACACGTTTTTTATGGTGATCGAGCATATCTATAGTGCAAGGACGGTAGGCTTACTATGACTGGCGTCGCCACCCCCTGAAATTGAGACATGCAGGGTGCGAGCGTGCACGCTCGGCGGCGGGGACAAAGGCAACAACCGCGGTGGGGCAGATAGAAGGGGAGCGGGAAGTGGTGGCGATCGGGACATACATTTAGGTCCCAAATGATCGTGATTACACAGGAGGCGAGGCGGTTGCGAGCAGTATAAATATGTTTTTTTTCTTTATCAACCGATTATATGACAAGGAAAGGAAGTGCCTTCAGCCTATCAGGTCGCGACACCAGAAGGCATGGTGATGGGTACCCGTCTGGTTGCCGCTGGACAGGCCAATGGCAAGGTCTCCGAGTAGAATAGTAGGAAAAACTCTAGGGGCACAAAATTAGAAGCTCCCATTTTATGAGGGGCTAAACGGAATTCCCCAACTTTCATCTGTCCCAGGTTAGACCAATTTAGAACCTCGCGTGAACCACTTGAATAAGATTAGGGACCCTAGATGTGTATGTTGAAAGATTTAGGATTTACTTGACACTTCTAGAAAAGAATTCAGACCGCCCATGCATTTAACTCATTCATGTTAAGATTTTTTTGACATGAAAAAAGAGTTCATCACATTATAAGATCCATGATTGGCCCAAATCGCCTAAACATAAGAACTTGGCCGCCTTTGGTATTACATCGCTACATAGTGTACTAATAAAAGGGCTTTTACTCTTCTCATTCCACAGTTAAGTCCTTTTATTGTTCGAAAAAGCCACCTGAAGATCAGAAACAGATGAACAAGTTAAATTTATTTAAAGCCGCAAAATAAATAAAAAAGTGAAAAGGAGAACATGCATGCAAGCACAGATATGCCGTAGTATTTAATTACCAGGTGGGCTCCGTTGGTCTAGGGTACACGTGCTTAGAAACGTGCATGAGCAGCCGGCTGAGTTCGTGTCGCCGTGGCCCGCTAACAAGATCCCAGTCGTCACTCCATAGCTCCTTGACGATCATGTCGTATAGCTCCTCTTTCTTCTCTTGGGCTTGCGTCGCGAGGTATTTCTCCTCGTCGTGAGGGCGCACGTCAAGTTTTGCAACAGGATTCTGCTACCTCGCAGAAACACGATATATGAACATTCAATTTTGGAGTAGAAATTAGCTAGAATTTGAAAATCGAGCAATCATGGGAAGGCGATCGATGGAGAGGCAGTAGATCGAGATCAACGGGATCATGCTTGTTGTGCGTACCTTGGTTTCTCTCCAGGAGGTGGGGCTCACGGTCCGGCCGCTGTGGATGAATCTTGTTGGCAGGAGGCGGCGTTGGACCTCGGCGGCAGCGGCCGGCGGCGAGACGACCGCCGTGTAAATCGCCTGTGGTCTCCGGCCGACGAGCGTTCTTGCTGCGTGTCGAAGCGCTGCCATCGACCTAGGTTCTTGTTTTTCTCGTATGTACGTCGGTTCTTGCGATTGCTCCGTCCGGTGGAATATATAAGTATCTTGTGATCGTGTCCGTCTCTATCACGAAAGTAAAGAGAAACTAGTTCGAATTGGCCAACCATGAAGCACAATCACAAGTAACACTAGTAGAAAAACCATCTTTGGTCCAGGGCCGCTCCAGCCAATTGGTCCCGGTTCAGTGAAAAACCGGGACCAGTGCCAGGCATGGTCCCGGTTCGAGCTGCCAGGGCCCGTGGACCATTGGTCCCGGTTCGGTTGGGTGCATTGGTCCCGGTTCTTGCACGAACCGGGACCAAAGCTCCAGAGCCGGACACGTGGCTGCCGCGGAGCTTTGGTCCCGGTTCGTGCCAAGAACCGGGACCAATACCCCTCCCCTGCCTATAAATAACCCCCCCCTCTCTTCTCTCTCTGTTTTTTTCTGGTTGGATTGGTGGGAAGTGGGTGCTAGTTTTTTTTTCCTTTGCCACGCACAAGATGTGTTCGATGAAATGCCCGAGCCCACTTAAGTTCACACAAGATGATATCCTCGGCCGAGGTTAGCAACTTTATCCTTTTCATCTGTAATTGATACAGAAATATTGCACGTGTCGATGTACGGTGGTCATTTCACTATTCAAGATGTTATTGTAATGGTATTTGATAAACTTAATTATATATATGATGCAGATGGATGCACGGATGCGATGGATGTACGGCGAACGACGCAGTTCCGAGTTTATTGCAGGCCTGCATAAATTTCTCGATGTGGCTGAGGCAAACAAAGTGAATAATTTTATGCCTTGTCCATGTGAGAAGTGTCGGAACGTCAGGGAGTACTCTGACCCGAGAACCATTCAAGACCACGTGATTCGGAAAGGTTTCATGCCCAGCTATAATTGTTGGACCAAGCACGGAGAAAGAGGGGTTACGATGGAAGACAATGAAGAAGAGGAGGATGATGACAACTATCCTATGTTCCCTGAGGAATGCGGTGATACTGTTATGGAAGACGTTGAAGAAGAAAGAGGTGAACATCGGGCATCAGATGAGCCCGCTGATGGTCTTGGTGGGGTCATTTCTGATGCAAAGCGAGAATGCGATACAGAAAAGGAGAAGCTAAAGTTGGAGGCCATGCTTGAGGATCACAAAAAGTTGCTGTACCCAAACTGCGAAGATGGCAGCACAAAGCTCGGTACCACACTGGAACTGCTGAAATGGAAGGCAGAGACTGGTTGTTCTGACAAGGGATTTGAGAAGTTACTGAAAATAATGAAGCCGAAGCTTCCAAAGGATAACGAATTGCCCGAGACTACATACGAAGCAAAGAAGGCTATCTGCCCTCTAGGATTAGATGTGCAGAAGATACATGCATGCATTAATGACTGCATCCTGTACCGCGGTGAGTACGAGAACATGGATAAATGCCCGGTATGCAATGCACTGCGGTACAAGATAAGACAAGATGACCCTGGTGATGTTGAGGGCGATGACGAGCCCCCCGGAAGAGGGTTCCTGCTAAGGTGATGTGGTATGCTCCTATAATACCACGGTTGAAACGTCTGTTCAGAAACAAAGAGCATGCCAGGTTGTTGCGATGGCACAAAGAAGAGCGTAAGAAAGACGGGAAGTTGAGACACCCCGCCGATGGGTCCCAGTGGAGAAAAATCGACAGAGAGTTCCCGACATTTTCAGATGACGCAAGGAACTTAAGATTTGGTCTAAGTACAGATGGCTTTAATCCTTTTGGGGAGCAGAGCTCCAGTCATAGCACTTGGCCCGTGACTCTATGTATCTACAACCTTCCTCCTTGGTTGTGCATGAAGCGGAAGTTCATTATGATGCCAGTGCTCATCCAAGGCCCGAAGCAACCCGGCAACGACATTGATGTGTACCTAAGGCCATTAGTTGATGAACTTTTGCAGTTGTGGTCCGAACCAGGTGTACGTGTGTGGGATGAGCACAAACAACAGGAATTTGACCTACGAGCGTTGCTGTTCGTAACCATCAATGATTGGCCTGCTCTTAGTAACATTTCAGGACAGTCAAACAAGGGATACAATGCATGCACGCACTGTTTAGATAAGACTGAAAGTATACATTTGGGAAACAAGAATGTGTACCTGGGGCATCGTCGATTTCTTCCGAACAGTCATGCCGTAAGAAAGCCCGGCAAGCATTTCAACGGTGAGGCAGATCGCCGGAAGAAGCCTAACCTCCCTGATGGTGATGTTATATATGACATGGTCAAGGATTTAGAAGTAATCTTTGGAAAGGGTCCTGGCAGTCTATCTGTTCCGAATGACGCTGACAACCACGTACCCATATGGAAGAAGTGCTCTATATTCTGGGAGCTACCCTATTGGAAAGTCCTAGAGGTCCGGTCTTCAATCGACGTGATGCACGTGACGAAGAATCTTTGCGTGAACCTGCTAGGCTTCCTGGGCGTGTATGGGAAGACAAAAGATACACCGGAAGCACGGGCAGACCAGCAACGTATGAAAGACCCATACAACAAGCAGACGGATAAAGGGCGTCAATACTTAAGCAGCTACGCTCTTACCAAAGCAGAGAAGGAAATCTTTTTTGAATGCCTGAGCAGTATCAAGGTCCCGGCTGGCTTCTCGTCAAATATAAAGGGAATAATAAATATGGCAGAGAAAAAATTCCAGAACCTGAAGTCTCATGATTGCCACGTGATTATGACGCAGTTGCTTCCGGTTGCATTGAGGGGGCTTCTACCGGAAAATGTTCGAGTACCCATTGTGAAGCTATGTGCATTCCTCAATGCAATATCTCAGAAGGTCATCGATCCAGTAACTCTACCAAGTTTACAGAAGGCTGTGGTCCAATGTCTTGTCAGCTTCGAGTTGGTGTTCCCCCCATCATTCTTCAATATTATGACGCATCTCCTGGTTCACCTAGTCGACGAGATTGCCATTCTCGGTCCTGTATTTCTACACAATATGTTCCCCTTCGAGAGGTTCATGGGAGTCTTGAAGAAATATGTTCATAACCGTGCTAGGCCAGAAGGAAGCATCTCAAGGGCTATGGAACAGAAGAGGTCATTGAGTTCTGTGTTGACTTTATTCCTGACCTTAAGCCGATTGGTGTTCCTGAATCGCGGCATGAGGGGAGACTGAGTGGAAAAGGCACGCTAGGAAAGAAAGCACTGATATGTAGGGACGGGCATTCTTTAACTCAAGCACACTACACAGTTCTACAAAGTTCCACCTTCGTGGCTCCGTATATCGAGGAACACAAGAATTATGTACGCTCCAAGAACCCGGGGAAGGATGACTCCTGGATTAAAGAAAAACACATGGAGACCTTCGGCAGTTGGTTGCGATTACAGCTCATGAATGACACCACTGTCGGAGATCAGCTCTACTTGTTGGCCGCGTCACCATCTTCGACTGTATTGAATTTCCAAGGGTACGAGATAAATGGGAATACATTTTACACGATCGCCCAAGATAAAAAGAGCACCAACCAGAACAGTGGTGTCCGCTTTGATGCAACAAACGACGATGGGCAAAAGGACACATACTATGGTCGCATAGAGGAGATATGGGAACTTGACTATGGACCTACTTTTAAGGTCCCTTTGTTTCGGTGCAGTTGGGTCAACATGAATGGAGAAGGGATAAAGGTAGACCAGCTGTACGGGATGACAACAGTGGATCTCAAGAATCTTGGTTGTTACAAGAACGAACCATTCGTCCTAGCCAATGATGTGGCTCAGGTTTTCTATGTGAAGGACATGTCCTCCAGACCGAAAAAAAGAAAAAACAAGCAAACGAATACATCAGACGATGAGCCAAAGCGTCACGTAGTTCTTTCAGGGAAAAGAAACATCGTGGGAGTCGAGGACAAGACAGACATGTCAGCAGATTATGATAAGTTTGATGAAATTCCGCCCTTCACAGTGAGAACTGACCCAAGCATCCCGTTAAATAATGAAGATGCTCCATGGTTACGGCTGAAGCGATCATAGGCCAGGGACATACGCGAAGAAGGGTTCATGGCTTTTATGTAAATCAATGTAATGTATTAAACCTTTATGTGATGTGTAGTAATGTATTAAACCTTTATGTGGTGAAAACCATAATACACCAACCGGGTCACAATCCCTCAAAAGAAACACACCCCTGATCCAACGTCTCACAAGCGCTTGAAAGAAACACATGATCCGTGTGCTTCTTTAGTCCCGGTTGGTAACACCAACCGGGTCATGTGGCTCACGAAGTGGTCGTGATACTGCTGATCCAACAGCTCACAATCCCTCAAAAGAAACACACCCTGATCCAACGGCTCACAAGCGCTTGAAAGAAACACACGATCCGTGTGCTTCTTTAGTCCCGGTTGGTAACACCAACCGGGTCATGTGGCTCACGAAGTGGTCGTGATACTGCTGATCCAACAGCTCACAATCCCTCAAAAGAAACACACCCCTGATCCAACGGCTCACAAGCGCTTGAAAGAAACACACGATCCGTGTGCTTCTTTAGTCCCGGTTGGTAACACCAACCGGGACTAAAGACGGGCTTTGCGGTCACGACACGTGTCCTCCCCCAGCGCTTCCCTGGGCACGTGTCCTCCCCCAGCGCTGTCCTGGAGGTCTTTATATATTGTCGCCGACGGGGTAAACCCTAATCCACCATTCCTAGCCACGAACGCATCGTCTCCACGAGATGGATCCGCCACGCCCGCCGCAGCGCCTTCTGGACGAGGTCGAGCGTGCTCGGCAGAGCGCGCTTGGGCGCAACCGCGGGAGTCTATCCCGCCGTATGCCCACGAGCCCGGCGTGGAGAGGAATGCCCAGCTACCGGCCTCCTGCTCCACCTGGCGCCGCTGCACCTCCACCAGGCGCCACCGCTCCTCCCGCGGAGGAGGAGGAGGACGACGACTTCGACTGGAACGACGACGGGGAAGAAGGTTGTGGGTTGCAGATACAGGAGGCCATGGAAGCCTCCTTCCAGTCTGTCCGCGACTACCCTGTCCAGCGAGCCAAGACTTCCTACCAGCTCAAGGCGAAGGAGGCTTCCGATCTGGATTGGGCGCTGAAAGACTCATCCTCCATGGATCTTGCCCTCCGCCGCAAACGTGCGCGCGAGAACCGGGCGGCCGCCCACGGGGCTGGCTCCTCCCGCCGTTCCCCCTAATCCTACGGCCTTCGAACCAGCAAGTCCGTTTATGTAGAATAATGTTGGTGATGTTGGATCAGGGTGTGTTTCTTTCAAGCGCTTGTGAGACGTTGTATCATGTGTAATAATGTATTAAACCTTTTATGTAATGCATTAAGATAAATGAATTAATAATTTTTATCTGCTTTCTTCTGCATTTTACAACACCAAACATTCATCTTACAAATATAGGTTTACTGAAATTGTTCTGCATTTACTTCTGCTTACGGATTATTTGTCGAATTTCGACTTACGGATTTAAAGATATGAATTTATCCATATTAAATTGAAAATGACAATAATAATGTAAAATTGATTTTGGATTATTTATACAAATTCAAACACTTTTCACGTTGAAAGTTTTGTCAATTCAAAATATGCAATAAAGTTAATATATTTTTAATTGAAAATGGCAAAATGGTTAATAGTTTGTATAGTTAGAATAATTATTTCAGAAAACAGGAAATGGTTTTGGATTATTTATTCAAATTTAAACACTTTTCATGTTGAAAGTCTTTTCAGATTGAAAACCATTTGAAATTCATATTCAAACACCTAAATAAGAAAAAAAAAAGGCGGGAACAACATTTCAGAACTGAAAAGTTCGAAATAATTTTGAAAAAGGACTCTTTGGTCCCGGTTGCTGGCAAGAACCGGGACCAAAGAGTCCATGGGCGCGCCACTGGATCTGGCATTAAATGACCCGGTTTTGCCAGCAACCGGGACCAAAGACCCCTGCTACTTAACTGCTCGCGCTCTTTCTTCTTCCCCATTCACGCAAATCGACTAAGGACCGGAGGCGCGACGCAGAGCGAAACGACGCCGGCAGGCTGCCCGACGCCCGCGCCGCCCCACGCCGCGCCCCGCCGTCGCCGTCGACGTCCGCGGCGCCCTCGACGCCCGCGCCACGCCCTCGACGCTCCCTCGACGCGGCGCCCTCGACGCCCGCGCCGCCCGCACGCCGGCCGCCCGTGCCGCCCGCACGGACGGCCTCCTCCCCGCACACCTCGCCCGTGCCTCCACGCCGCCGCCTCGCAGCGCCGCCCGCACCGCCTCTCGCACCTCCTCCCCGCACGCCGCCCGCACCGCCGCCTCTCGCGGTGAGTTAGTAATTTTAGGAATTTGTATAGGAAATTTTGTATAGGAAAATGTATAGGATTTTTAGGAATTTGTTTAGGAAATTTGTATAGGAAATTTTAGTATAGGAAAATGTATAGGAAAATGAGTTAGGAATTTTAGAAATTTGTTTAGGAATTTGTATAGGATTTTTAGTGTTAGGAATTTTGTATAGGAAAATGTATATTCTTTTAGTATAGTAAATAGGATTTCTTTTTGTATAGGAAATTTTAGGAATTTGTATAGTACTTTAGTATAGCAAATAGGATTTTTAGTGTTAGGATTTTTAGTGTTTAGGAATTTGTAGCATTGTAGATTAAAATGATTAATATGTTTAGAAATTTGTTAGATATAGAAATTATTAGGTTATAGAAATTGTTAGGTTATAGAAATTGCTAGGTTAGTTGTAGATGGTTTTTTGTTAGCCATTTGTTAGTGTTAGTTGCTAGGTTAGTTGCTAGGTTTTAGCTATTTTTTGTTAGCCATTTTCTGTTAGCCATTTGCTAGAATTAGTTTTGTTAGTGTTAGTTTTAGTTTTACTATATATTGATGTTAATTTTAGTACATTGTTCTTAATTTGCAGAAACTATGGAACGAGACGAAGATCAGGAAAATATCCTCCAGGATATAATCCGCGGGCCGGAAGATATTGTCGATGTCACCACGGAGTTTTTGAACAACTCCGGTGAGGGAGATGAGTCTCTCAACCGAAGAGACGGCTCCGGTGAGGTAGAACCCGACGGCCGGGGTGAGGGAGAAGTCAGCGAGGGAGAAGCCGACGAGGGAGAAGCCGAAGGCTCCGGTGGAACATTAAATGTTGCAAACTCCGGCGAGGTGCATATACATATATTAATGAAGCCGAAGATTGTATTAATTAAGCTCTGCTGTCTATATACATATATTAACGCTCTTTCTTCTTTTAGCCCTCCGGATCGAGCAAATCTTCTGTAAGGACAAAACGAGGCCCAGCCAAAAAGTTGGGCGACCAAGAAAGGTACACGATCGAAAGAGTCGCTGAAGACGGCACACCGACTGCTCCCCCTGGTGTTAAAAATAAAATGGTAAAGCAATGCGGAGTTCTTGTTAGGGACTTCATCCCGATCACCGTTCGAGAATGGCATCGGCCAAACGAGAAAGGACAGCTATATGTCAGCGATGAGGGCAAAGAAAGACTTTGGAGAAAGCTCATGGTTAATTTCACCCTGCCGGCGCCAGAGGTGGATTCAGATGAGGAGGATCCAGATGAGGCAGAAAAGATTGCCCGGAAAATCATGGAGCAAAAAGTCAAGGACTGGGCACTTAAGAAGATGGCCGAGCTATTCAAGAACTGGAAGAAAAGATTGAACAAACTGTTTGTCAAGAAAAATAAGACTCCAGACTTCGATAAAGGGTATGAGAAGATAAAGGACTACTGGGAAGAATTTGTGGCGTACAAGAAATCAGAGGAAGCTCTGGAAAAGTCTGCAAAAAATGCGGCAAATGCTGCTCTAAAGATGTACCACCATACTATGGGGCCTGGTGGCTACGCTGGTAGCATGCCTAAGTGGGAGAAACTTGAGGCGGACCTGCTGGCTAATGGGATCACTCCAGAGCCACTCAAGTGGATCGAACGGGCAAGAAATTGGTTTTACGGGCATGGGGGCACGTTGGACGCAGAAGGGAAGTGCATATATAACAGAAGACACAAAGATAATCCCCTACTACCCATCCAAGAAATTAGAAATGCAGTAAAGGATGTTGAAGAGGGACGGTTCATTCCCGATAGAGAGGATGACGAGCTCACACGCGCCCTTGGGAATAAGGAACACGACGGACGGTTACGAGGCGTACCTGGCTCCAAGCCCAAGACAATTGCGATTCCCGAGCACAGGAAGAAATTTCCTGATAGAAGCCATCAGAGGAGAAAGGAAAGGGAGGCAATGGAAGCACGCGCTGCTGCAGACCGGCTGCGTAATATAGAAGAAGAATTAAAGCTGCAGAAGGAACAAATTGCCGTGCTTAGCCAGCAAGGTACTAGCGGCCAATCTCAACGGCACATGGTAGAAGCTGCATGCGATGGTACCGGTGGCCCATCGAATCGGAAAAGCAGCGTGGCTTCCACGGAGCTCCAGGATGGTAATGATGATGCAGTGGCTCCACTTCGTCGCTACCCAGTGGATGATATCACGGAGAGCACACCTTGTGAGATGCATGTGAAAGTTTTTAACTTAACCGTGAAGGTGGCGGTCGGCTATGTCGTACCAATTGGACCTAATCCAACTTACCATTTCTCTCCGGTTCCAAATGGCTACGCTGTTGTCGCGGTGGATGAAGTGATGAAAGATTATGAGGAGCTGAAGCTGCAACACCCTGCAGGTGAAGATGGGGAGGTGCTTGAACTTGGAGAAGCCAAGAAAGCGACCATTCTATGGCCAAAGGAATTCATCGTGCTTCCGAACTGGCAGCCAAGGCCATCGACTCCTCACCAGTCTCCAGCGCAACAGTCCTCTTCACCGCCTCAGCATTCTCCAGCGCAACAGTCCTCTTCACCGCCTCACCAGTCTCCAGCGCAGCCGTCTCCGCCGCCGCGTCAGCCGTTTCCGCCCACCGCTCGTACTATGAGGGGTAAGCGATCACCGAAACGTAAAAGGTCGCCCCTCCCAACAGTACCTCATAAGAATCTTCCCATTAGACCTTATGACAGGACTGTAGCGGAAAACGCCGCGGAGGTGGCTGCCTACAATAAGGCTTTTTTTGCACCAAAAAAGCCCGAGCAGAAGCCGGTATACGATGAAAAATCCAAAAAGTGGAGAAAGTCCTTCCTTGAGCAGCCATCCCAGATATCGATGAATCTGCCATCTGACTATGGTCGTGAACTTACTAAGCTAGCACGTGCCCAGTCTGAGCAGAACAAGGGAAGAAGTGCAAAAAGCGGGAAACAAATTGCCCAGCTCGGACAGCAGAAAAATCAATCGGTCCCCCCGCTCATAGTGTGTTCCGATGTCGACAAGGACTTCAGAGTCGCTATGGATAAGGACCTGGAATTATTGGACCCCAGAGCCATAGCTGCTGCTAAAGAACTTGGTGTCACTGTATCTCAGGCCAAGGAACAGGCTACCGCCTTGGGTATGAGCCTTGGTCAACTTTTAGGCTATGAACATGCGCCAATGTTAGAGATGGCACGGAAATATGTCCAAGGGGAGCCTATGGTCAGTAATGAGGAGATGACGGGTCTATCAACACATATGCGAAATCTGCATACCTGGTACCTGGTGCACACATCAAAGAAGGACGCGAAAGAGTGGTTTCCGCTGGACGTTAGAGTGGAGCATTTCTTCAAACGTTACATTATACAGGTTCAACTGACTGAACTGTTCCAGTTATTCCAAAAGCGCGCCCTCGACAAATCTATCCTCTCTTGCTATTGTCTGTAAGTGATTTATTTTCGTAATTAAGTCTCTAGCTCAGCTCGTTCATTGCCTGTATTATATTATCCTGACTATATATATATCCTTTTGTACGCTATTATGCAGAATGAAGATGCTGGAATGCAAAAGATCTAAAGTTTTTGAGGTTGGGTTCGTTGACCCATATATCGTGAATTCACATACGTTAGTCAATCACCCCAAAGACGTGGAGCATGACCTGACCACCTTTTTAACCATGCAACATTTCTGTACGGAAATACTATTTCCTTACAACTTCAGGTGAGTGTTTCTGTCTTGTACATATTTTTATTTGGCTTTCTCGATGTTAAGTGTAATTGATGAGCTATGCATGTCTGCTTTATGTAAACGTCCGCAGGTTCCACTGGATTCTGCTAAGCATTCAACCTGACAAGTCCACAGTTGAAGTCCACGACTCATTAAGTTGGGACCAAGCGTTGTGGTCCGACATGAAAGAAATGCTCAACAAGTAATTTCAATCATTATCGCATTATATCGCCCTCTTTCGTTCGTTCCCTGATGTCAAGTAATTAATAACTCCTTTGTTCATTTTCTTTGCCAAAGCAGGTGTTGGACAATTTTCAAACAGAAGGTAGAAGGTCCATTCAAAGATGAGCTAACTTATAAAACGGTGGAAAGTCCGCAGCAGCCACCGGGGAGTAATTTATGTGGATTCTACGTTTGCGAGTTCATTCGCGAGTTGACCACTGAGCGGAGAACAACTGCTTTCAGCAAAATGCGGGAGAAGATCGACCCAGAACTGCGCGTAGGAGCAATTCAAGAGGAATTGGCGGGATTTCTGCTTAGGGAGGTCATCGATGAAAGGGGAGAACATTATGCTTCGGACGATGAACTACATATGCCTTGATGGCTTGATCTATCTCCATGTAATTAAATAGTTGTATTCTCGCAAGAGATCGAATATTAATTATATATGCATCAACATGTACTGTGTATATAGTAGAGCGTATAATATGCGTACGGAAACGATGGAGAGCACGTCGGCGATGCGAAGAAGGGGGAGACGACGGAGGCACCGGCGAGAGGGAGAGGGGGCACCGGCGAGAGGGAGAGGAGGCACCGGCGAGAAGGAGAGGGGGCACCGGCGAGAGGGAGAGGGGGCACCGGCGAGAGGGGACCGGCGAGAGGGAGAGGGGACCCTAAACCCTAAATACCAAAAAAAAAAAGCACACATTGGTCCCGGTTCGTATTAAGAACCGGGACCAATGAGTCTCCCCCACGCCCAGCCAGAACTGGCCACGTGGACCACATTGGTCCCGGTTCGTGGCCCAACCGGGACCAGCATTGGTCCCGATTGGCCAGTCCCGGTTGGGCAACCGGGACTGATGTCCAAGCCCAACCGGGACCATAGGTGCTTTTTCTACTAGTGTAAACTGCTACTGGGCTATTTGTGCCTTCGGGCCTCAATCATCTGGCCCATTAGTCCCATGTTTTTTATTTTGTAATTATTCATTTAATCTAACTGACTAAGAGCATCTCCACTCGCTCTCCCTAAATCGTGTCCGGATTTGATCCTATGAGGTGTGCTTTGGGGATTATCCGGACGAAAGTAGTAATATGGGGGAGGACGCTCTCCACTCGTGGCCCTCATCTTTTCCTCCACTCGCCGTCCTGTTGCTGCTCGCCGCCCACCCCCTCCTCCTCGCCGCCCACCTTGGCGCCATCCACCACCTCCTCCTGTTGCTGCTCGCCGCCCTGCTCGCCACCCACCTCGGCACCGGCGACGCGGACTCGATGGCGCTCCCGCCGGCGCTCTCCCGCCTCCGCCATCTCCCAGGGCGCCGGCTTGGTCGGGCTGCTAGGACGGCCAGCGAGCTGCTAGATGAGGCGCGAATCGGTGCTAGCCTCCCTGGAACTGGCCCAGGGCCTGGCGCCGAAGCTCGCGGGAGGGTTCGCCGCGCCGGAGCCGTAGAAGGCGAGTCCGGCGAAGAAAGTGCCCGCGGCAGGGGCGTCGACCGGGAACAGGCAGAGGTGGACACCGGATGGCGCCGGGGCGCGCGGACGCAGGCGAAGGAGAGGCGACGAGGATGCCGTCGAGTGAGGAGGGCAGGGGAGGGAGGAGCAAGGAGGGTGTGGCGAGCGCCAGGTCGGCTCTCTTCTACCGGCGGAGCTGCCAGAGCAGCGCAAGGGAGCGGCGGAAGTGCCGGTGAAGAAAAGGGGATCGGGGAGGTTCGGTGGGATGACGATGGGAGAGAGAGAGAGAGAGAGAGAGAGAGAGAGAGAGAGAGAGAGAGAGAGGAAAAATGGTGAGGGGCACGTGGAGCCACCCGAGTGGCAGGCTGGAGGAAATATTTGGTCTGGCGCTACCAAAGGAGCCCCCAAGGTTGGGGTTTGCATCGGTAGCGCCGGACGAAATTTGGGGTTGCCCGGACGAAAGTGGGGCTATGGGGGGCGTGAGTGGAAGACGTTTTTCGGTTTGGACACCCCAAAGGCCTTTGGGGGGCATTTGGGGGATGCGAGTGGAGATGCTCTAACTAGGTGAAGTTGTCTTTGGTGGACATTCCAGATTGGTCACCCCGCGCGCGACCCGCTCCCTCCCTAGGGTTCCCACCCCGTGCCGCCGCTGTCCGGCCGTCTTTGCCGCCGCCGCTCACCACCCCTCCCCTCCCTTCCCCCTGCCCCCTCCTGTGTCGTCCCCCAGGGCGACACCGGGACGCACCCAGCGCGCCGCCACAAGCTCGACCCCGGCGCCCTCCCTGCCGCCGCTGCCGCCGGCGAGGACCGCGGTGGCGGCGGGCCACGACGCCAAAGGCGCCGGGGCGTGGTGGTACGCGGTGGAGGCCCTCTGTGCTGCTGGGTCGGTGGCAGGGGTGCTCACCTGCGCGCGGCGGTCGGAGCGGCGCCCCCGGCCTGCGGCTGCGTCTGCCTCCCATTCGTCGCTCATGCGAGAGGAGCTCCCGTCCTCCGTGGTGGGTGGAGGCGGCAGGCTGTGGATCTGGGATCCCGCCTAGATCCGTTGCCGGATGGGCTTCGGCCGTCGGCGGCGCGGTGGGAGCGCAGAGCTGCTAGGGCTGGCGTTTTGGGGAGGTGTTGGCGGTGGTGGAAGTTGGTTGGCGTCCTCGGCCTTGAGGGCCGACGCCGCTGGGCTGGTCACGGTAGTGGCTGCGATGCTCCTTTGAAGATGGCGGCGGCGCGGTCTGCTGGAAGAGGGAAGCTCGGGTTGACCAGAGACCGGTGGAGTGCGAGCACGGTACCGAGCGAAGGCTTGCTCTTGCCTTGGCTGGAGCCGACAGCGACGGCGCCCGCGGGTGTCGTCTCCTTCATGAAGGCGTTGTCGTGGTATTACGCTCGCCTCCACCATGTCCATGCTCCGGGGGAAACCTTCGATTCGGGTTTCCGATCAGACGATGTTGGCGGCTTGTCGTCATGTCCCTCCTGGGGGCATCGTTCTTGGAGTTCGACTCTGCTGGAGGGACCAGTGGAGAGGTGGCGTTGGTGTTGTTGGTGCTCTCTGCGTGGTCACGCCGCTCGAGCTCCTATGGAAGGGCCGGATGCTCTCCTCTGAAGACGACTAATGGCCGGGCTAGTGCCGGGATGCCTCCCGGGTGTCAGACTCGGCTTCATCATGCCCTTCGATTATGCTCTTGGTTGTTGTGTAAAACCTCGGCGGCGCACGGTCCTTCGTCTGGGTGTGGACTCGGCAATGTGTTGCTCTTCGGTTGCTCCAGCACCATTGTCGCTAATCTCGCTGACTGAAGCTCTTTGTCTACGGCGATGATGATCCATGTGCGCTAGCGTCCAACGCTAGTCGGGAGACGATGGGCGTCGATGGCTCTCCCTGCGGGGTTGTTTGCTTAGTGTCATGTTCTGTTTCTTTGTTTCTCTCCAGGGCCGGGCCAAGGGGTGTGCGGAGTGTGCCAACGGCACAGGGCCCAATATTTTTGGGGCCCAGATTTTGATGCACACAAGTAATATCCCTATAAAAAAATAAATTTGCGTCAGCCACGATTTGATCCGGCCGGCGACCTCATGTTAAATCACAGCTAAAGCAAGCCATCAGTGTGAACGAGTATTAGTGATATGTACGTAGGCATCCTTATTAAATCCTGTAGACCCTCCAAAATTATTACTAGTACACATCTTTATATTTGTCAGACCGAGCGGTACGTTTTAAATCCAATAGCTCCTCCAAATTAATTACTAGCATACATTTTTTAATTTGTGTAAAACAACATTGATATTTGATTTTACTTTATCTTTTATTAACCGTTGAGTGAACAATTCGAACCGTCGGTCCAACGAGGAAACTGCTAAACCGAGACACTCATTGTCTAGCCACCACTCCGATTTTCTAAATTATACGCACTGCTTGACTTCCAGTGGCTCCGCCTTCGTCTGTAATGCCATGCACTATGATCGTCTCGCCTCTTCCCCCGTCCCTCACCCAAGAGCAATTGTTCGACCAAGTGAGTTTCATCATTAATAAGCTTGTAAGAGAGTAACTCCAATGGCTTGTTGATGGCTACGACTCCTTCAATATTTTCCTAGGTAGGGCCTATTTTAGAATTTGGCACAGGGCCCCAAATTTTGCCGGCCCGGCCCTGTTTCTCTCTGTAACTTCCTGTAATAATTCGCCGGCATTTGTTCCGGTTTCCTCTTAATATAAAAGGGAGCAATGCTCGCTGCTTTCCGTAAAAAAAAACTGACTAACTGTATGTAAATCAACGAGTTTGCACGTACTTCTTCCTGTAAAGAAAGCACGTGAATGGATGCATGCATTTAGAAATCGTATACCTCACCCTGATGATCACATTAATTGCCGAATTGAAATGTTTAGGGAACTATCTTTTGAGATTGTCTCAACGAGCGTTTCGAACTATATCTCATGTTCATTGTCGACTTTTATCGTGATGCCGTATTTATACTTTTGGTTATAAAAATAAAAACGAACATTAAATGCATACTTTTTGGATGATGTTATACATTTCTTATGCATCGCAATTTTATGAAAAGATAGAGAAAATGAGTATTCAAGTGTTAACAATAACTAGATATTACAACAACAAAAAATCGTGTCCTCGTGCTAAATACGAAAACTTTGCCACATAGTTATTATTATTATGTGACAACTAACTCATGTATGGCATGTAAATCATAATAATATGCCAATTAACGACAGAACAATTGTCAAAACATGTTTCACGGGATTTAGTTTTGACACTATCGTATTTGCTAAAGCTGGTTGAGAAAACAGTTAGACCCAGATTTTATTTGTAGTGAGGCAACACAATCAACCGTGATTGGTGACCCGGCGCCGTGCCATGCATACAAATCAAGCAAGTATGCCCTCACAACGGCATGTTGGCCCAAGTCAACCCTGCTCAACTTATGCAGCCTAAGTATGTCCCATAGTAGTCCTTGCCTCACTTGTC
This sequence comes from Poa pratensis, assembly GCA_947311845.1. Lineage (NCBI taxonomy): Eukaryota > Viridiplantae > Streptophyta > Magnoliopsida > Poales > Poaceae > Poa > Poa pratensis. The sequence continues at coordinate 49,948,840 of CAMZMU010000038.1, forward strand.
TAGCTATGTACACACTGAGATGCATATAATGTCACACCTGGATCGAGACACTTTGGCAAGTTGCATGCCCGAAAGAGTCGAAATAAACTAAAGACCCATAATGTTGGACATATTTGCCTTCAAGTGTAGATATGTGGAAAAGTTATCTTGAAATAATATTTCGTACATTCAATTGTATTCCAAACTCCAGAACGCATACCATACACTTCGTATCATCGGGCATCATGCATGCCACGCTTAACAAACACACTATAAAGAAGGTTTACATATACATTTTAAATTGACTAACAAGAGATACTAGATAAACTCACACAAGCTGCTCGAAGGCCGTGCAAAAAGTAGAATAGAAGAAATGCTACAATTCCAAGATGGAAGTTCCGTCATCTAAAAAAACCACAACTAAAAAAAAAAAATGAAAATCCAACTGGGTGACCAAACAGCAAGACAACACCCACATGTCTGGGATCAAAGTAATCTCCTATGCTACACTCACCAGAAAAATTATTGGGATTTCATATTCCATTGGTTAGTTTCATAATCACAAAAGATATACATAATTATGAACTCAAATGACATCATGGAAAAATAAGGCCAACACAGGAAGTCCATCATAGGAACATAAATAAGTTCACTGCATATAACTATAAGCAACAACACGACGAAATAACTAACAGCTAACTTGAATTAGAAACTACGGGAAGTCCACCCCGAATGGCACATATATCACGAATCCATAAAAATTTCAATCGTTGTTGGTATCGGGTCACCGAGCAAATATTTACATCAACAAGGTTTTGGTCACCGAGCGAAAACCTTAATTTCATGGTCTTGGTATCGGGTTAGACAACCTGAATTCCAATGTGAAATTGTGTCCTTGATCAATCTTACTCATATGTGGCTGCCCCCTGACTAATATATGCCATTGGACTCCAACACTCCCACCGTGGGTGAAGTTTGAGACTCAATAACACTGGTTTAAGCAGGCCCCATTCGCCAAACAATTCATCTATTGACATCAATACCGGACGCTCACATGTACTTATTATGTTGTGTGTTTGATTAGGTAAACAACTCTTAAACACCATCCAAGTTCAGCACCACTGCAAAGAATGACAATTACATAAACAAGATGATGAAAGGCGCGATAACTACAATAATAATGGCACAATCAATATAAATAAGTGACAGACAAGCTGGTGCTTTCCTTGCTGGTTGAATTTTTAGATTATGTTTTGGTAAGGAAGCGCCTTTTATTAGTATGTCTCCACATAAATGGAAAATATTATGTATATCAATTAAATTTTGGATCCAACTCATGTCAATTTTTCCGAGAGAGATTTTTTTATGGAAAACATATTTTGAAATATGTTCTACTATATTTGAAAAATGTTGATGTTCTTAGATAAGGTTTATACACTTAGTAAAGATCTTCCACATTCCACATTAGATGGAGTCGTGCTAATATTTCACTGATTAAAAGAGGTCCATCACAAGAGTATATCTGAAATAGGAGTAGTATTATTGTTAGAGAGTTGAATATCATCCTAATGGTCGATTTCACAATTTAAAGTTATTGTGATAACAACGAGAACAAAATAATCACCATCATTATATGAATACCGACTCGACCGTACAATGAAAGGAACCGAACATCGGCCCAACCTAACGCTAGTAATTATATGAACATTTGGTGGCTTGTTGGAAAACTCTTCGACATATCCGTATCCGAATTGACCAAACTAATATAAATGACCCTAGGGAGAAGTCTGCTTCGAGGCCTCATCCTGTAGCTGTTGAATGTATTTCCAAAGTAAGTAGTAGATGAGATAGCCGCCCAGTAGCGAAGTGCAGCCGCGGAGAAGTCTGCTTCGAAACGTTCGGTACTCCTTGCACCTAAAAGGACCATCAAATAATATACAAACATGGCCATTTTTATCAAACTGAAACGATGTAAAAGAGTAGGAAAAACACAAATAGAGCATGCATATATATATTTACCAGCTAATGTCATCGGGTTTTGGCCTGATTAGTTCAGAGAGGTCCACAAGGAGCTCTTTATCTCGGCTTATGAAAATGTGACGACGGAAGAAGTTGTATCTCTTTTCCTTGAGCCTTTGCAGCTTGAGGAGAACGTCATACAGCTCCTCTTTCTTCTCGTGGATTCGCGCCAGACGACTCTCGGCTTGGATTTGTGCAAGAAGACGAGGATGCTACATATGACCACGCATGATGCAAACTAGTTAAGATGGCTTTATATATAGACAGAAATCTTAGTTAGGTGTGTGCTATAATTTTTGTACAGAAATAGTATCTTTCTCTTGGATAGAGAAAACTCGACGATAATCAATCCAGGTTGGTTTTTTCTCATAAAACTACTAGTTAGACTGGATGAAACATGCATGGACATGTGGTTATTATTGATACCCCATGCTGGATATATTGAGTATACCAACTAGAACTCTCATAGAACAAGCAGGTATTGGACACGTACGGCATGGCCGTGAGCGCTTACCATAGTAGCGTCTTCTGGCGCGCCCGATCTGGAGGAAGTAGACATGGGCCGTGGTCGAGCACCGCCGCCGCGGAAGATCGCCGGCAACGAGAGCAGCCGCTGTTCCTGCGGCGATACTCTGGCCGCCATGTAGTAGAGCGCCTGTGGTCGCTGCATGGCGCTGCCGCCGAGCCTCCTAGCCGCGTGTTGAAGCGCCGCCATAATCTTTTGATCGATGGTAGTGACTTATCTTTTGATATCGCGTCTTCTCGCCGATCGCCTCATAGGAGGACGGTACACACAACATTTATGTACAGTACGTTCCGACAGATCGTGTCCGTCGCGAACACGCATTGCTTAGGCGCCAGTTTGGAAGTTTAGCCGGACCAGGCAATGGAGCGCCCAAAAAAAAAACACGCCCAAAGCCTACCAGTTGGTAAGGAGCCATATGCATCCCACAGAATTGGCAATCATCCAAACAAGGACCAAAATAATTGTCTGTTTAAACCAAAAAAATTGTCACAGAAAAAATTTGTTATGATAATTTGGACATAAATCGCATTCTCGCCCACCTAACCATTTAATATTTTCTTTTGAGTGAAAGGCACCAGAGGTCACGAAGTTGCGCGAAAAGTAAGGATTGGTCACCAAGTTGAAAAACCTCAAAACGAGGTCACGAAGTTGTGGAGTAGTCAATTTTGGTCATTCCGTCACGGTGGGCGTCAAGTTGCTGACGTGGCAATGTGTTTTTTTACAAAAAACACCTTGAACTTTTATATATTCTAATTGTTAGGTCCTTCTACGGGCATGAAAGGCACCAGAGGTCACGAAGTTGCGCGAAAAGTAAGGATTGGTCACCAAGTTGAAAAACCTCAAAACGAGGTCACGAAGTTGTGGAGTAGTCAATTTTTGGTCATTCCGTCATGGTGGGCGTCAAGTGCTGACGTGGTAGTGTGTTTTTTTTACAAAAAACACCTTAAACTTTTATATATTCTAATTGTTAGGTCCTTCTCCATATTTATTTTTGAGCTGCTCGCCGTGGCTGATTCTTGGGCGCGGCCTACAGCGCCTGATACACGGCGCAGGACATCTCGGAGGCTGTCCTCGTCGCAGGGTAGTGCAACTGGGCCGGAGGCGCCGGCCGGGAAGCCATACTCCTCCTTATACGAATACGCGAGGCCGAGGCGTATAAAAGGAGCAGCAGGGCTGCTGCTTGTAACAACGAAAAATAGAAAAGAAATACAGAGCAAGGCGCGAGACATGCCTTTGGCAATCAAATCGATTCCCGTATTTTCTTCGTGTCGCTAAGTTCGCAAGGTTCGAGTCGCCGGAAAGAATCGCTAGTATACGTCCGGCAAGCTAGCTCGTTCACGTAAGATCACGTCTAGCTAAGGTACTCACGTACGAGTACTAGCCAGTAATCGATCAACAGTTGCTGCTTCCAAAGTTGTACGTGCGTGTGCCGACCGGGGAGCCATACTCCGGACAGGTCGCCGACAAGGCGTCGGAGGGCGCACCCGTGAGCCTCGTCATGCTGGAGCACATCCACCTGCACAAGACAGCGCGGCTCCTCGAGGCCGCAACCGTGTGTGGTGCAACTGTTGGCGGAGGTACGGATCGCGAGATTGAGAGAGTCCGGCGGTACGCGCGCTCCATCGGCTTGCTCTTCCAGGTGGTGGACGACGTGCTGGACGTGACGCGCACATCGGAGCAGCTCGGAAAGACGGCGGGAAGGACCAGGCAGTAACGTCAGCAACTTGAAAACAGGAGAAGGACCTAACAATTAGAATATATAAAAGTTCAAGGTGTTTTTTTTAAAACACACCGCCACGTCAGAAACTTGACGTCCACCGTGACGGAATGACCAAAAATTGACTACTCCACAACTTCGTGACCTCGTTTTGAGGTTTTTCAACTTGGTGACCAATCCTTACTTTTCGCGCAACTTCGTGACCTCTGGTGCCTTTCATGCCCGGAGAAGGACCTAACAATTAGAATATATAAAAGTTGAAGGTGTTTTTTGTGTTTTTTGTAAAAAAACACACTGCCACGTCAGCAACTTGACGCCCACCGTGACGGAATGACCAAAAATTGACTACTCCACAACTTCGTGACCTCGTTTTGAGGTTTTTAACTTGGTGACCAATCCTTACTTTTCGCGCAACTTCGTGACCTCTGGTGCCTTTCACTCTTTCTTTTTCTAATCAACTAACCATCTTTCCTCATTACCTCGAATCAACTTCTGCATATTTGGATACCTACCTAGCCTCACATGCATCTTTTCATTTGTGAAATAAATTGAGGTCTTTAGAAAGTTGTGTGAAACACTATAACTAGCTCTTTTTTTTTTGCAAAACACAGTACAAACACAGACGCTCACAAACATGAGCACACACTCACCCCTATGAACGCATGCACGCACATCCTACTCTATGAGCACCTTCGAAATACTGAGCCGACGGGTCGAGTCTTGAGATTGACGAAGTCACCACAAACGCCTCGCTGTCGACGTGAACGTCGTCTATCACTGAAGAATATTCTGTCTAAATGAGAAACACCAATGTCAAATCTGAGATTTGAACTCCGGTGGGTTAGGGGTACAACCACCTCCTAACCATCTTGCCACAAGCAAGTTCTCACACTAACCAGCTCTAATAGCAAGATCTTGCTGAATTTATTTTTAGTACACCTCTATGCAAACCGCAAGAACCACGAACACTGGATTTTTTCATGTATTGACACCTTTTGCTATAGGCTATAGAAGCATACATCAATTTACAAAGATTCTAGCAAGCACCGTAATAAGAAAGAAACAATATCACAAGGAAACAAAAACGTAACATGAAAAAAGATAAGAAAATGATGACCATAACACACGCCTCCTTGGAGCAGTTTATTTTTCTTTTTTGCCATTCAGTCATAAACCATAGGCAGTACTAAAGTAACTCTGGGTGACATTCTTGCTTAGTATCTGCAGCACCTTGCCGTTGGACGGGTTCACAAACCGAGGCGTCTTGAACTGGCTCACCGAGCCGCCAAGGCTCGAGAAGTGAACCATGATCTCCATGAAGGTTCCCTTCCTGAGGATCCGGAGCTCGAGGGGCCCAATGGTTTTGATCTTCCTTGAGCTCTTATAGCCTTCGTCGACGAAGGCTAGATCCAACGTGTTTACGCAACCGCTTAGGACCTCATCACTGGCTTCAGAGCTTAGCTCCCAGTAGATCACGTAGCGACCAGGGTCGCTCGACATATCTACATAGCTTGTGAAATCCACAATTCCCAGCTTCTCTCCTTCCAAGAGCTTGGCCGCCTCCTCGACAGCAAACTGGAGGTCTTTCTCTGTGTTCTTGTCCACGTTGATACTCAGCATGAGGCTTCTTCGGCAGATGAATTGGAGCTTGGGTGTTGAGTTGTGGAAGCGAGCTATCTTGACGATGTCTCCTAATCTGTACCGGTATAGGCCTACAACAAAATTGCGAAAATTTATATGGTTTTCTGAGCTATATATTCACCAACATTAATCGAAATAAAATACTAGCTAGCTAAGATGAAAGAATATACCTGTAAAAGTAGTTAGTACAACTTCATAGATTTTGCCGACCTCGACTTCAGTTAAGCCAACCGGCTCTGACTCTATGTAATGAACAGAGACACTGTAATCCGACTCCTCCCCAGCTGCTTTCTCCAAAGGAATGAACTCAAAATAACCAGTATTCGGCAAAACAGTATATGTCACTTGTTCAGGTGGCACCGTGGGGTCTATGTTACAGCCCACCCATCCTTCAGATGCACCGTAGTCACCACTTATCAGTGGCAAGTGGCCAGCATAGTGCCTTAACTTCTTCAGATACGGCTCCATGGACCCTGTCATGATGCCAAACACGTACTTCGCATTCGGCCACAGTGCTGGAATCACACCATACCAGTTACTCAATCCCACACACTTGTTGTAGATCGAGTCAGCGAGCTCCGGGTTCGGCGTCAGAATTTTCGAAACAGCTTCACGAAGCGACGGTACCGTGACTTTTTCAGAGAGAACACTATCCCTTATATCAGCACACAGATCCTCCCAAACCTCCTCCAGTGTTTGCAACGCGTGCACTAGGCTGTGAGCAAATGTCGACGACACAAAACGGACCTCGTCAGAGTGTATCAACCCGCAGAGCAGGTGACAGTATAAGGATTGGTGGAAGTCGGGGCCAAAGATGACTTCGTCGGGGCTGCAGCCCTGAGACTGGATATCCTTCATGCCTTCCCGGTAGCGTGAACTCCGGTACAGGTTTGTTGTTGCAGTCGTTGCAATGATGCCACCATTTGTTGAGACTTGCTTGCTGCAGTAGAAAAACTGCAAGGCTTTTCCATTGCCGATAGGGTATTCACTGCGATCACAGGAACATAGCATTATTCTATTAATCTACAATGCAGCGTAAGAAATTCTGAAATCAAGCAACACTCTCAATCACACGCGTCACAACAATGTAGCACAAATAACATAAACCTATGTTCAGCTAAGTTAGCAAGGTTTGTTGTAAATTCAGGAGTGGCGGTTGATACTTCCGCGTAAACAACTTGGAGCTCGATCGATCCTTACCGGTTCCTAAATGCATGAGAAGTATGGTACATTTGAAGTGTGCTATCAAGCAATTCATCATTAAATGGAAGGAACTTAGGTTTCCCCTGCGTTGTACCAGAACTGCATAAATGAACGGAAAACGCAGGTTAGAGCATGTACCTTCATATATTTTTTTCGAAAATGGAGCATGTACCTTCAGAGAATAGAATAACAACAAGCAACAAATTTGGAGGCAATTAGTACCTTAGGGAGAGGGCCGTGATGGGCTTCCCGGTGATCAGAGTGAGCTATCCCCACCAGCAACCCTCTTGATAAAAGGTTCGACATCGTCGTGCACGCACAGCGGGACGCAAGATTTGTAGCTCTCGGCATCAGTCCTGCCGTCAAGGCCAAAGCGCGTGAGGTATTCGGCATCGCATTCGCCTCGAGGATCTTCTTCAGTGTATCCTGCTGCACGCGCCCAGCGTCGCGTGTCAACGCCTCAAACTCATTGATAATCGTCTCTTCAGAGCTGCAGATCGGCATTTCGTAGTGACAGAACCCTGGCATTGTCACACCTGGTTTGAAGGAACGAGAAATCACAGTAATTATACCCATGAAGCAAGCAGGCAAATCAAAGGAGATATCTTCTAACAGGAACAGAACAGTAGTACCTACTCAAGCTAATTAACAGCCGTGAAAATTCAGGCCACTTTACAGACCATCTTTGGAAACATGGACAGAAACAAGAGCTCAAGATTTACTTTCGACCCGGCACAAACGTTTACTAACGAAACTAATCGGAATCCAAGCAAAAGGATGGAATCGGTGCTCACTCTCCGGAGCAGAGATACCACTAGCCTGAGGACTGCCGCTCAAAGACAAGTGTGTATGAAAGATAAGTATAAACCGGCAGGAAATGCCATCAGCAGGTTGCTTTAACCATGCTAGTCTGCTACACTGGTTTGTTCATGATTCCAAATTTACAAATACAAACTGGAAAGAAAAACTGCGGTAGTACACTGACCCGTACGGTGGCGATCCCGTGCGTTGGAGCGGAAGAAAACGACGAGGAGGACGCCCTGCCGGACGGCGACCGGAAGGACGATGGAAGGTTCACCGGTGAGGATGACGATGACCTGAAATGATGGTGTGTTGCTGCAGCGACGGAGGCTGTGCTGCCCCTTTTGTAGTCAAGTCAACTCGTCCGTCGAAGCCTCCACCGGTGGAGACTGGAGAGGGAGGGCTCATGCCCGTCACTCTCACCCTCGTGGTTCTCTCCCAGTCTCCTTGTCTTTCTTTTTTCCAACCCATTTTCACTAGTTTTCTATGCCGCTGCACGCGCTCGGCGAGGCTGCCAACGGCATGTAGGCGGACGTCCGTTCCGATTAATTTATTTGTCCGTCACGTTCCATATTTAACAGATTCGCTTAACAATTGCTTAGCAGTGCCTGGCGGACGTCCGCCCTGTCCGTCGGACCGTCCGTCGACATGCCACAGCCAACCGCACGTCGTCTCACTCACTCTCTTTTGCTTCTTTTTTTTGCGAAACACTCTCTTTTGCTTCTCCACCAGGTTTCTTTTTGTCTCTCTCGAGATTTTTGCCACAAAAGTTCCTCATTAATAAGTAACTTAAAAGGCACTTGTTTTTAATGTACGAAACCTCCCTAACTTTTGGATCTACATATTATATTCCATTTACACTTCAGGTTAGCTTCTCCACGAGTAGTTTGGTTTCCACCTGTGTAATTATCATGACTCCATGATGTTTCTTTTTGTCTCTCTCGAGATTTTTGCCACACAAGTTCCTCATAAGTAACTTCAAACTTTAAAGGCATTTTAATGTCCAAACCTCCCTAACTTTCGGATCTACATATTATATTCCATTACACTTCAGGTTAGCTTGCAGATAGTTGGTTTCCACCTGTGTAATTATGTATGCTTGTACTTCGTCACGTGCACATGTGATTGTTGCTTCCGCGTTGGCGAGCTGATTCACTAAAATTATGTTAATCAAGTTGTATTTCGGTGAGGGATAAGCCGATCAAATCATCCAAACCAAACGCGACAAGACACAAAATAAGATAAAATAAAACAATACCAATTCGTTATATCTGACTTCATTAATCACGGCAAAGATACATGCATGGGATTATATTTGACCATGGGAAACCTGGTCCGACCCGAAATTCCAAGGCCTAGGCCTGCCTGGGCTTGTCCATGGGCCGAGTCTGGGCCTGAGCTTTCGGCCCGGAGGTCGCATGGGCCTGGGCTTGGGCTTTGTATATTGCCGTTTTCAGGAAGAAGCCCAGCCCGAGTCCCGAAAGACCGATAGGATTTTGCAGTCATGGTGGGCCTGGGCCTCCAATATAGTCCCGAAGGTCGGATGGGCCTGGTCCTGGGATTTCGCCCATGGGCTTTGTTAGGTCCGGCCTAGCCCATGGCTAGGTATACATGGGATACTCGTGCCCCAACACCATGCCATAACTAACTACTCCCTCCGTATCAAAATATAAGATGTTTGTGCATGTTTGGGCCCAAATGCAGCTAGACATGTTTTAGTAGATACGGAGGGAGTATATAATATGGTTTGATTTTATAGTTAATTTAGTCTGTACTAGTATAATTTTTTTTGCGAAGCTGACCCAGTCGACAATGGGAATCCCGGCCTAGTGTCGGCCTAAAAATCCTAGGCCAAGACAGATTATGTCGTCGGGTTGGGCTTAGGCCTATTATCAGCCTGAGGGAACTTCATATGATTCTTGGAGTATTTTATCCTATAGAATTTTTTCCTACGTTAGTCGTTTGATTCAGAGGATTAGTTCCTATAGGAATTTTTCTCATGAGAATCTTTGTACTACATCCCATAGAAATTCTAACATTCACTCCAATCTCTTTTTACAATTCCTTTAGTTTTCCTTTGCCATCAAACACAAAGTAATCTTCCTATAGGATTCAATTCAACTAGACTTGACATTTCATTTCTATGAGTTTCTTATTCCTTCGTTTTTCCTATCCTATGAATCAAACGAGTCCTGAAGGTTGTGTCGGGTCAGGTTTGGGCTATACACATGGGCAGGAGACTAGAAAAACCCAGCTCAAGCACCGTCAAGCTATTACTCTATTTGGGTGGGGCTAGAACCCTTTTTCAGTCCCGCCATACTTGGCCCTTGGTTTCGGCACCGGTTTTTTTTTTTTTTGCCTTGCCCGAGGTATGGCGACATCAGTCACAAAAATGAGATCCATGGGCCTAGCACCCAAGGACTTTTTTAATAGAAGAACCCACCCGGGTGAGGACCAGGTAATTCGATCCCGATGGGATTTGAACCCTGGCCGCAGGGTGCACCACCGTGCCCCTTGCCACTAGGCCACAACCTAGTTCTCAAGGCCCAAGCGATGGGAGGGACAAAATTTTCAGTCCAAGAAGCTCGTCATTTCAGGATCATCTCACGGTTTGTTCGCCGCAGGTACGCTGCCCGGACATGTGCCCTAGGTGGAAGCACGGTAAAATCGCCCCTGGACAAAAGAATATCTTGCAATCATATAAATTATAAATTCATAGATCAATGACCTGACAAAATAAATTCATAGACATGACCCCAAGTTTTTCTTTGATCTCCTATTGCGCAGAAGCATGACAAAAGTATGGTACTATTCTCACATGTCCAGCTCGATCATAACTTGTGTTGGTTCATCTTATTTCCTTCTAGCTCGTGCTTTGTTTTGTTTTTGCGATGGCCGGTCGTCGGTGCGTGAAATATCTTTCTTGCCTCGTCCTCCTGGCTCTTCTACAGTACATATCGACACAGCCATACACCTATGCTGCAGTGGACGGGCCCATGCTAGGTCATATTCTCTCGGCAGAAAACTAGTGTTTCTTTTGTTTTATCTGAAAAGGTAATATATTATATTACCATCCATAACGGTTCTCGAAAAAATATGAATCTACAAGTAAATAAATGAAACCATTTAGAGCATCTCTTAACAGATGCCCCAATTTTAGTGTTTTCTCTGAAACCATGGGGCACCACTTTTTTTGTTATGGACACTTGTTTTAGTGTTTTAGAGCACCAATTTTTTCTTTTTGCTTTTCCAGATGCCCTATTTAGGGCACGGCCTCTCCAACAGATGCCCCAAAATTGAAATTAAAAATCGGTCAACACTTGTTTTAACACAAACGAGTTCAAATCATAACATAGTTGGGACACAAACGACACATACATTTGAACAGAAACATGCTACATTTTGCGAATTAAACTAGAACATACTAAAAACTAGAACATACTAAAAACTAGAACACGCTAAACTCCGGATTCCCTCATCACTTGCTTCCAGTCCACACCAATTCATCATCGGAATCAAAATCCGATAGTCAGGATTCATCGTCAGAATCCTCAAGCTTGATCACCGGAGCCGACTGTCCTGGAGCCGTGGAGGGGTCGGCCTCTGTATTCTTCTTCACATCCCGGCTCGCGTAGAAATCGTACTCTGCCATCACGAGCTCAGGGTTCTCCCGCCGTATATGTGTGCTCGGCCTTGAGCTGTTGGTGCGTTGCGTTCTTCCTCCTCGACGGCGCGCAACAGACCACACGAAAAGCCGGCGCGACGAAGGTGGCTTGCTCGACGGTCTCGATGTCGGGGAAGTTCAACTCCGACCTCGGCCGACTGTACCGCCACGCCACGACGTCGTACGCTCGGGCAGCCTCGTCCGCCGACAGGAAAGTGCCGAGCCACATCCGCATGCGCTCAACGGTGACCCCGGCGGCGTACATGCCTGAGTTCCGCAACCACATGTTGTGGTAGCCGGTGCTACTCCTCACCGCGGCAGCGTATTGCGTACCTTCGGCGTCCTGCCACCGTGCGGGCTTCTCCAAGCGCGTCGCGACCAGATGAAGCCGGGGAGAAAGGTCGGGCGGTTGAATCGCGCGGCAGCGGCGGGTGTGGTTGAATTGCGCGCGGCGGTGGGGAAGCGACGTGGGTCGAATATGGGCTGGAGGGATGACGGGTGGAGGTCGAATGGCCAAAGCGGCGGAGGGGCGGTCAATTCGCGAGCCGGGGGCGAATCGCGCATGGTGGCGACGGTTGAGGAGGGGAAATGGAAGTTGGCCGCGCGGCGTGGGAAATGAAGCGATAGGGCACGTCCCCGCGTGACCCTGTCTGCACCATATTTGGGGCATAGAAGAGCAAATTTGGGGCAGTCCTATTTTAGGACACGGTCTAAAAAACAGTTTTAGGACACTTGTGTTAAAATAGGTCATCTGTTAGAGATGCTCTTATCATACTATCTTTAGATCTTTACTCGGGATACCAGTAACATAGTATAATAACATGTACATGTTAGTACTAATCTAAATTATTCTCCAATATGACCCACCTAAATTCAGCCAGCTCTTCAAGTCTCTAAATCAGTACCGGCAACCGCAAACCTATTTACTCGTATGAACAGTATAGTAAGTTTTTTTTGCATACAAACAGTATAGTAAGTTAATTGTCATGTGGAATGTGCTCCTCCGTATACACTAGTAGAAAACGGGGCAACAGTCCCGGTTTCAGAGGGCCTTTAGTCCCGGTTGTGCAACCGGGACTGCTAAATCGGGACTAAAGGCCCCCACCATTTAGTCCCGGTTGCCCACGAACCGGGACTAAAGGCCCCCATGTGGGCGGAGCTGTGCGCGGGAAGGTGAAGGACCTTTAGTCCCGGTTGGTAACTAAAGGTAGGGACCTTTAGTCCCGGTTGGTGTTACCAATCCGGACTAAAGGTACCGGGATTTTTTTAATTTTATTTTCAATTCTATTTTCAATTCTATTCCTAATTCTCACTTAGCCACACACTTAAACTAGTTATACACTTAATCTCAGGTCAAAGTACTTACTCTGGTCAAACTTCCCATTCGGTCACCCATCCTGAAATTGCTCTAGCCCGAGCACGCTTAACTTTTGAGTTCCTTCCAAATTAGCTTCCAAATAAGAAGTTAGAACTTACTGATAATAGTATCCTATCAATCATATTAACCCCTGAGTCATGATGTAACACTTTTTATTGTTTAAATTTTCAAACTTTGTTTGAATAAATACAATGATTATGTAATAGTATATTTTGAATAAATAACAATAAAATGAATTTTATTTTATTTTTTCCTTTTTACATTTAATATGGAAGAATTCATATCTTTAAATCCGTAGATCAAAATTTGACAAATAAAATGACTAAGTCAATTAGAAAAATGAGAGAAATTCAAATATGCTATCCATATCATCTTTTGCATCACAGAAACATCGATAGTTAGAAAATTTGACCTCTTTCGATGAATAGTCATGTTGGCCATTTTGATCGTTTAAACAAATCAAATAAAGTGAAAAAACCCTAAAAAAAAGGTATCCTTTAGCATGGTTGTGTTATGTTAGGACATAGGAACATCCAAAACCAAGATCCACCCAACTCTTGCAAAGATTCCCTCTGTTTCGCCCGAAGTGAGAATTTTCAGCTATAAGTCCACCAACTTACTAGAGAGAAAGTGAAACCCGTGAAGCCGGTCACACACCGGAGTAGGATCTTGGACATGTACAACACCCAACACACTTATATACATATGGTATGGAACTAGATAGGTTTTGGTGGGGTTTCCGATGATCCGGAGCCCCGCTTCGGTGAAAGCCTAGACCCGTTGGAAAAAGTCAAACTTTCCCATATACCCCTTGAACGGAGTCGAAAGGGGTAGGCCAGTGGACGTTTTTGCTTGGTTGTGTTAGGTTAGGACATAGGAACATCCAAAACCAAGATCCACCCAACTCTTGCAAAGATTCCCTCAGTTTCGCCCGAAGTGGGAATTTTCAGCTATAAGTCCACCAACTTACTAGAGAGAAAGTGAAGCCCGTGAAGCCAGTCACACACCGGAATAGGATCTTGGACATGTACAATACCCAAAACACTTATATACATATGGTATGGAACCAGATAGGTTTTGGTGGGGTTTCCGATGATCCGGAGCCCCGCTTCGGTGAAAGCCTAGACCCGTTGGAAAAAAGTCAAACTTTCCATATACCCCTTGAACGGAGTCGAAAGGGGGTAGGCCAGTGGAATTTTTTTGTTTGGTTGCGTTAGGTTAGGACATATGAACATTCAAAACCAAGATCCACCCAACTCTTGCAAAGATTCCCTCTGTTTCGCCCGAAGTGGGAATTTTCAGTTATAAGTCCACCAACTTACTACAGAGAAAGTGAAGCTGGTGAAGCCGGTCACACACTGGAGTAGTATCTTGGACATGTACAATACCCAACACACTTATATACATATGGTATGGAACCAGATAGGTTTTGGTGGGGTTTCCGACGTTCCGGAGCCCCGCTTCGGTGAAAGCCTAGACCCGTTGGAAAAAAGTCAAAATTTCCCATATACCCCTTGAACAGAGTCGAAAGGGGTAGGCCAGTGGACTTTTTTGCTTGGTTGTGTTAGGTTAGGACATAGGAACATCTAAAACCAAGATCCACCCATCTCTTGCATAGATTCCCTCCGTTTCGCCCGAAGTGGGAATTTTCAGCTATAAGTCCACCAACTTTCTAGAGAGAAAGTGAAGCCCGTGAAGCCGGTCACACACCGGAGTAGGATCTTGGACATGTACAACACCCAACACACTTATATACATATGGTATGGAGCCAGCTAGGTTTTGGGGGGTTTCTGATGCTTTGGAGCCCCGCTTCGGTGAAAGCCTAGACCCGCTGGAAAAAAGTAAAGTTCCCGTATACCCCTTTGAACGGAGTCGAAGGGGGTAGGCCAGTGGACTGTTTTTGCTTGGTTGTGTTAGGTTAGGACATTGGAACATCCAAAACCAAGATCCACCCAACTTTTGCAAAGATTCCCTCCGTTTCGCCCGAAGTGGGAATTTTCAGCTCTAAGTCCACCAACTTACTACAGAGAAAGTGAAGCCGGTGAAGCCGGTCACACACTGGAGTAGTATCTTGGAAATGTACAACACCCAACATACTTATATACATATGGTATGGAACCAGCTAGGTTTTGGTGGGGTTTTCGATGCTCCGGAGCCCCGCTTCGGTGAAAGCCTAGACTCGTTGGTAAAAAGTCAAAGTTCCCCATACACCCCTTTGAACAGAGTCGAAAGGAGGTAGGCCAGTGAACTTTTTTGCTTGGTTGTGTTAGGTTAGGACATAGGAACATGCTAAACCAAGATCCACCCAACTCTTGTAAAGATTCCCTCTGTTTCGCCCGAAGTGGGAATTTCAGCTATAAGTCCACCAACTTACTAGAGAGAAAGTGAAGCCGGTAAATCCGGTCACACACCGGAGTACGATCTTGGACATGTACAACAACCAACACACTTATATACATATGGTATGGAACCAGCTAGGTTTTGGTGGGGTTTCCGATGCTCCGGAGCCCCGCTTCGGTGAAAGCCTGGACCCGCTGGAAAAAAGTCAAAGTTCCCGTATACCCCTTTGAACGGAGTCGAAAGGGGGTAGGCCAGTGGACTTTTTTGCTTGGTTGTGTTAGTTTAGGACATAGGAACATACAAAACCAAGATCCACCCAACTTTTGCAAAGATTCCCTCCGTTTCGCTCGAAGTGGGAATTTTCAGCTATAAGTCCACCAACTTACTAGAGAGAAAGTGAAGCCGGTCACACACCGGAGAAGGATCTTGGACATGTACAACACCCAACACACTTATTTACATATGGTATGGAACCATCTAAGTCTTGGTGGGGTTTCCGATGCTCCGGAGCCCCGCTTCGGTGAAACCCTAGACCCGTTGGAAAAAAGTCAAAGTTCCCATATACCGCTTTGAACGGTGTCGAAAGGGGGTAGGCCACTGGACTTTTTTGCTTGGTTGTATTAGGTTAGGACATAGGAACATCCAAAACGAAGATCCACCCAACTCTTGTAAAGATTTCCTCTGTTTTGCCCGAAGTGGGAATTTTCAGCTATAAGTCCACCAACTTACTAGAGAGAAAGTGAATCCGGTAAATCCGGTCACACACCGGAGTAAGATCTTGGGCATGTACAACACCCAACACACTTATATACATATGGTATGGAACCAGCTAGGTTTTGGTGGGGTTTCCGATGCTCCGGAGCCCTGCTTCGGTGAAAGCCTAGACCCGCTGGAAAAAAAGTCAAAGTTCCCGCATACCCCTTTGAACGGAGTCGAAAGGGGTAGGCCAGTAGACTTTTTTGCTTGGTTGTGTTAGGTTAGGACATAGGAACATCCAAAACCAAGATCCACCCAACTTTTGTAAAGATTCCCTCAGTTTCGCCTGAAGTGGGAATTTTCAGCTATAAGTCCACCAACTTACTAGAGAGAAAGTGAAGCCGGTGAAGCCGGTCAAACACCGGAGGAGGATCTTGGACATGTACAACACCCAACACACTTATTTACATATGGTATGGTACCAGCTAAGTTTTGGTGGGGTTTCCGACGCTCCGAAGCCCCGCTTTGGTGAAACCCTAGACCCGCTAGAAAAAGTCAAAGTTCTCGTATACCCCTTTGAACGGAGTCGAAATGGCGTAGGCCAGTGGACTTTTTTGCTTGGTTGTGTTAGGTTAGGACATAGGAACATCCAAAACCAAGATCCACCCAACTCTTGTAAAGATTCCCTCTGTTTCGTCCGAAGTGGGAATTTTCAGCTATAAGTCCACCAACTTACTAGAGAGAAAGTGAAGCCGGTAAATCCGGTCACGTACCGGAGTATATCACAAGAATATCGATAGTTTTAGAAAATTTGACCTCTTCTATAAGAGTCATGGTGCCATTTTAACCGCTTTTTGAAAACAATCAAATAAAGTAAACAAAACATCTAAAAAGATATGATGCAAAATGGCACCCATATAATTTCACAAAGAGTAATCCACATTTTATGAATAATCCTCAAGTACTAGGAATTTTCTTGATTTCTACCTAATTTCGCCTAGTTAAATGAGTTTATGCTGATTTTTCAAAAGTAATTCCTTCTATTTAAATGAGTTCTTGTGATGCAAAATATGATATAATTATTAAATTTGGATTCATCTTGTTTTTCTAATTGATTTAGATATTTTATTTGTTAAATTTCGATTTACGGATTTGAAGATATGAATTATTCCATGTTAAATGAAAAATAGAAAAAAAATAAAGATATGCCGACGGCTTTAGTCCGGGTTGGTGTCTCCAACCGGGAGACCTTTAGTCCCGGTTGGTATCGCCGGCCTTCTCGCCTCTGGAACCGGGACTAATGCCTCCATTAGTCCTGGTTCCTGTCCAACCGGGACAAATAGGCCGATCCGAAGCCCCTGTTTCTACTAGTGATAATGGTAAACGTGGTAGGTATATCATGCATGGGTTGCATGTTCATGTCACGTGCACGAGAACAGTACAACCAGCTTTTTTTTCTGAGAAATACTCACTCCGTTCCCAAATATAAAATGTTATAGACTTTATCCATATACACATGTATACAAATGTATCTTGACACATTACATGTGTATGTTCACTCATTTGTGTATATATCTAGACAAGATGTGCAATATCTAAAACATCTTATATTTAGGAACGGAGAGTATATAATCAGGTTCCTCATAGGGTACAATAGAATGTGGAAGCTGTATTCAACCTCAATGGGAGCTGTGCAATTTTATCACTCGCCACACTATGAACCGTTGGAAAGGTTTAGGGGTACTTATATATATATATAGTTATATAGTTTTATATATAGGCTCTTACTCTCTCAGTCTATAATTTTAAGATGTTTGATGTTTTGTCCACATTCACATGTGTCAATATGTATGTAGACATGTTTTAATATGTATTTACACTTATTTGGTGTACACATAGCGAACATGTGAGATAGATAAAACATAGGTAGTAGCAATAAGTTTGCCACGGTGTTTTATTTTAACTGGATGAAAACGATTCGCCGCGCAATCTGTGTCGCGGCACTTATCATGTACGCTGTGCCAGATGAACGGGCGACACACTTTAGGTGACGTTGCATGCGTGTGTAACCGACACTAGTGCCATGGTAGGAAATATCCTCTGCACCCAAAGAGTATGTATAGATACATCCACATATAGAGAATAACAAGTCAATTAAATTGGAACGGAGCGAGTAGTATTTAAAGAACCGTGTATATGAAAGTGGTAGGAAATATCGTCTGCACCCAAAGAGATCGTAGGAGGCACTAAGTGCCGTGCACTCATGTATAGATACATCCACATATAGAGAATAACAAGTCAATTAAATTGGAACGGAGCGAGTAGTATTTAAAGAACCGTGTATATGAAAGTGGTAGGAAATATCGTCTGCACCCAAAGAGATCGTAGGAGGCACTAAGTGCCGTGCACTGTAATACATACCATGGCACTAGTGTCGGTCTACACACGCATGCAACGTCACCTAAAGTGTGTCGCCCGTTCATCTGGCACAGCGTACATGATAAGTGCCGCGACACAGATTGCGCGGCGAATCGTCATACAAAGGAATAATATAACAAGAGAAATCCTTATTTGATAGTTGACAACCACTTAAAATGTGATTTCCTATTTGACATTAGAAAAGCTTAATTCTTTCATTTATATCTATACTATTATTAAAAAAGCAAACATGTTGAGATACATTAAATCTGAGCCGTTCAATTACCAGCTAACGATTCAGATTGTCTCGATGTCAAGCACCAAACACGTTGACCGGTCCAACCATTCGGTGTCAAATCCCGATGAAAAAGATAAATCAGATCGCCCTACACCCTCGTCTTCGTCGTCCAACCCGCCCCACTGCCTCGCCGTCCGTTTCGCTATCATCTCTCGTCGGTCTTGCCTTTCGCCGAAACTTCGTTGGCCTTGATCATCTGCATCCGCATCCGACGCGTTCCTCGACGTTGGAGTTGTTAGAGTAAAATCATGTACACGTATAAGGGTATGAAGTAGTACTCCCACCCACTGGCGGAGCTGCATGCAACCAGCCGGGTGCACAGGCACCCGGGTAGCTTTTTTTTTTACATTGAAATTAGCCAAAAATCACTCTGTGCACCCCTGTAATCCATGATTAGTGCACCCTGGTGAGCTAAATCAGTACATATTACATGTTAGTGCACCCTGATTGAGTTTGCTCTAGCTCCGCCACTGCTCCCACCTACGTAGGTATCCGTGTAATGCCACCGTGATGGGCTTTCCATCACCTATATAACACGTAACCGAGGCCCCCAACGGGCTATCGCTTCTGCCTAGTTTGATAGCAGTCACGTCGTCCTCCTCGCCCCTTCAGTCGCCGCAGTCAACAGGACACCCGCCGAGGTCTCACAAGTCATGGGAAAAGCATTATTTTTAGCTCAATGGCCAAAGCATTCAATCAGACGGATCACGGATCCCATCGCCACCGTAACCCTAACGTCGCAGCAATCTTCTAGCCGTCGCCGCCCTCCATGCCGAGAAAACAAGGTCAGTCCAGCACGAGACCCGCTCGAGGCCTGCGACGAACTGCACGGGAGGGTCCTGCTCCACGCCGGCCAAACGAGGCCACCCTCCACGCTAGGAAAACGAGTCCGCCCTCCGCCGACACCCGCGCCAGCCTGCACGTCCGCTGCTCTGGAGTCCGGACGGTAGCATGTTCGTCGTTGATGACAGAACCATCTACCATGAAATCTCGCCGCCGTGGCTAATAAATCAGCCACGCAACATCCACGACAGTACCCCCCTCGTTGCAAAAAAGCTTTAGCCACGAAAAACGGTCTCTCTACCACGAAACTGAGCCGTGGTAAAAGGCCATATTACTTCTAGTGAGCAGAGCAAATAACAAGACGTAACTATCCGAAGAATAACATAGTGTTGAAGTCTAGCATGCAAACAACACAAGAAACCTATTCAAGGTTCTGATCTACACAAATTCTTAGGGGGTGATGTTGTGCGGCTAGCGGGACAACACATTCTATCTACCCCCCCCCCCCCCCCCCCCCCCCCCCCAAGAAGAACAATTGGTATTGGTAATTATTCTTGCAATACTCGTGCTGATGTACGTACTAGTGTTTCCTCTATGACAACATAGTGTATGCTATATTCGGTTTGGATGAAATGTCTCATTGGCGGCAATCAAGGGGCATGCTAGTGGTGAGGCAAGAGGAATTGATTTGACAATGGACAGTGGTGGCGTGTCAAATGCAGGTTCACGTTCACATCATGGATAATATTGTGGTAGAAGATGCATCCAATTACTTCAACATATTAGGCGGTTCTTATGAAAAGTTTAGTTATTGGAAGCATAATTTTACAAAGTGCCTCTCCTATATACAACTAATCCATAATTGCAAAACGACCCTTAATAGTTTTTACAGTGGTAGGTTCGTTCGTGTTGCAGATATTTATTTTACAATTTGAGGTGATATTCCGTAATTGTCACGGTTTGATCAACCTTAGGAGGTATTTTGTACAAACTTTTGTCGTTTGCACAAGTTTTGGAGGAATTTTACGCCAATGTCCTAGATTGACATAGATTTTGAGGCATTAACAAAAATCTTCCTTCGAAAATGACTTCTCGAGAATCATCAGATGAGATATTTAACAGGTATCACACTTATATATAACATGATTATATATTGTTTCTTTATGTGTTGTTGTGAGGTAATACAAATATCGGTCCCCCAATATATTACCACCAATACAAGAATATACATCCCACACAAGAAAATGTCATCGCGCTATGTATTTGAAACTACAAACACATTTAAAACTAAATTAGTATTTTATAAATTTATGAACAATATTTTTAAAGACAAAACATGAATAGTACAATATATATGGTCACAGTTATAATGTTCATGACATTTGAAAAATATTCTGTAAGAAAAGGGCAAATATATAATGATATTTAGTAAAATAGATATAATGTAAAGATAAAAATAGAATGTAGTTTTATCTACGGTATATTAAAATTTACAACGTGGAGGCCTTTCTGATGAGCACCAACCCCGACACAAAACCAAACCTTAATTGTCGGCACTACCTGCCCGACGGATGGTATTTCTAGTTCTCTCACCATGTAGCCATAGCCATATATCGCTTTCCGACTAATTTAGCCATCTATAGTTCTATGGCAAGCTAGTACTGCCCAACCAGTAACCAACAAAGTTCAAACTTTGAGGATGACCGAAAAATATTTACTAACAACAGCTTTAACAATATTGCATGAAGATGACTAAGAAATTTTAGTTTTTTAGCGGTTGTAATGTTGTACATTTTTCATCATGATAGAATAATATTACTACATTTTTCATCTGTTGTAATCCAGATAGGAACTTGATGATTCAACTTTAGCCTTTAGATAATGGGATTTAATAACATCATGAAGAATCTTAATAGTTAAGCATGCACCAAGAGTTAACACCGAAATTTCAATAATTAAATCCTCAAATAATGAATGCATGATCAATAAGATTGAGATGCATGCATAGAAATTGGCGTATCAATTTGTTTTAGGGTTTGCGGGGGTAGGGACTTAGCAAATGAACAAAAAAATTAAAATATCAAATTGTCCAGATCAAAAGTACCTCCAAGTAAACGAGCTCACTATGCAAATTACTCGACATAGCGATTTATTAATAGAAGAACAACAACATACAAATTTTAGAATGAATTTAGAATAGAAGTATGTTAAAAGCTAATGTACTCTTCTTTGGCTCAGACTCAGTCTACTACAATTTGCATTTCTTATACTTCACAACAACATAATATTTGAATACCAAAATTAATTTATGTCACTTCTTGCTCTAAGGATGATGTCAACACTCCATTGGCCACTTTCACACATGTGCTTAGGGCCATTGCGCTTAGGCTTCACGAGGCATGCTTAGGTAAGTTCCTTGCATGGACTCCACCAAACCTGAATTTCCGGGAACCTCTGTCACAATCTTGAAAGGACCTTTCCAACTTGGAGCGCACTTTGGAATTTTCTTCCTTTGAACCAATTGGTAGAATAATTTCCACACCTAGTCGTCAACATGAAATCCCTGATTTCACCTTCTCATTAAAAGCTCCTTCCTACCCATAACTTATCTCTCTTTCTCCAGAACGATATTTTGGAGGAAAGAGCTCCACACCCGTCTTTTGAAAAAAAAATCGACTATCTGAAGTTTCAGAAAATTCTGTGAAAAATCCTAGACATTTACAATGACCTATTCTACGATTCTGTGAATTTTCCACCCGTAATAGTGTGTAGTTTGGCCTACACAAATATGACAAATTCTAACAAATCCGAAATTTTTCGAATCACAACTCAGATCCAAAATTTTGCTATTTTTACACAGACCAAACTACAAAAATATATCGCATTGGTTTTCTGCACATTGGTAGACATAATCGTGTTCTACTTCAAGGATTTTTGTCACATTTTTGTGAAACCTAAAATGTCGTTTATGATTTTTCTTTTTAGAAAATAGCTCCGTGGAGCTCATCCTCCAAATCACTGCAAATGTTCTTTGTGTGACCAGTCTTAGGGTGTGTTTGGTTGAGCTATGAACTGGGGAAAATCTGATGTGAGTTGTGAACTGTGAAAAAACTGCTCTCGGATGAGAACTGTGAATTATCTAAAAGTTGTTTGGTTGTAGCAACTGTGAATTGTGAGTTTGGTTAGAAATGTATGTAATGCCCCTGGCGCTTAGCGAGACTGTTTATATGCTAATTGAACGGAAAACGACAATATGTGCACCGATTAAGATCAAAATGTCCATTCCAGGATTTATTTTAATTTCCGCAGTATTACATACTTTATAGATGATATGAATAGAGCGTAATGTCTCCAATTATTACAAAAGACATATAGATTACACAAAATACATTGTCCCATAAGCATTGTCATATGAATTTCTCATCGCAGTAGAAGCTGGTCCCCAGGTGCTCCGGGAATTGTATCGTCGAACGCCGCTGCGTTTGGAGAATCTAGTGCATTAAAAAATTGTTTGGTTCATATTCTCTGTTTGCCACCGCAGAAGTTGGTTCGGAAGCCAAACCAAACGGAGCCTTAAAGATCCAGATTTACCTCCGGCGTATGGACTGTTGTCTGTACAAAACCTCATACGAAGTTACTTTTGTAGCACCGTGCCTTGGAATTATGTGTGCCCACAAAGACCCAGACATTCATGACATGTTCTTGGATTATCCTCAGTCTTCTTCTTCATGAGCTATATTAATCTTGTAGACTCATCTTGTTAGTTAGTTTATGTGTAGTATGGAGATGAATTGGGCATTTTTATCTTATAAGATTCTAAAAGTTCTTTCACTTCTTTTGACACAAATGATGAACCTTGATCCGTAGTAAATGTCTGATCCGAATCAATGGATAATGTGCCCTGTTGTGAATTGTATCACCTCCGCATGTGTCATATTCTTGAGAGGTGCCGCTTAAAACCACTTGGTGAAATAAGCATTCGCCACCACCATCAACTAATGTCCCTTTGATGAGGGAGGATGAATATGCGCGATGAAGTCTAACCCCCAATATCTAAATAGCAACATAGCATCGGGAGCTAATAGAATATCACCAACTTTTGAAAACATCTGCATCCCTTATAATATCCCAAAAAAATCATTAATCATCATCATCAGTTCATCACGCTACAAAAAAAGACCATTTCATCTTGTGCACCTTTTTTTTTTTTTGCATGGTAATATGATTCTCATTGACAAAGTATGCTGGAAGATAGGATAAATCTATGTAACATACCAACGCCTATCCATCTTTTTCGGCACCACCGTAGCAGCCACCAAAGAAGAAATAGACAGATCACCTCTTCACACGAGGTCGACGCGGCTCCATCGCTGATCATCAGCTTTTCGGACCTCCAAAATAGTTTGCCATAGGACAAATCATTGTTGTTGAAAGAATCAGACCGGGGCAGCACGACCCCGGACACGCCATCGAAGTTCAGCACTGGCACCCCGCACGACGGTGTCGGAGTAGGGAACCAGAGCCGTCAGCCTCCAACCACGAACCCAGCACAAGGTGCACCATCTTCCAGCTGTCACCAGAGCAGACCACCGTCTGCACGTACTCCTGGACGAATCTTCTCTTCTCTATCATGGCGTCGGAGACAAAGTCGCAGCAACGGGGACAGAATAGGAGGAAAAACCCATCTGATGGTGTCACCGCCGCCGCCTCGCCGACACTATCCATGAATTCTACAGCCACCAATCTGAAAGATCGGTAAGGACACAATGCCACCAACTCTAAGACGCCGCCATGAAGGACAACGCCGGTGTGGGAGTAGAGGTGAGACAAAATTATTTGCCCGAACGCCGCTCCCACCACCCAACGACGCACCATGCCAAAACCTTCCTAACCCTAACTGCCATGCAAAAACGGAGAAAACGGGGTCCCCCTCCCTCCTGCCGCCGGAGCGGCAAGCGGAATGAGAGGGGCCCAGCTCTTCCACCGGTGGAGTTTGGTGGAACAAAGGCGTCGTCCTGGTCGCCTTGAGCGGCGGCTAGGTTAGGCACGGGGTTTGGAAAGTTTTTATCTTGTGTACCGACTGGTAAGTGATACAAATGCCTTGAGGTACCCGTTCACTCCTTATTCTCCACTACACTAGCGAGATTCTTTATTACTGGCCGAAGCAGCGCGCCTTGGTTGGGTATTGCCCATATTAGCGAGATCAAGAACCGGCTCTTGCGATAAGGTGAAACACAAGATGATCCAGGGTTTCGCCATGCCGGTCGAATAGGGGGCAGATCCCGTGGTTGGGTAACCCTCCGCACTGCAGTCTGTCTTCCGTCCAACACCGCGCTCTGATCACTAACCAGCCGAAAAAACTGAACTTGAGCGGGGCAAATGATTCCCACACATGGTACGCCGCCGGCAACTCCGTGGACCCGACGAAAAGAGCCCGATAGGCCCAGCGGGTCATATGGCGCGCAACCCGTATCTTGGGCCGTCCGTTTCAGCGATTGAACGGCCGAGATTTGATGTTGGATGCGTTGAATGTTCAACTCATTCAACGGCAAACTTAGACCGTTCAATCGCGAAAATGGATGGCCAAGGTACGGGTTGTGCGCCATATGGGTTGGAGAAGCTCATAACCGCGTTTGCATAGACCTTCCAAGTGAACGAATCTGTCAGTCTAGCCATCTCGAAGCACGAATGCACGATTGCTTGGATCAGGATGAGGATCCTTAGTTTGGGCTAACAATATCAAGCTGTACCCCTGAATTTATAGCTATATAAAGCTGGTTATAAGCTAAGGAATTAAGCGACGGGCATGGCAGAAAATGCTGTTTTATTATGTGCTTCATCGGAAGCGCCTGCATGCGTACGTGTCCGTCTACCGGCCATTTTTTCCCATTGGGATTTGCATATGAGCGGAGAGAACGAGAGCGCCCCAAATTAAGGATCCATCCTGTCCATGGAGCAGCTCCGTCAGGTGGGCGAGGCCCTCGGCGGCGTCGCCGCCCTCATGGCCTTCCACCACGAGCTACGCGTCAACCCGCGCCAATGCCGCCTCCTCGCCGATGCATGTGCGCTCGCCTTCGACGCCGTGACCGCCGAGGTGCGCGCCCGCCTCCGCTTCGATGACCGCCTCGCCGGAAGGTGGCGGCCCCTCGAGTCCCCGCTCCGCGAGCTCCACCGCGCCGTCCGTGACGCCGAGCACTACATCCGCCACTGCCTCGGCGACACACACGCCGGCGGTAACTGGTGGGCGCGCGCGGCCGTGGCCACGCATGGCGTCGAGTGCGTCGAACTTCACATGCACAGCCTCCTCTGGTGCGTCGCCGTCGTGCTCGAGGCCGTCGAGGTTGTCGCCGAGTCGTCCGACCACGACGAGATCGCCCGGCAGCGGGTGCTTTTCGCCCGGGACTACGAACGAGATCTCCTTGATCCTGCCCTGTTCCGGCGAAGCAAGGTCGGCATGGCATACCTGGCCACGCAGGAGCTCGCCGCCCGGATGGACAAGGCGTGGAAGGAGGACAGATGGCTCCTCGCCCAGCTGCTCGACGATATGAAACAAGGCTCTTCCAAGCCGTTGTCGCGGCACGAGCACCGGCTCGCCGACCTCCTGGCTGCGCCGCGCGGGAAGCTGCACCCGGCGTCTGCGCTCCTCGCCGGCGGCGACTTCCACGTGCGGCGGCGCCTCGGGGGCAACCTCAAGGAGGCGCAGTGGATGGGGGAGGCGATCGCCGTGAAGCATTACCTTGGGGTGGACGCCAACGACGACGCCATCATCGCCGAGATCGCGCTGCTCACCTCCGTGGCGCACCCGAACGTCGCGCACTGCCGGTACTGCTTCCACGAAGAGGAGAAGCGGGAGGCGTTCCTGGTCATGGACCAGCTCATGAGCAAGGACCTCGGGTGCTACGTCAAGGAGGTGACCGGCGGCAGCAAGCGGACGCCGCGGGCGCCGCTCCCGCTCGTCGTCGTCGTCGACACGATGCTGCAGATCGCGCGCGGCATGGAACACCTCCACTCGAAGAATATATACCACGGAGACCTCAACCCGTCCAATGTGCTCGTCAAACAACGCCACGGCGCCGCCGATGGGTACGTGCTCGTCAAGGTCGCCGGTTTGGGCGGCCAGTCGGCCTCCGCAGCGACCACCCCCGGCCCGAAGGCATCCCATGCTGCCACCGGAACAAACGCAAACGCCAATGCCAGTGGTAACGGAAATGTCAACCCGTGCATCTGGTACGCGCCGGAGGTGCTGGAGAGCGACGAGGCGGCGGCCAGGCCCACAGAGAAGGCGGACGTGTACAGCTTCGGCATGATCTGCTTCGAGCTGCTCACCGGCAAGATCCCGTTCGAGGACAACCACCTGCAGGGGGACAACACGAGCAAGAACATCCGCGCCGGCGAGAGGCCGCTCTTCCCGTTCCAGTCGCCCAAGTACCTCACTGGCCTCACCAGGCGCTGCTGGCACGCCGACCCGGCGCAGCGCCCAACGTTCACCTCCATCTGCCGCGTCCTCCGCTACGTCAAGCGGTTTCTCGTCTTGAACCCGGAGCAGCCCGATGCACCGGCAACGGCGCCGGCCGTGGACTACCTCGACATCGAGGCGACGCTGCTGAGGACGCTCCCAGCGTGGCAGCAGGGGAGCGCGGCGGCGCCGCGCGTGTCAGACGTGCCGTTCGAGATGTACGCGTACAGGGTGATGGAGAAGGAGAAGGGCAAGGCGGCGCCGGCGATCCTGCACATCTCCGACTCCGGCAGCGACGGGAACTCGCTGTGCGGGGACGAGAGCGTCCACAGCGGCGTGACGCTGCCAGACATCGCCGAGGCGGTCTTGCTGCCCACGACGTGGTCGCGGGTGCTGTCGGCTCGGAGCAGCGGCAGGATGGCGCCGTCCTTGTCGTCGCCTCGCAGGCCGGCCAGCAGGGTCGCCGCTGCCAAAGCAGGCAAGTGAGATTGTATAGCTAGCGTACGTCGCCCCTTGGACCTCGCCGTCAACGATGCTGATAATCGCGTCCGTCTACATGCAGGGCCACCGCTCAAGTCGAGGTCGATGGGCGTGATCCGGCAGCCCCCGCCACAGTTGCAGGTCATCCGACGGACTCCGAGGATAATGTCCGACGGGCAGCTGCAAGCCGCCGTGATTCCACAATCCCGCCGGCGTGTCACCGGTGGTCACGCTTCAGACTCCGAAATAGCCTAGAAATGCAAATTTTCAAGATTGTACTTCGAATAACATTACATCTAGACTAGATAGAGCCAAACAGCTTCAGAGGAAATCCAGTACATGAATTTCAGATGTAGAGCAACTACTATTATCCAGTACTGTAACCAATTGGATCATCAGTGCCTTCATTCGAAAACAAATAAAACAGGCAAAGAACATGTTTAGATAGCACTGATGTCTATGATGTTCCCTAGTAACATATATCAGAATAACAGCAGCAACAACCAACAAACAAGACATGCCGTTTTTACTTTGCGCTGGACGCCTGGCTACTTCTGTATTTCGTTATCATCTGGTAATGAAATTCGGTCCCCCGTGGGGGTTTCGCGTGTAAAAAAAACAAACAAGACATGCCTTTTCAGAGTGACAAAAGGGAAGAAAAGGTATCATGAAAATCAACTATTAGCAGCACACAGCATGCAAGCTTATGTTTCAATCTCAATACATCGTTTCCTCACTGAATAAGACTTGTGAGTTAGGCAAATGCTTAATGCTTTACAGCCAACTTATTATTTTCCCCGAGAGTGCGGCAACAATTAGGATCTGGAACCAGTAGTAGGATATATCGACAAGGGCGGCTGAGAGGGCCTTATGCTGAATGGAGCCTCGGGTCCTATTGTCCTTCTACTCGCCCTGCCTAACAAAAAAAAGGAACTCTCAACACCTACAAAAATACTCCCTCCGTCCCAAAATAAGTGTCTCAAGTTTGTCCAAAAGTGGATGTATCTATACGTGAAATATGACTAGATACATCTACTTTTGGGCAAAGTTGAGACACTTATTTTTGGACGGAGGGAGTAGAAGTTGATGACGGCCAGGACGGACGGCTAAAGTCCGCTTCTTCAGTCTATCCTCATCTCTACTCCTAGAAGGTCCTTCACAGCCTCGTACGTGACGAAAGCAATGGCGATGGATGGCACCACCTGAAGAGCCAAAGCAGGGGCCAGCAAATCAGAAACAGACGGTACTCAGATATCGACTAAGCTCACAGGCCTCTGCATTTTTCATTAGAAACATTACCTTCACTGAGTTGGGCACAAGACCCTTGTACAAAGCACCAAATCCTTCGTGGCGGACAGTTTTCCTGAATGCATCAATCATACCACTGTACTGGAGCGCCTCTTTGCCTTCTCCAGCCACAATAGAAGAAGCATGGTTCCAACCCACCATCTGCATTCTTCTCCTGACAACATCAAGAGGGTATGCCACGGTCTGCCCTATGGTTCCCGCCACAGCTCCACATCCAAGCCTTGTGACTACATGCAACTCATTATTGTCTGCAAGTCCAAATGCATTTGTCCGGAGGATCTTGTCCTTCAGAGACTCATATACAGCAAAGTTAAGGCCAACATAAGGGACCTGTAAGAAGAAGAAAACAAAGTATAAAGTTGTAAGCACCCACCAACAAGGCAAAGCACTCAATGATTACTGCTATTAGTTAAGAGGAACCTACAACTCCAATAACTGATGGAAGCCACCCTCTGTATAAAGCACGGAAGCCTTCTTCACGGTAGACTGTGCCCAATGCATGAAACATACCACGGTACTGGTAAGGAGACTTGTCTGTCTGCAGATGTTATGTTATTCTCCATTAAGATAGCATATGGAATTAAATAAAACCATGCAATAACCTATATTCAACTATCGGTGTTTAGAGTATCATGATGACAAAAATCAATCAAAACTAAGCAGTACCTGAACAGTTATCCTACCCCTAACCATATCCATGGGATAAGTAGCAGACATGGCTATGATACCAGCACAGGCTCCAGCTCCAAGGCGCAAGATTGGAGTAAGCTGAGCATTCTCTGTTTAACATAATTAACATGTGACGAAGTGAATCCAAAGATTTCCATTACTCTACATCCATATGTATGACAAGAATTCCTAAAACCAAATGTATCGTGAGGCAGTCAACCATGAATTCTTAAGTTATTGCGGAGCAGAGTAAGTTCGATCTGATATTGAACAACGAAGCTCTTGGACCGTATGTAACAACGAAAACAAGGGTGTGCAACCTAGGGCATTATTTTTGTTCCATTATTAATGAGTATCAAAACTACGGATTTAAAAAAAAAGGTCATTTTTGTGTTCAATTTGGGAACACTGTTTAGGCCTGAAGCAATGACAGAAGTTGGCATCAAAGCAACACTTGGCTGCGATGTAGGTCTTGTAGGTTAAGAATGAATACTATGCATATGGGAAAAAACAACTGG
Source organism: Poa pratensis (assembly GCA_947311845.1). Taxonomy (NCBI): domain Eukaryota; kingdom Viridiplantae; phylum Streptophyta; class Magnoliopsida; order Poales; family Poaceae; genus Poa; species Poa pratensis. Next base: position 49,978,735 of record CAMZMU010000038.1, read on the forward strand.
GATAAAGTATTCACGCATTTCCAGCATCCCAAATTCATAGAAGATTTCACAACAAAAAAATGCAGTGGATGGATTTAGTTGTAATCAAGTTCTTGTAAGATTATCTAGAAAAATAATACTCCCTCTGATCCTAAATAAGTGACGCAAGTACAACTATAGATTTGTACTACCTAAGTTCATTTTCCACGACAGTTTTAATGGACCGGAGGGAGTAACTGAAACCGTGTCATGGCTTCTGCTGGTTGATGGTCAGGCTATTACATGCTATGAGGTGGCGAAGGTGAGTTCACAAATTTAATGCCTCTTCTAATGATTCCCACAAAAGTGGCAAAGCAGGTATAGCTGTCATTGTAGACATGACAGGCAGTCAGGCACTAGAATAATGTGTGGTATAGCGGCATGTCACGTATCCACTACTAAAAAATGAAGATGCAGAATTCAAGAGAAGTAATCTGCGTGGTCAGAATAAGAGAAAGGGAACAAGACATACCATCCCCAGTCTGTTGTCGGTAAAGATACAAAACACCCCTGCAAAAAGGATACATAAAGAAAATAACACATTAAATATTGTTACATGAAAAGAGAGCATGTCAATATGTGTGTTGACTGAAATGCTTCTAATCAATTTCAGGTCAAAACAACTCATCATGCAACAGATAAAAATTCTGCGAAGTGCAAATAACTATGTGATAGCACAAAAGGCAGTTATGTATGGCAAGAGTAACTGCAAACAAGTCAAGAACACACCTTGATGCTTGCTCATAGCTAAAAAACTTTACAGCAGAATTTGGGACAATCCTAGCACAGTTCGTCCCATTGCCCTTAAAAAGTCCACGAAGGCCTTCAGTTCTCCATATATACTTCAGCCCTTGAACTGTACCATTGTACTTGATACTGTGAGGATTTTGGACCTGGAATTAAGCAAGGTAACATAACTATGTAAAGTCAGAGGCCCAACAGAACCAATTTAATCAAACCTTTGCACTTTCATACGAAGTATACATGGACACTTTTAGTAATAGAAGTATTGGGGTCCAGTGAGTGACCTGACTACTTTTAGCATTATGTTTCATGGTTATTACGTACTGAAAGTCACTGAAAGAGGTTTGTTTCTAACTGTCCTACAACTGCGGCACCTGTAAATGACTAGCTAGAAGATAAACATCGCATGGGTTGATGATAGACAGACTACAGCAAATACACTGATATGGTGGATATGTAGATTGCATCATATATATGTTAGCTGATATCAAATAACAGAAGAAGCTTCTGAAATAACCAATTAAACTATTACAGTTTGTTCGTAATATACAGAACAAGCAAAGATAAATCCATCAATCCACAACTCAATCAGCATGACAATAACATGCCATAAGATAAAAGCAAAATCAAAACATAAGAAATTCACCTGAAGCAGGATCTTCAATCGCTCAAGCGGAGCAACAGCAGTCCTTGATCTGTGTGAAACAATAAAGTCAACAAAACTCATACGAATTCATATCTACCATATCATGACATAATTAATCAGTAAATATTCTTTTTGAGAGCAAAAAATAATGAATAGCAGAAATACTAAAAATCTTAATTCGTAACCTTTTTTGTGTGTATCAAGTACTTAATGTTCTCAGTTGACCAGTAAAGCAAAAGAGTAATACTAATTCCAGCTTTGACTTCAGGAAACTATAACATCATTTGGTAGCTAGGGTATTAACCAAGGAAGACAAGATCAACACGCCATAGTCTTCTACCAACTAAAATACTAGAACATAACATCAAGTAACCACAATTGTCCAATCAGAAGCTAGCTTTAGCATTTACTAATGAAATTTTATGACATCAGAAGAATTATAATACTTAAGAATAAACAATGATTAACACGCCAAATAAAGAATGCACCAGTAATTAACCAGATTACAGATGATAGCTGGAAACTGGAATCAACAAGTATAAATGTAGATTCTTAAAGTCTGTGATGAATCGACATGTCAGATATATAGTAATAACATGATTTGACTTCAGCTAATTATAACAACATTTGATAACTAGAAGTCCCAAGCAAGGAAGGCAAGATCAACTAGCCGTAGCCTTGTACTAAGCAAATATTATAGTACTTCAACATCAAGTAACGCCCAGAAAGATACTTAATGGTTCAGCTTTAGCCTTTAGATAATGGGATTCTATGACATAATGAAGAACGACATTACTTAAGCACGCACCAATAAATAATACCTCAAGTAAAGAATGCATCGATAATTAACACATCAATTAAAGAATGCGCCAATAATTAAGATCCAGATGCATAAAGTCTGGTGATTCAGGTTCTACTGGCCAAGCGAAACTTGGATGTTAAAATGTCCAGCTCGAAAGTATGTCCAATTAAAGTAACTACTTGTGCAGAATTCTAGACATGGCAAATTCAATAACAATTAAAAAACAGCAACAAAAAAAATTCAGATTGAAATTACAGTTATAGGATCAGAAAAGGCTAATACAGACCCATAAAACGTTTTTGCTTCAGACGCAGTCTCTACTAGGGTTTAAGTGTCGGCAGAGTGACCCAACCAAAACAATTCAGATTAGTTAAAAATGTTTTAGAGCAGAATCTATGTGAAGTTAAAAACGTTTTAGAGCAGAATCTATGTGAAGTTAAAAACGTTTTAGCGCAGAATCTATGTGAAGTTAAAAACGTTTTAGAGCAGATTAGTTAAAAATGTTTTAGATCAAGACGCGATCACGCATGTATTCTCAGGGGAACAATTCAGATCACAGAGCAGATCAATCCATCAGATGCGAACTTCCATCCAACTGTCGAACGATTATAGGTAACGGGATCTGAGCGGGCCGCGCGCTGCAAGGGTTTAAGCGTCCGGAATCCCAGCGCAGATCGCCATCGCCTAACTCCATGCATCGACTGATGTCGGATGCCAAGGCGAATTACGCGCATACCACAGACTAACAAATCTCGATCGCCCCGGGAACGCGACGAATTCGACACGGGCCAGCCACACCCCAGTCTAACAAACGAATCTAGGGGAGGCCCCGCGCCCAGACAGTGCGGAGCAGAGCGTATTCGAGGAGGAGGAGGAAGCGGATGGGGAGGGAGCGGATGGGATGGGAGGGTGACTCACAGTCCTCCGGCGACTCCCCCGGCGAAGAGCGACTTGCAGACGGTGAGCACCTGGTGCCCTGGGCCCTTGACCCCTCGCGCGCGAGCTTGGCCTCCTCGGCCAGGTTGACGATGGTGTTGACGGCCGTGTCGCCCCTGCTCTTGCCCACCACGTCCTCCGATGCCATCTCCCCTCCCCTGCCCGCCCGCGAAGTAAACCCGCTCCCCTGTCGCCGCCCGGATCGCGCGCTCGATGACAGGCGGCGGGCTCGGCCTGGGGTTTTTGCGGCGGGCGGCGGCGGCGGCGGCGGCGGCGCGAGGTGGGAGGGCGTGCGGGCGGGTGCGACAGCGCAGGCAAGTGGAGGGGAGGACGAGAGGTGGTGGCTGGCTATTAACCCATTCCCGGCGTCTCGTTAGCGCTACTAGCGCCGAGCTGCTACGCACACCCACCTAACTAGGAATCCGCATCTCCACTGCAAGTAGGCCCTAGGCGAAAACAGGTCCCACGTGTCATTCAGCAAACTAGATAACTCCGTGTGCGTGATGCATTTCTTGGTGCATAGGTAATTTCCGTGAGAGTCGATCCGCGCCGTCCATGCTTATCCTCGCCTGGCGTCAGCCTCGGGATCAGCGACCGGGGCCCGCGTGTCGGCCACCGAGCGGGAATAGTGTATTAGCGTGACAGGTCAGAAAGGGAGAGGAGGGCTTAACGGAAACCTAGATCCGTCGACCGTCGGAGCGACGGAGCTGATCATCAGCTGCCTTTCCCCGCGCGGCAGGCGCTCCGATCCCATCGCACGTCACATCCATACATTTCAAATTATCTCAAAAAAATTCTATGCAAATTATCTCAACAAAAAAGTCTATACATTTCAAATCCCACACCAGAGTCTGACTTATCCTTATCCAAGAACTTGGAGATAGAAAATTCGGTAGAACTGAAAAATCAAATCCCGAATTTAGTGGAATGGTCATTTCGATCGTGTACCGGGAACATCGCTTGGTTCGTAAGGCATGGCAGTACGTTTGGTGCCCGATCGAATCGATCGAGCGAGCTCACTTTTTCAGATCAGCAACCATCAAGGTTTTTTTACAAACATGGTACAAACAGAGACGGTCACATATACACGCATACACACAACCCACGCACACCTTATCACTATGAGCATCTCTAAAATATTGAGACGGCGGATCTGAGTCTTGAGATTGACGAAGTCGCCACGTGCGACTCGCTGTCGATGGGAACGTCATCTCCCACTTGAAGAATATTCCGTCTAAATGCAACCCACAGGTCAAACATAGGGTTTGAACTTTGGTGGGCTGAGAATACAACCACCTACTAACCATCGAACCTGTGGTTGGTTTGCATCAGCAATCATCGGGTAGAGGAGCACACTAGCGGTGACAATGTGTGGCGATGTTGGAGCATGTATTTTTTCTTCTTGCGGGAAAATTAGAGAGCTTTATATTAAAACAAAGGCATTGACTAGGCAGTCAGCCAGAAGGCTGCTGATGTCTCGTCTAACCAACTCTCGGTCACATTCAAAGTGCTAGCTAGCAGGTTTGCACAAAGATGAGCCGGGTAATTAGATGTCCATATTACAGGTTGAATATCAAAAGAAGAAAACGACAAGGCCAGCTCTCCAATCTCAACTAACACGGGAGCCACAGTAGAGCGAGAATTGTGGTGAGCATTGATATTTAGCATCTCTAGGCAGTTCGTCTCCATGATCATGTTCTTGAACCCATGAATATTGGCGGAAAGTACACACCATCGCATTGAACCATGTCTTGAGCAATCAAGAAGTCCATGCCCGAGAAGGGACATGCTCTATGCACCTAACAAGTGGCATGAAGATCCTCCACCTTCTTTCCCAACAGCGGCATTGATCCCACTGTCTACATTAAATTTTTGGCGTCATCCATACACTGGCAGCACCGTCTGTTGTGAAGGAAACTACAGGAGAGATAGAACCTCTCTCTCTGGTAGCTTTAACTGAATACACCTTTCTATCCCGAGAATCATGAAAAATCAGGTGTCTGCTCGGTTAAATCATCGTACATGCTCTCGTCAATCGGAGCGAGCGTGCAACTCTAGAATCTAGAAGTGCTGGTTGCGGAATGAACTGAATGTTGCAACTCTAGAAGAAGTGTCAGCATCCTCCTCCTCCGATAGATGTGGACTGGTATTTGGCCTTTCCTGCTCGCGTTGGGCCGTCTCATCGTGTTCACAAGTTCCTTGGACCACCACCGATCGACTCAACTCGAAGCGCAACAGCGATCACAGAAAAGGCAGAAAGGAAAAACAGCGTTGATCCAGATAAACACGGCGGGGCCCGCGCTGGATAGAAAGGCGTATGATTCGCCAGCGAATTCCCCCCGCAACTTCTGCGGCCACGGAGAAACGAACTCGTTTCCTCGACAGGCTCTTAGAATACCTGTTCCAAAGTGGCGTGGCGTGACGATGTGGCGGCAGGGTAGTCGACGGATCGGGGCGTCGCTCTCGATCGCAACTCCAAACGGCAGCAGTTGGCGGTCCTGGAGCTTCCTGCGGTCTCGGATAAGGAGGCTGCTGTTATCAGATAAGGAGAAACAGTTTTTTCTTAGCAAACGGTTTGGTGTCCCTCCTATACCACGCTTCAAGCGTCGGTTCCGCTCACAACGCCTAAAGAGCTGCCCTGCGTGGGCCGGCCCAGGTAGCTTGCCTGCCAGCTTCGGTTATGTTTTTTCTCCCTTTCGTTTGGCTTACGAATTTCAAACAAGTCCACGAAAATGTTCATATATTTGAAAATAGTTCATGAATTTGAAAACTGAATATTTTTAAAATATGTACAATTTTCAAAAATGAGCATTTTTTTAAAACGGCCCCGTCCCATCGCACGTATCATTTGTACATTTCAAAGTATCTCAAATCGAAGCGTGATCGCTTACCCACAACCTTAGGAACAGAGCGTCTGCTTGTAAATGCACGCGCAGACACCCGTAAAGGGGAACGTAGCAGTGAGCCACCTTGTTTGTTCACTGACCCCAGTCTTCCCGCCTGCCACGAATTTTCGACTCACTAATTTCCTTGGGCACATTATTTTCTGTTTTAGGGAGCTAATGGAAGATATCCTAGGACATATTCAAGAAGCGCCACCGTAGCAGTGAGCCACCTGCTTGTTTACATTGCGGGGTGATTGGAGCGGGAGACATTGTCGTGGTGGGATCACGGCAGATGCCATAGGTATGGCTAAGATGGGGCCGAATGGTCGTTGGGGGAATCCGGGGAGGGTTTATGCACTCAAGAAGTGCACAAGCAAGAACACGCAAGAAACCGCAAGAACACGAACGAGAAACCAAGAAACCAAGAACACAAAGCACACCACGATGTACCCTGCTTCGGGGCCCTCTTGTGGAGGTAACACCCCTACTGCAGCACTATCCTACTCGGTGTATAGCTCAAGGTGACAAGTACAAGCCGCTCCTCGAGCTGTATGATGATACAATGGTGAGAACTTGAGGTGGAAGATGAAGCTATAAGGGGGAAAAAGGAACTCCGAGCTTGGATCCGAGGTATCTCAGGAGATTCCGAGGTTCCTCTCTCTCTGTATCGATCCTCCCTTTGTTGATCGATCCATCAAGCAGGAGGGGTGGAAGCCCATTATATAGGCCAGCCGAGTTACCGTTGTGCCCCTCGCTGAACACTGTTGCCATGCCTCTGCTTTGGTCATCATCGTACTCCTGTCAGGGACAAGACATGGCCTGCCCATCCCCTGCTGCATAACGGCAGAGCTAGCATGTCTCCTCTGACAGAGACAGGACGTAGCCACGCCGTACTACCTCGTAGCCTTTTCCCCGGATCTCGCGTGGTCAGCGGTCAGAGACGTGCAGCCCCGCCGAACCCGGGGCACGCCTCTGCCAGGCTCCGTGGCAGACGCTCCCGTGTCAGGCAGGAAGTGACAGGAGCATTGACTCCTGCCCGACCTACGGCCTCTTGCCTTGGTTAGCTCGGGTCTTGTTCCCGCTCCTTACCTCGGGTCTTGTACTTAAGATCCGACCAGGTCGGACATTACTTCCTTCAAATAGCTTCTCCTGCACTCACCATACAAACCATAGCACCGAGGTAGTTAGGTCGGCTGATCATAGCTCGGATTATGAACCTCGGCCCATGCCAACGGGATACCTCGGACCCCTCTGGGCCAAGATAGGTCGGCCTTTATATTCTCCAGGTCAAGATGAAGCTCGGACACTCCCAGGCCCAAGCAGGTCGGCCCTTTCCGTACCTCGGCACACCTTTAAACTCACCTTATGCCAAGCCTTGACCCTACCCGGGGTAGCCCCCCGACATTAGTCCCCGAAGCTGGTGCGGTCCTACGACCTCGGATGGAGGGCCGTAGCAGGTTCAAAATAAACAAGGCACCACCTCTAAAACCGACCTCATATATAGCTCCGCCGAGGTACTTCCCACAGACCATAATCTAATCCGAGGTTGATATGCAATACGAACTTTCGAGCTGTTTGACTCAGCACAATCTTGCCTCAAGTTTTTCCGAGGCACGTGGCGAAGAATCTCTGCCCGGACCTCGAAATCCGGACCTTTGAAAGACAGGTCCTGACCACACGCCGCCTTCGTCAGCCGGACCCACCAAACAGTGCACATGCGCACTCAAGTACTTGACCAACTTGACCGCCCACGACCCCTCGGTTCTCGCGCTGACCAGCACAGAAAATCCGGCGCTGGCGGTTGCCGTCCTGTGGCCCACGATGTGGCCGATCGTGCGGCCACAACTGCGCAACTGCACGCTCGCCCGCACACGATCCCGCGTCTCCCGGTAACCGCGCGGTAGTGCGCAGTTACCGCACGCGGTTATAAATAGGGGCCCAGGGGGAACTTCTCCTTCTTCCCCACTCGCCCGCTGCTCCGCTTCCAGCGCCGCCGTCGAGCCCTCGCTGGTGACGTGCACCGCACCTTGCGCCGCCACACCGCCGTTCTGCAGCAGCGTTCCGCACCGCCGTCGAGCGCCTCGCCGCACCGGAGTACGCGCGCTGCGCCTTGCGCCGTCGACTCGCCGCCGATCCTTCGCGTTCTTCACCGGTGAGTTCTTCGTTTCCCCTCCATTGCCATGAACGTGTTCATCCTTCGATGAACTCGAGGATCTTGACGAACCCTATGATCTTGATGAACTAGATGATCCCCTCTCGAGCTCTTTTAGTACCTTTAAATCTCATCTAGATTCATTTTAGATACATCCACAGCACTGTCCTCTTAGTTTTGCCCCTTGACGAACTCGAGTTTATTTTCCTTTTTAGCTCATCGGTAGATCTTTGCTAGTATCTCGCAGTGGTAGAAACGTGTTTCCCGCCTAAATCCTTTAGCCCGGCTGTCCGAATGATCCGAGGTATTTACCCCGGCTATCCTGAATGTCCGAGGTACTTACCCCGGTTGAACCTCCCTCTTCTGCAGGAAAGCGTCCACATGTCTTCTGCCTCGGATCACGCCGAGGAAGGAGCACCTGGAGAACGAGGTAGCTGGGAGGGATCTGATGTCACGGAGGTCGACATCAAGTGGCTCCGAGATTCACGGCGGATCCCGGCCAATCTCATCTGCCGGGTTCCGAAGAAAGAAGATATCGAACCCGAGGTGGAATCCGGGGAGCGGGTCGTCTTCCTGGATCACTTCGAACGTGGTTTCGGGCTCCCGGCCGGGAAATTCTTCCGGGACTTCTTGGACACCTTTGGGCTACAACCACACCACCTGCCCGCCAATGCCATCCTCCAACTTTCGGCCTACGCAACTTTTCCGAGGGTTACCTCGGATTATGGCCAAGCATCGAGTCCTGGGCCAAGTACTTCCAGCTCAAGAAACAAAGTGTCCCGAACAAGAAGGTCGTGGACAAGGAGATGACCGCTTGCGGGGCGGCCTCGATTTCACCTCGGCGCCTCTCTGAGTTTCCTCGGATTCAGGGCCTGGACTCCTGCCGAAAATGGCAACGCTCCTTCTTCTATGTGAAGAACCCGGGCACCGAAGACCTCATCAACTTGCCGGAGTTCACCATCGGAGCCCCTACTGCCCAACTCAACTGGGATTACGAGCCTGCACCCGACGCTCCCGAGGTTCTATGATCCACCAAACCATGATGTCCTCCAGGAGAAAAGTTGGGGAGCAGATGACATTTTGCGCACCATGATCACCCGCCGAGTTAATCCTCTACAAGCGCGGGCCCATAAGATCTGCCACATGAGTGGTCGCTATGACCCCACCGGAATAGCACTCATGAACTCGATGACTCCGAAGTGAAGAGGCGCATCCGGGCCATCGCCAAGACCACCATGCCCGATAAGTGGAAATGGGGTGTCAAGCCCTATGACCGAGATCACCTTCCACCCAAGTAAGTGTACCTTACCCGGCGTATAATATTCCTCGGTTTCATTTTCACCCCGACCTTGTATTGATTCTTGTGCTAACTCGGTTTTACTTCGCCACCTCTGCAGAAGTTCACTCGACAGGAAATCGAGGATGGCCCCCTTTCTTCTAAGGAGTGGACTCCCGACCTGCCTATTCCGGCGCCGCCGAGGCTGAAGATCCGGACAATGAGGATCACCTCCCTATTCCCAAGGCCACCTCGGGTAAGACTCGCGGTTGCCCATCGCACCGCCCACCAGTTCGATCGTCCATCCAGGATTGGCCCGATGATGACGATGACGATTGCCAAATTCTGGAACCTGTCAATGTTATTCCAATTTCTATGCTCCTCCAACATATAAGAACTTTCATCCAGCGTCTGCAGCTCCCGGAAGCGCTCAGGACCCGGTACCTCGGATGCCGAGGCTTCCAAGACCTCGGAGACTGCAGCGCCCAAAGCCAAGCGTGCCAAGAAGACCTCGGCGAGGCACAAGAAACGAGGCCCCGTGGAGGAAGATGCGTAAGTCACCTTGCTCCTTTTTACTTCTCACGCTGTTCCGAGGTTAAGCTTTTTACTCTAACTTAATCTTTCTTTTTCGTCTAGCCCGGCTCGGCAGATCAAACAGAGCCACAGCTCGATACATTCACCACTGCCTCCAGTGGTTGAATCTCAGACAACCGAGGTCGAGGTTAACCTCGGCAGCCCCGCCAGAGCCTCTCCTCCAGAACGGTCCGTTGACATCCACAGCCCGGAGAGGACCATCTCCTCCCCGGTGCGTGTCGCCTCCGCCGAACTTCCACCGCCGAGCTCTGACTCCGGCCTGGGACACTCTGCTCCCCGCCGAGATCAGACTCCTCCGCGTCCTCAGAAGGATGCGGAGACAGATCGCGCCAAGACTCCGGCTAAGACCGTGCTGGAGCCTCGGCTCTCCCCCAAGTCTCAAGCTGCGCGCAACCAGCAGCAACAGCAGCAGAAGAAGCAACAACAACAACGACTGCAGAAGCAAAAGCTTCAGCAGCAGCAGAAAGATTCAGCTCCAAATGTTGAGCCCCCCAAACAGCCACAGCAAACTCCGATGCCGCCACCGCCACCGGGACCCAAGGCTGCGAGCACCCAACTGGTGCCGCATGTCCCTGCGCCGAAGTCCACCTTGACCAAGACCGCGCCTTCGAGCTCTCAGGTCGCCACCTCCCGAGCTCTTTTCGCTGCTACCATCCAGCCGAACATCAGCAGCTGGGAGGTCGGGCAACTCCGGACCAAGAGCGGGAACAGCTTAGGCTCGGAGAAGCACTACGACATGGACTGGAACTCGGCTGACACTGCCGAGGTCTCCTCTAATCCGACCTCTGAGCATCCAGCTGGACCTAGCGCCGTGCTCCAGTCCATTTACAACATGCAGACTGCGGTCCTTGATTGCAGCAAGAAGGCATCGGTAAGTTTCTTTACGCAACTCTCTTTCTTCCTTTGAAACCAAATGACAAACATACACTATTCCCAGTCCCCGAGATTCGGGTTGAGCAATTGACACTCCACCGAGTTAAAATTGCTCGGCTTGAATCTCAAAAACTTGTCATTTCTCCAATGCTGAGTCCCCGAGGCCAATGCCGAGTCCCCGGGACTCAATTGGGCCTCGGGTGCTAAAAAGACCTCGGATTTCTTCGAAATGTAACTTTTCAATATTCGTGTCAAATCTCTTTCCGCCGAACTGATCTCTCTATTTTTTCAGGAGTGCAACAATGCTCGGACAAAATCTTCAAGAACCTCCTGCTGGATCACAACACACTGAAGAAGTCTCACCGGACTCTTCTATCGCAAAGGAGCAGAGCGACAAAGATTATGCCTCCAAGTTGAAGACAGCCGAAGATGAAATAGCTCGGCTGCAACAAGAGCTGAACCGGGCTAATGAAGCCAAAGCTGCTGTGGAGGACGCTATGAAGGTCAAAGACCAGGCCGCCGAACAGCAGAAAGAAATTGCCAAGACCCTGGAGAACCGCGCCACCTCGGCCGAAACCGAACTATCGCTCTCCGAGCTATATCGAAAAGTTGGTTGTCCGAGCTCACTCGGATTAATCACCAAATGGATAGTAAGTTTCCTTTCTCCTTTTCCTTATTTTCCGCCGACCTACACCCCGTGCCACCGTATGCCTTATTCAGCGACAGCCTTTTTGTCTTCTTCAGAGCATTTTGAGCACTCCAAGGACAAAGCTATCCGAGAAGTTCAAGCAGCTCGGGCAAAGAGGGCTGAGACAGAAACCCTCGGCGAAAGCTGGGATATCCAGGACCACCTTGTCGCCCTTAATGCTCGGATCAGGCCGCTCAGGGCCATTGGAACTAAACTGGTTGATGCTGCCATCGAGGTCCATCGTGCCCTCTGGCCCAAGGTTAAGACTCCCACTTGCATCGACGAGCTCGCCACGAAGCTGAAAGGAGCCGAGGCTAGACTTCGGGAGTGGAGATGCTCATCAGCTCGGGCTGGAGCGGACAAGGCCCTGGTGTTCGTGCTGTCTGGTATGAATGTTGAGATCCACACGGTTACCTCCCTGCGCAAGGGCTCTCCTTGGAACACCACTCCTGATGGCATTGAGAAACGCCAAGCAGCAGCCGACCTCTTTGCTAGTTATGCAAACACCCGGACCTTTGATGAGGGCGCCTCTATTCTGAGGATGAAGAGAGCTCGGACGAGGAAGAAGAGTCCGGTGAAGAAGGCTCTGACGGCGAGGAATTTGACTTCGACGAGCCTCAGAGCTCCAAGGGCAAGGCCGGCAAAACAACCGAGGTGGCGGAGATTCTGATGATGACTTCAACTTCGACGAACCTCCGAACCCCAAGGGCAAGTCCGGCAAAGCCGTAGCCACCGAGGTGATCTCCCCCGACGTGACGGACACCCCGGCATCCACTCCAACAACCGAGGTTGCTTCCGCGACCGAGGTTGTTCCTGCGCCCGAGGTTGTTCCTGCGCCCGAGGCTCCTGCTTCCGAGGTCCCCACTACCACAACTTCGGCGACCGAGGTCTCTGGTTCCGAGGCCTGAACTTGTCTCAAGAAAAACATTAAATCCCCGGTATGCCGGGTGCAGATGTAATAGACCTTAAGTAGTTTGCCTTGCTACCTACTATTATCTTGCTATCCGAACCATGCTTTTCTAAAATTTATGCCGAACCCTTTTGGAACGAGTCCCCGAGTTCACTTTCGTGTTTACTATACTTGGCATTCTTTGCTCTTGTCTACCATTTTGGCGTTCGACAGTCGAGTCACAAGATTGTTGTTTATAGCATACAGTACTTAGCAAATGTCGAGGTGTGTTTCAAAATCATCCGACATAAATGAAAGGTAAAGACAGGGGTTAGTAAACGACACATGCCGAACTATATTTTGGACCGAGTCCCCGAGTCCATTTTCATGTTTCCCACGTTTTTTCATCTTTGCTCTTGACTACCATTTCGGCGTTCGTCAGTCGAGTCACAAGATTAGTTACACAGCATACATTACTTGAAGTTTGAGACGAGGTTCAAAATAGTTCGGCATATGAACGAAATTGACAAACAGAAATAAAACACAAGCACATGAGCGAGGCAGTCCCCGAGCTTCAACCTCGGAGTGCCGACATTTCATTAAGGATTAACCGAGGTACATACATTGCGCCCTTCATGAGTAGAAAGGTCGGAGTAGAGCTATATTCCATGGTCGCTGACCTCTGATCCGGGGTTGTCCAGCCCATCTTTCCTTGGTTCCTGCGCATCTATAAGATAGTACGAATCATTGAGCAGAGCTCGGCTCACAATGAACGGTCCCTCCCATGGAGGTGACAACTTGTGCCGACCTTTCTTGCGCTGCACCAGCCTCAGCACCAAATCTCCCTCGTGAAACACACGAGGGTTGACACTCCGGCTATGATAACGTCGGAGACCTTGTTGGTATATTGCTGACCGAGATGAGGCCAATTCTCTAGCTTCCTCAAGCAGATCTACTGCATCCTCCCGAGCCTCTTTTGCCTCGGCTTCAGTGTACATTGCCACTCTGGGCGCATCATATTCGATGTCAGTGGGTAGCATAGCTTCTGCCCCATAGACCATAAAAAATGGCGTATAGCCAGTTGATCGATTTGGCGTGGTCCTTAGACCCCACAGTACTGCTGGTATCTCATCTATCCAACACCCCGGCGTTTTCAGCAGTGGTTCAATGAGCCGAGCCTTGATGCCGGCCAACACTAGAGCATTTGATCTTTCCACTTGTCCATTAGACTCCGGATGTGCCACCGAGGCTATGTCCAGCCGGATTCCCTTGTCATGCAAAACCGAGCAAATTCTCCAACAGCAAAGTTGTGCCGTTGTCCGAGATAATGCTATGGGGGTACCCATATCGCAGAATGATCTCCTTCAAGAAAGTCACTGCTGAATGACCATCCAACTTCCGGATTGGTTTCACCTCGATCCACTTGGTGAACTTGTCCACCATCACCAGTATGTGCGTCATGTTACCTCGGGCTGGTTTGAACTCTCCCACCATATCCAAACACCATACCGCAAACGGCCAAGTGATAGGAATTGTTTTGAGCGCCGAGGCTGGCATATGCGTTTGCTTGGCAAACCTTTGGCATCCTTCACATCTCCGGACTATGTCCTCTGCATCAGCAAGAGCAGTGGGCCAATAGAACCCATGCGAACACCTTGGCCACCAGAGCTCTTGTGCTGCAATGATGACCACACTCTCCTTGGTGGATCTCCAAAAGCATCTCCTTGCCTTCAGCTGGCTCGACACACCGTTGCAACACCTCGGTTACGCTTCTTTTATAGAGCTCCTTGTTGATGATGGTGTACGCCTTTGCCCTCCTTTGGATTCTCCTAGCCTCGGTTGTGTCACTTGGCAAGCTTCCCTCTGTTATGAACTTCATGATTGCTCCGCCCACTCCGGCACTGGGTGCAAAGGAAAAAGTTTCTCGTCCACCTCCATTGGTTCGGCCACCATAATCTCCTCCATTATTTCCTCCACCATCCTGCGACCAGTCCCCGAGTCTTGACGAGCAGTCCCCGAGCTCTGCCACGCAGTCCCCGGGTCCGACCAACGCATCCGACGTCTACCTCCATTGGAACAGGTCCGGACTCTTGCTCCGCCGGGATGAAAATAGATTCGGATTCAGGAGAAGGTTTGATTGAAGGAGTTCTCAAGTGATTCAGGGCTACTCCAGGTGGTACTGCCTCTTTAGATGAACCGAGCTTTGACAACACGTCGGCAGCATTATTTTCTGTCCGAGGTATATGCTGTATTCACACCCTTCAAAGAACCCGGATATCTTTTGCACATGGAACCGATATAACGCCATGTTGGCATCCAGAGCATCCCAAGTTCCAGAAGATTGTTGCACCACCAGGTCGGAATCGCCGAAGCATTCCATACGCCGGATACCGATCTCCTTCGCCACATTGAGTCCATGGATTAAGGCCTCATACTCCGCCACATTGTTTGATGCCGAGAAATGAATCTGCAGCACATATTTAGCTGATCTCGCTTCGGTGAGGTGAGGACTATTCCAGCCCCCAGCCCGATCTTTGTCTTGGACCCATCAAAATGCATTTCCAATAATTATAGTCCGGCCTGGGTGGCTCATACTGCATCTCGGCCCAATCACAAAAGAAGTCCGGCAGCGCCTGGGATTTAATTGCATCTCTTCTCTCATAATGTGGTGCATATGGAGACACCTCAATCGCCCATTTGGCAACTCGGCCAGTTGCATCTTTGCACCCGATGATCTCCGAGATTGGAGCTTCGCACACCACCGTCATGGGATGCTCCTGGAAATAATGCTTCAACTTCTTGACCGCCAGGTAGACACCATACGTCATCTTCTGGTAGTGAGGGTAATTCTGCTTCGAGGTAGAGATCACCTCGCTCAAGTAATACACCGGTCTCTGCACCGACCTGCCACCTTCTTCGCGCTCCACCACCACTGCCACACTTACAACTCGGTTTGTGGCCGCAATGTAAAGTAACATCGGCTCATTGTGCAATGGTGACGCCAACACCGGAGCGGTGGACAACATTTTTTAGCTCATTGAACGCCACGTCGGCCTGCGGGGTCCATGTAAACCCGGTACTTTTCTTCATGAGCTGGTACAAAGGTAAGGCTTTTTCTCCCAGCCGACCTACAAATCGGCTCAACGAGGCTAGGCACCCTGTGAATTTCTGCACATCTTTCAAACACTTCGGTAATTTCATGTTCTCAATAGCTCGGATCTTGGCCGGGTTAACCTCGATACCTCGGCTAGACACCAGGAATCCAAGCAACTTTCCAGCCGGGACACCAAAGGTGCACTTGTCCGGGTTAAGTTTCAACCGATATTTTCTCAAATTCACAAATGTCTCCTCGAGATCCTCGAGGAGAGTACGTTTCTCCTTAGTTTTGATGACGATATCATCGACATACACTTGCACATTTTTGCCCATTTGAGAGTGCAGGCATTTCTGCATACACCTCTGATAAGTTGCCCCGGCATTCCTCAGACCAAAACACATGACACGATAGCAATACGCCCCATACGGGGTAATAAAAGCAGTCTTTATTTGATCCTTCGGGTTCAGTGGTATCTGGTGAAAACCAGAGTACGCATCGATAAAAGACAACAGTTCACAACCAGCAGTGGAATCAATCACTTGATCAATCCGAGGTAATGGAAACGGATCTTTCGGGCACGCCTTGTTGAGGTTAGTGAAGTCAATGCACATGCGCCACACCTTGACCACGGCTGGCTCGTCTTTCTTCTTTTCCACCAAGACCGGATTGGATATCCAGTCCGGATGCAGCACCTCCATAATGAACCCGGCTGCAAGCAACTTAGCCAGCTCGTCCAGCACCACTTGTCTTCGGTCGTCTGAGAGACGACGGGTCGGTTGCCTCACCGGTTTCACCTCCGGCCTGACAAATAAAGAGTGCTCTGCCAACTCCCTCGGAACACCAGGCAGGTCCTTAGCCGACCATGCAAAGATATCCCGATTCTCACGGAGGAAGTGACAGAGCTCGCTTTCCTATTTCTCGCCCAGCCCGGTCCCAATGAGGGCCATGCGCTCCGGGTGCTCCGGGTCAATGGGGATCTTCTTGGTCTCCTTGGGCACCTCGAATGCTGCAGTTGAGTCCGGGCTCATCAGTCCGGACATGCCGAGCTGTGTTGACTGCGCCATTGCCACCACTTGATGCAGCTTCTTCTTCTCAGCTGCGATCACCAAAGATTCGGCCAGATTAGACCCCGCCGAGGCACACTGAATGGCTCGCTTGTAGTCACCCGAGATGGATATGATCCCATTAGGCCCCGGCATTTTCATCTTCAGGTATGCAACATGGGTGGAAATCATGAACTTGGCCAGAGCCGGCCTTCCAAGCAATGCATGGTATGCACTCTCCAAGTCCACCACCTCGAACTCGATACTCTCAACTCGGCAGTTATCCTTGGTTCCAAATGCTACATCCACCCATATCTTGCCCATGGGTGCACAGGAAACGCCAGGCACAATCCCATGAAAAGTACAACTGCTCGGCATCAACTGATTTGGCGATATGCCCAATTTCACCATTGTGTCTCGGTACATGATGTTGATGGCACTGCCATTGTCCACCAGAACTCGGGTGAACCTCACATTGTTGTAGGCCCACACAACGTCGGATCTACACCAGGGCATACTTTCCAGGGCTCGGCATGATCCGAGGTGTATCTTTCCTGCTCCAAGTGATCTCCTGCTCAGACCAGTTCATATAGGTCGGCACCACCGGCATTACTGCATTCACCTCCATGGCACGCCTCTGCACACTCTTCTTGTCAGTTGGCTCGGTCACAAAGACCACATAGCTCGCATGAGCCTCTCTATAGTCATTTCCGGGGTATTCATACTGCTGACTTGGTCCGGCACCATTGTTGTTGTTATTACCTCGGACATTCACAACATTCACGGGCCTTGCTGCTGCAGGCCTCGGAGGAGGTGCAGTGGTTATCGGGGTAACATTTGCTCCGGACAGATTCGGGTGGGCCTCGGCTGAAATCTCTGAGGTGGTCCTCCTCTGTTTCCTCCGGCCTTCGCCCCTTCTTCTCTGATTCTGTGGTTCCAGCTGCACTGCCGGGTTGAATGGTTGGCTGGCTTGCGCGGGTCGGTCGTATGGTAACGGCAAGGACCATCTAACATCGATTCATAAGTCAAGGGTGGCTCCGGGTTCGGACTAAATGCCGGACCATTGATTTTCGGCCTCTGGACACCTCCAGCTCCGGGCTGATCCGGGTTCACCGCTGCAACTTGGTTCGAGGTGTATGGGTAGTCCGGCTCCCTCCTCTTTTGTCCGAACTCTTGGCGGTCATTACACCTTGGTCCGAGCCGGTTGTTTATTGGCTCCCTCCTTCTGTTACGTGCCACTGCCTCTGCTGCTGGCTGCATCGGATCACCCAGAGCATAAGAATCTGCAATCCGGATTGTCTCTGCTAGGGATTTCGGCATATCTCTTTGGAGCCTCTGCCACAGCATGCTGCCATGTCGGCAACCATCTGCAAACCAGGAAATGGCCTGTGCCTCTACAACTCCTTCACAGGAATTCCGAACATTGCTCCACCGAGTTAAGAATTCTCGGTCAGTTTCATGATCATCTTGCTTACATGCTGCCAGGAGCTGAGGTCGGTTTGGCCTCTTGTATGTACTAGCAAAGTTGCTGTTAAACGCCAGCTCCAAGTCTATCCAGGAGTTGATACTATACTCCGGCAAATTATTCAGCCAGATCCGAGCTGGACCTTCCAACATGTGCGGGAGATACCGGACCGCCCATCGGCGATTGCCCCCCGCTATGTGCACCGAGGATACATAATCTGTCAGCCAATCTTGCGGCTTGGTGCTCCCGTTGTATGGCTTGGTGTTCCGACCTAACTGGAACTGAGATACTGGCGGTGGTGGCTCCTTCATGATCCGAGGTCCGAAACACGCCGGACCAGGAGGGCCTTCCTCCTCCAACTGCTCGGACAAGTAGATTCTATCCAGCTTGTTACGAACATCGCCCGGAGCTAACATCCGAGCTCCTATCCGAGGTCCCAACGCCCCATCCACTCTGTGGTATCCGGCTCGCGCCATGGCCGAGTCTCCATCATCATATCGGTCATCGCCTTGACCGACATTCTGAGGTTGCTGAACATACTCCGGCTCTCGCTGATATTGCCCCTGCGGCCGGGGTTGTTGCTGATACCTCGGGGGCGGAGGTGGTTTACCTCGGCCAGCCGACGCTGCTTGCCCGCCATTCTGATTTCCCTGACCGGAGTTACCCTTAGCTCGGCTTGCATTACCTTGGCCGGGGTTTCCCTTAGCTCGGCTAGCATTGCCCTGGCCCACCTTCTGCTTTGCTGCTAACACCGGATCATACATCTGCAGCTGCTTGTTCTGACCCGAGGTGACACTCCGGGCTCGATCGGCTCCTCCGACGAGTGGAGACGAGGCTTGCCCCTTGGACACCTGACTAACTGGCCTAGCTGAATAAACCATCTGTGAATCACCAGCCCCGGCATATGCTCTGCGGAGAGCCTCATTCTGCTGGTTAGCTACATACACTAATTCATTGACTCGCTTCTGCTGCGCACGCCATGCATCTCCAGTCAACCCGGATAGCTCGGCCCTGCCTGCCTCGGCAGCTCTGAGGTTCTTAGCAGGGGAACTATATACCGGCCTTCCAGTCGACACGCGACTCTCACTCCTAGCCGAGGTGGTAGGTCGAGCCTCCCTGTTCATCTCATCATTGAGCCCCTTGCCTCTCTGCCGCACCTCGGCTCCCCTATTTGTATCAGCTGCTACCGGGGTGAAGCCATTGCTGCATTGTACTCACGCAGATCTCTATTGAACTCATCTCTAGCTGTCATCATTGCTACAGCCTCCTTTGCAACAGGACACGCTTTGCCTCTAGTCGGCCGCAGTCACTACTACATCCACTCCTGGATTTACTGGGTCTGCCAGGTCTCCACTATCTCTACTAGGGTCGCACCTCGGCCCTGCACCTCGGGGGTACCAGGCAGCTCTTTCTCTAGCCTGGGCTTTGCAGATCTCACCTTAGCAACCTCGGCCGGCTTGGATTTGCTGGCATCTACTTTGCCAGCGGCATCAACCGGACCGGTCATCATCACCTCCACGCAGCTCTCGGGGCGAGTGATACGCCGACCTAAAGCCGCGAGGAGAGGAGTTTCGTCGTCCACGAGCACCTGCTCCGGGTACCGCGAACAACCTCGACAGCAACATAGGTGACGAAGCTGCCAAGCATCATGGTGAAGCCATGCTCGGGGAAGGGCTTGCCGGCGAAACACCCCGCATTGTCGCTGATGAAGGTGAACTCACCGATCTTGGCGATAAGCCCGGAAAGAACACGCTCGCCTGAGCCCGTCCGGATGTAAACTCCCTCCAACGCCTCAATCTGCCCCACGGTGGGCGCCAACTGTCGTGGTGGGATCACGGCAGATGCCATAGGTATGGCTAAGATGGGGCCGAATGGTCGTTGGGGGAATCCGGGGAGGGTTTATGCACTCAAGAAGTGCACAAGCAAGAACACGCAAGAAACCGCAAGAACACGAACGAGAAACCAAGAAACCAAGAACACAAAGCACACCACGATGTACCCTGCTTCGGGGCCCTCTTGTGGAGGTAACACCCCTACTGCAGCACTATCCTACTCGGTGTATAGCTCAAGGTGACAAGTACAAGCTGCTCCTCGAGCTGTATGATGATACAATGGTGAGAACTTGAGGTAGAAGATGAAGCTACAAGGGGGAAAAAGGAACTCCGAGCTTGATCCGAGGTGTCTCAGGGATTCCGAGGTTCCTCTCTCTCTGTATCGATCCCTCCCTTGTCGATCGATCCTCAAGCAGGAGGGGTGAAGCCCATTATATAGGCCAGCCGAGTTACCGTTGTGCCCCTCGCTGAACACTGTTGCCATGCCTCTGCTTTGGTCATCATCGTACTCCTGTCAGGGACAAGACATGGCCTGCCCATCCCTGCTGCATAACGGCAGAGCTAGCATGTCTCCTCTGACAGAGACAGGACGTAGCCACGCCGTACTACCTCGTAGCCTTTTCCCCGGATCTCGCGTGGTCAGCGGTCAGAGACGTGCAGCCCCGCCGAACCCGGGGCACGCCTCTGCCAGGCTCCGTGACAGACGCTCCCGTGTCAGGCGGGAAGTGACAGGAGCATTGACTCCTGCCCGACCTACGGCCTCTTGCCTTGGTTAGCTCGGTCTTGTTCCCGCTCCTTACCTCGGGTCTTGTACTTAAGATCCGACCAGGTCGGACATTACTTCCTTCAAATAGCTTCTCCTGCACTCACCATACAAACCATAGCACCGAGGTAGTTAGGTCGGCTGATCATAGCTCGGATTATGAACCTCGGCCCATGCCAACGGGATACCTCGGACCCCTCTGGGCCAAGATAGGTCGGCCTTTATATTCTCCAGGTCAAGATGAAGCTCGGACACTCCCAGGCCCAAGCAGGTCGGCCCTTTCCGTACCTCGGCACACCTTTAAACTCACCTTATGCCAAGCCTTGACCCTACCCGGGGGTAGCCCCCCGACAGACATGATCTCGCTCCCCAGTCTAAACTTCAGAGGTGCGTGTGACCCTCGTGTGTATCCAATCCACATGTCTTGCCAATTATTTTAAAGCGTTTTGATTTCTTGGTCGCTCCTCTTACGTGGACGTCCACGGGGCTCATCTTCACCGTTGAACAGGTCTCCACGCCTTCTTCACGGGTCATTATTGGGTAGCCGCCTTCGGTGCCCCATGTAGACGGTCTACGAAGACAAGGGATGTTTCTTAAGCTGGAGGTACGTCGTATCGTCTATGCACCTCACACATTCGAAATGTTCGTGGCACACGTGACCTGCGAAATCAACGCAACTCTCATAGCGAAATATTCTTCTGCGGCGGCATGCCATGTATTGAACCATTCCTCAGCCTATAACGTGTCTAACTCATGACACATGCACATGCATGCCTCAACGTGAGGACATCACCGCCTTCGTACCGTTCCATTGACATGCATCACTTGCATTCATTCAGCTAGATTTCGCACCACCATTACCATATAAAGACTTTGCTTGTCCGTTGGCCGAGGTCCGTCTATCTGCACATCACTTTTGGCTTCTGTAGGATCATTACAGTGTGCACCTGGATCTCCAATTTAGATTCCATGGCCTTAGCACCCAAAATTGAATCCTTGTGAGAGACATGATGTTAAGGTAAAAAAAATACACCATATGTTTAAGCTGATGTGACAAATGGGACTCTTCTTTTCTTTGTTTTTCAGTATATGCTCATGGGGGGGGGGGGGGGGGGGGGGGCAATTGCCACTGAACTAAACGTGGCCGCTTTTCCCCGCGCGGCATGTTGTGCTCCAATCCCATGGCATGTCCCATCAATAAATTCCAAATTATCTAAAAAAGACGATTTGGCACGAGTGATCCCGGTTTTCATTTCTTTGAAAATGGTAATTTTGAGTTTCAAAAAAAATTATTTGTTTGGACGTGAATTAGATATGGTATATACATTTTTGCAGGGTTTCGACTGAAAAGACATTTTACCTTGGGTTAGAGAAAAATAATAAATTTGTGGATGTATAAAGTAGTACAAAAGCTCACTATTATGTCTCAAATTTATCATTTCGTGTAACGTTGGTTGTGTGGCTGTTGGTCCGAAAACTGTGGACAGGAGCATCGGAGCACGGACACAGTCCCATGGACGTGGACTGATAATTTGGCCTTTCCTGCTTGTGTTGGGCCGTCTGATCGTGTACACAGGTTCCATGGACCACCACCACCGCAACGATCGTGTCGAAGCGCAACGGCGATCACACGGGCACGGCGTCGCCGCTCGCTGGTGTGGATAAATACGGCGGGGACCGGCCGCGCCGCGTGTGTGGGATAGAAAAGCTGTTTTTGGAATTGTGGATACGGTTTATTCGCCAGCAAATTCGGATGCTTCCTCGACAAGAATATGTTTTTTTTT
The DNA here is from genome assembly GCA_947311845.1 of Poa pratensis. Taxonomy (NCBI): domain Eukaryota; kingdom Viridiplantae; phylum Streptophyta; class Magnoliopsida; order Poales; family Poaceae; genus Poa; species Poa pratensis. The sequence goes on from CAMZMU010000038.1 coordinate 50,001,222, forward strand.
TGAGAGTACGCGACCGCATACCGTAACTTTATAGAAGGAGAAATTAGGTTACAAGAAGCTGTCCCAAGCCACAAGCCGGCCTTGACAGCACACACTCCACTCCAAAACACTAAGCCTACTCTCTCCTAACATGTGTGTGCACTCCAACTCCCACCGTCTCCCAAAGTTTGAATTCTTGAACTACCCGCGCAAGCAAGTTCTGACTCGACACCTGGTTCCTGACATTGTTGAATGCCTAAGCATTGCGATTCTTCCACAAGGACCAACAAGTCAGCACCACGAACGCATCAAAACTCTTTCGCTTTCCTCTGTTGAACTGTCTTCTTTGCTGCAACCACCAGCTCTCAATCGAGTCCAGGTTATCGGGCATGCTCGCCTCGAAGTGTAGCTCCTGCATACCCCGAAACCACAGCTCCTTGGCGTAGGGGCAGTGAAGCAGCAAGTGATCCACCGTGTCTTCTTCTTGGAGGCAGATGAAGCACGGCGACGTCTCCTCTTGCAGCCCATGCCGGAATCTTCTGTCGGACGTCCAGACTCTATACTTCACCGCTAACCAGCAGAACAACTTGCATTTGGGCGGAGCTTTGCACTTCCAGATGGCCTCCGACAAAGCGAAGCGCGTGGACCCTTCACACAACCTCTTATATGTGGAGCTCGCCGTGTACTGTCCCGATTTGGAGCATTGCCACACCCAGCTGTCCTCCTCAGTGGTATCTCTATGCGTGCTCTGAATTGCTAGCCAAAGCTGGACACACTCCCTTGCTTCCCTAGGAGAGAGCACCTCCTGAATGTCAAGGAGCCACCGGCCATTGTCCAGCGCCGCCTCCACTGTCCTCGAGTTCTTGTTCCTTGTGGTAACGCTGTGTGAATCGGGGAAGCGATCGTTGCCCAGAGGGTCGATCGTGTACGTGTTAAATAGGCCAGGAAAAGCCCCTGGCGTGGCGGTACAGGGAGACGTATACGAGGTGGAGTACTACTCCATACTCTATACGTATACATTATATTGATACCGTATTACAATCTAACAGCCCCCCTTAATCACAACCTTCAGAAAGGTTGAGATTACGCATGAACTCATGAAGATTCTTGACAGGTAGAACTTTTGTAAAACCATCCGCAACTTGATCCTTGTTGGAGATGAATTTGATGTCAAGTAGTTTTTCTGCAACTCGTTCACGAACAAAGTGATAATCAATCTCAATATGCTTGGTCCTAGCATGAAACACAGGGTTAGCAGACAAGTATGTAGCACCCAAATTATCACACCATAGACATGGTTTTTCCTTTAGCTTAACACCAAGTTCATTCAGAACAGATTCAACCCATATTAGCTCAGCTGTAGCATTGGCAAGAGACTTATACTCAGCTTCAGTACTCGACCTGGACACAGTTTTCTGTTTTCGTGCACACCAGGAAACCAGATTTGGCCCTATAAATATAGCAAATCCTCCAGTTGACCTCCTATCATCAAGACAGCCTGCCCAATATGCATCTGAGAAGGCACTCAATAGAGTGGATGAAGATTTCTGAAAAGTAAGACCAACATGTAGTGTACCCTGAACATATCGTAAAATCCTTTTGGCAGCTGTCCAATGTGTAGATGTAGGCGCATGCAAATATTGACAAACTTTATTTACGGAGAATGAAATATCAGGGCGTGTCAATGTCAAATATTGTAAGGCTCCTACAATGCTCCTATAATGTGTACTATCTTCAGGACCAAGAGGTGTTCCAGCAGATAAAGTCAATTTTTCAGTCGTAGATAGAGGTGTAGGACAGGGTGTGCAATTTGTCATACCAACTTTAGCAAGCAAGTCTGTAGCATATTTTTCCTGTGTGAGCAATAGGCCAGACTGAGTCTTCTTCACTTCAATGCCCAAGAAGAAGTGTAGATCTCCCAAATCCTTGAGAGCAAAATCATCATTCAAATCACGAAGAAGAACAGAAATGGCTTGATCAGATGAGCTTGTGACTATAATATCATCAACATAGATTAGAACAAATATCATAATGCCAGACTTGTTGTAAAGAAATAATGATGTATCTGCCTTGGAGGGAACAAAACCAAGCTGTTGTAGTTTAGTACTCAATCTAGAGTACCATGCACGAGGGGCCTGCTTGAGGCCATACAAGGCCTTGTCAAGTTTGCATATGTAATGTGGACTTTGAGAACTTTCGAAACCTGGGGGTTGTTTCATATATACTTCCTCTTCCAGAACGCCATGCAAAAACGCGTTCTTGACATCTAGCTGTCGCAAACTCCAACCTCTGGAAACAGCAACCGAGAGAACAATACGAATAGTTGCTGCTTTTACCACAGGGCTGAATGTATCTTCATAATCTATGTCATACCTTTGCTTAAAACCTTTTGCCACCAGACGTGCTTTGTATCTATCAACAGTACCATCTGCATGCTTCTTAAGACGATATACCCATTTGCAATCAATTAGATTTTTGGTGTGATGTGGAGGGACTAAGTGCCATGTTTTATTTTTCATGAGAGCATTATATTCCTCCTCCATTGCCTTGCACCAACGATCATCCTTTTTTGCCTCTGAAAGTGTGCGTGGTTCATCTGCAAAGGTAAACAAGCACCACCGAATAGTACCATCAGTAATAATTCTCGGCTGACGGATACCTTTTTGAAGACGAGTACGAGGTTCAGGAGGTGGTGGAGACGGTGATGGCGCAAGGGAGCCCGCAGCAGACCCATGCACAGAGGATCCACCCGGGCTGTCATCATTAGCATCATTGTTGGAGGATGGAGATTCCTCCGTGTCCGCTGCATGCAATGGAGACGAGACCGGCGTTGAAGATTCGGGCGACGTGGCACCTGCTCGTTCGTCATTATGCAGGGCCGGCGACAGAGACCGAGGCGGGGTCCGTGAGCGCTGTGGTTGCCGCGACGTGGCGCCAGCGGAGTCGCCGTGCGCGGGCGAGGGGGACCGCTGCATGTGCATGGGCGAGGAAGACCGCGTCGTGGAGGCAGACAGCTACCAGTCCGTCGCGTCCGTCGCGGCTGACGCGGAATCATCTTTGGGATCTGCGCGCCCACCTGCGCCAGCCGCAGCAGCACGGGGATCTGCGCGAATCAGATCCATCTCGGGATCGTGCCTGGGAAGACGACAGGGACTGTCGTTGTTTGGGCTGTTTGGCACCATTTCTGCAGCATTTTGCATCAATTTTTTTTCTGTTTCTTCCTGCTGCAAGCTCGCATCATGAGACACTGCACGTTCTGCATTTTGATCATTAGTAACAACAGGTATAACCGGTAAACCCATATAATCATCAACATGTGCATCCCCAATATTTGATGTGAAGGAAGGTAAAAGAAGAATGTCTTTGTGAAGACGAGCACCGGCATTAGGATGTAGTGAAGCAAAGGGAAAAACACTCTCATCAAAGACAACATCCCGTGATATGTAAATTCTACCGGTGGAGACCTCTAGACATTTTACTCCTTTGTGGCGGGGACTATAACCCAGAAACACACATCGTGTGGAACGGAAAGCAAGTTTTCTTTTGTTGTAGGGACGTAAATTCGGCCAACAGGCACAGCCAAACACCCTAAGGGACTCATAGTTTGGTTTAGTATGAAGAAGACGCTCAACAGGTGTATCCATATTAATGACTTTGCTTGGAAGCAAATTTATAAGGAAAGTGGCAGTGAGAAAGGCTTCATCCCAATACTTAAGAGGCATGGAAGCATTAGCAAGCAAGGCAAGACCAACCTCAACAATGTGAAGGTGTTTGCGTTCAGCGGAACCGTTTTGTTGGTGGGCATGTGGACAAGAGACATGGTGCGAAATGCCTATCGTTTGAAAGAAGCTATTGAGTTTTTCATACTCACCACCCCAATCAGTTTGCATAGTAATTATTTTTCTATCAAACTTGCGCTCAACAAGTTGCTGAAAATTAAGAAACACTTGATACACATCAGAGCGCTTCTTGAGCAAATAAATCCACGTAAATTTACTAAAGTCATCAATAAAGCTTACATAATAAGAGTGTTTGCCAACAGACTCAGGTGCTGGACCCCATACATCAGAAAACACTTGTTCCAGTGGAACAGTGGAAACACTAGTGGACACAGGATATGGCAACTGGTGGCTCTTAGCTAACTGACAAGAGTCACAAATGTATGGGCTTATTTCGGGTGTATGCGAAATTTTATTTTTTCTAAGAACTTGCTGAACCACAAAGGATGAAGGTTGGCCTAGACGACGATGCCAGGTGGATGATGACGGCTTTATTGTAATGAAAGCATGCTTGGAGGATCCAGTGGAAAATGGCACAAGCGGATAGAGGCCACCATGGCATGGACCTTTAAACAGAATTCTCCTTGTTTCCTGATCCTTTATCAAAAAGAAATGTGGGTGAAATTCAAAGAATATATGATTATCAAGTGTAGGTTTATGAACAGATAACAGGTTTGCAGTGGCACTAGGAACATGAAGAATGTTGTTAAGATGTAAGGATGCATGTGGGGTGCACAATGTTGAATGACCAATGTGGGTTATTTGCATACCGTTTCCATCAGCAGTGTGGACACGGTCACGTCCCTTGTACTTGTCGTGGGTGGAAAGCTTGCTCAACTCGGATGTGATGTGGTTGGATGCACCAGTGTCAGGATACCAGTTCGTGTCAACTCCATAGGAGGCAAGGCGGGCATTCTTCTCTTCACGGTCCTCATCATCGGACTCATCACGATCTTGATAACGCCACCAGCACTCACTTGCGGGATGCCCATGTATTTTGCAAATCTGGCAGGTGACGTTGACATATGGGGTGGGGCACGGCCACTGCGCCCATCACGTCCATCACGGCGATCATCACGCCGGTCCTCACGACGTCCTCCAGTGCTGCTGTCACGGCGTCCATCGCGGCGTCCTCCATGGCCGCCATCGCGATGACTAACATCACGGTATCCTCCATACCGGGAACGCCATGGGCCACCGTCATCACGGCGGCCGAAATCACGAGCACCATCATAGCGTGAGCGCCAGGGACCGCCATCGTCACGGCGAGTAGCATCACGGGTGCCAGCATCACGTGACCTCCAAGGGCCACCATCATCACGCCTGCCTCCATCACGATGTCCACGATCACCCAAGCGTCCCTGCTCGTTGCCGCCACGAGCAAGGTGGGCAGAGGAGGTGAGCGTCTGCGCCGGGACTCCATCTTCTTCATCGGAGAGCATCTCGCGACGCATGTCACGGGCGGCAATCTGAGCAAACAGATCATCAAGGGTGGTACCTCGCTGTCCGTTCACTGCAGCAACAACATCATTGTAAGAGCTATCAAGACCATTAAGTATATAACCAATAAGTTCATCATCATCAATTGGCTTTCCGGCAGCAGCAAGCTCGGAGCAGAAACCCTTCATGGTGGTGAAGTAGTCGGCAGCCATCATGTCCTTCTTCTTCTTCGTCTTGTTCAGGGCCGTCCGAAGGTGCGTGACCCTCGACCTCGAGACAGTTGTGAACATGTCCGAGACCGTGCTCCAGACCTGCACCGTGGAGGTGTGTTCGAGCACATGGGCGAGTATGTCAGGTGAGAGGGTTTTGAGGAGCCGCCCCATCACCTGTTGGTCCTTGACGATCCAGGCGGAGTACGCGGGATTCGCCACAGTCATCTTCTTCTTCTCTTCATCTTCCACCTCTATGGGCTTGGCAGGCGCGACGTCCGTGCCGTCGAGCAAGCCTGTCACCTGCGCGCCTCAAAGTGCAGGAAGCACAAGCGCTTTCCAGAACAAGAAATTGCTCCGGTTGAGAAGGAGAGTGGGAGGGTTACCTAGGTCGGCGGCCAGGGCATGCGCCGATGCAGACGACGACATGATGGCAACGGAGAGGGCTTGGTCTTGATCGTGTAGCGGCGGCAGCGGCAAGCAGTGCGGCGGCGGCGGCTGAAGTTTTTGGTCGTGATTTTAGGTCGTGGTTTTAGGTCGTAAAGCGGCGACGGCGGCAAGTAGTGCGGCGGCAGCGGTTGATGTTTTTGATCGTGATCTTTGGTCGTGGGACGGCGGCGGCAGCAGACAATGCAGCGGCGGCCGGCGGCGGCTAATCTTGTGGTTTTCTTGGTTGTAGGGGGGCGGCGGCGGCAGTAGATGCAGCGGCGGCGGCTAGGGTTTTTTTGGGGCGACAACTAGGTCATGGGAGAGGTCGCTCTGATACCATGTGAATCGGGAAGCGATCGTTGCCCAGAGGGTCGATCGTGTACGTGTTAAATAGGCCAGAAAAAGCCCCTGGCGTGGCGGTACAGGGAGACGTATACGAGGTGGAGTACTACTCCATACTCTATACGTATACATTATATTGATACCGTATTACAATCTAACACGCTGCTCCAAAGGTAGGGTGCAATTTCCGCTGCCGACCTACCATTGAGCCACTTATCCGTCCAGAACAGCACCCTATCTCCTTTGCCCGCCTTCACCTTTGCTAAGCTCTGAAACACCTCAAACGCTGCCGTGTCCTTGGCCATCTTGAGACCAGCCCATGGTCTGCTAGGATCCGTTCGATTGAGCCACTCCCAGCGAGTGCGCAGCGCTAACCCTTGCATCTGCAAGTTCTTCACACCAAGCCCACCATAAATCTGTGGCTTGCACACATTTTCCCAAGCCACCAAGCATTGCCCTCCGTTGATCTCTTTCTTTCCTCCCCAAAAGAAGGCTCTCAGCCATTTGTTGATTTCCTCGAACACCCAAAGCGGCGCGTCGTCGATAAGAAGGTGATGAACTGTTCTTGCCATAATGACTGATTTGATCAGAGTCAATCTGCCCGTGCGCACCATGAGTCCTTTCTGCCATGCCGGAACGCAATCGATCACCTTGTCGATCATAGGTTGCCATTCAGCTCTAGTTAGCGGTCTGAGCGCGAGCTGCAAACCCAAATACTTGATCGGGAACTCCACTGTTTGGCACGACAGAATCTGCTGCACTCGTAGCCTGTCTTCTTCCCCACCTCTGATCACTGTCGCCGAGGATTTCAGATAATTCACCTTGAGCCCTGACGCCGTACCGAAACAAGAGAGAATTTCCTTTGTCGCCCTCAGGTCGCTCTCCTCCGGCTTCACGAAAAACACGACGTCATCTGCATAGATCGACAGCCGTTGCATTGCTGTACATCTTCCCACCGGTGCCAGCAGATTAGCTTCCGCGGCAGCCGCCACTAATGCTGTCAACACCTCCATGACGAGATCAAACAGCAACGGCGACGTCGGATCTCCTTGCCGCAGCCCCCGCTCATGGAAGAAACGCTGTCCCGGGACCCCATTCACTAGCACCTTTGTGTTCGCCGTGCGGAGCATTTTTTTTGGACAAACTGCACCGATCTAATAACAATCATCCATAACAGTATAAAATACCCCAAAAGTAATAATTTACAAATTGGTCCTTGGACCACCGAGCTAGTGACGACGACGAACACTGTCGTGACCCGAAGGCTCACCGCTGTCCTCGCCCCTCCCTCACCGGAGTCCGGCCAAACTTGTCGTATAAGAGATTTTTGTAGTATACATACGGGAAGTCGTCGTGCTAAGCCCAAATGGACAATGCATCAAAGCAGTAAGCTTCGTCAAAGATGAGAACTGTAGATTAAAAGAACCTGACATATGCAACCACATCGACGAACATGGAAACCGAGCAAATCCCAGGAGATCCGACAGACACACAATTTCATGCGCTCTCCACTAGCGCTAGACGCAACTTTGGAACGGGGATAGGTCGGGGAGGACCTTATACACTGGCATATGGTCTCCCCCGGCCTCACCACCCAGACAAAGACAGAAAAACTAGCTAAAACAACAAACGTGAACTCTCACGCCGGCGAGAGGCTGGGTTCCGCCGCCCCTCCAAGGCCTGGAATGCCATCGGAGGAGGGGCGGACCGCCAAACCTAATCGCCTTATGACGTGGTGTCGAACACGGCATATGCCACGGGGTGGCTAAGATCGGTGCGGGAACAACGTTCTGCAGCGTCGGCACCCGCAGGGATTGCGCCGGAGCGCGGACACGGGAAGTACCCAGGTTCAGAGCCCTCCCGGAGGAGGTAAAACTCCTACTCCTGCTCGGTCATAGTTTATGAAGTTTTGACTATGACTAAATCCAGAATGCGATGTAACCGTGACCGGAGGGATTAGGAAACACATTTGATTATATATTTAACGATATTCATTGTTATGTTTATAATAGTTTTTTGTATGAATACAGTCACCACAAGCGTATCACTGTCGACAGGAACGTCACTCACCTCTGAAAAATATTTCACCGTGTGTTTGAACTCTATTGGAATGACGGTACAACCATACTCCTAACCATCCACCAATAGATTGGTTCTCGCACTTCACTGATTGAAAGTCCACTATTTTGTTGATATTTCAAAGAGTAACACAATAAGATAGGATCTATTTCATTGATTGATAGTCTGCTTTGTTACTAGTGAGAATTTAATTAAGAATATGGAAATAAGTCACTACTGAGAATCCTTGCTGGGGAAAAGAAGGAACGATCTCCGCACGGTCATAGTTGTTACCGAACACGCAAGAATTTCAAAAAAACACGAAGCGCGTTTCGGTCCTATCCTTGATTAATTTCACCCAGAACCACCGGCCTCTAATTTGCTTGCGACAAAAACTCAAGAGTCTTGTGTGAAATTCGTACAATATGAAATGTCTGGTCAAATCAATCAGTTCCCATTCACGTCCAACTTCATCTCAATCTTCCTTTAATTAGTAAAATCTACTTTGATTCAGCATGCATGCATGCATGCAGGAATCCATCGCTCTGTTTTTTTTTGTTTGCAGCGGTCGTGTTGTCTTTTTTGTTTGCAGCGGTCGTGTTGTCGGATTTCGAGCATGAGATTTCCTTTGTCTAGTCTCGTGGTCGTTGTACGGAACGGCGCCCGTCATCGTGCATCCAAATCATTGAGCAACACTATAATAGTAACATACTAATGTGGTATGTGGCCGCTTTAGAGCATGTCCAACAGATGATGCATTTGGGGATAAAAAGTGGTTTTGAGACACCACTTTTCTCAGTTTTTTATGTTTTGGGGCACCAATAAAAAACTACCGTTTCAGATGATCTATTTTGGGGAACGGCAAAAACGGCCGCCAGAACAGATGCCGCAAAATGGGGCACCAAACACGAGATCCGACGGTGTGGAAGGAGAGAAGCACATCTAACGGTTGTTGGTTTTGTCGAGCTCGATTTTCGCCCGTGAAGGTCGTCAGAGGCCGAGAAAATACGGCGAGGTCAGAGCCGGGGCTGGAAAGAATCCAAGGATGCGGACAAATCTAGCGCCAAACTTTGATCATGAAATATTAGTGTCATTGGTCCCGTTTATACTCTACAGGTTTCTATAAAGATGTTATAATCATACACTAGAAACTGCCATGGAGACTCATTACCGTACTCTTTACAAATATTTACCACAATAAATACTTATACATTATATAGATTATCCAGTGTAGAAAACAAAGTTATGGAACATACTTTATCAAAAATACAATTTAGTATCTTCAATGAATTCACTACAAACAAAAAAGCACCCCAACTAATATTTAGTAATATTACCTGTTATGTGTTATCTATGCAAACAAATAGAAACTTATACTTGTAATATCATAACATGTTAAAAAAAAGATCATGGAAGTATAAAAGTTTAGTACAAATATTATTCATTTTGATTTGTCCGGACACCAATTTTTATTTGACTGCCTTGTTATACTTAAAATTGTAAGGGCCGCCAGATTTCCAAAATTTCTTAATTGTGAATTAACAATGATTTGATTGTATTTTCCGAGTTGCGTGGAGCTCATGTGGTGCAGATGGATCCTGACGACGCCGGGACTGAAGCTAATGGTCTTCCACTCGAACTGTATAAATGTACTTACTCCATGGGGGGTCCACGCGCGACCGGGACCGTTGAGCGGATGGTTAAGAAAGAAGTGGGCTTACTTCCAAAGCAATATCAGTTTCTGAAGAAGCTTGGCAAACCATACCTCTGCACTTGGTGTCGACGACTACTTTTCAGATCCGGATACTAATGAAGGGTGTCTTGTAGTGATACATGTCAAAGAGATGTTCAAAATGCGAATTTTATGAAGTTTTGACTATGACTAAATCCAAAATGTGATGTAACTGTGACGGGAGGGATTAGGAAATACATTCGATTATATATTCAACGATATTCATTGTTTATGTTTATAATAGTTTTTTGTATAAACACAATCACCACAAGCATATCACTGTCGACGGGAACATCGCTCACCTCTTAAAAAATATACCACGGTGTGTTTGAACTCTATTGGAATGGCGGTACAACCACCCTCCTAACTATGCACTCATAGATTGGTTCTCGCACTTAATTGACTGAAAGTCTGCTATTTTGTTGATATTTCAACGAGTAACACAATAAGTAGGATCTATTTCATTGATTGAAAGTCCGCTTTGTTACTAGTGAGAATTTAAATAAGAATATGGAAATAAGTTACTAGTGAGAGTTCTTGCTGGGGGAAAGAAGGAACGACCTCCGCACTGTCATAGTTTTTACCGAACACGCAAGAATTTCAAAAACACGAAGCGCGTTTCGGTCCTATATATCCTTGATTAATTTCACCAAGAACCACTAGGCTTGATTAATTTACTTGCGACAAAAACTCAAAGTCACGTGTAAAATTCGTACAATATGAAAAGATGAAGTCTGGTCAAATCAATCGGTTCCTATGTATTCACGTCCAACTTCATCTCAATCTTCCTTTAATTAGTACGTACTAAAATCTACTTTGATTCAGCATGCATGCATGCAGGAATCAATCCCTCTTTTTTTTTTTGCAACGGTCGTGCTGCCGGATTTCGAGTCATTTGTCTCGTGTCGTGGTCGTTGTACGGAACGGCGCCGTGTATCCAAATCATTGAGGCGTGCGTGTCAATCTGTCTGCGGCGTCGACGTTCAGATTCGTTATTGAACGGCCAGGGCTGTGCAGAGGGCACTGCACAAAACGGAGAATTGCGAAGGAAAAGGCAGAGCGGTGTGTGAGCGTAGCGAAAAATCCGAATTTGTCAAAGGTCTTTTGTCTCATCTCCTGGCCGTACGGCGCCTGTCATCGTGCATCCAAATCATTGAAAATGCTCGAATTAAATCAATTATGCTTCCTAGGTTGGCGCTTTTATACAAACACAACCTTCTTTTTTTTTTTGAGGAAAGGATCCGACACCCTTCTTTTATCCATGTGTTTTGACGGAAAAGTAACCAGTGATGTGGTGACTTTAAATCTCTACTTCTCTAAAAGAATAATTTTGTTCCACATTCTGCCTCCACCCTTCGTCACACCCCGTCGCGCAGGAAAAAAAATCTTCCTCGCGTAATCACCGGCCCTTTCCCCGCGAAAATCATCCTCTCAACGAAACCTTAGCAGTCTATGGGTCGCCTACTTCGAGGAGCCCGTAGAAACATCATCCCACACATCGCCCACGACCGGAGCAGGCCGTCCCACGGAAGAGATAGGACGTTGCCCGCCGCCTCCGGTCGTTCAATTCCAGAAATCAGCGCCGCTTAGGTACGACCCCGCTTACTGGACAGGACATTGCCCGCCGCCTCTCAAACTGCATCGTCTTTGCCCTCACGCTCGTCTCGCGCGAACCAACGCCGCTTAGGGTTCGGCCCCGCCACCGCTGCCTTCCACGCCGCCTCCCGATTGTACGCCGCCGCTCGAACGCAATCGACTTCCACCTGTCCGCCGCGCTCGCCTGTTCGCTGGACAGGTCCTTGCCCACCGACTCTCTACCTGTTCCGCCTCCGCCCGAGCTCGCACAGGACAGGAGCTGAGCGGCGCACCCACCTGCCACGAACTCGGCCGGGGGGCAGGTGGCTGACCGAGCGACGCACACGTAATCCTCTCTCTATCATATTTGGTTGTTTTGTGCTTGGTAGGTGCTTGATGAAAGCCTCGCCGCCGGGTTCCCAATCCGACGCCTATACACGCGTGGAATCCCTTCGTGGCTGTTCCTCAAGCTTCTCACTCATACGACGACGGCCAGTCCTACATGACGGACACGCGGAAGTCCTGGCCGCTCCACTCTGCAACAAGCTAAAGTCTTAATCATTGCAGTAAGCAAGAACGCTGCATTTCCCTTTTCTGTTCCCCTGGCATTTGAATTTGATGGTGATACTTCCTGCACCCCTTGTGTTATGTAGCATGAAGGACGAGATGATCCAGATGTACCTAAACAGCTGAACGGCAATATAAGTGAGGGAGGTGTGTGTGCTCCACGTAACTCAGATGATTCAGATATTTTTCTGCGTTGGTGTTCCGCGCGTCGCCGGGAGGAAAGGACTTCAACTCAAATATTTTATTCATGAAATCTTCTCAAGTTTTGAGCTGTTCACTATTACCAATTTATATGATTTTAAGATTCTTGTTTTTGTTCTCGAGAAAGTATATAGAAATGGACAGATGATAATTGTTGCTATCTTATGTGCTCAAATAAACTTCATCGCATCATCGGACCAGATAACAGTCAAGAATTCAGCGCTGATTATTTTCTCTTTTCTTGGATTTGCCACTCGCGCTGCTTGTACCAGACCCTGAACACCTTTTGTCTAATTGCGTTGGAAGATGTCTTATATTCTTTGCATGCTTACAGATCACTTGCAGCGTTCCATTTTCGGTGACTGCTGAGCTGACTGCCAGAACAGGAGGTGGACCAGTGATTATTCTTATAGTTCGATTCCGTGATTATGCTGGACTGATAATGTTCATACCCATTTGTAGGTTTGGCTGCGGGAGTTCTAAATCTTGGTATTGTCGCTACTCAGCTAAACCTTTCTATCTGGAATGATTTTCTACTGTATGTGGCACTACCGAATATGTCCTGACCTACCACTAAGAACTGTGTTGTGTGCAGACATGCCTCCTTGCGACCTCTGTTTGTAGATACATTTTTTCTCTTAAATTCTCTGTACAGTTGCTTGTTGGCTTGGAATGGTTCAGATTTGTGATGATAATCAAGAGAAGTGGTATAATTATAGGCATGTTGATTTCATCAGATTTTGGAATGTTATAATTAATCATCTAAAGATAAGATAAGCCAATTATAATTAAATATGATTATTGGTTGCCTGCCAAATTTAGACAAAGAATGACCATTCACATGATGGATCATGATAGCTTTATGTCCACAACAATTTTAATAAATAAAAGTTCAATTGTTCTGACAGTAGCCCCCAAGCGCTCTATTAAAACTTGGCAATTATCCGTGCAATCCTCAAACCAAAATAGACCTGATCTGATTCTTGTAATTTGGTGTTATTTACAGAACTAGAGGCAAAAGTGTGGTGACAGGAGCCCATGAAGGAACGGACCTAACCTTTTGAAAAAGTATCGCTCCGCGTCGCCCCCGCGGCGACCGGGGCGACCTCCTCCCACCTTCTCCCAGCTCCCCCCCCTCCCCTCCTCCCCCGCCGCCGCCGCGCGCCGCCGAGCGAAGCTCGTGCGGTGCCGGCGGCGGCAGGCCGTTCCCTACCCGCGCACGTGGGAGGTTTCGCGGGGCGACCTCGTCAAGTGGCGGTGCGACTTCGGATGCCCTCGACCAGCGGGGTGGCGGTGCTCCTGGTGACTGATGGGGACGACAACGTGGTGGCAGCGGCTTGCCGTGGCTGGCGACGCCGGCGACGGCGTGGTCTGTGGGGGGCGACGGCGACGGGCCCAGATCTGGGTCAGGCGGGCCTAGATCTGGGCTGCGCTCTGGTGGACCCGTTTGGGCCCTCCGGGCTGCGGGTGGAGGAAGGCTCGCATGGAGCGTGGAGGTGCCACGCCTTCCGTGCAGGCTGATCTCTACTGCCATACCCCTCGCCGTTCACGGGTGCAGGATCTGAGCCAGGCGGGTACAGGTCCAGCACGGCCATTGTTGTCTGTCCATGGAGTTCGGGTGACCCTCTGGTGCGAGTCGGACGCCGGGGCGGCGGCCCTGGAAGGAGAGGCTGCGATGGGTGCTTGTCGGCAGGCAACATCGTAGCGGTGGTGGCCCTCCCTTTGGCTATGTGGATGGCGAGGGGTTCGGCAGCGGGCGATCTTGGTGTCGGTGTGGCTTTGGCGGCGGCGACTCCCTTGTCAAGATCTGGAGGCCTCGTGTTGGCAAGGTGACCCTTCTCTTAGGTCGGGTCGATGCCTTGGTGTCTTGGATGACACGGGTGAGGACCGAGTGAAAGCTCCGCGCTTTGGCGCCGGCGACGGTGATGCCTTTAGGTGTCATTACCCTCTTGGGGGCGTCGTTGTGGGTATCCTACCCGTGATTGGGTTCCGGGTGAAAACCCTAGCTCGTCTTTACGGGCTCGGCAGCGGCGGCGCTTTGCGTCGTTACCCTCTTGAGGGTGTTGTCGGGGAGCTCAAGTCTCATCTAGGTTCAACACGTTGGAGTCATCATCCTGGCGTGAAGCTTCTTCGACTTCGGCATAGAGTGGTTTTGTTGGCCTCCTATCTTTTACACGAGCCCTTGGTGTCACCATCCTCGGTTCTCGCTATCAGTTGGCAGGATCGGCGCTCTACGGCCCAGAGCGAGAGGGCAGGCGGCCCTCTCCGACGTTAGCTTGATGTGGTTGGTGCATCGGGACCCGGTGGTCTTCCAAGGCGGCGCGTCTCCACTCTTGTTCGGTAGTTTAGGTCGCATCTCGTTAGGTGTGGCGTCTCCTATTTACATGTTCGGCTCTGAGTTGGTGGCTTGCCTCCATCTCTTTTGTCGTTTTTCTTTTTTGACTTGCTTGTATGGGGATTTCTCCACCACCTTGTATCGGTTTGGCCGGTTGGGCTTTATTTATAAAGCGGTGCGAAAGCCTATTTCGTGGACAGGAGCCCATGAACCCACCCGCGTCATCATAGATATTCTACTCCTAACGCGCTGGAAAAGTGCAAGATTTCTAGCACTATGTCTTCCGGTGTGTAAGCTTGACTGATGCTTATTTGCTTCCTGAACTCATGTATAATACTGTAATCGTTTGTTTGTAAGCAATACTAAATTCATGTTTGCATTATTAGGTGATCAATTTGCCAAGAAAACAGTCAAGATAGAAAATCCAGTGGTTATGCCTGGCAATTGTTTTTAAGAACTTATGATCCGCTGCTTAAATCCGTATCTACTACTCCCTCCCTTACTAAATATATATTTTTTAAGTATTTCACATGTTAAGTAGATGCGGGCTAAATGAGTGAACATACATATTAAAATGTGTCTAGACACATGTAGATACATGTGAATGTGAAGAAATGATAAAACATCTTATATTTAGGAAAAGAAGGAGTATGTAACAACAGTTTTGTTTCAGCAGTTTAGCACCAAAAGTTACATGTTGCTATTACTTTGATATCTTTTAAACCGTAGTTGTTTGCATGAAGAGGACACAGTCAACTGAATATGATAGGTGAATGTGTTCTTCTTTTTGTCACAATTAGCCCTAGGTAGCAGATATATTTCAACAGTGTAATCATCAAAAGATATGAGATTCAATGAGACCTGTGCATAAGCATGCACTATACTGCATGGCAAAAGTTAGCTGTAGCAAAAAAAATCTGAAATGTTTGTATTTCTTATAGGTTATTCGAATTATCCGAGTCAATTATATTAAAAAATGAATGAGTGTCTAGTTACTTTTAATATAGTAGAAGGTGAGGTTGGAACCCAGGCTGCCTAGTCCACCATCAATGGTGCTAGCCAGTAAGCCCCTGGGTGACTCTCAATATGCATATTAGCCAGTAAGCCGCTGAGTCAATTATATTTAAATTTGATGTGATAATATATCGTAGTATGCATATTAGCTGCTTCATATGAACGAAACCTCTGGGGCTGGGATTAACCGAACGCAGAGCTCTAGTGGAAGGGGATGTGTCACTACGGGAAATCCACAAAACGCCGACGGCCAGGACATACGCCGACGGCCAAATGTCGGGGCCGTCGGCGTAGACCCCGACCAGGCCAACCGAGATTTTTTTTCTTTTTTTAGCTACGCCGACGGCATTGCCGTCGGCCTAGAGATTTTGGCCGTCGGCGTAGATTTTTGCCGTCGGCGTATACTTTTTCAATTTTCTACATTTGATACGCCGACGGCAGCCGTCGGCGTATACTTTTTCAATTTTTTACATTTGATACGCCGACGGCAATGCCGTCGGCGTATACTTTTTTCTATTTTCCATTTAATATGAAATAATTCATATCTTTAAATCCGTAAATCCGAATTTAATAAATTAAATGTCTAAATCGATTAGAAAAATGAGAGGAATCCAAATATGACATCCATAAAATCTTTTTCACCGTGCACATGACATTTTGTAACATATGTTTGTTACTTGCTTAATTAAAAAGTCATTTTTTACACTTAAAAAATGGAAAATGATATTTATAAAAATAATTTGGAATTTGTTTTTGGCAACAATGTTTGCCATACCAAGGCACCCCTATGTTTCAAATATGGACACATTATCACAAACTATGGCATGGGGATGGCCATAACTTGGTCATTTGACACGAAAGTTATACATGTCTATAGATGATAGACCTTTTTGTGAAGCTTTTTTTGAAATATTTGTCAAAACTCAAGTTTATCATTTTTCCTAGCAACTAGTCTATACTACTATTAAAAGAGCAAACATGTTGGGATACATTAAATCTGTACCGTTCAATATCCGATCAAACGGCCCAGATCGTCCCAATGTTTGACAACTCAACAATGTCCGTTTTGAACCGTTTTGCCCTCCCACCAAATCACATAATACGACCAAATTGCCACCGTACCGTTTCGTTTCTTTTTGTTCTCCTCTCCACCTGAAGTTAAATGTTTTTCGTCCATCCGATTAACCGATGATCCACCTAGAGCCGTTGATGAAATCCGCTCCGCATCCTTCCGCACAACGAGCTGACCGCATGGAGCACGACTCCACTTTTCCTGTCTTTCCAGATTCGCTAGGGCAAGTAATCGGCAGCCTTTTGCGGCCGTATCTGTGCGATCACGCGGAGGCGAGTAATCCGGCCGCCGGGCAATGTTCAGGAATCCTCCAATTGATCGGGTAGCATCAGTGCAAGATGCCGTGTGGCCGTAGCGGCCAAGACTGCTCGATCGATCTGCATATAGTCTTATTGATATCCAGATACGCAATGCACTCTTTTTTTTCCTAATCATCTCAATAAGCTGCTCAATATGTTGATTGTCGCGCGTCACCAGGTGCTTCCACTTAAAAAACTTTTGACGAATCAATTGCATCTATTCCTGGCAAGGGCCTAGCTAGCTTGATCTGTAGCATCAGTGCAAGATGCCGTGTGGCCGTAGCGGCCAAGACTGCTCGATCGATCTGCAAATAGTCTTATTGATATCCAGGTACGCAATGCACTCTTTTTTTTCCTAATCATCTCAATAAGCTGCTCAATATGTTGATTGTCGCGCGTCACCAGGTGCTTCCACTTAAAAAACTTTTGACGAATCAATTGCATCTATTCCTGGCAAGGGCCTAGCTAGCTTGATCTCCCGGTGATTACTTTCCACGCCAAATGCATGCCTGCATGCTGGCGCTTGGTTTTATACCCACGGCGGCATATACTCTTCACTAAGCTTCAAGCAATTAGTAGCTACTAGCTGGTCACCTCTATAAGATTAATTTAGGGCGTGATCATTTTGCTGAAGTTATATATAACATTACTATATATGCTCCTTCCGATAATTAATTTTTCTGGTGCACTCATATGCATCTCGACTAATCTTATTTTGCACCCATGTTAAGCATTATAATATAACAGTTTCTAGCAAAGAAAATATTTTTTCTGCTATTGCATTTGCAGCATCCAATTTCTGTTGACACTTTGTAGTGACCAAATTAATTTAACGGTTGCAGCCTCAAAGAAAACTTGCTTCATGGAATTATAGCACACGTGTATTAGTGTAAGCACCGTATAGACCACAGAAGCAGGCAGATGAGAGGAGGAGCTCAATATTATATAACCGTTTCTATCAGAAAAAAATATTGTGTTATTCAATTTGCAGCATGCATTTTCTCTAGATTTCAATTTGAGGCATCCAAATTATTAATGGTTGTTTAAATGTAAAATAAAAATTGACCATATTTGAATTGGCAAGGTTATCTTTTCCATAAGTTTCATTAGTGTATTTGAAAAAAATATTTGAGAGAACGCTTAGGTAGCACTTTCGCAGAAGAAATCGATGATTTAAATTTAGAGTATGTAGCCTCGCCCTATTTCCATTTGAAACCTTTCCAGCCATGCTTTCTCCATGTCTCTTTTACAATACTACTGTACATTATAATTTTTCATGTTAAATCTAGAAAAGTGAAATCTATCAAATAGTCTAGAAAAAACTAGGGGTCAGGTCTGACATCTTCAACGAACATTATATTATAACAGTTTTTATCAAAAATATATTTGTTGAGCTATTGTATTCGCAACATCCAATTTCTCTTGACTTTAGTTTGCATCTGCGCCTTGGAACCAGCGCGTGGGGGCACGGCGACTCTCACGAAGAGCCGAATCCGGTGGGACATCGCAAGAAGTTGGCGCGCTGGTACGCGTTCCGGAACTCGCCGGCGAGCGGCGGCAGCACCCGCTCCTCCTCCTCGACCAACCGCGCGGGGGCACGCCGGCGCTCGCGGAGGAGCTCTCCGCGAAGGGTCCGAGGAAGCAAATCCAGCGGGACAACCAGAAGCTGGCCCCGGTAGGCTTTCCGGAACTTCCCGGCCGCCGCCACAGACTCCACCGCCGCGGACGCCGCCGCCAGCCGCGGTGGCGCGCTGCTCGATGGCTTGTGGCGACGACGGGACGCAGCGACCGTCGGCCGGAATCTACCTCCTGTCCATGAACGTGAGCAGGTTAGTCAACGACATGGATTGTTGTCCATCAGTGAGCGGCCGAGGAGCAGCTACTCCACCGCGACGATGCAGAAGGCGCTTCAAGTTAAACTCCTTCTCCTTGTTTTTCTCTCGGAACAAGGCAAGCGCATGGATGTGCTAGCAAAAAGATACACATGAATACATGGCCGGCGTGCCAAATTGAACAAGATCAATTTTGATTTACTTCCCCACAAGGTGTTCGACGAATTGCATCTTAGAGAGAGAAGTATTTACAGTGCAGAATATGACGAGGGAGATGGCAAAGGAGAGACGGTTTATGTGTGAGTGTTAAACACCAATTGTTTTCTTTCGGTCTTGTGGAGTGAGATGCTTGTATAGTCGAATGGAATTAATTGGAATCATTGCTGTCCCGTGGACTTCACAGATGACGAATAAGAAGCTTGACATGAATGAGAAGCGGGCCTTCCTGGAGTGGCACCGGAACATCACAAGGTTAGCGCAAGTCTCCTTTGGTTCTATCAATGGCTTTATTGAAAAAAATGTTGACATCGGTAATAGTAAGTAATATGTTAGCGTTGCTTGTGAAACCATCTCCCAGGTCATGTCTTACAAGACATAATCCTAGAGGCTTAAGTTTAAGGTTTCGTCCATTCACCTCTAATCACTGCTCACGTCCTACCACGCTCCCCCTGGATCTGATCCGTGTGGTACGGTGGTACCTAGGCGACTTCAGTGTAATTATCGTCTTATATTGAGATTACTTTCATCATTTACTAGGGGATATGCAGATTTCGTCGTACTCACACGTGAAGAACTAGAACTATTTTTCATGTCCATGTGATAAGTTTGTTTTGGCTTATAATTAACTTGTCCCTTTTCCGAAATATTATAGTTCTTCTGTTCAAGCATCTCCCACCCAGGTCAGTTTTCAAGCATTAGTTTCTACGAACTGAAGCAGCAATATAATATACTGGGAATTTTACTGCCACTTGCCTTATATACTATGAAGACGGGTTCAATTAAGATTTCGAAGTTATATTCTAAGCATTATATGTTGGGTGCTTGCATTTCTTAATCATAGTTGAACTATCGTTGTGTTGTATTTTGGATTTATTTGGGAAAAATGCATTTAGAAGAGTTGTACTAAATATAAATGATGTCTTGGCTTAATGAATGCGAAGATTTTCATTTTTGATCTTTTTTTTGCTTCCAGTATTCATGATTTAAGTCGCATTACCAACACGTGCACGTGCACAATTACTTTTTGATTGTTAAGACATTCTATTTGTAAATTTTCTAATTAATTGTGAAGACGTGCGTTGCACGTACATTCCAACTAGTACACATAAAAGGACTACATGTCTACAATGCAAAGGATGATATGGATGTCATATTTGAATTTCTCTCATTTTTCTAATTGACATAGACTTTTTTTTTCAAATTTCGATTAACGGAATTAAAGATATGAATTATTCCATATTAAATGTAAAAAGGAAATAAAAGTAAAAATAATTTCATTTTTTCATTTATTAAAAATATATACTATTTTACAATCATTGTTACTTATTCAAATGAATTTTCTAAATTTAAACAATGAAAAAGTGTAACATCCTAAATCAGGGGTTAACATGATTGATATGATATAAGTATCAGTAAGTTCTCATTTCTCATTTGGAAGCTAACAATGAAGAAACTCAAAGGTTAAGCGTGTTTGGGCTGGAGCAATTTGAGGATGGGTGACCGAACGGGAACTTTGACCAGCGTAAGTACTTTGACCTATGATTAAATGTGTAATTAGAGATTTAGTGTGTAGCTGAGTTAGAAATTTCGAAATAGAAAAAAAGTTTAAAAAAGTTCAATAAAAATTCAAAAAATTCAAAAAAATTAAAAAATTGCATTCATACGTGCCGTCGGCGTATGAGGGCGTACGCCGACGGCAACGGATACTTCGACGGGCCGCTACAACGACGGCCATACGCCGACGGCATATGAGCGTACGCCGACGGCTTCCGGCCATCGGCCTATTGTGCGTTTCCCGTAGTGTGTAGTTGCAGTGAATCAGTGATCCAATCCCAGGAGGGAATTGAGTGACGGGGTGGGGATCACCCATATCCCGTGGTGGTCAATTCCATGTGGGGATTGGTCCCCTAGTAACCGAACGAGGCTTACTAGAATGCACCACTGATTTCACTCTCGCCAAGGGCTGAGGCTTGAGCTACCGTAACAGAATTACAAAAGTGTGCTAGTGGGCCACCCGATCGAGCTGCTCAACTGAATGAACCCACGCAGCTGGTGCTCTCCCAACTGCCGCCGCCCGCCGGTACCATTTGTGGAGTTTGAAAGTAACCGAACGGGAGAAACGAACCCACCAAGGTGCATGCTCGAGTTTACCTGCAGAACGATCGAGTGGAGAGAGACGTCGACACTCTGCAGTCTACCACGTTGGTTAGATCAACTTGCCAATGCAAAGGACAATGGCGACAACGCCGCGCGGAGCAGCTGCAGCCAACGGAGATGGAGCGAGCTCCGAAATTTCGGCGGGAGGATTGCGGTGACCGCCCGACAAAATCACCCCCCCTATTTAGCTCACCCCAAAATCGAAAACCACCATTTCTTGTATTCGAGCTCTTGTGATGGCGGGAGCGATTTGTGTGAAGGTGAAATTCACTCCAATAGTTAAAATACATCGATGATCCAATCTAAGTATCATGAAAGTGATCCTATCTGAAATATTAAAAAAAAACAGTAAATTGCTCAAGACACCACCTTCAGCACTTTTCGTTGCTTGAAAGTCCGCCATTTTGTTGATATTTTGCACCAAGCAACACAATAAGCGTTTTACTCTGTATTTGATTTGGAGCAACGAGCAGAGCAATAGTACATTTTAATAAAAAAGATGGAAACAAGTTACTAGTGAGAATGCCTGCTGGGAAAAAGAGGGACCAACCTCCGCACGGTCATAGTTTTTACTAAACACGCAAGAATTGAAAAAGAAACACCAGGCTTGATTTGCTTGCGACAAAATTCAAAGTCCTATGTAAACCGCCGCCGGCTGATGCCATTTCCAGCGCGGACGAGCTCTCCGAGGACCTCGCCGATGATGAGCCGGCGGAGGACGAAGAGGACGTGGAGTCCGATGACCTGCCCGTGCTGCTGGAAGTTTTCATGCCCCCCGGCGACATGGACGCGGCGCGCCGGCTCGCGGTCGTCTACATCGAGTCGCCGGCGCCGTTCTCCTCCCCGGCCTCTTCTTTTGCAGAGGCCATCTTCAGCGAGCTCCCCGGGCTGCACGTCACTGTCGTCCCCTCGTCGATCGGGGACATGTACGCGAAATTCCTCTCCCACGAGGATCGGGAAATCGCCGTCATGCACCAGCCGTTCATCTTTGAAGGCACCACTTTCACGCTGGTCCGCGAGGAAGAGGCGGACCGCGTCCCCTGTGTCATGCGCACGGTCGCGGTCGTGTCGGCAAAGCGGATGCCTGGTGAGCACATTGGGCGGCTTGGCATCGCTGCAGCTTTTAGCTGCTTTGGAGATACGCTGGAGGTTGACCCCAACTGCCTGACGGGGACTGACCTGGCCATTGTGCGGGCCGTCGTGCTGCTGAAGCTGGGCATGAACGTGCCGTCTGAAATCCTTGTCTCGCGGGCTCCTTGGGGGTCCCGTCTCGTGCAGCTGCGCGAGGTGCGCTCCTGGCCCGTCGCTGACTCGTACAATGACGAGGGTAACTACATCCGCGTCTTCGACGACCCCCCTCCGCCCCTGTTTCGGGGACGCCGTGGGCGCCGGGGGCTGCCCCCGCCGCCGCTCCCCCTGGCTAACGGCTTCCTCGCTGGTGGTGGCCATGGTGGGCCTCGAGACTCCCTCTCTGCCTCCCACGAGGCCCTGCTCGCGATCCTCGACAGTGTGGCCAGCTCCCCCATTGCCCCGGCCTCGCCCGTCTCCTCTCTATCCTCGCTCACCATTTCATGGTGCTCCGGCGTGGGGTCGATGGACTCGGGGTCGCTGAGCTCGGGCCCGCCGCTCTCTGCTACTCGTCGTCATGGCGTTGTCATCACTGAGCTGGAGCCCTCCGCTGAGCTTGCCACTGCTGACCCCGCCGCCGCTGGCGACGACGGTGAGCGTCGGAGCACTCGCCTTGCGGAGAAAGCTTCTCAGTTCTACGAGCCCGTTGGCGCGCGCGCTGAGAAGCTGCGTGGGCTTCGCGATGCGCTTGGTGGCTGCACGTCGGCTCTTCAGAAGCAGGTTAAAAAACACGGCGCGCTCGGGGCTGGCTCCAAGCCGCTCCACAAGCGTGCGGTGGCTGCCATCGCGTCCTCCGTCTGCGCTTCGTCCGTCGTGGTGTCTGCCGTGATCGATGATTAGTGCTCCTGCGAGCATGCGCCGCCCGGGCTGCGGCCTTTTAGCCCCTATCAGCGCCTCTGTTGCGCCTATGTGTCCCCCCCATTGTCTGAACTTTAATGTTGTCTGTCAGCTAGCTTCGCCCTCGCCCTGTTTGTCTCCCCCCCTTTGTAATCTCCCTGGTGTTTGTAATTCCGATGATTAGTGCGTTTCGTGATTTAACCATCGAGTCGTGGAACACTCAGGGTCTTGGGTGCCTTCTCAAACGGCCTGTTGTCCGCGATGCCATTACCTCCGCTTCCCCCGCCATTCTTTGCGTTCAAGAAACTAAGCTGCGCTCGGTTGATCGCTTCACGGCGCCTCCTTCCTCCCGCCCTCCCTCTCTGAGTTCGCCACGGTTGACGCCGTTGGCAGCTCGGGAGGGATGCTTACTGCCTGGAACTCGAACCTCTTTACGCTTATCGCCTCGCGCGGTGATCGTTTCTGCCTTACCACCACCCTCTCCTCAACCCAAACGGATCTCACCTTCGCGGTTACCAATGTCTACGCCCCCGCCGATCATGCGCTCACCCCCCTTTTCCTCGCTGAGTTCGAGGCGCTGGGACAGCTCTTCCCTTGCCCGTGGATCATCGTCGGAGATTTTAATCTCATTCGCGACCCCCGTGACAAGAATAACGCGAATTTTAACTCAGCTCTTGCCTCGGCTTTTAACGACTCCATCCGCAACTTAGCCCTCTTCGAGCTCCCGTTGCTGGATCGGTTGTATACTTGGACTAACAGGCGCGCCTCCCCCGTCCTCGCGCGCCTTGACAGAGCCTTTTTCAACCATGCCTGGAACCTTTCCCTCCCGAACTCCGCCCTGACCTCGCTCCCACGACCCACCTCGGACCACTTCCCTCTTCTGATCACCGCTACCACCACCATCCCCCGAGCTTCCATCTTTCGCTTTGAAAACGCTTGGCTGCGTGACCCCATGTTTCTCCCCACCACCCTTCCATCCTGGTCCTCTCCTCCTCTGAAAAACGACGCTGCTGGTGACTTGGTTGCCCGCTTGAAGTCCTTCCGCACCGCCGCCAAGGTTTGGAAACGCTCCCACTGTTTTAACCCCAAGTTCGAGAACAATTGCTCCTTCTTGATTGATATGTTTGATCTGTTCGAAGAAACTAGGCCTCTCTCGCCCGAGGAGGCCTCTCTCCGTGTTTTCTGCAGAACTCGCCTGTCCGAGCTGGTCCTGGCGCGTGCGGCTCGGTGGAAGCAGAGGGGGAAGTTCCGCGCCGTCGTCGAGGGCGACGAGAACACGAGGTTCTTCCACGCCCGCGCCTCGCAGCGGCTGCGTCGCAACTCCGTCCGCTCCCTCGACGTGGACGGGGCTCTCGTCGTGTCGCACGACGCAAAAGCGGCGGCCCTCCACCGCTTCTACTCGGAGCTGCTCGGGCGCGAGCACGACGTGCGCTGGGAGTTCGACGTCGAGAGCCTCTACCGTGGCTGCCCCCAGGTCGACGCGGAGGCCCTTACTGGGCCCTTCACGGCCCAGGAAGTCACTGCCGCCGTCCGTGCGATGGAGGCCGCTAGTGCTCCTGGCCCCGATGGGCTTGGGCCGAGCTTCTACAAGGCTGCTTGGGCCACCGTCGAGCCCAGCCTGCTGCGGCTGTTTGAAAGTTTTCATTCCCGCTCCGTCGAGCTGGAGCGGCTCAACCGCGCCCATGTCGTGCTTCTTCCCAAAAATGGTGGCGTCCCAACTCCGGCCTCTTTCCGCCCGATCACTCTCCAAAACTGTTCTGTCAAAGCCATCTGCAAAGCGTTGACCTCCCGTCTTCAACTCCAAATACACAAAATCATCGACGTTGATCAAACGGGCTTCCTCGCCGGTCGGAGCATCACTGAAAACTTTGTCTATGCCACCGAGCTTGTCCAAGCCTGCTACCGCCGCCGCGCCCCTTGCGTTGTGCTTAAGCTAGACTTCGCGAAAGCTTTTGACTCCGTCAGCTGGAGCAGCCTCCGAGAAATCATGCTTGCTCGAGGCTTCCCCCCCCCCTTTGGTGTGATTGGATGGACATGATTTTCTCCTCCTCGCGTTTCGCTATCCTTCTGAATGGACTGCCGGGGAAGTGGATCAGGTGCCTTCGGGGATTGCGGCAAGGAGACCCACTCTCCCCCTACCTTTCCTCATTGTTGCTGATGTTCTTCAGCGGCTGATTCAGTCCGATGATGTCCTCCAGCACCCCCTTGTCGACGGTGCCCCGTGCCCCGTCCTGCAATATGCGGACGACACGCTGCTGATCCTCCGTGCCGACGCGCGTGCGGCCGATCGACTGCGGAAACTTCTGCTCCAGTTCGAGCGCGCCACCGGCCTCTGCATCAATTTCAGCAAGAGCACGTTGGTGCCCATGCACGTCGACGCCGGCGTGCTTGCTGCCATCCAGGCGACGCTGCAGTGCCGTGTCGAGGGCTTCCCGCAGACCTACCTCGGCCTCCCTCTCTCCGCGAAAAGCTGCGGCTCGCCGCGTTCGCTCCGCTCATCGCCAAGGTGGATAAGTATCTCTCGGGATGGCGAGCCCTGCTGCTGTCCGCGGGCGGGCGTCTTGTGCTCATCAACGCCGTCCTGGATGCCCTCCCCGCCTATGCTATGGGAGCGCTCCACTGCCGCCTGGCGTGCTTGCCGCTATCGACAAGCTCCGGCGAGCCTTCCTCTGGGCCGCGGCCGACCGTGTCTCGGGAGCGCAGTGCCTGGTGGCGTGGGACTACGTCTGCCGCTCCAAGGAGGAAGGAGGGCTCGGGGTGCGATCCCTCGCGGACCAAAACAAGTGCCTGCAACTGAAGCTGCTGCACCGTCTGCACACGGCCACCTCCGAGTCTTGGCCTCGCTGGGTCTGGGGCTGCTTAGGCGGCGCCGCGCTCGACAACAACGATCGCGCGGCGGTGCTCGGCGGTGCGCACTGGAACGCGCTGCTCCAGCTCCTCCCCCTCTACCGCGCCCTGTCTTGTGTTGCCATCGGCGACGGGAGCGCACAGCGTTCTGGCATGACAGATGGCTGCCTGCGGGGCCTCTTGCTCTTGCCATGCCGGAGCTTTTCTCGCACTGCACACTCCAGTGCGCTACTGTGCTCCAGGCCATGGTCGGAGGGCTGGACGCCATTCTTGTGCCCCGCCTCTCCGTGACCGCTGCGCGGCAAAAGGCCACGCTTGCTTCGCTGATGTCCGGTGTGACGCTCACCGACGCCGCGGATTCTAGAGCTCTGCCATTGTGCGGCAAGGCGAATGGCAAGCTGGAAACTGCCGCCCTCTACAAGCTCTGCACTTTCGGCGGCGAGATGTCCAGCCATGCCGACTTCGTCTGGCGCAACAGTGCCCCTCCCGTGTCAAGTTCTTCGCTTGGCTGCTTGTCCAGCGGCGCATCCAATGCCGGGCAAACCTTCATCGGAAGGGGATCCTGGATGCGGCCGCCGACGTTTGCCCCATCTGCGGCGAGCGCTCCGAGACTGCTGACCACATCATGTTCTCCTGTCGGTTCGCGCGGAGGTTTTGGGCGTCCCTCGGCTCCCCAACCTCCCACATTGGCTCGTTGGACGAAGTTGAGCTCTGCCCCCTCCCTCCCTCGGCGCCGGCCCGCTCCGCAACCACCCTTCGGCTGCTGTGCTTCTGGCACCTGTGGAAGCATCGAAACGATGTGGCCTTCAATGGCCTCGTCCCCTCCATTTCCTTGATTCGCAAGAACTGCCGCGACGACGCAATTTTGTGGCGGGCTCGCCTGCCCCTCGAGCATAGGTCCGACGTGGATCAATGGCTCTCCTACCTCCCCTCGGTGCATACTCAGCTAGGAGTAGGTTGATGAGGTCTCTTTGTTTTAGCCCACCCTCTGCGTGAGATGGTGTCTTCCTCCCCCTTGTGTAACTTCTGGTTGTAATCCCCTCCCCCCCCCCCCAATTTTTTCCGCCAGAGAAAACCCCAGAAAAATCAATAAAATGAGATTCAGGTGGGTGCCTTTGCACCCCCCGGTGACCCCTCAAAAAAAAAAAAAAAGTCCTATGTAAAAACCGTACAATATGAAAGAGGCCAAGTCTGGTCAAATCAATCAGTTCCCATGCATGTCCAACTTCATCTCCATCTCGATCTTGTGTTGATTCCTTTAATAAACCTCCTTTAATTAAGCAATCATGAATCAATCGCTTTTTTTTGCAACGGTCGGCCGGTCTGATTTCGAGCGTGAGATTTCTTTTGTCTCGTCTCCTGGCCGTTGTACGGCGCCTGTCATCATCGTGCATCCAAATCATTGAGCAATGCTCGAATTTTAAAACATGATGCTAGGTTGGCGCTTTTATAAAAACACAGTCTTCTTATAACTGGAGATGGGCGTAGTCTGGCCAGATGTTGGACTTTGACCCCGGCCCTGTACATGTGTTCCGACAGGAAGTAAGAGGTGACGTGGTAACATTTTATTTCTTTGTGAAGCAAGAGCGAGTTGAGCTATCTGCTCTGTGGATTTTCTTTCTTTTTGAAGCACGTGGCTTCTTCTTCTTTTTTTGCTGGAAAGCACGTGATTTATAGGTACTCATGTAAGTGTTGAAGTGTTTATCCGGCTTCAGGTAAACTGGGATTCTAATCCATTTTGGTAAAAATAAATGGCGAGGTTTGATCGCCAACGAATGTGATCGATCGACCAATGCCTCGGGCTAAATTCAGCAGCCTCGCCAGCGGTCCACCATGCACGTATCGATCATGCTCGATCCACTCTCGGGTCCATCGTGGGCGATGGGGATCCGCACTAGCTAGCTACCAGAAATGCCCCATTGGACCTACCACTACGGGAAACCGTCAAAACGCCGACGGCCTCCATGTACGCCGACGGCCAAATGTCGGGGCCGTCGGCGTACAGCACGACCTAGGGCAGACGACCAACAAGCCGTCGGCGTACAAAGCGCCGTCGGCGTAGCCTCACCGTGCCCGACGGACGCCGTCGGCGAAGTAAATCCCGTCGGCGTACAAAAGGGCGCCGTGACAGAACGAAGTTGCCCGTCCAGCATCGCTTATACGCCGACGGCGGTGCCGTCGGCGTTTAGTTGTTCCTTTTTTATTGATTTTCGTATGTAATATTCATTTCTTTATTTCTCTATATAATATTTAATGTAGTTGTAATTTATATATATATATTAAAAACTCCACTGGCCTACCCCTTTCGACGCACGTCTATGGGGTAGACGAAAACGTTAGGGTTTTTCCAGCGGATTCAGGGTTTCGCCGAAGCGGGGCCCCGGAGCGTCGGAACCCCACCCAAACCTAGGTTGCGCCATGCCATATGTATACAAGTGTGTTGTGTGTTGTAAATGTGCAATATCCTACTCCGGGGTGTGACCGGCTTCACCGGCCTCACTTTCTTTATAGTGAGTTCCTGCACTTAGAGGTGAAAACTCCCCTTTCGGGCGAACCGGATGGAATCTTGTGTTGATTTGGGTTAGACTTTGGTTTCTCACCTTCCTATGGCCTAACCTAACACAACCAAGCAGAAAAGTCCACTGGCCTACCCCCTTTCGACGCACGTCTATGGGGGTAGACGAAAACGTTAGGGTTTTTCCAGCGGATTCGGGGTTTCGCCGAAGCGGGGCATCGGAGCGTCGGAACCCCACCAAAACCTAGGTTGCGCCATGCCATATGTATACAAGTGTGTTGTGTGTTGTAAATGTGCAATATCCTACTCCGAGGTGTGACCGGCTTCACCGGCCTCACTTTCTTTATAGTGAGTTCCTGCACTTAGAGGTGAAAACTCCCCTTTCGGGCGAACCGGATGGAATCTTGTGTTGATATGGGGTAGACTTTGGTTTCTCACCTTCCTATGGCCTAACCTAACACAACCAAGGAAAAAACTCCACTGGCCTACCCCCTTTCGACGCACGTCTATGGGGGTAGACGAAAACGTTAGGGTTTTTCCAGCGGATTCAGGGTTTCGCCGAAGCGGGGCCCCGGAGCGTCGGAACCCCACCCAAACCTAGGTTGTGCCATGCCATATGTATACAAGTGTCTTGTGTGTTGTAAATGTGCAATATCCTACTCCGGGGTGTGACCGGCTTCACCGACTTCACTTTCTCTCTAGTGAGCTCCTGCACTTATAGGTGAAAACTCCCCTTTCGGGCGAACCGGATGGAATCTTGTGTTGATTTGGGGTAGACTTTGGTTTCTCACCTTCCTATGGCCTAACCTAACACAACCAAGCAGAAAACTCCACTGGCCTACCCCCTTTCGACGCACGTCTATGGGGGTAGACGATAACGTTAGGGTTTTCCAGCGGATTCAGGGTTTCGCCGAAGCAGGGCCCCGGAGCGTCGGAACCCCACCCAAACCTAGGTTGCGCCATGCCATATGTATACAAGTGTGCTGTGTGTTGTAAATGTGCAATATCCTACTCCGGGGTGTGACCGGCTTCACCGGCCTCACTTTCTTTATAGTGAGCTCCTGCACTTAGAGGTGAAAACTCCCCTTTCGGGCGAACCGGATGGAATCTTGTGTTGATTTGGGGTAGACTTTGGTTTCTCACCTTCCTATGGCCTAACCTAACACGGCCAAGCAGAAAAGTCCACTTGCCTACCCCCTTTCGACGCACGTCTATGGGGGTAGACGAAAACATTAGGGTTTTCCCAGCGGATTCGGGGTTTCGCCGAAGCGGGGCATCGGAGCGTCGGAACCCCACCAAAACCTAGGTTGTGCCATACCATATGTATACAAGTGTGTTGTGTGTTGTAAATGTGCAATATCCTACTCCGGGGTGTGACCGGCTTCACCGACTTCACTTTCTCTCTAGTGAGTTTCAGCACTTAGAGGTGAAAACTCCCATTTCGGGCGAACCGGGATGGAATCTTGTGTTGATTTGGGGTAGACTTTGGTTTCTCACCTTCCTATGGCCTAACCTAACACAACCAAGCAGAAAAGTCCACTTGCCTACCCCTTTCGACGCACGTCTATGGGGGTAGACGAAAACGTTAGGGTTTTCCCAGCGGATTCGGGTTTCGCCGAAGCGGGGCATCGAAGCGTCGGAACCCCACCAAAACCTAGGTTGTGCCCTACCATATGTATACAAGTGTGTTGTGTGTTGTAAATGTGCAATATCCTAGTCCGGGGTGTGACCGGCTTCACCGACTTCACTTTCTCTCTAGTGAGTTTCAGCACTTAGAGGTGAAACTCCCCTTTCGGGCGAACCGGGATGGAATCTTGTGTTGATTTGGGGTAGACTTTGGTTTCTCACCTTCCTATGGCCTAACCTAACACAGCCAAGCAAAAAACTCCACTGGCCTACCCCTTTCGACGCACGTCTATGGGGGTAGACGATAACGTTAGGGTTTTTCCAGCGGATTCAGGGTTTCGCCGAAGCGGGGCCCCGGAGCGTGGAACCCCACCCAAACCTAGGTTGCGCCATGCCATATGTATACAAGTGTGTTGTGTGTTGTAAATGTGCAATATCCTACTCCGGGGTGTGACCGGCTTCACCGGCCTCACTTTCTTTATAGTGAGTTCCTGCACTTAGAGGTGAAAACTCCCCTTTCGGGCGAACCGGATGGAATCTTGTGTTGATATGGGGTAGACTTTGGTTTCTCACCTTCCTATGGCCTAACCTAACACAACCAAGGAAAAAACTCCACTGGACTACCCCCTTTCGACGCACGTCTATGGGGGTAGACGAAAACGTTAGGGTTTTTCCAGCGGATTCAGGGTTTCGCCGAAGCGGGGCCCCGGAGCGTCGGAACCCCACCCAAACCTAGGTTGCGCCATGCCATATGTATACAAGTGTGTTGTGTGTTGTAAATGTGCAATATCCTACTCCGGGGTGTGACCGGCTTCACCGGCCTCACTTTCTTTATAGTGAGCTCCTGCACTTAGAGGTGAAAACTCCCCTTTCGGGCGAACCGGATGGAATCTTGTGTTGATTTGGGGTAGACTTTGGTTTCTCACCTTCCTATGGCCTAACCTAACACGGCCAAGCAGAAAAGTCCACTTGCCTACCCCCTTTCGACGCACGTCTATGGGGGTAGACGAAAACGTTAGGGTTTTCCCAGCGGATTCGGGGTTTCACCGAAGCGGGGCATCGGAGCGTCGGAACCCCACCAAAACCTAGGTTGTGCCATACCATATGTATACAAGTGTGTTGTGTGTTGTAAATGTGCAATATCCTACTCCGGGGTGTGACCGGCTTCTCCGACTTCACTTTCTCTCTAGTGAGTTTCAGCACTTAGAGGTGAAAACTCCCATTTCGGGCGAACCGAGATGGAATCTTGTGTTGATTTGGGGTAGACTTTGGTTTCTCACCTTCCTATGGCCTAACCTAACACAACCAAGCAGAAAAGTCCACTTGCCTACCCCCTTTCGACGCACGTCTATGGGGGTAGACGAAAACGTTAGGGTTTTCCCAGCGGATTCGGGGTTTCGCCGAAGCGGGGCATCGGAGCGTCGGAACCCCACCAAAACCTAGGTTGTGCCCTACCATATGTATACAAGTGTGTTGTGTGTTGTAAATGTGCAATATCCTACTCCGGGGTGTGACCGGCTTCACCGACTTCACTTTCTCTCTAGTGAGTTTCAGCACTTAGAGGTGAAACTCCCCTTTCGGGCGAACCGGGATGGAATCTTGTGTTGATTTGGGGTAGACTTTGGTTTCTCACCTTCCTATGGCCTAACCTAACACAGCCAAGCAAAAAACTCCACTGGCCTACCCCTTTCGACGCACGTCTATGGGGGTAGACGAAAACGTTAGGGTTTTTCCAGCGGATTCAGGGTTTCGCCGAAGCGGGGCCCCGGAGCGTCGGAACCCCACCCAAACCTAGGTTGCGCCATGCCATATGTATACAAGTGTGTTGTGTGTTGTAAATGTGCAATATCCTACTCCGAGGTGTGACCGGCTTCACCGGCCTCACTTTCTTTATAGTGAGTTCCTGCACTTAGAGGTGAAAACTCCCCTTTCGGGCGAACCGGATGGAATCTTGTGTTGATATGGGGTAGACTTTGGTTTCTCACCTTCCTATGGCCTAACCTAACACAACCAAGGAAAAAACTCCACTGGCCTACCCCCTTTCGACGCACGTCTATGGGGTAGACGAAAACGTTAGGGTTTTTCCAGCGGATTCAGGGTTTCGCCGAAGCGGGGCCCGGAGCGTCGGAACCCCACCCAAACCTAGGTTGTGCCATGCCATATGTATACAAGTGTCTTGTGTGTTGTAAATGTGCAATATCCTACTCCGGGGTGTGACCGGCTTCACCGGCCTCACTTTCTTTATAGTGAGCTCCTGCACTTAGAGGTGAAAACTCCCCTTTCGGGCGAACCGGATGGAATCTTGTGTTGATTTGGGGTAGACTTTGGTTTCTCACCTTCCTATGGCCTAACCTAACACGGCCAAGCAGAAAAGTCCACTTGCCTACCCCTTTCGACGCACGTCTATGGGGGTAGACGAAAACGTTAGGGTTTTCCCAGCGGATTCGGGGTTTCACCGAAGCGGGGCATCGGAGCGTCGGAACCCCACCAAAACCTAGGTTGTGCCATACCATATGTATACAAGTGTGTTGTGTGTTGTAAATGTGCAATATCCTACTCCGGGGTGTGACCGGCTTCTCCGACTTCACTTTCTCTCTAGTGAGTTTCAGCACTTAGAGGTGAAAACTCCCATTTCGGGCGAACCGAGATGGAATCTTGTGTTGATTTGGGGTAGACTTTGGTTTCTCACCTTCCTATGGCCTAACCTAACACAACCAAGCAGAAAAGTCCACTTGCCTACCCCCTTTCGACGCACGTCTATGGGGTAGACGAAAACGTTAGGGTTTTCCCAGCGGATTCGGGGTTTCGCCGAAGCGGGGCATCGGAGCGTCGGAACCCCACCAAAACCTAGGTTGTGCCCTACCATATGTATACAAGTGTGTTGTGTGTTGTAAATGTGCAATATCCTACTCCGGGTGTGACCGGCTTCACCGACTTCACTTTCTCTCTAGTGAGTTTCAGCACTTAGAGGTGAAACTCCCCTTTCGGGCGAACCGGGACGGAATCTTGTGTTGATTTGGGGTAGACTTTGGTTTCTCACCTTCCTATGGCCTAACCTAACACAGCCAAGCAAAAAACTCCACTGGCCTACCCCTTTCGACGCACGTCTATGGGGGTAGACGAAAACGTTAGGGTTTTTCCAGCGGATTCAGGGTTTCGCCGAAGCGGGGCCCCGGAGCGTCGGAACCCCACCAAACCTAGGTTGCGCCATGCCATATGTATACAAGTGTGTTGTGTGTTGTAAATGTGCAATATCCTACTCCGAGGTGTGACCGGCTTCACGGCCTCACTTTCTTTATAGTGAGTTCCTGCACTTAGAGGTGAAAACTCCCCTTTCGGGCGACCGGATGGAATCTTGTGTTGATATGGGGTAGACTTTGGTTTCTCACCTTCCTATGGCCTAACCTAACACAACCAAGGAAAAAACTCCACTGGCCTACCCCTTTCGACGCACGTCTATGGGGGTAGACGAAAACGTTAGGGTTTTTCCAGCGGATTCAGGGTTTCGCCGAAGCGGGGCCCGGAGCGTCGGAACCCACCCAAACCTAGGTTGTGCCATGCCATATGTATACAAGTGTCTTGTGTGTTGTAAATGTGCAATATCCTACTCCGGGGTGTGACCGGCTTCACCGGCCTCACTTTCTTATAGTGAGCTCCTGCACTTAGAGGTGAAAACTCCCCTTTCGGGCGAACCGGATGGAATCTTGTGTTGATTTGGGGTAGACTTTGGTTTCTCACCTTCCTATGGCCTAACCTAACACGGCCAAGCAGAAAAGTCCACTTGCCTACCCCTTTCGACGCACGTCTATGGGGGTAGACGAAAACGTTAGGGTTTTCCCAGCGGATTCGGGGTTTCACCGAAGCGGGGCATCGGAGCGTCGGAACCCCACCAAAACCTAGGTTGTGCCATACCATATGTATACAAGTGTGTTGTGTGTTGTAAATGTGCAATATCCTACTCCGGGGTGTGACCGGCTTCTCCGACTTCACTTTCTCTCTAGTGAGTTTCAGCACTTAGAGGTGAAAACTCCCATTTCGGGCGAACCGAGATGGAATCTTGTGTTGATTTGGGGTAGACTTGGTTTCTCACCTTCCTATGGCCTAACCTAACACAACCAAGCAGAAAAGTCCACTTGCCTACCCCTTTCGACGCACGTCTATGGGGGTAGACGAAAACGTTAGGGTTTTCCCAGCGGATTCGGGGTTTCGCCGAAGCGGGGCATCGGAGCGTCGGAACCCCACCAAAACCTAGGTTGTGCCCTACCATATGTATACAAGTGTGTTGTGTGTTGTAAATGTGCAATATCCTACTCCGGGGTGTGACCGGCTTCACCGACTTCACTTTCTCTCTAGTGAGTTTCAGCACTTAGAGGTGAAACTCCCCTTTCGGGCGAACCGGGATGGAATCTTGTGTTGATTTGGGGTAGACTTTGGTTTCTCACCTTCCTATGGCCTAACCTAACACAGCCAAGCAAAAAACTCCACTGGCCTACCCCTTTCGACGCACGTCTATGGGGGTAGACGAAAACGTTAGGGTTTTTCCAGCGGATTCAGGGTTTCGCCGAAGCGGGGCCCCGGAGCGTCGGAACCCCACCCAAACCTAGGTTGCGCCATGCCATATGTATACAAGTGTGTTGTGTGTTGTAAATGTGCAATATCCTACTCCGAGGTGTGACCGGCTTCACCGGCCTCACTTTCTTTATAGTGAGTTCCTGCACTTAGAGGTGAAAACTCCCCTTTCGGGCGAACCGGATGGAATCTTGTGTTGATATGGGGTAGACTTTGGTTTCTCACCTTCCTATGGCCTAACCTAACACAACCAAGGAAAAAACTCCACTGGCCTACCCCCTTTCGACGCACGTCTATGGGGGTAGACGAAAACGTTAGGGTTTTTCCAGCGGATTCAGGGTTTCGCCGAAGCGGGCCCCGGAGCGTCGGAACCCCACCCAAACCTAGGTTGTGCCATGCCATATGTATACAAGTGTCTTGTGTGTTGTAAATGTGCAATATCCTACTCCGGGGTGTGACCGGCTTCACCGGCCTCACTTTCTTTATAGTGAGCTCCTGCACTTAGAGGTGAAAACTCCCCTTTCGGGCGAACCGGATGGAATCTTGTGTTGATTTGGGGTAGACTTTGGTTTCTCACCTTCCTATGGCCTAACCTAACACAACCAAGCAGAAAAGTCCACTTGCCTACCCCTTTCGACGCACGTCTATGGGGGTAGACGAAAACGTTAGGGTTTTCCCAGCAGATTCGGGGTTTCGCCGAAGCGGGGCATCGGAGCGTCGGAACCCCGCCAAAACCTAGGTTGTGCCATACCATATGTATACAAGTGTGTTGTGTGTTGTAAATGTGCAATATCCTACTCCGGGGTGTGACCGGCTTCGCCGACTTCACTTTCTCTCTAGTGAGTTTCAGCACTTAGAGGTGAAAACTCCCCTTTCGGGCGAACCGGGATGGAATCTTGTGTTGATTTGGGTAGACTTTGGTTTCTCACCTTCCTATGGCCTAACCTAACACAACCAAGCAGAAAAGTCCACTTGCCTACCCCCTTTCGACGCACGTCTATGGGGGTAGACGATAACGTTAGGGTTTTCCCAGCGGATTCGGGGTTTCGCCGAAGCGGGGCATCGGAGCATCGGAACCCCACCAAAACCTAGGTTGTGCCATACCATATGTATACAAGTGTGTTGTGTGTTGTAAATGTGCAATATCCTACTACGGGGTGTGACCGGCTTCTCCGACTTCACTTTCTCTCTAGTGAGTTTCAGCACTTAGAGGTGAAAACTCCCATTTCGGGCGAACCGGGATGGAATCTTGTGTTGATTTGGGGTAGACTTTGGTTTCTCACCTTCCTATGGCCTAACCTAACACAGCCAAGCAAAAAACTCCACTGGCCTACCCCTTTCGACGCACGTCTATGGGGGTAGACGAAAACGTTAGGGTTTTTCCAGCGGATTCAGGGTTTCGCCGAAGCGGGGCCCCGGAGCGTCGGAACCCCAACCAAACCTAGGTTGCGCCATACCATATGTATACAAGTGTGTTGTGTGTTGTAAATGTGCAATATCCTACTCCGGGGTGTGACCGGCTTCACCGGCTTCACTTTCTCTCTAGTGAGTTTCTGCACTTAGAGGTGAAAACTCCCGTTTCGGGCGAACCGGATGGAATCTTGTGTTGATTTGGGGTAGACTTTGGTTTCTCACCTTCCTATGGCCTAACCTAACACAACCAAGCAAAAAAATCCACTGGCCTACCCCTTTCGACGCACGTCTATTGGGGTAGACGAAAACGTTTAGCTTTTTCCAGCGGATTCAGGGTTTCGCCGAAGCGGGGCACCGGAGCGTCGGAACCCCGCCGGAACCAAGGTTGTGCCATACCATATGTATACAAGTGTGTTGTGTGCTGTAAAATGTCCAAGCTCGGGGGTAGATATGCGGGTCCTACCGGACTACGGGCGCAATAAAACCGGATAGCTAAAGTGTCGTAATCACTTAAAAATTTGCGTGTGGTCATACGATATAATAAAATAAATTATAATAAGACTCTACAAATTTATAATGTAATAAATTCTAATGATTTACAATATTAAAATTAAATAATATTAAAAAAAGGAAAAAGCGAACGCCGACGGCATTGCCGTCGGCATAGGTCCACCTTACCCAGCCACAAATATCCTACCGCCCCGCACCGCCCATCTCCACCTTATCCACCCAGCCACGCTGCACATCTCTCGCGCCGTGCCAAGCTCCGTCGCCTCCTGCCGCTCCGTCGCCAGCCCTCCTCCCCGCGCCGCTCGTGGTGCCTCCTGCCGCTCCGTCACCGGCCCTCCTCCCCGCGCCGCTCGTGGTGCCTCCTGCCGCTCCGTCGCCGGCCCTCCTGCCTCCTCGACTCCTCCCCGCGCCGCTCGTGGTGCCCCGGTGTCGTGGGTTTGTCACGTCAGGTGTCATAGATGACTTCGTAGGTGTGGGATTACGCGAGTCAAGCATCTCCGAGCTTGGGATCGCAGGAACAAAGATCAACACAGATTTACCCAGGTTCGGCCCCCTCAATGTGAGGTAAAAGACCTACTTCCTGCCTACCCTAGATTGGTATTGATATGATAATCGAGGTGTTACAATGGAGGCGATCCGATCTGGTACTCGCCGTATGAGCTAGGGTTTAGGGCTTGATAGCTTGACCCGCTCTAAGTCCTGCGAGTCCTCTTTATATACACAGAGGCTCGCTAGGTTACAAAAGGAAACTTCCCCATAAGGAATACGTCCACAGAGGCCTACTCGGAGACTACTTGGTCTTCACGTCCTCCGGGATATGTCTTCTAGATCTTTCCCCTTATGGCGGTTCAATATTGGGCTTGCTCCCAAGTGGGCCTTTGTCCGTGCGAGTAAGTTAAGTCGCACTGGGCCGCGGGTTAATCCAGAAAGTATTCCCCCGACATTAGCCCCCAAGCGTGGCCTGAACTTCATAGTATTTCTTGATCTTGAATGTTTAGGCCGCGCTTTTCCTTGTTTCGCGACTTATAATTGTGCAGTTGGCCTTGACTCGCACCTGGAAGATCATCTGACTTCGTGAGCTTCTTTGTTAGAGTATCCTGATAGCTTCAGAACTTGATGACGATCTATCTTCAAATTTTTGATGATAATATGATGTAGCCCCCAAGGATTGAGAGGATGTATGTGGTAATCATCTCAATTCTTCTCAGAGAACTCTGAAGGTCATCACCTGTAACTTGATATCATGAATAAAACAATTGTTAAGTTACAAGTAATTGTAATTGGTGTTGCCGTACTATAAGCAGTACATCGACCTCTAGTTAGGCCATCTGAATCCTTAAGTGGGCACTCGCGCGACTCAGTATTTCCTAGGAACATGTGTGTTCAGGGTCGAGAGCGGCCATGATAGGCAATCAAGCTCGATTGACGCCACACCCCAGTACTTTGGCCACATAATGCGAGTAGCAATCCAACTTAAGGTAAATTTGATAATTGCCAATAAATCGGCTGTTTCAGGGTAACAAAGACCCCAAGAAACATAATGATATTGCCATGATAGGCTAAGCTATGATAAGCTTTGATTATGATGACACATAAAGGTGGCAACCGAGTGTTATACATAGGGTTGGATCGCGCGTAGGTGGCGATCCATGGTGATACATGGGGTCGGTCGCGCCTAGGTGGCGACCAGAGATGATACAAAGTTTACGGCCGCGCCTAGGTGGCAGCCGGTTTCTGATACAAGGGTCGATCGCGCCTGGGTGGCGATCAGATGTTGCATAGGTCGCGCCTAGGTGGCGACCAAAGTTGAAGTTCTAGCCCTGAGTGGCTGTGATGATACTCAGCTATAAAGCTGGAAAGGATGATGCTTGGCTCTGATTAGCCTTTTCTTATGTATAGTACGGTCGCAGGTGTGCGACGTTCCAAGGGCGAGGTGCCTCGAGACGATCCTCGAAATCATGGCGTTCGCTGCTTTCTTCCCTTACATCCAGCAGGTAGTACGACCCATTGTTTAGCTTCTTGCTGATGATGTAGGGTCCTTCCCATGGAGAGGACAGCTTATGCATTCCCTTGTGATCTTGTTTAAGTCGCAGTACTAGGTCGCCTTCTTGAAAGGTGCGGGTTTTGATGCGTCTGGCATGATAGCGTCGCAAGTCTTGTTGATATACTGCTGACCTTGATGCTGCCAAGTCTCTAACCTCTTCTAATGTGTCCACCGAGTCTTGCCGAGCTATCTCATTATCTGTCTCGATGTAAGCCGCAACTCTTGGTGAATCATGTATGATATCGCTGGGCATGACTGCTTCTGCTCCATAGACCATGAAATATGGTGTAAATCCTGTGGATCTGTTAGGGGTTGTTCTTAAGCTCCACAGTACTGCTGGCAGTTCTTCCACCCAACATCCTGGAGATGCTTCGACCTTTTCAATAAGGCGCGGCTTAATTCCATGGAGAATTTCCTGGTTAGCTCGCTCAGCTTGTCCATTGCTCTGCGGGTGTGCTACTGACGTGAGGTCCAATCTTATCCCATTGTCTGCGCAAAATATCTGTGTAGCCCCTTCAGAGGTGTTGCTCCCATTGTCTGTAATGATACTATGGGGGTAACCGAAGCGGAATATGACCTTCTTCAAGAACTTGACTGCTGTTTCAGCCTCGCAATCTCCCACAGGTTCTGCTTCTATCCACTTTGTGAATTTGTCCACCATGACTAAGAGGTGAGTTTTTCCGTTTGAAGACCGTCTGAAAGGCCCTACCATGTCAAAACCCCATACGGCAAAAGGCCATGTGATGGGTATTGTGCGAAGTGCTTGGCTGGCATATGATCTTGCCTAGCGTATCTTTGACATCCATCGCACACTCTGACAATTTGCTCTGCGTCTGCTAATGCTGTTAACCAGAAGAATCCATGTCGGAACGCCTTTGCCACCAAAGATCTTGACGAAGCATGATGGCCACAATCGCCTGAATGAATTTCGTGCAAGATTTTTCGTCCCTCTTCTGGTGAGACACATCTTTGGAATGCTCCTGATACGCTGCGCTTGTATAATTCGTTGTTGATGATTGTATAGGCCTTTGATCGTCGTATGATTTTGCGCGCCTCAATTTCATCGTCCGGCAGCACTCCGCGACTTAAATATGCCATGTATGGCTCTGTCCATCCTGGCTGTTCATGCAGGGCTGCGACTAAAGTTGAATCATCCTCTGGCTCTGCAATGTCAATCTCTGCTGGAGGTTTGACTGATGGATTGTGCAGTTCATCCAGGAAAACATTGGGTGGGACTGACTGTCTGTTGGATCCAAGCCGAGACAGGGCATCGCAGCTTCATTTTGTCTCCGATCAATATGTTCAACTTGGTATCCAGTGAAATGTCCAGCAATTCTGTCCACCTCTCTTCTATATGCAGCCATGTTCGCATCCTTGCTGTCCCACGTTCCGGAGACCTGCTGTGCCACCAAGTCTGAATCGCCAAAACAGCGTATGCGACTGATGTTCATCTCCTTTGCTATACGTAGACCATGAAGCAGTGCCTCGTACTCCGCCACGTTATTTGTGCAGTTGAAGTGTATCTGTACACATACCGCAGCTTGTCTCCCTTGGGAGATGTTAGAACAACTCCAGCCCCCGAGCCTTGCAACTGTCTTGACCCATCAAAATGCATGGTCCAGTATTTGGTTTCTGCCATGCTAGGAGCGACTTGGATTTCTGTCCAATCGTTAATAAAATCTGCAAGGGCTTGCGACTTAATTGATGTGCGCGGCTCGTAGCTGATGTGATGTGGTCCCAACTCGATCGCCCACTTAGCGACTCTTCCAGTAGCTTCTCGATTACGAATGATATCTGCCAATGGTGCTGAACTAACCACAGTTATTGGATGCTCTTGGAAGTAGTGCTTCAGCTTGCGACTCGCCATGAACACTCCAAACACCAACTTCTGCCACTGTGGGTAACGCTGTTTGGAAGCTGTGAGGACTTCGCTCACGTAGTATACTGGTCTCTGGACAGGGTATTCCTTTCCTGTTTCTTGTCTCTCCACAACCATGACAGCGCTCACAGCGCGGGAATTTGCCGCTATGTATAGTAGCATTGGCTCTTTATCCTTTGGAGCCGCCAGAACTGGAGCATTTGTCAATTGATGTTTCAAGGCTGTCAGAGCTTCGTCGGCCTCTGCGTCCCAAACGAAGGTGTCTGATTTTTTCAACAGTCTGTACAAAGGTAGTGCTTTCTCTCCCAATCTTGATATAAAGCGACTCAAAGCTGCTACGCAACCAGTAAGTCGCTGTACATCTTTTATCTTTTCTGGCTTTTGGAGATCCATCACGGCCTTTATCTTGT
The DNA here is from genome assembly GCA_947311845.1 of Poa pratensis. Taxonomy (NCBI): domain Eukaryota; kingdom Viridiplantae; phylum Streptophyta; class Magnoliopsida; order Poales; family Poaceae; genus Poa; species Poa pratensis. The sequence goes on from CAMZMU010000038.1 coordinate 50,042,239, forward strand.
CAGGATTGGCCTCAATGCCTCTTTCTGATACTATGAATCCCAATAGCTTTCCTGCTGGTACTCCGAAGACGCACTTTGTGGGGTTGAGCTTCATGTTGTATTTTCTGAGATTTGTGAATGTCTCTGCCAGATCACCAATAAGATCCTGGCTAACTTGCGACTTAATCACAATATCATCCACGTAGGCGTGAACGTTGCGACCTATTTGCTCATGTAGGCAATTCTGAATGCATCTTTGGTAAGTCGCACCTGCGTTCTTCAACCCAAAGGGCATGCTGACATAACAAAAAGCTCCGAAGGGTGTGATGAAGGACGTCTTTTCTTGGTCCTCCCTCTTCATCTTGATTTGATGGTAGCCTGAATAGGCGTCCAAAAAGCATAACAGCTCGCACCCAGCAGTTGAATCAATTACTTGGTCGATTCGGCAAAGCAAATGGATCCTTTGGACAAGCTTTGTTAAGACTGGTGTAATCAACGCACATTCGCCACGTACCGTTCTTTTTCATAACCAATACTGGGTTTGCCACCCATTCCGGATGGTATACCTCGTGATGAATCCTGCAGCCAGCAAGCGAGCTATTTCCTCTCCTATTGCCTTTCTCCTATCATCATGAAACGCCGTAGTGGCTGCTTCACTGGTTTAGCCGCAGGGTTCACTTTGAGGCTATGTTCTGCTAATTCTCTTGGTACCCCTGGCATATCTGACGGCTTCCATGCGAAGATGTCTTATTTTCCTGGAGAAAAGCGACGAGGGCCTTCTCCTGCTCTTCTTCCATGTGTGCTCCAATGCTGTTTGCTTGGATGAGTCGCCAGGAACAAGATTTATCTGCTTAGTGTCCTGGGCCGCTTTGAATTTCATTGGTGGCTCGGCAGATGGCGTGGTAACCACACTCATCGTTTGGGTCCACCTGCGACTTATAACCTTTTAGCTCTTCCGCGGCACAGGCGGATTCTGCGAAGCCGCATCTCCTTTTCACATTCTATTGCTTTTTCTCTATCTCCGTACACTGTGATGACCCCTTTTGGTCCTGGTATCTTCAACTGTAGGTACACGTAGCATGGCCTGGCCATAAACTTAGCAAAGGCCGTTCTTCCAAACAAGGCGTGATATGGGCTTTGGAATTTTACCACTTCGAAGCTTAGGAATTCACTTCTAAAGTTCTCTTCTGTTCCAAAAGTTACCCCTAGGGTTATTTTCCCCACTGGCTGCGGACCTTCCTGGGACAATGCCGTGAAATACTGTTGACGTGGGCTGCAGGCTGGAATCCTTGAGTCCTAGACGCTGGAACGTATCGTAGTACAAGATATTAATGCTGCTTCCTCCATCCATAAGCACTTTGGTCAGCTTGTATCCTGCAACGTACGGTGCCACAACCAGTGCCAACTTGCCAGGTTCCCGTACTTGTGGCGGGTGTCGCGACTCCAGGTTACGCGTATTCTGACCACCTTAACCAATTGGGTGTTGCTGGTATCACGGCGTTCACCTGCTGACTTCTGCGGCTCAATTTCTCTTCCCTTTTGGAGGTATCGATAACTATTGTGTGATACTGCCCCGTCTGCCTGGGGTTACTCGCGCCGTGCTGCCCAATATTTGTGTTATGAGCCGCACTAGGGTTTCCTTCATGGGAATTCCCCCGTTGTGTTGGCTCTCTTCTTTCCACTTTTGTAATAGTGGCATTGCGCCTTGGTATGGTCCGCTGGCCGTCCATCACCTGTCGCATGAAGGTCGCATGGCCGGTTGAAAACTTCTTGCATATTGATTGGACGGGAGCCGTATCCTCGACCCCTTCCACGCTGGCCTCTGAATCCTCCACGCGCATTGGCGACGAGCCCTGAGTGACCATCTTCGTTTTGCGTTTGTTTTGATCGCGTTGTTGTGGCTCGTTTGCTGCTGCTGGGGCTTGTTGGAGTTTTTCTTTCCTTTGCAGCAACCTCCTCTTCTTCTCCGTCTGACGCGTCTCTGGTTTTATCTGAGCTGGCATATTTGTTAGCCGCAGCCATCACCTCGCTGAGGCTCTTGACTTTATCCTTCATGCGACCCAGCTTATGAATCAGCGGCTCAAACTTGCAGTTTTTCTCCATCACCAGGACGGCTGAGCTTGGTGGTATATTATCTGAGGAGTGTATTATTTCTGCCACCCTTTTCATCCAATGGCGACTTGACTCGCCTTCCTTCTGGACACAACGCTCTAATCTTCTATATTGCAGAGTCGCTTGCAAGTTCCTTGGAAGTTCTTAACGAAGGCATCCTTCAGTTCCTCCCAAGTATTTATAGAGTTGGGAGGCAAATTTTGCAGCCATATGTGCGCTGCACCTTCTAGCATCATGTTTAGGTAGCGTGCGCAGATCTCTTCGATGCGTTTAGGATGCTCATGCCCATCTCGTAATTGTTGAGCCAAGTGGTTGGATCCATGCTGGCGTTGTAGTTTGCCACCTTGCGTGGCCCTTTGAAATCTTCAGGAAAAGGTTCCGATCTGATCCTTCAGTGAAACACGCCGGTCCCTTGAGTCGCGAGGACAGGGCTGTGGGCGCGCTGCGGGGTTATCTGCGGGCCGCTTTTTCACTGGCATTCGCCTGCGCTTCTGCGACTTGCTCCTGCTGCCTCTGTGCGACTCCTGACACGTTCTGGTGGCCTGCTTTGGACGCTTCTTTCTGCTGCAATCCTGTGATTGGCTGGTACGAGGGGCAGCTGTGCTTCGGCTTCCGCCCTATTGGCTTGTTGCAGGACTGCCGTACTTAGCATCTGAATCGCGCGCCGCGCCTCAGCATTGACCGGGTCATCGCCTGTTGGTACCATCTGAGTCAAGATATTAGCCGCAGCATACATATTATCGACAGGGTTCTGGTAATGGCCCTGCGGGGTGTGAAACCTCCTTGGTTGTTGCTGGGTCTCTTGATTTGTTGGTACCCTTCCTTCCGCAGTCGTCTGGATTCCCGTCCCCGGCTGGAGTGAGCGGGATTTCCACTGTTGGTTGAGTCGCGCGCAGCTGTGTTTGCGGGTCAACCTGTTGTTGAGTCGCAGCCAGCGCGGCTACTCTCTGCCGCTCCTGTTGGATTCCTTGGTTTATCTGATCGAGCCTGCGGCGCTCTTCTTCCATCCTTCGAACCTCATACAGGAGCTCGGCCCTGGCGGCCTCAATTTCTGTTGCACGGAGGGCGGCGTTCGTGGCTGACACGGGACAAGAAGTGGGTTGCTTGGGGGTGCCGATGCCTCGGTTTCTCCAGCAGTTCCTGATGCGCCTGCTCCTCCGGCCATGTAAACCGCGACTTGCGCCATCTTGATCTGGTATGATTTCTGGTGGGTAACCCCAGCAACTTTCTTCAAAGGCAGGTATGATGGACCCAAACTCTTGCGAGTCCATGCTTTCCACGGATTCTTCCCCATCATCGGCGACTTCTTCTACTGAATCGCCTTCTTGGACCGATCTAACGGACCTGCCACCGATGAAGCCGACGAAGACGTTGATGGATCCGAACGGGATGACGTGGCCTCTCCAAGTAATCTGCTTCCGGTCCCCAGCTTGAATCATCGATGAGGGGCGTTGTGAGGACCCGGATTAGCTATCCGAGATACTCGTTATGCTTCCTGCAACAATCTCATGATCAGTCTGTTGTTGCACATAACTCGAATTGGCATCACAGAACACCCATAAATACCGAATGGATTTACTTACTTGTTGAAGCCATAACTTCAACAGGTACTTGCAGCGGAAATCACCAACAACGTGGAGCCCAAGTCATTTGCCAACCCTACAGGCAGCTGACTGGGAAGCGCCCTAGTTCGCATCGACGTTGATGAAGTCTTCCTCTTCGAACTGCTCTTCTTCAAAATCTGGCTAAGACAATAGCCAGGGACGAAACCAATATGAGTACATTTGAATGTACTCGCAAACTACCCCCGGAATGAGCATGCACTACTCTTTTTATTGTTTAAATGAAACCTTCATTTGCTTTGAAAACTCTATACCCTTGTTGAAAAAAAAGAAGGATAGACTTTTGTTTAATAAAACTTTGTTTTGAAATCTCTATATCTTTATTGAAAAAGAAAGAAGGCTTTTAGAACTTTTCCCATCAATCTGTCTTTGTAAGAAGTCTCTTTTAAAACGCTTTCCCGGAAATAATATGTTTGTTGAAAAAGGTAAGAGTCCCTTTAAAACTTTTTCCCGAAATCATCACCAAGTTTAATTCTCCCAAAACTCCTCCTTGTTCGACCATAACCCTTCAAGGTCATTCAATCCCAACAACCTCATGCCGGCCCGTTGGCATAGTTGCATAAAACATCCTCCACTTCATTTTCTTTGTAAATCTCAAATCTTTCCAAAACTTGCACATGGTCAGAGGACAGCCTCCCAACTGTCCATATCCGAGGACTCGGCTATTCGAATAGTTTTACCCTCTGCAGAGGTAGCACGCTTTTTTCCCACACCCATCCGGTAACTCATCGTGTCAGCCACGTCCCGCCATACAAGGTGTATGCGAAGTTGAGTCACCGACCATAGCCTGTCCTTTGCTCGTGCTAGTATAGGACCCTACCGCTACGAAATTTTCAACCTTTCCATCGACACTCAGTCCAGATTCCCCGTCGGGAAACCTAAGTGTGAGGACTCGTAGTTCCGCCCGCGAGCGAACCCTTCAATCCTCCCACCAACGTGTTAGGACCCAGGTCAGGGGTAGGTCACCAAACCATCCCCTCATGGAACGAGGTCATCCTCGTTGTGAGGCATCCCATACTAATACGAGCAAATTATATGACTACGCCCTTGCCCATATGTGGGTAAATGTGGTCGCACAGGGTATCGGCTGGTCGTCATAGTACAAAGACACAATGTGCATTTTTCATAACACCACCATTCTCCAGTTCTCCACTTCAACACCGACATCTCGGTATTCCATGTCCACACAAGTATTTTCAAAGGGGTTTTGAGTAAACAATATTTTTCCCATCCTATAGTTTGAAAAAGAATTTCCATCTATATCTCCATATAGGGTGTCAAAAATAATATACTTGTATTTTGGAAAAGGGTTTTAAAATCATAGCTTTAGTGGCAAACACCACATAAATCACTTATGCTCTTTATAAGTAAAACATGTGAACCAAAATAGATGTATATAGATGCAAGCTCAGAGAATAGCTTGCCTGATTCCAGCATAATGTCCCTGGACTTCTCCTCACTGATCAAGAAATAAACTCTGATTCCTCTTCAATAAATCCTTTCCAAATACCACTCCGGTAGCGTTTATAACTAGCGTCGCGAACATGAAAAATAAAACAACACACAATAAGCAAACCATACCACAAGTGGTATACAAACAAGTAATCAAACCACAAGCATAGTACTAATTTAATCAAGCAACAAACCAAGGTCTATATTTACTAGGGCATTATACTCACAGGAGTATAACACCAAACATATGCTAAAAACATAGAGCACAAAGACATCCTCAATAGAGGTAATTAACAACCACTTTTCTTTAATCAGGAAATACTTCAGACAAAAGTTAAACTACCAATTAATCTTGGTAATTCAAAATATCTCACCAATTTAAGGTGGAGACATTAACCAGACACCTATGATAGTATTCAACTTAAGGGCAACCAAGTTTAACAAGCAATGTCTATCAAGCATCAACAAGACAGAGGGCTATTAGCAAACAAGTTTGACAATCACCACAGTATTCTCTTTTTACAAAGGTAGGGTTGAAGTAGTGATTAATCATCTTTTAGGGACTTCTAATAATCATGCAAGGCTAAGCACAATTAGCAAACTTAATCAACCAGTAGCTTACAATTTTAGTTGCAAGTGACTATTTAGCTCATATGAATTATTAAGCACACAAGTATAATTAAACAATTGTTGAAATTTGTTAAGCATCATTTAACCACATATACTTTACTCAATACTATCTTAACACAAGTTACTAACAGTACTAACATACTAAACAGCAATAGCAAATCTATAATAGTACCTAAACATGCAACAAACAATACAAACAACATTTTCCAATAAAGGCACTTAATTCTTTTCCTTTTATTAGAGGCAGAAAACCTCACTTTTACTAAATATTACACCTAGAGAGTTCTGTTAATCAAATAATTATGCCAAGCTAGATTTCGACTCTCTGATACCATTAGAAACTACCACAATTGGATTTGCTCCAAAAATCGTTTCACAAAAATCTACAAAAATCACCAAATGCCACTGGTGGTTTTATTAAAAAGAATAGAACTTTTTGTTTTAGACTTCATTTGCATATAAGACCTACAGATCTAGAAAGGTATCACTTCAGGCTTTCCAGGGAATTTTAGTTTGCAATATTTGGAATATAAAACTCTAGATATTGAATATTTAGTCAAATAGATACTTTTTACTAGATTAACTCTAGCACACACATAACTACACATTTTGGAAAATGGCCAGTGCCACATGGTTAAGAAAACACATATGAATGCTAAAAAATATGAATCATTCCAATAGCTATCACAGATTTACCACAAAACAATTAAATCTACACTGTAAATTATTCAGGAATATAAAGCAATTAGATCCACAGGAAAAAAAAGAAATGGCCAGATCCGACCCAGATCGGGCCGCGCGGCGCAAGAACTGGCCCAGCCAGCGGCCCAGTGCGTGAGGCGAAGGGGTAAGAGGCCCTCTTCTTCCTCACGAACGCGCACGGCAGGGCGAGCGAGCTGGAGCTCCGGGCGAGGACGCGCGGCGGCTCCGCGATCCTAAAAGAAGGGAGGATGTCCATTAGGTAGCTAGCGATGAGGGGATCTCAGGGGAGCAAGAATGGCGGGAAATGGTGGACGAGGTGCTCGCGAGCTTGCTCAAAAAGTGGCGCCGATAGCGGTGAAATTGGCGTCGATCTCCGCAATGACGATGATCCGGCTCGATTCCTTGGGCAGGGAGGAAGACGACGTCGAGACGGAGCTTTTGGTTCTCACGATTCGTCAATGGCGGCTCCAGTCGACGGCGACGTGCGACGGCGAGCTCAGCCATGGCTCGGCCGTGGCTGAGAGGAAACAGAGAGGGGAGGGGAGCTGGCGAGCGAGTGAATGTGGGAGAGGGAGCAGAGGAGCGTCCAGGGGGCCTCTTATCTCCTTCGAGCTGCAGGAGAGCGAGAGGGGGGGGGGGCCTGGCGAGCTCGGCCATGGGCGGACGACACGGCGTCGTCCGCCACGGGTGCTACAGGAGGGAGACGACCAATTCGCAGAACGCCCCCTAGACTTCTTTTTTCTTTTACATTTAAGTCCTTTTCTATTTTTCCTTTTAAACCAGTGAGTTTCAGTGATTTAATTGAGGCACTTAAACATTTTTAAAAATTCTGAGAAAATTCATGTAGCCTCCCATATACATGTAGAAGCTCCACAAAAATTGGTGTTGAGAAATAAAATGTTTTGAACAACATTTGTTCATAGGGTTTGAATATGTTGTTTTTGGTAAATAAAATTTGATACTCCTTTAATATTTTCAAGAAAGTGATAAAATATTGTTTTGAACCTTTGGAACTTTCTTGACAAATAAGGCAACTTCAAATACTTTATATTTCCATAGAGAAAATATTTGTTTGAAGAAAATAGAGAGTTAGGTAGAGAGAATAATTTATTAAAGTCATTTTATTTGAATTGGAATCTTTAATTCAAGTTCTTGAATACCTTTAGAGGTTTTGCTTATATTCAAGTCACATTCCAAATTTGTTGTCAAGTGTGTTTGATTCTAGTATTAAGCACAACTGAGGAATTGTCCTCACAAGCAACAGACACAACAAGATCAATATCACAACCAAGTCCACACAAGGTCAAACACAGCAATGGGAAGTAAAACACAATCATCAGTGAAACATTTCAAAAAGTGTTTGTTGGTTCTGAAATTTGGGTCTTGTGAAACTAAGTTTTTCTTAGTTTCTAAATTTGGGATGTGACAGCTCTTCCCCTCTTAAAAATAAATCTCGTCCTCGAGATTTGCCCGGTGGTAACAGGGGAGTACGGAGGCACGGGTTTTGGCTGGCTATACTTCCGAGGTCGTTGCTTCTTTAGCTAGGTTGCCATGTGAGATCTTGACAAATCGATGCTGCGAGGCTTTCTTTGCGGATAACTTATGTGCTGAGTTCAGATCCTCGACGATAGGGTTGACTTAACGATCGAATCCGATGGATAGTCATGGTCGGCTGTTTTCAGATACGGTAAGGTTAAAGCACAAGGAACTAATTATTAATATGTTCTTGTATACCTACTGCAGGTCTTCCCCCCATAAAAGGGGTTTTGAAGGGTCATGTCAAATGTTGCATCTGGGGGTGACTTGGAGGCATTGTTCTTCCGAGGTAGCTTGACGATCTTCGTCTTGGGTGTGATTCCTAGGTGCTCGGGTCGGTGCAGATATCACTTCCTGATATTGTCTCTTTACGAGGGTCGCAGGTGGGGACGCGTTGTTTTCAGGATGCGTCATGCCTGAGCACTCGACTCTCTCCGGTTTCTAGTTAGTAGAGGGCTGTCATAAACTTCTAAGGCGTCTGGACTTGCTTGGTGGTTTATGTCGCCAACAGCAGGTGCTTCTGTTGTTTGATTCTTTTAGTGACTTCCGGTAGATCTCCTTCACGCTTTTCTTCCTTCGGCTTGGCAGGAAAAAGGCTGGTCCTGAAAGACTTCTTTGGTTCTGGGTCTTCACAAGTAAGTTAGAGTGCACCAGAATAGTTAGGGTTTCCAGGAAAACTTTCTGGTTGAGGGGCTTAAGTTAGTCTTCAGGGGAGTTGGGTGCTATACTCTGAACATCAAACTCATTATACTTAAGATCCAAAACAACCAACTTTACATAGGCCTCTAATTCTCGAGTATTCAAAACGCCATTCCAACATCTCTGGTAAGGCCACTACTATCAACTAGTTAATCGAATCATGGCTTTTGTCCCAGCTAAAGTCATTAATCCACCATCATCTTCTTCGGGCATAAACTCTTTATCAAAGCCTAGTTCAATCTACCGGATACCCATCGAACCTTTCAGGCTCAGTCTTCCCATTACATCCTATCACAAAAATCATAGTGGTCCACCAATTATTTCTTGATTGATTTTTCTCCCCAGATAGGCATATCTCATATTATCTGACTCCTTCGGGTGGTCATTTTCCCACGGCCATATCATCAAAGCTAAATAAAGCATCCAGCAGTCATGTGATCATCCATCAATAATTGCCCCACTTTCTAACCAAATTCAAATTTTATCTCAACACTTTTGGGCCTTGATCTATTAATCAAAGATGAAAGATCTTTCTAAGAATAATCCAAACAGAGCGTGACAAGCTCTGAAAACTATTGTCACCTAAAATGTCTTGCTACTAGACCACGTCATATTGATTCCTAAAATCCGGTAAACATTCACTTATCCTCCACCAATTATTTCTTGCGTACAACGATCTACTCATTTGCTAACTCATCTTTGACCACTTCCTATAATTCCATAAGAATTTAGTACAAGGGTCACTTGCGCTAAGAATCACCCTAAACATTCCACACCGGAGTATTCTTCTTAATTTACTTGCTTCTAACCAATCCAAACATCATTTTATCAGCAAGTGCTTCCTAAAAATCCAATAACCTTCACCTTTATTTCTAAACCTTAAATCAAGGGTCACGTCTTCTAGCTACAGATAACCACCAATGGTTGGGGACCACAACTGGTTAGCCCCAGTGTATTAATCACATATACCATCCGTTCAAGCCCAATTAACATATAAACCCACTCCAAGTTTTCACTCCTTTTATAAACCCCAAATTTTTGATATTACCAACAGCATCCACCAAATTTTGATCTCATCGAGATACTTTTGGCTAATAACGTACAATCCAACACCCTTATATCTTCCTAAAGTCTCCTTTCCACCTACTAGTTTTGAGTCGGCCACTGGCACCTCTTAATGGTCCCTAGGAAAAGTTGGTGAGGAACCTTCGCATCAGTTGTTTTTAAAAAGGGTACCTTTTTCTGTTCTTGTTTTCGGAAATCGTATCCTTGGGGAAACACTATAAATCTTCATGTAATTTTCTTACTTAGAACTTGAGTAATTCCTAAGGTATACACTTGACTTAAGAAAATTATTATTGTCCTTGATTTGAGTTCTAACATCATTTGCTTCACCCCTGTGGCGAAGGCATCCACTTAGTCCGGGCAAGCTTTCCATTAGTTAGTTGTATAAAATTGTGGAGGTCTTTTATAACATCAATTGCCTTAGTCTTACGAGAAGAATTTGTTAACAAGGTAGCTAGTCTTGTCATCAAACTACTTTTCATATTCCAGAGGCTGAGGTGGACTGGATTATCTGAGGTTCCGTTTATTTGTATATGACACTCAATTGTTTGAGCATACAAAAGCGATTTGTTAACAAGTTCATGAGGCTTGTTACCAAACTACTTCTATATAACACGAACATTAAAATATCACACTATTTCTAGAGAGATTTATACTAGTAGATTCTGATATATGAGTTTCCAAATACTCAAGGGTAGTCTGGTATATTAATTACTTCCTTGCCAACTTAAGAAATCTCTCTTCAAAGTCTCTTTGTCGCAGTTCCTCCTTCTTGCGGTCTCTGAGCTCGAATCTTCATAGCAACTCTCCTACATTCCTTCAGTTCTCCTAGTTACCGATTCTAAATGGGTCTCCTTATGTCCTCGTTTCTTGTCAAGGTTTGCAGACCCGAAAGGTAAGTTGGTACCATCGTGGACTTAAGTCAAATGTTAGTCTAAAGTTAGATACGGTAAGTTAGCGTGTTATTCTTTTAACTTCACAAGTTAATTTTGCGGGGTAAGGCTCGTGTCTTCACGAGGTTGGCGTAAAATTGCAGTTTCCTTCGAGATCTTGACGCACTTGCTCCAGATGGTGCATGAAGGCCATTATCTGATTTGCCGGTTAGGTTGCAAAAATCTCAGGATATTTGGTTAAAGATCGGGGGTCTTTTGTATCTCGCGAAACTGTCAGTTCTTATCGGGAGATGGGTTAGATGAGAGGAAAAATATTTTCAGAAAGATTTTTCCTAGGCGGATTTACATCTGCAACAAGGTGCAACTATGGCGAAGCGGTCAAACTTTAGTTTCTTTTAGGTGGCAAAAAAGAGTTTTAAAAAAATAGAATTTTGGGGTTACTTTGTGTTGCCGACAAGGCGTGATTGTGAAGCACACAGGAAAAACAACACACAAGCAGAGGATTCACAAACAGACAATACCCAAGCAGAGTACACCCAAGCAAAGAGCGCACCAACAAACAACACACAAGGTATCTTTAGTACCAATGACGTTTATACTCGTGGTAGTCGGGTAGTATAACCAAGGTTCCTATCATTTTTATCCTATGGGTCTTGGTTAAACAGGGCTGTTGAAGTCTTCATTTTATCGCCTCAGTCTTCAGCTGGAGAAATTGAGATTTGTCGAAGTTGCAACTTGAGTAAAATTGTTGAAGTTGAGCTGACGTCTTTGGAGGTCTCTTGCGTTGTTGATACTGATGATATTGGTATTTGCGGATCAATTTCCTTGATGTTGAATGTTGAGTATTTGTGATGGAAGCTTCCTCTTGTAGGTGCTAGCTAATTAGGTCTCACTTGGGTTCATCGTCAAGTATTTTGAACGGGTAAGAGGGAGTAGAGAAATCCTTAGAAAATCTTAAAATAGAGGGATGAGACTCGGAAATATTTGAGAAGGTGAGAAGAGTGGAAGTTATTTTTGGACTTCCTCAGATAAAAATTATGTTTTTGGTAACAATATATTTTTAACAAAATATTTCTTTCCTAACTAACGTCCATGCTAACTAAGGTCTGTTACAGTCAGGATGGCTCTGATACCAAGTCTGTGAGGACCCAGGTCAGGGGGTAGGTCACCAAACCATCCCTCATGGAACGAGGTCATCCTCGTTGTTGAGGCATCCCATACTAATACGAGCAAATTATATGACTACGCCCTTGCCCATATGTGGGTAAATGTGGTCGCACAGGGTATCGGCTGGTCGTCATAGTACAAAGACACAATGTGCATTTTTCATAAACACCACCATTCTCCAGTTCTCCACTTCAACACCGACATCTCGGTATTCCATGTCCACACAAGTATTTTCAAAGGGGTTTTGAGTAAACAATATTTTTCCCATCCTATAGTTTGAAAAAGAATTTCCATCTAATATCTCCATATAGGGTGTCAAAATAATATACTTGTATTTTGGAAAAGGGTTTTCAAATCATAGCTTTAGTGGCAAACACCACATAATCACTTATGCTCTTTATAAGTAAAACATGTGAACCAAAATAGATGTATATAGATGCAAGCTCAGAGAATAGCTTGCCTGATTCCAGCATAATGTCCCTGGACTTCTCCTCACTGATCAAGAAATAAACTCTGATTCCTCTTCAATAAATCCTTTCCAAATACCACTCGGTAGCGTTTATATCTAGCGTCGCGAACATGAAAAATAAACAACACACAATAAGCAAACCATACCACAAGGGGTATACAAACAAGTAATCAAACCACAAGCATAGTACTAATTTAATCAAGCAACAAACCAAGGTCTATATTTACTAGGGCATTATACTCACAGGAGTATAACACCAAACATATGCTAAAAACATAGAGCACCAAGACATCCTCAATTAGAGGTAATAACAACCACTTTTCTTTAATCAGGAAATACTTCAGACAAAAGTTAAACTACCAATTAATCTTGGTAATTCAAAATATCTCACCAATTTAAGGTGGAGACATTAACCAGACACCTATGATAGTATTCAACTTAAGGGCAACCAAGTTTAACAAGCAATGTCTATCAAGCATTAGACAAGACAGAGGGCTAGCTATTAGCAAACAAGTTTGACAATCACCACACTATTCTCTTTTTACAAAGGTAGGGTTGAAGTAGTGATTAATCATCTTTTAGGGACTTCTAATAATCATGCAAGGCTAAGCACAATTAGCAAACTTAATCAACCAGTAGCTTACAATTTTAGTTGCAAGTGACTATTTAGCTCATATGAATTATTAAGCACACAAGTACAATTAAACAATTGTTGAAATTAGTTAAGCATCATTAACCACATATACTGTAACATCCCAAAATTATCAACAAGTATATTAGTTCCAAAAATGAGAGCCAACAAAAACTTTTGTTAAAATTATGTGTGTTGATCTCATAGTGTTGCTTGTGTGGTTTATTTCTTGCTAAATGTGTGTTGCTTGCTCCAAAAACAAACATGAAGAAAAGGAGAGAAATAAAGTAAAAGCAAAACAAGAAAAATAAATGTGGCAAGTGCCACACAAATTCTCCAAGGAAGGATCTCAATTTGTTTCCAACAAAACTCAGTGGAGTGGTAGTGCAAACCCTCCATTTCATCCTTACTACTTATCTCTCTCAAATACTATTTTCAAATTAGTTTTAAAATTCAAAAGTAAACAAAGTAGAAATAAATTAAAATACCATAATTGAAACACTATAAAAGAAAATGTCACTACTATGAGAAGGCCCCACAAATTTTGCCAAATTTTTCTAAATTGATTTAGTACCTCAAATAAAATCAAGAAGTACTACTGCAAATAACAGAAGGACGAAAAAGTAAATAGAAGAAAGAAGAAGGAAAAGAAGCCACGCACAGGAGCCAGGGGGTTTTTGCAAAAACGTCTTCGTCTCCTACCTCCCCTAGCTCACTGTCGCCGTGCGTGTCGCCATGGCCGCAGCGTGCTCGTCGCCGTTCCCAGGCCCCCCAGGGCCCCCTTGCTCGCGTTCTCCCTCGCCCCCGTGCCTCTGCACCCTCTGCTGGCAGAGGAGAGCCTCTCCCTCGCCATTACGCCGCTGTCTCCCGTTTCTCCGCCGCGGTTAAACGGACGGCGCCGGCCAAAATTGGCCCAGCTCGCCGCACCTCGCCACGCGATCCTGTACGCCGCGAACCCTAGCCCACGCCCGGACCCCCCAGACCCCGCGCGCCGGCCTCTCCCGCCCTCTAGACGCCGCTGGACCGCGACCACCGTGCGCCGCCGTCGCGCCTATTTAAACTCGAGCCCGCACCTCGCATTTCCCCACGCCCCACTGCCTCTCCCTTGCTCCACCACAACCTCCACTCGCCCGTGCACCACCAGGAGGGCGGAGCCGCTGCCGCGAGCTCGCTGCTGCTCGTGCCCGTGCTCGACAGCCCGAGGTAGACGACGACCACGGCCACGCCGTGAGAGCCTCCCATTCTTTTTCCTCTGGCCCGTACTCTCTTCCCCTTTGGACACCGCGCTCACCCACCTCTTTTTCCCTCTGGATCGTGCACAGAATCGCCGACAGACGCTCGCCGGAGTTCGGGAAGTTGCCGTGGAAGCAGAGCACCTCGCCGTCGACGAACCAGCCCTCCCCAGCAAGTACCACTCGCGCCAAGGTCTTCCCGAGCCTCCGCCGTCGATTCGCATCATCACCTCGACCTCCGAGCCCCCTAGGTGAGCCAATCGTGCACCTCGCCGTCGCCGAAGCCACGGCGCCGCCCGTTCTGGGTCGTCGCCGATGGACTCGATTGCTAGCCGTTGGATCTAGATCCAACGGCAGCGTAACCCTTCGCGTTTAATAGACGCTGACGGACTGCCCACCCGTCAGCAATTTTATAATTTCCACCCGTGCACTGAGACACAGACAGAAGGGCCCCACTCGTCAGAATTTTGAACATTATCCAGAATAGTAAACTTTTTAATTTAAACTTCTCTGGAAATTCAGTACTGGATCCAACTTGAAATTCAATATCTCGAGATTTAGGAATCCAAACAAATCAAACTCAATTGTTCTGGAGAGCTTATGAAATTGTTTAACCAACCCAATTGGTCTCATGTCATTTAAATAAATAATTAAAAAGTATTATTAAAAATACTACAGAAGGTTTAAATTCTAAACTTGTTTGTTTCTGATACTTGTTAGTCCAATAATTCCAAACCAATTTTTTTAGCTTAGTACTGCCATGTATTAGCTTCCTAATTTTGGTAGAATTAATTAGCAATGTTAATTGTTGACTTTAAGATAAACCCTTCGGGACCAAAACAAATAATATGTTTAATGGTTGACCCAAATGAGTTAGGACCAATTTTGTTAGCTCACACATAGCCATGTTTACTTACCCCTAAAAGGATTTAATTTTAGGAGCAACAGAACTTATTTGATTAGCCAAAACTTGATTGTTAAGCTACTGGATTCAAACCTTTGTGTAGGGAGTTTGGTAACTCCAATGATCCAAATCAAATTGGGTTGTCTTCTACACATCAGTAGCTTTCATATAGAATTTAGTTTGTTTTTGTGACCAACAGAACTCAAGTTGTGGAATTAAACATGTTTAACAAGTTTCTGCCATAATTTGGACATAAACAAATAATGTTTAATTCAATTATTTTGAAATCAAATTGTATTGTTTGATGTATCCAGTGGCTATTTAGAGCATTTAGGATTGTGATGTTGTGATGTTGTTTGAATAGTTTAGTGATTGCTTGTATTTGTTTGTTTATCGATTAGACGAGAACGTTGCTGGATTTATCGAGGAGGGGAATTTGTTGAACCTGAAGATCAAGATCCAAGCCACTTTGCCGAGCAAGGCAAGCTACTCTCTGAGCTTGCACCTAAATATATATGCATCTACTTTGATCAAATGATTACTCTTAAGGCATGGTTTACAAAACCTTTTCGAAAAGTATATGGATATTATTTTGCCACCCTATGTAGTAGTTATATAAAACTTTAGGATGGAAAACAATGTTGTTTATTCAAAACTCCTTTGGAAATACTTGTGTGGAGGTGAACTACCGAGATGTCGGTGTTGAACTGAAGAAGTGGATAATTGAGTTATTTGGGAAAAATGCACAGTGTGTCTTTGTACTTACGTCAACCAGCCGATACTCTGTGCGACCACATTCACCACATATGGGAAAGGGCTTAGTCATATAATTTGCTCTTATTAGTATGGGATACCTCATCGACGGAGATGACTCCGTTATGCATGAGGGGATGGTTTGTGAACTCCCCTGACCTGGGTCCTCGCTCAAACTCTATGGAAAGATAAGGAGGAGGATTGAAGACTTCATAAATGTGGTCGCCGGGAAAAACATATGAGTCCTCACACTTAGGGTTGCCGACGGGGACCGGACTGAGTGTCGATGGGAATTATCATATGGGTAGGATCCTATACTAGCATGAGCAAAGGAGAGGCTATGGCCGGTGGCTCAACTTCGCATACACCTTGTATGGCGGGACGTGGCTGACACGATGAGTTACCGGATGGATGTGGGATAAAAGCGTGCTACCTCTGCAGAGGGTTAAAAACTATTCGAATAGCCGAGTCCTCGGATATGGACATTGGGAGGCCCTACTCTGACCTTTGTGCAAGTTTTTGAAAAGATTGAGTTTTAAAAAAAGAAGTGGAGAATGTGGTTGTACCTATACCAACGGATCGGTATGAGGTGTTGTGAAAAGTGGACCATGTGACTATGGTCGGAAAAAGGTGGAGTTTTGGAGAAACAGATAAAATGATGGTCTTTATTCAAAATGGTTATAAAAACTCTTCTTACCTTTTTAACAAAGATATAGAGATGTTTAAGAAAATAAAAGTTTGAAAAGTTAAATAAAACTAGTGCATACTCATGTTGGGGTAGTTTGCGAGTACATTCAAATGTACTCATATTGGTTTCGTCCCTGGCTATTGTCCTAGCCAGACTACGAGGAGGAGCACTACGCCGAGCAGGAGTATGGCGACTTCTATGCGAACTAAGGATCTCCACAAGTCAGCTGCCTGTCGGGTCGTCATCGTTAGAATGATGTCTACTACGCCGTAGCTTCCGCTGATATTTTGGTTTGGCCCATGAAGGCACCTATGTAAGAACTTGGTCTAAATGACCATTTATGTAAGACTTTTTATTCGGTACTGTAATGGATGTAAACTTTGGTATCCAATTCGGATTATGTGCAACGACAGACTGATCACGGGATCGTTGTGTTAAGCATAATCGGGTATTTCGGACAGCTAGTCCGGGGTCCCCACAGACTTGGTATCAGAGCCATCCTGACTTTAGGAAACCTTAGTTAGCATGGTCGTAGACAAATGTTACAAAAAGATAATTTCTAAAAGAAAGGAGTGAAGTATTTTCGAAAACTGCTTATCTCCAATCCTCTTACTTCTGCAAAAATTTACTCTCATTAAATATTACATATTTCCTTTGTATCCTTAAAATTTGCACACTTCTCATTAAACTTAAATTTCGACTCACTTGTTGCCTCACTACATTTAAAATTTTGATACACTCGTCAGCTACTAACTTAAAATTTGCTTAAAAATTTGTAGATGGCACTCCACTGGACCGAGTTCGTTCAGCTTGAGAAGGATAGCAAGCTGACGTTCGAGAGTGACTTGTTCGAGTTGAGCAAGCTGTTAGGTCGCCCCGCTCCAGAGTTTGAGGGAGCTCAGATTGATGTTCACGGTGTCGGAAGGCTGAGCTGGCTCATCAGTCGTCAGTTCGCAGGAACATCAAGTCTCCCAGTTCCAGGACGCTCGTCTTCACCACCAAGGAGGCCACCTGGGTTGACGGTCTCTGTACTGCTACACAGAGGATGCTAGCCCGACTTTGTGAGGAGCACAAGGCGGAGTTAGTAGACTCCCGTTTCCGGTTCTACGGGAGGCGCAACTGCGACGGACACCCTACTCCTTCCCCTTGCCACCCGATGTTTGGGAGCTACATCATGGACATGGAGCTCTTACTTCAGCACACTCAGGATGATCTGTTGCGCACTAGGATTCAGCTTCGCTTTGACCGCGAGTCGCTCGTTGAGCTTCGCGAGAATGAGGAGAAGCTGCTGGAGGAGAAGGTCGCTCTTCTCGGAAGAGGGCCCAGCTGAGGAGGACCATCGTGAAGCTCCGCAAAAGGTGGCGGAGCAGGACCAGCTGATCGAGGATCTAGAGCACCATACTGACGAGATGGAGGAGGAGGGCGAGGATCTCCGCAAGGAGAACAACGCTTTCCTCAGTGACGATGATGACTTTGTGGAGGAGATGGACTGTGAGGAGGAGGATGATGAGGAGGAGTTAGTTGACGAGGAGGAGCCACTCGAGGCAGTTCTCGAGGACGAGGAGGAGGATCCCGAGGAGCCACTCTACCAGTCAGATGCTGACGTGTTAGAGCTGGAGGTTCCACCTCAGTAGGCGAGTGACTTGATCACTACCGCAGGATTAGGTTGACCCCTATCGCTAGTCGAGTAGAAGTAGTGGTTCTTTTGGAAACCAGATGCTATGTATCTTAGATGTAAGGTGATGTTGTAAGCTTGAGGTTGTAAGCTTGATGTTGTTGTGAACTCCTTGATGTGATGTTTGTGAAATATAAGTATGTTTGTCTTGTTAGATCTGTGTGAAATATTTTCATATAATCCTTAAATTAATCAACCACTTGCGAAATCGTCTTTTCCCTTAGTCGAACTTTTCTTGCCTTGCCTCTTATACCCGGTGTGCTTCAGGATGCCGCCCCGTCGCGACAATACGGGAGGATCAGGATCAGCACCACCACCACCGGACCCAACCCCCGCCCAACTTCTCGCGCTTATCATGGAGGAACGTGAAAATGCCCGGCAGGAGCGCCAGGCTCATCTCACTGCCCTGCAACAACTCGCAGCCGCTTACAACAACAACAACAACAACAACAACAACAACAATGGTGGTAATGGCAATGGCAATGAGAACCAGCGATCCACCTTAGGCGATTTCCAGAAAACCAACCCCCCTACCTTCTCCAAGGGACTTCACCCACTGGAAGCCGATGATTGGCTTCTTACCATGGGAACAATCTGGAAGTTGCTGCTGTAGGAGACAATGAAAAGGTGCTGTATGCAACCCACTATCTTGCTGGACCTGCACGAGCTTGGTGGGAAGCTACCAAGGCTCTCCAGCAGGCTGACCACGTCATCAACTGGGCTGAGTTCAAGGAGAAGTTTCGCAAGAAGCACATTTCTGGTGGACTCATTGATAGGAAGAAGGATGAATTCCGCAAGCTGAGGCAGGGAAGTAGAGATGTAGTCGGCTATCTTGATGAGTTTACCGACTTATCTCGGTATGCTCCGAGGACACCGACAAAGAGAGAAGAAGATGGAACGTTTCCTGAATGGGCTGCATGATGAACTGCAGTGTGCTTGGTTGTCCATGACTTCCGTGATCTGGAGTCACTTGTGGACAAAGCCATCCAGCTGGAGACCAAGCGCAAGTCTATGTTGAAGGTCGCAAGAGGAGGATGAATGCTCAGGAAGGTTCGAGCAGTCAGAAGCCTCGTATCTTTCAGCAAAACCCCAAACCTGCCTATCGACCACCCCAAGCTCCACGCCCCAATTTCCCTAACCGCCCAAACAACTTCAACCGCCCCAATGACAATAACCGTCCCAGAGGAAACTTCAACAACTTCAACCCCAATGCCAATGTTGTCTGCTTTGAATGTGGCAACAAAGGTCACTACTCCAGGAATGCCCCAATCCCAAGAGGAATGTTCAGCGCCCCAATGCACCGAACAATGGTCAAGGCCGCAATGGAAATGGTAATGGCAAGAATGCCGCACCCCGCGGAAATGCTGCTGTTGTCAAGGGTCGTCTGCACCACATCAATGCTGAAGAAGCTCAGGATGCGCCGGATGTTGTGCTGGGTACGTTCCTTGTCAACTCAGTACCTGCAACTGTTCTGTTTGATTCTGGTGCAACACATTCATTTGTTACCGAGGAGTTTGTTGCTAAGGGAGGTTTAGTAGAAGGCTTCCTAACTAAAACCTTGAGTATACAAATCCCTGGTTCCACCCTAGAAACCAAGAGATTTTGTCCAAATACTGCCATAGAGATTTCAGGCGAAAAATTTGCAGCCGACCTAATTTTTTAGGAACCCAAGGCATAGATGTCATACTCGGTATGAATTGGCTAGCCAAGTACCATGGTCGAATTGACTGTGCCAGAAGAGCTGTATCCATCACCACCGACAAAGAAGTAGAAGTGGAGTATGTGTCTGAACCCAATCACTCCCAACCAGGCTGCCATGAGAGCATAGCTCGACCCACCTAGATGAGATCCGTGTTGTTCACCTATTCCGAGATGTTTTCCCTGAGGAATTGCCTGGTATGCCGCCAGACCGGGAAATTGAGTTCATAATTGAGCTTATCCCAGGAACAGCCCCAATATCCCAAAGGCCTTATCGGATGAATCCGGAAGAACTGGTTGAGTTGAAGAAGCAGTTGGCAGATATGCTCAGCAAAGGACTTGTTCGTCCAAGCGCTTCACCCTGGGGATCACCCATTATTTTTGTGGACAAGAGAGACGGTACCACACGACTGTGTGTGGATTATCGCAGGCTAAATGACGTGACCATTAAAAACAAGTATCCCCTTCCCAAGATCGAGGATCTGTTCGATCAGATGAACGGAGCCCGAGTCTTTTCAAAGATCGATCTTCGGACAGGTTACCATCAGTTGAAGATCAGAGAGACAGACATTCCCAAGACCGCCTTCACCACTCGTTACGGTTTGTTTGAATACACGTGATGTCCTTTGGTCTGACCAATGCCCCAGCCTATTTCATGAATCTCATGAACAAGATTTTCATGGAGTACCTCGACAAGTTCGTGGTAGTTTCCTTGATGACATCCTTATTTATTCCAAGACCGAAGAAGAGCATGCTGAACACCTGCGTCTAGTTTTGGAGACCCTCCGAGAGCACCAGCTGTATGCCAAGCTTAGCAAGTGTGAGTTTTGGCTCATGAAGTGGCATTTCTCGGACATTAGTATCTGCTGGAGGAATTTCTGTTGACCCGAGAAGATCCAAGCCATTATTGACTGGTTATCCCCAACCAGTGTGACTGAAATCCGAAGCTTTCTCGGACTCGCCGGTTATTACCGCAAGTTCGTTGAAGGATTTTCCAGTATAGCCAAGCCTTGACCCAACTGTTGAAGAAGGACAAGAAATTTGAATGGACTCAGAAGTGCGAAGATAGTTTCCAAGAGTTGAAGAAGAGACTAACCTCCACCCCAATCCTGGTTATGCCAGACGTCACCCAGAGTTTCGACGTGTATTGCGATGCATCACGCCTCGGACTTGGTTGCGTTCTGATGCAAGAAGGCAAAGTTGTGTCGTACCTGTCCCGGCAGTTGCGACCGCATGAAGAGAATTACCCAACCCATGACCTGGAATTAGCTGCTGTTGTCCTTGCTCTTAAAAAGTGGCGTCCCTATCTTGCGGGACATCGCTGTGAGATCTATACGGATCAAAAGCTTGAAGTATATTTTCACCCAGAAGGAGTTGAACCTGCGACAGAGGAGATGGATGGAATTAATCAAGGATTATGATATTGGAATCCACTATCACCCCGGAAAGGCTAATGTAGTTGCCGATGCCCTTAGTCGCAAACCCTGTACCCTGAATGCCTTGATCCAAGCCGAACAACCAGCCTTGTTCAAAGAGTTCGAAGATTTTGGACTAGAACTTGTTAGCCATGGATATCTCGCCAATTTGGAGTTAGCCCCAACCCTGATGGATCAAATCAAAGAAGCCCAAAAAGGTCATGAAAGCATTGAAGGAATTAGGAAGAAGATCTCCCTCGGCAAAGCACCCGGTTTTACCGAAGATGCTGAAGGAGTGCTGAAATTCAATGATCGTATCTGTGTGCCCAATGTCACGGAACTTAAGGAGTTAATCCTGAAGGAAGCCCATGAGACCCCTTATTCAATCCACCCCGGCGGAACCAAGATGTACCAAGACCTTCGAGAAAGATTTTGGTGGCATGGAATGAAGCGAGAGATTGGTTCTTTTGTAGCCAATGTGACATCTGTCAGCGAGTCAAGGCTGAACATCAGCGGCCCGCTGGATTGCTTCAACCTTTGAAAGTTCCCGAGTGGAAGTGGGATGAGATTGGAATGGATTTTATTACCGGACTTCCAAGATCCAACCGAGGCCATGATTCAATCTGGGTCATCGTTGATCGATTGACCAAGGTTGCTCATTTTTCCTGTCAAGACCACTTATCGGAGCTCAGTTAGCAGACTTGTATATTTCCAGAATAGTAAGCCTGCATGGTGTGCCTAAGAAGATTGTATCTGATAGAGGCACGCAATTCACCTCAAGATTCTGGAAATCCCTTCATGAAGCCCTCGGAACCAAGTTAGCATTTAGCACAGCTTATCATCCCCAGACCGATGGCCAAACTGAGCGAGTGAACCAGATATTGGAGGACATGCTTCGCGCATGTGTTCTATCCTATGGTTCCAAGTGGGAAGATTGTCTTCCGTTTGCAGAGTTCTCGTACAACAACAGTTATCAGTCCAGTCTGCAAATGGCCCCTTTTGAAGCCCTTTACGGCAAGAAGTGTCGTACACCCCTGAATTGGTCGATACCGGAGAAAGCAAATTGTTCGGTCCAGATACCCTCCGTGAAGCTGAAGAGCAAGTTCAGCTTATTCGTGAACGCCTCAAAACTGCCCAATCCCGTCAGAAGAGTTACGCTGACACCAAGCGCCGTGACCTCACTTTCAGTCGGAGATTATGTTATCTCCGAGTGACACCCTCAAAGGAATGCAGCGTTTCCATGTCAAAGGAAAGTTAGCGCCAAGGTATATTGGACCCTTCAAGATCATCGCTCGTCGAGGAGAAGTATCCTATCAGCTGGAATTGCCACCGGAGTTAGGAGATTATCATGATGTCTTCCACATTTCCTTGCTCCGGAAGTGTCTTGAAGTTCCTGACCAGCCTGATGTTTTCAAAAACATCGACCACCTCTCCATCGACCTGAACCAAGATTTGACTTATCGCGAGAGACCCCTCAAGATTCTCGAAGAAGATGTTCGTGTTACCCGAAGCGTGCGATCAATTTACAAAGTCCAGTGGACTAACCACTCTGAAGAAGAAGCAACTTGGGAACGCGAAGATTATCTTAGGAGCGAATTCCCACCTCTTTAGTACCTAAGCCTAGCAAATCTCGGGACGAGATTTATTTTAAGGGGGAAGGATTGTAACATCCCAAAATTATTAACAAGTATTATTATTCCAAAAATGAGAGCCAACAAAAACTTTTGTTAAATTATGTGTGTTGATCTCATATCTTGCTTGTGTGTTTATTTCTTGTTGTGTGTTGCTTGCTCTAAAACAAACATGAAGAAAAGAGAGAGAATAAATAAAAGCAAAACAAGAAAAATAAATGTGGCAAGTGCCACACAAATTCTCCAAGTGAGGATCTCATTTTGTTTCCAACAAAATTTAGTGGAGTGGTATTGCAAACCCTCCCATTTCATCCTTACTACTTATCTCTCTCAAATATATTTTCAAACTAGTTTTAAAATTCAAAAGTAAACAAAGTAAAAATAAATTAAAATGCCATAATTAAAACACTATAAAAGAAAATGTTTCAAAACATTTTATTTTTAGCCAATTTTTGTGGAGCTTCTGCACATTATGGAAGGCCCCACAAATTTTGCCAAATTTTTCTAAATTGATTTAGTGCCTCAAATAAAATCAAGAAGTACTACTGCAATAACAGAAGGACTAAAAAGTAAATAGAAGAAAGAAGAAGGAAAAGAAGCAAGCACAGGAGCCAGGGGGTTTTTGCAAAACCGTCGTCGTCCTACCTCCCCTAGCTCACTGTCGCCGTGCGTGTCGCCATGGCCGCAGCGCGCTCGTCGCCGTTCCCAGGCCCCCCAGGGCCCCCTTGCTCGCGTTCTCCCTCGCCCCCGTGCCTCTGCACCCTCTGCTGGCAGAGGAGACCCTCTCCCCTCGCCTTACGCCGCTGTCCCCGTTTCTCCGCCGTGGAAACGGACGGCGCCGGCCAAAATTGGCCCAGCTCGCGCACCTCGACACGCGATCTACGCCGCGAACCCTAGCCCACGCCCGGACCCCCCAGACACCGCGCGCCGGCCTCTCCCGCCCTCTGGACGCCGCTGGACCGCGACCACCGTGCGCCGCCGTCGCGCCTATTTAAACTCGAGCCCGCACCTCGCATTTCCCCACGCCCCACTGCCTCTCCCTTGCTCCACCACACCCTCCACTCGCCCGTGCACCACCAGAGGGCGGAGCCGCTGCCGCGAGCTCGCTGCTGCTCGTGCCCGTGCTCGACAGCCCGAGGTAGACGACGACCACGGCCACGCCGTGAGAGCCTCCCCTCTTTTTCCTCTGGCCCGTACTCTCTTCCCCTTTGGACACCGCGCTCACCCACCTCTTTTTCCCTCTGGATCGTGCACAGAATCGCCGACAGACGCTCGCCGGAGTTCGGGAAGTTGCCGTGGAAGCAGAGCACCTCGCCGTCGACGAACCAGCCCTCCCCAGCAAGTACCACTCGCGCCAGGTCTTCCCCGAGCCTCCGCCGTCGATTCGCATCATCACCTCGACCTCCCGAGCCCCTAGGTGAGCCAATCGTGCACCTCGCCGTCGCCGGAGCCACGGCGCCGCCCGTTCTGGGTCGTCGCCGATGGACTCGATTGCTAGCCGCTGGATCTAGATCCAACGGCAGCGTAACCCTTCGCGTTTAATAGACGCTGACGGACTGGCCCCACCCGTCAGCATTTTATAATTTCCACCCGTGCACTGAGACACAGATAGAAGGGCCCCACTCGTCAGAATTTTGAACATTATCCAGAATAGTAAACTTTTTGAATTTAAACTTCTCTGGAAATTCAGTACTGGATCCAACTTTGAAATTCAATATCTCAGATTTAGGAATCCAAAAAATCAAACTCAATTGTTCTGGAGAGCTTATGAAATTGTTTAACCAACCCAATTGGTCTCATGTCATTTAAATAAACAATTAAAAGTACCATTAAAAATACTACAGAAGGTTTAAATTCTAAACTTGTTTGTTTCTGATGCTCTGTTAGTGCAAATAATTCCAAACCAATTTTGTTAGCTTAGTACTGCCATGTATTAGCTTCACTAATTTTGGTAGAATTAATTAAGCAATGTTAATTGTTGACTTTAAGATAAACCCTTCTGGACCAAAACAAATAAATGTGTTTAATGGTTAACCGAAATGAGTTAGGACCAATTTTGTTAGCTCACACATAGCCATGTTTACTTTCCCCTAAAAGGATTTAATTTTAGGAGCAACAGAACTTATTTGATTGCCAAAACTTGATTGTTAAGCTACTGGATTCAAACCTTTGTGTAGGGAGTTTGGTAACTCCAATTGATCCAAATCAAATGGGTTGTCTTCTACATATCAGTAGTTTTCCATAGAATATTAGTTTGTATTTTTGTAACCAACAGAACTCAAGTTGTGGAATTAAACATGTTTAACAAGTTTCTGCCATAATTTGGACATAAACAAATAATGTTTAATTCAATTATTTTGAAATCAAATTGTATTGTTTGATGTATCCAGTGGCTATTTAGAGCATTTAGGATTGTGATGTTGTGATGTTGTTTGAATAGTTTAGTGATTGATTGTATTTGTTTGTTTATCGATTAGACGAGAACGTTGCTGGATTTATCGAGGAGGGGGAATTTGTTGAACCTGAAGATCAAGATCCAGGCCACTTTGCCGAGCAAGGCAAGCTACTCTCTGAGCTTGCACCTAAATATATATGCATCTACTTTGATCAAATGATTACTCTTAAGGCATTGGTTTACGAAACCTTTTCGAAAAGTATATGGATATTATTTTGCCACCCTATGTAGTAGTTTATATAAAACTTTAGGATGGAAAACAATGTTGTTTATTCAAAACTCCTTTGGAAATACTTGTGTGGAGGTGAACTACCGAGATGTCGGTGTTGAACTGAAGAAGTGGATAATTGAGTTATTTGGGAAAAATGCACAGTGTGTCTTTGTACTTACGTCAACCAGCCGATACTCTGTGCGACCACATTCACCACATATGGGAAAGGGCTTAGTCATATAATTTGCTCTTATTAGTATGGGATACCTCATCGACGGAGATGACTCCGTTATGCATGAGGGGATGGTTAGTGAACTCCCCTGACCTGGGTCCTCGCTCAAACTCTATGGAAAGATAAGGAGGAGGATTGAAGACTTCATAAATGTGGTCGCCGGGAAAAACATCTGAGTCCTCACACTTAGGGTTGCCGACGGGGACCTGACTGAGTGTCGATGGGAATTATCATATGGGTAGGATCCTATACTAGCATGAGCAAAGGAGAGGCTATGGCCGGTGGCTCAACTTCGCATACACCTTGTATGGCGGGACGTGGCTGACACGATGAGTTACCGGATGGATGTGGGATAAAAGCGTGCTACCTCTGCAGAGGGTTAAAAACTATTCGAATAGCCGAGTCCTCGGATATGGACAGTTGGGAGGCCCTACTCTGACCTTTGTGCAAGTTTTTGAAAAGAATTAAGTTTTAAAATAAAAGCTAAGTGGAGAATGTTGTTGTACCTATACCAACGGATCGGTATGAGGTGTTGGTGAAAAGTGGACCATGACAGACTATGGTCGAAAAAGGTGGAGTTTTGGAGAAACAGATAAAATGATGGTCTTTATTCAAAATGGTTATAAAAACTCTCCTTACCTCTTTTAACAAAGATATAGAGATGTTATAAGAAAATAAAAGTTTGAAAAGTTAAAATAAAACTAGTGCATACTCATGTTGGGGTAGTTTGCGAGTACATTTAAATGTACTCATATTGGTTTCGTCCCTGGCTATTGTCCTAGCCAGACTACGAGGAGGAGCACTACGCCGAGCAGGAGTATGGCGACTTCTATGCGAACTAAGGATCTCCACAAGTCAGCTGCCTGTCGGGTCGTCATCGTTAGGAGATGATATCTACTACGCCGTAGCTTCCGCTGATATTTTGGTTTGGCCCTTGAAGGCACCCATGTAAGAACTTGGACTAAATGACCATTTATGTAAGACTTTTTATTCGGTACTGTAATGGATGTAAACTTTGGTATCCAATTCGGATTATGTGCAACGACAGACTGATCACGGGATCGTTGTGTTAAGCATAATCGGGTATTTCGGACAGCTAGTCCGGGGTCCCCACATATACTTTACTCAATACTATCTTAACACAAGTTACTAACAGTACTAACATACTAAACAGCAATAGCAAATCTATAACAGTACCTAAACATGCAACAAACAATACAAACAACATTTTCCTAATAAAGGCACTTAATTCTTTTTTCCTTTTATTAGAGGCAGAAAACCTCACTTTTACTAAATATTACACCTAGAGAATTCTGTTAATCAAATAATTATGCCAAGCTAGATTTGGACTCTCTGATACCATTAGAAACTACCACAATTGGATTTGCTCCAAAAATCATTTCACAAAAATCACCAAAGTGCCACTGGTGGTTTTATTAAAAAGAATTGAACTTTTGTTTTAGACTTCATTTGCATACAAGACCAACAGATCTAGAAAGGTATCACTTCAGGCTTTCCAGGGAATTTAGTTTGCAATATTTGGATATATAAAACTCTAGATATTGAATATTTAGTGAAATAGATACTTTTTACTAGATTAACTCTAGCACACACATAACTACACATTTGGAAAATGGCCAGTGCCACATGGTTACGAAAACACATATGAATGCTACAAAATTTGAATCATTCCAATAGCTATCACAGATTTACCACAAAACAATTAAATCTACACTGTAAATTATTCAGGAATATAACAGCAATTAGATCCACATGAAAAAAAAGAAATGGGCCAGATCCGACCCAGATCGGGCCGTGCGGTGCAAGAACTGGCCCAGCCAGCGGCCCAGTGCGTGAGGCGAAGGGGTACGAGGCCCTCTTCTTCCTCACGAACGCGCACGGCAGGGCGAGCGAGCTGGAGCTCCGGGCGAGGACGGCGCGGCGGCTCCGGCGATCCTAAAAAGAAGGGAGGATGTCCATTAGGTAGCTAGCGATGAGGGGATCTCAGGGGAGCAAGAATGGCGGGAAATGGTGGACGAGGTGGCTCGCGAGCTTGCTCGAAATGTGGCGGCCGATAGCGGTGAAATTGGCGTCGATCTCCGCAACGACGATGATCCGGCTCGATTCCTTGGGCAGGGAGGAAGACGACGTCGAGACGGAGCTTTTGGTTCTCACCGATTCGTCAATGGCGGCTCCAGTCGACGGCGACGTGCGACGGCGAGCTCAGCCATGGCTCGGCCGTGGGGGAGAGGAAACAGAGAGGGGAGGGGAGCTGGCGAGCGAGTGAATGAGGGAGAGGGAGCAGAGGAGCGTCTAGGGGGCCTCTTATCTCCTTCGAGCTGCAGGAGAGCGGGAGGGGGGGGGGGGCCTGGCGAGCTCGGCCACGGGCGGACGACACGGCGTCGTCGGCCACGGGTGCTACAGGAGGGAGACGACCAATTCGCAGAACGCCCCTAGACTTCTTTTTCCATTTACATTTAAGTCCTTTTCTATTTTTCCTTTTAAACCAGTGAGTTTCAGTGATTTAATTGAGGCACTTAAACATTTTTAAAAATTCTGAGAAAATTCATGTAGCCTCCCATATACATGTAGAAGCTCCACAAAAATTGGTGTTGAGAAATAAAATGTTTTGAACAACATTTGTTCATAGGGTTTGAATATGTTGTTTTTGGTAAATAAAATTTGATACTCCTTTATATTTTCAAGAAAGTGATAAAATATTGTTTTGAACCTTTGGAACTTTCTTGACAAATAAGGCAACTTCAAATACTTTATATTTCCATAGAGAAAATATTTGTTTGAAGAAAATAGAGAGTTAGGTAGAGAGAATAATTTATTAAAGTCATTTTATTTGAATTGGAATCTTTAATTCAAGTTCTTGAATACCTTTAGAGGTTTTGCTTATATTCAAGTCACATTCCAAATTTGTTGTCAAGTGTGTTTGATTGTAGTATTAAGCACAACTGAGGA
The DNA here is from genome assembly GCA_947311845.1 of Poa pratensis. Lineage (NCBI taxonomy): Eukaryota > Viridiplantae > Streptophyta > Magnoliopsida > Poales > Poaceae > Poa > Poa pratensis. The sequence continues at coordinate 50,071,060 of CAMZMU010000038.1, forward strand.
ATTGTCCTCACAAGCAACAGACACAACAAGATCAATATCACAACCAAGTCCACACAAGGTCAAACACAGCAATGGGAAGTAAAACACAATCATCAGTGAAACATTTCAAAAAGTGTTTGTTGGTTCTGAAATTTGGGTCTTGTGAAACTAAGTTTTTCTTAGTTTCTAAATTTGGGATGTGACAGGCGTGCCATTGACCGTGATGATACGGCCAACAACAAGATCTTCAGCTCCCTTCATGGATCCTGCGCGGAACGTGACGCTCTTGACCGCAGGCCCCACGGTGGGCGCCAACTGTCGTGGGTTTGTCACGTCAGGTGTCATAGATGACTTCGTAGGTGTGGGATTACGCGAGTCAAGCATCTCCGAGCTTGGGATCGCAGGAACAAAGATCAACACAGATTTACCCAGGTTCGGCCCCTCAATGTGAGGTAAAAGACCTACTTCCTGCCTACCCTAGATTGGTATTGATATGATAATCGAGGTGTTACAATGGAGGCGATCCGATCTGGTACTCGCCGTATGAGCTAGGTTTTAGGGCTTGATAGCTTGACCCGCTCTAAGTCCTGCGAGTCCTCTTTATATACACAGAGGCTCGCTAGGTTACAAAAGGAAACTTCCCCCATAAGGAATACGTCCACAGAGGCCTACTCGGAGACTACTTGGTCTTCACGTCCTCCGGGATATGTCTTCTAGATCTTTCCCCTTATGGCGGTTCAATATTGGGCTCGCTCCCAAGTGGGCCTTTGTGCGTGCGAGTAAGTTAAATCGCACTGGGCCGCGGGTTAATCCAGAAAGTATTCCCCCGATACCCGGTGCGCCGCCGGCGCCGCCCCTCTGCCGAGCCCTCCACGGTGAGTCCCTCTGCCGACCTGCCCTGCGCGGTTGCGTCCCTGCCTTTTTCCCTCTGGCCTTTGTTCAATCTCGCCGCGCCGCCACCCCAAACTTGACCCTACCGCTCGCCTCGGCCGCGCCGGTTTGCCTACCCTTCAGCGGTAATGCCCGTGCCCGTCTGGTGGCCTGGCAAGCTGAGGCCCAGGTCCAAGGCCAAGTACGGCGCGTCCACCGCGACCTCCCGCGCAAGTCTGTAGATGAATGCCCGTGCCCGTTCGCGGAATTGGTTTATTCAAAATGTAGATGAATTAGTCTGTATATGAATTAGGTTTATTCAAAATGTAGATGAATTTGAAATTCTTTGTAGGAATCTAAGTCAAAATGTAGCACTATTTTACATGTAGTTTTCTTGTTCTTTGTAGTCATTTTATACTCGTGTTCGATGAAATATGAAATTGAATCTGTTATTTCCTTTGTAATTGTATAATTGATTATGATGTTAGAAATGTATTTTGTTGACAAAATCAATCTAATTCTACATGTTTCTGAAAATGGTAAAAAATTAAGCTCGTTGTTGTGGTATCATTTGTTGTCGATTCCAGCCTCGGGCAATTTGATTATGTTTAGGAAAGCGTCGTTTAGGTAGATTGAAATGATACTTAAATAAGGCAATAATAATAAAAAAGAATGAAGGCAATTTGATTAACCAAAGATACTGCTAAAACTTAATATGTCAAATAGTTACAATGATTTTGGTGTAGCAATTAACATTCTTTATTTTGTTTCTCGTGCAGGAGTATGTGTGGAGCGTGAGAGTGGGGATTGTCGATGGAGGGTGTCGGCGGAAGATCTTCGCCGTCGATCACGCTTCGAGGGTAAGAAATCGATGTTGTCAAATGCTTTTATCTATGCTTCCTTGACTAACCCGTGTATCAAATGCTTTTCTTAACTAAGTATCATGTCGGAGCCGGAGCGACGGTTTTGTGGTGTTCATCGGAGACACACGAAGATCCCGACTTGGGCAGCTCAGATCACAGTGGATCACAGGAAGATCCAGCTTGGTACTTTCAGGTGCCCGTGGCAGGCGGCCCGCGCCTACGACTGCGCGGCGGTCCAGCACTTTGGGGCGAGAGCGATCCTCAACTTTGAGGATGAGCGGCGCGTGGCGCATTTGTTAGCGCCAGATGGCATGAGGATCGCGACGAGGCCGAGGAGAGGGAGCACCGACAGGCAGAGAGGCTGCTCAGGGCGTGCCACCAGCGCGAGGAGGATGACCCCTTGGTCAAGGATCTCCTCCTTGATCCCCAGGTGATGGCGGTCCAGTACCAGGTCTTCAGCGAGAGCCGGCAGCAGCGCGGGCAGGGCGAGGCCGGCCCCTCCGGCACGCAGCAGCAGGGCGAGGACTCTAGCAGCAGCCTGTCCTCTTGTGGGACCGCTTGGACGACGTCACTGACACCGGCGCGAGTCGAGTTTAGGATGTCTATCATCCTACCTGTCGTACTACTAGACTTATCTTGCTACCTGTTGTACTGCTAGACTTATCATGCATGCTACCTATGTATTATTGTGCTACTTGTCTATATGTGTTATGTTTAGCTAATATGGTTACATCGTTCTATGGTTTATTCTGTTTTATGTTTAATTATTAGGTAAAATGGAGGGATATTTGCTTATATATTTCGATTGTTTGTACTTTTTAGATGACGTAGCTTCCCGCCAGCCAGCACCGTCGGTCCCGCGCGTCGTCGCGGCTTCTCCAGCTGAGGAGGGGCCGCCTCGGTGCCCTTTGTTTTGTCGCCCTCTTCCGGAGCACGTCCTCGACCTTCTCCGGCCACCGATCACGCTTCGAGGGTATAAATCTTTCGCCTCTCTTGCTGCATAGGTTTATTTTGGTCTAGATCACCAAGTCAGTCGCGTAACCCGAGTCAGATCCCATCCGGAAGGGTTACAAATTTATAAATATGCAGGATTGTCCATCTTTGCATATTTATAACCGTAACACTTCCGGGTTGTCCTGTTGGACAGTCCGAGTACGTGTAGATCGGGTCGTGTTCCACGTTCTACCCCTTCCTGAGACGGAATTTCGGCAGCACCTCCCTGTTGTTCTTCGGATGCACACCCTCTCGGCTTGACAAGCTCGAGACGTGTATTCTGAAGAACAGCGGGGAGGTGCTGCCGAAATTCCGTCTCGGGTCGGGGTAGAACATGGGACACGACTCGATCTACACGTACTCGGGCGGGATAGGCCCCTACCTATTAGAAGTGTATGTGAACCCTTGCATGTTGTAAAAGATAAAATTTGGCCGTAATAAAATGGTGACATTGCATGCAAGAAAATAAAAATATGATGCATTTAATTTCATGTTATTATTATTTGGCTCACAGTAAAGCAGCAGAGGATGGCAGATAATGGGTGGATGTACAGTGGCCGAACTAGTTTGGTTGACAAAACAGATGAGTGGGTATGGAAGACGCATTTGTTAGTGAAGGAGTTAGCGCGTAAGGGTTCAGAGTCAGGCGCTCGTGGACAGTGCCCTTGCCCTCGTTGCAAGTTTCGTACACGTCAGGGAAAGGATGATATGATTAAACACCTCTTCTCTCGTGGGTATATGCCGAACTTCGTGACGACAGTCAACTTTGATGAGTACGAGCGCGAGAGTGGCAGGGTGATGCGGCAGCGGATCAATGGCAATGAAGATGATGGGATTAGAAACTGGCTAGATGATCTCCGTGCTGGCGACATGCCAGATTCGCCACCATCACAGGAGGAACCGGAGGAACCTCCAGAACCGGAGGAACCGCGTGAACCAGAGGACCCAGAGCCAACCGCGAAGGCCTTCTTTGATATGATGGCCTCGTCTCAGAGGCCTCTGTACGAGGGTGCAAAAGTTTCTCAGCTCGATGCCATCTCGCAAGCACTAGCCAACAAGCTCCAGTATGGCAGCACCCGTTCATGCTTTGAAGCGCATCTGCAAACAACTGGTAACCTGTTGCCTGAAGGGCATTGTCTGCCTCAAAGCATGTACGAAACGAAGAAAATCCTGCGAGATCTCAGCATGGATTATCAGAAGATAGATTGTTGTCCAAAAGGATGCCTTTTGTTTTGGAAACAGTTTGCCAATGACAAGTACTGTATCTTGTGTAAGGCCTCTAGGTATCATGTGGTAAAAGGAGCCGATGGTACGAAGACGCAGTCAAATGTCGCCGTTAAGATTCTTCGTTACCTCCCATTCATACAAAGAATCAAGCGGCTTTACATGAACAAAGAGTCTGCCACACAGATGCAATGGCACAAAACGGGGAAGAGATACAAGGATGAGCACGACCGGGAATTGATGGGACATCCATCTGATGGTACGGCATGGAAGAACTTTGATGCGAACCACCCCGATGAGGCAGCAGATGCTCGAAACGTGAGAATCGCGATAGCAACCGATGGATTCAATCCATATGGTTTGTCGACTACCTCGTACAGCTGCTGGCCCGTGTTTGTTATTCCGCTCAATCTCCCTCCTGGAGCCCTAATGCAAAGAAGACCATATTCCTCTCGCTGATCATTCCAGGTCCTGAATATCCGGGGAAGAATTTAAGTGTGTACATGCAGCCAATTGTGGATGATCTGAACCACTCTTGGCACCACGGGACGTTGACATATGATCGTGCATCGAAGACAAACTTCTTGATGAAAGTTTGGTATCACAATTCCATGCATGACATGCCCGGGTACGCCCTATTCTGCGGATGGTGTACAGCTGGTAAGTGGCCATGCCCAGTGTGCAGGAACCGACTTGAGTTCATGTGGCTAACGGCGGGACGGAAGTATTCCGCGTTTGACACACATCGAAAGTTCCTCAAAAGAGGGCATCGTTTAGAGAAGACAAAAAGAACTTCAAGAAGGGCAGAGTTGAGCGTGAAGAAAAAGCGATACCAACTTTCGATGGTGCAGCTGTTGACGCCGAGCTAAGTGCTCTCGTGCCTGCCCAGGGAAAAGGCCCACGATATGTGGGATATGGTGTGGCGCACAACTGGACTCACGTGGCAGGCTTGACGCAACTCGAATATTACAAGGACCTCGAACTTCCCCATAGCATCGATGTGATGCACACCGAAAAGAATGTTGGAGAGTCCCTCTTTCACACAATCCTGAACATTCCTGAAGTCGAAGGATAATGTTAAGGCTAGAGTTGATGTTAAGAAGCTCTGTGATAGGGAGAGAATGCACATGAAGCCTCCTGAAGGCCGTCAAAAGAACTGGTTCAAGCCGCATGCTGACTTCTGCCTTAATAGTATGCAAAGTCTGAGGCATTCCATTGGCTCAAATTCGTCGTGATGTTCCCTGATGGCTATTGTTCGAATATAAGTAAGGGAGTCAATATACAATCGGAAAAGTCACCGGGCTCAAGAGTCACGACTATCATATATGGATTGAGCGGCTGCTACCGGTGATGGTTCGAGGGTATCTCCCCGACAGTGTCTGGCGAGTGCTCGCGGAGTTGAGCCATTTCTTCCGCACGCTCTGTGCTAAGCAAGTATGTCCCCTGATTATTCAGAAGCTGCATGAACTAGTGCCGGAGTTGCTGTGCAACTTAGAGACGATATTTCCGCCAGGCTTCTTTACTCCGATGGCACATCTTGTTGTGCATCTTGCGAACGAGGTACTCTTGGGTGGACCGGTGCAGTTTCGTTGGCAGTTTTGTATTGAGAGAGAGTTTAAGTATATTCGAACCAAATGTGGAAACAAAAATAAGATTGAGTCATCATAGCCGAGGCAACTATCCTCCAGGAGATGGCAGACGCCAGGCTAACGTACTACCCCGATGATGTTCCCACTATGCATAACCAGGCCTCTCGGTACAATGTCGACGAGCCCAAGCGAGACCCCAAGCTCGTCCTCTTCCAGTGTCCCGGTGGCAAGAGCGGTGGCCCAACAAGGTATAACTTGACCAATGATGAGCTGGAGTGCATAATGCTCTATGTGCTTATGAACATGAAGGAAGTGACCCACGACGAGCAGGGAGAAGAGGGCAGTTTCCTTAGGTAAAATGGGGAACAAATTACTTTGCAACTACTAATGATTTCGTTCTAATACGTATTTTCTCCTTTTAGTCAATTCACGGATGAAATGTGGTCGGGAACATCAGATGGACCCAATGAAGCCGCGTTGGACACTCTTTTGAAAGAGCCTGCCCCGGAAAGAAAAAATTCACGGTTTGGTTCAGGGAAAAGGTAATTTCAAACCTGTCCCTTCTACCTTGCAATTCGTGTCTTATCCCTCTTACTAATGCACAAAACAATTTGTACTTGTAGGGAGCTGATGCCAACGTTGTGATGTCAGATGAGTTGAGATGTGTCTCCCAAGGTTGTAACCGTAGAGTCGAGAAGTATGAGAAGTATGATGTGAATGGGTACCGCTTCCATACAGAGCATCACCAGAACAGTCGGCCTAATGCAAAGACTATAAATACCGGGGTCTTCACCAAAGGAGCCGGTAATTATGATTACTACGGAAGGTTACAGAACGTATATGAGCTGACGTTCAATAACACGAACATAGAACTCAAGCTTGTTGTGTTCAAATGCCACTGGTTCGACCCTGAGCATGGAACCAAAAGTACCCCTTCCATTGGGTTAGTTGAAGTTAAGCCTTCAACCACCTACCATGGATCCGATGTCTTTGTTGTGGCTCACCAAGCCTTTCAAGTTTATTATTTGCCCTACCCATGCAAGAAAGAGGGACTCATTGGTTGGGAAGTCGTGTTCCATGTATCGCCACGTGGTAAGCTACCCATGCCCTCCGAAGACGATTACAACAACATTGACCCTAAAACATACGAGGGGATTTTCTATCAAGAGGAACAAACCTTTGGGGACTTTGGCATACAAGGTCTTGAGGACCGCGAGGACAATGCACAAACAGGTGGTGAGTAGTGGTGAATCTAAAGGATATAGATATGCTCAACAAGTTACAGAGTGATAGTGATGACGATGACGAGCCTCCACCGTGCGAGAAGGTTCCAATATACAACACTCGTGGTAGTGATGTTGATAGTGATGATGAGAACCCAGGACTTAACTATGAGAGTGATGATTAGGGGTGAAGGTCTTTTATGTCCTTTTGCGTACTATTTACTGTTCAACATGCTTAGTCTTTCAACATGCTTCTTTCAACATTACTTTATTTGTGTCTAAGTCCTACTTTCTTCTTAATTGCATTACGTCTTTATTTTTATTTACTACATTTTTCAACATGCTTAAAAGTTTACTCTTTCTCAATGCAGGTCGGTCGCCTATCCTCACGCTGTTAGAAATGGGTACCTCGGGCTCTCGGGAGGTGTAGGATGTGTTCGGGTGTAGCGTGTGTGAATTTGAACTATGTTTGTGTCATTTTTGAGTTTGTATGGATGTTTGTATGAATTCGAATCATGTTTGTGTCATTTGGATATCTATGTGATGTTTCTGTGATGTTTCTGTCATGTTTTTATAATTTGTGTAATTTTAATTGTATTTGAATTGCGCTAAAACCAGCAGCAAAAATCAGCATTAAACTGGAAATATGGTCAGTGATACGCCGACGGCCTTGCCGTCGGCGTAGGATGCACACGTTTGTGCCACGTCGCCCGTGAAGGACCAAATGGTCAGATATACGCCGACGGCATCGCCGTCGGCCTATGTCTCCACCCAGGCGCGCCAGATCAGTCCACGTGGCAGTCTAGGCCGACGGCGATGCCGTCGGCGTATAGATGGAGCAGACGGAGACGTCTCGCTCCGTTTTGTGGGTCCCACCGCGTCTTCGCCGACGGCGACGGATACGCCGACGGCTATTTTCATACGCCGACAGCGTCCTACGCCGACGCCGATACGCCGACGGCCGCCGTCGGCGTAAGACTATACCGACAGCGATCGTTGCTACGGTCCGCCGTCGGCGTTTTGACGGTTTCCCGTAGTGTACCCCGATTGGATCCATCGCATTCACCTGGTCTGGGTGGCCTCGCCACACTGATCTGCCCCCGGCCGGCTTCCACCCGAAACCCGTACGTAGAAAACGCCTGCAGAACCTCCTCCGAGCAGGCACACACATCCGTCTCCCAACAGATTCAGGCTTGTTGTGGTGTGCCCAGTCGCCCACGTACGAGATCCAGCTCTTAAACCCTCACGCACGCAGCTCGTGCTCTGCCAACTGACTGCCGCCGGTGCGTTTTATTGTGGCAAGCTAGTTGGGCTCAAGTGACGGGCGACGTCTACCAGCACATCTCCTACTACAGTAGAATGCACGAATTGCTTTCACTCGACTCCACTCATACACTACATGCGGCCAACACTGGCTGCACCTGCATAGACAAAGGTCTACAGAAACTCGTATCACACGAACCTGCTGTCCACGGCATGTCGGTCGATCTGCCCAATAGGGCTATGCATAACCGAGCTAAAACACAAGACCGAACCGAAAAACCTAACGGCAACCAAATTTCCTGTTTTCATGGTCTATGGTTAGGTTTGAGTTAGCAACACAAACCACAAACAATATGATCAAACCGAATAAACTCAACAGGCACAACCCAAGAAAGGATTTTCCGTCTCATCCACGGTGCACTTCCCTGCTATCTAGTAAGGTCGTACGAAATGTAAAACCAAATTTTATGGCCATAAAATTTAGGTGTAATTCAAAATTCGCGTCAACTTTGATAACCGAACCCGAACCAAAATTAATTGGTTGTTAACGAAACTGAATTGTATGTTCATACAAAATGTATTTATCGAAATAACAAAACCGTATTTACCAAAACACGTATAAAAAAAACCGAATTAAATATATTAACATAACGCACAACACAACTATCGAGCTAGTTTTCGCGCCCTATGCTACGCGGAGGCTTCAGTTACCGCAACAGAACCTGTGGCGTACTAGCGGCCCAACATGTGCACTCAATCGATCCTGTTGCTGAATTGAATCTCACACAGCTTGTGTTCTCAGGGCCGGCGTATAGGCCAGGCAAGAAGGGCAACCACTTAGGGGCACAAAAAGAGAGGACCCAAAATAGTAGACTATTTAGTAATCATTATGGTATTTTCCCTTACACCCAATAAACTCTTTAACACTTACTCTATAAAAGTTTGTTGGGATACATGCTACACAAAACAAAAATTTACTCGTTATTATTGCATCTAAGGCATATTTCCAAAAGTTTAAGGGTCAGATTGGCACACAAGTTTTTTTAGTGTTTTTGTGGAATATAATGATTTAAAGAATACTACGGCTAAACATACTTCAACGTGTTTGGCTCTATAAATATTGCAGATTTGAAAACCATGGTAATCTAAAAAAAGATTTAAAAAGTGACCCAATCCTATTTTATAAAATCGAGAAAGGAAAAAACTAAATTATTGCTTACAAGGGTACTGAAATACTATGATATTAATATATTTTTATTTTGAAAAAAATGGAGATAAACAAAGCCTAAGTATGAATTTCTTGGTCAACTGCTTTGACTATGATTTCAGTTTAATAAATTTCTACAAAATAGTATAAATACATATGAATAAAAGTATTACATGAGACAAAATGCAACAATGTGGTTTATACAGTTTAATCCATACACGAGAAGTATTTATATGTTCAATTCCATGCAATAAATTTATTTCATAAATTGATAGTGACATGTATACACCACATGATGCCAAGCATATTGTGTAAGAGCATGTCAAATAAAATTTAAATATGCAAAAATATTAGAATCCACATTTATTTATATTTTTGGTGATTACGCACTAAACAATTTTGTTTAGTGCGTAATCTGGATTGCTTATACAATTTTGACCACGAAAAAAGAGTAAAGACTAAATTGGTTAGTTTTTATAAATATGCTGAAATTACCATACACTAGAAACCGCTATTGAGATATTTGTTTGATCGTATTATTTTCTAATCCTTATCATAAGTATGTATCATTATACATCTTATGTATCACAGAAAAAACAAAAATACTTATAGCATAGAATTTTGTCATAAAATATATCTCACTAGTTTTCAATGATATTCCGTGCAAATAAAAACACACCAGGTGATGTTTGATAGAGAAGTGAGTGTAAGTGGCATGGTTAGGACAGTGGATGTACAACTCGTCACCCAGATTCAATTTCTTGTTGAAGCCAATTTGGGTTCTTATCGTTTAGAATTAACTGGTTGTAGGAGCTTCCCCTGAATTATTCCTTAAAAAACTAATATTTAGTAACAATGCATGTAAGTGGTTAAACTATGCCAATGAATGGGAAGCCGTACTTAGTACAAATTGTTACATGCTAAAAACAAATATATAAGTATAAAAGTTTAGTAAAAATTGTATTACCCCAGGTCCAAATTTTCATTGGACCGGCCCTATGTGCTCGACCAACTGCCGCATGTTTAGCAACTCCATAAAAAGTAGTAGTAAGATGCATGAATTATTTTCTCTCGAGTTCACGGTGAAACATAATGGTGCAAGTACAAGGAGATCCTTAATATGGATCGAAGGAGAACCACTTTTAGTTACATACTTTGTAAGGGAAAATGAAAAGTTGGACTAGACAGCTCTGTATACATGTATGTACCGTTTGTGGAGTTTCAAAGTAACTAGCGTGAAAAAGGGACCAAGATTGTTAGGTGTGTCGGAACGAGTGGAGAGAGATGATATTGTTGTGCAATTTACCAGGATGATAAGATCAACTTCTCAATTTAAAGACAAGGGTGATACAAAACAGGTTTTGCTCCTCATCGGAGAAAAGTTTGTTTTCTAACACAAGTATATTTGAATAAATACCCATAACTGGTAAATCTAACTGATGATGTTGTTTTTAACCTATAAATTTATTTTGAAACTAACAATACTGCTAAAGATTAAAAAAAATCATGGTTCCTCTATAATTGTTTTTAACATATAATTTTTTTATTTTCCAATGTGTCTGCAACGTGTGAAGGATTACGCTGGACTCTCCGTACAATCATCTATGGACGGTTGCACCGGGTATTTTAAACCTATATGGTTGGTCGCCTTGAAATAGGATTAACAATGAGCTCTCACGCACGCAACTTGTGCTTTGCCAACGGCCGCCGGTTTTCCTGGAACGGTGAGCAGTAAGCACGCACTAGCAGTCCGTAAGTAGCTACGGTGTTTTTTTTGGGAAAAAAGAAAGTCTAGCTGTTTTTCATGCGTGCCAAAAAGGGCAAAATATACAAGTAATTTACAGAAAAGGTGGCCTGGACTACGGCTCTGTATGCAGGTACTATATACCACTTCTGGAGTTTGAAAGTAACCGTGGACAAGTATCAGCAACAAGTGACTGTGGTGGTTGGGGTGTAAAGGGCAAAACGTACAGGTACCAGAACAAGTGGGGAGACCCTGACGTTTATGTGTGCCAAGAACGATGTGACCAACTCGTCAAAGAGTTGACAAGGGTGGCAAAATAGGTTTCCTCTTGTAGGTATAAGGAAATCATTTCCACTAGGCGGGTGGATCTGTAGAGAGATGCAGAGGTAGCCAATGAATGTGTCATGAGATTATTACTACTAGTGGCAATGGGCCTCTTTTCTAGGTGGACATATTAACAAAAAAAAATGGTGCATTAGCATAAACATACTTTTCTCTTACCATCTTGGAGGTACAAGCAATAAATTAAAAAAGAAAGAAAAGTAAAACATCATTCATCCATATTGTGAGTTTTCATCCATGGTTTTGCTCTTTCTTGGTTCTACTCTTTCGATCAAAACGTCGACTGGGTTGATAGATCATGATCAATGAATAAACATCGAACTTTTTGTCTTCTAGTAATGTCAAGCTAAACTTGATGCCTCGCACAACAAAGAAGGTGGAGCAAAGAGACAAGACTTCATCCGAGTGGTTAGGATCTCGTGAGACGGAGACCATCAAAAAAATAAGAGCGGCGGCGTCATCAGAGCCGATGTAACTTGTAAGAGACCTTGCGGAAATGTTGGGAGGGGGCGTGTCAAAGTTGTGGTTGTTGACCGCAGCCCGAGGTGATTGATGCCTTTTTTTTCAATACAAAGTATGCTCACTTTGCTAAATTTAGACCTAATAGACAGTTTTGACCATAAAAAAGTAGTGTCATTGGTTCAATTAATACTACTCTACAAGTTTCTATAAAGATATTTACTTAATCATACACTAGAAACTTCCATTAAGACACATTTGTTAGTTGGCTATTTGTTTTGGTACATCAACAGTAAGCAGGTTACATAAGATGGAACAACTAAAATCAGGATAGACAGAAATACCTAACCTTCGCCTTTGCTCTCTGCTTGTTGAAATTTGCATAGTTTCACCAGTAACTAATCTGTAATAACATAGAAGCTCAGTTAGGAAACAGGCAAGGACAAGGACAATACATGGGCATTTCTCGGGCCGGGCCGGGATCTGGTCAGGCCGAAAGAAAGCTCGACACAAGAAAAAACTAGGCGTTCAGCAATTCGTCAGTAATGAACTCTTAAAAATAAACAAGATGATCATAATCAATCGCGATGCCGAAAACATGCGTACCAGCATGCATGTTATAATGCCATGTCCACATACGTACCTACCTGCAAGTTAAACATGTCCATCTTACAGTTGATGTATGATCTGTGCGCACTTCCATTCACATCTCAAAATCTTGCCTCTTCTCCCATCCCTAGTTGCCAGCACTCCAACCCTTGTTCCAGTAATCCTTGAAAGTGAAGGCTCGGACCAGTGTAGCTAGCTTTGGAACAGCTACAAGGCTGAACGTACAGTAACATGCATGTTGCAATCTTCAGGTTGGCCATGATGCATGAGATCTAACGGCACATCAGCTTTTCTTTTCCATGGTTAGGGGTTAGGTTGTCTCTAGAAATGTTCTTGGGAGTGCATGGGATGGAGATGCTCTTGCCTAGCTAAAGCTCCATGTAGGTCGTGAGCAATTGAGTAGATCAATCATGTTTCCTCTGAACAAACTACCAACATCGAAGGGATGCCACGAGGATTTTATCAGTCTGGTGTAGTCAACTCTCCAGAGGCATCTCTCCCAGCATGCATGAAAAGGATGGGACGTCACCGGGCACTGATTAACACACTTTTCTGACGAGGCGATTAAACCACTTTTATTCCAAGTTTATTTAAGTTGATGATTAGGCCAAGACCACATTTAGCACTAGAGACTTGAGAGTTGAGAGGGACACACACTCTCGGATCAGGGACATGTGCGCCGGCCGCAGACGAAAGACCAAACAACAAGTCCTCGAAGAAAACTTCATGGTTTCCGGGTAGTGATTAACATTCCACATCATAGCGCTTAAAAGTAAAAGTAAACACCATTGAGATGTGAGCTCAACTTCCATATTCTACTGTACCAACGATAAATCAAATCAGACTACTCCCTCCATTCATAAAAGGATGTCTCAACTTTATCTAAATATGCATGTATCTAGACATGGTTTAGTGTGTATATACTTGCAAATTTAGACAAAGTTGATTTTATGGACGGATGAAGTAGTTTATTTGTTGTCAATTTTCTCCAATCCTGTGGTAGTTTTCTCGTGCATGTGACATAAGCATGCATGATACATATCAAAAGTTGCCAATTTAGATAAAACGGGGACATCCTTTTACGAACGGATGGAGTATTTAAAATCATGAGCTTGTTTCACGCGACAATTGGCTTTATTTTTTAGAACACACGTGAATTAGTTTAATATATTATTCATATGTTTAGGTTAGGCGGATCACAATGGGGATTACATTTTATACTATTAACATGCATATTTGTCTATATTACTACCTTTAGTGGGGAGTAACTTATGAGTGGTGTCATGCAACACTTCATTTATGAGGTTGTACACTCATTTTGTTTTGAAATACTCCAATTTGTATGCTATAGGGCCACTCATTTTGCCTTGATATCCAATTCGTATGCTATAGGGCCACAATTTCGAATAGGATACCAATGCTTTAAACCGACGGATGGTCCAGCTAACGTTAAGGTGGACCTAGCATGAAGTCACTGTTATGAAAAAATACTCCCTCCGTCCTAAAATAAGTGTCTCAAGTTTGTCTAAAATTGGATGTATCTATACGTAAAATATGTCTAGATACATCCATTTTTAAGCAAACTTGAGACACTTATTTTTGGACGGAGTGAGTAGTACTTTTGACCGTTTTAATTGGCGTGGAGAAAGTTATGCGGTAGCACAATGTCGTGTACATCTCGAGACTTTTTTTCAGATCGGAGTGAGTAGTATATTACTTAGAATAAATAAACAGATTTGGACAATTCGTTGCTCAGAAGTCGGGAACAGTATTGCTTATGTTTTGCACCAAGCCACCAAGCAAACACCACTCTTTGGTACTCCCTCCACTCTTTGGTGCTCCTGTTTTGCACCAAGCCGCCAAGTTACTCCACTCTTTGGTACACATTTAATTGTGTAGATTCACTCGTTTCAAAGACAACTAATTCCAGCATCTGGATGGTGGGAGTAAAAAACTTACCCCGTACACAAGTCAAGTGAGAACGTCTGCCAGGAAAAAAAGACGGACGTCCACAGGGTCATTGTTGTTGCTGAACACGCCAGAATTTGAAAACGAAAACTTCGAAGCGTGTTGCGGTCGTCCCTGTCGCCAAGAACAACCAGCCTTGATTTGCTTGCGACAAAAACCAAAGTCCTCTATAAAAAATACGAAATGACAAAGCCCGGTAAATCATGGATGTCCAGGTCGAGCTTCATCTCCGTCTGGATCGGTCATATCTCGTGTTTGTTCCTTCAATTAATTTCTCTTAGACTAGCCACAATGGGGGTATCATAGGTGGTATCATGCATGCCATGTTGGCAAAAAGATACTCGGATCTCAAGCGTGAAAGGTCTTTTGTCTCGTCATGGCCGTTATACGGCATTCAAATCATTGAGCATTATTCGAATTTAAAACTACCGGGCTAGGTGTGCTGTGGGCGCTTTAGGCCCGTCGCTTTTTCTAGACACGCTTTATAAATTGGAAATGATCAGAGTGTGGTCTACTCTGACCAGATGGCTGGAGTAGCCCTGCTACATACTCCCTCATAATATAATATGTTTTAAATTTTTTTCCACATTTATATGTACACCTATGTATCAAACTTTTTAGATAAAGGGATTTTATTACTTAAGAGTTTTAAGCATTACACCCGGCCTCTGCATAACTAGCACTAGTAGAAAAACTACCTTTCGTCCAGAGCCGAATCGGCCATTAATCCCGGTTCAGTGAAAAACCAGGACCAATGCCTGGCACTGGTCCCGGTTCGAGCTGCCAGGGCATTGGTCCCGGTTCGGTTGGGGACATTGGTCCCGGTTCGTGCCAAGTGCCGGACACGTGGCGTGCCGCGGAGCTTTGGTCCCGGTTCGTGGCACGAACCGGGACCAATACCCCTCCCCTGCCTATAAATAACCCACCCCCTCTCTTCTCTCCTCTTTTTTTTCTGGTTGGATTGGTGGGAAGTGGGTGCTAGTTTTTTTTTCCTTTGCCACGCACAAGATGTGTTCGATGAAATGCCCGAGCCACACTTAAGTTCACACAAGATGATATCCTCGGCCGAGGTTAGCAACTTTATCCTTTTCATCTGTAATTGATACAGAAATATTGCACGTGTCGATGTACGGTGGTCATTTCACTATTCAAGATGTTATTGTAATGGTATTTGATAAACTTAATTATATGATGCAGATGGATGCACGGATGCGATGGATGTACGGCGAACGACGCAGTTCCGAGTTTATTGCAGGCCTGCATAAATTTCTCGAAGTGGCTGAGGCAAACAAAGTGGATAATTTTATGCCTTGTCCATGTGAGAAGTGTCGGAACGTCAGGGAGTACTCTGACCCGAGAACCATTCAAGACCACGTGATTCGGAGAGGTTTCATGCCCAGCTATAATTGTTGGACCAAGCACGGAGAAAGAGGGGTTAGGATGGAAGACAATGAAGAAGAGGAGGATGATGACAACTATCCTATGTTCCCTGAGGAATGCGGTGATACTGTAATGGAAGACGTTGAAGAAGAAGGAGGTGAACATCGGGCATCAGATGAGCCCGCTGATGGTCTTGGTGGGGTCATTTCTGATGCAAAGCGAGAATGCGATACAGAAAAGGAGAAGCTAAAGTTGGAGGCCATGCTAGAGGATCACAAAAAGTTGCTGTACCCAAATTGCGAAGATGGCAGCACAAAGCTCGGTACCACACTGGAACTGCTGAAATGGAAGGCAGAGACTGGTTGTTCTGACAAGGGATTTGAGAAGTTACTGAAAATAATGAAGCCGAAGCTTCCAAAGGATAACGAATTGCCCGAGACTACATACGAAGCAAAGAAGGCTATCTGCCCTCTAGGATTAGATGTGCAGAAGATACATGCATGCATTAATGACTGCATCCTGTACCGCGGTGAGGAGTACGAGAATATGGATAAATGCCCGGTATGCAATGCACTGCGGTACAAGATCAGACAAGATGACCCTGGTGATGTTGAGTGCGATGACGAGCCCCCCCGGAAGAGGGTTCCTGCTAAGGTGATGTGGTATGCTCCTATAATACCACGGTTGAAACGTCTGTTCAGAAACAAAGAGCATGCCAGGTTGTTGCGATGGCACAAAGAAGAGCGTAAGAAAGACGGGAAGTTGAGACACCCCGCCGATGGGTCCCAGTGGAGAAAAATCGACAGAGAGTTCCCGACATTTTCAGATGACGCAAGGAACTTAAGATTTGGTCTAAGTACAGATGGCTTTAATCCTTTTGGGGAGCAGAGCTCCAGTCATAGCACTTGGCCCGTGACTCTATGTATCTACAACCTTCCTCCTTGGTTGTGCATGAAGCGAAAGTTCATTATGATGCCAGTGCTCATCCAAGGCCCGAAGCAACCCGGCAACGACATTGATGTGTACCTAAGGCCATTAGTTGATGAACTTTTGCAGTTGTGGTCCGAACCAGGTGTACGTGTGTGGGATGAGCACAAACAACAGGAATTTGACCTACGAGCGTTGTTGTTCGTAACCATCAATGATTGGCCTGCTCTTAGTAACATTTCAGGACAGTCAAACAAGGGATACAATGCATGCACGCACTGTTTAGATAAGACTGAAAGTATACATTTGGGAAACAAGAACGTGTACCTGGGGCATCGTCGATTTCTTCCGAACAGTCATGCCGTAAGAAAGAAAGGCAAGCATTTCAACGGTGAGGCAGATCGCCGGAAGAAGCCTAACCTCCCTGATGGTGATGTTATATATGACATGGTCAAGGATTTAGAAGTAATCTTTGGAAAGGGTCCTGGCAGTCTATCTGTTCCGAATGACGCTGACAACCACGTACCCATATGGAAGAAGAAATCTATATTTTGGGAGCTACCCTATTGGAAAGTCCTAGAGGTCCGGTCTTCAATCGACGTGATGCACGTGACGAAGAATCTTTGCGTGAACCTGCTAGGCTTCCTGGGCGTGTATGGGAAGACAAAAGATACACCAGAAGCACGGGAGGACCAGCAACGTATGAAAGACCCATACAACAAGCAGACGGATAAAGGGCGTCAATACTTAAGCAGCTACGCTCTTACCAAAGCAGAGAAGGAAATCTTTTTTGAATGCCTGAGCAGTATCAAGGTCCCGGCTGGCTTCTCGTCAAATATAAAGGGAATAATAAATATGGCAGAGAAAAAATTCCAGAACCTGAAGTCTCATGATTGCCACGTGATTATGACGCAGTTGCTTCCGGTTGCATTGAGGGGGCTTCTACCGGAAAATGTTCGAGTACCCATTGTGAAGCTATGTGCATTCCTCAATGCAATATCTCAGAAGGTCATCGATCCAGTAACTCTACCAAGTTTACAGAAGGCTGTGGTCCAATGTCTTGTCAGCTTCGAGTTGGTGTTCCCCCCATCATTCTTCAATATTATGACGCATCTCCTGGTTCACCTAGTCGACGAGATTGCCATTCTCGGTCCTGTATTTCTACACAATATGTTCCCCTTCGAGAGGTTCATGGGAGTCTTGAAGAAATATGTTCATAACCGTGCTAGGCCAGAAGGAAGCATCTCAAAGGGCTATGGAACAGAGGAGGTCATTGAGTTCTGTGTTGACTTTATTCCTGACCTTAAGCCGATTGGTGTTCCTGAATCGCGGCATGAGGGGAGACTGAGTGGAAAAGGCACGCTAGGAAAGAAAGCACTGATATGTAGGGACGGGCATTCTTTAACTCAAGCACACTACACAGTTCTACAAAGTTCCACCTTCGTGGCTCCGTATATCGAGGAACACAAGAATTATGTACGCTCCAAGAACCCGGGGGAGGCTGACTCCTGGATTAAAGAAAAACACATGGAGACTTTCGGCAGTTGGTTGCGATTACAGCTCATGAATGACACCACTGTCGGAGATCAGCTCTACTTGTTGGCCGCGTCACCATCTTCGACTGTATTGAATTTCCAAGGGTACGAGATAAATGGGAATACATTTTACACGATCGCCCAAGATAAAAAGAGCACCAACCAAAACAGTGGTGTCCGCTTTGATGCAACAGACGAGAATGGGCAAAAGGACACATACTATGGTTACATAGAGGAGATATGGGAACTTGACTATGGACCTACTTTTAAGGTCCCTTTGTTTCGGTGCAGTTGGGTCAACATGAAGGGAGAAGGGATAAAGGTAGACCAGCTGTACGGAATGACAACAGTGGATCTCAAGAATCTTGGTTGTTACAGGAACGAACCATTCGTCCTAGCCAATGATGTGGCTCAGGTTTTCTATGTGAAGGACATGTCCTCCAGACCGAAAAAAAGAAAAAAAAGCAAACGAATACATCAGACGATGAGCCAAAGCGTCACATAGTTCTTTCAGGGAAAAGAAACATCGTGGGAGTCGAGGACAAGACAGACATGTCAGCAGATTATGATAAGTTTGATGAAATTCCGCCCTTCACAGTGAAAACTGACCCAAGCATCCCGTTAAATAATGAAGATGCTCCATGGTTACGGCCGAAGCGATCATAGGCCAGGGACATACGCGAAGAAGGGTTCATGGCATTTATGTAAATCAATGTAATGTATTAAACCTTTATGTGATGTGTAGTAATGTATTAAACCTTTATGTGGTGAAAACCATAATACACGAAATGGGAGTTTCCACCTAGAAGAAATGGGTTATATCACATGTGAGTTTTCTTTTTTGTTTTCTGTTAATTAATTGCATGACGACCGGTGAAACACGCGTGGTAGGTGGTTGTCGGCTCCCACACCTCCCGTGGGAACCTCTCAAACCTCAGCTTCGTTAGGTACAGCCTTCAGAAGAAAACTCCAACGTCTTACACGCGCTCGAAAAAGTTGGAACAAAACACACGGTTCCCCCTGCATACAGCCCGACGGTGGCTCGTGAGTGCCCGCATATCAAATGCACCGTAGGACGTAGCTAGGGAACCCGAATGTTTTGTGTTTGAGCGCCACTTCGATCCAAGCAGCGGTAAGACGTCTCTGATGATCTACAACCGTCCGGCAAGACATCTCTGATGATCTGCAACCGTTTGGAACGGTCGCAGGTCATCAGAGACGTCTTGCCGCTGGTTGCCCAAAGATGCCTCTCCGAGTGACGCTGGAATGTTTTGTGTGAGTGAGTGAGTGACGCTGGAATTCCGGGAGGGGGGCTATATATAGGGTACGTGTGCTTCTTTAGTCCCGGTTGGTAACACCAACCGGGTCATGTGGCTCACGAAGTGGTCGTGATACTGCTGATCCAACAGCTCACAATCCCTCAAAAGAAACACACCCCTGATCCAACGTCTCACAAGCGCTTGAAAGAAACACACGATCCGTGTGCTTCTTTAGTCCCGGTTGGTAACACCAACCGGGTCATGTGGCTCACGAAGTGGTCGTGATACTGCTGATCCAACAGCTCACAATCCCTCAAAAGAAACACACCCCTGATCCAACGGCTCACAAGCGCTCGAAAGAAACACACGATCCGTGTGCTTCTTCCTTATTGGTGGGATTCTCACTATATATATGTAGTCATGCATGGCCTCCATTGGCATAGCACATCTAAACTCATATCTGCAACCTCATCACTCTCCCATGGCTTCCACCGTACCCACTCTAACCTACTCGGAGGCGGAGGCGCTTTGCGCCTCGAACTACCCTGCCCGCCCGGCTACGACGTCCCCGCCGGCTGGAGGCTGAGCACCGGAGGCGTGCCGGTCCCTCCTGTCCCTCAAGGTTTGGCGCGCCGGGCGGCCATCACGAACCACTACTACCTCGAGCTCACTCCGGCGCAGCGGATGGATCCCCGCTGGCATCCCGACTACCGCCCGACTTGGGACGCCTTCTTCATCAATCGGCGTGAGAGGGCGCTCGCCAGGTACGAGGAGGACGGCCCGCCTCCTTCGAACTTCAACGAGGCCGGCCGTCGGCTGTGGTGGAGCGGCCGGACTCTCCAGAGCGTCATGAACTACATCACGGCCGGCGATAACCCCCGCCTGCGCTACCCTCGCTTCCAGTCCAGGCGAGCGCCGCCCGACGACAGCGACGACGACGGCGGCGACTACGACGACTACGAGGACGAGTATTATAGGCCTAGGCAGGAGTATGACTAACCTGAGCCACATCGTTGGTTAGGACAAATGGTTCGTCTATGTATGACGACGATCGTGTAAAATGTTTGTCTATCTACGACGACGATCGTGTAAAATGTATTCTTTATCTCTGCATTTCCAACTAATGATCTTTAGCATCTGAATAAGTAATCTGGTTTTGAGTTAGTTATGCAAAAGATAAATGAATTAAATAATTTTTATCTGGTTTCTTCTGCATTTTACAACACCAAACATTCATCTTACAAATATAGGTTCACTGAAATTGTTCTGCATTTACTTTGCTTACGGATTATTTGTCGAATTTCGACTTACGGATTTAAAGATATGAATTTATCCATATTAAATTGAAAATGACAATAATAATGTAAAATTGATTTTGGATTATTTATACAAATTCAAACACTTTTCACGTTGAAAGTTTTGTCAATTCAAAATATGCAATAAAGTTAATGCATTTTTAATTGAAAATGGCAAAATGGTTAATAGTTTGTATAGTTAGAATAATTATTTTATAAAACAGAAAATGGTTTTGGATTGTTTATTCAAATTTAAACACTTTTCATGTTGAAAGTCTTTTCAGATTCAAAACCATTTGAAATTCATATTCAAACACCTAAATAAGAAAAAAAAGCGGGAACAAACAACAAAAGTTTGAAATAATTTTGAAAAAGGACTCATTGGTCCCGGTTTATACGAAGAACCGGGACCAATGAGTCCATGGACGCGCGAGCCAATCTGGCATTAAATTGCCAACTCATTGGTCCCGGTTCCTCCCACGAACCGGGACCAATGAGGCATTGGTCCCGGTTCTAGGCAGCAACCGGGACCAATGAGGCCTGGTATAAACTACCGCGCCTTCTCCTTCCCATTCATCCCCAAATCGACCAAGGAAAACGAAGCGCGGCGCCGGAGCAGAATCGACGCCGTCAGGCTGCCCGACGCCCGCGCCGCTCCACTCCGCGCTCCGTCGCCGCCGTCGACGTTCGGCGTGTCCTCGACGCCCGCGCCGCGCCGCCCGCACGCCGGAGCCGTGGAAGCGGAGGAACTCGTGACCATCTCCGCCACCTGCCGTACCCCGAGCCGTACAGCCGCGCCGCCGACGTTCGCTGGACCCTGACCATCTCCGCCACCTCCCGTACCCCCTAGGTAGGTCTCCGACTCGCCGTCGCCGTCGCGGCCGCGCGGCGCCGCTCGAACACTTCGCATGCAGTAGATAGGTCACTGACGAGCGGGCCCCGCTCGTCAGATTTTTAAACTTATCCATGCGCGCGCAATTTAAAATCATCTGTCAACTTTGAAAATCAGTAACTCGAGATTTAGACATCCAAATAATTCAAACCAAAATTCTCTGGATAGCTTATGAAAATGTCTGTGCAACTAACTAGTTTCACCCTGTTTAGATGAATATTAATTGCTGGGTATTTAAAATAGTACAGAACGTTAATTATGTAAATTTGTTTGTTTCTGATACTCTAATAATCCAAAAATTATGAATCCAATTGTGTTAACTTTGTATTGCAGTAGCCTAGCACCCCTAATTTTTGTAGAATTAATTAAGCAACAGAATTAATTAGGTATTCAAATAAAGATTGTAGCCACTTCTGTACTATAACAATTTTAATTGTCATTTGGTTAATCTAATTTAGTTGAATCCAATTGGGTTAGGTCACAAATAATCAACACTGTGTAACCCTAAAAGGATTTAATTTTTAGAGTAAAAGAACTTAGTCAGTAGCTAAAACTTGGTTATTAAGCTTCTGGACTAAAACAAATGTGTAGAGAATTTGGTAGATCATTTTGAGTCAAATCCAATTGTGTTGCCTTCTAGATACCAGTAGCTATCTGTAGAATTTTAGATTGTATTTTTGTGAGCAATAGAGAATAATTGATGAATTAAATGGTGTGTGACTAGTTCCTGAAATAAATAAAAGTATTTGAATTTGATACTAATTTGAATTGAATTAAACTTCAATTGTTTTGACTTCTATATGGCAGTAGATGTTTGTAGAATTTTAGATTGTATTTTTGTGAGCAACAGAAAAATTTATGTTAGGAATTGTTAGTACTGTGTTAGGAAAAATTAAGAAATAGCTTGTTTAAGAATATTTAAAGTGTTAGCAAAATTTATGTGTTAGCAAAATTAGCAAATTAAGGTGTTAGCAAAATTAGTAAATTTAACTTTGTATTCACATATGCATTCACATATCCGATTCACATTTTTGTGGGTAGATGTATCTTGACATATGGAACAAGTTACCCAACTAAAGTTTTGTGCATTGTTCTTAATTTGCAGAAACTATGGAACGAGACGAAAATCAGGAAAACATCCTCGAGGATATAATCCGCGGGCCGGAAGATGTTGGCGATGTCACCTCGCAGTTTTTGAACAACTCCGGTGAGGGAGATGAGTCTCTCAACCGAAGAGACGGCTCCGGTGAGGTAGAACCCGACGGCTGGGGTGAGGGAGAAGTCGGCGAGGAAGAAGCCGACGAGGGAGAAGCCGAAGGCTCCGGTGGAACATTAAATGTTGCAAACTCCGGCGAGGTGCATATACATATATTAATGAAGCCGAAGATTGTATTAATTAAGCCTCTGCTGTCTATATACATATATTAACGCTCTTTCTTCTTTTAGCCCTCCGGATCGAGCAAATCTTCTGTAAGGACAAAACGAGGCCCAGCCAAAAAGTTGGGCGACCAAGAAAGGTACAGGATCGAAAAAGTCGCTGAAGACGGCACACCGACTGCTCCCCCTGGTGTTAAAAATAAAATGGTAAAGCAATGCGGAGTTCTTGTTAGGGACTACATCCCGATCACCGTTCGAGAATGGCATCAGCCAAAGGAGGGAGGAGTAAGATATGTCGGCGAGGAGGGCAAAGAAAGACTTTGGAGAAAGCTCATGCTTAATTTCACCCTGGCGCCAGAGGTGGATCCAGATGAGGAGGATCCAAATGAGGCAGAAAAGATTGCCCGGAAAAACATGGAGCAAAAAGTCAGGGACTGGGCTCTTAAGAAGATGGCCGAGCTATTCAAGAACTGGAAGAAAAGATTGAACACGAGTTTGTCCAGAAAAATAAGACTCCGGACTTCGATAAAGGGTATGAGAAGATAAGGGATTACTGGGAAGAATTTGTGGCGTACAAGAAATCGGAGGAAGCTCAGGAAAAGTCTGCAAAAAATAAGGCAAATGCTGCTAAAAAGATTACCACCATACTATGGGGGCTGGTGGCTACGCTTTTAGCATGCCTAAGTGGGAGAAACTTGAGGCGGACCTGCTGGCTAAAGGGATCACTCCAGAGCCACTCGCATGGATCGAACGGGCAAGAAATTGGTTTTACGGGCATGGGGGCACGTTGGACGCAGAAGGGAAGTGCATATATAACAGAAGACACAAAGATAATCCCCTACTACCCATCGAAGGCATTAGAAATGCAGTAAAGGATGTTGCAGAGGGACGGTTCATTCCCGATAGAGAGGATGACGAGCTCACACGCGCCCTTGGGAATAAGGAACACGACGGACGGTTACGAGGCGTACCAGGCTCCAAGCCCAAGACAATTGCGATTCCCGAGCACAGGAAGAAATTTCCTGATAGAAGCCATCAGAGGAGAAAGGAAAGGGAGGCAATGGAAGCACGCGCTGCTGCAGACCGGCTGCGTAATATAGAAGAAGAATTAAAGCGGCAGAAGGATCAAATTGCCGCACTTAGCCAGCAAGGTACTAGCGGCCAATCTCAGCGGCACATGGTAGAAGCTGCATGCGATGGTACCGGCGGCCCATCGAATCGGAAAAGCAGCGTGGCTTCCACGGAGCTCCAGGATGGTACTGATGATGCAGTGACGGTGGCTCCACTTCGTCGCTACCCAGTGGATGATATCACGGAGAGCACACCTTGTGAGATGCATGTGAAAGTTTTTAACTTAACCATGAAGGTGGCGGTCGGCTATGTCGTACCAATTGGACCTAATCCAACTTACCATTTCTCTCCGGTTCCAAATGGCTACGCTGTTGTCGCGGTGGATGAAGTGATGAAAGATTTTGAGGAGCTGAAGCTGGAACACCCTGCAGGTGAAGATGGGGAGGTGCTTGAACTTGGAGAAGCCAAGAAAGCGACCATTCTATGGCCAAAGGAATTCATCGTGCTTCCGAACTGGCAGCCAAGGCCATCGACTCCTCACCAGTCTCCAGCGCAACAGTCCTCTTCACCGCCTCAGCATTCTCCAGCGCAACAGTCCTCTTCACCGCCTCACCAGTCTCCAGCGCAGCCGTCTCCGCCGCCGCGTCAGCCGTCTCCGCCCACCGCTCGTACTATGAGGGTAAGCGATCACCGAAACGTAAAAGGTCGCCCCTCCCAAAGTACCTCATAAGAATCTTCCCATTAGACCTTATGACAGGACTGTAGCGGAAAACGCCGCGGAGGTGGCTGCCTACAATAAGACTTTTTTTGCACCAAAAAAGCCCGAGCAAAAGCCGGTATACGATGAAAAATCCAAAAAGTGGGCTAAGTCCTTCCTTGCGCAGCCATCCCAAATATCGATGAATCTGCAATCTGACTATGGTCGTGAACTTAGTAAGCTAGCACGTGCCCAGTCTGAGCAGAACAAGGAAAAGTGCAAAAAGCGGGAAACAAATTGCCCAGCTCGGACAGCAGAAAAATCAATCGGTCCCCCCGCTCATAGTGTGTTCCGATATCGACAAGGACTTCAGAGCCGATATGGATAAGGACCTGCAATTATTGGACCCCAGAGCCATAGCTGCTGCTAGAGAACATGGTATCACTGTATCGCAGGCCATGGAAATGCTACCGCCATGGGTATGACTCTTGGTCAACTTTTAGGCTATGAAGATCAGCCAATGTTAGAGATAGCACGGAAATATGTCACAGGGGAGTCTATGGTCAGTAATGAGGAGCTCACGCGTCTATCAACACATATGCGAAATCTGCACAACTGGTACATGGTGCACACATCAAAGAAGGACGCGAAGGAGTGGATTGCGGTGGACGTTCGAGAGGAGCATTTCTTCAAACGTTACAGTATACAGGTTCAAATGACTGAACTGTTTCAGTTATTCAAAGCGCGCCCTCGACAAATCTATCCTCAGTTGCTATTGTCTGTAAGTGATTTATTTTCGTAATTAAGTCTCTAGCTCAGCTCGTTCATTGCCTGTATTATATTATCCTGACTATATATATCCTTTTGTACGCTATTATGTAGAATGAAGATGATGGAATGCAAAACATCTAGACATTATGAGGTTGGGTTCGTTGACCCATATATCGTTAATGAACATACGTTACGCAATCACCCCAGAGACGTGGAGCATGACCTGACCACCTTTTTAATCAAGCAAAACTTCTGTACGGAAATACTATTTCCTTACAACTTCAAGTGAGTGTTTCTGTCTTGTACATATTTTTATTTGGCTTTCTCGATGTTAAGTGTAATTGATGAGCTATGCATGTCTGCTTTATGTAAACGTCCGCAGGTTCCACTGGATTCTGCTAAGCATTCAAGTTGACAAGTCCATAGTTGAAGTCCACGACTCATTAAGTTGGGACCAAGCGACGTGGACCGAAATGAAAGAAATGCTCAATAAGTAATTTCAATCATTATCGCATTATATCGGCCTCTTTCGTTCGTTTCCTGATATCAAGTAATTAATAACTCCTTTGTTCATTTTTTTGCCAAAGCAGGTGTTGGACACTATTCAAACAGAATGTAGAAGGTCCATTCAAAGATGAGCTAACTTATATATCGGTGAAAAGTCCGCAGCAGCCACCGGGGAGTAATTTATGTGGATTCTACGTTTGCGAGTTCATTCGCGAGTTGACCTCTGAGCGGAGAACAACTTCTTTGAGCAAAATGCGGGAGAAGCTCGACCCAGAACGGCGCATAGAGCAATTCAAGAGGAATTGGCGGGATTTCTGCTTAGGGAGGTCATCGATGAAAGGGGGAACATTATGCTTCGGACGATGAACTACATATGTGATCTATCTCCATGTAATTAAATAGTTGTATTCTCGCAAGAGATCGAATATTAATTATATATGCATCAACGTGTACTGTGTATATAGTAGAGCGTATAATATGCGTACGGAAACGATGGAGAGCACGTCGGCGATGCGAAGAAGGGGGAGACGACGGAGGCACCGGCGAGAGGGAGAGGGGGCACCGCGAGAGGGAGAGGGGCACCGGCGAGAGAGAGAGGGGGCACCGGCGAGAGGGGGCACCGGCGAGAGGGAGACCCTAAACCCTAAATACAAAAAAAAACACTCATTGGTCCCGGTTCGTAACACGAACCGGGACCAATGAGTCTCCCCCCACGCCCAGCCAGAACTGGCCACGTGGACCAGTATTGGTCCCGGTTCGTGGACCAACCGGGACCAGCATTGGTCCCGATTGGCCAGTCCCGGTTCGGCAACCGGGACTGAAAGCCCAGCCGAACCGGGACTACAGACCATTTTTCTAGCAGTGTAGGATGCACACAGCCACAAGTTTACGAGTTCAAGAGAATCTAAAGCTGAAATTAAAAAGGCGAATTACATATCATAATGAGAAATTGTAAAGCTGCCTAAGATGATGGTAGATCTATCCGGAGACTATGTTGCCATCCATGCCGGGAGAATAACTCCCTGGCCGCAGCCTCCAAACGTGACGCCACCTCCAAAAACAAGTCCCGGTGCTCCACACGCTGCAGTGCCGACCATGCTCGTAGCGTTGCAGTACACCGGTAGATAACCTGCATAATAGAATCATCTTTATCATTAAAAACCTTGTCATTCCTACATAGACACAACGACCAAATAACGGCAATCGCTCCCACCCTACTGAAGAGTTTAAACCTAGGATCTACCCCGTTTAACCAGTTGCCAAAAATATTTGCAACGGTACGCGGGGGATGTAAGGTAGAACCTATCTGGATGGCTGACCATATAGACCTAGCGAACTCGCACTGAAAGAATAAGTGTGTAATAGTCTCGTCATGTTGACAGAAAACGTACTTTTTACTTCCGTGCCAGTTGCGTTTGGCAAGATTATCTTTTATAAGAATTACACCTCGACGGAGATACCACGCAAACACCTTAGTTTTTAGCGGGATCTTCATCTTCCAAATTTTGTTATTATCCTTAACATCGACTGGGACTTCGGGTAAGATTAAAGCTCTATACATAGAATCAACCAAGAATTTTCCATTCTTAGTAAGATTCCATTGAAATGTATATGGACCATCCGACATATGGATGGAATCCAATCGAATGAGCAAAGCATTCCAGGATGCTTGTCTTGTTCCAAGTAAACTTCTTCTGAACGAAACATTTGGTGGGGAGGTACCCAACACCTTAGCGATCGTGTCACTCTTGTTTCGTACAATAGCATATAGAGCCGGATATTGTTCTCTGAGGGTAAATTGGCCTAGCCATTTATCCTCCTAGAAGCGAATTTCCGATCCATCCCTAATTGAGAAAGATCCAAGTGGGGAAAAGAACTTCTTTGTAGCCATAAGGCCAGCCCAGAAGTGCGAATCGCCAGGTTTCCAGAAAACCTGAGATACGGCTTGAGATCCCACGTACTTTCTCCTAAGGAGGGTTTGCCAAACTCCATCTTCCGAAAAAAGCTTGAAGAGCCATTTACCCAGCAAGGCTCTGTTCTTGACCTCAAGGTCATGAACTCCGAGCCCTCCTTGGTATTTAGGGCAGCAAACCACACTCCACTTAGTCAGACGATATTTTTTCTTCTCACAATCCCCTTGCCAAAAAAATCTAGACCGGAAATAATCCAATCGTTTTAAGACTCCTTTGGGCAATTGGAAGAATGAAATCATATACAGTACCATATTCGTTAGTACCGAGTTTATGAGAACCAATCTTCCACCCAGGGATAAGAGTTTGCCTTTCCAGCTATTTAAACGTAATTGTAGTCTTTCCTCCACCTTTTTCCACTCAGCATTTGTAAGTCTCCGATAATGAATCGGAATACCCAAATACCTATGTATCAAACACGTTGTATTGTGCATGTTCACATTTTTTAGTCCGAATCTATACAACATGTGTCACACATAAAACATCTTATATTGTGAAACGGAGTGAGTATATGGCCTACTACATGTGTTCCGATAGAAGTTTGATCAGAACGATTATATTGAGTAGCACTATCGACCAGATCAACTTTGGAAACAAAAGGTAGATTGTAACTACTGATGACGATTAAACTAGTGTCAAGTTGATTAATTTAATTTGCACTACCTCTGCACAACTAAGGAGTACCTCCGTTCGTAAAATAAGACCTATTTGTTTTTACAAAAAAGCCAATCAGTATTAACTTTGACTAATCATATAAGAAAACAACTGAAAATTATACAACTACGAAGATATAGTACTACCTTTTTTCGCGTTTTGTCTTCTTTTCAAGTCAAAATTTTGAGAGTTGACCAAGTATTAAAGTACACATGAAAAATATCAACATGTATACATCAAATGTATATATGCAATACATTATTATGATTGTAAAAAATATTAAATATCTATATAGATGTTGATATTTTTCTATATAATTGGTCATAGTTTATGAAGTTTTGACTTTGACTAAATCCAAAATGCGATGTAACCGTGACCGGAGGGATTAGGAAACACATTTGATTATATATTTAACGATATTCATTGTTATGTTTATAATAGCTTTTTGTATGAAGACAGTCACCACAAGCGTATCACTGTCGACAGGAACGTCACTCACCTCTGAAAAATATTTCACCGTGTGTTTGAACTCTATTGGAATGACGGTACAATCATACTCCTAACCATCCACCAATATATTGGTTCTCGCACTTCACTGATTGAAAGTCCACTATTTTGTTGATATTTCAAAGAGTAACACAATAAGATAGGATCTATTTCATTGATTGATAGTCCGCTTTGTTACTAGTGAGAATTTAATTAAGAATATGGAAATAAGTCACTACTGAGAATCCTTGCTGGGGAAAAGAAGGAACGACCTCCGCACGGTCATAGTTGTTACCGAACACGCAAGAATTTCAAAAAACACGAAGCGTGTTTCGGTCCTATCCTTGCACTACAGCACGCGCCCTCTGTGCCGACGGTAAATAACCGTCGGCACAGATACCTTCCCCGTCGGCACAGGGTCGTCGGCGTAGGTGCCCGTAGGCACAGGTTTTTTGCCCGTCGGCACAGATTTTCCCCGTCGGCACAGGCGGTGCCTATGGTGAAAACATGCCCGTCGGCACAAATTCCGTCAGCGTAGGTTCGGTGGGCCACACCGTGAGCGAGCTAGCTGAGCAGCTGTGCCGACGGTATTACCGTCGGCTGTGCCGACGGTAATACCATCGGCACATGTCTGACCATTTGGCACAGATGCAACACCTGTGCCGACGGGAATACCGTCGGCACAGGTTCGTCCCAGATTTTTTTGGAAATTTGGTTGCAGCAGCTCGTTTTCCAGCAAAAATGGCAGAAAATAAAATATAAAATACTGACAATATCATCACAAATAAGATCACACATAGCTCCATATATCATCCCAAAGCAATATCATCAAGCACAATGCTAATATCATCAAGTGGATACACACATAGGACCATCATTATACATAGCTAGATGTCTAGATCATCAAGCCCTACATCTATTGCGGCGGCGACGGGGTGTACCCCATGTCTCCCCGGGTGAACACAGGCGATCGACGGCTCGGCGCAGCAGTAGAACCACCAGAAGAAGGCGAAGCACCAGGAGAAGTCGAAGCACCACGCGAAGCACCAGGAGAAGGACCACCGGGATGTACCGGTGTGATCTCACGCGAACCCGGCGAAGCACCAGCGAAGGATCAGCATCAAACCTCACCATCTCACGCGAATCCGGCGAGGCACTAGGAGAAGCACGACCAAAGTGTGGGTTCTCCGACGAGCATCCCGTTCCCTACATGTTTGAGCAAGAGTTAGCAACTTGCGAGGCAAAGGAAAAGCGGTAACTAGTGGTTTGGCATCAAACTTACCGGGGTCGATGAGTAGTAGGTGAGAGCGAACTCGTCCTTCGATGGAAACCGTGGACACGGCCCCGGCTCCGGAGGCTCCTCCATAGAAGGGGGGACCCGCACTCCAGTGGTGAAAAAGTTCAGCACCGACTGCAAGATAGTTTAGATGTTAGACGTTGCCAAAATAAAGGTTCAAACTAGGGAAGTGGGACTTGTCATATTAGACAAAAATAAAGGTTGAAACTTACAGCACGGAACGACTTTTGATACGAGGAGTAGGCTGTATTCATCTCCAGCCACTGGGCATAGGCCACCTGATACTCCGCATGAGCGGCAGCGTAGGCTGCCTCAAGATCGGGCTACAATTTCGAAAATATGGTATGGAACTGTCAACTTAGCCATGCAGGAACGAATGTCGGAAAGAGGATGAAAATGAGAAAAACTTACATCGGTGGAAGTGGGTCGACGAGGCCGTCGACGAGGCGCGATAAGGGGGCTGCCGTCAGGGAGGGTAGCTTTTGCCTGCGTGAAGCTCATGGAAGGCCTGACCACATTCTGAAGAAAGAGATTACGGCCATGCGGCCTTCCATGCCCTGAGAGGACCATCGACCTCTCGTCGACCTCCTGGCTCAAGGGGTCATCCACCTCCGGGTGAAAAGACTGGAACGTCGTGGAGTACCTCTCCAAGTTCTCGTTGGCATTGTTGTAGTACTCAGGAAGCTGGGGCTGAGGCTTCGATAGATCGCGCTTCTTCTCCTTCATCTTCTTCCACGATTGCAACTCAGAGCTTACCTCCCCCCTATCGGCGTCCTGCATCGCGAAAAGAAATGTCATGCGTAGCAAGTAGAAACATGAGGGGAAAATAAATGGAGGTCGTTCCATGTATATATATACCAGCTTTTCCTTGAAGCGGAAGATGTTGCGGCTTCCCGCAATGTGTGTTCCCTCGGTGCCTCGGTTTGCCTTGTTCCGCTGGCTCACGGCGTCGAACTCGGGGTCTCCCCCGACCCACCTCGTAACCAACGCATCCCATGCGTCTTCTTTGCCGTCGGCCCAGTCGGGCATAACCTGAAAATGCAATTCAAGAAGAGATAATGCAATGGCAACTTAGCAGCAATATAGAATTTCATTGACAGTTTACTTACCGAAAGGAATTCCTCCCTCGTCATCTTCTGTGCCGTCTTGACATTCTCCTCCTTCTTGGCCCTCTTGCCCGTCTTCTCATACGTGAAAGTATTGGCGGACGTATGCTTTTGGTTGTAGAATTGTTGCCGTGTCAACCTCACACAATGAGCACGCAATACGCGAGCCGCCGTGTCTCTATGCTCGTCCGCCACCCGAAAATGCTTCTTCAACCATGCATAAAAAAATTGTGAGAGTCATGAGTTAGCACGGTGGAGTCATAAACTATGAACGGAACTCGAAAAATATGTCTTACCCAAAACCCGGTGATCACGGCGTCAGCAGCTGTCTCGAAGCCCGGGATAGGGGCAGCCTCATAGTCCACCCATTTATAGGCTAACTTTGCCTCGGCGTCGGGACCGACGGTGTACAAGCCCGGCCAATTTTGCCTAATTAGAGCTCCAAGCAAGCTCCCAGGAGTGCGGGGAATCTTAGGTGCTGGCCATGTCCATTTGCTGCACAATAATCAAACATTAGTACATATGCCAAATTGTTATGAACACAATGAAATTACATGTTCAAAATTACAAAATTAGTACACTTACTCAACGCCCTGAGGAACAATGAGGGCTTTCGCCTCCTCGCTCCTAGGCTCCATGTCCTCGTCGGGGACTCCCGCTTCGCCACGCATCCGCGGCCGCTTCGGCGCCAGCTCCACCTCGTCCTCCACCTCGTCCGCCTCGCCTCGTCCTCCACCTCGTGTCTAGACTGGGAAGCCACGTCGCCAGAAGCGGAGGGCAACTCCACCTCGTCCTCCGCCACGTCTACTCCACCTCGTCCTCCACCTCGTCCTACTCGCGCACCCTCGTCCACGGCGTAACGCGAGGTGGAAGGTCGTCCACTCCGTGTAACTCCAGGCTTCCGTACCATCATCTTACTAATCTTACTAATCAGGGACGAGGAGTTTTCCTTGCCTTGGCTCATATTGTTCAATCACCTGCATTGAGAAAGAGAAAACAAGTAAGCATAAAGACATAATAAAATGTAGACAGTAAGCATAAAGACGTAATGCAATGACGAAGCATGTTGAAAAATAAATACTAAAGCATAAAGACATAATAACATGTAGACACCAAGCATAAAGATGTAATGCAATTAAGAAGCATGTTGAAAAATAAATACTAAGCATAGAGACATAAAAGACGCTCACCCCGAATAATCACTCTCATAATTTAGTTGGTTCTCATTCTCACTATCACTATCACTATCACGTGTGTAGTAGGTTGGAGGCTCATCGCACGGTGGAGGCTCGTCATCGGCGGCATTGTCCGCCTGTAACTTCGAGAGCATATTTATGTCCTTCAGATCCACCACTGACTCACCACGAGTGTGTGCATCGTTCTCGAGGTCCTCAAGACCACCCGTTTGTAAGGCAAAGTCCCCCCTCTTGCTCTTGATAGAAAATTCCCTCGTATGTTTTAGGGTCAATGTTGTTGTAATCGTCGGCAGAGGGCATGGGTAGCTTACCATGTGGCGATACCCGGAACACGACTTCCCAGCCCTTGAGGTTCTCTTTCTGGCATGGGTAGGGCAAATAATAAACTTGCTTGGCTTGGTGAGCCACAACAAAGACATCGGCTCCGCTATAGGTGGTTGAAGGCTTAACTTCAACTAACCCAATGGAAGGGTCACTTCTCAGTCCACCGTGTGGTCCAGTGCGTGGGTCGAACCAATGGCACTGGAACACAACGAGCTTGAGTTCTATGTTCGTACGATTGAACTTCAGCTCGTATACCTTTTCTAACCTTCCGTAGTAATCTACGTAATCGGCTCCATCGGCTCCTCTGGATCCTTTGGTGAAGACCCCAGTATTTACAGTTTTTGCATTCGGCCGACTATTCTGGTGATACTCTGTATGGAAGCGGAACCCATTCACATCATACTTCTCATACTTCATGACGGTACGGTTAAAACCTTGGGAAACACATCTCAACTCATCCGTCATCTCAACGTTGCGATCAGCTCCCTACAAGTACGGTTCAAATTGTTTTGTGCATTAGTTACGTGTAATAAGAGGGACAAGTCACAGATTGCAAGCTAAGAGGGACAGGTTAGAAATTACTTTTTCCATGAACCAAGACACAAATTTTTTCCTCCGTGAGCACCCTTTTTCAGAAGAGTGTCCAGCTCCGCGGGAGAGGGATCCGCCATTCCCGACCACTGTTCATCTTGGAATTGGCTAAAAGGAGAAAATAGGTATTAGACCGAAACCGAGTTACTAGTTGCAAAGTAATTTGTTCACCATTTTACCTGATGAAACCGACTACTTCCGTCATGTTCGTAAGCACATAGAGCATTATGCAATCCTTCTCTTCCTTGGTCAACTGCATTTTACACCACCACCGGCCTTGCCACCGGGACATTGGAAGAGGAGGAGCTTGGGGTCATGCTTGGGCTCGTCGACATTGTACCGAGAGACCGGGTTATGCATAGTGGATACTTCATCGGGATAGTACGTTGTCACGGCGTCTGCCATCTCCCGAAGTATTGTTGCCTCAGCTATGCATGCTTCAATCCTATTTTTGTTTCCAGTCATGTTTCGAATATACTTGAACTCTCTCTCAATACAAAACTGCCAACGAAACTGCACCGGTCCACCCAAGAGTGCCTCGTTCGCGAGATGCACAACGAGATGTGCCATCGGAACAAAGAAGCCTGGCGGAAAGATCTTCTCTAAATTGCATAGCAACTCCGGCACAAGATCACGCAGCTTCCCAATAATCACGGGACATATCTGCTTCGCACAGAGCGTGCGGAAGAAATGGCTCAACTCCGCAAGCACTCGCCAGATACGATCGGGGAGATACCCTCGAACCATCACCGGCATCAACCGCTCAATCCATATATGATAGTCGTGACTCTTGAGCCCAGTGACATTTCCCTTTACAAGATTGACTCCATTACTTATATTGGAACAATAACCATCAGGGAACATCACGTCGTGTTTGAGCCACTTGAATGTCTCCTTCTTTTGGATATTATCAAGGCAGTAGGGTGCATTCGGCTTGAACCAATTTTTTCGACGGCGGTCAGGAGGCTGCATGTGTAATCTCTCCCTATCACAGAGATTCTCAACATCAACTCTAGCCTTGACATTGTCCTTTGACTTCCCAGGAATGTTCAGGACTGTGTGAAAGAGCATCTCTCCAACATTCTTTTCGGTGTGCATCACATCGATGTTATGGGGAAGTTCGAGGTCCTTGTAATACTCTAGCTGCGTTAAGCCTGCCACGTGAGTCCAGTTGTGCGTTACACCATATCCCACAAATTTTGGGCCAGGTACCTGAGCAGGCACGAGAGCACGTAGCTCGGCATCAACAGTTGCACCATCGAACTTCGGTATCTCTTTTTCTTCACGCACGACTTTGCCCTTCGTGAAGTTTTTTATGTCTTCTCGGTAAGGATGCCTTCTTTTGAGGAACGGTCGATGCTTGTCAAACGCGACATACTTGCGACCTGACTTTAGCCAAGTGAACTCAAGTCGGTTTCTGCACACTGGGCATGGCCACTTACCAGCTGTACACCATCCGCAGAATAGGGCATACCCGGGTAGGTCGTGCATGGAATAGTGGTACCAAATTCTCATCAAGAAGTTTTTCTTTGATGCTCGGTCGTATGTCCACGTCCCATTGTGCCATGAGTGGTGCAAATCATCCACAAGCGGTTGCATGTAGACACTCAAATTCTTCCCCGGGTATTCGGGCCCTGGAATGATCAGCGACATAAACATGAACTTCCTTTGCATTAGGACCCCGGGAGGGAGATTGAGCGGAATAACAAACACGGGCCAGCAGCTGTACGAGTGACTCGACATACCATATGGATTGAATCCATCTGTTGCTATCGCAATTCTGACATTCCGAGCATCTGCTGCCTTATCGGGGTGTTTCTCATCAAAATTCTCCCATGCCTTACCATCAGATGGATGTCCCATCTTTTTCCGTCCGAACTCGTCGGCGTATCTCTTCCCCTTCTTGTGCCAAGTCATCTGCGTGGCAGTCTCCTCAGAAAAGTAAAGCCGCTGGATTCTTTTTATGAATGGGAGGTACCGAAGAATCTTCACAGGACTTTTCCCTGCGTCTTCTGACCATCGGCTCCGTTTTCTCATGATACCTAGAGGCCCCACAAAGACTACAGTACTTGTCATCCGCATACTGTTTCCAGAACAGAAGGCAACCTTTTGGACAACAATCTATCTTTTCATAATCCATGCTAAGCGATCCCAATAGTTTCCTCGTTTCGTGCATGGACTTTGGCAGACAATGCCCTTCGGGCAACATGTTACCAAATGTTTTCAGATTGGCTTCAAAGCCTGCACGGGTGGTGGAGTACTGGCACTTGTCACTTAGTATTTGAGCTATGGCATCGAGCTGAGAAATGTTTGCACCCTCGTATAGAGGCTTCTTAGCCGAGGCCATCATATCAAGGAAAGCCTTCGCGGTTGGCTCCGGTTCACCCGGTTCCTCCGGTTCCTCCTGTTCCTCCTGTGGAGGTGGCGAATCCGGTATGTCAGCATCACGGAGATCATCTAGCAAGTTTCTCACCCCATCATACTCATTGCCATTGATCCGCTGCCGCATCACCTCAACTCTGTCACGTTCGACCTGAGCAAAGTCGACCTTCGTGACGTAGTTAGGCATATACCCAGACAACCAAAGATGCTTAGTCATTTCATCCTTTCCCTGACGGGCACGATTCTTGCAATTAATGCATGGGCACCTTGGACGAACTCCTGATGCCTTTGAACCACGCGCTAACTCCTTCACTAACATATTGGTCTTCCATTCCCACTCCTCTGTTCTTTTAATCTTACTGATACGGCCACTGTACATCCACCCATTATCAGCCATCCTCTGCTTTATTGGATCCAAAGAACAACGCATTTCGTAATATGCACCAAGTAATAATAAATTTATTCAATGACACCAAGATTAATTACGGCCAAATTTTATCTTTTACAACATGCAAGGGTTCACCTACACTTCTAATAGGAGGGCCTATCCCGCCCGAGTACGTGTAGATCGAGTCGTGTCCCATGTTCTACCCCGACCCGAGACGAAATTTCGACAGCACCTCCCCGCTGTTCTTCAGAATACACGTCTCGAGCTTGTCAAGCCGAGAGGGTGTGCATCCGAAGAACAACGGGAGGTGCTGCCGAAATTCCGTCTCAGGAAGGGGTAGAACATGGAACACGACCGATCTACACGTACTCGGACTGTCCAACAGGACAACCCGGAAGTGTTACGGTTATAAATATGCAAAGATGGACAATCCTGCATATTTATAAATTTGTAACCCTTCCGGATGGGATCTGACTCGGGTTACGCGACTCGACTGACTTGGTGATCTAGACCAAAATAAACCTATGCAGCAAGAGAGGCGAAAGATGTATACCCTAGAAGCGTGGTCGATCACCGCAGAAGGTCGGGGACGGAACAGGGGCACCGAGGCGGCCCTCCTCAGCTGGAGAAGAAGCCCCGTAAACTACGACATCTGAAAACCACAAAACAACATATATATATATATACCGGAAGCTCAAATGGGGCTCCTAGGAGCATGGGCACCAGGATGGAATACGATAAGTTTTAGGTATCTGGACCAAAACACATACCTTGGGTATGTATACCTAAGGTATGTAGGAGGTACATATGACATTGGGTATGCACATAACGGGGTATACATACCTAATATGTACACATACCTAAGTTATTTTTATATATACCTGATTTGTACGATTAATATTGGACACACATACCCGAGGTATATATACCATGTAGATACCCAACATGTGCATACCCAAGAGTATGTGTACCTCATATATACCCAACATGTGCATACCCGGGGTATACGTGTTGTCTATATACCCAAAACGTACAGTATTCCATCTAGGTGCCCGGGCACCAGGGAGCATCTGTTAATTTACCTATACCTATATATATATATATATATATATATATATATATATTCATGTAATGCTTAATGCTCCTAGGCAGAACAATTTATCATCACACAGAAATTTCACTACTGTGATCTCCAAATTTCACTAATGCCTTGCAAAGCATCACATAGCGATCATTTTCATAACACTTTCGCAAACAATTCCGTATCACTCACACAAGCATTTTTGACATGTACATTACAAGCAATTTCATAGCAACATCCCAACTAATTATTACTTGGCACCTCACGACACCAAAACTTCCAAGCTCCTCGATCGATGCATGGCCCAACCAACACACAATACGATGTCTTCATGGCATGAGGCCATTTTCTATAATCCTGCTTGCTGCACCTTTGCCTGCAATCTAGTACAATCATTTTAGCTTATCGATCGGCAAATTACTACATGAACCAGCGACCATACATGGCTATACTATGTGGTGTCCTTGTTGATGTAATTTTCAAAACAAAACATTGTCCGTGCTGCACAAACTAGGGAGCACAGCGGAGAGGAAGGGCAGAGCCGTGCTAGCTGGAGGAAGTACCTGCGCCGTGCGGGGTAGGTGGCGGGGTCAGGGGCGGCCAGTGCGCGTCGGGGGAGGCGGCGGGGGTGGGGTCGGGGGCGAGGAAGCCGACGGGATCCACGGCACTGCCGCTGCTGCCGCGGCCGGGCCGCTGCTCCGTACGCTTCTTCTGCTAGCGAGTCCTGGGCGAGCGCTCGCGAGGGCCGGACGAGTACGAGGGGGAGGAGGAGCAGCGGCAGGTCTGGCGACGGCGGAGGCGGGAGGCACGGCAGCTGGTTAGGAGGTGTGCGTGCGGGTAGCGAGCGGCGGCGGCGGACGGCGATGAGCAGAGGGGGGTTGCGGAGCTAGGAGGTACGGAGGACCAGGAGGAGGTCTGGCGGGGTCGGGGGCACTGGGGACGGCGGCGAGGATGGGTGGCGGCGGAGCGCGGCCAGGGAAAAATTTGGGGAAGATGAGCCTCCCGCGCGCGGGCCCAGAGACATAACCTAGGTTAGGACCTATGCCGACGGTTTTACCGTCGGCACAGGGTTCTAGTTATATATTTTTTTAGATTATATTTTTAAAGGAAAACAAATATTATTTTCTAAGTTAATTATTCATGAAAACTAAGTTAGCCCATGTGAACATAGCAAACCAACTTTGGTGGGGTTCCGACGCTCCGGAGCCCCGCTTCGGCGAAACCCTAGACCCGCTGGAAAAAAGTCAAAGTTCCCGTCTACCCCCATAGACGTGCGTCGAAAGGGGGTAGGCCAGTGGACTTTTTTGCTTGGTTGTGTTAGGTTAGGCCATAGGAACATGAGAAACCAAAGTCTACCCCAAATCGACACAAGATTCCATCCGGTTCGCCCGAAATGGGAGTTTTCACCTCTAAGTGCAGAAACTCACTAGAGAGAAAGTGAAGCCGGTGATGTCGGTCACACCTAGGAGTAGGATAATGCACATTTAACACACCAACACACTTGTATACATATGGTATGGCACAACCAAGGTTTGGGTGGGGTTCCGACGCTCCGGGCCCCGCTTCGGCGAAACCCTGAATCCGCTGGAAAAACCATAACGTTTCCGTCTACCCCCATACACGTGCGTCGAAAGGGGGTAGCCCAGTGGACTTTTTTGCTTGGTTGTGTTAGGTTAGGCCATAGGAACATGGAAAACCAACTTTTATCACAAGTTGTCACAAGATTGCCCCCGTTTCGCCTGAAACGGTTGTTTTCAGCTATAAGTCCACACACTTAGTAGAGAGAAAGTGAAGCCGGTAATGTCGGTCACACAACAGAGTAGATTCTTGGACATTTGAAACACCCAACACACTTGTATACATATGATATGGCACAACCTATGTTTGGGTGGGGTTCCGACGCTCCAGGGCCCCGCTTCGGCGAAACCCTGAATCCGCTGGAAAAAACCTAACGTTTCCGTCTACCCCAGAGACGTGCGTCGAAAGGGGGCAGCCCAGTGGAATTTTTTGCTTGGTTGTGTTAGGTTAGGCCATAGGAACATGAGAAACCAAAGTCTACCCCAAATCGACACAAGATTCCATCCGATTCGCCCGAAATGGGAGTTTTCACCTCTAAGTGCAGAAACTCACTAGAGAGAAAGTGAAGCCGGTGATGTCGGTCACACCTAGGAGTAGATTCTTGGACATTTGAAATACACAACACACTTGTATACATATGGTATGGCACAACCTAGGTTTGGGTGGGGTTCCGACGCTCCGGGGCCCCGCTTCGGCGAAACCCTGAATCCGCTGGAAAAACCCTAACGTTTCCGTCTACCCCATACACGTGTGTCGAAAGGGGGTAGCCCAGTGGACTTTTTTGCTTGGTTGTGTTAGGTTAGGCCATAGGAACATAAGAAACCAAAGTCTACCTCAAATCGACACAAGATTCCATCCGGTTCGCCCGAAAGGGGAGTTTTCACCTCTAAATGCAGAAACTCACTTGAGAGAAAGTGAAGCCGGTGATGTCGGTCACACCTAGGAGTACATTCTTGGACATTTGAAACACACATCACACTTGTATACATATGGTATGGCACAACCTAGGTTTGGGTGGGGTTTCGACGCTTCGGGGCCCCGCTTCGGCGAAACCCTGAATCCGCTGGAAAAACCCTAACGTTTCCGTCTACCCCCATAGACGTGCGTCGAAAGGGGGTAGCCCAGTGGATTTTTTTGCTTGGTTGTGTTAGGTTAGACCATACGAACATGAGAAACCAACTTTTATCACAAATCGACACAAGATTGCCCCCGTTTCGCCCGAAACGGGAGTTTTCAGCTATAAGTCCACACACTTAGTAGAGAGAAAGTGAAGCCGGTGATGTCGGTCACACCTAGGAGTAGATTCTTGGACATTTGAAACACACAACACACTTGTATACATATGGTATGGCACAACTTAGGTTTGGGTGGGGTTCCGACGCTCCGGAGCCCCGCTTCGGCGAAACCCTGAATCCGCTGGAAAAACCTTAACGTTTCCGTCTACCCCCATAGACGTGCGTCGAAAGGGGGTAGCCCAGTGGACTTTTTTGCTTGGTTGTGTTAGATTAGGCCATAGGAACATGAGAAACCAACTTTTATCACAAGTTGTCACAAGATTGCCCCCGTTTCACCCGAAACGGGAGTTTTCAGCTATAAGTCCACACACTTAGTAGAGAGAAAGTGAAGCCGGAGATGTCGGTCACACCTAGGAGTAGATTCTTGGATATTTGAAACACACATCACACTTGTATACATATGGAATGGCACAACCTAGGTTTGGGTGGGGTTCCGACGCTCCGGGGCCCCGCTTCGGTGAAACCCTGAATCCGCTGGAAAAACCCTAACGTTTCCGTCTACCCCCATAGACGTGCGTCGAAAGTGGGTAGCCCAGTGGACTTTTTTGCTTGGTTGTGTTAGGTTAGGCCATACGAACATGAGAAACCAACTTTTATCACAAATCGACACAAGATTGCCCCCGTTTCGCCCGGAACGGGAGTTTTCAGCTATAAGTCCACACACTTAGTAGAGAGAAAGTGAAGCCGACGATGTCGGTCACACCTAGGAGTAGATTCTTGGACATTTGAAACACACAACACACTTGTATACATATGGTATGGCACAACCTAGGTTTGGGTGGGGTTCCGACGCTCCGGGGCCCCGCTTCGGCGAAACCCTGAATCCGCTGGAAAAACCCTAACGTTTCCGTCTACCCCCATACACGTGCGTTGAAAGGGGGTAGCCCAGTGGAATTTTTTGCTTGGTTGTGTTAGGTTAGGCCATAGGAACATAAGAAACCGAAGTCTACCTCAAATCGACACAAGATTCCATCCGGTTCGCCCGAAAGGGGAGTTTTCACCTCTATGTGCAGAAACTCACTAGAGAGAAAGTGAAACCGGTGATGTCGGTCACACCTAGGAGTAGATTCTTGGACATTTGAAACACACATCACACTTGTATACATATGGTATGGCACAACCTAGGTTTGGGTGGGGTTCCGACGCTCCGGGTCCCCGCTTCGGCGAAACCCTGAATCCGCTGGAAAAACCCTAACGTTTCCGTCTACCCCCATAGACGTGCGTCGAAAGGGGGTAGCCCAGTGGACTTTTTTGCATGGTTGTGTTAGGTTAGGCCATACGAATATGAGAAACCAACTTTTATCACAAATCGACACAAGATTGCCCCCGTTTCGCCCGAAACGGGAGTTTTCAGCTATAAGTCCACACAATTAGTAGAGAGAAAGTGAAGCCGGTGATGTCGGTCACACCTAGGAGTAGATTCTTGGACATTTGAAACAGACAACACACTTGTATACATATGGTATGGCACAACCTAGGTTTGGGTGGGGTTCCGACTCTCCGGGGCCCCGCTTCGGCG
The DNA here is from genome assembly GCA_947311845.1 of Poa pratensis. Classification (NCBI taxonomy): domain Eukaryota; kingdom Viridiplantae; phylum Streptophyta; class Magnoliopsida; order Poales; family Poaceae; genus Poa; species Poa pratensis. The sequence goes on from CAMZMU010000038.1 coordinate 50,112,971, forward strand.
AAAACCTGAATCCGCTGGAAAAACCCTAACGTTTCCGTCTACCCCCATAGACGTGCGTCGAAAGGGGTAGCCCACTGGACTTTTTTGCTTGGTTGTGTTAGGTTAGGCCATAGGAACATGGAAAACCAACTTTCATCACAAGTTGTCACAAGATTGCCCCCGTTTCGCCCGAAACGGGAGTTTTCAGCTATAAGTCCACACACTTAGTAGAGAGAAAGTGAAGCCGGTAATGTCGGTCACACAACAGAGTGGATTCTTGGACATTTGAAACACCCAACACACTTGTATACATATGATATGGCACAACCTATGTTTGGGTGGGGTTCCGACGCTCCAGGGCCCCGCTTCGGCGAAACCCTGAATCCGCTGGAAAAAAACCTAACGTTTCCGTCTACCCCCATAGACGTGCGTCGAAAGGGGGCAGCCCAGTGGACTTTTTTGCTTGGTTGTGTTAGGTTAGGCCATACGAACATGAGAAACCAACTTTTATCACAAATCGACACAAGATTGCCCCCGTTTCGCCCGAAACGGGAGTTTTCAGCTATAAGTCCACACACTTAGTAGAGAGAAAGTGAAGCCGGTGATGTCGGTCACACAACAGAGTAGATTCTTGGACATTTGAAACACCCAACACACTTGTATACATATGATATGGCACAACCTAGGTTTGGGTAGGGTTCCGACGCTCCAGGGCCCCGCTTCGGCGAAACCCTGAATCCGCTGGAAAAAACCTAACGTTTCCGTCTACCCCATAGACGTGCGTCGAAGGGGGCAGCCCAGTGGACTTTTTTGCTTGGTTGTGTTAGGTTAGGCCATAGAAATATGAGAAACCAACTTTTATCACAAGTTGTCACAAGATTGCACCCGTTTCGCCCGAAACGGGAGTTTTCAGCTATAAGTCCACACACTTAGTAGAGAGAAAGTGAAGCCGGTGATGTCGGTCACACCTAGGAGTAGATTCTTGGACATTTGAAACACACAACACACTTGTATACATATGGTATGACACAACCTACGTTTGGGTGGGGTTCCGACGCTCCGGGGCCCCGCTTCGGCGAAACTCTGAATTCACTGGAAAAACCCTAACGTTTCCGTCTACCCCCATACACGTGCGTCGAAGGGGTAGCCCAGTGGACTTTTTTACTTGGTTGTGTTAGGCTAGGCCATAGGAACATAGAAAACCAACTTTCCATTCATTTACACGTGGATGTATCTATACATGTAACATGCCTAAATACATTCGCATGTGGACAAATGAAAGTCATCTAATTTGGAACGAAGAGAGTACTTTTAAAAGGAGAGACTACATTTTAATTAAAAGATGAAAACAAGTTACTACTCCGTACCAGTGATAATGTATGCTGCGAAAAAAAGGGGACCAACCCCCGCACGGTCGTACTTGTTACTGGACACGCAAAAATTTGAAAAAAAAACACTAAGCGTGTTGCGACCCAATCCCTTTCAATAAGAACCACCGGGCTTGATTTGCTTGCGACAAAACTCAAGTCCTGTGTAAAATTCTACCAAAGCCTGGTCAGATCATCTCGAGATCGGTCGATTCCTTTAATAAATCTCCTTTAATTAAGCATGTAGGAACCAATCGCTTTTTTGTTTTCTTATTACAACGGTCGGCCTGTCGGAAAATTTGAGCGTCAAAGGTCTTTTGTCTCGTCTCCTGGCCGTTGTACGGCGCCTGTCATCATGCATCCAAATCATTGAGCAATGCTCGAATTTTAATCGATCATGCTAGGTTGGCGCTTTTTAACAAACACAACTTTCTTTTATATAATTGGAGATGGGGGTAGTCTGACACTCTGACCAGATGTTAGACTTTGACCCTGATACAACCCCTTCTGAACGATTAAAAGAGACTGTGTAGCTCTATGGACCAGATCGACTTGAAATTATATTGCTTCGCAGAAAAAACTGATGTAAATCAACGTTATATTCTCGGGTTAATTTGGGGCATGAGTGTCGCATGCATCCATCATGCGTGGGCGTTAACAGTACAAGCCGTGATAAAACAAGAGAGTCAGAGGGGTGCGATTACGTGCAAGAAAATCATGTACTTTTTTTTTTGAAGAAGGGGAGTACAGACCTGCGTACAATCAAAGGATACAGAAAGGAAATACATACGCAAACCCGCACATACAGTGCTCAACTGCAAGCACACAGCAGCGAAGAACCTGCTGAACCACCAGAGCTCGTCGTCGCTGGAGAACGCCGGAGAAGAAGAGACCGGACCACCTGCCGCCTGGAAGAGGGAGGACCTTAACCGTTGAAGAAGACCGCAACATCCACTCGCCGCAAGCAGCGAGATCTTGACGGTGAACAAGCACGGCCAAGCCGCCCCCACGACCAGCTCCAACACCACCTGCCGCCGGGGCAACGAAGCCGTGCCGGAAGAACCACCACCACCGCGCCAACCTTTCCAGCGCCAGAGCCGAGCACCAAACCCCTCCACTCCGGAGCACCACCACCTCCAGGCGACTCCTCCCCTCGCCTCCACGGCCGGCCGGAGAAGCCACGAAGAAACGGTCGCCAGAGCCACCAGAAGCAAGCACGCCACCCCCGCCGCTCCCCCCCACGCCACCACAGCCGGCCAGGGGAGCCCGAGGCACACGCCTGCAGTACCTGCTCCAGTACCACCCCCAGAACTCCACGGTGAGGCCGGAGCGCACCACACCGCCGCGGAGCCGGAGACAGGGGACAAAAGCCGAGCCAAGGTCGCCACCACCGCCGCCACGACCTCGCCCAAGGCACCAAAACCCACCAAAATCCCCACCGCAGCCGTCGGAGAAGACGGAGCCGCGAGAACCGAGGACCGGTGGGATGAAACACGGCCCCCACTCGCCGTTGCCGACGAGGAAGAGGAGGGGAACCAGAAACCAAACTCCTATCGGTGCCGAATCCCTCCCAAAAACGGCACCGAGGAGACCTACAACTACCCTAACTACACGCCGGGAGACCAGGAACGCGACCCCCCCCCCCCCCCACCCCCCGCCGCCGCAGCGACGAGAGGCGGCGAGGATCTGCTCCGGCTCCGGCGGAAAGAAGGGGAGAAACCCGCTTCGCCCTGGTCGCCTCTCTCGGGTACTGTAGAGAGAGGGGAAAGTGTCGGTGGCGTCCATGTACTTTATTTGTTTCAATACAAAGTACAAAGCATGTACACTTTGTTATAGCCTAATCTACTAGTAGATAATTTTGACCATAAAATAGTAGTCCCATTTGTTCAGTTTATACTCTACAAGTTTCTATAAAGATGTTTCTTAGTCATACACTAGAAACTGCCACTGAGACACATTTGTTATATCGTACTCTTTACGGATATTTACCACAGTAAATACTTGTACATTAGAAAAATACTCCCTCCGTCCTGTTTTATAAGTCTTCTACGTATTTCTAGGTCATGAATTTAACTAGTATTATATAAATTTTAAAATACAAAAAATATACCATAAGAAAATATAAAGTCTAAATTTTCTAATGATATATTTTTTATAATATATATCATTATGTTGCTCAAATTTATGACCTAGGGATACATAGAGGACTTATGAACCGGGACGGAGGGAGTATAATTCTGGACCGACTTTGTAAAAAGATAAATATAATTTAGCATCTTTCAATGAATTCAATGCAAACAAAAAAACACTCCAACTAATATTTAGTAATATTACATGTTATGTGTTATCTATTCAAAGAAATATAAACTTATAGTTGTAATATTATAACATGTTAAAAACTAGCTGGGTGGCCCGCGCATTTGCGCGGCTAGTTGATAAAACGCTGACAAACGTTGAGTAAGAAATCGCCATAGGGTGGCACGAACCGGCATGTTTTAATTTTTTTTTTTTTTTTTGGATGTACATGTTGCTGCCAAAGATTAAAAATTGGTGAAAAACCGTATCGTATTTATATTATAGACTTGATTTTTAAAATATTTATTTGACGTAAACCACATATTTGCATGGTTATATTTTAGAGAAACCTTAATATTTATTTAATGCATGGCTTCAAGCTACATCACGTTGAAAAGCAGCGAGCAATTTCTCTGAGGACTGCTAGCTCTTAATCAATCAATCCCGTGTGAACGCAGACTATACCTAACAAATCCTTCATATCAGGAGGTGGGGCTGCACATAGATGGGTGGCTGCATAGTAGCGTGCACCATTATCCACGGCAATCAATCGATGAAAAATAGGCAGGGAAAACTCTACGATAAAGATGAACTGATGGTGCAATGCAAGACACCGAGCTCAAACAGTTACAAAAAAATATGACACTGAAACATAAGGAGCAAACACTCTTGTAGAGCTATGTGATGGAGGATGGAAATATTTAACAATATGAATGGGTAATAATTCTAGAAGTGAATCCATGTAATCTGACCTTATTACAATGTTGGTGACATTATTCAGAGGAAAATCTCAACATCTGAAATTTGTCACTCGAGTCGAATGAGGGAGAAGTCTGAACCCCCATATAAGTTTGGAAATTTACATCACAGATATCAGATATAGAGCATATTGGGAGAATTGTCTGTTATTCACATAAGAAGTGGGAGAATTGTCTGTTATACACATAAGAAGTCTAGACGTGCTACTTTTCAGACCATCCATGTTAGAGTGCCTTCTACCTTTAATAAACTTCTGTGAGTGACTTGCGTACGTGGAAAAATGCAAAAATAAAATGCATAACCAAGGTAAGTACGACTTGATAAATATGTATGTATTCTATAGAGCATTGTAAGTTTCCTTGTGTTGATGTTTTTCAACTCAATTAATTTTTTTTATGATATTTCCCAAATGCGACAATGCAAGTGTATGCAGTTACAAAACACAGAGGCTTCAGGTAAATCCAAAACAAATAATGACAAAACACATACAAAGTTGGTGTTTGTGTAACTACAACCTGCAAATGCCAGGACGCAAATCTCCATCATGAATGCATTACCGGTTATAATTTTTTTAGTTTTCTACAATGGAGTCAATTGATACCAAGTAGAGAACAGGGATCAAGATTGCAATATGAGACACAACAAAGTTTCAGCAGTACAAATATAAGTATTATTACTCCATCCTTCATGTAATGTAAAGAACTTTAGTGACCAATTCGATCAAACAGTTGTACAGGAAAAGGGAAACCATAGAAACTGAATGCACCAAAGCACAATTATTAAAATCTGCAAGGAGGCCACATACTATAAGATGAAAGCTAACATGTTCAAATAGAAATATAAATAATTTGGAACACAATAGTATGTCTTGGAAATACAGCTATTTTCATACCTGAGAATTCTTGCTCTTTCTCAAACTGTTCTAGTAGAGCATTGATCCTTTACAAATTTATTATAGCAACTATGTGATGATCTTTTCACCTTCTTTGCCCTTGTACCATATATACACAGTAATTCTAATTTCAACATTTGCCAAGCGATACTTGTAGAGTGTATACCTTTAAAATTGCCAAATAGATATAGAAAACTCTCTCTGATCTTCATCAGTAGTAGCATGAAATGTATAGATCTTCAGAGCCGGAAAAAAAATCTTAGTACGTTAACAATGGATGAATTGATAAAATCGAATATCCTTGCTGCATTCAATTTAATGTTGCATGGTTTTCATATTATGATCAGCTCGCTCAGTTTCTTCATAGTCATGGTGGTGTTTCCTTAAACTACAATTTAGGCGATGCATCTAGTGACTCTTGCATGTGTTGGCTGAAGAAGAGAACATGATCATGTTTTACTCGCCTTACCGAATTGAGGATCTGTAAGAACATTATTTTCTAGATTATGGATTGGACCTCAAAGGTATAATCAAAAAATAATCCGAGCACAAATAATGGATACCGAGCGTTGCATGTCGCCACTCGCCAAACCTTTTTTTTTTAGACTCGCCAAATCTAATGGTGTGCTGCTATATTTGCCGCCGTAGTCCGGCTCGCCATCATCGTAACTGTCTCCTTGTCCGCTTCACGATGACTTCTGACCAGTTCAATATCAAGCTTGGCGTAGACCTTGCTACCTAGGGTGTGGGCAAAAGAAATAGCTAGATGAATGATTACCATCTGCATAAGGATATGTGGGTTGTTAGCGTCTATTCTCATGCTCTCTTGGTCGCCGGCCCCTGGCAAAGGGCGAACTGCCCTGCATCTAGGAACAAAGGGAGTATATATCATTCAAAATCGATTGCAAAACATGCATGCCAATATTGTTTCGTCGTGATTTATTGTTTATATCCAACAAATTTGCTTATTCACTGTACTATTTAAAAAAATATATTATATTTTCATGAAAGAAAATCCAATCTTATATTTATTTATAACTCATAATCTATACCTACTAAAACTTAGGGTGTAGATCTTGTTTTAGTCTATCCATGATCGATTGATTAATATCCAATGATACATACATAGTTTTTTTAGAAAAGGGGCAATCCCAGCCTCTGATACATACATAGTTACTTGCATTACACATTTTTTTGCAGGGCTTGTAGTGACACTGCAAGCTGATAGAAATATTAAAAAGCCGTCACAAAAATATTTGGATCGATATGCATATACTACTCTACTCGGATATCTTCATTTCGGGCAGCATCACGTACTCAGCAGGGCACAACACCGTTGTAAAAATCGGTGGCTGCTATGGACCTACTCTTCTAATTCAATTCCATGGCATTGCTTAGATTTGTCCTAACTCCTATGTCTATAGTTTGTTATGCTTAACAGGGAGAAACTGGACAGAAAGCGATAAAACAATAACTCTAGTTTAGCAGCCGATCAGGTCATACCTAAATCTGCACTTTCTCAGACTTGGCCCTAGTGCACCAGACGTGAAACTCATGTGAGTCCTGTCGGATACTGCTGAGCAGTTATGGCCCTGGTGTGTCCTTCTGATTAAACATCCGATAATTCATCGCTTTCCACAGATGCAACGTACGTACAGGCAGCAAAGCAAGCTGATGATTCCTTCGCTGCCGTGGAAGCGAGCACAGGCTCCACGAACTGAGAGATGTTGTTGGAACTGAGCTTGCATGCCTAGCTTGCGTCTACACAACCTGGGAGGATCTGCAGTGATGCACTTGGTGCTGGATCGACTCAAACGCCTTGGGGGTGGATCGACTCAAACGCCGGACAGATGTCACAGCCTGCATCCGTCATCCAGCACTTCAAGATCGTATTGTCCCTCATGTTCAAAAATCCCCTGTAGGCAAGGCACGCCAATAGTTTGCGCCGGCGAGCGATCGCACATCTCCAAACTGAGTCGGCGCCATGCCACAACATGCCTTTGTGATGTCCGCCGGCTGACCATGCAGGTCCGGCCGTTCGTGGCGTGTCGACGTGCAGATTCCGGTGATCCGCGTGAACATCTTGCTAGCTAGTCCAAAGTCCTGATCGGCAATTTGATCCTGCTCTTAGCTGTGCATGGCCGCCGCCGATCGGCCCCCTCGAGACCTAGAATTGAGGATCTCCATCAGATCGAGCCGAACAGCGGAAGCATATTTTCCTATTGATCGCTACCTTGCCTAGGTGCCTATATTGCAAGGAGAAGGAGTCCGTGACGTGCACGAATAGGAATGCATGGCTAGCTAAGTCGTACGTGCCTTTTCCGGGACAACGATGGATCTCAGCCATTAAACTGTCATAACGTAAAAGTAATTAAATCTCCACCGTTTATTGTTTGTTCTCTTAATAATATAATAGATAAGACCATAGAAGTATAAAATTTTAGTACAAATTTTATCCATTTTGATCAGTTCTGAACACCAATTTTCATTGAGCTGGCTCCGCTAGCAATAAAATGGTGAGGGGGCCGCGCAAGATTGAGGTTGAGCTCGCGCACAAGAAAAGCTTTGCTCTTGCACAAACAAGCTTTGATCGAGAAAAATGAGCGCATTGACAAGCATATCGAGATAGCTAAAAGAGAGGAGTTCTTATATAGATAGTAATAGGCCATCGGATGTCTAGTCTTTTCTTGTATAAGATTGTGTCTCTCTATGTTTTATGAGCTTTCAGGTTTAGTTTAGAGACTGTTGTTCTGTTTGTGGTTTGAAACTTGTTGATGATGCTAATGTTTACCTTGTGTTGATGATGTGAACCTGTTGTGATGATGTTTGCAGGAATTGATCAACATTATCCAACTGATAACGCGGGTTGAGAAGTCTTAAGAAACATATAGTAAGCGTCAACTGTACTAGTCGAAACACATCTTGGCGTCCGTCTGACCGGCGCATGCTCTGTCCCGTCGTCAGGAGCGAAAACATTTTGGCAGAGTTTCCTCTACCAGGCAGGAAAATGAAATCTTAGTCGTTGATTGGAGTGACAGACTAGATCGGAGGCCTCTGGTAACCCCGTGTACAATAAGTTGTGTGGCTTTAGGGAAATTCAAGTTTGCTCTTTTATAAGTAGTGGAGAAGAACCACCGGGCTTGATTTGCTTGCGACAAAACTCGAGATCGGTCGTATCTCATGTTGATTCCTTTAATAAATCTCCTTTAATTAAGCATGTAGGAACCAATCGCTTTTTTGTTTTCTTATTACAACGGTCGGCCTGTCGGAAAATTTGAGCGTCAAAGGTCTTTTGTCTCGTCTCCTGGCCGTTGTACGGCGCCTGTCATCATGCATCCAAATCATTGAGCAATGCTCGAATTTTAATCGATCATGCTAGGTTGGCGCTTTTTAACAAACACAACTTTCTTTTATATAATTGGAGATGGGGGTAGTCTGACACTCTGACCAGATGTTACTTTGACCCTGATACAACCCCTTCTGATCGATTAAAAGAGACTGTGTAGCTCTATGGACCAGATCGACTTGAAATTATATTGCTTCGCAGAAAAAAACTGATGTAAATCAACGTTATATTCTCCGGTTAATTTGGGGCATGAGTGTCGCATGCATCCATCATGCGTGGGCGTTAACAGTACAGGCCGTGATAAAACAAGAGAGTCAGAGGGATGCGATTACGTGCAAGAAAATCAAGTACTTTATTTGTTTCAATACAAAGTACAAAGCATGTACACTTTGTTATAGCCTAATCTACTCGTAGATAATTTTGACCATAAAATAGTAGTCCCATTTGTTCAGTTTATACTCTACAAGTTTCTATAAAGATGTTTCTTAGGCATACACTAGAAACTGCCACTGAGACTCATTTGTTATATCGTACTGTTTACGGATATTTACCACAGTAAATACTTATACATTAGAAAATACTCCCTCCGTCCTGTTTTATAAGTCCTCTACGTATTTCTAGGTCTTGAATTTAACTAGTATTATATAAATTTTAAAATACAAAAGTTATACCATTAGAAAATATAAAGTCTAAATTTTCTAATGATATATTTTTAATAATATATATCATATTATGTTGCTCAAATTTACGACCTAGGGATACGTAGACGACTTATGAACCGGGACGGAGGGAGTATAATTCTGGACCGACTTTGTAGAAAGATAAATATAATTTAGCATCTTTCAATGAATTCAATGCAAACAAAAAAACACCCCAACTAATATTTAGTAATATTACATGTTATGTGTTATCTATTAAAAGAAATATAAACTTATAGTTGTAATATTATAACATGTTAAAAATAAGACCATAGAAGTATAAAATTTTAGTACAAATTTTATCCATTTTGATCAGTTCTGAACACCAATTTTCATTGGGCTAGCTCCGCTAGCAATAAAATGGTGAGGGGGCCGCGCAAGATTGAGGTTGAGCTCGTGCACAAGAAAAGCTTTGCTCTTGCACAAACAAGCTTTGATCGAGAAAAATGAGCGCATTGACAAGCATATCGAGATAGCTAAAAGAGAGGAGTTCTTATATAGATAGTAATAGGCCGTCGGATGTCTAGTCTTTTCTTGTATAAGATTGTGTCTCTCTATGTTTTGTGAGCTTGCAGGTTTAGTTTAGAAACTGTTGTTCTGTTTGTGGTTTGAAACTTGTTGATGATGCTAATGTTTACCTTGTGTTGATGATGTGAACCTGTTGTGATGATGTTTGCAGGAATTGATCAACATTATCCAACTGACAACGCGGGTTGAGAAGTCTTAAGAAACATATAGTAAGCGTCAACTGTACTAGTCGAAACACATCGTGGGTTGCCCCAGTGGTAGTTGGTGAACGATGTATTACACTATTTTCAGTGATTCGTTTCTATAACAAACAGAATGAACCGTGCACACACCATGACGGTGGGGTCTCGCACCAACTCGTTCCAAAAAAGAGTCAAACAAGACTGACGGCTGGTTCCGGGAAAAACCATTAGAAACAGCCGTGAAACACAACATGACCGTGAGACACAAGCGTAAATGACAGGTGGGTCCAAGCGCCAACAACATGAAAAATCGACGTTTGCCTGCGGTCCAGGCATCGTGCTCCACTCTCGTATCCGTCGTGGGGGATGGGTATCCGCACTACTCCAAACCAACCAGAAATGCCCATGTGGACCCACCCCGGCCGCTTGATCCCGATCTATCACATTCGCCTGGCCTGGGTCTGTCGGGTGTCCCAACACTCCGGCTTCCACCTGAAACCAGTAGAAAACGCCTGCAGAACCTCCGTGTTCCGGTGGCAGAATCGCTCGATCGGGCATTCGGCCTGCCCAACAGATTGAGGCAGCTGCTGAACTGAACAGCGACGCCCCGCGCGTACTCCATCCAGCCGTGTTAAACCCTTGTGCTCTGCCAACTGACTGCCGCCGCTTCTTTCCTTACACGCACTACGGACGAAGATGCACCAACTGCTTTCACTCGCGCCCTAGGCTGATGAGGCTTGAGTGGTTGGATGGTTAGCAGGGTGGTTGTACCCTCAACCCACCAGAGTTCAAACCCCAGGTTTGACATCTGTGTGTTGCATTTAGGCGGAATATTCTTTCAGTGGGAGGCGACTTTCCCGTCGACAGCGAAGCGCCCGTGGTGACTTCGTCAATCTCAAGACTCGATCCGCCGGCTCAGTATTTCGGAGGTGCTCATAGGGGTAGGATGTGCGTGCGTGCGTTCATAGGGGTAAGTGTGTGCGCGTGTATATGAGCGGCTGCGTTTGTACTGTGTTTCTAAAAAAAAAAAAGGCTGATGATGCTTGAGCTACCGTAACTGAATTACAGATGTGTGTGCTAGTGGGCCAGCACCTGCACCCACCCGATCGATCGATCGATCGATCGAGCTGCTCAACTGAATGAATCTCACGCAGCTTATTGTGCTCTGCCAACTGCCGCCGTATATATATATGTACCATTTGTGGAGTTTGAAAGTAACCTGCCGGGAGATATTAAGGAACCGAGGTGTGTGCATGTTAAGATTCGAACAAGGGTGACATAAAATGGGTTTTGCCACTCTCTTGGGAGAAAAGTTGGCTTCCCTACGCAAGTACTCCCTCCGTCCATAAAAAGATGTCACAACTTTATCCAAACATACATGTATCTAGACATACATATTCGAACAATCACCAACAAATTATGGGTAAATCTCTCTTCAGCTCAAATATGGTGTGGTCCCACTATATATATTGAAAGTGTGATGTACCATCCGACTCCTGAATTCCATTCTCATGCATTGAGAAATGGCTTCTACGTACTCTCCATGTACGTAGAAGAGCTCGTCAATTTCTATCCTCGAAGAAAATGTTTTCCATTTGCTTGACATATAAACACGTCCCAGATCGTTGATACTGCGTCTACCTCTGTCACCACACCCTTTTCACGGACCCAAAGCTAGCTACACACAAAAAGTAAGCTAAAATTACGAAAAGGGGACACTGTAGCTGCCTGGCGATAAGACGAAAATTAAGGGGACATCGTCAAGTCAACAAATATAGCCGTCCCCAAAATAGCACTGCAGTGCTAGTTGAGCTCTCACGCAACCGCCGCCGGAAAGGGGACGAACGACGGCTCTATATGCAGGTATATATACTAGTACTTCTGGAGGTTGAAAGTAACCGTAGACTAGTACTATCAGCAACAGGTGACTCTAGTGGTTGGGGTGTAAGGGGCAAAACGTACAGGTACCAGAACAGGTGGCGAGACCCTGACGTTTATGTGTACCAAGACCGATGTGACCAACTCGTCAATGGATGGACAAGGGTGGCAAACTAGGTTTCCTCATACAGATGCATCTCCACTAGGTGGGTGGATTTTTTTGGAGAGATGCAGAAGTAGCCAATGAATGTTTCATTGAAATTGTTACTGCTAGTGGCAATGGGCGCCTCTTTTCTGGGTGGGCACATCAACAAAAAAAAAAGATGGTGCAATAGCATCAACATACTACTGGAATTATGTCGTGCGTTTTCATCCGTGCAAATTGGCTCATTTTTATTCTGCCGTTTCAACTGAAATGTCGAATTGGCTCATCAAGGTTGTGCGTGTTCACCGGTGAGGGTGATTGATGCTTTTTCAACGAAAACCGCGACAATGTGAATATCACACGTCGAGGTATTCTAGAAAAACATCACATGTCGAGAAAGGCGAGTTTCAATTTGAGAACTGGTAGCGGCGGTGGTGTGAGTAAGAAAATCGAGGGCGAAAATGACGGCTAGAGTGGAAATTAACAAGGAGCGTCTGGCTAGCGTTCCTTGATTAAGCCATATGGTCGCTCACTGTACTTAAGAGCATGACGTGGCGGCCTCCATCTTCTAGACTTTCCTGTGTTCCAAAGTCTTAATAGTTTTATTATGACATAAAAACATGTGTCTTGATTCACTGAAACTGTGTCATGTTTGGTGCCGTGACCACTGTGAGCATGCAGTGCGCCCTATCTATCACCAGTTCAGCACACCCTTCACACATACCAAAAGCTACACACAGAAAAGGAATCCACGGGAAACTGTAGGTGCCTGGCGAGAAAACGGAAAGGGCCGGGACAATGGTCAGCAGAAATAGGCGGCCGTGGTCGCTCCACAAGAGCACTGTGCCGACTCACAAACCAGTGTCCCTGGCGCTCTCTCATTAGAAATGCGTGATGCGTGCGGAGTCCTATACACATCCTTCTGGGCATGCGGACGAGATGAGATACGACGGCGGAGACCGACTCGTGCAATGACACCCTATTAATTAGGCAGAGTAGATCGTATCCGATTGATTCGGTACGTTTTCCTTGTATTCCTTGTATAGCTGTTGTAAACCGTGTTGTACACGTTATGTTTTGTATATAAAGAGCAGAGCCAGCCGTAGGGCAACTACGGCAACCAAATCAATCTACAGAAATTAACTTTGCTGTTCAGTAAAATCTCATTTCAAAATACTCTATATGCTAAGTTAAATAAATTAAAATGACAAATGTGTGGATCTAAATGTACACATTTTTAAATCTCTTGAACACACAATAATATGTCAGGTTAGATTTCTATTCATAGTTGAGAAACGCGCGCGGTTCTAGTGGGTGGTGGAGCTCCGAAGCATGAATATTTGTATCGATACTCGGATTTTGGTGCTTGCTCGTGCTTACTCTATATTTATGCCTTGCTTTTCAGGGAAATATGTAAAAAGAAATCTCACATTAGGGATACTTTGATTTCTCTCTCTAACTATTTTTAGAATGTTTGGCAACATCTATACGTTGCAAAGTTCAACTATATGACATATAGGGACATTTACAATGTGTGAGAAAACTGTCTTCTCTTATTCATTCCATGTCATCTAAGAGAAGACAAAAAAAAATGACATACAAAGGATTATGTCAGTCTTAGTATTGTATGTCTAATAGCTATTGTTTGCAGAACCTAAAATCATGAAATGGTTACAATGTAACTAAAAAGTGTGACTAGGAGAAAACAGCTTGTACAATGGGCAATGTGTCCGGATTCATTGAAACTGTGAGCAGTGCCCTACCTATCACCACACTTTTAACATAGTACCAATCCAAAAATACCCAAAGCTACACAAGAAGAAAGGGAAACCACAGGACACTGTAGGGTATGTGCATAAAACGGAAAGGGGACATGTTGAAGGAAAGAAACAGCCAGCAAGTCAGAAATCACACGCCACAGTACTACTTCCCTCGCGCTCTGCATTGCGTGCGGAGTCCGATACACGTGCACGGCACAGCGATCGACCTCGAATCGGAAATCTCCGGGCATGCATGCATGCATGCGGACGTGATGACTATTCGTAAGTTTTGGGTCACAATGCGGTGCGGTCTACGCACTGACCGAATACCCCACGTGCAACTGTTTTACGCTCCGATCGACGTCACCACATCTCATCCACGGGAATCAAATGAAATCTGCAGCACAATATCCTGAGATATGTATATTTAATTCGACAGCACAATATCCTCAAGATATACACATTTGATAGGTCGACTGAATATCCAGCAGCCCCAGAATAGAAACATGCACAGCTCAGGCAGATACCACGTAAGTACGATGGAGTTGACGCGGTGCACACCAAGAGTCAGCCGACGACTGGCCGCCTAGCTGGACGTCGGGAGAGGAGGGACGTGCCTAAGGAAGGGATACCCTGGAGAGAGACACATCCTCCGATCATTTTTGATCATTTTTTTCTTCACAAATTGCAACATGCCAACAACACATCGTGCAAACACACTGTAGATAAATTCAAACGGAATTTAAGAAGTGACATTTTAATTTAAACTAAACCGTAAAAATAGCGGCACCTCCGGCTTCGCCGTGGGGAACATGGATGCTGCTGGCTCGCCGCCAACATCTGTCCCCATCGTCGGAAGTATTGTCGGTGGTGGTGGCCGCGACGGCCTCGAGGAACATAAATGCCTTTCAAGGAAACATAACCCTACGAATGGCGAGAGATCAGAATTCATTGCACCTATAGTTCCCCGAGGGTCATCGGAGCCGTGAGGGACCGGCGACAAGACCCTAGTCAGCTCTGAATCTTTTTTTCTCCTTTGCTTCGTCGACAGGAGAGGTTTAGCTTAAGTTCGGCGCCCAATTTCGCAGAGATATATGTACGGAAGAAACAAATAAATCGATTAAATCGTGCAGCTGCAGCCCAACAATATCTCGAAGGTATAATAAATACAGAAATCATTTAATTGTCAGCGGCAGCACAAGAAAACAGAACGAGAGTGGGTTGGAAACGAGAGTGGAATAGAAAAAGACAAGGAGAGAAACACGAGGAGGGAGGGATAGAGAGCCGCTCCTCCCTCCCACCGGTGAAGGCAGCCTCGGCGGACGGACGGTGCCTACAAAAGGGGGCAGCATAGCGAGCACAGCACAGCCTCCGTCCATCCGTCGTCGCACCACAACAACAACGTAGCACCACCATTTCGTTCAGTTTCAGGTCGCCGTCGGCGAACGGGCGGAGGGGTGGGCTCTGCCTCTGGCTGTGGCTGTCTGTTTCCCCTTGGACTAATCAATCGGATTTGTTGATTCCCCTTGCTCTCCCTCTCCCCGCTGTTTATACTCGGTGGTTGGCTGGCTGGTCCCGGGCGACGCTCTCCGTCCCTCGTCGCTACCTCCGGAGACCCAAGGCCGGCCAGGGGGCGGCGCAGCGGTCGCTTTCCACAGCGGATCACCACCCGTCAGGTCAGGTCAGGTCAGTCACTCTTCTTCGCCCTCTCTTCACCCATCTCGTGTCCGTTCTGCTGCTTGGGGAATTCGGGGGTCTGTTCTTCCTGGGGCGCGTCTCTCCTCTTTGATTCGGGTGACAGAGGATTGATTCCTTGTGGATTTCCAGCACTGCTCTGCTTTTCTCCGGGGAGGGATATACCTCCTGATTTTGTTGGTTCCGTCCGGTTGGGGTAAAATAGTGTTCTCTGATGCGAATATACTGCCTGCCAGCGGCGTCAAAGCTTGGATTTTGATCTCTAGGGATCGAATTAGGCCTTGTCAGCCAGTCTCCAATTCTCCTCTCTTCTTTTCTTCTTGAGGCACAGAGGATTCTTCTTCTAGCTGCTTCTTTTCCCCACCAACAACTAATTCGTTCCCGCTGCCTTGTAGACGATTTTAAAAAGAATCATGTCCCCCCGGGTCAACGGGCTACCGGAACCTCGAGGGTCTCCGCGTCCGCCCGTGTCGCCGCCGGGTGGTTGACCCTGCCCTCCCCTGATTCGCCCGTGGCTCGCGATTCACACGCAGCACACATATTCCCTTTCTCCACATCTCACCCCCGTTCGTTCAGGTAGCAACTCCCGATCACCTCTCCTCCTGCTCCAGTTCGTTCCTTCATACTCCGGCGAGCAACCATCTGGTTCGTCTGCGGCTGCCCACCTGACGGCAGATGACAGGGTACACACACATTCTATCGCCGGCAAGATTTGGCGATGCCTCCACAGTCCGCCTCCCGATTCGCTTCCCTTTTCGGGGGTGTTACTAGGTGCAAGTCGCGTCACATTTACTCCCCTCTTTCTTTCTTTTTTTTTGACAGTAACCGGCGGGAGCTCTGCCATTGCATTATTAGAAGAAAGAATTGATCCAGTTTAGAAGGGGAAACCGGACCCAAACCCATACAATGCACGGTTAATTACGGGAACCGGCGAAAACCACTCAAAACCTATAAAAGGAATTAAGGCACATCATCGGAGCCGGAAACAAGACTTCCTAGGCCCAAGTCCATCGGAGACTCCTTGTACTCGACAACACCAAGCAACACCACCCGGAGATCACTCACCCGACAAAGGGAGAGCTTGCGCCTAGCCATATGAATGCAGCCACTAACCATTAACTTGTACCATCTCACGAATTGCCTGGACCGCCGTCGGCGAAGATGGTTGCTTGCACAATCGAAGATAAGGCTTCATCTTGTCTTGCACATCTTCCTCGGAGCCTCTCTTCAAAGCATGTCCCTTTGGATGTTCTCCAAAAGACTCTGCCAATCTGAACTCGGCGCGCTTGACTACTGGAATGACACACTGTTTGTTCTTCTTGTCCAACCGGATGCTTCTTCGCTCTGCCAAAGAGGGAACATCCATCCGAAGCTGCTTGTCCTGGGGCATGTCAACAATCTCACGGCAGAGCTCCATCATCAAAGAAGGCAAGGTCTTCTCCTGTGGCTCAGTCGCGTCATACTGAGCCATCACCTTTGCGATCTTCTCCTCCGGGCTAGGGGTATCAGAATCCTCCAACTCCTCCAATGCCAAACTCATCTGCACTCCAAGATCCTTCATCGGGGGCCCCTGCATCACCGGGGATACGTGCTCCGAAGCAACAATAGGCGTGAAGGTGGAATCCAGGGCAAGAGCCGAGGCGGGAAGGCTCACACCCCTGGGAGAGTAGGACCCAAATCGCTCAACCCCGCAGCCAGCCAGCTCTACGGGTACCTCACCAACTGAGCTAGCAAGCAAATCCACCTCAGCCAGCTCCAGGCTCTTGCAAGAAGCCACAACTTCATCAACCTTGCTATGCTCCTCCACGCCTTGAAGCACCATCTCCGGTAGGACAAAGTCCAAATCAGGAGAGTCATCCACACACTGCGCCATCACACCATCAGACACCCCAACGGCCGCACCATCAGACACGTCGAGCGGCTCCGATTCAACAACCTTGTCCGAGGAATCGATGAAAGCAAGCCTTCCACCGATGGCTTCCATCAGCTCCCAAAGGCCCGAGACTTGCTCAGACCAACCCTGCACAGCGGCGACCAACTCACGAAGGGGCAGGAACACCTCCTCCAATCGAGCTGCGAACATGACCTGAAGCTCAGTGCTGAGTGTCTCCGCTTGAGCTGCAAGGAGAGGCCCCAAAACTGCCACCGGACTAGCCACAGGCGCAGCATCCCCCGGCCCAGCCACCAGGTTGGGCACATCCGGAGCGACAACCGTCGCCCACGAGCGCTGAGGTTGACGAAGAGGGCCCGTGGGCGAGCGGCTGCCAGAGCAAGGTGCGAGGCCATCAGGCTTGTCCCTGGAGCGGCACGGAGGTGCAGGAGGCGAGCGGGAGCGGTGGTCCGGCGCCTGACTGGCTGAAGAGCGCGTCGGGCAGTCCCTCTCGCGATGGCCAGAGTGGCGGCATCCCAGACACCGGACAGGACCATGGCAGTCAGCGACGAAGTGTTCCGGCGACAAGCACCGGAAACACAGACCGAAGGTCCTGCGCTTGAAGGCAGGGGAGAGACCGGTCCTTTCCTGGTAGGCGGAGCAGGTGCCTTTTCCCGCCTCGGGCGGCGCCGTTCCCCAACCTCCTCCCAAATCCCCTCCGTAGGCGCAGGTGGAAGTTCGGAGATGACCACCGGCGTGAAGTTTGGAGGGAGCTGAGCAGGGGGAGGCGGCAGGTGGAGCTCACCAAACTCGAGAGGCGGCAGGGACGGAGTGGCAGGATCTCCAGCTTCACCACCAATGGCAGCAGGCACGGGCGCCGCGTCAAGCCTGGACTCGGCCGCTTCCTCCACGTCGAGCAGGGAGGTGAGGACGCCGACGACCGTTGACCGGAGCCGCTGGCGCGGCAGATCTGGAGCGAAACCGGCCGGAGCCACTACCGGCGGGGGCGGGACCACGGCAGGCGGGGGCGGGGACTGGTGTGGGCGCAGGGAGACCGTGGGCGACGGGGCCGGAGCGGCCGCCGCCGGTAGGGGCTGGTGGCGGAAAGGGGAGGCCGTGGTCGCCTCCGCCATGGCGGGGCAAGCAGCACAGGCAGGAGAACTAGGAGGTGGATGGGGAGGAGCTGAGGGCAGGTGGCCGGCGGCCGGAGAGGGGCATGGCTTGGATGGAGGAGGGAAAGGCTGGGCGGAGCTAGGTGGCGGCGGGGTCGCCAGCGCGTCGCGAGAGGAAGGTCGCCAGCGCTGTGCACATTCGTGTACCTAGGTTTGGTGTGAACGGACTGGATTGGACGTCTAGTATTACTCCCCTCTTTCGTCCATTGCAGATTCCTGTCTACTCCCTGTTTCTTCTCTTCTCTGCGCCCTCACCAGTTATAGCCACTATATTTGTTTCCCGTCGGTGTTAAGGACCCTACCGGTGTTAAGGACCCTACCTACCTGAATGAACAATTCACCAAAACATAATCCTGAGATGGTGCCGTGTGAATGAATCGCCAAATGTTTTCGCGGAAAGAAACATTTTTATATGGCTTGCTCTTGTCTAGAGACGTGCATCATGGAACATGTGCTCCGCGGACACTGCTGCTAGATTCTAGTGCCACCCCTAGAAAGGATCATGTTTGGGAAGGTTTGCCCCTGTGGTTCGAAATGCTCATGATAGTGTACTATTTCTTTCTCCCTTTGTTGGATGGGACTGTTTTCTAATTGGTGAATTTTAACCAGTGTAGCAGCACAGTCAGGCGGCCTGATGATGGCAATTCCTGTCAGCTTATGTGTATCTTGTGTATATATATTTTTGAAAAATAGTTTTTTTTTAACAATTGGTCTCCCGTCCATTTCTGGTGAAGAAACAGCCAGTCTACAAACTGAAAAGTACCAGGAAATGCCAGGGCTGGAAACAAAGGATGTGTATCTTTAATATAGATTGTCTTTATATTGCAATCCTTGGGCTAGTGGTATCTCTCTCTGCTGCACAAAGTGAGCATCGATTCCCTCCTTTTTGCTGGGATTCTGATTTGGTATTTCATTAGTATTGTGTCGGAAAGTAAAAATCTGAATTCTTCTTTCTGTCCACGTTTCCAAAGTTGGTTTGTAAAGTGGCCTAATTTTTCATGGCTTCTTAGCTTTAGTATACGGTGACACTATTTTCTGTCCTCACTAGAACATTCCCGTTCATCGTATTCGTCATCTGTGCATCTAATCTTGTGTTGTTCGTCGAAAGATTATTGCGTTGTGGTCAGATATTCTGTCGGTGATAAAGTTCTGGACTCTTTGAAAGTTCATTGCCATTCTGATGCCAAACCGACTACACTGTCGGTTCTTGGATTCCAACTAGGTTTGTGGTTAGAAAACTGCAAAATCTTTTGACGCTTCTGTCTTTGAACTCTCTGCCACTTTGGTTTAACTTTGCAATGCCTTCAGCCCTTCTTCTAGCATCGGCTCACAGATTTGCCTTCTTGCTTCATCGATATTTACTGTGATTTCTCCCTAAAACCAGGTGATAGAGCCAGGATTCTGCCAGTACGAAAATGACGATCTGTAGCTGTGAAGAGACTATCAATGAGTTTGAGATGCTAACGCGCGACGCTAGGCGCATGCAGCAGGATACACTGAAGAAGATCCTCGAGGCAAATGCCGATGCTGAGTACCTCAGGCGCTTTGGCCTTGACGCCAGGACTGATGCCGAGAGCTATAAATCTTGCATCCCGCTCTGTGTGCACAGCGATGTTGAGCCTTTTATCCAGAGGGTTGCCGATGGTGATAGCGCACCAGTGCTCACTGGGAAGCGCATCACCTCCCTCTCCCTCAGGTACTTATTGCCTTGAAGTGTATTGTCTTGTTGTTCTTTGCAAGTACTCCCTCTGTTCCCTCCCTCACAAAAGGATGTCTCAATCTAGCTCAAATTTGTATGTATCTAAACACTAAATCATGTCTAGATACATGCAAATTTGAGCTAGGTTGAGACATCCTTTTGTGAACGGAGGGAGTAGATGTTTGTAACATGTTTTTCGTTCTTTTATGCAGTTCTGGTACAACACAGGGAAAGCCTAAGTACATTCCATTTAATGACGAACTGCTTGAGAACACACTTCAAGTATTGCGTACTTCTTACGCATTTAGGAACCGGTAAGGAGCTCCACTTTTGTAAGCATCCTCAAGTATAACTAGTACTGATTTTACAACTGATTTTTCTGATCAAGTCCAGCATAAACTCCTGTTGTTTATATATTACTGTGATGCGTGTGATGAAGTGTTGCTTGGTTTCTGAATTTCTACAATGCATTCCAGATTTTTAGAATAACATTATGTTGTTTAAATACAGTGAATATCCGATCGGCAAAGGAAAAGCCTTGCAGTTTGTTTATGGCAGCAAGCAAGTCTCAACAGAAGGTGGCATCCTTGCTACAACTGCAACAACAAACCTGTACCGTAGTCAACGCTACAAGGAAGGGATGAAGAACATACAGTCTCAGGGCTGCAGCCCCGATGAAGTAATCTTTGGCCCTGACTTCCATCAGTCATTATATTGTCACTTGCTCTGTGGGTTGATATATTCCGACGAGGTCCATTTTGTGTCCTCGACATTTGCTCACAGCCTAGTGCATGCATTTCAAACATTGGAAGAGGTTTGGGAGGACCTATGTGCTGATATAAGAGATGGTGTTCTCTCAGAAAAAGTCACAGTACCATCAATCCGTGAAGCTGTTTCAAAAATTCTGACACCAAACCCTGAGCTTGCTGACTCGATCTACAAAAAGTGTATGGGATTGAGCAATTGGTATGGTGTGATCCCAGCACTTTGGCCAAAGGCAAAATACCTGTATGGCATCATGACAGGGTCCATGGAGCCATATCTGAAGAAGTTAAGGCATTATGCTGGGCACTTGCCACTAATAAGTGCTGACTACGGTGCATCCGAAGGATGGGTTGGCTCTAACATAGATCCCACAGTGCCACCTGAACAGGTGACATATGCTGTTCTGCCGCACACTGGTTATTTTGAGTTCATTCCTTTGGAGAAACCAACAGGGGAGGAGACGGAGAGCAGCGCATCTATTCATTACATAGAGTCCGAGCCAGTTGGCCTAACAGAAGTGGAGGTCGGCAAAATCTATGAAGTTGTGCTAACTACCTTTGCAGGTACGTTCTTTCTCCTAGCTATTTGTTCTGATCCTTAGATTAATAGTGGGGTAAACATAGCTTAGGACAACCATACAAATTTTCCTTGTCTGTTTTATTTTAGCTGTTGTCAACTGAGTCAGATATCTCATCTTGTAACAACCATCAGAAGTTCCTAGTAGTATTTGTGGTATATATATATTATAACTTCCAACTGAAAACACAAATGGTTTATTATTGTACCCACAAGCTGGAGCCCTTATAGTACAGTAAACCGAAAAGACCACTGCTGCTATACATTAAGGTTGTGTATATTGACAATGTTTTCTGCTCCATTCATTGCTGCATTCATTAGGAATAGTACCGAACTGTATAAACCAGCAAGTGTTGCCTAACCTTTATTTATATCAGGCGTACCAGACTCACAAAACACATCACTATTATTAATTAGTTGAGCTAGTACATATATCTGTCACAAGTAACTTCGGACGTACTTGCTCAGAGCATTATAAATCTGAGATGTTGTCCCGCATACTGTTTTGAGTCATCTTCTTTTGTGGCATATAATTTGCTTATTAAGTTACTGCAGAAATAAATCATTATGTCTGAATAGTATTAGTCTATTACAACCCCTTTTCGGGTATGTTGTTGTAGGCCTATATCGTTACAGACTTGGAGACGTCGTGAAGATAGCTGGCTTCCACAACTCAACACCCGAGCTCCAGTTCATCTGTCGAAGAAGCCTGGTGCTGAGCATCAACATTGACAAGAACACTGAGAAAGACCTCCAGCTGGCCGTGGAGGAGGCGGCGAAGCTCCTGGAAGTGGAGAAGCTGGAAATCGTGGACTTCACAAGCTACGTGGAGAGGTCGGCTGATCCCAGCCGCTACGTGGTGTTCTGGGAGCTGAGCTCCGAAACCAGCGACGAGGTCCTAAGCGGGTGCGCAAACGCCCTGGATCTAGCCTTCGTCGACGCGGGCTACATGGGGTCAAGGAAGATCAAGACTATTGGGCCCCTCGAGCTCCGCGTCCTCAGGAAGGGGACCTTCAGGGAGATCCTGGTCCACTTCCTGAGCCTCGGCAGCGCGGTGAGCCAGTTCAAGACGCCCCGGTTTGTGAGCCCGTCCAATGTCAAGGTGCTCCAGATACTGAACAGGAATGTCACCCAGAGTTACTTCAGTACTGCCTATGGGCTATGACAGAAGCGAGAAACTGCTGGGTAGTAGCTGAGCTGCATGTAATTACCTTTGTTTTCTTTCTCTTCTGCTCTTCTGGTTTAGTCTCCTGAAGAAAGAAATGTTCGCCTCTCTTCAATAATGTTTCTTTCTTGTTTAAGTGGCGGGTAGAATATATGAAAACTGTCATTTGCAAATAGATTGTGCCTGTCGGTCGCTGTGTCCTTCCCCTCCCCTCCTTCTACAGTGCGGAAGAGAGGCGACAGGGCGAAGTCAAAGTTCCCCTCCTCACCGGCGGAGCCGGAGCAGATCCGCGCCTCCCCTCGTCACCGCGGCGGCGGGAGGGGTGTGGGGTCTCGTTCCTGGTCTCTGGCCATGTAGATAGGGTAGTTAGAGGCTCCTGCCGCTTCGATTTGGTGAGGAATCGGTCGCGGCATAGGAGAATAAGTTCGCCGGCCTCCCTCTCCCTCGCCGGTGACGGCGGGTGGTTGGCGTGTTTCGGTCCACCGGCCTCCGGGTCGTGTGTTTTTGGTGCTCCCGGATCTACGGACCTGTGGAGAAGCTGCTCCCCCTCGGTGGCCGGCGGAGCGACGCCGTCGGTCCCTAGTTCTGGGGTCTCTGTCCTCTGGTCTTTTCGTCGCGGCGCCGTCGATCCCTCCTCTGACGGTGTTGGACCTGAGTGGTGGTGTGCTGGAGGTTGCGGGTGCAGGTGGTGGTGCTCGGGGAGATCCCTGCCGGCGTTGATGTCGAAGGTGGCCGATGGAAGGTGGAGGAGAAGGTCCAGCTGGGCGCTGGCCGTGCCCGTTCATCGATTCAAGCTTCGTCACAGAGTGGCAGACGGCTTTTGCGGCTATCTTCATGCGAGGAGGTGCCCTCCGGTGGTGGTAAGGTGGTGGTCGGTCTTCGTCTTCTTCAACGACGGCGGTGATGCCCCTTTGTTTCACTGCTTTGTACTCGGGCTGCGTACGTGTGTGTTCTTTCAGATCTTTGTACTCTGTACTGGTTGATGTACGCAGCAAATTTTCAAAAAAAAAAAAAAGAAAACTGTCATTTGCACTCGTAACTACTGGGGTGAAACGTCGTCCACCAGGGCCCTTCTTTATCTGCAAGGGGCATACTATATACATGTGGGGATACGAATATTCATCTAAAATGACTGTTCACCATGGACAAGGATCATTTCAAGAAGTTTTTGCATTCATGTTTTGGATGTGACTAGTTCATCCATACAAGCCCAGGTTGCATTGGAAATTTGATCCATCTAAGATTGCTTGATCTTGATGGTACAGCAATATTGTGTCTCCTAAAGTCCATCAGCGCATTTATTAACCTTCAGACATTGAATCTGCAAAGGTGCAAAGCTCTGCATTGCCTTCCTTCGGCGATCACTCAATTGTGCAATTTAAAGACGTCTTGGTCTGGATGTTACACCATACATCAGGTTCCAGAAGGGATAAGCAGATTGGAATTCCTCAATGATTTAGAAGGATTTCCTATTGGCGGTGGAGATGATAGTGGTACTCTTTTACACTTAGATTGTATCGTCTCGATTTATCTGTTTTTGAGTCTAATAAAAAGCGTCATTTGTCGAAAAATATACTCGGAAGAAGTTAGCAGTATTGAGAAGATCTTTGAGCAGCTAATCCCTCCACACAAGCTAGAAAATCCACATATTGTTGGATTCATTGGTGACAAATATCCCACCTGGCTCACCCATTTGCCTTCAGTAAAAATGTTAAACCCCCTTTACTGCAATTCATGTGTGAATCTTCCATCAATCGGGTAGCTTCCCAACTCGAGATATCTGAGAATTGATGGAACAGCAGCAGTTACCAAGATTGGAACCGAATTCCTGGGCTGCAATCCCAGTTCCACGAATGTAGTCGTTGCTTTCCCAAGCTTTGTCATCCATGATATGCCCAACTGGAAGGAGTGGTCCTTTGTTGAGGAAGAATAGCAGCAACTGCGGCAGGGAGAGAGGATGGATCTACTGAGATACAAGAAGGGGAGGCCCTGTCTCCAAGGTTGCAGTTGCTGCCACGCTTGAAGAGGTTGGAGCTTGCCGGCTGCCCCAAGCTGAGAGCTCTCCCACCACAGCTTGGGCAGGACCGCAGGAGGCCACCAGCTTGTAAAATCTCCATATAAGAAAAGCAAGCTGCTTGAAGGTGGTGGAGGACCTCCGGTTCCTCGCTGAGACGCTTTTAATCGAGGGATGCGGAGGCCTGGAGAGGGTCTCAATTCTTCATCATGGTCCAAAGGGAGATGAACTGATCCAACTGTCCTGGCGTCGAGATCCAAAACAGGGAACGCATGTGTTTCCTGTCTTGCAATTCCTTCTGGACAGTTCTGGATTTCCGCGAAGCGATGGCGAATTACTTCGGGAACCGAAAGCTTGAGAGCTCCACTAGGGAGCCACCGATCATGCCAGAAGATGCACTTTGCGCCATCACCCACGGATATATCCTGTAGAAGCCCATTTTAGGGTCTGTATAAGCCCATCGTCCCGATCGATCCTGAAGAAGCCCATTGGCTCGATCGATCCTTCTCCCATCGCGAGTTCGCGACAGGCGCAGAACAAAACGGTAGTCAATTTCTTTGTGAGAATTAAAGGAGGAGATTGATCCCAGCACGGAGGAGGAGACTGATTCGGGTTTGATTCAGATACCAAAACGCAGGAGTTCTTTTTTTATTCAGTCCGGTCTTGAGATGAGTATAAAAATCGGAGAGCTCCTCCTTATTGCTACTACCTGTCGATCGAGCAAACTCGACAGGGAGGGCGGCGTAACAAACCGGGAACAAGCAAAGGAGTATTTTTGTTCTCCCATACAGGCAAGGAGGATTTGAGAGTTTTGAGTTCATCGAATAATTAAGGTGAATTAACTGGAGATGAATAACATCTCGGCACGAGCACTGCATGGGATCTATTTCAGGACGAGGAGGAGCCTCAATGTAAGTGTTTCTTTCCATAGATGCTAGAATCTACTACTCTTTTCAACATGTCGTCCTCTCTGTCCATGATACCTTTCTTTCTTTACACGAGCCACGCAGAACACCGTAGCTCGCCGTGGACGAGATAGGCTTAGCGAGCTGCCCGACGACATCCTACTCAACATCCTGGAGCGGGTGGACACCCTGGATGCCTTGAGAACCTGCATCCTCTCCAAGCGATTGCTGCGGCTCCCGGCCATGCTCTCGCAGTTCGACATAGACATTTTCTCCCTCATGCGTCACCATGACACAGCGTCCCATGGCTTTATTAACAGTGGCTACATTACTCGTTACAACAATGTCCTGGCCGGTGTCACCGAGAAGATCCTGTGTGCGAACAGTTTAGAGAGCCCCATCATCCACGAGTTGGGAGTCACATGCTATCTCATGCCTGATGAGTGTCTCCCCATCACCAGAGCTATTGCTAGCATCATGGCGACCCACGAGGTCGTCGACGCTTAGATTTCTTTCCTAGTAGGGAAACCCGATAGCGAATGCACTCCTGATGATCTTGTGTGCTATGCGAAGCGGTTCAATACTTGTCTTGCTGATTGTCCAGCGGCATTCGCTGGCCTCACGCGCCTCCGGCTACACAACATGAGGTTTAATGGCATGGACATCCCCAACATAATCAACACCTGCAAGCAGTTGGAACAACTGTGCCTCTCATACTGTGACGCAGGGCCCAGTTCGGTACTGCTTATAGAACATGATCAACTTGTTGAGCTCATCATCGAGTATGGCCAATTTGAGGCAGTCCATCTCAGTCGTGTACCAAAACTTGAATGTGTGGATCGTGCTGGTTGGTTGTTCAAAGAACCCTTGACTTTTGGTTATGTCCCGCAGCTTTCAACGCTGAATCTCAGAAATATAGGTTCAAGTTACACTAAGAATCTCCAGTTAAGTCGGCTCCTTGCTAATGTCCCCTCGATAAGCGACATGTATCTGGATTTTAAAAGTGAAAAGGTACTCACTCATTACTACCTACTCTGTGATGCTTATAATGGTATTTCTAGATGTTGAGGATGTTTATTTGCGGCTTAATTCACTAAATTATTATTAATTTGTTTCGTGTTTGCCAGATTTGGGTTGTACCAGAATGCCCTAAACTGCTTACCCCTGTGCTTCGCAAGCTAGAGATTGTGAATCTGGATAATCTTCCTGAAGGATGTGATATCGCTTGGACCATGTTTATTCTTGAAGCTGCACCGTCCCTAAGAGAGCTATGCATCACGGTGTGGGATCATTGGTGCAAAATGGTAAAAGACCAAGATGATCGAAGGAAATTTGAATTATGTGAAAAAGCAAACATGGATTGGCAATCATCTGTATCCGGATTCAAGCACAATAATCTACTCAAGCTTACCATCCACGGTTTCCAACCCGGTGAGAATATGGTGCGATACGTTAGGCGTGTCATGGAAGTTGCCGTGAACATGATGGTGATATCTCTGTACGACAAGAAGGCTTGTGAGAGCTGTGATCCCAAGATCAAGGTTTGCCCTTCTGCGTATCCGACGACCATCGAGGAGAAGGATATGTTGAGGGTGGAGATTACCAAGGGGTTGGCGATGGCTTCGCGTACTGTGATTCACTTCAGGTCCTAATAATTTAGAATAAGAAGCATGGTATATAGATTCGTTGGGGGAGTTATTATTTTCATAATAATATATGTTTCTATTTCACCTTTAAGTGGTTGTAAACCAAATGGCTGATGTAGTTTCTTGAAAAAGAAAATGACTAATATACTTTGGTGTTGTGCTTTACACTCAGTATATGTAAGTCTAGGATGTAGAAACGCAATGACAAACGGCTAGCGGTTGAAGGAAAAGGCACATGCAGTCGGCCGGCTAGCTACAAGTGTGTCCTGGCTGGATGAGCATGGCCGACCATCTGCATCCGTCTTGAGCTAGCTGAAGAAAAAAGATCAACAGAGTACTCTCTATCTCAGTGATCTTAAGCTGTGTGTTGATTGGCTACCTAGCTACTTGTGTGCGCCGTCAGCTAGGCAGGCATTCTTCTCCATCCTCACAGAATAGGACTCTAAATACGCTGCTATATTATCAGGCTGTTCATGGTAAAAAGAACTCTAGCGCATACAGCTGAAAAACACACCATACTGTAAAAGAACCGATATTTTACTTTACAAAGGAAAAACAATGCTCTACCAGATACTGTATAAGCCGTACGTACTACTGTTTTTGATATATTGAAAAAATAATACATCATAGAGAAAATTTAAGGTACGAGTGGCAATTTTTCCCGTGTAATGAAACCAAGAAAAATAATACTCCCTCCGTCCATAAAAGGATGTCTCAACCTATTTAAAATTTGTATGTATCTAGACATGATTTAGTGTGTACATGCATATAAATTTGAGATAGGTTGAAACATACTTTTGTGCGTTCCCTGAGGATTTTTTTCTGGGAGACCCAGGTCTCGAACCCGGGCCAGCTATAAACCTTCTCTAAGGTTGTGACCAGTACGATCTCAGCGTGTTCGCAAGAAAGAAGCGAAGGTATTGCGGGCACGAAAGAAGCGGCTCTCGCTCCCGTCGCCCCCCCGTGGGCGACCGGAGCGCCCCCACCTTCTCCGGCCAAAGAGCTCTCCCCCACCCTCTTCCCCACCGCCGCCGCCGGCGGGAGCCACCGGGCAATGCCTGTGTGGTGCTGGCGGCGGCGGATTTCCATTCCCCGCGTCATGGGTGGGCTGGTCGGGGCCTCTCCGTCCGGGGCGGCGGTGCTCGTCGGGAGCTCGTGGTCCGGCTCGGCCGGCGGGTTCTGGAGGCGGTGTGGACCTGCAGCGCTGTGCGCGGCGCCGGCGGCCGGCTTGGCCCTGGTCTGAGTCGCCTCAGCCCTAGATGGGCTCGGGCGGGCTCAGATGGGCCTGAGCGGGCCGGGGCGTGCGTGCGGCTGCGACTCCTTCTGGAGATGGTGACGACGACGGTGTGGGGTAGGGACGGCGGCGCTGCAGCTCTGCCTGTTGCAGCAGGGCGGCAGGAGCTATACCGGGCCAGGCGGGTCTGGGTTGCTCCGGCTGCTCTGTCCGGTCGGCTACCGCCTCTCGGTGGTGGAGGTTGTTCCCTCCCGTGGTTCGGCGGTGCTGCTGTCCCTCACTCCAGCGGTGTTGTCTGATCCGTTCTGCAGACCGCGGTCTAGTGCTCGTGGAGAGACGGCGATGATGACAGCAAATCGTGGTGGCGCATGCTGGCGGGCGGAGAAGCGGGTGGTGGTGCTCCGGTGTGTCTGTGTGTTTTTGTGACTCGGGCTCGGGAGAAATCCGTGTTGACTCGTTCGACACCGACGCGGTGCCGCCTTCGGGTGGCGTCATTCCTTGTTGGAGGGCGTCGTGGGCAGCCCGAGTTCACCTTTCACCGAGTGCCGGGGGAAACCCTAGGAGCAGTGTGCTGATCCGAGTAGCAGCGCCGTGACGACGGTGCCCCCTCCGAGGGAGTTGCTGCTTGGTACTGAGTGCCGGGGGAAACCCTAGGAGCAGTGGGCTGATCCGAGTAGCAGCGCCGTGTCGACGGTGCCCCTTCTGAGGGAGTTGCTGCTTGGTACTGGACGCGTCAGGGTGCCGCGAGCGTGGTGGGACAAGTTCGGAGGGCGCAGCGATGGAGGGTCATTTTCGCTTAGTCGATTCGCCATGTTCTTCATTTCTTTTCGTTTTGGGCATTGTGTCTGCTGATGCCCCAGCTTGTGTGGTGTGTGTGTGGTGTGTGTGTGTGTTGTTCTTGTATCGGTGGTTGTTTGTTGGTCGTTGCTTTATTTATAAAGCGGGGTGACATGGGTATGCCTATCGGGTACCCTACCATGAGGGTACCTGGTGCACGTATCGACTAGGCCCAACTATCAGAGCCTACATGAAGCCCATGAAGGGAGGCCCACGAAGATGGAGTATCCTCCAAGTTTGGCGAAACAATAGTCGGTTTAGAGTTTCCTTACTTGTAAATCGAGTCGGTTACGAACACCCGAGACCCAGCCTATTATTTAAGGACTGGGAGGGCCATCGAACCAGACACGTACTTTCAGAGCCACAAAACCCTAGCGAGATCGACATCTCGCCGGGACCTTGTAACCATCATATTCACAAAGCAATAACAGACAGGCAGGACGTAGGGGTGTTACCTCCACACGAGGGCCCTGAACCTGGGTAAAATCTTTGCCCTGCTTGTCAGCCGACGATACTTCCAGCTCTACCACGTTCTCTCCCCCATATTCATAACCTAGGGACCTTAACCATGGGTCTTGATGAGTCTACCCCTCGTCAAGTGGCGCCGTCTGTGGGAAAGAATAGCGCTGGACTCGAAGTTTCGCCGGTCCCAACAGCAAACGGCAAATCGCCGATCACACCAGCAAACGGCAACTCGCCGATCTCATCTGCAAACGGCAACTCGCCGGCCATGTCAGCAAACAGCAACTCGCCGATCCAGGCGACACACGGCGACTCGCCGATCCACTCGAAAAGCGGCAGCCTGCCCGCTTCACCTGCAAAAAGCGCATCTGCTCTTCCAATGAATTTCAATCCGCACTCGCCGGAGCTTCAGGAGGCGTTTTCCGGCCTTGAATCAGGTTTGAGTTTAACTGTTGGAGCATTCAATTTTTTCGTAAACAATCTTGGCACGCAGGACTCGACAGATCCGCAACAACTGGCGCTGGGCGCACTCGAGGCTCCGTCGACTGCGCTCGCCCCGTCGTCGATTCCTGAAGCCTGCTCGCCCGCAACAACCATGTCGACCGGCGAGATCGACAGGTTCATGATGACGGAACTCCAAGGCGAGGAGGCAGAATCAGCATACCGCACAAGCAACGTCGACTTCAACCTACCACTCGACGAGAGTTTCGACTGCGGGATCTCCCTCGATGACTTCTACGAGCCCGCGATTCATAACGACAGCAACGTCGACTCGGAGATCTTCACCAACACCAACCTCGACTCAGAAATCCATAATGGCTTCGCCAACACCGAGATGAGCATAGGCGATGAACACCGACAACGAGATTCGCCTCGAAGATCTACTCGATGAACATACTGGCTCTGACATGAGCCTCGACGGCGACGTCGAGTCCATGACTGGAATCGACAGCACATACACCTGTCCTCGGGTCACGCCCCATCAGGTCTACGTGGCCTTCACCGCAGAATCATCCGCAGACGCAGCCGCTCGCAGGCCTGCACAATTCCCATGCACGGTAACCATGCCGGATGGGGTCACAACCTTGACAATCACGGAGGAGATGGCAGCAAAAGCAGATAAAGTCATAAAGGAGTGCACAATGATGCCACCAAATTCCACCCCAGAGGAGATGTTGACCTTCCAGTACTTCAACTGGCAGGAGTCAATTCGACTGCAAAACTACCGAGCGACGCTCGAGAGCGCAAAAGGCAAGCCAGCCTCTCGAGTGCCCGAAGAAGGGAGCAATCCCTCGGGTCCACAATGCAACCAACCCCACGACCTAGGTCGCGGTTGGCAAGCCTTCCAGAACATGAAAGGGTAGCAATCACCCGTAACCTGTCGTTCATGACAGAGGACGCTAACGGAATCCCAGTGCCCAAAACTGCTGCGGGTGCATTATTCTCCGTAGGTGCTTACCTCAAGGCAATGCAACCTCCGGCGAATGACCCTAACGCAGCCCTGCATCGCCAACAACTCAAATCGCTAGCTCTAGCGGCACAGGCTATACAGCCAGAAGACAAAACTCCAGCAAGGAATCGCGATCGCGACATAGTCGACTCACGACACGCAGCACATCATCGCAGTGGTCGCAGCCACCACTCGGATGAAGGAAGGAGAAGCACGCGCCGGCACAGGTCCAGCAGAAGCAGATCTCGAAGATCCTATAGCAGCGATTCATACTCTGATCGTGAACCAGAGCCATGCGGAGCATTGTGCTTCACTCGACGCATCCGTGAGACGCGGATGCCCAAACGGTTCAAGTTGACAGGCGAACAACCCAAGTACAACGGTCGCCAAGAACCTTCCGGGTGGCTAGAAGATTACAGACTCGCCGTGGCATGCCAGCGTGGCACGAACACCACGGCGATGCAGTACATACGACTCATGCTCGAAGGAACTGCCCGCGACTGGCTCAAGTCGCTCCCTCCATCATCATACGACTCGTGGGACGATTTCCGCAGAGACTTCATCAAAAACTTCGAGCCTCTGTGTGAGCGCCCGAAGACATTCGAGAATTAAGGACATGCACTCAACGATCAGACGAGTCGTTGAGATCATACATACGGCGGTGGACCGAAATACGCAATTCGGTTGGCAAAGTGTCAGAAGACAGGGCCATGGATGCCTTCATACAAGGTCTCGCCAGGAAGGACTTCAAAGAGGCACTTGGTCGTGAAAAGCCAACCTCCCTGGCTGACCTCATCAAAGTTGCGACTGAGTGGGCAGATGGAGAGGATTCTGTACGCAGATCCCGTGCTTCCCCACCACGCGACAACTACGAAAGCGGCAGTCGAGGCCGCAGAGATTCATACAGAGAAGATCGCAGGCGCAAACGTTCCAAACGTCCTTACGACGATAACAGACCCGAGTTCATGGCGGCTGGATACACACAACCCGGGAGACCAAGATAGAAGCAATCGACGCTCGGATGATCGACGGGACAGTCGAGATCGCGAGCAGCGGAGCGACAGCTACAAAAGGCAAGAATGGCGCAAACGCAGCGACGCAAAACCCGAGCGGTCATTCGAGGAAAAGATGGACGACTGGTGCAGATTCCACCTCTTCAAGGGGGACGACGGAAAACTACGCTCCAATCACACCCTAAGGAACTGCAGGGAATTCGACCAAATGGCGACTGACTACATGATACGACTCAAAAGGTACGGCCCAGCACCTGCTCAGCCCACGCCTGCACCCGCACCACAGCCGAACGCTGTGCCCGCTCTCATGGCGCCACAGCCGCCACCGCAACCACCACCACAGCCTGCTCCAGGCGCAAACCTCGCAGGTGCCATACAACCCGTACTACGGGCGGAAGATGATCAATATCCACAGCCCCACGGGCAGATGTACATGATACAAAAGGGTCGCCCCTCCAACAGGCAGCAAAAGCTAATCACTCGACAGGTGAACATGGCTGTCATGGCACCTCCTGCCGTGCCGAATTTCTGAAGGGATCGGAAACCATCATAAGCTTCAGTCGAGAGGATCATCCCCCAGCTGTAGTTCGACCAGGGCACGCGGCTCTGGTACTCGACGCGCAAATAGGAGGCTACGCCATGACCAAGGTCTTCATGGATGGAGGCAGCGGCATAAACATCATCTTCGCGGACACGCTCCGCAAAATGAACAGGTCAGTCGAAAACCTCCCAAAATCTTCAAATACCTTCCACGGTATCGTTCCTGGCAAAGCAATTAGCCCAGAAGGCACCATACAACTCGACGTTACGTTCGGGGACAAAAGCCACTTCAGGACAGAGTCGATTGAGTTCGAGGTCGTCGACTGGAAATCACAATACCATGCTATTCTTGGTCGCCCGACGTTTGCTCGATTCATGGCGGTGCCACACTATGCGTACCTCACGCTGAAGATGCCAGGACCAAAGGGAGTCATCACTGTCCGTGGAAACTTTCAAAGGTCCGATGCTTGCGACCGCGAGTTCAGCAAAATCTCCGAGATGTTCGGGGTGGAAGAATCACTCGCCGACTTGGCGATTTCCAACGACCGCACACTCCTTCCGGAGCATAAGAAGTTGGCAGTCGACAGATCCTTCAATGCTACAAATGACACAAGGTCGCATCAGGTGCACCCGACCGATCCGTCCAAGACAGTCAACATATCTTCGAGCCTGCCTATCGCATAGGAAGGCGCGCTCGTCGAATTCCTCCGTGAGAACTGGGAAATATTTGCGTGGTGTCCAGCCGACATGCCAGGTATTCCCAGGGAATTCGCCGAGCACTCTCTCCAATTGTTTCCAGATGCAAAGCCAGTCAAGCAAACGATGCGTCGAATCTCCGGCCCAAAGCGAACCGCAGTCGAATCTGAAGTCGACCGGTTACTCGCAGCAGGATTCATTAGGGAAATCAAGAAATCACAATGGGTGGCCAACCCCGTACTCGTAGAGAAGAAGCATACAGACATCCTTCGGATGTGCGTGGACTTCACAGCGCTGAACAAGTGCTGTCCAAAGGATCACTTCCCGCTACCCCGAATCGACCAGATCGTCGACTCCACCGCCGGATGCGCACGACTCTCCTTTCTGGATGCTTACTCAGGTTATCACCAGATAAGGATGAAGCAAGAAGACGAAGAAAAAACGGCGTTCATAACCCCACTCGGGGTCTACTGCTACACAACTATGCCCTTTGGGCTCAAAAACGCGGGTGCAACATACCAGCGCATGATGCAGGACTGCCTCAAAAAGCAAATCGGACGCAACGTCCAGGTCTACGTGGATGACATTGTCATTACCACAAGGGAAGAACACACACTACTCGACGATTTGAGGGAGACGTTCGCAAACCTCAAACGCTTCCATATCAAGCTCAATCCTAAGAAGTGCACGTTCGGCGTTCCAGCCGGGCAGCTCCTAGGGTACCTAGTCTCTGCCCGTGGAATCGAAGCAGACCCGGAGAAAATACAGGCCATCCTCACAATGCAAAGGCCTTCAAAGCTTCACGATGTGCAGAAACTAGCAGGACGAGTAGCAGCGCTCAGTCGATTCATCAGCAAACTGGGTGAAAAGGCTCTACCATTCTATCGACTGATGAAGAAGGCGGACAAGTTCGAGTGGACGCCAGAAGCTGAAGCAGCCTTCACAGATCTCAAGCGGATCCTCACAAGCCCTCCGATCCTCGTCGCACCTAAGGAACGGGAACCACTCTACCTGTATGTCTCGGCTACAAACAGGGTGGTGAGCACCGTACTGGTAGTCGAACGCATGGAGGAGGGGCACATCCAAAGCATACAACGTCCAGTCTACTACCTGAGCGAGGTTCTCTCCATATCAAAACAGCGGTACCCGCACTATCAAAAGCTGGCATACGCTGTATTCATGTCCTCAAGGAAGTTGACACACTACTTCACCGAGCACCCGATTACCGTGGTAAGTAACTCAGCAATCGGTGATATCCTCACAAACCCCAATGCAACGGGTCGAGTCGCAAAATGGCTCATCGAGCTGGCTCCAAGAGACATCAAGTACGAGCACCCGAAGGCTATCAAAGCACAAGTCCTACCCGACTTCACAACCGAGTGGATAGAGGCCCAATTACCTGGAGCACCAGACGTGTCCAATTCCTGGACCATGTACTTCGATGGGTCCAAGAAACACGAAGGCGCAGGCGCAGGCGTCATCCTCATATCACCAAAAGGGGACAAGCTACGTTATGTTTTGCAGATGGGATTCAAGCTACCCTCCAATAACGAGGCTGAATACGAGGCTCTGATCCATGGCATGAGGATGGCAAAAGCACTTGGGTGCACTCGACTGATGATCTACGGTGATGTCTACGTGTGCTTCTATTCTTGTAGACAGTGTTGGGCCTCCAAGAGCAGAGGTTTGTAGAACAGCAGCAAGTTTCCCTTAAGTGAATCACCCCAGGTTTATCGAACTCGGGGAGGTAGAGGTCAAAGATATTCCTCTCAAGCAACCCTGCAATTAAGATACAAGAAGTCTCTTGTGTCCCCAACACACCCAATACACTTGTCAGATGTATAGGTGCACTGCCGCGCCGCCAGGTGGTTTGGCCACCTCGTGGCTCTCCTTCGTCTCTCATTCGGACTCCGTGTATGTGCTGGAAAAATAGGGACTTGGCCTTTTGTTTCGTGCAATTCCGAGAATATTTCCAGAAGTAACTTTCTGAAACCAAAAACAGCAGAAAACAGGGAACTAGCACTGTGGCATCTTGTTAATAGGTTAGTCCCAGAAAATGCATAAAAGTGATATGAAGTGTATATAAAACATGTAGCAAATGGTATAATATAAGCATGGAACAGCAGAAATTATGGATACGTTGGAGACGTATCAAACATCCCCAAGCTTAGTTCTACTCGTCCTCGAGTAGGTAAAACGATAACAACAAATAATTTCTGAGGAGACATGCTTTCACACAATCTTGATCAATATATTGCAAGGCTCATGTCATGAATGAAGTGACTCAAAGCAATGATCTATAGTTTGCTAACAAATAGATAAAGAGTAAACAATGAATCATATAAGCAAAAACTTTTCATGAATAGTACTTTCAAGACAAGCATCAAAAAGTTTTGCATAAGAGGTAACTCATAAAGCAATAGATTCAAAGTAAAAGGCATTGAAGCAACACAAAGGATGATTAAGTTTCAGCAATTGCTTTCAACTTGTAACATGTATATCTCATGGATAGTTGTCAACATAAAGCAATATAACAAGTGCAATAAGTAAATATGTAAGAATCAATGCACACAAAGTTGACACAAGTGTTTGCTTCTAAGATAGAAAGGAGTAGGTAAACTGACTCAACATAAAGTAAAAGATAGGCCCTTCGCAGAGGGAAGCAGGGATTAAATCATGTGCTAGAGCTTTTTAAGTTTTCGAAAGCATATAGAGAGCACAAAATAAGTATTTGAGAGGTGTTTGTTGTTGTCAACGAATGGTAGTGGGCACTCTAACCCCCTTGTCAACCAGACTTTCAAGAGCGGCTCCCATGAAGGACGTTATCTCTACCAGCAAGGTAGATCATCCCTCTTCTCTTTTGTTTACACATGTATTTTAGTTTCTTTATAGATGACACTCCTCCCAACCTTTTGCTTACACAAGCCATGGCTAACCGAATCCTCGGGTGCCTTCCAACATTCACATACCATGGAGGAGTGTCTATTTGCAAATTAAGTTGCTTACTGATAAATCAGGGCAAAACATGTGAAGAGAATTATTAATGAAAGTTGTAATTAATTGGGGCTGGGCACCCCGTTGCCAGCTCTTTTTGCAAATTATTGGATAAGCGGATGTATATGCCACTAGTCCATTGGTTGAAAGTCTGTCAGAAGTAAATGACAAGATTGAAAGATAAAACACCACATACTTCTTCATGAGCTATAAAACATTGACACAAATAAGGAGTAATAAAGTTTTGAATAGTTTAAAGGTAGCACATGAAATATTTACTTGGAATGGCAGGAAATACCACATAGTAGGTAGGTATGGTGGACACAAATGGCATGGGTTTTGGCTCAAGGTTTGGATGCACGAGAAGCATTCCCTCTCAGTACAGAGTTTAGGCTAGCAAGGTTGTTTGAAGCAAACACAAGTATAAACCGGTACACAAGAATCACATAAAAACATATTGCAAGTATTATAAGACACTACACTGTCTTCCTTGTTGCTCAAACATTTTACCAGAAAATATCTAGACCTTAGAGAGAACAAATATGCATCCCAAGTCTCAACAAGCTCTACGGTAGTTCTCCACTACTAGGCTTTAACTACATGATGCAAGAGCTTAAACATGATCTACTTGAGAGCTCAAAACAATTGCAAAGTATCAAATCGAAACAAGACAATGATCTACAAGAATGCATATGTCTTTTCCAATACCAACTACTACATGTAGCATTTTCTTTCTTCCAAACAAACACCAATCAATTTATTTAAACATAAACTCTCCAAATGATAATATAATGCAGCAAGAGAGTATTTATAAACAAGTGCTAACAGCTCGAAGAGATGCATGAAAAACAGGAGCTAAAAGCACTGCAGTAGCTAGTTAATACTCAACAAATATAAGTGAAGAACATGAGTATTCACATGAAAAAGCGGAGCGTGTCTCTCTCCCACACAAGGATTGCTAGGATCCGAATTTATTCAAACAAAAACAAACAAACAAAAATAAAAGCACACAGACGCTCCAAGTAAAGCGCATAAGATGTGAAAGAATTAAAATATAGTTTCACTAGAGATGACCTGATAAGTTGTTGATGAAGAAGGGGATGCCTTGGGCATCCCCAAGCTTAGACGCTTGAGTCTCTCTGAATATGGTTGGGATGAACCACGGGGGCATCCCCAAGCTTAGCTTTTCACTCTTCTTGATCACATAATATCACCCTTCTCGCTTGATCCTTGAAAACTTCCTTCACACCAAACTCAAGACAGTTCTCATTAGAGGGTTAGTGCATAAACAAAAATTCTCATATTCTGTGATGACACAATCATTATTAAAGCTTCTGGACATTAGCTACAGCCACCAATGCTTTGTGGAGCAAAGAAATCCACACAAACACAGTAAAAGAGCGAATGCAAAACAAAAGGCAGAATCTGTCAAAAACAGAACAGTCTGGAATGACGAATTTTTTCGAGGCACTTAAGTTGCTCAGATGGATCTGGCCTAAAATAATGAAAGTTGCGTACATATCTCAGGAATATGCGTGATTTTTTCAGAATTTTTGAATTTCTACAGGGAGATAAGCTCAAATCCGTGACAGCTAAAAATCTGTCACTGCGCAGAAATCCAAATCTTGCATCAACTTTCAATATAGAACTTTACTTGGCACAACATTGCGATAAAATAAAGATACAAAGGAGTTGCTACAGAAGTGACAAAACTCCTTGACTCAAAGAAAATAAAAATAACAGCAAATAAAAACGATGGGTTGTCTCCCATAAGCGCTTTTCTTTAAAGCCTTTTAGCTAGGCATAGTGATTTTTAATGCTCTCATGTATAAGAGTTGAATATAAAAGAGCATCAAGAATATATATAAAACATGTTTAAATCTAACACTCTTCCTATGCATAGGAGTCTTGTAAAAAATAAATCAATAAAGCAAAAGTGACTAGCATAGGAAGGCAAAACAAGTGCAACTTCAAAAATTTCAACAAAAAGAGAGGAGACTTATATTATTGAGATATGAATCCATGCCTCCCTCTCTCATAAGGACCAGTAGGTCTTAAAGTACCCAGCAAATAAAAGCAAATCAAGAGAAAGCTCAAAACCTTCATCATAAAGAGAGGTGTTTAGTAACATGAAATTTCTACAACCATATTTCCTCTCTCATAATAATTTTCAGTAGCATCATGAACAAAATTAACAATATAGCTATCACATAAAGCATTTTATCATGATCCACATGCATATAAGTATCATTACTCTCCACATAAGCATAATCAATTTTATTAGTAATAGTGAGAGTAAAACTATCACAACCATCATTGTATTCATCATAAATTGCAGGCATAGTATAATCATAATAAACTTTATCCTCCATAGTAGGTGGCACCAAAATACCACTATCATTATAATCATCATAAATTGGAGGCAAAGTATCATCAAAGAAAATTTTCTCCTCAAAACTTGGGGGACTGAAAATATCATATTCATCAAAACCAGCTTCCCCAAGCTTAGAGCTTTGCATAGCATTAGCAATAATGGTGTTCAAAGCATTTATAGTAATAACATTGCTACCATCATGCAAATAATTTTCCATAGGTTTTTTAATTTTCTCTTCAAAAGCATCATGTCCTAATTCAATATAAAGTTCATAAAGATCTCTAATTTTTTTGTTGTTTTCCATTAAGCCTAACTAGTGAAAATAAAAACAAGAAACAAAAAGAAATAATTGCAGAATCTAAAGAGATACCTTCCAACACTTACCTCCCCGGCAACGGCGCCAGAAAATAGCTTGATGTCTATGTGTGCTTCTATTCTTGTAGACAGTGTTGGGCCTCCAAGAGCAGAGGTTTGTAGAACAGCAGCAAGTTTCCCTTAAGTGAATCACCCAAGGTTTATCGAACTCAGGGAGGTAGAGGTCAAAGATATTCCTCTCAAGCAACCCTGCAATTAAGATACAAGAAGTCTCTTGTGTCCCCAACACACCCAATACACTTGTCAGATGTATAGGTGCACTAGTTCGGCGAAGAGATAGTGAAATACAAGTGATAGGGATGATTATAAGTAGTAACTGCAATCTGAAATAAAGATGGCAGCAAGCAAACATGTAGCAGAACTTGTTGTAAACGGTGTTTCAATGCTTAGAAACAAGGCCTAGGGATCATACTTTCACTAGTGGACACTCTCAACAATGATCTCATAACTGAATAAGTAAAAGCTACTCTTAAACACTCTCTTGTTGGATAACAAACACCATTCATTGTGTAGGGCTACAAAAGCACACCTCAAGCCGGAGTAAACAAGCGCCACAACGTCATAAAGGAATCACACACGGTGCACACACTGTCACCTTTACACCGTGGAGAGTACCGGAGTTCATATTAAAGTAACCTCTGAGTGCATAATAGATAAAGAGTAACATCTACATATTCAACTAGATTAGCACAACTGAACACAAGTAAATACTGCTCGGGATTATTCTCCTTCTTGATAACACAAGAGTACTACGTGTAGGGCTGCAAAAGCACTCCTCAAAGTCTGAGTAAACAAACACCACAGTTCCCAAGAACAAGCCATGATAGATATCTAAATTATTCATAGAGTCACACAAGTACCCACACTGTCACCTTGATACCGTGTTGTCACAATGACTCCAGAAACTAGACAAAATCACTTGAGTAGCATAAACATTATTAATGTATTCAGCGATACTAGCAATACACATGATCACATAAAGATCACACCATGGGAGAGAGAGATGAACCACATAGCTACCGGTAGAGCCCTCAGCCGCGGGGGAGAACTACTCCCTCCTCATCATGAGAGTCAGCAGCGGCGATGAAGATGGCGGTGGAGTCGATGGAGATGACTCCGGGGGCAA
Organism: Poa pratensis; assembly: GCA_947311845.1. Classification (NCBI taxonomy): domain Eukaryota; kingdom Viridiplantae; phylum Streptophyta; class Magnoliopsida; order Poales; family Poaceae; genus Poa; species Poa pratensis. Next base: position 50,153,408 of record CAMZMU010000038.1, read on the forward strand.
TTCCCCGTCCCGGCGGCGTGCCGGAACAGAGATTCTGTCCCCCGAAACTTGTCGTCGATGGCGGCGGCGCTGCGGAACTCTTCTGGAAATATGACTTGATGTTTTAGGGTTTTCACGTCTCGGGGAATAAATAGGCGAAGGGGCGATGTCGGCGGACCCCCGAGGGGCCCAAACCACAGGCTGGCGCGGCTGGGCCCACTGCCGCGCCGCCAGGTGGTTTGGCCACCTCGTGGCTCTCCTTCGTCTCTCCTTCGGACTCCGTGTACGTGCTGGAAAAATAGGGACTTGGCCTTTTGTTTCGTGCAATTCCGAGAATATTTCCAGAAGTAACTTTCTGAAACCAAAAACAGCAGAAAACAGGGAACTGGCACTGTGGCATCTTGTTAATAGGTTAGTCCCAGAAAATGCATAAAAGTGATATGAAGTGTATATAAAACATGTAGCAAATGGTATAATATAAGCATGGAACAGCAGAAATTATGGATACGTTGGAGACGTATCATACGGCGACTCCAATCTCGTGGTGCAGCAAACAATGAAGGCCTGCGACGCAATCGCGGACAACATGATCGCTTATCGCGACCTGTACAACACACTGGAGGGCAGCTTCGAGGGCTGTGAGTTGAGGCACATAGGAAGGGAAAGTAACGAAGAAGCAGACATGCTAGCCAATCTTGGCTCAACTGGCGCACAAATTCCACCTGGTGTCTTCCTCGAGCGCATCGAACACAGATCTATCAAGGAGAAACGAGAGCCTCCTCCGTCGACTACGCCAGCCAAAAGCAAAGTGCCTAGCACAGAGGACCCCCCAGTCGAGGTATTTCTCATTGAGCCAACTTGGACTCAACCTTTTCTGGCTTACATACTCCGTGGCGAGCTACCAGATGACATAACCGAGTCCCGACGCGTGACTCGAAGATCAAAAGCATACACCGTTATCAACGGCGAGTTATACAAGCGCAGCATATCAGGTATGTTCCAAAGATGCATCGCATTCGAAGATGGCCAAGCCATACTTCGAGATATTCATGCAGGTACCTGTGGGCATCACGCCAGCAGTCGATCACTCGTAGCCAAAGCCTTTCGCGCAGGGTTTTACTGGCCTACAGCACTCAAAGACGCGGAGGACATAGTCAAAAGGTGCGTCGGCTGCCAGAAATTCGCAACAAGGCCGCACGCACCCGCATCGGCGTTGAAGACTATACCGCTGGCCTGGCCTTTCGCCCAATGGGGGCTCGATATGGTTGGGCCACTCAAAAAATCATCGCATGGCGGGCATACTCACCTACTGGTGGCAGTCGACAAGTTCACAAAGTGGATCGAGGCGGTCCCCATCACAAATTCGACTGCTACTACGGCAGTCAACTTCATAAAGAGCATCATCTACCGCTTCGGTGTCCCAAACAGTATCATCACTGATAACGGCACAAACTTCACGGCTGAGGAGTTCAAAACCTTCTGCAAAGAGCAGACATTACGCTCAACTACGCATCCGTGGCACATCCACAATCCAATGGCCAAGTCGAAAAGGCCAACGGACTTGTGACGAGTGGGATCAAGAAGCGCCTCCTGGTGCCACTCAAAAGAGCTGCGGGTGCTTGGGTCGAAGAACTACCATCTGTGCTATGGAGCCTACGCACAACTCCCAACACTTCTACGCAGTTCACCCATTCTTCATGGTCTATGGTGCAGAGGCAATTCTGCCATCAGATGTGGTTCAATGCACCACGAGTTGAAGCATACAATGAAGACGACGCAGAAGAAGCACTCGAAGATGCAGTCGACTTACTCGATGAGCGCGAGACACGGCCTTGGCCCGCACAGCTGTTTACCAGCAGATCTCCGCAACTACCATAGCCGTCGACTGCGAACCAGGTCCTTTGTTGTGGGCGACCTGGTTCTTCGATTGAAGCAAAAGAAGGTGCACAAGCTCGCTTCCCCATGGGAAGGTCCCTTCATCATCACGGAGGTCCTTGGTGGAGGCGCATATCGACTGAAGCACGCGAAGACAGGCGAACTTCTCATAATCCTTGGAACGTTGCGCATCTGCGCCGTTTCTACGCATAAAGTGCTCACAGTCATACAATGTAATAGGCTATATGTCGGATGGCTGCAGGTTTCAGACGCGCTCTTTTCCTTACCAGGGTACCTAAGGGGACTGGAAGGTTTTTAATGAGGCGGCCTGCAGCCTAACATTCAAAAGAGGAATAAAATCAATGTTCCTTCGACTTCTTTGTGGTTACTACCCGCATAATTCATACCTTAACCGCACCCGAAACCCTCGGGGGCTGTGTTATCGATCAAATGAGCTCTCGCTCTTGCAGAAACACAATGCCTTAGCCGCACCCGAATGCTCGGGGGCTGCGTAACAAGGATCCAAACAAAGAACACAAAAACTCTGCAGCCGCACTCGAATACTCGGGGGCTGCACAGTCATTGGTTCACAACCAACCATATTTCACAAACCCCGCTCGACTGACTCGGGGGCTCGACAAAAAATCAAAGTATACAAACTATACAATATACAAAGAGTCAAAAATTACACTCGGGGGCTGCCCCCTATACAAAAATTGCACTCGCAAACTATTCTAATCCTCAGGCTCGTCCTTTACGGGCAGCTCGGGACCGCAAAGCTGTTCGCGAGTGCACTCGATTAGTGTCTCCGCAGCTTGGATCGTGTCATCCAGGTCTCTTTGTTCGAGAACCTCTCCGGCTGCAGGTGTCCGCAACACCAACCTTGGTTTTCGACTACGCATATACGCCATTGCAGCGTTGGCTCCAATCACAAGTCTCTGAGACAGCAACTCTCGAATGGGATTTGTTTGACGGAAGATGTTCAACAAAGCACGAATCCCTTGTGGTTGTGGCCCCGCAGGAAAAAGAGTCTCGTTCAGGCGAATAAACGCTGCCCGGCATAACTCCAGCAGTTCAGCACTTCGCCAGACGCGATCCTTCAGGGTGGCGAGTATGCGGGCATGGTACCTATCAAGCCAAAAGTGTTGACGCCCAGTCGTAGGGTCGTCAACCACGCTATCCAGACGCCCTTCCACGCGAATCTTTTCAGCCTGGAAGTTGTCGACAAAGCCTACAAACACGGGCGCACCAGTCAGATCAAAAGGACAATAGCTACGCAAAAAGCTTGTAAACAGAGCAAGACTCGAACTTACACTCGAGTTGCCTGTTCACAAGATCCATCTCCCCGAGCACATATTCCTCGCGTTGGGTGGCCAACGCGGGTCTCGCCCTCAATCGATTCAGCTCAGCCTGGGCGTCCTTCAGATCTTGCTCCATTCTCACAAATTTGGCCTTCATAACTCCATCACCTTGGCATCATTTACCACCTGACCCTGGGATCGGGTGGTGATTGGAGCCTGCGAGGAACTAGTCGCAGTAGCAGGTTCTCGTGACTGTTCAAAGAGCATAATCACAAACACAAAGTTTGTGTCAGAAGCTAAAACTCATGTCATAAGCATACAACTCTTCGAGTGAAAGACATTAGCAAAAGACTGTTTGCATAAACAAGGTAGCACAAACAAAGCGCAGACTCGCGCAGTTCAGAAGGTATCATTACAAGGCATAAAACAAAAGGGTACAGCTACCCTAAACCTAAGATTCGATTTCCTAAGCAGACGATTGGCAGTCTCGAGTGCCCGGCGCTCCATGGTGGTCATAAAAACCTCGGCCAGTCGCGCGGCGGCTCCGCTCACCCCCTTCAGAGAAATGGGCTTCCCATCTGGCTTCCGAGGGAACGCAGACAGTGCTGCCTCGTAGTCGCAATCTATCCCATGTCCCATAAGAAGCTTGATGGTGGACTCGGATCCGCGTACCGTGTTGGCGCGAGCGAAACCCGCCATGGTGGACGTCCCGGGGCCAAACACGTCGGCGAAGTCGTCCACCGTCGACGGCACTACGCCAGTCGGGAACACCACCTTGTATACAGCGCCAAGTGTGCTCGTCGATTTGGCGAGTGCTCTTTCGCCTGGTTGCATATGGCGCTAAGCCGCCCACAGCCTGTTCCAGCGAAAGATCGTCACTCGCCACGTCCGCAGAGGCCGGTGCGCCAACAGCTTCTGCACAATTCAAAAAAGGCAAAAGTCATTTCATGACACTCGACAGTTATATCATCATATCAAAAGGAGAAAAGATTACTCACCTCCCATGGCCTGCGCGAGTGCCGCGAGCTGGTCAGCATATCCTCGCTCGCGTGCAGCGGCTGAGTTGGTGGCGGCAGCCAGCTCTTTCTTCGACTCTTCGCGCTGCGCGGCGAGTGCATCTTCCAGCTCCTTCTTCTCGCCTGGCCCAGCAAAATCACGTGCATTCAATACTCGACAAAATCAAGCATTGCAAAAAGAAATTCAGCAAAACAAAAGCAAAAAGGAGAACTCACGACTGAGCCGCTCTAGCTCGGCGCGCATGGTATCCCTCTCCTGCTCCACCTGGACATAAGCCTTGGCAGAATCTGCCAAGGTATGGTAGAAGGGCTGCAAGCACACGAATTCAGCAAAAATTCAAACTCTCACAGTCCCAAGTAAACGGGTCAGCAAAAAGTACTTACGTGGTTCATCCACGGTCAGGAGCGCGACTGATGTCCCGACTCTGGGCTGCCACCTTGGCCGTTTCAGTGACAGCATCAGTGGCCATTGGCTGGCAGCTCGTTTCCAGTCGGTGCAGAATTCGAGTGCTCCAGGGTTGGAACATTCTCGACTGGAGGAGTCCCAGGCTGATTGTTTTCAGCGCTGTGAGCAACACAACAAAGCAAAAAGTGGTCAGCACAAATATGTGACAGCACAAAATTTCATATCATACTCAAAAAACACATACCTGTTCCTCATCTCCTCATCTTCGGAGTCGCCAAAAATTGGCCCCAAAGGCTGGGGTACCACTCGACTGAAGAGGAAGAGTTGAGCTTGTTGAGCACGCACGCAAAGGAGCGGCTTGGAAAACAGGTGGTGAGCCTGATTCCTCGTCATCCTCCAAGCCCTGCCCCTCGCGGGTGAACTCACAGCAGAAGGCGCCTTCTTGGCCAGTCGACGCCGCTTCGGTGGCGCGGTATCGACTTCTTGGTCAGAGGTGGCCTTGTCTTCAGATTGGACCTCTTCTGCTGCTTCCTCCTCGACCTCCTCCACATGTGAAGTGGTGGCAGAAGGGATGGGCGACTGATCCCCTTTCGGGTCCACCACCTGTGCCTGAGTTTCTTCAGTCTCGCCATTTTCAGGCAGAGGAGGAAGGGAGGCAGCAGTCGAGTGACCCTGCATAGCATACATCACAAATTGCAAAGTCAGAATCAAAAAACGCATATCAGAAATACGAGTGGCAAACTATTAAACTACAGACATACCTCAAGCAAAGGGTTTTCCGTCCCGTATGGCGTGACGGGACAATCGATGTTGCAAGGGTCGGCTGTCGTCAGGCTGGTGATGTGCCGCACGTGCGTCACAAGCTCGTTCCTTGACAGTTCCTCTGGGCTCATCCGAGTGGAGTCACTCGCGCCCTCATACGCCCACATGGGGTGCGCTCGGGCACGGAGTGGCCACACTCGCCTCTTTACAAAGGTGGCGATCAAGTGAAGGCCGTAACCTTGTCCAGCAGTCCGTCGATTCGAGTCAGCAAAGGGCGCGCTTCCTCCATTTCTTCGGCTGAGAGCTGGTGATCCCACGCCTTGGTCCTGACGTAAGCCGCAGTCGAGAAGGTGGCGACTCCGTCTTGCTCGACACTCGCATAAAACCACCCTTTCCTCCAGCCTTGCGCGGAGTCGACGGTCTTCAGGCGGAAATAGCGGGTGTCGCTGCGCACCTGGATGCCGCAGCCGCCCACGGGGTAGGTGCGACCACCTCCTCTGTTGGGTCGCACCATGAATATGGTCTTCCATAGCGCCCAGCTGGGTGCGACGCCAAGGAAGCACTCGCACAGCGTGATAAAACACGCAATATGCATAATACCGTTCGGGGTGAGATCGTGGATCTGCACCCCGTAGGCATAAAGGAGGCCACGAACAAAGTCGTGGAGGGGAAGCGAGAAGCCCCTGGACACAAACTCCGCAAAGCAAACGCGCTCGTTGGCGCGTGGTTCGGGGCATACCTCCTTGGGCGATGGAGCGCGGACGGCGAGTTGCTCCGCGGGTGGCAGATATCCCTGCTCGCGGAGCTTGACAGATGGGCGTCCTTGACGGTGGACTTCGCCCAATCCCCGCTGTTCTTCTTCAGGGCAGCGGTGGACGCAGATGTACCCGCCACGGTCTTTTTGCCCTTGGCCGCATCGGTCGCGGCAGCGGCGGCGGCACCACGCTTGGAGCCTCCACCTTTCGCCATTGCAACGATGGATGAGGGTGGAGAAGAGAGCTTGGGCGCAGAGCAATGGAGGTGGGCGCGAGGAGGAAGATGAGACGAGGGGCGGCGCAAAGAGGCAAATGGCAAGTAAAAAATTCTGCCAGCGCTGTATCCCTATTTACCACAGATCGCAAAACGATCGCAACCGTCAAAACAAAGGCATACGCTCCGCGCGAAATCTAGCCATACACGTGGCACGCGGAGGGCAACCGTCGCCGGCCACTCCGCCCACTACGCACGGGAAACTAGGAAACCATCATCACGCCCCGTGAAAACCGCGCCAGAACGGTCAAATCAAGTCCAAACGGCGCATCCTTGGTCAGCTCTGCAAAAATGGGCCCACACAGAAGTGTCACGTCCCATCAGTCTTACCAGGCACGCCACCGCTTGTCAGAGATGGCAGTCGCAAAATGCGTCATTGCTGACGTTATTCATATTGCACAACTGGCACAAAAGTCACTCGATGATTCTTCGAATGGTCACACCATAAACTCGATGGTTTTCCAGCAAAGGTCATAGATGCCAGTCGAAGGACTTTCGACTGCAACATCATACTCCCATCGGGAGCGTATCAAAAAATTTCTTTGACTAATGTGCAGGGTAAAAGATTTTGAGATTATCCTCCATTGCAAGCAATAAAGCACAATCTCGGGGGCTACTCCCATCGGGAGCGCTGTCGCGCACCCGATAAATAATGGCAAAGTATCAGTCGACAATTACTCGACTCAGTTCATAAGCAAAATCACACTCAAATATTCCCGAGTTGATCCGACGATCCTTGGATGCTGCATGCATAGTGCAAAGGTAAGACCCACCGATCAGTCGAGCTGGGCTAAGGACCGCTCCAGCAGCGTTATCCTTAAATGTTCCGTGTCAGCAGACATGATGAAAATCCCCGACGGACGCGTTGGGTTGATTCAAAATTATACTGCAGTTCGATTCCGTAAGACCTCAACGGCCGTTTCGAGTCTGTCCAGTTTGTTCCAGATTCGAGTCCGGGGACTCGAGTTTGATTGAAAGCTAGTATGGTTTTGCCACAAATGGTAGTTAACTGGCCCCGATCCGTCGTGTGTGCCGGGCCTGCTAAGCTAATATCCCTTGACTATCATAAGCAAAAACTCATAGTCGATGAAACACTCGACATAGCCAACATGTGCTATTTCATAAGAATTCTAAATACAGATGCAAAAAATGTAACGTGCATGATGTATGAGTCCATGCCCGACTCTTCGAATCAGACAAGTACTCGGGGGCTACTGACATGGGTATGCCTATCGGGTACCCTACCATGAGGGTACCTGGTGCACGTATCGACTAGGCCCAACTATCAGAGCCTACATGAAGCCCATGAAGGGAGGCCCACGAAGATGGAGTATCCTCCAAGTTTGGCGAAACAATAGTCGGTTTAGAGTTTCCTTACTTGTAAATCGAGTCGGTTACGAACACCCGAGACCCAGCCTATTATTTAAGGACTGGGAGGGCCATCGAACCAGACCACGTACTTTCAGAGCCACCAAAACCCTAGCGAGATCGACATCTCGCCGGGACCCTTGTAACCATCATATTCACAAAGCAATAACAGACAGGCAGGACGTAGGGGTGTTACCTCCACACGAGGGCCCTGAACCTGGGTAAAATCTTTGCCCTGCTTGTCAGTCGACGATACTTTCAGCGCTACCACGTTCTCTCCCCCATATTCATAACCTAGGGACCTTAACCATGGGTCTTGATGAGTCTACCCCTCGTCACGGGGCGTAAGTCTGTTTCGAGGAGACATACTTTTGTGAACGGAGAGAGTACATCATAAAGAAAATTTACGGTATGAATGGCAATTTTTCCTGTGTAATGAATAGAGAAAATTTACGGTACGAGTGGCAATTTTCCCTGTGTAATGAAACCAAGAAATCGTTGGCGTGAGGGAAATTTTAACCCACGCATCCTAAGCTCGCCGCCATCGATTTACAGTCTTGCCCCATCGCCGTCACGAGAAGCTCCCGCCCATTACAGTCCATGGGCAACGTATTGGCGGAGGAGCCCATTGAGTTCCCCATCGAAAGAAGCACATTGGTCGGTGTCCCGTCCTCCCCGGGGACACCCGCGACGCCCACGGTAGGAATGCGAGGCAACCAGGAGCGAGGCATGGTAGATTGGTAGGGGAACTGGGACTTGCCGTTGCTGCTTTGGGACTAGCGCTGGTTAGGGAGAAGGTGGCGCAGGACGCTGGGGTGGGCAAGTTGGGTGGGATTGACAAACCTTTTCTATATATTTGGTGGTCAAATTCATGTATAAAAAAGCAGATTTTCTATCTTTCAGCCATCTGATTTCACAATTCGCCATCAGACGGATCTGTGGCCATCCGTCCCCTCCGGACGTGAATCTTGGAGCGGCGTCCGTCCGTCCCTCTTCATTCCCTTTTCTTTACCGTTACCCGGTCTTTTTAGCTTCCGGTTCAGTTGGTTCGGTCGGACTGGTTTTATTTTTTTCAACTCCGTGCCCAGGCGGTGCCGTGTTAGAAGAAGGTCTCTTCATTCGTGTCTCCAAATCTGGGAGAAAAGTCGGGAGAGGCAATTGAGTGCGGCGGTGGAGGCAATTGAGTGTGGCGGTGCTCGTCGCCGGAGATTCTCGTCCTTCGAGCTCGTAGCCTCTCAATCTGCAGCTCGTCGGTCCCCGCGTCCACCTCCTTCGCCTCTCATCGGTCGAAGCGTAGCTGGGAGGGGATTCGATGGGCACCGAAGGTGGTCGAGGCTCGAGGTTTTCCCATGGCGGGGCCGGCCGTGAGCGTCGTCGCCGGCGCCTTAGCAGGTATGCGGTCCTTGTTCCTTCAGTTCACCTTTATTTCCTTCAGTTTTGCCTTTATTTCTGTCATCTGCATCTCTATTGCTTTGTTCTCGGTCGCCGACCTCATGCTCGTAGTGTGTGGAATCCTTTAGATTGGTTCGATTTGTTGTGTTCTAGTCTTCCTAATCTATACGATTTAGGTGGTAGTGGTGGTATTCTGTCCGTCTCCATCCCTTTTTTATTATGGTTCAGAGATATAGCTTTTGTATGGCGTCATATTTGCCTGGTGAGGTTAGGTTTTTTGATATGGTTCAGAAATATGGCCTGGTATTTGTATCGTATAAGGTTTGTGTTGGGGTGGATCTGCTCAGCTTAGGGTAGTTCTAGTTGAACAGTTTTTTCAGATGTTAGTATCAATTTTTATCAATATCAGTATAAAAAACATTGTAGTTGTTATGGAGCATTTTTCATCTAGTCAGATGACACATTTGAAATAACCCCAGCTATCCTTCATATACTTCTCATTTTTGTATTTGGTTGTCTACAATAATATCTCAAGTTTTATAACTAGGGTGTTTTAACTGCACGGCAGCACGCTCATTGGGGAGATGTTTCTGACGTTGCACCATGTGGATTTTATAGTGCTAAAGAAAGAACCTCATCCAGCGATGATGTAGCATCCTTGCTTTTTTTCTGCTTCTTTTTTTACTATGCATAGTTGATGGACAAAGTTGTTTTATTTTTGTTTGTTTTGATTTTTTTTTGTTTGTCTGTTTGACAGGGTGTTGGCAATCTAAAAAGGAAGAGGGCTCTAGACAATGCTTTGTTTGATTATTTCAGTAAGCAGGTATAGGTTTGTCTTTCATTGATTATTTTTCTGTGGTCTACCTTAGAGAATTTCATCTTATCTATATTTTGTTTTACAGGCTATTAGTAGCTTGAAGAGGGATCTCTCCATTTTATGCAGTGAATCTGGTTTATTGAGTTTACTGTGTTATCTTTTTGTTTTCATTATCCCTTTTTTCATAATTTGGGATTCCTTCATGCGCCGGTTCCACTGATCATGAAAACTGTTGACGGAAATTTGCTCATATCTGTTGATCTGTGTGTCGTCTTTTTCATCATTGTGAACATAGTTTTGTATCTAGTTATATAGTAGTACATGGAACAATTTTATGTTGAAAAGTTATATCTTATTAGTCCAACTCTTTTTTCATTCATCTTTAACTCATTATTAATTTTAGTCTTTCCATCAGTTTTTAAAGTATTTGTTATTCTTTTCTCATTCTTCTTTTTCTCATTTATTATAAATTCATCAGTTTTATTATTCGTTTCTCATTATTTATTTAGTTATAGTCATTCTTCTTTTATAAGTGTTCATTCCTCAATATTTTCATCAGTCTTAGTCATTTGTCATTATTTTTCTCCAGTCTTATAGTTTTCATTCTTCATTTTCTTCTCTTATTTCATTCTTCATTTTCTTATCAGTTTTAGTCATTCTTCTTTTCTCAGTATTCATTATCAGTCATATTCATTATCAATTTTTTCTTCAGTCATAGTCATTTATCATTATTCATTATCTTCTCTTATTTTCATTCTTCACATTTATTATTCTTTTCAGTCTTAGTATGGTTTCTCTCATTATCTTTCTCTGATTTTCTCATTATAGTTATCTTTTATTTCTTATATCATTTTCATTAACTTCTCTGATTTTCTCATTATTTCGTTCATTTTTCCTCAGTATTTTTTCTCTCATTTATTTCTGATATCATTCTTCATTATCTTCTCTCATATCCTCGTTAATGCGTTCATTTTTCCTGAGTGTCAGATTTTTATGTCATTGATTCAGTCCCTATCTCAGTGTCTCAGATATACCTCTCAGTGTTTCAGTCTTTCTATCAGGAATCTCAGTATTTCAGTCTTGTTTTTTGTCTTAATTATCTTATTTTTAGTTTAGGTTTTTTGTCATTGTTGAGTATGCTTTGAACATTTGCGATAATTTTTTTAACATGGAGAACATGCCTGAAGTAGTTCCAATCTGTCCTGAAGGAGCTAATGGCGAACCAAAGCATCATTTAGGAGGTAGAATGTTTCTATTCTTCAGTGTTAGTTTTTGCTCATGCATGTTTTGTAGTTCTAGACGAGGCAAATGCAAATTTGCCTGCCATCGGGATCCCCATTCAGTTAACAGATACCCAATGGAGCAGACATAATGCCATCATGCTGGCCGCTGGGCCTGTGGATAGCACATATCTTCATTGTTTGTCTGAATCAGATGTTCATCATAACTACATGGTAATTATGTTTCTCTATCTGCATCGAGTAGTCTTTTTTTTTGCTTTTTCTATCAGACATGTAACATCCGTCAGGTTTGCCCTGTTTGTTTTTGTAGAGGATTCCAAAGGCCATATCTGAAGCTTTGAACCTAGGGTCTTCTGGTTATGTTTTTCTGCAATGCAAGGGCGATGATTGTTGAAGCTCAATATGCTATTTGTGCTGATGGGAGGACAAGATTCACCTCTGGCTGGGATTATTTCGTTACATCAAACTGACTTGCGCCTATCTTGCTTGTGTTTATTCTTTTTAAGAGGAACGCAGGGCAGAAAGTGAGCATGGTATTCCATGTACTATAGGGGTGTTTTCTCACCCACTCTAATGGTTGAGTTATCAAATGCTCTTGGGTTTCAATGCTTGTGTAGTCAGTTGACATTATTCATGTATGAACAAATGGACCATGTAATTCGCAGTGTGTTTTTAGTGCTTCATAATTTGGATTTTCATTCTTCTTTTTTATGGTCTTTGGGGTGGGGTTACTCCGCCTACCATCTTTTTTAAGTTGGTAGCCGGTTCCAAGCCCGGGTAAAGGAGGAGAATCCTTTGTTTACATGCCAAGGATTATCAGTAGTATCTTCTAGGAAAGTAGACGAGGATCCTTCACTGTTTCCCTCTTTTCATTTGGTCAGGTAATTTTTAGACTTGATTATTCTCAGGAAAAACAAGTTTTGGTGCTTCAGTTTCATAACACAAAAGAACCGACCTGGAAGTAACTTGAACTGTTTGTCTTAGACTCCTCATTTCTGTTAGCATCCATGTGCGGCAGATGTTCAGCACCATCCGCCGGTTGTGCATAATTTTGAGTTTTAGCCTGCAGTTTTTCCATTGAATATGTTGGATCATTAGTTTTGATTTTGAATTTTTCAGATACATAAAACCTGGAGTGTTTCTGGTTCATATATACATGATCATCGTTTGGTTCATGATGAGGATTTTTTTACACCACCCAGGAGGAAATCAATGTATGAGAAACCATCATGCATATTGTTTCAATTATCAGCAAGAATAATTATTAGAGCTATGTCAGTTAACAATGTCAAAGGCAAACACTAGTATAATCTTCTCTTTTTACCGTTTTCTGCATGTATGAAAGTCTAGGTCAGCGTGAAACCGTGTTCCTGTGCAAAGTACTTGTCATTCACATCAAGAGCTCTAGGATAACCATGTGAGTATTCTCCTGAACCAAGCAAGCTGCTGTTTCATGCATCCTTTCATGCATCCGACACCAATTTCGTTAGGTATATGACACACTACTGAACCAAGCTGTTGTTTTATTCATGTAACACCATTTTTTGATTCAGTACCTTTTTGGATGGTCCAAATTCATGTCATTCATTTTCCCAAATGGAGTGTTTCTTGAATACTTGGTAGGTTTAGTGGGGCAGATCATTTTTTCTGCTTTGAAAATAACCATAGATCACTGTTGTTTTGTTCATGAGAATACTCACCTGGAGTGTTTCAGATACATAAAAACCTCTTTTTCTGTTGCATGTGCATACGCCTGCATAAGCCCACATTTGTAGCCCAGGTCTATAATCAGCAGTATTTTTTTTCCAGGTTTGGACTTGTTGCAGACGGAAGCGAAATAGTACGTGGGCTGAGACGGGAAAAAACCGGTATGGAAAAAAACCGGACTGGCGTGGACTGAAATGGGCTACTACTGGGTCTTTTTGGGTGGAAGGGGACTGACGGGGAGAATGAGGAGAATAGCATCATTACGCAAAAAATGTGTCTGAGTCCGAATTGCATTTTCAGATGGCTGACCGTTAGACACTCCCTAAAAAAGAACCGTGCAAAATAAAACACATCTTACATTTGGGATTGAAGAAGTATGTTGTTAGGATTTGCACTAAACTCTTTCCATAAATCATGCAAATTATATATCCTGATTTGCAAGAAGAAAAGAAAATAAAAATACTATGTTGCAAACTTATTTTTCATGGACCGGAGAATTTGATTTGATCATGAATGAATTTGCTCAATTTTGCAGCAAATTTATATGTCAGTCAACCGGGGATTATGCTTCTATCATGAACAATATTTGCTTAAAATCGCTAAATTCACATTGCTTCAAAAGCATCGCTATTTCGTTTCAATAGACAAGAAGAGCTGCTTCCGACCAAATAGGATATATTTCCATGAAAGAGAAAATATATTCTACTGTTTTGTGTTCCCTCCATCACTGTATTCATTTTTTATATAAAGCTATGCCCTAAGCGAAAAAATTGGCTATGTGTATCATAGTTATGCAGAGATCAGATGTAATGTTTACGCCTCTTGAGTAAGAAAAGAAAAATCTAGAGTAAGATGTCTATAAGGCCATGCCCGAAAATAGTTTGTGCTTCCTCCATCACTCTATTTTTCTAATCATGTTGTTTTTATTTTTACGTTCCTCACACCTACCATGGAACTTCATTGCACTTTTTGCATAAGGTTGTGGTCAACGGAGACAAGCTACGAGGCTATCTTTGTAGGTTTGCATGACGTCATGCCCGTGCGCGTACTAAAACATTCACAAACACAAATGCTAGGCAAAAAAAAATCGACGTGGAAGCCTGACAAGGTAGCAACGAAATGCTAAAATGTACTGGTTTTGTTTTTGGGAAGGATTTGACATTTTTTTATCCACCATGCTCATTGATTGAGTGACAAGAAGAGTTCGAGGCCTTGAACATGTTTAGAATTTATATTCAAATCAAACCTTTTCAATGAAAAAAATATACCACACGATTTAAAATATATTTAGTGAAAATTAAAATTATCTGATTTTACATAGTTTACATAAATTGTTCACGTGTGTAAATGTTGATGAAATTACAAATTAATGTATACTTGTGCAAAAATATTATTAATTCTACAACAATATTCGTACACATACAAAATAGAGTTCATACTTGTAACAACCCGAAAATCCAGTATTGATTTTAGTGGTGTTTTCTCACGCCGGAAAAACTTTTCTTTTTATTAAAGGACCTTCTTAAATGTTTTGTGGATGATCTTGACTTTGGTTTTTCTCTCTCAGAAATTTCCCATGTTCCCTGAACTTCAATCACCACCCTCGACAATTATGTGCATAGGTTTTCCCTCGAAAACTCTAGCCCTTTTGTTAAACTCCTCATCCCTATTATCTCCACTTACCAAAAGATGTCTATTTCCATAGCCAACAAAATTCCACCAAAAATACCGGAGAACTCCCATATCCACTTAAGCCTACCCATGTAAAAATATTTCATACTCCAATCCAATATTCCCGATTTCAGAGTCAACTGTTAAATGTCGGCTTCGATCCCAATTTTATTCGGTCAACTTAGGAGTCTCGGAAAATCCTCATAATTTAGGGAGTTGCATATTTTTGCATTTCCTACACTTCTTCCGTTGAACTCAAACTCATTCGAGCAATTTTTAACCTACTTCCTTTGTTAACCAAAGTCGATGCCGGTACGCGGCTTAGCGGACACATTATCAAAACCCCATTTCTAGATATCCAATTGAGTCCAAACTTCTTGGACACCCTCCTTGTACCAAACCTAGGCAGTGGTGAAATTTTGGGATTTTTCTAAGAAGGGTAAGACCCCTGTCTTTACGTCGAGCACCTTATGTGCATCTGGTTTTCAGAAAATCCTACATTGCAAAGTTTGGAATCTTTGAGTGATTCTTGTTGTGTTGTGTTGTTCTCGTCGTTACGAACTGAGTGGTGAAAACCTTTGTCCGTTTGGTGCCCCGAGTCACCGGGAACGCGACGATGCCGCTCGCGTCGCGCTCTGTACGTCGCGTACGCACGCTTTGGCGTGACCTTAATCTTGCTTAAACCCTAACCCTGCCTAACCTTTCTTCCACAGTACAGCCTTGTGCGGCACTGCTCGTCCAGCTCCTCACCCCTATCCAGCTCCCGTTCCTATCCCTCCATTTATTTACTTTGGAGCAAGGGTGTTGGCGTGTTGCACTGGTGGCATCGTGCACCGACACTCTCATTCATCCGTTTCTTCCATCTCCCGTGCCTATAAAAGGAGCAGCCTGAGACCTCTCTAGTTGCACCCTCCACACTCCCCTCTACCTCCTCTATCTCCCGGTGCACTCAGAAGAGCAAGGGGTGGCCGAAATCGTAGACACAATCCGCCCCGCGCGCGTACGCGTGCTGCCATGGCCGAGCTAGGCAAGCTCGAGGCGACGCGCAGGAGGCCGCCCCCGTCCAAGCCGGCCCTCTCCTCGGGCGCGGTGAGGCACGGGGAGCTCACCTCGGCCGTCGGCCGGCCCTCCCGGGCAGCCTACCGCCGGTGGCAGCTCGCTCCCGTGCTGTTCAGTACGTGAAGCAAGCTAGAAGAAAGTGTACAGGAAACTGATCGTTGCAAAATAAGCTAGCTTTTTTTTTCTGATTAAATCTCGCCGATCCATATGGCTCCGTATGAGGTGATTCAAATTTATAAATTCATATTTTGAAGAGATCTATCCAGTAGTACTGTTTTTTCCATTTTAGGAATTAATTAGTTTTACGGCCTATATTTATGTGTTGTATGTCCCTCCGTGGTTTAAGCGTTCTTCGGGATTCTAAACCGCGGCGAGTCCGACACTTCCTGGAACCATTTGAAGCCGTCTTCGCAGGCAAGCTAACCACTTGTTATGACCAGTCTTGCAACGTTGTTTGTTTATTTGATTACATATTATGCCATGTATGTGCATATGTTTGCTTGTTATTCATGAACTGTGCGTCATGAGGTATCATGATTTTGACATTTAATTTCCGTAGAGTTGTGTTGTGTGTCTAGGGGTACCAGTCAAACGAGATGGCGCTGGTCGGAGGTAGCTCCGCCACAGTCATCCGATTGACGTTTTTTTTGTAGTCATCCGGTTGACGCTTTCTTTTGTAGTCAAACGAGATGGCGCTGGTCGGAGGTCGCTCGTCACAGTCATCCGATTGACGCTTTCTTTGTAGTCAAACAAGATGGCGCTAGTCGGAGGTAGCTCCGCCACAGTCATCCGATTGACGCTTTCTTCTGTAGTCAAACGAGATGGCGCTGGTCGGAGGTAGCTCCGCCACAGTCATCCGATTGACGCTTTTTGGACATTGATACGTGGTGGCGCCTTAGTCGCCCGGTCAATACGATCTATTTGCTGCTTGAATTCTTGTATTGATCTGTGATGGCGCCTTAGTCACCCGGTCAATACAAACGGCTATTTCTTGAAATATTGTGTTGCTAATGTCTTGTCGTTTGATGATATATTTTTATGATATTGTGATTGTTGTGTTGGACGGAACATCGGTTGTTTGGACTTGTTATGATGAAACTTGATTAAATGAAACACCCCTCCAAACATCGATAGGGTCAGTCCATGGTGCCACTAATCTGAACATCGAAAGCACTACCACTGTCGCTCATATGGGCGGGCCTTGGCCTACGTAACCTATTGAGCCTCCTTTGATGCTACCATTTTGGCAAGTCTAGTCGGTTACCTTTGTGGTTGGGGCTAGTCTTGTGAAGGTTCCGGAGCTAGGCGTCGCTCATAAGTTGGGGACGTGCCGGATTCACTTCGTCATAAGACATAGAGTTATGTCGGTAGCTATGCAGGGAGTGTCTTGGTAGCGTGAACGTCATGTGAGTGTATCTTGCTGAGTTCGTCTTAGGGATGATGTCCTAAAGTACCGGCTCAGTGTGGTGCACTTAGATGGGTGGTAACTGCAGCCTCTCGAGAGTATCAAATCTGGATGTCTAGCCTCGTTCCAAGGTTATGGAACACAGTTCAGTGTCGGTCACACTGTGTGTCTTTGTCGTGTCAAGAGGTTAAACATAAGTTCAGTTTGAAAGAAAGTTGAACCACCTGATTTCACTAAATGAACAATAAGATGATGTAGGGAATGTTACTTGAGCTGTGGATGGTTACCGTGTTTAGGGATGACGGTGTGATCGTTGGGAGCCTAAAGTTAGGCCTGAGCCAACATCACTCGTGCATGCCCAAGTGAAATGATGAGGCCAGTGGGCCTAGCAGTTGACAGATGAAGTAAGGCCGTTGAGCCTAGTTGTGATGACAGGTGTTGTTATAATACTTGGTACCAACTGGTACACCCGTTTACTCGTCACAGGTAATCTCTTTGTATGATTGCTGGTACACGATCCAACCCCACCTGGCTTGGACTCTGCACTGGTGATACCCCTGTTGTCTTCTTATGCTATATTTTGCTTGTGATGCCATTCTACCTTTATGTTATCATATTGGTCTACCTAGAGTAGACACTTGCCATGTTGTAGGATTTTATTTCCAATGGATATCTTGTTGCATGATTGTTGGACTGTTCGTGTCAAGTGGTTATTCTTGCGAGTATGTCATTGTACTCACGTTGGCTATTTAAATGGCTAGACTTTGCGAGGATTCAACTTCTACTTTAGCAAGGAGGTGGAGCAAGAGCATGCTAGGATCAGTAGCCCAGCCAGATGCATGTGGAATGGAGCCGCACAAGCCGTTGCCTTAGCCGTCTTCCGCTGCCAGTTAAACTCTGTCCTGAGCCATGCTTGGCAAGATACTTTGTAATGCCTTGATGGCCTTGTAAACCATTTGTAACACTTTTTGTGCCTGGTTGTGTAATGATTTCCATTATGTTGCACTGTCGTGACGTGTGGCCAGATATTTTGGGCTGGCGCACGGGGCGACCGCCTCTCTGGCGAGATGTGCCAGGGAGGGGTGTCACAATACTCATCTAAATATATTCATATAGATCAAATAGTATATTAGTTTATTTCAAAAAAGTTTGACACATGTAAAAGCTACAAAAGTGAGCAAATATATAAAATGAAAATAAGAAGAAAATAAAATAAATATAAATATAAGAATAAAAATAACAGATGTTTTTAGCATAATAGGAGACATATTAAACAACGAAAGTAAACACTTGTAAATAAATGAAAATATATCTAACTTGTTGGGCCAGCATTGGCGATGGGTCTGTAACAGACTAACAAGAATGAAGTAGTAGGATTTTTCCAGAGACCATATGCTTAACACGGGTGCGCCGGCCCAATATGACTTATATTCTCTTTTCAGCATTTTTTTTTTTATATTATGTCTTTATTTATCTTACTTATCTTTTATGTTTCGATTTTTAATTTTAATCTTGTCCTTTCATTTTTTTTTTTTACGAAAGTCTGTGAAAGAAAATTTCATGTCTGTGAAAAAAAGTTTACAAGTTTGAAAATATTCACGGGTTCCAAAATAGTATGATCATGGATTAAAATATGTTAACGGATTCAAAAAAAATGTTAACACGGCTCGAAAAATATTCACGCGTCTGAAAAAAGTATGGGCATGGCTTGAAAACGTGTTAAAGGGGTTTGACTTGCAACTCAAAATTGTTACTTTGCATTATTAAATTTCCTTTACAAAACAAATAGAAACTTGATATGGAGTGTAATTTTAAATACTTATTAATATTAAATTGAATTAATAATCAATACTACTTACTGGGCCGCGTGTGGTGCAGTCATGGAACATACCGGTGGGCTGTGGGCGGTTCTCCCTCAGCACACCCATAAGTGGCAAATAGGAGCTCCTGAATTTCGAGAGGAGTTAGGATGAGGAATGGGCCTCACCTCCGAAGAGAAAGCAAGCTCCAGCCCGTTGCTAATGTTGCACAACCTCTGCCGGCTGGCCGGTCCCATGGGTGTGCAGCGTAGTCGAAGGAGACGGCGGCGAAGAACACACGTATAGAAAAGTAGAAACACAGGGTATAGGCAAAGCTTTCTTTATTGATCTTTTTCTGTAACCAGTACGTACAATATTGCCTGACTTATATAGGGGGAAAGGATAGAGGGATAAGACCCACTTAACCCTAAACGTGGGGAGAGCCCACCGTAATGGGCTCCCGTACGCCACGTACGGCCCAAGTTTCTTAACACCCCCCCTTGGGTTTTATCCGTATAGCCATGCCTCAAAACTCCGAAAAACCCAATGGGAAAATATGGAGAAAAACACATGGTATACTTTTGCTATGTTGCATGAATTGCCTCGTTAAAAACCTTATGTGAGAAACTTCATAAAAACTCACTAAAGGGAAAAAGAGTACAACTCACTTAACTTTCAAGTCAAGTACTCAATCATCGGGATCGAGATTTCAACGATGAGTTTGTGAAGATTCTCTCCCTGAACCTTGCATCTCCCTAAGTCTCATCATACCCATTCACGAACACATCTCTCAAAGGAAGATGCTGGTGAACAAATCAGCAAGATTTTCACACGACTTAGTATGCAAGATTCTCACTTCGTTCGACTTTTGCAATTCATGTGCATAGAAGAATTTGGGTCGATATGCTTTGTGAGATTGCTTTCACATAACCCGTCTGGACTAATGCAACACAAGCGGCATTATGTTCATAGATAATAGTTGGGGTTTGGATGGTGTTCAGCCCACATGTCAGCTGGATGTGGCCGATCATTCGTCGAAGCCATACACACTCTCGTGATGCTTCATACAATGCTATTATTTCCGAGTGGTTCGTCGAAGTTGTTACCAAAGTTTGCTTAGACGATTTCCAGGAAACTGCAGTTCCACCACAAAGGAAAACATATCCAGTCTGAGACTTGCAGTGTGCGGGTCTGACAAGTACCCAGCATCAGCATATCCAACAAGTGAAAGGTCTTGATTCCTCCGGTAAAACAAGCCAAGATCTTTGGTCCCTTGGAGGTATCGGAAGACGTCCTTGATGCCTTTCCAATGCCTATTGGTAGGCTCAGAACTGTACCTAGCAAGCAAATTGACGGCGAACGCAATGTCCGGCCGTGTACAATTCGCGAGGTACATGAGTGCGCCAACTGCACTCAGGTAGGGGAATTCTGGTCCCAGAACTTCTCCCCCTCTTCCTTAGGCCTGAACGGGTCCTTGTCCCGCTGTAAAGATCTCCCAATCATGGGGGTCTTGGAAGGATATGCCTTATCAAATCCAAATCTTTCTAACACCTTCTGGGTGTAGGCAGACTGGTGCATTAAGATCCCAGCAGGGGAATGCTCAAGTTGCAGACCTAGGCAGAACTTGGTTTTGCCTAAGTCCTTCATCTCGAATTCCGACATCAGGTAGGAACTCGCTTCCTCAATATCCTCAGGTGTACCGATTAGGTTCAAATCATCCACATACACCGAGATAATACAGAAACCATCTTGTGATCTCCGTATAAAAACACATGGGCAAGCTTCATTGCTCGTGTAGCCCTTCTGATGAAGGAAATCGCTTAAACGATTATACCACATCCTACCCGACTGTTTGAGTCCATACAGTGACTTCTTAAGCTGAACACTGTATAAACTTCTATTTGCTCTACCTTGGTTCGGAACAGGTATACCTTCGGGTACCTTCATGTATATGTTCGAATCCAAGTTACCATAAAGGTAAGCGGTGACAACATCCATAAGTTTCATTTTCAAGTCCAAGTTTACTGCCATTGAGATCAAGTATCTAAAGGTAATTCCATCCATGACAGGTGAGTAAGTTTCCTCAAATCGACACCTGGTCGCTGAGAGAAACCTTGAGCAACGAGCCTTGCTTTGTACCGTACTACCTCGTTATTTTCGTTTCTCTTTCGAACAAAAACCCACTTGTGGCCAACAGGGCGTATGTGGGAAGGAGTTAGACAAACAGGTCCAAACACCTCTCTTTTGTTAAGAGATACTAACTCGGCAGTTATCGCCTTCTGCCAATCTTTCCAATCCGACCTCTTCTTACAATCAGCAAGCGTGTTAGGCTCGGGGTCAGGATCTATGATTGAGGCAATTTTAATGGCAAAATATATGTCGACATTTGCCATGGCTCGATTAATTGACTCACCAGAATTAACATAGTTAATGGCCATTTCGTCATGGGGTGCATCAGGCACATTTCCTTCCTCCACCGGATTTCCCAATCCAGGAGCAAGGTCCTTTAGCTTTCCCGCTCCAATGTGTGCGCACACATCTTCGCTGGGTATTTCCGATATAGGAAAATTCAAGTCCGGAATTTCGTGCACTGAAACTTCCGTGCTTGTGCCAGGTCTCGACTGGCTCCCCTCTTGAGGGGCAGGCTGTGATAAATCTCTCTTGTCCTTTTTCTTCGGGCGTCCCCGAGTACTTGGGATTTGAGGAACCGGATTCCGCGTCCTTTTAGGCCTAAGGGCGGGAGCGGGTATACCCTTATCTTTCTTTGGTATTTCAACCCTTTCCGGTGCATTGCGTGCAGGCACATGCGACTTTGTCACAGTCTTTAGATCACTAAAATGATCAGGCAGTTGATTCGCTAAGGAATGCAAATCTATTATCTTTTGGACTTCTCTATTAGACTCAGCAGTGCGCGGGTCATGAGCGTGGATCCCCGTGGCTTGCCACGTGATTTCTCGACTTTCATCATCAAGGGATTGATTATCTCCCCCTAAAGTCGGGAAAAGATCCTCGTCAAAAATGCAATCAGCGAAACGGGCCGTATGACAGTCACCTGTCGCGGGGTCCAGAAACCTGATTATGGACACAGTCTCATAACCAACGTATATCCCCGACTTACGGAGCGGTCCCATCGCTGATCGCTGAGGGGGTGGTATTGGTACATATACCTGGCAACCGAACCTACGAAGGTGGGAAATTTTCGGTGCCGACCCTTGCGCAAGCTGCATAGGAGAGTGGATGTTGTAGGCCGATGGTCGAAAGTTGATGAGATTGGCCGCGTGTAACACTGCGTGACCCCAACATGTAGTTGGTAAATTACAACCCTGAAGGAGCGGTCTGGCAATGAATTTAATTCTTTTAATCAATGCCTCCGCAAGTCCATTTTGTGTGTGGACGTGCGGTACAGAGTGCTCAAGTTTGATTCCCGTTGCCATGCAATAATCATCGAACGCCTTTGAAGTAAATTCACCGGCGTTGTCCATTCGAATAGACTTGATACGATAATCAGGGAATTTATTCCTCATTTGTATGATCTGTGAGATCAACTTTGCAAAAGCATGGTTCCTTGTTGACAGCAGGCTAACATTGGACCATTTAGAGGAAGCATCGATGAGCACCATGAAGTACCTAAACGGCCCGAGAGGGGCTGAATAGGACCGCATATGTCCCCTTGGATACGTTCCAAGAACGCGGGGATTTCATCCTTCACCTTTAGGGGGATGGTCTAATGATTAATTTCCCCGTAGCGCATGCGGAGCACACGAAATCATCAGGATTCGGGAAATTTTTGACATTACACTATGACCATTCGAGTTGTTAATTATATTTCTCATCATTCTAAGACCGGGATGGCCTAACCGATCATGCCAGAGGTTGAAAAGTTCAGAGCTTCGAAAAACAGTTTTAAGGGTAGTGTACACAGGCGGTGCTACAATCTTGGTGTAGTACAACCCTGTAGCGAATGAAGGAAGCCTTTCGACAACATGTTTACCATTTTCATCGTGCTTTGTGATGAGTAGGTATTCCTTACCATTGTCATCATCATGGGTCTCAATATGGAAACCATTGACTCGAATATCTTTGAAACTTAAGAGAGTACGAGTCGATTCTGGGTACAACAATGTGTCATTGATGACCAAAGTTGTTCCCATGGGGAGTACGATAGTTGCTCGTCCGGAGCCAACTACATGCGGACCGCATCCGGTGATCGTCGTAATATTCCCCTCAATTTTAGTAATGGACTCAAAGTACTTTGTTTCTCTCAAGATGGTATTAGTGCTACGCTATCGGCAAGGCACGTTTCCTCCATTCGGGCGCCACACGTGTTCTAAAATATAGCGTCTAATTAATAAAAATGAAGCGAGGAAGATGCTACATTAATACATAAACGCACAAATATTTCAGAACATAACACAATAATCTCTATTAAATGATGGAATAAATGAATGAAAACAAATTCATCCAATCGCCGATGAATAATAAATGTTGGTGAAACAAATATTATTGCTCTCATAGAGCTTACAACCAAATCGAAATAATTGTATCAAATTTATTGCCATAAGGAATCATGAAATAAATGAGGGGAATTTAGGTGGATTCGCAAAGTATCCATCCACCTCAGCCCTAATCTCGAGCTCACTCATCTTCTCTTCATTAGCGAGCATCGCCGCGGCAGAGTCGATGTCCAGCTGTGGCTGGAGGGGGCACGGTGTGCGCAACCTCCATGGACATGATGGTGTTCGTGGGAACCGCCACATGTGCCTCCACAGGCGCCTCGCTCTGCGCCACCACGGGCGCGGCGGTGGGCGTGGGGATCATCACGGGCCCCGCTGCGGGTGCCGGTGGTGCATCCACCTGGACAAGGTGCGTCTCGCGCGCCTTCTTGGCCTTGTACGCGTCCACGACGTGCTTTGGGGCACGACACTGCCTTGAGAAATGGGTCTTGGAGCCGCAACGGAAGCAATCCTGGGGCCTTGCCTCCCCCTGACCCGCCTGATGTTGCTTGGCCAGGTGGGGAGGTTAGGTCCCTTCTTGCCTTTCTTGCCACGCTTCTTGAACTTGGGCTGGCGCACCTTGTAGGCGCCGGCATAAACTTCCTGACGTGGACCCCCTCCGAAAGGCTGCGAGTTGAAGTTCTTTTTGAGAACCTCATCCTGCGCCTCAGCCACCTAGAGGGCGTCGATAAGCAGAGCATACTGCGTGAAGTTCTCCTGGCGGTAGTTCCGCGCACTCTGGAGAGCTGATGGATGGAACGTGGAGAGAGTCTTCTCAATCTTCTGACTCTCCGTGATTTTGGTACCACAGAGATCAAGTTGAGTACAGATCAGGTGTAAAGCTGAGTTGTAGTCTCCCACCGTCTTAAAGTCCGCAAACCTCAGACGCATCCAATCCGCCTCCGCCCACAGCTTAATGGTGTACTTCAGCCTAGCGAACCGTGCCTCGAGGGCGGTCCACAGAGCTGAAGCACTCCGTTCAGCCATGTACTCGTGTTTCAGCGTAGTACACATATGATGGCGGAGGAAATGCAGTGCTTGGGCGTTTTCCGCCGGAGTGGTGGTGCTGGGGGCCGTCTGGGTCCCCGCATCCAATGCTCCCTTAAGCTTCCGGCCCTCAAGGACGAGTACCACATCCGAGGCCCAGGTCAAGTAGTTCAGCCCGTTCTGAGCCAACTCCTCAAACTCCCGGTTCATGACTCCGGCCATCTGCGATTTATGCAAAAAGTATATCAGATTACAGCAGGTAATCGATTGCATAAAGCGATGTTGATACAAAAATTCCAATAAGACGGCGTTCCAAAATTTAAAGGACATGCTAAAAATGCTCTACTAAGTATAAAAAAAATTAATTACTTTAGTAAAACATGATATAAAAGCATGTACATAGAGATATTATGCTAAGCACGATCTTAACGTGAAAAAATGGCCCTAAAAATGACTTTCTGAAGCTATTTTATGCCCAGATATTCAATTTCAGCAAAAACAGACTATTCCTCGAGGGACTTACTGATAAATTATTCAGCAGGAATAAAAATATACGTAAAAATGGAAAAGTGTAGGTGCTAAAGTGTAAAACTTTCGCGCAGATCCGTATTCAGTCCGGCCCATGGAGGCAGGCCGAAACTGGACCGAAAAACCAGGTCGAAGACCACCCAGTGTTTTTTTTTCAAGAGCTCAGGTGGGCCGTATCTGGCCCGTGGCCACAGCCTCACGCTACTGGGCCAGCTAGGTGCGCTCGCTGCCCAGCCGATCCAAACGATCGGTAGGGTGCAGCTTTAGCGCTGGCGGCGGCCGCGCCGCAGCCGCGCCGGCGGCCAGCAGGGCCGCGCGGCAGCGCGCATGCAAGCGGCGGTGGCGGGGTGCCGGGGGGCGGCGAGTGGGGCGGCGGCGGCCAGCAGGGCCGAGCGCTCGCCGGAGGCGCACGCGGCCGGCCATGGCGCGGCGCGCGCGGGCACGGCAAGCTCGGGTGGCGGCCGCGCGACAATGCGTGGCGCGGCAGTCGGCGGCATCCTTGGGCGTGTCTGTGTGGCCAGCAGGGTACGCAGCAAGCACGGTCATCTTGACCTTCTCGCGCGGAAGAGCGACGACGGCGCCACGTAGTGCGAGGCTCGGTGTTTTGCGTGGCGGCTTGCCGACCTATGCAACACACGATGAGCGGCTCTACAGCAGTCAGCCGACGGCGTTCTTTATGCCGAAACAGAAAACACTTTGGATATCAATTTTCATCGTCCGTTCATCTGGAATCGAGACGGCGCGTCGCACAGTCGGTGCGCCGCGGCGGTACCGTGATCATCAGGATCACGTCCGTACCGACTCCCTACGGTGCCGTCATCAAATCCCCCGTGAATCCGAGAGTATCGACATTGGTCGGCGACGTATTCGTCAGCTCGACTCTCGGGAGGGAAATCCACATCGTAGGTAACATCTAAAAATTACGATAGACGCAAAAACGGAAAGGAAATTGCGATACGAATCCATTTTTCGATCAGATTGTGGTTATACCTTCGCGATCGGTGCAGGGAGCCTGCTTGAGGTAGGCTCGACGGCGGCTCGGCGGAGAGCCACGTGCTGATAACGTGTTGCACAACCTCTGCCGGCTGGCCGGTCCCGAGGGTGTGCAGCGTAGTCGAAAGAGACGGAGGCGAAGAACACACATACAGAAAAGTAGAAACACAGGGTATAGGCAAAGCTTTCTTTATTGTTTTTATATAGCGGGAAAGGATAGAGGGATAAGACCCACTTAACCCTAAACATAGGAGAGCCCACCGTAATGGTCTCCCGTACGCCACGTACGGCCCAAGTTTCTTAACGGCTAACAGTTTCTATTCGGCCTCCATGGTCTATGGTCTGTTCCAGATACGCCGACAATCGTCCACTCTTTCTTCTTCGTCGTCCTAATTAGCTTGCCTCTGCATGCCGCACAAGAGCTCAGGAGCTAAACCGGTTGTCTTGCTTCTTTTTTTTGTATCTCGGTTACATTGTCCAAGGTTTCTCCTCCTTTTAACTACTGCCTGCAGCTAGTAGTGGGACTGAGATCCTGTGCCCCGCTCAAGGCGAGGCACGGCGTGCCCTAAGACCTCATATCCACCAACCAGCTCCCATCCAACGGTCACAGCAGGTCCAAATTTAGATCTCAAAATTAAAACTTCTCAGAAAAAATCAAAAAATTCCCGCGAGTTCTATATGTTCCGTTGTGTGTTCACAAATTTTTAGGATTTCTTTGGATAAATGGTTTACCATTAACTAAATTTTCTGTGTTTTCAACTTAAAAAGCTATTAAATCATAAACCGGTAATCCAAAAAAATCTACAATTTACCACAATACACAACGTGACATATAGAACTCGTGAGAATGTTTTCGATTTTTTCTGAGAAGTTTTAATTTTGAGATCTAAATTTGGACCTGCTGTGACCGTTGGATGGGAGCTGGTTGGTGGATGTGAGGCCTCAGGACACGCCGTGCCTCGCCTTGAGCGGGCACCGGATCTCAGTCCCTAGTAGTGGTAGTTCGTCGGTGAGTATTTTGGTTAGGCAATCAGTCATGGCCGGTGTTAGCTGTTTTTCTAATTCAGTGTCCAGACGGGCATTCAGTCCTGAGAGGTTCTGAACATTCACGGCGGTGCTAGCTACTCCCTCGATCGGGCCGTGTTGACTGGAGCATATCCATGTGAGATCTGCAGCGTTTGGTGTGCAATATCGATTGCTAAAGCAAAGCTAAAGTTCGACTTTGGGGTTGGACATGGACACACCCACCGGGCGAAGAGAGAATCTCATGTGGCAATTGGCATCTCCTTGCCTCTTTCTCTGGGGTTTTCCTGTCTGTGGTTGGACCATGGTTAGGTGCTAACAGTACAGCACTCCACTTAGATTATCTCATCTCTTAATCTGGTCAGCTTCCCGTTTGTTTCCTTTCTCCAAAGTTAGGTGCTCTTTCATATTATGCTTAGCTGGTTTCTTGTCAGCCATAGATAGCACATGCTTTCAGTGGATTCAGACACAGGTGCTCCATCCAGATCATGATGCAGCACTTCAGTTTCTTGTCACCTTGATACTGTATTTCTCTGGGAGTACTGCTGTCATACACACACTTCTCATGCTTAGGGTCTTGTCAGTGGTGGCTGTTAAGACTAAAACGTCCTTGGACTACTGTATTTCTCTTGGAGTACTGCTGTCATACACACGCTTCTCATGTTTAGGGTCTTGTCAGTGGTGGCTGTTAAGACAAAAACGTCCTTGGACTTGTTTAATTTGTTTCTTGGAGAAGACACCGATCCTATAACAAGGACATTGATCGAATACAGGCGGGATTAGCCTGACAAAAGCGTATTAGAGTAATAAGCTGCAAAGCAGAGACGGACCACATGCGTGTTTAGGTGCCATATATTCGTTCTGCTTTCTTTTGTCGTTGACAAAAATGATTGCTTCCATTATACTTCTACTACTCACAGAACTGATTATAGGTGTGTAGTGGTAGCCGGTGTTGTGATTGAAGCTAGAGCTAAACTAATGCGTCGTCAACAATAGCAACTAATGAGTTTACTGTCCATACGATTGAACACGCTAACATATAGATGATTTTCTCTCCGAAACACATTGTTCTTGCCAAACACGACGAACGCAAGAATGCTCGTGTTGGGGGCGTGGTCTTGGCGCCGGTATTGTGTGTTGTATGGTTTTCGAACGGTTTTTCTTATAAACTGTCTCACTCTTTTCGACTTCATCAATCAAAGACATTGCCTAGATTCGGAAAAAAAATGCTTGGTGTCAGGATCACATCCGGTTATTTGCCATTGGATTCTGTTCAGAGGAATCAAGTTAAATCTTAGAGAAATATATAATATCAGGAGAGAGGACATTGAGTTTACTTTCGAAAAGGACATCGATATGAAATAAATAGAGCTACATAATAAGTTGGACCCAAGAGTTTTTTGACCTTAAACATAAATAAACCAACAAACATATTTTTGAGTTTTCTTTCCCATACCTCGTTTTTGTTTCATGGTTAGACCATGGCTAGGTGATAAAAGTACAACACTGCCACTTATATTTTTTTAGATAAAGGGCTTTATTACTCAAATGGTTTAAGTATTACACCCGGCCTCTGCATCGGAAAATGCACACAGCCGCAATCCAACAGATAAAGTAAAAAGTTGTGCAACAATAGACGCATTACAACCAATAAGATAATGTAAAACGCCTATGTCATGGCTAATCTCAACGGCCTATGGAGGTCCAATCCGGCGATCAAGTGGCCACCCATGTTGTGAGAAAATGTCCCTTACCACCTCCTCCAGTCGTGCACACGCCTCCGTAAAGAGGTCTCGATGTCCCACACGTTGTAAGGTGGACCACATACGGAGAATACTTGTGCAACGGTAGAGTACCTGCATATGAGAAACATTCTTATCATTGAAAAATTTGTCATTTCTACTAAGCCAATGCGACCATATAACGCCAATCGCTCCCACCCTAATAATCGTTCTAAACCTTTTATATATCCCATGTAACCAGTTACCAAAAACATTGGCCACAGACTTGGGTGGATATAAGTTAGACGCTATCTGGATGGCTTACCATATAGAACGTGCGAAACTACACTCGAAGAATAAGTGTTTTATTGTCTCTTCATTTGGACAAAACATGCACTTCGTACTTCCATGCCAATTCCGTTTAACAAGGTTATCCTTTGTTAGTATGACACCCCTACGAAGATACCACGTGAATACTTTAATCTTAAGTGGTATCTTCATTTGCCATATTTTTTATTATCATCAACTGGCATATCGGAATATACTAACGCCCTATACATGGAATCCACAGAGAATTTACCATTCTCACATAGATTCCAACGAAATTCATCGGGACCCTGTGTGAGTTGAACTGAACTCAACCGTGCCAACAGGGAGTTCCAAGACGCTAATCTTGGTTCCAGCAAATCTCGCCTGAACGTCACATTCGGAGGAGAGCATTGCAAGACGGTGGCAATGGTATATCCCTTATGACGAACAATATTGTATAGGGCTGGATATCGATCCCGGAGGGTGGTGTTGTCTAACCATTTGTCCTCCCAGAATCTAATCTCCGAGCCATCCTTAATATTAAATACCCCGAAGCGAAAGAAATGTTTCTTTGTCGCCATCAGTCCAGCCCAAAAATGGGAATCACCAGGTTTCCAATATACCTGTGATACCGCCTTTGTGCCAATGTATTTTCTCTTAAGAAGTGTTTGCCATATCCCCTCTTCAGTAAGCAGCTTAAACAGCCATTTACCTAGGAGGGCTGAGTTCTTGACATCAAGGTCATGAATACCAAGCCCTCCCTGATCTTTAGGGCGACAAACAACATTCCATTTAGCCAGTCTGTACTTCTTCTTCTCACCATCTCCTTGCCAAAAGCATCTTGACCGGAAATAATCCAATTTAAGCAAGATCCCTTTTGGTATTTGGAAAAAGGAAATCATATACAGTACCATGTTTGTTAGTACCGAATTAATGAGAATCAATCTTCCACCAAGAGATAGCAATTTTCCTTTCCAACTAGATAGCCTAGCCTGTAGACGTTCTTCGACGTGTCTCCATTCCGCATTAGTCAGTTTCCGATAATGTATTGGTATTCCAAGATACATGATTGGAAATTGACCCTGCTCGCAGCCAAAAATATCGACAAATTGAGCAGCTGCTTCTTGAGCCTCGCCGAAGCAAAACAACTCACTCTTATGGAAATTAATTTTCAATCCCGATAATTGCTCGAATGCTGATAGTATTAATTTCAGATTCGCAGCTTTATCTAGATCATGTTCCATAAAGAGAATCATATCGTCTGCATATTGAAGAATAGATAATCCTCCATCAACAAGATGTGGAACTACTCCTTCAATTTGGCCATCTGTCTTAGCTCGTTCAATCATGATCGTCAACATATCCGCCACTATATTAAATAGTATAGGCGATAGAGGATCACCTTGCCTTAATCCTTTTTTTGTTTGGAAGTAGCGGCCAACGTCATCATTGACTTTTATCGCCACGCTACCTCCGGTAACAAATTGTGGATCCAAGCACACCACTCCTCTGAGAACCCTTTCATTCTCAGAGTCTGTAGCAAGAACGAGCTATTAATCAGGTCATCAGCTTCCGGTTTGTTTCCTTCCTCCAAAGGTAGGTGCTCTTTCATGTACTTAGCTGGTTTCAGTCTCTCAGGCAAGGTGTTCCATCCATCTCATGATCCTGTACTTCAGTATTTCAGTTTTTCGACATCTTCGATGTTTTTATTCCCGGTATATTGCACAAAATTTCGTTAAATTTATTTGCAAGATAGTTGCATACTTCATCTACTCAGCATGGATTCATGCGAGCGATCCATTGTTTATTACTGTTAGTGGTAGTGTAGTTTATGCACACAGTTCACATGCTTGAGCTCTCGTCGGTTGTGTCCGAAGACTAAAATGTCTTGTAATGAACATACCTGTGACTTGTTTAGTCTGTTCCATACAAGACATCGATCGAATATAGATGGATTAACCTGACAAGACGTGATAAGCAAAGGAAAGCAGAGACGGACCACATGCGCGTTTTGGTCCCATATATTCGTCTGCTTCCTTTTGTCATTGACAAACATGATTGCTTACATTATACGACTATATTTTTTTGCCGCGAAACTATCATTATTATCTATGCATAATACTCGCACAAAACTGATTGGTGCGTACTGGTAGCTAGTAGCTAGTATTATTGAACCTAGAGCAAACTATAATACGGCCACAACAAATATAGGCAAAAATGCAGTTAACTCGAACATACTCAAACGCATACAATTTTGAGATTTTTGTCGTGAAAAGAAGCGCATGGTCAATACCAACCATGCATGCCGAACACGTTTTGAATCGCGATCGGACCCATATATATTTACTCTCTACACCTTCTTTCTATGGTCCGTCTGAAACCTAGGCTTATGAATTTTAACTTCATATTACATTAATTCACATACTAGAATTTACTGAAATCTACAAGATTTCAGAGTACAACGACACATGTTTTCGTAAGAAAGGCGTGTGAATATGAAGAAAACGAAGCTGCATAATTAATCCGCTTTATTTTGTCGTAGACAAAAATCATTGCTTCCATTATACTACTACTTCTTGAGGCGAAAGCATTGATCTTCCAGTCACAAAAGTGATTGGTACATAGTGGTAGGCTGGTAGCTAGTATTATTGAAGCTAGAGCTAACTAATATACATCGACAACAATAGAAGCCAAAATGAGGTTAGCTTGCATGTAATTAAGCACACTTGAAATATTTGTGGCAAAGCACATTATTCTTGCCAATCATGATGAATGCAACGACGTTTTGAGTCGCAATCGGACCATGATATTCGCTTTGTAGATCCTTTTTGTATGGTCCGACTTAAAGCTGTGTGCGATTTTTGGGTCATATTGTGGTGGTAGATTAATTCATATTGTATTTATAAAAAACAAAATACTCCATACAAGGACACATGTTCTAACACAAAAGGCATGTGAATGTGATGAAAACAAAGCTCCTTCGAAAACCAATACCTAAAAAGAAGAAAGCTGCATAATTAGTTGCCTTCGTTGAAAAAAAATCATTGCTTCCATTATAATACCACTTTTTGATGCGAGAGCATTATATTACTGGTCACACAACTGATTGGTGAGTACTGGTAGCTTGTATCAATGAAGCAAGAGTTAACATGAATACATCGCTAACAATTATAACAATAAAAAAGGTTATCTTGCATATGATTAAACACACACAATATATAAATGTATGTTGGAAAGCACATTGTTCTTACCAAAGATGATGAATGCAACGATGTTTAATTCAAGTTGCGGCGATTTTGTTTGATAGCCCATTTCTTGTTTCCTGAACTAGAAAGCATGAGTATTATGTACTGCACGTACATTGACGCTTAAATTAACTCTCATATGAATTTTAGAAGAATAATTAAAGTGTCGACACATGTTTTCGCTCGAAAGGCATGTGGATATGAAGAAAAGAGATATGCATAATCAGTTGGACATTGTGGGTTCTAAGCCAGTGTCAAGCTCCAAATTATGGAGAATTCATAAGGTGACTCTTTATTTTATTGTGCCTAGCTCCTAATCCCATGTTACGATTTTGACAAAAGCTTCTCCTAATAAACATGCAAATACGCGTAGCATTAGTCAAGCACTCCAGTTCATCCCAGCTGGACACCCGGTCCCACACGTGGGACCCACGTGTCAGCGGGCTAGCCAGGTCACCACAACCGAATCCCGCTGTTCCGCCGAACTCTGCCGGATTATCACGCTAAGGCCCCTATAGAAGTATACATATTATAAGAGGATCCCTCAGAAGTCACACTAGTACATAGGTCGCTCTTCCACTTGCCCCCCTCGTCGTCCTCCTCGCCGCGGCCGCCCGCCACTCAGGCCGCCACCACGCCGCTCTCGCTAATGGCGAATCGTACGAGCCGTTCCTGAATAGGAGGCGCCTTCACGAAGCCCTGACGCCGCCGCATTCCCGCGCCATAGCTTCTGCCCTGCCGCCGCGAGCTTCCCCGCGTCGAGGTAACCGCCGCCGCGTCTCTGCCATCGGAAATCCTCGCCACACCCTACTCATTCTCGCACCTTCCACCTCGATCCACCTCGACCTATTCCCTTCTCCGGCTCCGGATTCCGCGATTTCACGCGCTGGTTTTACACTTTTGCAGTTCAGGGGAGGAAAGGGGGCAGAATCCGGCGCCATGGGGAGCGAGCCGAAGGAGATGAAGTACAGGAGGAGGGCCCGGGCATCCGAGCCGGGGGATTACGGGCAATGCGACGGCGAACGGGGCGGCGGGGCGGTGGATTGGGCGGCGCTGAAGCGGCAGGACCCCGCGGAGCTGCTGCGGAGGCTCGACGAGATACGGGACCAGATCACCCGGTCCTGCGAGATGGCGGGGCCGCCGCCGCCCGCCTCGCGTCCCATGAGCCGGCGCACGGTATCCATGCGCCCATCGCACGCGGACCCGCCGCCACCACCGCCGGAGTACCACCGCTCGCGCCACGCCGGCCGGTACGGGCACGGTCAGCCGCCAGGCTCGTACGACCACCTGCAGCGCTCTGTGTGCGACGAGAGGTACGGGAGGCAGCCGAGCGGGAGGTTCCGGCAGCCGCATCAGCGGCCGGAGGGGCAGTGGGAGGGCTATGGCTACGGTGGTGGTCAGGGTCAGGGGAGCTCTCACCAGAGCTCGTGCCAGTGCGCGCAGTGCGTTCATGGCCAGCGTGCCGTGGCGGCGGCGCAGGAGGAGAACATTCCGATGGCGAGGTTCTTGGCGGGGCAGCAGAGGCCCTCCTACCAGTTCGACAGGTCCGGTTCGATGTCGTCGGAGCTCGACGGAGGTCGGTGGCGTCGTCGCTGTACTCGCACCTCTCCATGTCCAAGAGGAGGGTGGAGTATTTCAGGAAGAAGGCGGAGAGCTTCTGTCGGCCGGTGCAGGGCGGCGCGCCGTTCGTCGTGTGCAGCTCCTGTAACCAGCTCCTGCAGCTGCCACCGGGGAAATGCACAACACGGAAGAAAAATCAGGTTCAGTGTGGTTCCTGTTCAGAGGTTGTTAGTTTCAAGCTCAAGGGAGTGAAAGTTCATCCTCTGATCCCATCGTTGTCATTCACTGTGCCAAGAAGCGTGAGAAGTTCCAATTGTGGAGTTCGCCAAAGTTCTGGATGGTATCCAGAGCAGGATGATGACAGTTGTAGTTTCAATAGCCACTGGCAGAAACAGAATTTTTCGGACAATCTATCGCGCTCTTCTACTGGGAGTTGTGGTAGCACAGACAAAGAGCGTGTGTTAAACAAGAGCAGTCAGTTAAAACCAAAATCTACCCTCAGATCCAGATTTGCAGATAGCCCAAAAGATATATTATGTCAAGGAGATGAAGACACTCAAGTGGAAGCTTCAGCTATTCGTACAATCAGTCCACAAGCCCCAGTTATAGAGGACAAACTTGTTGACCCCTTTTCCAGCCGAGCAAGAGATTGCAGTGGCGGGGATCAAATCAAGAGCAAGAGATATGGCTTAAATTGTAAAGGAGACTGTGATGTTAGAAGTGAAAGGATTGATACGAAATACGAACAAAAGAGTAAAGAAAGTCATCAGTATGGATTAGGTGAAGTCACTATTAACAAAACATATGAGCAGAAATTCAAACAAAGTAATGCTGGCCATCATGGTGGTCACACGGGTAACAAAAACATGCAGAAGTCTAATAGTGATGATAGCAGCAGCCTTGAAGATGAAGCTATGAGCAGAAAGTATGAAGAGAAGAGCACGCAAGATGACAGCAACTTTGAAGTTCAAGGCGTCAGTAAGAGATATGGCAACTCCAACAAAAAAGGTTATAGCGATGTCCTTGAAGTTGATAGCGTCGCTAAGACATGTGAAGAAGAGAGCATAGAAGATGATTATGGTAAATCGCTGTCCTCAAATTGTGAAAATGCCAAGACAGTACCCAAAAACGAGACATTAGTCAGTGAACAAAGGAATACTAGCTCTCGTGTTTCCTCTGAAGCTGGGCAAGATGAACTTCAGTCTCCAGCTGGTAAGAGTGGGGATTCATCGTTTTTTGGTGGTTTATTGAAGAAAGGTTCAAGGATCTTTCTTTATTCAATCAGCCTATGGACAGTGTCAAGGTTTCGATCAATGGCCATTCAATCTCTGAACGTGCTCTTCGGAAGGCAGAGAAAAAAGCTGGCCCTGTTGGCCCTGGTTCATATTGGTAAGTCAATTTCTCTTATTACAATCTGAACTGTTGCTGCATTTGCAGCATATGCTGTATATCCTGTTGGCTGGTCATTGTTTACTTTAGCATCATCGGCCCAGAGCATACACCTTTCTTATCTAACAGAACCCTGCTACAAATAAAGAGACACGAAAGCTGATATGCGTTATCTTACAGATGAAATCATAACAAAGTATACTGCCGCACAATGATAAAATGATCATGCCTGGTTTTATTGCATAACTATGTAGGAGTACATGATATAACTTGCCTTTCTGAGAGAACTTGCCTGTGGCAAGATGGTTAGGAGGGTGGTTGTACCCCTAGCCCACCAGAGTTCAAACCCCAGGTTTGACGTTGGTGTTTCTCATTTAGGCGGAATATTCTTTCAGTGGGAGGCGACGTTCCCGTCGACAGCGAGGCGCCCTTTCGGTGGTGCTCATAGGGGTAGGGTGTGCGTGTGTGCGTTCATAGGGGTGAGTGTATGCGCGTGTATGTGAGCGTCTGCGTTGTACTGTGTTTCTCAAAAAAAAAAAAACTTGCCTTTCTGAACATACTAAAGAAACAAGTAAGACTTTGCTTGTCAAATTGACAACTTCAGCTTGAGATGACCTCAGAATAGTTTGTATATTCTTTGATAGACTTTAAGACTCTTGTTCACCAATGCTATGTTTCTTTCTCCACTAAACGCTATTAGCTCAAAATTGCAAACCATACAGCTTGATAGACTTTAAAGACTCTTGTTCACCAATGCTATGTTTCTTGCTCCACTAAACGCTATTAGCTCAAAATTGCAAACTATACAGCTTCCATGTTTGTCAGAACTTCTAAATCAGCATGACTGTTGATTTCAAACAGTCAAGGTATTCACCTTTTTTGTGGCCCCTCTGCAATCATTACATTACAAGTAATCAGTATTACTACTAGTTTGCTATGAAATCATTTGTTGTTTTACACACTTGCTAGCTGTTGCTATATGCAAAGGCGCAATATGCCATTCAATCTGTTCTTTAATCCTCACACATGGGGCAGTCCAATTTGCTAGACGTGCTCAGTTGACATGGTCCATGAACCACAATTCACTTGTCTCCCTTTGATCAGCCACCAGCAATCTGATGAGTATACTTAAAAGTAGATACAGGTGCATGATTGAAAAAATAGTTTGTGCAGTATTAGCATTTCCGTAGTCTATAACTTGTAGTGATTCCGCTAGATCTTCAGCTCGGAGATAATGGTTTATAGTAAAGTTTAATTCACATGGAATTGGAATTTCTGTAAAGCAAGGTAACATAGTGTTTTCTGTTCTTGGCAATTCAGGTATGACCATCGTGCTGGATTTTGGGGTGTCATGGGGCATGAGTGCAGCGGCATTATCCCTGTAAGATGAGTCTATTTCATGGGATGCTTTCCCTATAACTTTTTGTTTGCATGGCATTAACAATCTTTCATTTTGCAGCCATTTATAAAAGAGTTCAGTTATTCAATGCCCAAGAATTGTGCCGGTGGGAGTACTGGTGTCCTAGTAAACGGCAGAGAACTTCACCAGAAGGATTTTGATTTGCTTGTAAAGAGAGGCCTTCAACGTTTCACTGGAAAATCATATACTGTTGATATCTCAGGGAATGTTATCGATGATACAACTGGACATAAATTACGCAATCTCGGAAAACTTGCTCCTACGTAAGTTCCTTTACAGACCACCATAGCAAAGACTGAACTATATCTGTATGTAATGTTTTTTCTATCTTCATATAAATTGAATCTTCTTCAAGTCATTTTGAAGTAACACTTGTGAAATTATCCCTAAATATTTTCTGGCTTCTAGATATCTAATGCCAGTCTTAGGTAAAATGGCCATGACATTAGTCATTTCCATTTAGCAAATCATCTAAGGGCATAATTATTTAGTTACCCTCTCGGATTGATTATTTGGGATGGGTTACCTAATAGGGGGAAAAAGTGTGGTCAGCATCACTTTCTCATTCGAAC
The DNA here is from genome assembly GCA_947311845.1 of Poa pratensis. Classification (NCBI taxonomy): domain Eukaryota; kingdom Viridiplantae; phylum Streptophyta; class Magnoliopsida; order Poales; family Poaceae; genus Poa; species Poa pratensis. Next base: position 50,190,475 of record CAMZMU010000038.1, read on the forward strand.
ATTTTGATCTTACTATGTTTATTTAAATAAATTTTTGCTCATCTCCTGTTTCTTTTGCACGCAGAAGGAAGTTACTAATATGAATTTGTGCAAGATCATTACTTTGATCGTCATATGGAACATGCAAGTTTTTGTTTTTATTACTTTTAGCCGCCAATTGCCTCAACTCTGAGTACCACGTACTTAAGCTCTTAAAATTCCTGATCAGCTGCTGTGTTTATCAGTTTCGTCTTCATGTGTGCTTTTGAAATACTAACCATATCCATTTTCAAATAACAGAATCGAGAAGATGAAACGTGGCTTCGGCATGCACACCCCTGATGAGACAAGTTAGCACTCTTGCCTGCGAAGGTTTCTTCTTGTTTTGGTATCCCCCTCCTTACCCCTCCTATATGCTGCCTAAGTGAGTTAAACCTTTTGAGTCTGGACTCTGTATGGTACAAGCCTGTTAGATCATACTACTACTTTTAGCCTGCCTGTGCAGTAGTACTATACTCTAGAAACTGAGGGACCTATCTCTTTCATGTTACCACTCTTACACATCCAACCTATTTCGACACAATTTCGTTCCTTGACTTGGAATGTTTGTCGGATATATCTCCTAATCATTCGGGCATCTCCAAGTTCCTCATGTTTGTGATGTTTCTCATCTACTGCTTATGCTCTCAATTCGACTGTCCTCGGCATAGCTAGCAGTGGAATGTATGTCTCTATGGGCTTGTAATATACTGGTAGGATCTTTCTACCCTGTAGAATTGTAAATATTGGCTACTCCTAAACCACCTCTTGCTAGGTGGCTGGTGTGTGTGTGTGTGTGTGTGTGTGTGTGTGTGTGTCCTCCAATATGCATGTATGTACCCGTTCGTCGAGAATCGGAAGTATGTCAATTTTGGAACATGGTTGGGGTGCTATATAAATGAATATATACTGTTGCAACTCCATTTCGTGTTGTTGTTTTTCTTGTCTGAAGAACTAGCCCTCGTGTTTTCCCCCCAGTCAATGTTATCGACGCATCGGCAGGGCCAAAGCTATAATAAACAAGTTACATCGTTGAATCAATTGAGTCAGTGGAGTATATCTTATTTACTCGAAATGAATGAGTTGCACTCCACAGACTTGTGTTTCAGTATGATTCAGTCTCTGAAGTGTGAGCTGCTGTGATGACACTCCACCTACAGACTTTTGCTTCAACTGTTCGGAATCAGTCTCTGAAGACTGAAGTGCCATGTCTAACCTTGAAAGTTTCTCCAGGTTTCATAGCCTGCTCTTCCCTAGCGCAAGAGTAAATGGCACTGGCAGTCACACAACTCATCCGCTATGTGCACTTAAGTCACATAACTGGAGAACGTGATTTTTTGGTCACACAACTGGACTTTTGGTGCACGCAGGTCACAAACCCCACATGTCAGTCCGTTTTCCGTTGCAAGAGTGCTGACGTGAACACGTAATTTTGCAGAAAATCCCCTGTATCTCGGAAAATGTTTTCATGTTTTATTGTGTACCACTGCTAGATACTAACGTTGACAAAATAGAATCGCCAGATACAAGAGTTCTTCACATTTTCTTTCTGAGATCATGCAAAGCGTACTGCAAGGCAAGCATGTGTATACGGCCCGCTCATCCGTTTGATTACCAGGTTGGTCAGTTTTGTGCGGCACGCAGCCGTCAGTCAGCGGGCTTGCGTATTTCTATTTGAATTTTTTGACGAAATGACACACACACTCTTTGATTGCTGTTTGAAAGGGAAGTGTGTCATTTCTGTGAAAAAAATTTCTCCTATTTGGGAGTGTGGAACAGAACAGTTCATCCTGTCTGTGGTGTTGACTTCTGGCCAGGATATCTATTGTTGGCAGCCGCCCGCGGCTAGCTTCATGTGATGATCCAGTCTTTGCCTCGATCATCCATGTGACCCAGCGAGATCGGACTTTAAGTAGTAGCAAGCCATCCACCATCTCTCTCAGCTCGCGGCGTTGAGCTCGCCTCGCTCGATCATTGTCTCCGTGCACGCGCGCATGGTGGCGCGGCCGTGACGGAGTCCAACGTCGTCAACCCGAGACGTCTGAGCTGTCGTCGTTGCTCAAGCCATGGCCGGCCACACCGGAGGGAGCTCGTTCCTGGTCTCGTCGACGACGGGCCACCGCGCCACCCGGTCCTCCTCCTTCTCCTTCTCCCCCTCGGCCTCCGGCGCCGTCGCCGATGAAGCCGTGTCGACGCGCCGCGACGGCAAGCCGGAGGCGGACGCGGGAGCGGCGTTCGTGCTGGAGTCGAAGGGGACATGGTGGCACGCGGGGTTCCACCTGACGACGGCCATGGTTGGGCCGGCGGTGCTGTCGCTGCCGTACGCGTTCCGGGGCATCGGCTGGGGGCTGGGACTCGGGGTCCTCACCGCCCTCGGAGCCATCTCCTTCTACACATACTACATCAAGTCCAGGGTCCTCGACCACTGTGAGGCCGCCGGCCGCCGCCACATCCGCTTCCGCGACCTCGCCGCCGACATCTTTGGTAAGACAGCACATACTCGCTACATGATCATACTAGACTAGATACTCCAAACTCCAAAGGATGGGTTAAACATAGTCCACGCTACCTTTTTTAATGGCGGCACCTAGAGTTCAGAGTTCACACCTCCAACACACCAAAGACAAAGCCATCACACCATGGTAGCCATGCCAAAGGGTAGAAAGAAAATCAAATGTAGCGGCTTTTCGTCCACATCACACACACACACAAAAAAAAAAAATACTTCACCTTTCCATTCTAATTCGGTTTAGCTAACTTCCCTTGCATAGGAGTCAAACAAATATCTTGTGTTTTCAGTTTAACTTTGACGAAAAAATTGGGAACTATAAGCCAAACAAAATAATGTTAAATCTCATTTCAAATTTGAATTCAATGGGTTCATGAAAAATGGAATTCAATTTATAGTTTTGTGGCATAAACTAATTGATCAGCGGAGTGAATTTTTGGTAGGATCAGGATGGGCGTTCTACCTTGTGGTGGCTGTGCAGACAGCGATCAACACCGGAACCACCATTGGCAGTATTTTGCTCGCCGCCAACTGCGTAGAGGTGATTAAATTAGTTAAATTGCATGTACTATGCAAAATGGAGTAGTTAGAATGATCTGTGCACGTAATATTTGTAAATGTAGTACACTATATATCTGTAATTTTTTCCTAATGGAATTTCAGATTACCAAGGTTTACAATTTCTTTTTACAAAATTCAGCTCCCACTGATTTTTTTTTTTTGTCCACAGCCGAAATTTTTTGGTCTTCACGGCGTTGGTTACCAATCTTTCGTAATGCCAATGGTTATTTACATTCTTAGTTGTTTTATTTCCCCTACCGTATAAATTTAGTCAAAATTCAATGTGTTCTAAGTTTGGCTAAGAATATATAAATATATGAAGATATACAATAGCACGTCAATATTTTTTTGGGTCAAAATCGAAACGCTCACTCACTCTGAGTATCAAAGCTTAACCGTTCTTTCATTTGCCACCTCTGACATGTGCATAATGCATGCAGATTCTATACTCGAGTTTGACGACCGATGGCCCTTTGAAACTGTACCATTTCATCCTCCTCATCGCCATCGTGTTGGCTCTGTTATCCCAAATGCCGTCGTTTCACTCGTTACGGTACATCAACCTCGGCTCGCTGCTCCTTAGCTTGGGCTACACCATCCTCTTATCCGCGGCTTGCATTCGGGCAGGTATGCATACACTTCTTTATTTGCGAATGAGGTATATATGCATACACATTAATGATGCATCTATGTTTGTTTTATTTGGTGTTTTTCGACCAAATCAGAAATGTAAACCTCTCTTTATCTAAAAAAAAAAGAAATGTAAACCTCTTGTCAATCTCTACTTGATAGGTCTCTCGAGCAAGATTACTCATTGAGCGCATCCAAGACGGAGAAGACGTTCGACGGCTTCCTCTCCGTCTCCATCCTAGCCGCCGCGTATGGCAACGGCATCCTGCCAGAGATCCAAGCCACGCTGGCACCACCGGCGGTCGGGAAGATGGCGAAGGCGCTCGTGATCTGCTACTCGGTAGCCTCCTTCACCTTCTACCTGCCGGCCATCACTGGCTACTGGGCCTTCGGCAAGACGGTGCGGTCCAACGCCATGCAGAGCCTCATGCCGGAGACGGGACCCTCGCTGGCCCCGACGTGGCTTCTTGGCCTCGCCGTCGTTCTCGTCCTTCTCCAGCTCCTGGCCATCGCGCTGTTGTACGCGCAGGTGGCCTACGAGGTCATGGAGAAGATGCTGGCGGACCCGGCGCAAGCGAGGTTCTCGCGGCGGAACCTGGTGCCGCGGCTGGCCCTGCGGACCATGTACGTGGCGTTCTGCGCGTTCGTGGCGGCGGCGCTGCCGTTCTTCGGCGCAATCGTGGGCGTGATTGGATCCGTGGGGTTCATCCCGCTCGACTTTGTTATTCCCGTCATCATGTACAACATGGCGGTGTCACCGCCTAGAGGTCGTTGGTGTACAGAGATAATAGCGTAAAACTACCGGTTTTCATACGAAATTTACCGATTGATACCAGTTGGTGTCCCAATAGCAAATTCATACCACATTTTGCCCAGGTTTTCGCATTTTGCCCAAATCACTCGCTGATTCGATTTAGACAGCAGATCTGACATGACGGCCCCACCTGTAAGGATGACGTGGCAACTCGGTGACGGTCTCCGACCTGGCCCCACATGTCAGCACAATTAAATAAATAGAAAAATCCAAGAAAAATAAAAAAAATCTAAAAAAATAAAGAAAATAAAAAATCTGAGTAAAAAATAAAAATCTCTATTTCTTTTTTCCCTTTCTCACATCCGTTGACCAGGATGGAGAGGTGCCGACCGCCTCGATCCGCTGGAGCCCCTCGGGTTGGTCGGGCTCGGTGCCGGCGCCGGCGCCGTCGAGCTCCGCCGCCGTCGAGCTGATGGTCAAGGAGCGGCTGCAGAGCGCGCCGGGCGGCCGCCTCCGGCCCTAGCGTCGCGTCGGCCGCTTCCACCGCGAGCTTCTTGGCGCCACGTACACGACCGAGCCTTCCGGGAAGCCACGCGCCGAGGTCTCCTGCTGCGCCGCCGAGGTCGCCTGCTGCGGCCGGCGTCGTGTTCTCCTCCTCGCCGCCGCGCCAGAGCGTGGCCCCAAGAACGGGAACGGCGCGGGGGGCGCGAAGACGGCGGCGGCCATCGCGTTGGCGGTGGCGCTGGTGGCGTACCGGGCGCGGGCGAGGCCGGGCGCGGCTGACCTCGGCCACGGGCGAGCTGGGCAAGGGCGCGGCCGGCGAGGGCGACCTCGGCCACGGGTGAGCCGGGCGCGGGCGAGGCCGGACGCGGCCGGCGCGGGTGACCTCGGCCACAAGCGTGCCGGCGCGGGCGAGGACGGGCGCGGACGGGCACGGGCGCCGCCGGCACGGCCACGGCAAGGGCCTGCGTGCTCGAGGAGACGAGCCGAGTTGACTTTCCTTTTTTTCTTTAGATTTTATTTTTATTAGGCTGACAAGTGGGGCCCACAGTCCACCTCAGCAAACAATTTCTTTTCTCGATATTTTTACTATTATTGCACTGACAGGTGGGTCCGCCATGTCAGATCTGCTGTCTAAATCGAATCAACGAGTGATTTGGGCAAAATGCGAAACCCTGGGCAAAATGTGGTATGAATTTGCTATTGGGACACCAACTGGTATCAATCGGTAAATTTCGTATGAAAACCGGTAGTTTTACGCTATTATCTCTTGGTGTACATGACCAACTCGGTGATCATGGTTGTGTTCACCGGCGTTGGGATCATTGGCGCCGTCGCATCCGTGCGGAAACTTGTGCTCAACGCCGGACGGTTCAAGCTCTTCAGTGACCATGCCTTCAACTGAATTAGTTTCTGCTTCTAGTACCACACGTCTTCAAGCTTCATAGATTACAACTTTTTTTTTGTTTCAAATATATCTTCCAGTGGGTCGCTCAAAGTTATTCTTCTTGTGTTGTTTCTCATCTTTTTCATATGTTCTTGGTACATAGTTTTTCAACATAGGTAGCATTTGGAATACTAGTATTTTTTTTAGATAAAGTGTGTATATTAATATCGCGGAGATACAAATTACACCCAGACTCTGCAACAACGCAATAACGAAATCTATTACGGATGCACACAACCGAAAGACAATAAGAAAAAGAAATAAAAAGAAAAGTCCCGCTACAGAGTTACAGTCCTTGCAGCAGCCGCACAACCACCACCAAAACAACACCTGATATCCAATTCTTCAAAAACAACGCATTCAAGAAGAGCAGTGTGTCAGGCACAACCAATTAAGGTCAGACCTTGGGTTTTCACTCTGAAGATAGTCTCGTTCTCAAAACAATGTCTTCAGCAAAACCATTGTCAGGCACAACCAATTAAGGCCAGACCTTGGATTTTCATCATGAGAGGTAGGACTTTGGACTTCACGTATGTTGTCGCCCCCACTTACATGCCGCAGCTCCAAGTCATGAAACATCAAGCCAATTCCTCATAAGCACAAGGAATCAAACCACCATTGCCAGTCCTCAGATCTCGTCTTCCATGTCATTCTCCGCCAGCACTATGGAACGAGAAAGCGTGCTCCATGATATTAACAGCCAGCAGAGATTCAAAGCGCTCCCTCTAAAACCAAACGGTCAGAGAAAAAACACGGGTGCGCACGATCGAATACCATTCGATCCAGAAATCTCCAGGCATGAGTCTCCCAGTGGAGTTCGCCGGCGGAGCTTTCCGAAACACGACTGTCCAGCCAGATCAATGGGGATAAGCATCCGGCAGATTGCAACCTTGATGCGAGAAGTACCCTAGAACCAGTGCGTCGCAGTTTTCCGATCTGGTAGCTGGCCTTTTGATCTGTATGCACAAGGCACAAGTCGGGGCAGCAACCTCCCACCAACGTGCATGTGAGGCTGGATCCATCCGCCCATGCAAGCACGCGGGTACAGGGATCGGCACACAGACTGCTTGGACGGCCGGCCGGAGCTCCGTCCGATCGGAAACGATGGAGTGGGAGACGGACAACTGCCCAGGCTTATTTGAAAGGAAATATGGAGGACCACCCCGCCGCTGCCGTCCGCCGTCGGACGACCTCCTCCGGCGGCGGCGGGGGGAGGGAGGTCGGGAGGGACGGCCGGCGACGGGGGCAGTTGGGTTCCCCCGAGTCGCCCGACTAGGACGACACGAGGGAGGTTCTCTGTCTAAGCAGTTATCAATACTAGTATATACTAGCAAAATACCCGTGCGTTGCAACGGGAGAAGCAAGATCGACGAATGGAAAGTCACCATAGAACACGGGGCTCCAATTGTTTTTGTAATTCTTTGAAGCTTCAAATTTGAAGTTTCAAAAACTAATTAAAACGGTTCACTGGTGGCCAGGAGCCATATCACCGCACTCCAGACCGACGAAACCAAACTAATAAAAGGTTCATGTTATAACAAACTATACATGTGTGTTTTTCTTGACTGAACGGATGAATATATTAGACGGACATGTCGACAATAGATCTGTAAAAAATAACACATAAGCTGCAATTAATCAACTCAACATCAGAATAAAGTAAAATAAAATCTAATCTAGATTTTGAGCTCAGAATTAGTAGACTGATAAAACAACCATGCCATAGATCAGATGTCAGTGTATTAGTATGAAGTTTGACTTCCTATATATGCACAAAAGGTCATGGTTAAATTAGTACATTATGCATGTTTCAGCGACAATGTTCCAAGTACAGCGTTTCAGGCATCAATTACACAAAGTTGCATTCATCCATGGAATGGAAATCTCACCAATTATTGTAGGACTACCTGTTCACAGGCAAATAATGCTAAGTTCTTGTGATTTCAACAGATAGTAGCAAGCAGTTTGATATAATCTCCGACAGCAACAGGTGTTAGTAGAAAACAGTGCACGTCAGTCCGAATTAACCGTTGCCTTTTCGTGCAGAGGTGATACCTTGCCTTCAGACTTCACTGTCTTTACATCTCACCTCTGAATTCTCTCAATCGTACACACTATGAGCAATACGACCGGCCATCACATTTTTTAAACTGGCAATGGATTGGACTTGGGAAAATATAGCGGACTTTCAGAAGCACCAAGGTGAAGAACTAAATTTGCAAGCCATGAGATTTCACGGCGATCTAACCCCTGCATCATCCATGTCTTGGACGCACGAATTTGCCTTCCGCTCGACATGACAATATTTTCTCAGCTTGTGTGCCCAGGAATACTCTGTTGGACCCATCAGGGTGAGGAACCATGTTGAGGTACATGGAGTAAATTCCTGAAATCCTCCAACCTGAAAGTGTTGCACCAAACCTGTTGGTAGAACGAGAATTCAATCATGATGCTCAATCATGATGTGGTCTATAGTCTCTGTAATTTGTGAGCTCAAGGTGCAGTTAGGCTGATGCTGCAGAGCCCTGCGAGCAAGAAGGTCTGTCATCCAACAACGATTGTGAGACTCAAGCTTTGCATAAATTTCCTAACTTAGAGGCGCATACAAGCACCAGATTTCATCTGCAGGGAAGCGGCTTTGGCCAAGGAAAAGTGCAGAGTAAGCACACGAGCACTTCACAGGAGGAGAATTTCCAAATGAACTGAATGAACTGATCTTCCTCGCAATGGTTGTTCCACTTCCACATGATTGATCCTCTCCCATAGCTGACCGAACTGGACAATCGCATGGATCGAGAGTTGCCCTCTAATCTCTGATACCCACTTGTTGCCCTGCAGGGCTTCAGCCATAATTCGATTTTTACCAGCTTTACTCTTGAAGTTCAGCAGATCAGGAGCAATGTGCTTACCAATCCTTGTTGAGCTCGACCGTGGAGTTGTGTGGAGCGGACATGGAGCGTGGGAGGAGGAGGAGGCACGCCCTCGGGGCTTTTCGGCGGCAGCCGCTTCGTTTCCCGTCGGGGGGGAGAGAGAGAGGAGGGAGAGGATCAGGCAGAGATGCGCCAATTGCCATCGTCGGGGAGCTCCGCACCCGGCGTCCCCAGCTACCTCGCCTCTCAACCGGCCGTTCCCGAAGCCAAGCTCGGCACCCCGTAGGCCAGCTCCTCGGAGACCACGCGCGGCTCCTCTCGAACTGCAGCCGCCGGTGCCCATCTCGAAGCACAGCTGACTTTGCTTGGATTTCTCCATTGACCGGACCACCGCCTCCGCCGCCGCCGTTGACGAGCGACCGAGCACCTCGCGCCCGGCTCCCTGGGCCAGGTCTCCGACGCGCCGACGAGCGGTGTTCTCTCGCCTACAAGGGTCCGACCCCGACGGACAGAGCCGGCGGCGGAGCCGTGGAGGTGCTCCAGGTTCAGTTGGACAACGGCGTACGAGCTCCAACAGGGATTGGGGATATTTTACTTGGCGGTGGCAGTACCGTAATATCTCCCAAAGTGCAGGGGCAGAATAGGAAACTGAAAAAACGTACCAACCATCATTGTTTACTCGTGAAGTGCATTTTTTTTACTCATGAAGTGCATTTTTTTTCGTAAAGGGGAAAATGCCCCTGATCTCTGTTTAGCTTGATGCACATCACACTGAGAACATGAAACCACCTATTGAAAGCTGACTGGAGTGAAATTGTGATGGCTTGAACTTCGGTTACCTCATTCTCGTCATCTCGTGCCCCCAGCTTCTGCTGCCTGAAATGCAACCTTGTTTTTGCCATTAATAATCGTGTACTCATTACTCACGAATAAAAAGTTGATTTTGTCAATGTGGAGCATGGTCCAACGGTATTTTCTTTCACAAAGGGAACATATTAGTATAGAAGATACGAATTACACAGATACTCTGCAACAACATAATGTTAAGAGAGTCAAAACATTAAGGATACATGCATACAACAAAAAAGAAAAAGGGAAAATAAAACATACCCCGCCAAGGCGATCAGAGACTTGCAGCAGTAGAAAACAACCACCACCAGAACGAAACATGGGTTTCAGAAAAAGGGCCCTCTAACAACGCCTACAGGAAGGGAATGTCGCACAAACACCATCAACACCCGATTTTAACACAACTGTCAGATCATGAATTTTCACCCGGAAGAAGTCTCATTAATCTTCCAACAATGCCTATTGAATACAGATGGATGAACCTACTCGACACTTGCTTCAAAGATAACATGCACCCATTACTCAAGAATCGAAACAAATGACTTGTTCAATGTGGAACATGGCAGCAATGTACAGATTGTTGACTATTGCAACACAATTTTGTATTGCTTTCCCAGTTCAAGAGATAAACCTTTTGGTCGTTGTTTGCTCATGGGTACGGTGGATAGATAGTTACTAAGCTTCATGAAAAAGCCAAGTGTAGCTCAGGCCACAAGTAGCATGTTTGTTTTTAAAATTTAAAAAATGACATCTAAGCGTTTCAAAAAATTATGAGTTTTTTAATGTATATAATGATGCATTCTACCAATATACAGAATCTCAACTTGAAACACCTTATATGTTGCACCTCATAAAAAGACAAATCTGACAGATTGGAGGTTCAAATATTGGCACTATTCATTAATTTAGATACTTTAGTTTATTTTTGCACAGTCTTGAATACAATGTACTCCCTCTGTTACTTGATGTAAGGTGTATAGCTTTTTGAAGAAAAATTCACAAGATAGTGTGTATTTTCTATAAATGAACAATTTGACCCATTATAAAATGAAACCAAGTCTCGCTATTGTTTAACGGATTGTATTCATATTGTGCCTATTAAGAACTCATATCTCGCTATTGTTTCGAGAATAGTTTTTAGTCCGTCTATATAAAATACCATGTCTTAATATTCGTGCAGAAAACTATACACCATACATCCAGAAACGGAGGGAGTACTTTAGAAGAAATTTGTCACAATGATAAATTACGTGATTCCCCAAATTTAGAATTTTTCATATATTTTTCAAAAATTAAAAAATCTTTTCAGTTGTTGAAAAATAAATAGCGGACATGTAGCCAGAGGTACAAAACGGAGCACTCCTAAGCATCACCAAATATATAATCATATACGTCAATTAGTATTGGATAAATACAACCCTAAAAATATATTTGATGATGGATCTATTAATATCAATTTGCTATCGGTAGACCCTCGTACTCCTAGATTCTTTAGATGTACTCCTATATAATTGGTTAAACTTAAAGAATATTGACTTTTATCTAAATTTATATGTTGTTATGTATTTCCGGATTATTAATAGCCAGAAAATTAAAGGCACGGCGAAGATAGGCACACCACGTCAGCGGACCTTTGTGGCAGGCACGCCTCTCTAGTGTTTTTCGTTTGAGCTTCTTGTTTTGCTTTCATCACTGAGAAGAAACAAGAAGCTTTGGCCAGTTGACTTTGATCTGTGCAGCTAACCGCAAGGTCAAAGGCTCCACCGATCATCCAGCCTTACTTCGTTGTAATCCAGCAAGAACCACGACGCCGATCAATCGTGGTCTCTCCCTCCCAGATCCCTCCAATTCCAACAGCCACCATGGAGCAGAGCTCGTCGCCGGCGTGACCACGAAGGAGGAGTTAGCAACTGATCGATCGATCGATCGACCAGGAAGAGACGATCTGATCCCATGTCCGGCCACACCGGAGGCACCCCGTTCCTTGTCTCGCCGGAGACGGGGTACGCCATGGCGTCATCCTCCTCTTCCTCCTCCGGCGACGGCGACGGCAAGCTGGAGGCGGCGGCAGGGGACGCGGGCGCGGCGTTCGTGCTGGAGTCCAAGGGGACGTGGTGGCACGCGGGGTTCCACCTCACCACGGCCATGGTCGGGCCGACGGTGCTGACGCTGCCGTACGCGCTCCGGGGCATGGGCTGGGGCCTCGGCCTGTTCGCGCTCACCGCCGTCGCCGCCGTCACCTTCTACACCTACTACCTCATGTCCAGGGTGCTCGACCACTGCGAGGCCGCTGGCCGCCGACACATCCGCTTCCGGGAGCTCGCCGCCGACGTCCTCGGTACGTCTGTTCATCCTTGAGACCATAATTAACGTGCAACTATTTAATACGTGCTCATTGATTCCTTCTAGCGTCTTGATTGATCTGTGAATTTGTTAATTTTGGCAGGATCTGGATGGGTGTTCTACATGGTGGTGACGACGCAGACTTTGATCAACGCCGGCATCACCATCGGCAGCATCCTCATCGCCGGCAACTGCCTACAGGTGTGCAAATACAGACTTATTTGGCATCAATCCATTTGCAATTTGATTTTCTGAAGCTCCTATGCATTTTATTTCGCATTCATATGCAATATGTGTAAAACTTGGAATTTGGGACACTGATGCATGAACAAACCGTGTTACAAACTGAAATAAAATGTTCTAGAGCCAAGCTTAGCCTGTCTGTCTGATCTTTGTTTTGCAGATTATGTACACGAGCTTGTCACCAGATGGCCCCCTGAAGCTGTACCATTTCATCATGATCGTCGCTGTCGTGCTGGCTCTGTTCTCGCAGATGCCGTCGTTCCACTCGCTACGCTACATCAACCTCGGCTCGCTGCTCCTCTGCTTCGGCTACACAATCCTCGTCTCCGGCGCTTGCATCCGGGCAGGTAAATATAAACGCCAACGGTTACGAATCTCTTTATATGTGTACACATATATGCATTAATTGTACTTGATGCATCACAAATAGCAGAAAGAGAAATCTCTTGTCAGCCTTAATTCTGGATTTTTGATAGGTATGTCAAGCAATGCTCCAGTGAAGGATTACTCGTTGAGCCCGTCCAACTCCGGGAAAATGTTCGACGCTTTCCTGTCCATCTCCATCCTAGCCACCGTGTTCGGCAACGGCATCCTACCCGAGATCCAGGCCACGCTGGCGCCACCGGCGGCCGGGAAGATGGTGAAAGCGCTCGCGATGTGCTACGCCGTGGCCTTCTTCACATTCTACCTGTCGGCCATCTCCGGCTACTGGGCCTTCGGCAACGCGGTGCAGTCCAACGCCCTCGAGAGCCTGATGCCGGACACGGGCCCCCAGCTAGCGCCAACGTGGCTGCTCGGCCTCTCCGTGGTGCTCGTCCTCCTCCAGCTCCTGGCAATCGCGCTGGTGTACTCGCAGGTGGCCTACGAGATCATGGAGAAGCGGTCGGCGGACGCGGCGCACGGGAGGTTCTCGCGCCGGAACCTGGTGCCGCGCGTGGCGCTGCGGACCGGGTACGTGGCGTTCTGCGCGTTCGTGGCGGCGGCGCTGCCATTCTTCGGTGACATCGTGGGCGTGGTCGGCGCAGTCGGGTTCATCCCGCTCGACTTCGTGCTCCCCGTCGTCATGTACAACGTGGCGCTGGCCCCGCCTAGGAGGTCCCTGGTGTATGTAGGCAACGTGGTGATCATCGTCGTGTTCTCGGCCGTCGGGGTCATCGGCACTGTCGCGTCCGTGCGGAAGCTCGTGCTCGACGCCGGACAGTTCAAGCTCTTCAGCGACCACGTCGTTGACTAGAAACAGATTTAGAGTCGTTGACTGAATTTGAAAATATGTTAGGCTCATGAACTTTCTTACAGACTTACTTCTGCTTCATATTTTCACATCAAACAAGTAAATCATTGCGAACCATTCAGCTTACAAAAAGAGCAACCATCCAAACACAACACCACTAGCTTTCTACTCTTGTGCTAGCACTCAGTAAGAGTTTCTGTCTAAAAGAATTTTTTTTTCATTGGCGAAATATCCAGAAAAAACGCTGAAATTTTCAGATGTTTCAGCTAACTAAACCTTTCATTTTTTTTTTTTGAATTTTCCATAGCATTAATTAAGCAACCACGTTTTTACAATCGAGCATAAGGGCTCCCAGCACACAGGAAGGAAGTACCCCTTGCGAAACACCACACTCACGCTTGCCTAATTGAGCTAAACCATGCGCAACACGATTACTGATCCTAGAAATATGGATCAGTTTAACAGTCGGACGGATCTGCATGATCGCCTTTGCTTCAAGGAACAAACTCCAATGCCCAGATTGGTCTCTACCAGGGGAGTTCAGCACACCGATGACCCTAGCGCAATCAGATTCAATGATGCCCTCCTCAGGATTGTTAGCAGCTAGGTATCGGAGTCCCTCAAGAACGGCCAGCACCTCGGCCTCTTCTGCACTTGCACAATCAGTCAGTTTGCTCCAGGCAGCAAACAGAGCTGCACCTTGGTGATCACGCACCACCACACCAACACCACCCGAAGCAGTAGAAGCATCCCAGCCGGCATCGACATTCACCTTAACTTGTCCATGCTCTGGCGCACGCCAGTTCGACGGAGCCTCCGGGGTAGCAACAGGGGCAGCAGTGATGATAGGAACCACCGGCTCTTTGCCACTCCTATGCGAAGTGGGAACCTCGGACTTCAAGGAGACCAGATAATTCTGCAGGAAAGGAACTGATGTCGCAATGGACGCCTTGCCATCACCATGCACAATATTGTTTCGATGGTGCCAAGTACGCCACAACAGGAAGATGACTCGTGCCCTGGTGTCCACCTGAAGGCTATCAAGGAGTGGAAAAACCAGTCTCTGCCAGAGAAACTGAAGGCCTCTTCAGAGGGAAGGCCCCAGACCTTGCGCATACCAAACCGCAGACCATGAGCGATCGTACACCGGACCATTGCGTGATGAGCATCTTCGTTCTCAACGCCGCATATCGAACAAACCGGAGAATGGAGTCTACTCAGCCTCCTCCACGTGCCGGATGTTGTTCCTCGGCTCGGTGGCGTCGCCTCTTGTGCCAACTGTTTGGCAAGCATGGGCGCCGGCGAAATGCAAGCTCTTGGCCTGGCTGTTCGTTCAAAACCGCGTGCTCACGGCTGACCGTCTAATGGCGCGGCGATGGCCGAACTCGTATTTCTGCCCTCTCTGCATGCGGAATCTTGAGACGGCGGAGCACCTGCTTGTCGAGTGCAGCTGGTCGCGCGCGCTCTGGGATCGTGTTGCGGACAAGTTCGCCATTGCCACGCTGCACCCGGCCTCGTGGCCGCCCTCGCCCCTGCCGGCACTGCATGCCTGGCTTGCGGCACTGTCATCCACGCCAGCTCCGCAGGTGAAAACGGGCAAGTCCTTGGCCCTGCTCACCATATGGGCCATCTGGCGCGAGCGTAACACGCGGATCTTCCGTGATCACGCAACGACGCCGGCGGTGGCAGCGCAGCTGCTATTCGACGAAGCGGCTAGCTGGGCGCTAGCTGGCTGCGGGCACCTACGATGCCGCGAGTAGTCCGTTCTGTTCGCTACTCCCAGCAGGCTTCTGCTTGGTTTAGCCTCTTTTTATTTTATTTTTTTTGGCTCGGGTTCCTTGTAACTGCTTTCTTCTATCAATGAAATAACGCAGCTCTCCTGCGCTCTTTCAAAAAAAAAAACTTTTGGCATGCGACTATGCAAGTTCTGAGTCACCGCCAACGAGTCTTTGGCAAGCCGCCAAGCGAACACTCTCAATTTTTGCGGTACCTTGGCCTTCCAAACGAGATTCCAGATGCTCCGATCCCCAGCCGGCTCAGCACTACTCTGTCCACGCCCCATATTCAGAATTTTAGGTTGCAGCCCAAGCCGATAAGCGCTCCGCACATTAAACACTCCTGTTGGCTCTGGATGCCAAGCGAGGAAGTCATCAGACGGTCTGCCAGGGAGCTTTATTTGGAGAATCGTCGCAGCATCGTGAGGGTAGAAGAATTTCCTGATCGTATGCTTGTCCCAGCTGTTGGTGGCAGGATCAATTAGCTGAGAAACCCACTTCAGTCTACACTGCTTTTTCATACCAGAGACCTTTAGATTCTCTGCACGGGGAAGCCAGTTGTCGCGCCAAATCTTTACCATGGAACCAGAACCAATACGCAAGATCATGCCTTTCTTCAGAAGCTCCAGTCCGTGAACCACTCCTTGCCAAGTAGCTGACACATTCTGGATGAACGCCGTATCAAGGAGATGTCCAGCAGGATAGTAGCTAACTAAACCTTTCATGAAAACTTGCTTTGAACAACTTCACTATTTAAACCTGCAGCGGAGTTT
Organism: Poa pratensis; assembly: GCA_947311845.1. Lineage (NCBI taxonomy): Eukaryota > Viridiplantae > Streptophyta > Magnoliopsida > Poales > Poaceae > Poa > Poa pratensis. Next base: position 50,206,478 of record CAMZMU010000038.1, read on the forward strand.
TCATCTAATCTCCACCAGCAGTGACATGAGAGACTACCATAGACAACTTTCCTACTGATTCAAACTGCAGACTATACCAGTTCGGCATAATAAAGTTTAATGATTTCGAGCTAGGTTGGCCCGGCCCAACTGTATGTTTTGTCTTAGCGGATTTGTATGTTTCTGCTGCCGTCTTTCTTATCTTTTGCTTCTCTCGTCAGGCCTACCAATTTTGGAGCGTGTCCACAGATATGCTATTATAAGAGCATCTCCAACATACGCCCAAAATAACCCGTGCGCTTTAAAATCACCGCTATTTTACCATGTCGGGGGCAAACCACGCGCTCCAGTAGGAGCAGCATAATCCAACGCGCGGTAAAATCGATCCAGCGCGCTGCAAATTGCGGCACCACGCGTGGGGTATTTCATGAGCCGGCTCCAGCGATGATCTTCATCACATACACTCACTGGAAGACCTTAGTGACCCCCCCCCCCCCCCCCCAACAAATCAATACAATTTCCACAATACTATTTCGTATTTACCATTTTTGACCATACAAAACACACAGAACAACATATTTGCCCAGCTGCCATCTAATGCCTTTTGGCCCCTGCATACACACCCCTACAGTATAGACCCCTACAGAAGAACTTGATGATACTCTACTTGTTTGTGCAGTGGGTGTGATGTTTATAAAGCAACTTTTGTAGAAATATGAAGGCCGAAAAAGGGTAAGTAGGAAAGAAGAGATGACATCAAATTTATCTTCGTAGACTATATATGCAACTTCACACAAAAGTCTTGCTGAAGGAAACACTTGTTAAGTCGGAAATGAAAATGAGCCTAATTGAATAGCATGCATAACGGTACAGAGGCTTGTCACCAGCAAATGTTTCGTATGCACATGGCTCCGTCAATGAATAAAGTGGGAAGAAAGCTCGACTTACAAAAAACCGACAACTCGCTGATGGCTCTTTGTGTGATCTAGCCAAACATCTGAACACAAATAAATGAAGAATAATGACAAGATTTGCTCCTAATGTAAACATTTAAACATAAGCGATCAGTCAGTACTCGGCTTACAATTTCCATCCAAATAACTTGTCACTTAGACCAGCCACAATGTAGGAAAAAAGCGATTCAAAGGGCCTATAGAACCGGTTCTATACGTTGTGGGCATCGATTCAAAGTCCTCTGACAACAAAAGCGATGCAAATGTTTGGTTCGCTTCTTTTCTGACACCAAACCGAGTGGTGGAGCGATGTGAGCATTGATTTGTCAACAACGAAGAATCAGGTCCACATGCAGAGAGAGAAAATCTAGCTTGGGGAGAGAGGATGCCACATAGAATAGTATTTGCATGGCTGACACACAGCATGAGACTTGGAAGAGAAAGCGACTCCACACGGTGCAGCAAATCGGTGCCGATTCCTAACTCATATTTTTGGTTGAACTGGCGCTACATTGTGGCTGGTCTTACATGGCGAACCATTCGACTTACAGAACGATCCAAACAGAACATTGCTAGTTCAAAACATTTTGTTTTAAAACTAAACTTTATGTTGGTCAAATGCGATAAACTACATTTTTATCTATGAAGTGCAGACGGCTACAAAAAATAGGCACAGTTCCTTACATTTAGCCATAACAAAGTGTACTTTTAAGAAACTCGCTCCCCTAGCAATCATCATCTAGCTAGTGGCATAACGACATTGCGCTAGATATAGCTTGACTGACGCTTAAGTCCGGCTGAGAAGATCGATAATCATGTCTCTCCAACCATCCCAATCGAGATACATCCAAGCTGCCATCATTGTAGGAACTCCATATACCAAGCTGTTATTGATTCTTTCTTTCATTCGGCAGTAGCGCCTACAAAGACACGGAAGAATTATAAATAAGTAATCCACACATTGACACACATATGACCAGATCTACATGCATATGCATGGTCGTACCAGATGGGGTCATCGGGATTAGGCACGATGTGTGGGAAAAGATTGTGGGTGAGCTCGTTGTTAATCTTGGCGTACTTACGACCCGGGTATCTCTTGATCATGTCGGCCAGCAGGTAGAAGAGCTCGTGCTTCGTTGTCTCGATCTCCGTTATCCACTAATAGGCCCATGCTCCCTCAGGGTCGAGCACTGGGTCGGGTTCGTCTGGGTCACGCTCTGCACTGCGTTGCTGCCGACAGATCGAAGATGAATTTTGGTAGTAGTCGCCAAGCGATCCAGTATTACTAGGAATTTTGGTACTTAGTGGATCGAGTATGTAATTTGAAGAGGCTGCTAGATGAATCATCTAATCTAGTGACCATTACTAGCCGATGTTACCTCCTGGGTGGCGGAGTCGCCGTTTGGTGGCTGGGCAGCGCCGGCGGGGCTACCACCGGAGGAGGAGGTCGAGGAAGATAGAGACCGGAGAGGAAAGGAGACGTGTCGGCGACCGCCGGGGGCTACGCTTGGCAGGACCCGGCGCCTCTCCTGCTTGAGCAGCGGCGAGGCGACGGCCTTGTAGACCGCCTGCGGCCGCTGGCCGCTGATCAGGCTCCTGGCCGCGTGTCGGAGCGCCGCCATCGATCGCCTTGTGCGCCGAGAGGGACAGACAGACAATTACGGATGCGTAGGATTTGTGCGCGCGGCCTCTCGATACGCCCTCCTTTTATGAGCAGGTTCGTCGATCGTATGTACGGCCTGATCCGACTCCAACACCGGCATCGGCATGCATGCACATATCCGCCTGAAGCTCCAACTTGTCGCGGATTCTGAAGCTGAAAAGAGCTTCGTCGAGTCATCGACGGCACGGAAGGTGATGGGCCGGCCATCACCGGCTATCATCGGCTACTGGGCCACTGTCTAACGGTCCAGTATTTTTCTTGCGTGGACGTACACGGTCCAGTATTTTTCTTGCGTGGACGTACACGGTCCAGTCTAACGCAGTGATCCAGCCCCATCCAGTGTAGATATGGTAATTTCCACCGTGCAGGAGCTTTGCACCCAATTTGTTTGAGAAACAAAATCATACAAGTAAGCGTATCCTAGCCTAGCTTACTTCGTGTTTTCGTCATACGGATCGTCGGCTCATGATCCGACTTTTTGTTGTATCACACTTCGTGCTACCATGACGGTGGTGGTGAAAATGCCAGTGTAAACATTTTCCATTCATGGTTCTCCAATTTTGCTAAAAGGCAACCTTATTGGGTTTTATGCTATCATATTTGGTACTAATTCCCGGTGTGAGTCGGTCTAAGACACTTTACCCTATGAATTACCTTATTGTGAGATATGAATGACGTAAAAGAATTTAAGAGTACATGAAGTTTTAATTCGGTCCGCTCAACGCTCCCACCTCATCCACATTCCTTCTCGTGTAACTCCCACTCCATACCTCCACTCACTTGACGTGTGTCACTTCTGCTTGTTGGATATATGGTTTTTCTAAGTCCACATCTAAATGCATAAATATTAATATGTTGGGTTGGTTTTAGTTAAGTTATGTTAGCCAGGTTAGTGCTAGTTTCTAAATTGAGTTATGCGGGTCAAGCACTCTAGAATATTGTATTGCGTACACCTGTAGAAACCTTTGTTGAGATATTGTTTATACGTTACACATTAGGGTCTTTAGTTGAAAATATATCTAAGGACATTAGCACTAAGGTAGACACATCCTTACACACCAATCCGCGGGGACAAGTGATTTTGTCCTGTTATTTCCTTGGGTATAAGGGGATAGATTTAACAAACTTTGCATAAGAGTGAATGTCCCAATCGATGAACACTATTGTAACTTGCATTGTGATGTACCATATTAATCTATATGTAAACATATTTGAAATAAACGTCGTGATTGTATAACATCTACGATGCATCTTAATATTGCCATATTAATAGTTAACAACAATGATATGTGATTAATTCTGCTAAGTGTAACATGGTTATGATTTTTAATTAATGGCCACGAGAAGCCATCTAACTCAAGTTGACCTAGGGTTTATTCAGTTCCACACTCAGTAAGTATCAAAATTTTGAACAACTATATAACACATAATGTATAATAGTTTGCAAAACAAAGAACATATAGAACAAACAAAATAAAAACAAATAATACGTCGAGAGCCATCTAGACTTAACATACTATCTCAAAAAGGAATGGTGAATTCAAATATTTTATGGAATCTACTTCCTCGGGCATTCTATCATTTCTTAACAAATTTTTCATTATCTCGTGTCAACAATAGAATTATCAAATTATCACTGTAACTATGCAATGTTTCCTAACATTCCACCTAAGAAAAAACATAAGGTGTGAACATTCTGATTTTAGAATTTGGAGCGAACGAGTTGACAATTGTTCGTTGTTTGATCGAAGGTGGATGGCCGATGTCAAGCTGTGATGTTGCCAAGTGACAACTCTAGGTTGTGTCTGCTTCAGTAATGTTCGCTCGCTAACGGCATGCAAAAAAATAGGGAAGAAGACCATCTATACATTGTTGACATCACATTTTTTTTAGCTCAACGGCATGAAATTTTATATTCTGAGTCGCAGGAGGTAGAGTGAATGATTTGTCAAGTGTGGAATCCCATCCAAGGACGGAACCGGGAATTTTACCAAAATGGGGATAACTGAACATTATGCAACTTGGCGGGCCCAAATAGGTTAATTTGGACATGAAGTATGCATACAATGGGGTCAACAAAATTGGCGGCACTGGGAGGCAGGGGGCGCCATTAATTGCCCCAGCTCGCTGGCTCTGTCAATATCCCATCATGCGAACTCATCTTCTTTATTTTTTGATTATCTTCCTTCTGTATGTATAAAACCGAATCCATTTTTTCGAAATCAATTTTGGAAAAAGGTTATATCATGGACTAAAAAAGATCTGAATTTGACTGAAATGCATGATCTTCACATGTATGACTTTTCATGATGCCTATAAATTATGGAATAAGCATTTTCGAACTATTTATTTTCCTTTTTACGATTTACATTTTGTACTTCATTTCGTGTTAAGGCCCAAATTAAATGCACCCCGCACTAAGTCATGAACATCCTACATCTCCGATCGATACATACACACATTAATGTCAGCATTACACCTAGACGGCACAACTGACAAGTTTGATAAGGAGAACATGCATGTGGTAGAATGGTTAGGTTGGTGGTTGTACCCTCAGTCCATCAAAGTTCGAACGATACTGGTGTTTCTTATTTAGGCTAAATATTTTTCAGTGGGAAGCGATATTATCATCGATAACAAGTCGTCTGTGGTGACTTCGTCAATCTTAAGACCTGACATGTCGGCTCAATCTTTTGGAAGTGCTCATAGGGTAGGGTGTATGTGTGCGCATTCATAGGGTGTGTGTGCACGTGTATGTGAGCGTCTACGTTTATACCGTGTTTCGCAAAAAAGACAAGTTTTCCTGATGTGTACTTTGGCAGGTTAAAGTCAAAAGAGCATGGCAATCAAAAACAGGTTTGTGGCACTCAAATTTCGACGTGTTTTCTCCATCGTTTCTGAACAAGATTTCCTCTGGCCACTCTGTTTTGCTCACGGCACTCGTTCTACTCTGCTCCCACCGTTCCACGTACGCAGGGAGCCACATTTTCCTCGACTTCTCCTGCACGAGGCGCCTCCTCACCCCACTGCCGTGCGGGTCCCGGCGCCCGGTCCGGCTGTGATCGCCGGAGATATCACGCGGCTTATGGCGCTCGCCCACGTGGCGCCCGCCTCATCCACGCACCAGCTCCGCGCGGCTCCCGCTCCACGCCTCCACCGCCCTCGCCGTCCGATCCGTCGGCCTGGTCACTTCCCGTGCGTCTGATCGCCCCGCGCCGGCTCGTGGCGGCCGTTGCTCGGCCAACCGCCGACGTACGTGTCCGGCTCGCCATATATGGCGCGAATCGAAGGAGACGGCCAGCATCGCACAGCTTCCACACGAACACACACACCGAGCTGAGAACCCACATTCTAGACGCTTCTCTCGCGATCCGACCCGATCAGTTCACCGCCGATGACGTCCACCGTGACGACGCCGACCCGCCCGCTCTCCTCGGCGGGCGGCCAGCGGCGGCGGTACAGGCCCACGGTGCTCGCCATCGCCGGCGGGGCAAAGCCGCCGAGGCGCCGGGCGCCGGCAAAAGCCACCTCAACCAGCTGCGCCGCGCTCGCGTCGGCCGAGAAGCAGAGCACGGCCGCCGCGGCCAAGCTCCCTCCTCCTCCAACGGCGCTGTCGGAGGAGGCGGCGGGCGGGATCGGCACGGACTACAACGAGGTGGCCGCCGCGCTGGAGACGCTGTACAAGCTGAGCCCGGCACTCGTGGAGGAGGACGAGCAGAGCAAGAAGGCGACGAAGAAGAAGAGGAAGGGGAGGAAGAAGGCGGCGGCGGGGGCGACAACGACCTCGCCGAAGAGGACGACGGTGGTGGTGAGGAGCCGCAGGCGGCGGCGGATGGATTTAGGGACGAGGGTGGAGATGAGGGAGGCGGCGGGGAAGGAGGAGGTGGGCGAGGAGCGCGGGTTCGAGGAGGCGCTGCTGAGGGAGTACGCCGTGTCGACGGACATGGGCAGCCTCGACTGGCGGCGGATGAAAATCCCGCCCGTGCTCACTTCCGCGCAGAGTGCCCGGCTCTTCAAGATCGTGCAGCCCATGAAGGTGACCGATCACTGACTGTTCTTGATTTGATTGATAAGAGCGATCGAAATTGGCCAAGCTGAACTTGCCAGCTGAACTCAGTTGTATGTTTCATTCAGGCAATTTTGAAGGTGCAAGAGAACCTGCAGATCGAATTGGAGAGGGAGCCGACGGACGTCGAGGTCGCCGAGGCCATGAACATGCCGGTGCAGCGGCTACGGCGCCTCCGCGAGATCGGCCTGGCAGCCAGGAACAAGCTGATTAAGGTGAGTAAATCATACTAACATTATTCAGTCTAGGTGCCAATGTACTGTACACTGAACTTGAAGTATGAAGCCCCAAGCTGAAACTTTAGATGAACTCTACTCGTGCCATAGTTGAGCACGTACATACTAAATTTATGATTCCATTGTTTGGTCGCAGCACAACCTGCGTTTGGTTTTATATACAATCAACAAGTATTACGCGGACATGACCGGCGACGAGCGGTTCGCCGACCTGTGCCAGGCCGGTGCCAATGGCCTCATCACGGCCATCGACCGCTTCGATCCCAAGCGCGGCTTCCGCATCTCCACCTACGCGCTCTTCTGGATCCGCCACTCCGTCGTCCGGGCAATGACGCTCTCCAGCTTCACCCGCTTCCCTTCGCCATGGAATCGGTAATTCCATATTGTTTAAATTGTTGTGGTTGCACATTTTGTTCATCAGCAAGAGGAAATTCTGAGGTTCTTGTGTCCGTTTCATCGTGCAGGAGAGACAGGAGATCAACAGGGCAAGAGAGGAGCTGTCCTTCGAGCTCGGGAGGGCGCCGACGGACGAGGAGACGATGAAGAAAGTGGGGGTGTCCCCGGCGAGGTACCGCGACGTGGTGCGGATGACGAGGCCGACCTACTCGCTCCACTCGCGGAACCGCGTCACGCAGGAGGAGCTCATCAACGAGGTCACCGACGGCGACGCCATCGGGGTCGACACGCACAAGCACAACCGCCTCCTCCGCCTCGCCATCGACGACCTCGTAAGCACAACAACCGATAATTTTAGCGTGCTTGGTTTCTTGATCCATATGATCAAGCTCACTGATGATGATGAATGTTGCGGTGATGCAGCTGGATTCGCTCAAGCCCAAGGAGAGCGTGGTGATCAGACAAAGGTTCGGGCTAGACGGGAGGGGGAGGCGCACGCTGAGCGAGATTGCCGGCAATCTGAGGATCTCGAGGGAGATGGTGCGCAAGTACGAGCTCAAGGCGCTCATGAAGCTCAAACACCCTACACGGGTCGACTACCTACGAAGATACATGTGAAATCGCTTGTATAGTTGTATCCATCTTGATCGCGCACGTACATACCAATTAATTCTCTATTCGGATTTATGCCGTGTATATATGCAAGGCGACATAGGAATCATTTAAGCCATCATTTAGTTATCCCGTGTTTCAGATATGTATATATGCAGTGTGTTCATGAGTTTATATATTCGAGTGAAGTTGCACTAATTTGACTATACATCGGCTGATGTAATTTTGATGTATGGATATACGGCACACCAAATGGACCCTTATTGGTAAATCAAATTATTATGAGATTGATTCAACTACCAAGGCCATGCCTAGGCAAACTCTCGTTTTGGTCGTAATTGGTTGGTAGACTAGCTGATCAGGCTTAGTTTAGTTTTATCTTTACTTTTGCTTTGCATTTCCCTGTTGTCTCATGTTGGGGAGAAACAAAAGACTTGTTACTGTAAGGTTCCGTTTCATGGAATGAAACCGGTGGTTTCACCCCTGCGAATCTAAAAAAAACTACTCCCTCCGATCCATATTAGTGGGCATAGGTTTGTCTAAATTCATATGTATCTAGTTAATTATTTAGACTAGATACATGTGTATCTAGACAAAGTTGTGCCCACTAATATGGATCGGAGGTAGTACCAAGGACATTTTCTTGCATCGATTCAGACAAGAGATGGTAAAACTGGGCTGGGAGGGTACGGCCAGCGTGTTAGGGCATTTCGGAGGAAAGAGAATATATAGAAGATCAAGGAACTCCCTAAAAAGGCGAAAACATAAGGGGAAATAGGGAGAGTGTTAAGACATTTTGGATAAAATAAAGAATAGAGTAAAAAGTCAAATAAAAGCAAAAACATCAGGGAGAAAACATATGAAAATACTTAATAATATTAGAAAAATGGTATAAAACGAAAATAATAGTTTTTCGCTTGATATTTGCAATTCGCTACATTCGCTTGTATTTACCGACTAGAAAGAATGCCACGTCTCACTTAAATTTACGTTAATGCAAGTTATGTTCAATACTATGTGAAGAGTTCAATGTTATCCTAGATAAGGTACTCCTTTTGTTCTCTTCGTTCTTTATTTATGATCATTCACGAAATAAAGAGCAGAGCGATAATAAAATCCAATTTTCACCTGCTCCATTATTAAAATAAGTTCTCGCACTCTACCAGTTGTATCAACACACAGTAACACGCTACCACCACTTGATATAACTTTCACCCTAGAATCTGCATAAAACAGGGTGAGACTTCAACCAAGAGATTTTGACACATAATGCAATTAAAATAACCTGCAAATAAGTAATGATTTTGTAGCTAGTCCAGTGCTGTACCAATGAAATCTTGATCATCCTGCCTTTTCTAGACCTGATTGTTCAAGGCATTATAAGCATAAGTCAATCTGTAGTCAGTTTTGCTATTTAGAAAACGGAGCGAATTTTAGGTATCAGTTCTGCTAAACCTAACTTCAACTGTTTGCACTCATCAGCACACTATAAGTTTAATCTTGCATCAAGTCCTAAGTTACATTCCAGAAGAATAGTTGTATTACATGTTATATACATGAGCGAGCGGAGTTCAGACTTGAAAGCCTACTCAAAATTTTGCCAAATGGGTAAGTGTAATGAACTAAATCTAGTGTGAGCGATCACATCTCGAGGACCGGCGTTGCTAATATGAGACCGAGAATCATTGATAAAACATATCTTACACCACCATACTCCTAACTACCCAGTCGCAGGCGCTTGTAGCTTGTTATCTTCGTTTCTGCTCGCCACAACCTGCGGTAGGCTGCACTGCGTTGTTGCAGCTGATCATTCGTGCAATGACGCTACTTGGCTTCAGATGCCTCTCGTTCACATTGTATTCAACAAGGCCAATTCTTATACTAAACTCATTTACTTCTTTACATATTATTTTGTCAATAAATCAATATTAGTTGCTTCCATTGATACAACATTAGCATACAACTTTAAAAACTACCTTTATTGCACATGGCATATCAGTCATTCCACAGGTTCCATATTAAGAATTACTTCGATATTTCGAAGCTAAAGGTGTGTTTATCCTTTTTACTTAATCCTTCCCAATTGAGTCTAAAAATTCTATTATGAATTTGTTGAGAGTGGAATTGTTGAATTGGTTCACATACACTATTAAGTTATAATTCACTTTTGACTATGTGTCATTGATATCCTATGATTATTTCATATCCAATATTATGACTTAAAATGCATTATTATATAATTAAAATGTTTATGCCTACAAGTGCAACGCTACTAAATTATAACTATACTAATATTGGTGAATGTTGAGTTATTTTAAAGGTTAGTTTGAGACATTCCATAGTATGAGATGGAAGAAAAGAGTGAAATTTATATATGACAACATCATATTAATATATGGAATAATATGTATCACTTAGATGTACTGTAATGTGATTATTCATGGTGTTTGTTGAAATAAGCACCTCAGTGGATGATTTACTATGTGTGGACCTAAAAATATCCTACTGGAGCACTATATTGGCGTATTATCTAGCATTTCCAATCAAATAGGATATACAAGATTTTTTGGAAATAGTAGTCAAATTATGCTTGCATTAGTTGGTTTTGGTCAAATTTCCTTAGCGTTTTTGTTGGTTGGCGTGTCTTTTATTTTTTTCTCCACACAATTCGCTAAAGTTTCTCAGTATATATAATTATTTAGTAATATGAGTTATGTTACCATGTCAATTAACAAACTTGTTTTAATGAGGATGCAATAAGTTAATGTTCACATTAAGTAAGATAGCTTATCTGCTCAATACACGACTAGTCGATAGATATGTCTTATTGAAGGGATAGTTCAAAGTGATTAAGACCATAGCTTCTCTAGTTACCAAGCTACATGTCAAGTATGTAGCTGTGCAGGGGTTCCGTGATCTCCACATATAGATTGTAAACTTGTGTTACGTCGTGAGATTCAATCGTAAAGTTTAAGAAAATAGTAAGAAACTAAATTAGCATCCAACAAGGGTCCGTAGATAAATCATTATATTGTTGACGTGTGAGACAATTCAAACCGTACAGTGCCAGTGACTTTGGTACAACATAAATGTTACCCCCTCTGTTTCACATAAAAAACCTTTTGGTAAACTAAACCAGTTTTGTTAGACCAAAACAATCTTGCGGCCGTAAGAATGTCATGGCACAGAATGTTGTTGATCGTATCAACATGTTCCATTGTAGTTTGCCTTGAAAAACGTTTTTCTAGCCTTATATGATTCCGTTTGGAAAGTAGAGAGTATTATTTAGCTAAGTCTACACTTCCCATTAGACTCGGATATACACCATGTCATATTATATGTACTAGACAATTATCTCAAAAGTTCGAACCGATGGGAAGGGTTAGTACAATCCTTGTTATGTGGGCCAACTAGGCTCACTCGGCACGTCCTGCCCCTGAGCCGGGTCTGATGGAGTAACATATAGTGTTTCAGCTATGTGTAGTGTGAATGCGAAATTTTGTAGTAACAAGTATTTATATTATTAATCATTGTATGATTTCTACTTGTATAGCGAAGAACATTGTGCAGTCAATTGACTACACAGTTCTAACGTGGCTCTGCCATTGGTAACAAATCAAGGTTCCAACGGAGCAGGATCATATCATTGAAAAACAGAGCACATTCCACACTTCCACCGGAGAACTAATTGTTACAAGAGAAGCAAAAGAACCGTGAGTGTCGTTTTGTCTCCCGGACAGACCTACTCTTGCCCTGAGTAAAAAACAAAAGTAAAACATTTTGAAAAATCAGAAATAAATTGGTGATGAACATATACAATTATTCTAAGTTTAGTAACAGCTCTGTGTGGGGAAAAAAGTGTTCTAATTTTCTTAATGTTTTTGCGGAGTGCAACACAAATACCATTTCACTAGGAAACTTGGCACATATGTAAAACAGTCATTAATGTTTTTCAGAGTTTTCTCAATTTTTATTATTATTTAGACATGAGCATAGCCACGTGCTGCGTCGCAGCCAAGGCTTTTCTGTCTCCCATTTGATTCTCTAAACGCCCACCTGGAGCGGAGCAAGACACCACCTGTTCGTCTAGACGCGGACACCATGCACGGCGCCACGCACGCGCCTTCCAGCCTCCGCCTACGCGCATCCATCTCCGCTCCAAGTCCCACCACATTTACTCTCGATCGCGTCAGTTTCTCGTCTACTTCCGTTGCATTCTCAGCGCTCGTCTGACTCGTTGACAAAACCGGGAACTCTGCTAGCTAGCTTGCGATCAGGTGCGGCGGCCATGGTTAAGCTTGCGACGGCGAGGGACGCGCGCCTGTACGGGCCGGCGCTGACCGTGCGGAGGTGGGAGTACATCAACGCTGGCGTGTACGTGTTCGCGACCCTGCTCCTGTCCGCGGCGCTCGCGGCGCTGTGCGCGTCTTCGTCCGACGGCGGCAGTGCAGCGGGGCTTGTGGTGGCCGCCGCGGCGCTCGTGATCGTGGCGGCCGTGAACACGCACGATCTGGGGGCGCACCTCGCCGGAGTCGACTGCCGCGTGGGGCTCGTACGGTTCGACCCCCAGCTCGGCCTCGTCGAGCTCCTCGTGCCCGCCCTCAACGCCGCCGGCTGCGTCCTAGCCGTCGTCGGCGTGGCGTTCCTGCTCGCCCAGGTTCGTGCCGGCATGGCTTTCCCAAACAGTTAGACATAGACACGCAGATACGGCGTCGGCGGCTGACTGCTCTGTATTTGTGTTGCTTGCTGATGAATCAGGGGGACCGGGGAGAGCGGCACGCGGCGAACACGCTGCTCGCCGGCGCGCTGCTGTGGATGCTGGGCTCCGCGCTCAACACGTGCCAGGTGTACCAGCGCGCCGACGGCCGCGCGCAGCTGCTGCAGTCCAGCGTCCAGGTCCCCGTCCTACTCGGCAGCCTCCTCTTCCTCGTCGCCGCCGTCCTCAACCGCCGCCGTGCCCGCGAGCCGTTCGAGAGGTGGACGATGTGCCTGTGCGGGAGCGTGCTGTGGTTGGTGGGCGCCTTGTTCAACGTGGTGAAGGTGTTCGTCATGCACCAGAGCGGCGCGCCGCGGCTGGAGAAGCTCCGGGGCGGCGCGCAGGAGTGGCTCAGCCGTGACCGCGAGGGCCGCGTGCCGCTCGTCTGGAGGTCGGCGGCGCCGCCCACCGAGCTGCGCTGACCGATGATCGACGACCAAAGCCGGTGCGGAGCAAATTTGTAACCCTGGTAGCTGTAAATTGATCGTCAGTTCGAAAGAGGAAGAAGCTCCGATGATGTGCCTTAATTCCAGTGTGTTGCGATGTTTTCACCGGTTCCCGTAATTAATCATGCATTGTAAGGGTTTGGGTCCAGTTTCCTCTTCTAAACTGGATCAATTTTTCTTTTAATAATACAATGGCAGAGCTCCTGCCGGTTACAGTCAAAAAGAAAGAGGAAGAAGATCCAATAAATTGTACCGTCTTACTCCAGTACTAGTTGAATTTCGGCACGGCGGCACGCCGTGCCGTGATGTTGTACTGATGATTGTAGTGTAAACAAAAGTATTAGAAGGCTGTTCTATTCATAGAATAGGTGATACCTGGATTACATAATGGGCAGAACTGGCTCAAATAAACAATAGATTAGCTGTAATACTAAAATATATTGTTACTGAGTCACATAGTGGATTTCGTTGTACACATTGATAGCTCATACAAAGAAAAATATATGTTCAGATTGAATAAGACTAAATAAAGTCATGCTCCAATCCTAGCAATTGACATATGTTAGTGACCTTACCAACATAAGTGCAAGCACATCAGATCGCTCTTTTTTATAGCTTAATTTGCGAGTCCCTTTTCTCCTCTTCTCTCCCCCGACGCTCTTGAGAGTCCACCGTCCACGCCGCCCGTTTCCGGCCTCTCTCGCCGTCGGCGCTCTCGCCGGCTGGTGCAGAGAAGAGCTTGGGTGCCGGCCCGCCTTGTACATATGTAGATCTAGGCTTTGCTTTGCCCGCTGTGGAGTCTGGCGCATGCCGTCCTTCTCCCTCCCTTGCGACTTCTTTCCGGCGAATCGCGACGGCGCCGGAGGTGATTCTTCTCTGTTTTGCAGGACGGATCCAAGGTGGATAGCTTGCAGAGCTGCTGAAGATCAAAGTCGCTTCAATAAATCTGCTCGCCGTATCAATCTTCGTATTTGGGCGGATCTGGAGCACTTCTTCTTCCTCTGTTCTGGCCGCCGTGGTGACGGAAGAATAGTGGATGAAGTTCGAGTTTCAGAGTTGGCCAAATGCGTTGCTATTTGGGAAGATGGAGTCCAAGGCTTGCTTTGTGCTTCATCTGATACTGCAGAAGTTTTTTGGAGTTCTTCAGTGGGGGACCTGAGACGGCCGACGAGGCCTTGCCCCTGCTTTTCATGGCCGAAGGGCGGCCCTCCTCTGCCGCTTTCTGTTGGCGGCTTATCAACCTCCAGGCGTGATGCCATTGCGGAGGCCTCTTCTGTTCTCCATCCTGGCGATCTCCGGCGCCGGTATTCCAAGTGGTTCGTCCCCGGAATCATCGATGCTGGCCAGGTTGGTGAGCGTTGCTCATCGCTGCGGTGGAGAAGGACTCAATCGTGTTTCTGTTCTAGGTTCCAGGGTCCTTTTTGTAAATTTGTAGGTCCTTGTTGTGATTTATACTTTCTTTCGGACCTCCATGTAATTTGTAACCCACCGCGTTGGAAGAAATGCAGTATCTAGGTCCTTCGGGGCCTTTCCCCTGTTCAAAAAAAAATATAGCTTAATTTGCATACTTAGATATAAGCTCCTTATTCCAGTAGGCTGAGTGTTGCTAAGATTTCTATAGCAATACAGTAAAGTAGAAAATGGTTCATTGCAATACACAAATCAGGGTACTACACTTTAAATGCTTAACTGTTCAAGTATGCAGAGATGTGTTTAACCTTTCTTTATGGTGGCGTGTGGCCAGCGAGCTTATATATCGTTGTATCCAACTATTAACTCACAGGAAAATACTGGAAGTAACATGGATACTTCTACTGCTACGTGGGTAAACTTTACCCAATTGCTTTTGCGTCAAGAGGGTCCCAAACTAAAACGGAGGTTCCCTTGACTCTATATGTTCTGAAGTTTTCATTAGAGAAAAGTAGAAGGCAGCAGTACTATATGATCATATTTATTACTTATCTTTGAAGAACGAACCCATGTGGAATCTGCAAGAACCAAGTAATTCTTGGTTATTAACTTGCAGCAGATATTGCAAGTGTCTTGCAGGGTAGGCTCCTGAACTTCAAATTTACAGTTGAGAATGTTGTAGCAGAATTTTGATCTCTTGCCAATCCAGGGATGGACACATGGAGTACTCCCCATGTACCCTGGCTGACTGCTTGCAAAATCCTGAAAAATGTGATCTCCAAATGGAGATCAGAGTACAAAGCACCTAGGTTCAGCATTTACCTGCTGGGAGAAACACATGCAAAATTGACACCTTAGAGATAACATGTTATAATCCATGAACATAATAAAAATTGGGGAATGTTAGAAACCCACCAACATAAACGCAACATTTGTTTCCTTTGATAGAAATGGATTTTTTGGCAGACTAATTAGATCTAAAGTAACAAATTCAAAAAAAAAGACACAATTTGCAAAAACAATATGCCAAAGCAGAGTTATGCACTCTGTTATAAACCATGCCAATGGAACAAATATCCTTTGACCTCACGCAGCGAGCACGATTAGTCGCGATCTCTTTATATTTTGCAGTGTTAGGAAAAATAGAAGAGAAAATACCATCTCAATGGCAATGTACAAAGCATTTAACTTGTCAGTTCATACATCGCCCTTTACTGACAATCTGTTAACAAATATGTAAGATTAGACGTTAATTAGACACCAAGTGAAAAGCAAGACACCAAGGTAGACACCAAGTGAAAAGCAAGAGACCAAGGTACATGTCTTATTAGTATGTCTGAGCCTAACAGTCCAACATGAATCCATCTCAATCATAATCATCCAATCATATGCATCATCAAATTAATATTGCGTAGTTGTTTGACACACAAAACTCCAGTACACCAAAGCACTTGACAACAATGTATCAATTCCTACAAATTTTCATCAATTAGCCAGGGAAACCAAAAATAGTGGGTTGATTTATCCAAAAAAATACCACAGTTACTAATAATGCAGAATCTCTAAACAAAACATTTAAGCCAACCTAAATGGTCCCTTGTTCATTTAGCTATCAATAGCATTCATATTTTTTTAATAACAGGAGCATATCACTTTAAGTACGGAAACTAAAATTAGCGAAAAATACAGTACTTATTCGTCTCCCAAATTTGTCAATAACATACAGGTAAACATATTAGATCTTTTTTCGAAAAATTTATATTAGATTTTTGACATCCAACTGATAAGAACATAGATACAAACTGTCCCCACAATTAATGTGCGAATTACCTTAGACGAATTCTCCTCTTTTGAGATCCCATATCAATTGTAGAATTGCAAGCTGAACCGGCATTCGTTGTTGAAAAAACTGGTCCAATAGAAAGCCGACTACAAATCCATCAGAACAGCCAGCGGAATTGACTAATAGCAGTAATAAGAGAACCACCATCCCACTAACAGTATCGCTGGATGTACATCTTCCAATAGAGACAGAGGGGCACGCAACCCACATATCCAACCAGAGGAACATCGATCGGCCATGGTATCAATCAACTGCATATGTATCATCATACGCAAGAAAAACCCTACATATGTATCAGACAAACATCAATTAGTCAATTGGCAATGCATAATCAAATTAAATGCTTAACACAGGAATCACATAACAGCCGAAAAAATAATTCACACAGAAACTAATCTCCACTTGAACATGAAGAACCACACAGCAGCAGAACGAAGAAAGCGAGCAGAGCCGAACACAAACGGATAAGCACGTAGCAGGGAACAGCTGCACCTTCTCCAATGGTGACCCAGAACAGGGAAATCACCTGAAACGAAGCAAGTGTCAACATTTGGATCATGCTGGAGCTGACACTAAGAGTTCTTTGGTGCATCAATTGAAAGGTGGAAACTCATTCTTGAACTGAATTATTGCATCTAGCTAAGAAAGGATGACAACTATCAACAAAACCTGCTTGGTAGTAATTTTTGCAGCCACTTTGGCTTTATAAGGAAACTAATTACCTTCTCTAATTTTAACCTAGATGCATCAATAGACCATGCAAATAGGACGACACGAACATTGCTATTATACTGCCACTTTGAAGAAGTACAGATCATAAAAAAAAATGGCAGGGAACATCACCAAATAATTGTATTGGCATGTAAACAAAAATAAGTTAAAGATGGAACAGGTCCTAGTTTTGTCAATCATAATAGAGAAACTAATGAGAGTATTTGGAAGAGATTAGTTAATTCATGCCTCTCCAAATCAATAACGTATCAGTGGAATTCTCCTGACTCGTCACTCCCACTCTCTGCATTTTCTTGCCCAAATCATCTCCCAAGTCCCAAGGTCTCTATTCTTCCAGAAAACCCATGTTCATGTATAAACTGGACATAATATAAACTAAATCGCCAACTTGAACTATCTGTAGACTGGAACTGAAGCTAGAGAGAGAGGAAGCATATGTGGCCTGATGCGCGGCTGTACTCCGCATCATCTACCTCGTAATATCCTGTTCACGAAACAAAAATCCCTAAAATTGACAGAAGAACATGAACAGAAAAAAAAAGCATATGAAAGAAAAAGAAAAATCTGACAGTGGAGGTCGAGCTCACCTGCAGTCGCGGCCGTATCCATCGTCGTCGGCCTCCCCTCTCCGATTCCAGTCGGCGTGTTCGCCGTGGAGGTGCAGCAGGCCGCCCCGCTCCGCTGCCCGTCAAGAGCCGGTCGGGTCAGCCACAGCGATATAGCGAGGTCGATCACGGTGGCGCTGTTGTGGAGGGCCGGAACAGAGGGCGGCATCGCGTGGCCACGCGGATGGCCGGGGCGGAGGAGCTCGCCCACGGTGGCGCTGTCGTGGAGGACATCGGCGCGGACGGGTGAGAGGAGGACGGAGCAGCCGACGCGGGAAGCGAATCGCCGGCCGGAGCGGCGGCCAGTGATGGGGAGCAGGTCGGGGTCGGCGGCGCTGGCGGTGGCGGCGCGGTGGCAGGAAGAGGTGGCGGTGCGGCGGCGTTGCGCACGGACACATCAGGCGAGGAGGAGCGAATCGCCGGGTAGGAATGGAGAGGACCGCGAGGCGCGTCGTTCGCGCCACAGCACGGCGGCGGAGGTGGCCGGAGCTCGCCGGATTGAAGCGGCGACGGAGGCGGCGACCAGAGGCGCGGGAGCGAGAGCGAGAGAGGAGAGCGCGAGTGGCGTTTTTGCAGAAAAGCACTTCGGTTTTCTTCAAATTACAAATAGATCCCTCCGCGGGCACTGTTCAACACTGTACGTTACTGTAGCTACTGTTGCTAAGCACAATAGCGCGAGCGCGAGAGCTCGCCAAAGTGCTCAGCTTTCATATAGTTAGTGATTCGTTTGCGACTCGCATTGCCAACTGGGGTTCAATATGGAGCCTTTTCCATTCAACCGGAAAGCAGGGTTCATAAAACATGCGGCGAGGGATCCATGATTTGAAGTTTTTCTGAAACATTTAAAGTCTAATTTTTTATAAGGCACAAATACAAATACATACAACAAAATAAATGGTACACACAATTGCAACTTCCAGGATTCATAAAGAACAGATACCAAGAATATGAAACATATACTCCCTTTCATCCGGAATATGTGTGGCGACTTGTACCACGGCAGTATAATCTCCACGACAGTTTTTTCCAGACCGAGGTAGTAACTTTTTCAGAGAAAAAAACTAATATCATGGAGACTTTGGAGGCTGGCGGTTGACGGTTGATTGCTCAATTAGCTGCTACAATATGATTCCAACATTATGAGAGATAACTACAACATGTGAAAAAGTTAAAAAATATATAAATCTTAGCACACATATATAATAATAGCTGTAACTTTTCATAAAGATAATATTATTATTATTAAATTGTATTTTTTACAAGGAAACCCGGATAGATGACCTCGGTAATACTTAAAGGGAAAAAATGTAGCATAATCTTCTTTCATCAGTTTTGGAAGACCACACATGAACATAGCAAATCATTAACTTAGTCATTCATCACCTATTTTGTTTTGAATATCTATCTATATTTATAGCTGAGAAAACCCTCTGAAGTGGTGTTGTTGCCACCGTTAAGGTCGACGCGAACGTAAGGATGTAATAAACCAATGGAAAGATTAGATGTTGTCTAGTTTGAAAGAAAAAAAGAGCAAGACCACTAAGAGCATGCTTGGCAAATCTCCATCACTCTATCGCTTGACTAGGTAGTCAAAGGGTGGTGCTCCGTACCAAAACTGAAGACATCATGATGGAGGAGGTTGGTCATAAGGCGTCTTAGCACATCTTCAACGGGAGTAGCCAAAATCGTTTCCTGTACTCGGGGCCTCTTTGGGAGTGCCGGACATGTGTCCGCCACATTGTTGTTGCAGATTACAACGGCGCCCCCAAACGCCTGGCCCAAATTCTTGTTCATTATTTTTTGACAAGTGAACATTTTTTTACAACAAATCCGGTTAAGTTAAACAAATTTGAACAAACTTACATTTTAAAATCCAAACAAAATTTAACAAACTGAATTTAAACTACGCCAAAAGAAGGAGGCCTATCCTGATGCCGGCGAGACCTTACAACATCTCGCCAACCACTACACGTCAGCGTTGAGAAAGATGCCTATCCCAACGTCTCATCGAGGAACTTGCATGCCTCAATGATCTATTACCGAAAGTGTCATCTGATATTGCCGGCTACAGCCTTGAGGAATGGCCATAGCCTCAGTGAGGCTTCTGGTCTCGCCGCCGACGCATGGTGGGGTTTGATCCATCTTCGATGCATGCATCGGCGGAGGGAAGCCTCTCCGGCTTCATCTTGAGCCTCCTTCCCGGTGCCGGTGACGCTGTTGGGGCAGTTTCATATGTCGGCGCCTGCACCGGTGGTAAGCGAATGTCGGGCATCTCGTCGTCCGACGCGAACCGCTCCGGTTGTGGCTCCCGCATACCGGTTGGGCCTACTTTGAGTTAGAGTAAGGTGATACCACTTATATGTACTAAACCTTTTTACTTCGCAGCAAATGATCTTAAGTAGTACACTTATATATCGTGTTACCAAAATTAACCACATAAAAAATATATCAAAAAATTAAATAGAATATTTTTATTATACTTTTAATCGTGGATGTTATGCATGTGGTGTGTTTGTGATGATGACAGCATGTCTGACCTCGAAAAGACCATACACAATCAATGTGAACAATGCTATAAAGATCACTCGATTTTTGTTTCACCCAATTAATGTATATTTATTATACTGATAATTATCCTTTTTATTTATTAACACCAAAATCCTGCAATCTAGGAACCTCAGATGGCTTTTAGCATCCTCCCGATGATATTTTGGAAAAGATAATACCCACCCAACACACATATATGTACTTGAATGTCATCTAAGTTGAAAAGATAAAATATTGTCACACGGATTAATTCCCGCTGAAAAAACACTAATAAGTATTTATTTTGAAAAATACAAAGAGAACTAGAGAAGTTTGACATTAACGACAAACCTAATACACATACAACTTTGCATCTATCAGTTGCTTCCTGGCAAGTCCATCGTCCAACATGGTGTGTAAGCAAAGGAAATATCAATATCAGAAAACTCATGCTCCATTATACCCAAGTATCGAACCTTTGAGCTATTTAAATAATAAGCAAATGTTGCGCTTCTAAAATCATCATGAAAAAGGGCAATTTCTTTGTAAGGATGGAATCCCAGACACCAAAAAAGATGAGCTGGAGCACCAGGGCTGCCCTTTTTCGGCCAGTCCACAGTGGTAACAGCATTTTCATCATCAGAATCCCATTCAAAATCATCTTTGGATACGGCCTGGTTGTATTCATAAGCAACTTCAAGGTTGACATCATTTTCCAGCAACAATTCCTTCTCATCAACCGACTGTGAGATCCATGGTCCATTGTCAAGATGCTCGCAAGGATATATTCGCCATGCCGTCTCAAAGCAGATTTCATTATTTAAAACCCAGTCAATGACGCCATCATGCGATTCAGAAAGAGTCCAAATCTGAAATGTGCTTCGTCCATCGATATCTAGTACACAGTAGACCCCTTTCTTTGATTTTCCTAAACGAATAGTGATCCTTGCCTCCTTCTGGCAGCTTAACTACTTGGTACTTATCATCATTCCGTAATTCTATTCTGCAAAAAAAGCAAATCAACGTTAAAGATTAATTACCAACTACTCGCGGTAAGAATAATAGTCTCAGTAGCGCGCATGTGTAAATTGTGAGTAGGAGTAGTACCTCAAAATAAAATCACCGTTTGTATGCCTTAAGGGGACATAGAGTGAGCCCTTCCAGTGAGCGGAGTAGTACAAATTCGAATCAGATTTCCAATGGGAGTTCATGTCGGCCATTGTTCCCGCGGCATCTCCTTCTCGTGTAAATGACCTCTCCCTCCAACAATTTGTCTCCGAGGAGAAGAAATGCATGGCATACAGCGCGGTGGCCACTCCGTACTGCCCGCCATATCTTCTGGTAAATAACGGGGAATACGGGGGATGAAGAGCACCTCGTAATGCGGCGAGACGGTAGGATCATAGAGGAGGTAGGAGTTGTTGTAGCAACGCCCACAGGTTTCCACCCGCCACGAGCACGAACACGGCAGCCGGGGCAACGACGCCCACTGCCGCGTGGCCGGATTGACCACCTGTTTGTTTAGGATCAGGAAGAGGCCATTGGAGTAGTCCGTGATCTCCCCGGTGACCTCTGCATAGCCTGGGCGTTCGTCGAGGTAGTCGAGCCTGCTGGTGATGTAGCGCGTCGTGGAGCGCGCGCGAAGAGCTTTGGAGCGTCCATCTTGTTTATGTTGTAGATGACGCCGTCGAGCGAGAGCGGGAGCAGGTCCGCACGCAGCAGGCGGTGGTGGTCGACGGTGGCGCTCCATGTCCATTGACGCAGCGGGAGGCGGCAAGGGCTCGCGGCGGGAGGTGCCGGAGCATGTCCGCCAGCACGTCGGTGTGCTCCATGTCCATGTCTACCCTCTGTTTTAAATAGCCGGCTATCACCCGGCTATAGCCTTGCGAGAGGCTCGGCGCTATAGATTAGACCTTCGTAGGCTAAAAGGGTACTAATCTGGGAATGTGCCTTGTGTGAGCACAAACTTCGTTCCCGTGCACCTGTTTAGTAACACGTTTCCTGCAGCCAGAAGTAGTGTTAGTGTCTGTTTTTTAATGTGTTTCCATTTATTTGCAGGTTCATGCTACTGATTCGATTGATCCATTGCTAGAGTTGCTTGAGTCCAAGTACTCCAAATATGCTGATGTTTGGTATGTGGTAGTTATTTCTGCTATATTTTATTATCAGATCATTGAAAAACTTGTTCCCTGAAAATTTCAGTTGTGTAGAGTTTGCGATATTGTTAGTTTGGTTGATGGAATACTCTTGCAATGCACTCATTTTCCCGCAATTCCTCCTGCAGTTATTTTACTTATACTAGCTTAGACAAGATCACCAATAGTCTGGGCAGTCAAACCACCGGTAATCTCTCAGTCTCTCTCTCCTTAGTTTGATTTGCCTCATATGATTTACCACTTAATTGTCACTTTACTTTTGTTCTAATCAGGCTCCGGGAAAGATGGCTTGCAGAATGGGGACGGCAGCTCCAAAGACAGGTACTTTGGTTTTTATGCAAAGTTACCTTAAATCGTGAACAGCGCATTATGCTTGTGAATGCAAGTTTGTGAACCAACTAGGGTGCATGGCCTTTACGTAGGTATTATTTTTCACTGCAAGTTCTAAGCAGTGTCCTACTTTGCACCGTTTATAATGATATGTTGTACTCAGTGCTCACCCAGTACGAGCATGTTTGCTTCTAAAAAACAAGGGAAACCAGGAAAGACATGCTTGTAGTTGTAGTTTCTATGTACTGATCAACGGGTTGATGATTCGAGCAAAAAATTGTACCGAAATAGACATTGATGGTTTTTATTGTATCTTGAAATTTGCAGGCCAAACATGATGAACGAGTTTCGAAAACTTCACATTATAAGCAGCTTGAGAACAATTTGACGGGTTGTAATTTGACCTGATTACTCAAGTACTGATACGACATTCCATGAATCACCATTTGCTTTATACTCGCGTGTGATATTATTCATATGATTTCAACGTAAACAAGGCTGATAGAACCAACATTGTTTATTGACTATTTCTGTAAATTATCTTGTTTTCTAGATATTATGTTGTATCAAATGTTTGTGTGTTTGAGATAAAATGCATGACACTTTATAATTTAAGTTTACACCCGTTGCAACGCACCGGCACTTTGCTAGTAACCGCTAATAGCCCGGCTATAGAAATTTAGCTCCAATTTAGCCCCTTAGCGGCTATATTCCCACCAGGGATCCAAAAAATTTGGACCAAAATTTGTCCCGCTCAACCCACTTTCGCACCCAAATATCAACCCTACCCCTAAATTCTTCTCATTCTCTCCTCTATCTCCCGAAAATAGAACCAGGAGGGGCGGCGGTCATGGTGGCGGTGCAACCTCGCACTCCCTGTCAGAATTGTGCTACTTAATGTTGTAATATGTGGACAGAACTATGTCAAGAACTTCTAATATGTTATACATCTGTGAATTATTGATATATACACAAATATATGCTGCCAAAATATTATTATTTTCCATTATTTAGCAAAACGGCTATAAGGTCATAGCCGCGCTATAACCCGGCTATAGCCTTTCATAGCTTCTAAAATTGTCGGGGCTAAACACAATAGCCCGCTATTTTAAACAGAGTGTCTACCGTACTAGCAAATCGAGCAGATGGAATACGGGGCTTTGCTAGATCCGATCGAAGAGGGGATGTTCCGGCCGTTCTTTAAGGAAAACCGGTAGGAAAGCGTGATGGCTTAGAATCGCTCCCTATTTGGTCGAGGCTAGCAAGGACCCTACGTACATATCCGACTCGGATGCCAGATTTGAGTTGGGTCCGCACGTTCTGAATTTATGGGCTTTCTACTTTTTATTTTTGCGAAAAAGACCTTGTCATTCAAAGAAACACCGAACCGAACAGTACAAAACATTTCAACAAAATCAAAAATTACAACGAGATTCTTGAGACGCCTTTCGTTTTTAACCTCCAGACCGTGTCGACGGTGTGCCGGCGCTGATGCTCCTCCCAGAATCGGCCGGACGTTGTTGGTTGCGGACGGAAAGTCGCCAAACGGGTTAAAAAGACCACATCCGTCCCGCAACCGAAGAAGGATGAACCGCCAGACGATATGGAGAATGCCACCGCTAGAAGAAGTTCTCGAGAACCACACCACTCTCACAAGCTTCTCGATGTCGCGCCGAGATAGGGTTGAAGGCAGGGAGACATTATTGCAAGAAGCGTCGCCACCACCAACAGAGCTCCGCCCCAACAAATCTGGACACTAAAACGATAAAAACGGAACCTTCCACCGACGAGGGCCGAGATGCAGCGCGCCTGCATGTCCCTTCAATATTATTTGTCTACGTGGTATTAAAATGCTCAAAAGAAAGACTATTTGAGCTACTTTTGCTAAGTAACTCTAATGATATATTTTAAGCCAGTTACATAAACTGACTTTGATGAACATATTTTTGGAGACACCTATTTCCAAAAGTGACTTCAAAATTAAGCATTTGAGGCATTTAAAAATGTGTTAAACTTCAGACATGAGGTAGTGAGAGCCCCTCCCATCCATGATTTTCAAAGTCCTAGTTGCTCACATTTCCCCCATTCTCTTTTCCCTGATCTACATATTTTCACCATGACAAGATTTTGCTACCTAACATTCCACCCTTTCTACCTGAATTATCAAACAGGTATCCTCCTCTTCTCGGATAGCTGTTGTATCTCCTTGCAGCAGCAAAAGATTTCTTCTTTTGTAGTTTAAACCATAGCCAATTTCCGAACTATATATTGATCCTCAAACTTCTTAAGTTTGAAGTTTAATTGAACACCCACGACCGGTATGACCAATGAGACCACAAGAATAGCAAAATTTTGGTCGAAAATCTTAAGGAGCAACATCACTTTCCGGTATGACCAAGTTTAACTCTGATTCTGTCATCACTTTCCGGTTGCCATTCCATCTTCTCCCATCTCCATCTCCAGAAACTCCCCACCCAACCTGCCGATGGTTTCTACTATCTCCTCATCCAGTTACTTAGTGGCATCTGGGCCATCCTCTTTCAGATTGGAATGGTACTCCCGTCGTTACTAAATATAAGCATTTTTTGTTTTTCCTAATTCGTAGAGTATTAGACGTATTTTAGTGGGTAGTTCACTCATTTTGCTCCATATTTGGTCCGTATTGAAATGTCTAAATCATACTCCCTCCGTTCCAAAATAAGTGTCTCAAGTTTGGCTAAAGGTAGATGTATCGATACGTGAAACATGTCTAGATACATTCATTTTTTGACAAACTTGAGACACTTATTTTTGGACGGAGGAAGTATTATATTGGGAGTATTGTATAAGCAAATCCGTATTCTTTTAATGGAAACGTTGGTTTCAAAGATTTTCCAAATCTCTTTCTAGAGATACCAAAGAAAACAAAAATTATACCGGAAGGCCCATCCTTACTTAGTTGGGCATTGTCCAGCCCAGCCCATGTCAACACCACAAATAGCTCGGAACGCAATCACCGTCACTCTCGTTCCCATTATCCATTTATCCGCAACAAATTCCTTCTTCTCCCTTACCCGCCCCCAGCTCCAATGGCGCAAGCCATCTCCCTCCCCGTGCTCCCTTCTCCCCACCACCACCGCCACCACACCGCCAGACCCTCGCGCGCACACTCTCCGGCCCAAATCCGAGCCGAGACCCCGCTCACTGCCGCGCTACGGGCCGGGGACGGCTCCTCCTCGTTCCGCGACGCGCGGTTCCTGGTCTCCCTGCTGCGCCAATGCGGCGACCTCCTCCACAGCGACGACGAGGCGGCGTCCTATCCGGCAGGAAATACCGACATCGTCGCGGCGAGGAGGCTCGCGCCGCAGCTGCACTCGCTGGCCGTTCGGGCGGGCCACGCGACGAGCGAGCCCCACGTGGCGTGCGCGCTCGCGGACCTCCTCGCGCGCCTTGGCCGCGCAGCCTCCAGCCGCCGCCTGCTCGCCGAAGGGGACGCAGAGACGAAGGACGCCGTGCTGTGGAACAAACAGGTGGCGATGCTCGCGGAGGCGGAGGACTGGGGCGGCGCGATCGCCACGTTCCGGGAGATGCAGGCGCGCGGGGTGGCCGCCGACGGGTACGCGTGCGCACGGGTGCTCCACGCCTGCGGCCGCGCCGCCGGGGACCCGCACCTTCGCCGGCGGGAGGGGCGCGCCGTGCACGCGCACGCGCTCAAGGCCGGGATCGTTGATGCGCACCCGCTCGTACCCGGGTTCCTCGCCGGGATGTACGCCGAGGGCGCGGACGTTGCGGCGGCCACGACAGTGCTGCTCCAGGCGGACGGCGCCTCCGCCGTCGCGTGGAACGCGGTGATCGCGTGCTGCGTCCGGCTCGGGCTAGTGGACGACGCCATGGAGCTCGCGGAGCGCATGGCGAGGTCGGGGAACCCGGGGACGGAGCCCACGCTGGCCACCTGGAACACTGTGCTGTCCGGCTGCGCGCGGCACGGGCGCGACCGGGAGGCGGTCGCCGTCGTCCGGAGGATGCTGGAGCAGGATCTGTCGCCGGACGCCACCACCGTGTCCAGCCTCCTCAAGTCGGTGGCCAACACGGGGGCGCTCGGCCACGGCGCGGAGGTCCACGGCTTCTTCCTGCGGCACCACCTCGTGCCGGACGCGTACACGGGGACAGCGCTCGTGGACATGTACGCCAAGTGTGGCCGCCTCGATTGCGCGCAGAAGGTGTTTGACGGATTGGAGCACCGGAACCTGGCCACCTGGAACTCGCTCGTCTCCGGGCACGCCAACGCCGGCGAGTTCGACAGAGCGTTGGAGCTGGTGGAGACGATGAAGAGGAACCGGCTCGACCCGAACGTGACCACCTGGAACGGGCTGATCACCGGCTACGCCATGAACGGGCTCAGCTCGCAGGCGATGCTGCTGCTCCGGCAGATCAAGGCGGCCGGCCTCACACCGAACGCGGTGTCCTGGACCTCGCTGATCTCTGGGAGCTGCCAGAACGGGGAGTACGAGGACGCCATCGCCCTCTTCGCCGAGATGCAGAGCGAAGGCGTCGAGCCCAGCCTGGTCACCACGCTGGTCCTGCTCCGAGCCTGCGCCGGGCTCGCGCTCCTAAAGAAAGGCAAAGAGCTGCACTGCTTCGCGCTTCGGAGAGCCTACGCCGGCGAGACTGTCGTCGGAACGGCGCTGGTCGACATGTACTCCAAAGCAGGGAGCCTGACGAGCGCCAAGAGGGTGTTCGGGAGGATCCAGAGCAAGAACCTGGTGTGCTGCAACGCGATGCTCACCGGGCTGGCTGTCCACGGGCAAGCCCACGAGGCCATAGCCCTGTTCCACGACCTGTGGAGGTCGGGGCTGAAGCCGGACAGCATCACCTTTACGGCCCTGCTCACCGCCTGCAGATCCATGGGCCTGATCGCCGAAGCCTGGGAGTACTTCGACAGCATGGAGACCAAGTACGGCGTGGTACCGACAGCCGAGAACTATGCCTGCATGGTCGACCTGCTGGCTAGGACCGGGTACCTGGACGAGGCCATGGCCTTCATCGAGAGGTCGCCGGTGAAACCCGGAGCGAGCTCGTGGGGCGCCATTCTCACTGGCTGCTCCATCCATGGCAACCTTGACCTGGCAGAAGATGCCGCGAGAAACCTGTTCAGACTGGAGCCATACAACTCTGCCAACTACCTGATGATGATGAGCTTGTATGAGCACGCGCAGATGTACGACGAAGCCGAGAGCCTGAAGTACGCCATGAAAGCGAGAGGAGTGGACACCCGACCGGGGTGGAGCTGGATACAGGTTGAGCAGAGCATCCATACCTTCGAGGTCGACGGGAGTCCACATCCAGAAACCGCAGAGATATATGAAGAGATGAGACGTCTGGTGTGCCGGATCAGGACGGCGGGGTACACGCCAGACACGAGCTGCGTCGCGTACGATGTTCCCAAGGAGGAGAAGGAGAAGCTGCTGCTCTGCCACACCGAGAAGCTCGCCATCACCTATGGCCTGATCCGGTCGGATGCGAGCCGAATGCCCCTCAGGGTGATCAAGAACACCAGGATGTGCAACGACTGCCACGAGGTGGCGAAGCACGCCTCTGCACTATGTGACCGGCAGATCATCCTCCGGGATGCTGCGAGGTTTCACCATTTCGTGGACGGCAAGTGCTCGTGTAATGACTACTGGTGAATGATGCCAATAATGAGATCAAATTGCTTTGTACTGGCACTGGGTACAATGGTTGGGTTATCTCCAGAGATTGTGTGATTGGCCTCAGCCAGATAATTTAACTGCAGTGGTGCCCACCATGAAGACAGTAACCAGCTATTCCTGCCTATCAAGGTTCTAACTTCTTAGATAATCACAGCTTGTCGACAATTATCCTACATTTTCTGCAGTTACATTCTCCAGTTAATCAGTACAAGAATTGACCATTTATGCAAGATAGAACGGGATGTTGACAGCTGATGGGAAATGACAACGTCCACTTGGGTGTATAAGAGATTCAGAGCAAATTTGCACAGAAGCTCGTCCCAGGTGTACTAGTCAGCTCTGTGCATGGCAATGGCTGCACATCAGTGTGCCACCACCGACCGCCCAAGGGATTCAGGTGCTCGACGAGGACATGCTCCATGCTGCTAGAGGTCTCGCTTGCAATTGCAAAGCTAGCAAATGGGCAGGATCTTGTTGTCTGTCAGATGGTAATGTCGGAGCTACCACGCCATGCTCATCCCACCTGCTCTTGATGCAAACCAGGTCCTCGTCTACCGTCGAAATGTAGCAGTCCTCAATGCAGACATTACTGCTTGAATCAGTGAGTGTTGTTGAGTCCAATATGATTTTTATTTATTTATTTATTTTTGCTCGCTTCAGAAAATGAGATGAACAATTTCACCTGAATAAATTCCAAGTTTGTTCATTCTCTTAGCTGATGCTCAGTTGGTTGACACTGATGATAAATGGGTATGCAAATTTAATAAAGGGGTCTATGCTCCTAGGGTCTTCTATAAGCTGCAGTTCAGTCAGTTGACCACTCACCCTCCCTCTGGATATGGTAATCCAAATGCATGTCTAAGCACAAGCTCTTTTTTTTTGCTTGGCTTATTCTGCATGATATAATTATTACTAAAGACATGCTGTTGAGGAGGCAATGGAAATTTTCAGACAACAATGACTGTGTTCTTTGTCATCAGCATATTTTGGAAGACTTGGTGCATTTGTTCTTTAAATGTTCCTTCAGCTCTAGGGTTTGGAATGATCTGCAGATCCAGTGGTTTGATACACCCTTGATGGATAACTTGAAGAGAGCCAAGAAAGAGTTTGAGGGGCCATGTTTTGCTGAAGTAGTCATCCTTGCTTGTCGGAATATTTGGAAGCAGAGGAATGGATTAATTTTAAATCTATTATTCCATCTTTTAGAGGGTGGAAAGCAGGTTTTGTTGTCGATGTCACCATGCTTAAGGATGACTCCAACAGGCCGACGCATCGAGTCCGCGTTGGTCCGTCGCAGTCCGTTTTTGCGAAAATCATGGCCCAACGGGGCGACGCAAACGGACCACGGTCCGGTTTTCTGTCCGCCGCGACCCATTGTTGGCCCAAATTTGGGTCACCGATGCGTCGGGCGCGGACGCGCGGCGGACTGGAAACGCGTCCGCGCGCCCACGCGGCTGGTCCTCCCCGCGCCCACCTGTCAGCGACACGGCGCCGGTCAGCCTCCCCTGGTCGGTCCTTTTTAATGCCAGGGGATAGGGACGGCCAGCCCCCACCCACACCCACTGCCCCACTCCGCTCCCTCACCGGCGACCAAACCCTAGCCGCAACCCTAGCCACAGCCCTCACCGGCGACGCAATGCCGCTACGGTGGCCCGGATTTGGCAAGGCCAAGAACGACGGCGAGGCGGGGTCGTCGTCTGGCCGCCGCCACCATCTACCCCGGAGCCGGAGGCCCCCGCCGCCTTTGAGCTCGCGCCGCCGGGCGCACAGATCGCGCGACGCGACCGCGTTTACGTGCGGCGCGAGGATTACGAGTGGTGCTGGGAGCACACCTGCCCGCTGCCATGGCCAGATGTCAAACTCCCCGAGTTTTGGCATCTGAACCCGCAGCGGATCCCGGTGCCGCCCATGCCCACGAGCGAACGCGCCCGCGATCTGGAGGTGGAGCGCCGCCGCAAGCGCCTCCCGGTCTCCCTCCGCGACGACCCTGCCTACGCCGCGGAGTCCCCAAACTGGGACACATGGTTCAGCGGAGAGCACAGCCTGCGGCGCCAGGCTTACTACACGCGGGCGCCGACGCCGCCGCGGGCTAGCCGCTGGGACCTACCGCCGCACATGCGGCGCCGGGACGCTCCGCCAGTGCCGCGGTCCACGCCGCGGTCCCTCCGCATCGGCTCGCCGCTGCCGCCGCCACCTCCCGTGAAGATGGAGGTGGAAGACGAGCTCGCCGCCGCCCTCGAAGCCTCGAAGCACACCATGGTCGAGGACGAGCAGAAGCGGTGGAAGATGGTCCTCGAGGCCGTCGCCCGGGAGAAGGAGGAGGCCCTGGCGGCGCAGCAGGCCGCGGTCTTCGAGGAGCCACAGCCATGGTGGCAGGTCCCCATGGACGTGGATCTTCCATCGGCGCCGCCCCTTCCAGACGGCCTGCTAGGGCAGAACTGGACCTGGAATGGCGAGAGCTGGGAGCTCCAGCGGGCGCCGCCCTCCCGGAGCAGGACGAGGAGCAGCCGCTGACGCCGCCGGCCGCCGTCCCACCGCGACAAGGCCCACCGGCGCACCTCTACCAGGAGCCGCCGTACTACATCCTCGACGACGACGAGGACTAGTTGCCCGTGAAGGGCAGTTTTTATTTTTTTTGTTTTCAAAAAATATATGTAAAATGGCCGTTTGTGGCCCACCCCTTATATATAAATGAAAATGGCCTATATATAGCCTTTTACCAAAACAAAAAAGTTGGGGGCGGACTCGATGCGTCGCTCCGTTGGACGCACTGCGTAGGAAGGGGCGGACTAGGGGCGGACGCGCGTCCGTTTGCCGATCCAAACGGACAAAACGCAGACCAAACGCGCGTCTGTTTGGGTCGCCCCGTTGGAACCATCCTAAGCGTAGGGTGAAGCATTCTGTTTGTTTGGGAGTCTTATATGGGGCCAACACAGTCACTTTAGCTATCAGCCTATCACCGCTTTGCTGTACACACAGGACACTGAGGACAGGGGGCTGAGGAACGAAGAATTCAGATTCAGATGCGTCGTTGTAAGCTGTAGTGCAACATTGACTGCAGTGGTGCTCACCATGGAGACAGTAACCGGACATTCCTGTCTACCAAGGTTTTTAAATTACGAGATAATTAGAGGACGTCAATGATCTTACATTTTTCTTCACTAACATTCTCCTGGTAATCAGTGATTCAGAGCGAAATTGCACAGAAGCTCGTCCCAGACGTACTAGCCAGCTCTGTTCCTGATGCCACTTATCAGCCCAGCCTGCCGGATGTTTTGACCCCATACATTCTTCACCATCAAACTGACAGTGCACTCCGGTTGTATGACGTATCAGTGTGGCCTCCGACAGCACCGGTGATCCTCTGTCCGTACGGATCTTACCTCCATTCCAGCTTACATCAGCATCGCTGTTTGAATCTGTCAGTATTGTCAGGCCAAATATTTATCTTCAGAAGTCAGAACATTGTTTTTTTTTTCGCGCTGGTTCAACGAGACGAACACTTCTCCAAAACCAGGCACGTGGGCCGGCCCGGCACAGCTCGAAAGGAAGTCGTGCCGTGCCTGGCACTGTGCGTTCCCGGGCCGGCCCGATGGCCAGCACTTTGGAGCCGCCCTTATATACGGGAGCTGTCCGGGCCTCGTCCCGAGTGCTCCCAGACTCGTTCCCCCGTCCCCCAGCCGCGCGGAAAGCCTAACCAATCGGAAAACCCAGGCGAGCTCGGCGGCGGTGGCCATGGCGGACGATGACTACGACGACATGGACATGTAGGGACGATGACTACAACCCGCCTCGCTTTCACCACCCCTTTTGCATGCCTCGCCTGACCAGAGGAAGCTAGGGTTACCTAGTTCCTCGTTGGATATCTTTTGGGGGATCCAGTAACCTAGAATCTCGCGCGGCAGCTCGCTTTCTCTCCCATGAAAATTTTCATGTTGGTTGGTACAGTAAACCCTGGAAATTTCATCGGGAAATCAGGGTGTGGAAACTGCAGTTAGGTTGGCGAGGACGAAATTTTTATTTCCTTGCGGGCTTAACATGTCTTGTAGAAATTGATAGGGAGGCTTAATTTCCCTATACGGGCTCTAATAGCTAATGGACGAAAAAGGAGCTTTCCTTTCCTGAGATTTAAAATGATGCGCGTTAGGTTTTGTTTTCCTCTCTGGTTAGCAAATTTTGCGGCGTCCATGACCAGGGACCGTGAGGAATTTGGAATTCTCTGAGATGACTGATGAGTGGCACAAATAAGCGTAGCAGTTTTGTTTTGTGTGTGAGGAACCTTGCAATGGAGTGTATATACTGACAACTTGGATGTCGGACAGAAGTGGTTTGATGCTAGCTCATGTGTTTCCATGAATTGTAGAGGCCCTCCGATGCAATGAATTTATGGATGTATCTTTCTTAGCCCTGCATTTTTGTTCGAAAATTAGTACCATGTTACGGAATTGGTCTATTAAATGGGGTAAGAGTGCTCCTTCTGGTTTTGGGTTGATTGAATGCTGGTAAGAACTTGTTCAATTGATGACACGAGCATTTGGA
Source organism: Poa pratensis (assembly GCA_947311845.1). Taxonomy (NCBI): domain Eukaryota; kingdom Viridiplantae; phylum Streptophyta; class Magnoliopsida; order Poales; family Poaceae; genus Poa; species Poa pratensis. The sequence continues at coordinate 50,239,419 of CAMZMU010000038.1, forward strand.
AGTTTTATGGCGTGAAATTACGTGAACCGAAGGATACATTCGCGGACATGATTAGAATTTCAATTTGTTCGTGTTTAACTTGAACCTTGTCGTTATTTGAAAATGAACTTTGCTGATTGCTAGTATTTTCTTGTTATGATCAAGCATCAAATATTGGAGATAGATAATGTATTCGTTTCGTGTAATATTAATTGGGAACTCAAGAGTCCTATTTTCTGTGCAGGTATGAGGAGCCCCCAGAACCTGAAATTGAGGTAACACCTATTGCTGTTCTCATTTATTTTTTTGATTCTGTAGAGGGAAGAACTAGCCAACTGATTTACGTTTATGAACAGGAAGGGGCTGAGGAAGAGCCCGAGAATAACAATGACGATGCCCTTGACGATGTGGTAGGGGCAGAAGGTGAAGACCAGGCACAGGCAAAAAAGGATCGCCCGCGCAACACGTCAAAGTATATGACCAAGTATGAGCGTGCGCGCATCCTTGGCACACGTGCTTTGCAGATAAGGCATGTTTCCAATTTCAAGTGTATCTTGCAGTGAGAAAATTCTTTCAGTGAAGTTATTGTTCTTGTCTTCTGTTCTGCCAGCATGAACGCTCCAGTTATGGTCGAGCTTGAAGGGGAAACTGATCCTCTCGAGGCAAGAAAATCGAACTACTTATGCACACACTGTTTAGTTGTTTCTATTCCACAGAATTTATTCTGCATTTCAGTTCACTTGCATTGGTATGGATAGCTGAAAATGTTTAGAACTTTTGTTGTAGCAGAATAAAGCTAAAAAAATTATGCTCTGAACTCTGCTTAGATCATGATCGCATCTTGTCTGTGGGATTAAAATGGACATTAGAAAAATGTGTGAAATTTGTATATGTGTGTGACATTCATATGTGGTTTGTTCTATCATAAGTCAGTTGACATACGGCTTACGAACAATATATGTTTCTTCTATTTCACAATCTGTCCCTGAACCTCAAACAAATTGGTGCCAAGTGTTGTTTGGAACAACTTGAAAACGTTTTAATCTTGTCAATATATTTTACCCCCATTCGACCATTTGTTTGAATGGTTTTTTTATATATCTTATAACATCAAAAGTGTGATTGACTAACAAATATTTTAAGCTCTTTGTTTTCGCGAAAGGGTAAACAGAAGAAAGTTTCACTTTTATTGTAGTGCGCAGTAAATATTCTGAGGGTTTCTGCCAATTTTTATAGGAGATGTAGTTGCAGTCTACCTATTATTCAGGTATATTTATGATCATTGGGTTTTGTGCATCTTCAGATTGCAATGAAAGAACTGAGAGCGCGCAAGATCCCGTTCACAATCAGGCGGTATTTACCTGATGGAAGGTGAGATTTTGTGAATCAAACTCTTTTCTTCTGGCCACTCAACATTCGGTATAGCTGACTGATATATATTCACATTGAAACAGCTACGAGGACTGGGGAGTTGATGAGCTCATTGTGGAGGACTCGTGGAAACGGCAAGTTGGCGGGGGATAAACTGAGTAACGATAGGGGACAAACTTTAAGGTCTATGTGCTGTCAGGCAGTTAAACTGGTACTAGTATTATACAATGGCTGTGTTGTAATAATGAACTAATATGTAATCTCTGCTTTTCTTTTTCGTGCTGGCTGTCAAACTTGGCGCCATCTCAGTGCGCTCCTTCTAATAGTAGAAATAACGCGCATTTAGGTGTGTGTTTGAGAAAAAAAAATAGCTATCACCAAGAAAAAAACATTGGCTAGCAGAAGAGTAAGATATGCAGAGAACGATCCCACTGTCAAATGCTTAAGATCGTACTAGATTAGATGCCTATGAGATGGGTGTCTTAATTTGTCACTACAAATACTTACCGTAGCAGATCGTGATGCTGCGGTTACCAGTTGTCGTTCGTCTGTTGCTTACCAAGGCTGTGCTGCGTTTAGTCATCACTCAAGCACCTCCATGAAAGACTGGCTCACAGATTCACAGCGGGCAGCTGCAGCTGTCTCCGGTCAATGAAACCAACAGATGGTCTGATAAGAACCTTGTATTTCGCCAACAAAATTCGAAAATCATATACTTTGAATGTATAATAACCATGCATGCTACATCTCTGATACATATGGACTGGTGGGCCCTACAGTTCTACAAATGAGGCCCCCATTTTTTGGCCTAGCTGATTGATGGCTGGCCCTGATCAACATGTATAACGAACACCAGCATTATACGATCAGCTCTTGTTTTCGCCCGGAGGAGGCGAGGAGGGGGAGTCGCCGCCCGTCTTGTCGTGCTGGAACTTCACGACGACGCAGGTGATGTTGTCACCGCTCCCGCGACCGAAGGCCGTCTCCGTCAGCTTCCGGGCTGCTGCCTCGGGATCCTCCTCCATCTTCACGAGCGACACGGCATCCTGCGTGGGCAAGAGGACGCGGTGAGATTTCCGACAATGAGATGATTTAGGGTAAGTGGCAGAAAATCTGCCTGCGTCTTTTACACACAAATCCATATGTAACATAATCAGACTGCGCTGCCAGCAACTGGAAAACCTTCAAATGTTGCCAAATAAAAGTAGGAGATACATTATGTGGGCCACTTGATGATTCTATCAATTGAAAAATGCACATGTACTACTTTTTACTTGATGATTGGTGGTGTAATATCAAACACAAAAGCACTTGGATGTCAAGATCGTAACAAGTTCCTACTGCTTATTGTTCACCAATCACCATGCCGCTATGTATGTGCCCTAAAGCCTAAACTCAGCTGGGCTACTCTGGTAGACCTCAAGAACGCAGGCATATCTGCGCCTCAAAACAAGTTATTAATACAGAGGAAGAGGAGCAAACTAACCTCATTCGGAACCACGTCCCACAGCCCATCACTAGCCAAAATCAGAAACTCCAGTTCATCATCTATTCCTTGTTCCTGACAAAATAATAAAGGGTCACACAGGACCTCGATCTTTGATAGTTTTCTATATAAGCCGTGAAAAAACAACCTATATCTTTTTTGGCTAGAAGCAAACACAACTATACAAGCACAAGTTACCTGAATCTCCGGTTCTGCGACAACAAATTGCTTCAGCAAGCGGTTGCCAAATGCCCGAGACATTGCAAGTACACCACCCACCCTCCAAGTTCCTGCAAAAGCCCATTTGCACTATCAGATTTTCAAGCCCCAGACCCCATGCACATGTTATTTTCTGAATAAAAAGATACTAACTACAACAAAAATGCAAAAGCATGTAATTTAGTCAAGTGATGCTTTATGTGATGGATGCATAACTTACCAGCCCACATAACAATCCCACCAGCACTCTCAATTCGTTTCCTCTCATCACTTCTGTTCGGCTTGTGGTCGTCGGAGAGTGCAATAGCTGTGAACAAGAAAAACAATATTTTACCAACAATTTAGCAAGCATATGCATCTGGATTGTTAACATTCACACTGCATAAAAGTAAGCATGTGCTTTGGACAATGGATTAGGGTAAGTAATATGTATCAAGGAAATTTTCGTGAGTGCAAATTTGGATGAGAAGAAAAAACAATTTAGTAGCTCCCATAACGCCGCCCCTCATCTAATGCTATCATATTCAAGTTGGCGTGTGTCCAACAACCAACTTAATCCAGAAAGCCAAGTTTTGTTTAAGGCAATCCAGAATGCCAAGTTGGTAAGAAATGAGCAACGCTTTTCGCAGAAAGAAACTACAATCAGGACAGTTGAACTGAATTCAAAACAGTTTCTTTTGCAGCATTCATTCTGGAATCGTCTGACCTCTAGCATGCCATTTCATTTGAACTATTATTGTATCACTGGTGGTAAGTTAACAAACATGTTTTATACCCTATAGGTTAGTGTATTCGACGCATCCTGCTTAGTAAATTATTAGAGCCATTACCTATTGATCATCTCGAATATACTCAGTAATAGTGTAATACTAAAGGAAAGCAGTGATACATGTCTTCTATCATTTAAGTATAGCAGTGCACACGCAGTGATCTATATTAATAAAAGATGATGATGTGTGAGCACAAGCTCCGAGAAAAAAAAGGACATGTCTATGCGTTCCCACAGAAGGAAAACGCCTTTATCCTAAATTTGACGGAAATTATTTAGATCAATTAACATTTAGCAATAACTATATACTGTATTCATAACATATGTAAACTCTAGATGATAGGAAGAGTCCTCGATGTTAAATAATAGATTTCATCAACACCATAACTAAACTCAAATGGTAAGAAATGTCCTGATCCATAATTATTGTCCAGTTACCATGCTAGGCCCTGCTGTGCATGGGCTAACGAATCTAGTTGCATCCAATACTAATCAACGAACAACAAAATTCCTATAAAGAAGCAATCACCTTTGCCTGACTTCGATATTACAGCCCGAGAGTCGCCAACATTTGCCACATAAAGATGATTTCCAACCAAAACTGCTGTCGATGCAGTTGACCCATCATCTCTATGAGTGTTGATTTCAGATTCCAAAAATTCTGAATCGGTTTTTTTATATGTTTCACCTGTGCGAGGTAAGAAAAACTATTAGATAGTCCACCACAATAAAGATTAAAGGTACCTTGGAAATGGAATTAACAAAATCACACTTATAGCTTTTCTGGAAAAAGAATCATACTTATTGCTAATTTTGTATTTGTCATGAATTCCGGATGTTTAACAAGGTTCTCAAACAAATGCTCCTTCAAATACTCAGCAGCACGTGAACCCCCATGACCTGCAGGTAAACAAATTGTTCAGATAGAGAACCATAAAGAAAATATAAGTAATCTACAAGAAGAATCGCCGACCATCAAATATTCCGAAGAGATTTATTTGTTTATCATCAATTTTAGATGATTTTATGTCAAAGAAGTCTTCCATGCTTGCCCTTTTTCCTCTAAAACTTGAATATCCACAACTCAAACTTCCATCATCACTGCAAATCAGTCATAAATCCAAAATTCCTGGTGTTAAAATTTTAGAGAACTCATAATTTCATGTATAAAGTATAAAGTATAAAGAAAGTAAAATAAACTGCAAAAACCCTGATACTGGATGTGTGTACGAAAATGGCTGTCTAATCGAAGTAAGAAAAAAATCTGTATATGCCAATCAAAAATTAGATGCATATTTTGAATTAGAAGCTCTAGATCTAATAAATACGGGGTGCAAAATGCTATCAGACCGTTGAATCGCAGAAACGCTATTTTTTTTTACAAACTACCCAAACAAAATATTCAAATAATAGTCTTAAAAATAACAAGATTGGGGCCCTGGAAATTGCAATGCTAAAACAGAGTATGTTTAAAGAAATTAATGATACACAATTTTGAAGAAGACAATCATGCCTAACACTAAGTCACTCGACAAAAAATTTACCTTCGGAACCATTCTTACCATGTTACTACAATATTACATGCCAAGATAATTGCAACTGTTACTATACAATTAGCTCAAGATTTATGAAGGTCCAATTGTTCTACGTAAATAAAGTACATTCATACGACAAAACAGTAGACTATTCCAGAACCCTGGGTTGCTTCATATCTACTTTTGGGTCATGCTTTAAACTGTCAACTCACAGTTCCAGCAACCATAAGCTGCTCATCACTAATATGGGATGGATTGATGCCATGAGAGAGGGTGACGGATGTGAAAATGGGAACAACATGCAGGGAAATCACCAATTAAATGAAGAAACGGTGATGGACTAGCCATGTTAATCTAAAAAAGCCATGTGCATTGCTGATCCCACACAATGATTCCAAGCGGAGTTGGTTTGGTTGAAGAAAAATCACTGAGTTGAGCAGTTGACCTACTTAATGGTGAACATATGCTGATATTCTATCTCGATGATGCACAAACATCTTTAAGATCTGATGATGAAGAGATTTCTATTGATATCAAATGTTTCTTGTCAAGTCATCCTTTCCCATATGATTTTTTTTTGAAGAATAACTTGCCAAAATCCAATTGAAACATACTTCTGAAGTTGTATCATTTGTATCACCAAAGTGTAGTTTTATAGAGTAGATATCATTCTCATTTGATAAACCATGAACCCCCTGTTTGCAGTTTTCTCTAAAGTTTCTGTCAAAAAATATTGTGTTTTCCTTATTCGAATTGTGTTTTCCTTATTCGAAAGATGGCATTGTTATGGTGAGTAACCACCACTTAATGGAACTTTGTCAGATACAGCATTATGCTTTTCAGCACAATTACACGGTCCACTATTCTTTGTCTAAAAGTTATCACCCGCTATTCTTTAACAGCGGCATGTGCGCTAACAGTTTCACTGGACGTACGCTACTGCCAATTGGCAAAATCACATGTGGGATTTTGGATTTATGTTGGTTCCATAAAGTTGATATCCTGGTCCGTCATAAAACTGGAACTAAAAAGAATTCTAAATAAGGAGACTACCATAATATCCTAGCCAGAAAGGGGCGTGCAGATGTATTTCCATGCTACTCCTGCTCCTTTCGTTACTGATTAATCTAGATGTATTTCCAAGCTACGACCGCTGCCTTTATTACTGGATCGAAATTGTCGTTTACCAGTATTTAGAGGCCCGTGTATTTTCAGTAAAGAAAATTATTCCATTTGCATGGAACAATCAAGAAACATCACATGAACTTCAATGACACTTTGGCTCGCAAAATCTAGATTGTCGTTTACCAGCATTTAGTAGACCGTGTATTTTCACTAATGGATTTTGTTTTCCTTTTGCATGGGACAAACAAGAAACAGCACCTAATCTTCAATGAATTTTTTGCTCGCAAAATCTAAGGTGTTTGCTCTGTGGCCCAACTAACCTGCCGAATTTCACAATTTAAGGGCAAGAAAATGCATAGACTGTCAAAATTGGTATAGTTAGTTCAGTCGTAACCAAATACACTTTCATAATAATCCCAAAAAGTAACCACCAAGTTAACAAACTAAACACCAAACTCTGTTCGATTAAGATCCTGAATGCAGCATTGACTCACAAAAAGCTACATTCGACGTCACACACATATGGTCATGCAATTAGCTCTATCGCGCCGCCGCCGTACATTAAATGTATCAGAACACAAAGTTATACATGGTAGTAGAGCATTTGAATCAAATTAAACCAACGGTATTGCGCGCCAATACAACCAATCATCCGTTAAGCGGCAAAGTAAGGGATCAAGAAAAGCGGGTACTACCTCTTGCAGCCGCCGCTCATGTAGCCGACCTCGTCGGCCCTCTCCCTCTCCCTTTGCCTCTCCTTCTCCTTCCTCTCCTTCTCCTGGTCCTGATCCTTGGGCACCACCAGAGCTGGCACAGCTACTGCTGCAGCACCTAGACTCCTCCCCTCTTCCGCCAGCACCGGCGACGACACCTCCCCCTCCTCCTCAGGCTCCGACTCCACCATGGCCACAGCCACAGCCGCGGCAGATGACACCTCCAAGTCGCCCCCATGCTCCACCTCCATGTCTACCGACTCCACCTCCACTACACCAGCCCCAACCTCCCTCTCCGGCGACGAGGCCTCCTCCTCGACCTCACCGGCCCCCTCCACCACATCCACATCCACCTCCGCCGTCGTAAGCGTGACCCCTCCAGGTCCGGGTTCCGCCATGGTCTTCCCCTTGGCTCGGAACCTGTGGTACTTGACGGGGTGCCGCACGCCGAGCCGCTTGTCACTCCCCGGCCTCGAAGGTCCAGCGCCCGCCGCCCCTCCTCCTGTACCACTCTTGCCGCCGCCGCCGCGTCCACTGCCACAACCGCCTCCGATGCGTCCGCTACCGACGCGGGCGGGCTAGACGGGCTCTCCTGGTCCTTCACGGCGCCATCGTGAACCATGAGCCAACCACAACACAACCCTGGAACGGAAGCACCACGCGCAGCGCAGGGCTCAGATTCAAATCCGCATCCGAACAATGGAGCTCGAATCGATCTCGCTCACCTTCGGGATCCGATCGGGCGGGCGCGGCGGATCGGATCTAGCGGCGGGCGCGCGTGGGGGCGGGGCGTGAGCTGGACGAGACGATGAGGTGTGGAGAGTGATCGGAGCGGAGTGTCGTCGCGTGAGAGATGGGATGGAGAAGCAGCGTTGCGCTAGCTACTGCTGCGGCCTGCGGTGATGTGCCTGTTTTCCTTTTTAATACTGTATTTTTATTTCTATTTTATTTTGCTTTTGCAGTGTACGTGGTTCGGGTGGGGCATGGGCGGCTGGCGGCGGCGAGGTTTACGGTCGCTGGGGTGTGGGACCGGACGGCTGCGGGTCCTGGTGTCAGTTAGGCGGAGTGGAACCGGTCTCGGTGACCAGGAGTTTGCCGCGACCTGGGTCAGCGTCTCAGCCCAGGGACCATATGTGGGCCGGTGCTTTTGGATGGGCTAGGTATATTTCCTAGCACGGAGGATTCTGGTGCGCATGGGCCCGGCCCGACGTCTCAGCTGGTTTGCTGTTTTTGTGAGGAGTTCTTTTTTATTTGCTCGACTTTTTATGGGGAGTTCAATGTTTCCTCATCATTCGTTATTTATTTTCTACTCCCTCCTTGCCAAGGCTTAAGGCGCAAATTTCTCAGCGCTGTTTTTAAGAAGGAAATCGATTGAGGGAAAAAATCAGATTCTTTCCTTCCTTGCCCCTGCATGCACGCAGTAAATTTTCAGCACGCACACCTCCTCGTCTCTCCCATACGGTGTCCCCTCCCTCGTTCTTCTCTCCCAGCACGCACACCATCAATGGAGATGGCAATCCTTGGCAAAATTGGGTGCCCAATCGGAGAGGAATTGGTAGAGCATCCATTGGGGAACAAGGTTTTGGCACGGATCACTCCCAAATCTCACGGTGGAGATCAAATCGAGAGGGTTAGATGGAGCGCCATGGAAGGCCAATTTCTTTCTTTGAATCCCTCAAATTCGAGCGCCTATAAAAGGTTCGCGCCATGGAAGGCCAATTCGTCATCCTCTCCCTCTGGTTCTCCTTTTCTTCTCTGTTATGGCAGGCATAGATTTGAATGATTCAATCAACTGGGATGAACTCGACGACTTCGATGGGGAAGCTCGGGAACTAGGTGGCGATTTTTTCTTTGAGGTGGAGGACGAAGGTTAATCCATGAACTCTAACTTCGATTTTTGCTTGATTTTAATTTGTTCGATGATTTGGTTCTTACTCGTTTTTCTTTTCTGAGCAGATGAGGGGAGCGATGATGAACAGCCAGGGCAGATGAATGGCCAACGACGGCGAACTCTGGGCCTCACTGGTCTCCGGTCAGCCAAGAGATGGAAAGCGAGTGACTCAAGCAGCGGCGGCCTTGGACGTGGACCTTTGTTCGTGGGCGAATCGAGCAATTCCGGTCTTGGCAGCGACGGAGCTGGGCGCGGCCAGCAGCTGACGGGAGATGACATGGACGACGGAGCTGGGCGCGGCCAGCAGCTGACGGGAGACGGCAGCGACGACGGAGCTGGGCGCGGCCAGCAGTTCACGGGAGACGGCGGCGACGACGACGGAGCTGGGCGCGGCCGGCAGTTCACGGGAGACGGCGGCGACGGAGCTGACCTTCCCCTTGTTCGTTACCCTCTCTACGATGGCGTCTTCATGTTCACTAGTCCGTCCATCGCCGCACGAGGCCATGGCGCAGCTGGACGCGGAGCCGCAGGGCGAGGTGCGCGTGGCCGTGGAGCAGCTGGACATGGAGCCGCAGGGCGAGGTGCTCATGGCCGTGGAGCTGCTGGGCGCGGAGCAGCCGGGCGAGGTGCTCGTGGCCGCGGTGGTCGTGGCCGCGGTGGAAGAGGCCCTGCTGCTGGCCGTGGAGCTGGCGACGGTGTCGACGGTCCGGAGCACGCTGACGAACAAGGAGCAGATGGTGCAGGTACTATTGCATGCATTTTTTCACTGTTCGCATGCAGGTACTATTGCATGCATGTTTGATCGGAGTAGTAGTAGTAGAGCATGTACTCTGAACATTTTAATTTGTTCGATGATTTGGATTGATGCTAATGGCATGCTACTGTTTTTGTTTTGCAGTTCTGCCATTAGGACGAATGGTGAATGTCCGTAGGGTTTATAGTGACGATGACAAACGAACAATTCTTGCTGCCCTTTTGCGTAACACAAAGCCAGACGTGTTGAGTGATGGTGTAACCAAGAAAGTGGCAGCCCAGTTCATGGTACCGTTGCGAGTTGTGCAACGTGTATGGTTTGATCATCTTCAAGGTATTGAGAATGTTTGTAACAAAAAGCCTTTGAATTGTTGGTGTAAAAGAGTTGAAGTTGATCCCCAAGCTATCATGCTAATCCCACCATCCAAGAGGACAACTTTGAAGGACCTAGCTCATGAGCTGAACATGTCCATATCCACTTTGCATCGGAGGTTCAAAGAGAAGGAATTTAGGAGGCACTCCAATGCCATCAAACCTCGCATCACGGATGAAAACAAGAAAGGAAGAGTTGGGTATGCGCTCGGTAGGGTTGACCCGGATAGTGTGGACCCTAAGTTCATAGGCGGGTACAATGAAGTACACGCGGATGAAAAATGGTTTTACAAAACAAAAGGTTCACAAAATTATTATTTGGCCAATGAGGAGGAAGAACCTTTCCGATCATGTCAGAGCAAGAATTACATTGACAAGATCATGTTTCTATGTGTCGTGGCAAGACCAAGGTTTGATGCGGATGGCAACTGTACTTTTGATGGTAAAATAGGTATGTTCCCATTTGCGGAGGAGAAGCCGGCGGAACGTCGAAGTGACAACCGTCCTAGGGGAACAATGGAAACTAAACCGGTTAATGTTACACGAAAAGTGAGCCGGCAGTTCCTCATTGAAAAAGTCTTGCCCGCTATCAAGGAGAAGTGGCCATTGGAGGATCGTTGGAGCACAATATTCATTCAGCAAGACAACGCCAAGACTCATGTGTTGCCAAATGATCCTGAATTTTTAGAAGCGGCTGCTGCAGGTGGTTGGGACATTAGGCTAAGAAATCAACCTCCAAACTCGCCGGATACAAACTGTCTTGATTTGGGTTTGTTCAACGCTCTCCAATCATTGTTTCAAAAAAATCACCAACTTCTATTGCTGACATTCTCATGAAGGTAAATAATTTTATTTCTGTTTTGCTTGCAGCATTTCAGTTATTTTCACCGATTAATATTGACATTCTTATGAAGGTACAACAAGCATGGAATGAGTACCCCGTTGAGAGGAGCAATCGTGTCTTCTTGACACATCAAACTTGCATGGTGGAGATCATGAAGCTTTTCGGGGAGCACCGGTACAAGATCCCACACATGAGGAAGGGGGTTCTAGAGAGATTACAAATCCTACCGGAAGTTCTTCATATTGATCCCGCTATTGTAAACGCTGCTAGAGAGTTCATGAGTAGAGAGCCCATGTAATGACATGACACTAATCAGTTTTGCATTGCAATGACATGATAATAATCAGTTTTGCATTACAATCTCATCATACCACAATGTTCAAATATTTCATTACATAATCTCTCTAATCCTCTCTGAAACGGTATACCCCATTGTCATCAAGATAGAAGTTCGGATGATGAATGTCGAACATGACATCAAATATGACTTGCTCACCGTTTGTAAGCACATCAAAATCATGCACTAATTCTCCATCCATCTCCACAACATCCCTTACATTCTCGGCTTCTTCAATCTCCATAGAAACATCTTGGGCTTCTTCCATCTCCGCAGAATTGTCGTCTACTCCTTCCATCTCCATAGGGACATCATCTTCAACTTCAATCTCCACATGGACTTCATCTTCAACTACAATCTCCGCAGCATTATTGTCTACTCCATCCATCTCCACAAGTTCATTATCTAGGCTTTGGATCCACTCGTCGAAATCAATCTGCAAATTATTAAGCCACTGCATACAAAAGTACAACTAAATTAATGTTCCATTGTGTGTTCCTTGTACAGAAAAATTACAACAAAATTAGAAATTTATCCATTGTACTCCTTGTGTGTTCCTCCATGAGTACAGAGAAGAGCAAACCTCAATGTTCCTTGTGTGTTCCTCCATGAAACGGATGTCCTCCGTGATCAATTGTTCCACGTCCAGGGGCTGCTCGACATGAACCCTAGGGAGGGTTCCGCCATGGCCTACCATGGGCAGGTCGCTGCCCAGGCCACCACTGGAACCACCGCCTTCCCCCATCGCGCGGACGACGGGGATGAGCAGGAAGGCCGCCGCCAGCGCCACCAACGCCGCCCCCAGCGTCAAGAACGCCGCCGCCCTACCGGACGGAACTGCCACGGCCGCCGTCGCCATGGGAAGAACCTAGAGCAGAAAAGAAAGGCCAACGGGGAAGAGGAACTGGGCGAGTGCAGGGAGTCGAGGAGGACGGCGCCATGATCTATAAGGTGGCTGGAGGCGGCGGCAGTTATTGGGCGCGGTGGGAGTCGAGGAGGACGAAGATCGAGCGCAGGAGACGAGGAGGACGAAGACGTACGCGTGCAAACATATCAAAGGGGTATTTTTGGAAGCCATCGCTCGTGAAAACATCTGCGCCTTAAGCCTTGAGTAAAAACGTGATTTTTTTTTACGCCCTAATCCTTGGCAAGGAGGGAGTAGAACCTAAGAAGGTGGAAAGTTTGACTGGATTACCGAAATACAATAAGAGCTTGATAACTTCAAGCCAAATCAAGTCTGGAAGCTATTTGAACAACCCGACCAAAAACACAATGTCATCGGTGTTCTTTGGGTACTCGGAAACAATTAAGACGAAGATGGACAAGTTGAGCGCAACAAAGCACGCCTAGTAGCACAATGTTACTCGCAACTCGAGTGAATTGATTATGGCGAGACGTATGCACCCGTGGCAAGACTTGAGGCCATCTGAATCTTGCTTGCCTATGTCAAGTAAACCATCATAACATCTCTCTTCTATCGGCTAGACATGGCACTGTATGGACTCAAGCAAGCTCCTCACGCGTGGTACCAATGTCTCAAGAACTTTTTTATCGAAGAAAGACTTGAACCCGGCACGATTGACTCCACTATCTTCACCGAAATCAAGGATGGTGACTTATTCATTTGGATCTACTAACCCTCATTTCAGCAAATAGTGTGGTGAGCTAATAGCTAAGGAATTTGAGATGTCAATGATGTGAGAATATAAATTATTCTTGGAACTTCAAGTTCAACAAATGGAGGATGTAATCTTCGTATCTCTTGAGAAGTACCTCAAGGATATCCCGAAGTAATTCGACATGAACAAGCAGAAAGGTATAAAGACTCCGACGACAGCAAATGGCCCCCTCGATATAAACAAGGATGGTAAATTTGTTGATCTGTGCATTTATGCCCGTGCGAGAAACCAGAATCAGTCATATTGAACAACTTAAAATATTGGGCTCAACATGAGGTTTGAAGAAGAGGGCGCGACCTAATAGACCTGTGTTGAGTTCAACATCTCATATAATGAAAGTTGATTATAATTGAGTATGACCTTCATGACAATCGCATGAAAACGCTATGTGGTTGATCTCTTCCCTCTCATGGAACCTCATTTGAGGACATCATTATTCGAGATCAACCACGGACAAAGACTAGCCGTTGTAATCATCTGTACGCAGTCATCTTTTTTTCCAACTGCTAGATCTCCCGAGCTCCTATAAATAGCACCTATACCCAACGGGTAAGAAGACTCCTATAAAAGAATTTTCCCCTATGTATATTCTAACAGTTTGAAGAGATTACTTCGTTTAAAGTGTCAATTGTGCTGTAAATTTCATAAACTATTCCCCCGTTCTAGTCATCATGTCAAGATTTTTCACGTAGTAAGCTAAATATTATTGATCGTCTGAATCTAAGATAACTGCACACACAACCATGCTTTGGTGCTAAAGTTGCACAAACCACAAAATCAAACACCTTTTGCAGCTAGCCCAAGGTTTTTATCTAATAAGTTCCAGCTAGAACAAAAAATTGATTTAGGGGCTTAACAGGTATCTGACATGTGGGCCCACGACCACTATACCATATTTATATATTGTACAATTTTAATTGACATGTCCATTGGTCACGCGTCTGCAGGCCAATCTCCCTTGGTGGACTTGATTTTCACGACCTAGAGCGTGCTGACATATCCTTACACCTCGGTTGGCTATGGTTTAGCCGTACTGACACAAAGAAAGCATGGAGCAATCTAGACCTCCAGTTTTTAGATCAAGAGTGTACCCTCTTCTTTGCATCCACCACGACAAACGTCGACAATGGTCTGACGACACTGTTTTGGGAGGACAAATGGATTGGTGGCCGTTTGATTAGTGATCATGCCACAACTTCATGCTTGAATCCCGAAGCATCACGGAATATCGTAAACCGTGGCTGAGGGACTACGTGCGAATCGTTGGGCATGAGACATACACGGGCATTCATGAGATTGGCCAATATCTCCAGCTTTGGCGGACCATTGTGCCCACAACACTCATGACAGAGGTTTATCGTCTCATCTGGAAATGAACATGGTGCGACGCCTATTCGGCACAATGTTGCTACCAGGCCACCTTCCACGGACCATCCTCGTGTAGAGCTTGGAAACTCCTCTACAAGAATTGGGAGTTGTCGCGTGTGAAAATTCTTCACTAGCTTGCTAACCTTGATCGTTATTGGATGGCCGACCACCTTACACGACGTGGACTCTAGAATCCCGTTGTGTTCCCTCTCTACGGACAGTCTCCCGAGAGGATGCTTCACCTAATCCTTGCGTGCCCATTCTCGAGGCAAACTTGGCACGCGGTCTTATCTTGGCTTCAGATGACATGTGTGCCCCCAGACCAGGAAACATCCCTCCCCGACTAGTGGTTCAAGTCCACACAATGCACTCCCAATCTATGCATAAGAGCCTCGTCTCGCTAACATTACTTACCGTCTGGATGATCTGGAAGTAGCGAAACTCCCTCGTGTTTGAAGGAGTGCACTGGTCACTCGCATCAAGGAGGATGCAGGGCGTTGGACCACAGCTGGTGCCAGAGCCTTATGATAGTTCTGCCGACGACTTGGGACATGCATTAAGTGTCTTTTCTTGTAACCCGTCCCTCCTAAGAGGCTCATAACAAACTTTCTCCCTTTTCAATGGAATGAAACACAAATTTCCCGTGTTTTCTCAACTGTGTTTCTAAAGAGCAAGATCTCTTAACCGTGCATGTACATCTACATTGTACTTGGTATTTTCTCTTACTTCTATTTGGTTTTAGTAGCTTTGTTCATTATGTCTGGCCTTCTATTGTACCCTCCTTTTTCTCCTTTTATAGAAGAACTCGAGGCTTCTTCACCTCAATCGTTTTTGGAATTCCCTAGACAAGAGCTATTGTTATATGATGCCCGTTGGTATAGTATTACTTTCGTTCCATGCCCGTTTCAAACGCAAACACAAGTTTAACAAAATCAAATAATCATTATTTTGTTATTCTAAACAAAAAATAAAAAGATAGATCAGTCCCGAAGTTGAGTAATAAAACATGAAAAGTTTCAAAAGAGAGAAAATAAAACACTAGTAAAAAAGATCCCCAAGAAACACTAAAAATAGCATAGGCTACTTTCCACATGTGGAACAAATTCAAGAGGGATACCGAGGAAGGTTTTTGGGGAGGGTATAAATATCCGAAAGCCCTCCCCGTCTCTATCCCCTGCGCCGTTTCCTCCCTCCCCTCCCCCACCGCGACGGCTGCGCGCTTGAACCCCAGACACACATACTCGCGCAGGGGCCGGAGCCTGACGAATCGCGGCGAGGGGGCGAGGCAGCGGAGTAGGCGGGAGATTCGGCGAAGATGAAGTACGTCCTGGTGACCGGCGGCGTGGTGAGCGGCCTCGGGAAGGGGGTCACGGCCAGCAGCATCGGCGTCGTGCTCAAGGCGTGCGGCCTCCGCATTACGTCCATCAAGATCGGTACGTGGCCCGTTTCCCCTAACTCCCTCTACGGCCGCGAGAGAGATTGGATAATGGCGGCGGCGGCGGCTCGATATGTTCATAGATTTCTTTTCCCCCCTTTTCTTGATTCATATAAGAGTCGTCCTGTGTGTTCGTGATAGATGAAAATACTTCAATTTTCGAGGAGATTTCGTCTTTTCCGGACAGAAATTTCAGCTAGACCCGTAAATTTTAGGAGCTCTGCACTGGGCGGTGCCTGCGCGGCCTTAAGATTTTGAAAGTACGAGGCTTGAACAGTAGCGGTTTCACCTAACACTGGTCTTTGCGCCCCCGGAACCTTTGTCAATGGATCGAGCTGATATGGACCAGGTCGAGAGGAAAGAATCAATGATTGTGAAGAAGTTTGTCACGCTGCTTATCCATGTCATGCTAATTTCTTTTGTCTTCCATTTTTGTTCAAGCTCAAGGGGACAGGTGGCCACGATAAGTCTAAATAACTACCACTAGGTTATCCCTCCCTTTCTTGTTTCTGTATCGGAGGTCTCGTATGCTTGGAGGGATTCTCAATGTCGCAGCGCCACGGATGCCTGGTTTATATGTCTACCATTCCGTCCAACCATTGGTGATACACGTAGGGTACACGTTGGATACACTTGGATTAGTTTTTATCCACTTATAGTTATCATTTTTCTAGTTAGCTACACCCTTCTTTGTCTTGGCTTCTTGTGAGTATTTTATTTGCATTATTGCTGTGAATCCTCTTTTCGTCTTGTTGAGTTAAGTTTGTGCCGTAGCAGCATTGGTGCAGTGCTAGCTATTGCCTTGCTGAGTGCTTTTAACTGTTGTTTTTGCAAGGTTGGCATGTTCTAATCATATCACTCAAATGTGCAGATCCTTACCTTAACACTGATGCTGGAACTATGTCTCCTTTTGAACATGGTGAAGTGTTTGTGCTAGATGATGGTGGAGAGGTATATGAATGTGACCAAGTCATCAGTGTCTGTATACTAGCACATATCTGTTCATTTGATGCTATATCATCTTCTATTGTTGCAGGTGGACTTGGATCTTGGAAACTATGAGAGATTTCTTGACATTAAACTGACTCGTGATAATAATATAACTACTGGAAAGATCTACCAGGTATGGACATAACCATCTCCTTGTGTAGGCATATGTTAAATTCTAGCAGGCTTAGATAATGAACAGCTGGACACGCTGGCTGTACTTTAACATCACTTTTGTTTGTGTTTACAGTACGACTTGGTCATGCAAGGCTTTGTTAGCGTCTTATCCACTTTCATGTTACGTCACCATCAAACATAATTTAATGTTTCTTACCATTGATGTTGATGTCTTGTAACAATGGAAAAAAACATGTCCTGCTTTCTCATCCACGGTATAACGAGTTAACAAATAAAATTTATTTAAGCACATGACTATTTGAAAACTGATAATAATGACATGTACAGCGTGTTTGCAAATATGTTTGTAATAGTTGTAAAATAGTTTGTTCTTTCATATTTGCTTAACTTAATATGTTTTGATGGTTGATCGCAGTCTGTTCTTGAGAAGGAGAGAAAGGGAGAATACCTGGGAAAGACTGTGCAGGTACAAGCCACTTCCTCCAGACTCATCTTTGTTTCTTACTCTAAATTGGTAACTTTCACATTTCTCTACATTCTAATATATTCAATAAATTTTATTTTTAAGGTTGTCCCACACATTACAAATGCCATACAAGATTGGATTGAGTGTGTTGCCGTGGTTCCTGTTGATGGCAAGGAGGGACCTGCCGATGTCTGTGTGATAGAGCTGGGTGGCACTATAGGTGAAAGAAATATTTGCTCAACATTTTGATCACTTTGGAAACCATATTCTTTGCTTCTTCATACTGAAGTTCTAATCTTCGTGTAACTTAATGATATGCTGCAGGCGATATTGAATCCGCGCCATTCATCGAAGCTCTAGGTCAATTCTCCTATCGTGTTGGTAAGGAACTTGCATGAAAATTACTATTTATAATTTATTCTCCATGATGATACCGTAACAATATGTCCATGTTATTCATTTGTCAGGTGCTGGTAATTTCTGTTTGGTACATGTCAGTCTTGTTCCGGTATTGAATGTTGTCGGTGAGCAGGTAAGTTAACTTCTCAGTCAATTCATAATGCTAGTCTTTTCTTTGCTATTTTGTGATTTTCTGCAGTAACTAAGCGTAACTGCTCATCATATTTGATTTTTTTACTGTTGTATGCTTTTGTAGAAAACTAAGCCAACTCAACACAGTGTACGTGGTTTGAGAGGACTTGGTCTCACGCCAAATATGTTAGCTTGTCGCAGTACTAAGGTTAACCAATGAACCCATCTAACTTTACCATTTGATCTAAACCTCTTTTTTTTATTAACTTCTTTCCATGCTATTGTTGACAGGAGCTGGAGGAAAACGTGAAAGAGAAACTCTCTCAGTTTTGTCATGTGCCGGTACTGAAATGTTCCTTTTCTACAATAGATAATGTGCATCCGCAGCTAGTTTCTCTTGTTAATATTGAATTATTTTGGTTGCAGGCCGCTAATATTTTCACTCTCTATGATGTTTCGAACATTTGGCATATTCCTTTGCTGTTACGGGTAATAGCACATTTCACTATGTATGCACCAGTGTACCATTTCCCCGTGCACTATCTGATATATTCATTTTCTGTTTCAGGACCAAAAAGCGCATAATGCTATTCTTAAAGTTCTGAATCTTCAAAGGTTTATTTTCATGTACCTCATCGATAATTTCTTTCAAAGATGCCATGCTGGTATATGGTATTCTAAATAGTTGTTTCTAATGTATGCAGTGTTGCTCGGGAGCCGAAGTTAGATGAGTGGGTGGCAAGAGCTACTTTATATGACACTCTACAGGATGAAGTTAGTTTTGATTTGACCTTCACAATTGCTTTATCTATCTGGAACCTTTACATATGCCCAATTGTATTATACTGTTGTTTCAGGTCAGAATTGCTATGGTTGGGAAGTACACTGGTCTATCTGATTCGTACCTTTCTGTGTTAAAGGTGAGATGATCATTATGGTAATTGTCTTAGTCTTGTTAAATCTCTCTCCATTATTGTGCAACATTTTCTCTTGCATTTTTTGTAGTCTCTTCTGCATGCTGCTGTGTGTTGCCGCAAAAAACTTGTTGTAGATTGGGTAGCTTCCACTGATCTTGAGGATTCTACTGCCAGTGAGGTTTGCACAAATCCTAGCATGTACCATCTTTATTCCTTAATCTGTACCGTGTTTCCTTACCTATCTGTGGTTAAAATTTATAGGCACCTGATGCGTACAACACAGCATGGAGTTTATTGAAGGTAAGGAGTTTATGCCCTGAAATATCGCCAAATTTATAATTGTGTACTTGCCTGAAGATTTTTTTTTGTTTTCCAGGGTGCAGATGGTGTTTTAGTACCCGGTGGCTTTGGTGACAGAGGCGTTAAAGGGAAAACAATGGCTGCTAAGTATGCCCGTGAAAACAATGTCCCCTATCTTGGCATATGCCTTGGCATGCAGCTTGCTGTTGTAGACTTTGCACGTCATGTGATGAACTTCCCTGATGCGGACAGCGCAGAGTTCAATCCCAATACGAAGACCCCATGTGTTATTTTTGCCAGAGGTATTCATCAAGCTCAATACAGACCAGCTAACTCACAGAACATGACACACACCGCCTGCATCCATAACCAGCATCAACTTACAGGGACAATTATTTGTGTACATACATGATACATGCAGCATCTTTTCTGTATGAAGCATATTGCATTTAGTTCTATTTAGAAACTGGAAAACCTGCCTTTGTCAGATATTGTTTCCTTCAATCTGACAGTTTATCTTTAGGGTTCCACAACTCATATGGGCGGCACCATGCGCCTTGGATCAAGGAGAACATTTTTCGAGGTTACTGACTGCAAATCTGCCAAGCTGTGAGTGCACACATTCTCCTGACAAATCTACATGTTCTCTGTTATAGCTATTGTGTTGACACTACTGCTTCCCAACTCATGAGTTTTGTTTCGATCACTTAGCTATGGTGATGCCAAGTTCGTAGATGAGAGGCACCGGCACAGATATGAGGTCTGTAGTAATCTTTGCTTAGCCATATCGATGTTTTTGTTTTCTTAACATGGTCTTTGATCCCTCTTTTACCGCATTTGTTGTTTCAAAAATCATGTGCGCAGGTAAATCCTGATATGGTGCCAGCATTTGAAAAAGCGGGACTTCAGTTTGTTGGCAAAGACGAGACTGGAAAGAGAATGGAGGTATGATACAGAACCAAGAATCTTACCTTACCCGTGCTTCACCATGCTGGTTGATTGACCATTGTAGTTTCATTATTTCTAGATCATTGAGATACCCGATCACCGGTTCTTCGTTGGTGTCCAATTCCATCCGGAATTCAAGTCAACACCCTCGAAGCCTTCACCCCTGTTTGTCGGTAAGCTATTTGACACTTACTGGAAACTACCTTGGTCCGGTGGGAAGCTACAACAAGCACTGACAATCTGCTCAAACGTTTCGGCACTCCTTGCAGGACTGATTGCCGCGTCGTGCGGGCAGCTGGACCAGGTGCTGCGAGACGGCTGCAATGGGCATGCGGTCACGGCTAAACAGGCACCTGGGAACGGCTCCTTGACAGCACCCCGGTGCACGAGAATGGGCACGCGAAGAAGCAAGCCAACGGAAGCTGCCACACCAACGGCCATGGCAAGCACTGCTGACGCATGGTCCGGCCTCGCCAAGGGTCCCGCTGAACACTACATGGGTTGAGTCGATATGATACGGGCCACCTGTTCCAAGGGGGATGGTCCAGTGCTGACTGACTGCTGTGGCTCAGCAAGAGTGTTCTTTTTGTTAACTGAAGGAAGGGACCGAGGTTGGTATAACTGAGAAAGGCAGGATAGCGGCGCTCCGAGTTCCTCGATTTGCTATCGGTGATGGGGTTTAGAAAAGGCGAAATGGACGATGACTTTTTTTTTGCATCTCGTCTTGTGACGGCAGACGATCGAATGATGTTACATTAGTACCCCCATTTGCTGTTTTCATAGTCGTCGAGTCTTTAGTCTGTAGCTGGTTTTGAGAAGTGTTAGTCAGTTCTGCATCTGGACACATTAGAACTGAATCTGTGTTTTGGATAATCTTGCAGCTCAAAAATAATAAAACCATCTGTATATACATGTTGCGAGATTCATCCGACAATGTGTGCTTCGGCTAAGATGAGCGCCGTGTGCCTCTGATGCTGGTGTGTGTGAGTGTTTTGTTTTTTAATATCGAAAAGGCGGTGAGGAACATCGAGCTCAATGGTTTCTCCAGATAAATGTAAAAGCTTTACATTGGTAGACTATGGGATTGCACAAAGTGAAGATAAATCAAAGCCCGAATTCTCACATAAACACGAAACTAAGTACTATACGTTTTCTCGCAATAAAAACCAAGTATACGTTTTCCGGGAGCAAAGGCGGAAGCGGCTGGGAGTAACGGACACCCAATTTAACAGATAACATCTTCACGCTCTCCCGCTGTACACTCCTCCCCGCTCCCATGGCGAGCCCCGTCGCCTCCCCGCTCCTTCTCCCTCTCCCCGACCCCACCTTCCCGCCCCGCCGCCTCACCTCCACCCACCGCTCCCTCCTCTTACACCCTCCACGCGCCGGCCGCCCGCGCCTCCGTGAACCACCACCCCCGCCCACGCCGGTGGAGGAGGCCGCGGCGGCGGCCGCCGCCGCAGCCGAGGAAGCGTACGCCGCTCCTCCACTCAGGCTCCTCGACCCGCCGCACGAGGACGAGCCATACCCCGACGATGTACGTGCCTCCTCGCTTGTCCTACCTTCCGTTGCGCCGCCCGCTCCTTGCTGATGCTGACGGAAATGCTGCTGTGTGCGCGCGAATTGCGTGCTGTGGTGTGCAGATGGAGGCGGCGGACCCGGACTTCTACCGGATCGGGTACGCTCGGATGATGCGCGCCTACGGGATCGAGTTCCTCGAGGGCGCCGACGGGATGGGGGTCTACGCCTCCCGGGACGTCGAGCCGCTCCGCAGAGCCAGGGTACGTACATGAGCTAGCGCCACCGTTTCCTATACTTTGTGGCATTGCTGCATCGAGCCTCTGAGTACCGCAAGTTTGCCTTTCCAATTTGTGCCTGCTGCTGCTTACATTTGGTACTACTAGCTACAAATGCTCGAAATTTGTCGTCAGCAATTGAGCAGTTTGGTACTACCAGTGCACATTGCTCATTGGCCATGAAGATTGCGCGTGCTTCAATTTAATGATGTATACTATAAATGCTCGTCTGTACAATTTTTGGACCATGCCCTGCAGTGCTTGCTGTTCTGAAAAATAGCACTCGCTGTCTGAATTACCAGTGGGACCTGGACATTCTAACAGCCAGGTGGTACTAGCGTTGGTACTAGCCAACTCTAGTTGTACGGTTCCAGTTTTCTCAGTATAAGAAACGCGCTCGAGTTGGATCAGATGTAACCATGGGCGTATGTGTTAAGTTGCTTCCTTATTTGCTACTACCAACTTGATCATCCATTCAACCCAATCACCAACGGTCCAGATTTAAAGTAGCAATAGCTATCATCACCCATTTATGATCTTTGTTATTTATTTGGTTACATTTTACAGTGGATGCCACACAATTACTAGTTGGAACTAGTGATGTAGCTAGCATGTCCACGCTGTTGCTGTTTGAATAGTAAACTAAGTTTAATTGCACAACATTTGAAGAATTTTGATGACAGATATATTAATTCCTTTTATTGTACCAGGTGATAATGGAGATTCCATTGGAGCTCATGCTGACTATAACTAAGAAACATCCTTGGATGTTTTTTCCGGACATTATCCCACTAGGACACCCTATATTTGATATCATTGAGTCAACAAATCCTGAGGTAATGGATGAGTTGCTGTGTCGTGAACCCACCCCCCCTCTGATTTTTATGTGTTTTATAAGCAGCATTCTTACACTAATCAGTTCTTAACCGCTTGTGGGGTCCTTACATCAAGTAATGTCATTTGTTTGGTTATGTGAAACACCCTGGAAAGAGTCCCGTACTCTCTAGTTCTGATGTGTTGAAGATGTTCGTTTCCATAGTTTTTGGCTTTTTATTATCTTCAGCATTCGCGTTTAAGAGCACTGTATAATTGAGACACCAGAGCAATTAGGGAATGATATCACTATCATTACTTAACAAATCTGGTTTTCTTCGTTCATTCGAGTGCCAAAGCTTCAATAGTGAGTGAGGATGTAGACTGCAGGCTGATGTAATTTGTATTCTCTTGCAGACGGATTGGGATCTAAGATTAGCCTGCCTCCTCTTCTCTATGCATTTGACGTAGAAGGCAACTTTTGGCAGTTATATGGTGATTTTTGCCTAGTGGTGATGAATGCACCAGCTTGCTTCTGGCACCAAAGGTATTGTCTAGCTAAATAAAACGAAACTCCTGCTTTGCCTTTCTTTTAAGATTTTAGTTCTCATATCTGATCCTATGTTCGAATGAATTTACCCGCCTGGCTGCAGGAGGATCTAATGGAACTAGAAGACCAAGATCTGTCCTCAGAAATGCTAAAACACCAGAAGCGAGCAGTTGATTTTTGGCAGAAGCATTGGGTACACTTTTGTGCTATTTTGTCCACTTTGCCTGCTTGGATACCTCTAACACTAGCTTGATGGGTATTTGTCCAGCAAAAAGCCATCCCTACTAAAGCTTAAGCGTCTTGCACCTGACCATGAGAGATTTCTCTGGGCATTGAGTATTGTTCAGTCTCGCTCTTTCAACTTAAAAATGAGAATGGGAGCCTTCATGCAAGATGCATATGTCCTAGCTCCTTATGCTGGTACTTGTTTTATCCTTGTTCTCCTTATTTACTTATTTTCAGTTCAAATCAACATCTCTTTCAGTACATACTTACTTTATTTTATTTTGTATTATTGTATACTGTTATTTGTTCTAGCATATGAATTGGTTTCAGATCGTGGTCAGAAAACTCAAACTGCATCATTCTGACTTCTTGCAGCTAGCACGTTCTAGTCTTCTTATTATGAACATGTGAGGCTCAAAACCTTAAACATGCCTTACAGAAATTTGTCTTTTCTTTCCAGATATGCTGAATCACTCACCTGATGCTAATTGTTTCCTGCATTGGCGTTTCAAAGATCGTATGCTTGAAGTTATGATTAAGGCTGGACGTGCTGTCAAAAAAGGAGATGAGGTACTGTTTAAGAATAGACTGTACTTACCTCCTTGTGTTCAAAGTTATTGCACAAGATGGGGGTACACCTTGGTTGCAGACCAATAATTTTTTGAATTTCCATTGGGGCAATCATTATGTCTTGTAGATAGAAAAATTGTGTATAGCATAGCACTTGAAAGCAACGAAAAAAATAGCACGCTATTTCCCGGTTAATAGCACGATATAGCGTATTTGAAGAGGCTACGCTATATTTAGCCTAAAGTTGACGCTACGGCGCTATTTTCGTCTTATACGCTCGAAACCCACTAAATGTGGTAACGTTATAGCTACGCTGACAAAAAGTCTGGAAATAACGTTAGGTGATAATGATGGCGGGCAATCTGGTGGTTCTTCTAGTTATTCTGAAGATGATGTCAATGATTCTGATTAAAATTTAAAATATTTATCTTTTAGTTTATTACTTTTTCATGTTTTTAAGCCTCATATTTGTATTCGTGCCATGGATTTGGCCTTGACATTTGAATATGATTACTTGGTTATGCATGTATTGTTTCTGGAAAAAAAATTAGTGCTGAAATCCTTAATATTTGGGCTATTTCTTACAACTTTTCATCACGCTATTTTATATGTAACTTCGCTATATCACGCTATATCTTGTATAGCTTTTGGAGGAGGGCCACGCTATTTTTGATAGCATGCTATTTTTTTCCTTGCTTGAAAGGTGCAATCCTTGTATCTCAAGGTCAATCGCTTGAAAATTCATTTGTAGTCTCGTTCTTTGCTTTTTTTAAATCATGTGTGAGCTAATCAACATAACAGTATTCTGTTCACTCCTGTTAAATGCACGACCTTGTTCTGTTAGACTCAACAAAAAAGTACTCCGTATGCTATTCTCGTAGTGCCTGTTCTCCAAAAATCTTAAATCACTTCTCCTAATGCATTCTTTATATTTGGACCATGTACAGATGACAATTGATTATATGAGTGCGGTAAACAGCACGTTGATGCAAAGATATGGCTTCTCATCACCAACGGTAACCCATGTCTTTAAGTTTAATTCCTAATTCCTTGAGATTAGGATCCTTCTTACATGAAACAACTCTAGCATTCAGACATGTTGCGCGCAGCTACTACCTGGCATTATTACAGTGCCTCTTTGGAGCACAATGTTTTGAACTCACGTGGCCGTTATGTACACAACAAATTCTGTAGAATCCTTGGGAGCTTATAAACTTCTCGACCCCTGCCAAGATTCATCTGGATTCCTTCTTATCAGTCTTCAACATAGCCGGCTTGCATGATGAGCTGTACCACAATGGTAGGGAGCGCAAAATGTTATTATGACTCATTTTGCAAAGAAGTTGTCTTGATCCACAACATTTTGACTTGAATCAATCCCACTTGTAGCCGCGTTGACCTCAGGAGAAAGTACCTTTGTCGATGGAGGAGTGGTGGCAGCAGCCAGAACGCTGCCCACGTGGTCGGATGGCGACCTTCCTGCCATACCCAGCGTGGAAAGAAAATCCGCTCAGGCGTTGCAAGAGGAGTGCCGAAAGTTGTCAGAGTCTTTCTCGACTACGATCCAACAAGACGAGGAGATCTTAGGTAACTAACATGCTTCTTGACCCCCCCTAGTAGTTATTCAGCTTCTACTGGTACTACCCGCGAATACCTCCAACTGAAACTGGATTTTTTTGCTGTATGTTCCAGATTCTGATAGCCTATGAGGAAAACACGCGAAATCGCAATCAAGTACGTCAGCTAGCTAACGATACCTTTACGACACTTCCCCCACGAAGTTTCTCGTTGTGCGAGCATGTGTATCACCAGATCAATTTTACTTGTTAAGCACTGGCTTGCTAATTGTACACCTTCTGCGCTTGAATACGCAGGTACCGGCTACACCGGAAGCTGCTACTACAGAAGATCATCGATTCGCTGGATATCTACCAGGATAGGATTTTGTTCTAGCTGTATAGAAGGCGTCAGTGTACCTCTATCTAGTGAAAAGCATATCAGTCTTAGACTCATAGTGCTATTTGTTAGGTGTGTTCAAGGGTTTTGAAGTGCATTGGCACCACCTTTAGATGGTTTTGATGGATGGGCGTCAACGACTTAGATTGATAGGTTACTACTAGGTGTGTGAGAATAGAGGGTCACGGAAGATAACAAGATGGGAGGTGGCATGCCACTGGTGCAGAAAGAAGAGGAAGAGATTGCCCACATAGGTAGCCCATCTTGCCAGGATGGGTGTGGGTGCTAATAAATGGGATTCAAATCAAAATTTCAGTATAATGTTAAGTCTCTTGGAATGTGATTATTCCATTTAGACGATGCTGAACCCTGCGTGACAAATAATATACGGTCTGAAATGCAATTTTCTAAAAATAAAACAAATGCAGCATCGAAGGTGGGATGTACAAGTGCAGTTGTTTTCCCATCTCGTGGCAAATAGGCACTTCACTTTGAAATTCTCCTGCGCCAAGTGAAGCTTCACAAGAGTTTTCATCATCAGATGGCCCTATAGGAGAATTTCAGTACAGACTTGTTTAGCCAGAGCGTGTCGAGTAAGGAGCCGAACACCACCAAGGAAGCTAGCTAGCCACGCGCGAGCGCCGCTCCGCCAGGGACGGAGCCAGGAATTGTGTATAGAGGGGGCAGAGAGACATGGGGGTGGCGAAATGCTCTAAGATGTGCATACCATAAACATATGCATGAAGAGAAGCTTAAGTAAGCAACCATTGTTAGGGGAGGCTTAGCCCCTGTTCGTCCCCCCTTCCCTTCGTCCCTGCGCTCCGCCATGGGTAAACCTACGGATGCGTGTTTCGGGAAAGAGCAAGAGATCTGGAGAAGGATGATGGAGATCGCGTGGATTTTTTAACTCATTTGTTTGTTGTTCCCGTCTGATTTCGGTTGCATGATCGCACAAAGGAGCACGGCGGGTAGGAATCACACAATGACACTATTTTTTTATCTTTAGTTTTTTAAGCGGGACCATTCGAACTAGGACGACGTACCATAACCATCACCACCGATCCCAAATTAATAATAAAGATGATTTCAAACATGAAGAGAGAGGTGTGGCAGGATTGGAGCAACTGACAACGACGAAAATGTAACAACTATGGTGAATAAATACTTTGGTTGCAAGAAACCAAATTTGTTTCTATTGGAGAGTTCTTCACCAACATGAAGCGTTCTAACTAACTCAAGTTGTTAACCACAGGGAGGTGACTACTAATCACCCATTTACATGAAAGAGAAACCAAAAAACTAATCACAAAATTAGAATGATAAGACAACTGGATATGTGGTTCATCAAGAAGAATAAGTTTTAGAGTCTGCTCATAAGGAGCCAAAGGTAGCAAATTATTATGAGAAATAGAAGGAGAAAATCACAGGGAACATATGAAGACTGATACAAATATGTAGAGGAAGTTTTCCCAATGGAAGACGATGTACTTGCTATTGTCGTTGAAGAAAAACATTTTGTTCTTTGTTCTATGCCTCGGGGTGGAGGTAAGGGTTATACCAAACATTTTTCTTTATTAACATTAACTAGTTTTTTGCATATTTTTCATATATTATTAACTAAATCAATTTTATTTGCATCTAACAACATTAGTCACATGATAATATTAGAATTCGAAGTCACAACTCAAAAAATTGTAATTAAAATTCCTGTAGTGCTAAGAAAAATATTATTTCTGGTTATATGGCTTTTTATTAGAGAGTGAACTGAATTTGTATGAACAAAACAAAGCATAAGCGACAAAAAATCCATGTCCATTTACAAGAGCCACTTAAATGTGTTGGTGTGTGTTTATATATGTTTTTCCAGTTTATGAATAAGTATCTCGACATATGGTTCTACATAGCATGGGTCTAAGAAATATCCAAATAGATGTTCATACAATAAGATGCCAAACTAAAATGACTTTGGTAGGACCATCTACTTCTTCATACAACAAACACCAATGTCCTAGAAAATTGGTGTTATTTACTATACCATCTACTTCTTCACCCCATTACAACATTGGCTCTAGCCTTCCCCTACACTATGCGGTGCATCTACTCCACATCACCCTCTCATGTATATGATGGTTCTCACTACCCTATCCCCGTCTTCTAATCATAGTACATCAACATGACCTCCCTTCACAACATGCTGATGATGTGGCCTCCCTTCTACACAATATCTGCTCGTTGTTACCTCTTTTTTTTTTGGCGAGTACATTGTTACCGCCTTACCATAATACACGACCGCCATCTCCATGCCCCTAGGTCTTCCGCCACGCACACACCCTCCCTCAGCCATCCCCTTGTGTTGCCACCGACTGGAATCCTGGTCTTCGCACCGAATGTTGATGTGATTCTTAAAATACCCCTCCATCACAATGGTGGAGAAGATTGACGTGTGTGGTCAAATAAAAATTACTTTCTATCATACAAAGTTGTGCTGGACAACTACAAAGGATTTTTTGTTGATTAAGCTACCGAGGTTAGAGTTACACTTTTTTTTTTTGCGGGGTAGGTTAGAGTTACACTGACGGTGTACATTCTCTGATTTGGACTTCAGGAAACAACTTGACGCATGGTGAGCAAGGTTACGAACCGACCAAGTCCATGGGGTTCACACATGAGAGATTGCTCACGCTGGAGATGCCTCGTGAGCAAGGGCGGTCTAAAACCCATTGTCCGTACTATACTTGGTAATTGCATGGACCCCTAAATGTTACAATTAAGATCAATTCTTAGGCTGGTCACAACGACGCATGTGCGTTTTAGTCATGAACTTGCATTTTGTCAAAAGCGGGTCATGAAATTGCCATGACCTTGCATATTGGTCATTCTGTCACGGCGGCGTCTCGGGTTTCTTTCTCTTCCGGTGCCGCACACCATGTGTTTGATGAAACGATTGAGACTAGGGGACGGAAAATAGAGAAGAAACAAAGTTTAGGAGGTATTTGCAAAAAAGGTCAGCAAACTCACGACACTGTGACGGAGTGACCAATATGCACGCTCATGGCAACTTGATGACCTGATTTGACAAAATGCAAGTTCATGACCAAAATGCACATGCAGGGCAAGTTCATGTACTAATCCCGCGTTTTTCTCTTTATTTAACACTAAATTTTCTAATTATACGTGCTATGATATTGTTCTAACTAGAAGGAGTGCTAGACATACGGCATATGTTGAACGATAAATGTAAGACACCGAGTCATGCATACATCCCAACACTTCTTTTTAAAATCAATACCATATATGTTATAGTTGCAAACTACATGAGCTGATTATAGAGATTACAAATAAAAACTAAAAGAAATGAGCAAATTTTCGAGATCTTCAACCACTTTCTTTTTTCATGACACAGTCTTGTATTTTTCTGAAAACAGCCGTGAAACACCTGTGAATACGCACGAAGATTCTCTCATAATTTGGATCTTGACTCACAATGCCAAACTTTGTGCATACATCCCAACCAACGCTTGATTGTTCTGGCTGCTCGCTGCTGCCGCGACATTTGGGGCTCAAATTTCTTAACTCCGTACAAAAATACAAAATTTAAATCAATTTTGTCCTATAGATCGGTCCCACATGCAATGACGAATTTACCTCCTTATTGTTTGACCTGGATCGACCCCATCTCATTCTAATTTCAATATGGGAGAACCACGTATTTTTTGATAGAGGAGGATACAACATTACAAATTGTGAGTATGAGACTCGAACTCAGGTGAGTGGGAAGCATGCCCCTCCACACCACTAAGCCATGCCTTAGTGTGCCCCCATCTCATTCTGTCTCGCACGAACAGAGGAGCTCGGCCCCGACCAGAGTAGGAGTTTGGCGGCGGTAACCTTGACGGCGCGATCTCCCGCCCGATCCGAATGGCTGGAATCAGTCTGTCGCCCGAGGAGCCCGAGCTGCCGCAGGGTACCCCGCCTCGACCCCAGCTGCCGCTCCCCGTCGCCGGCGCCGGAGTCACTGCGGGCAGCGGTGGCGGTAGCGGTGGTCTGGATATGGCCTCGGACGACGAGAGGTCGGTGGCGGCGGACTCTTGGTCCGTGAGGAGCGATTACGGGAGCACGCTCGACGACGACCAGCGCTACGCTGACGCTGCCGACGTGCTTGCCGCGGCGGCCGCCGCCGCCAACTTCCCCTCCGCCGCCTCCGATTACTGGTAAAATGCTCCTGCTCTTCCTGTTTATACAGATTAGCCATGGAGAGTTTGGGATGTAGATCTAATCATTTGTGCAGGAACAGTAATGTTTCATATGGTAGAGAGCTTGCTCATTTAGCTGCCATACATTGTGATTAACCGAAGGATATGCGATGCATACTTAACATTCTAAAATATTTATGAGCACTTTAGAAGATCAAGATATTTTTCATTGATGACATTAGAGTAATTCTTCATAGCAAAGTAAGAAGCTCCTAGAAGGCTTGAGAAATTTACAAGATGTTTAGATATTTGTCATGTTTGTTCAAAAATAGATTATTATCATTTCTCATGGAAAATGGTAAAACATATCTAGATATAAGATATTATTACAAAGTTTTCTAGAGTTTAGGCAACTAATGTAACAATATTCTACAAGTGTAACTAAATGTGCCCTTCCCTATAAATATATTTGTCTTTCCCTCCCATGTAACCATAGCGAGACAAACAAGAAGGAAGCATGGAGACGGGCTACACATATGATGGTTTAATAAGCTATGAGAAGCATATATTAGAGAAATGGTAGTCACAAAGAGAAGTGTATGTTTTGTACCAAGTTTTAAATTGTGATTGATAAAGAGTTAAGGTATTCCATTTGTTGAGAGTGCTTTCTTCTGAGCGTGTAGATCCTCATATATGTGGCTAGTAGGGCCACCACACAAACTGATAGTTAGTCTTTTGTGATTGTTGTCCGTAACATATCATATTATGCAAATTCTTATTAAGTCTTAACTATGGTCTTAAGATAAGAAGTTGATATGGCGGGAGGTGAATAACATATGGTTACAATTTCGCAATATGTTCTAAGTAAAAAATATGAACTAAATATAAAATTTGCACATTCTGAAAAAGTTAGATTTATCAAGTGTATTGAACTTGGAAATGTTTGCGTATAATCTTGTTGAGATATTTTTCAAATGTTTTCATGTCGCAGCAGTTCTGACAAAGATGACCAAGATTCTGGCGAGGTTGAAGGTTCAATGTTGGGGCTACAAAGTTATTGGGACGCTTCTTATTCGGAAGATCTAACAAATTTTCAGGAACATGGGCATGCTGGAGAAATATGGTGATCATGTTCTACCTTCTTTTGTACAATGGAAGTATTGAATTGTACAGAAAAGTTGTATGATATCATATAAATTGCCGAACAAAGCCTCAAATTATTAACACTAAGTGGTCTATAGTCAGAAATTTAAACAATGCGGATCACATAGTGTTAGCTTTATTTTTATTTGGGTATGAACCTTTGTATATTTTTGTTTTTTCACAACTCGATAGAATTTTTGATTTGGTCATTGTTCACTTGTATATTGTAAACTAGATTGTTTGAAAGAGTATATTTTTGCCACCTAGTACATGCATTAGAAAAATGCAAATGAGCCATTCAGCATGCATGCTTGCTTTCTCATTTTTAGCACCTCAAACTCAGAATCCGGAGCACACACCAAAAAGCCCTACTTCACTTAGGTACTTGACAATTGATATAATACTCAAGTTTTTCTTGTAAGAAATTATTGAATGCCTCATTTATTTTTTAAGCTTCCTATCATTGTTCCTTGTGGAGGATAACGAATGCCTCAAGATCTTCTTCATTTGTTGTGAACACTAAGAAGAACATTTCTCTTTTGGTAGGTTCGGTGCAGATGTAATGGATACCGTTGCTATTTGGACAAAAAAATTATGTGCGAACTTTATGCAAGGAGGTACTTCATCGACCAATGAAAACAATAATTGTGAAGTTGATGATAAACACTTCTTCAACTACCCTATCCTTGATCTTGGAACTGGAAACGGGCTCCTTCTGCAGGCACTTGCCAAACAGGGGTACTACGAAATTATAATTTTTTTATCCATTGCATGTAGTAAGGGTATATTGAACTAACTATGCTAGTTCATAATCATATATTATCACATTGAAAAGTGGTGTCATCATGTGCGTAGTTTAGTAAAACAATTATTTAGCTTCAATTATGTGAGCAGAACATCACAATGACACGTTTTAGAATAAAATTCAAGTTGCGTGAATCATGATTATATTTTTCCATTATTTATTGCGAGAATTTCTTCTTGACTTTCTAAATTGACTACTTTTGCAATCTTTGTTGCCAAAGTGAAAGTGTTTTGAAGGCCACTATAATGCCAAACATGCCCTTAGTATTCTTTCGAAGATCATATGACTGCAGGAAAGTGATATGATATTCTGTTTTTCAGATTCTCCAACTTAACTGGAACTGATTACAGTGAAGGCGCCATTGAACTTGCAAGAAACCTTGCTACTCGTGATGGGTTCTCTGCTATAAGTTTCTTGGTTAGTATACTATATTCAGCTGAGGTTTCTCTGTCCTATGCATGCTACAACTAATCAAAATTCACCGCTTAAGCTATATGTTTGCAGTATTTCTACACTTCGTTATTATATTCTATGTTTATTAACTGGGACTTAACATTCTCTAAATGTCCTGCAGCCTCAAAAGGCATGGGCATATGACAACAATAGTTACTTTTCATTAGTCTCGACATGTCTTTGCTAAAAAATAAGCATTTTTGCATAACACTTGCTGAAAATCTACATAACTTGTTACTCAAGTTGGTTTTATTTACTTATTTTTCTAACATCTCTAAAAGTATAAGCAAAGAAGACCATACACAAGGGAATATAGACTATATTTTTCATCACACCGTCCATAATATCTGATCGCTGGTGGATAATACCATGAATCAATAATCTAGTGGTAATTTGCAAGATATCTGACGTTCTTGCCATGGATGCACAAAATTTTCAAACGGTTGAACTCTTTTTAATCTTGAATGTTTATCTGCTATTCCTCATAACTGACTTCCTATTGCAAAACAATTAGTGCAGCGTTGTACTGTTCCTTCAGAAAGGCCGCCATTGCCATGCTTTTAACTTTTCCTTGATTTGTAGCATTTTTCCTAGCATATCAGGTTGTGGGATACTAATTGAGTATTTACAGTAATAGTGTTTTGATGATTGTAATGATCGTATTTCTGTCTCTCAGGTTGATGATGTACTTGAGACAAGTTAGACAGGAAATTTAAAATCATTATTGATAAAGGGACATTGGATGCCATTGATTGCATCCGGACGGGCGTGCAAAAAGGTACACAAACTTCAACTTTGTCATTCTGGAAGATTCCACCCCCTTAATATGCCTACTCATCTTTTGTTCACTTCCATGATTATCATAGCTGAAGAAAAAAGTACAGTGTGCTCTTAATTGTTGATATGTTCAGTGAGATTTGATCATCTAATAGGAATTTCCAAATTGTCGCATACTAGAATTGGAATAGCTGGAGACCTGGAAGTTGCATTTGTTGGCATCCTGCAATTAAATAGCTTGTAGCTTTAGCTTTCAATTTGTTTTAGTTTCAGATCTGCGTATGCAGTACATCGACGAGTTTTATCACTTACCAGCACACCATCTTGATGTTAACAACTCATCACAGTTGTATTTCATCGCGCAATGTGTATATGCATATGCAGAATGGTCTAATGGGCTATATGGTTCCATTCCATGTTAAGATAGCTTAAGTATCATTCAATTATCAGTACGACATTGAGTTAACATTGTTCTCTTAATGGTGTTGTGTACTCCAGAGTGGTGTATTGGGAATCTGTATCAAACTTGGTTGAACCTGGTGGCCTTGTGGTCAGTACTTTCTCGTGCAAATCTCTGAAATTCTTATCTTGTATCACTGTCCCTAGAGTTGAAACTTATGCTTGTGTCCTTAAGGTCGTAACATCATGTAATCACACAAAGAATGAGCTTCTGGAAAAGTAGAAGACTTCAACACGCAAAAGCTTGTTAAGGCGGACACAGGCAGAGGTGCAGGCGACGTGCACCAGATCTTCCGATACCTGGATCACGTCCAGACGTATCCTACCATCAGGTTTGGCGGAGTCGAGGGGTCCAGGTGTGCACCGTGGCTTTCCAGCGGGCGTGAAAAGGCCGATTTTAAAGCGTGTTCTGCTCTCTGTGTTGTAGCTCGTTTCTATCCTCGGTTGTTGTTGTTGTTTGTTGTTTTGTATGTGTCCCTTGACTGGCCGTTCTTTCTGGTTTGCATGGACAAAGAGTACATGAACGCTTTTGAAGAAGCAATTTTTCGTCTAGTGTAAACAGACAAGAGGGACGCCAATGTACTGTATCTTGATGTAAGCGTGAATGCCTGCACTTTTTTACAGAGCTGCAGTTTCAGTTCCCTACTCTTTCCAAAGAAAATGCAGTCGTTTTAGCTTTGCTATGATGTATAGTTGGGCACGGTTGTTTGATATTATGCATTGAGATGGCATCGGCTGCAGTCTCGTAAAAGCTCGACTTTCTGGATGGAAATGATGATTTCTTGTACGCATGAATGTATTATTATGTATGCAAGTGTGCTTGACAAAACCTGGTAATGTAGATTGGGATGACAACTCCGGCTGTTCTCAACATCAGCATGTCGCTCTTGCGGCTATGGCGGCAATTACACGGAAGTAGGCGGAACATTTCGGATCTGTGGTTTGCGAAATATTTCTTCAGCGTGATCAGCGTGTTCTTATGCGTACTTATTTTTCAAGGATACACCACGGAAAGGGCATCCTTTTCATAGAAGAAGAGGCCGACGCCGAACAACGCAATAAAGGCTACACGATACAAACATAAGGTTGGCCTTTTCTGTCTATTTCTTTGGGAATAAATAACTCACTGATGGTTGTTCTATACAAAAAACTAATTAATTACTTGAGCTGATATATTACAATATCTTTTTACTTTAAATATGAACCGCATTTTTCCCATTTTCAAGCTTCAAGACAAACCATTTGCATACCTCGGGTGACTCGTTCAACCTTTGAGAGTCAAACTACATTCCATTTTTATATTTCCAATTTGATTATGTATACATACAAAAATACAAAGATCTATAATACCAAATCCATGTCAATAGATCTCATAATATATATAATTTAATATTGTAGTTGTTGGATTTCCTCTTATATATTTGGCCAGTCTTTGTAAATTTTGGCTCTTGACTATATTATAATTTAACACCGTGTAGCTTCGATCCAGAGCTGAAAGTCTTCTCTTTCTCTTACACCTAGGAAAACGCATATATATATAGAGCAGCTGTGATCACAGACAAGACTTTTAGTGCCACCTTGTTGGCCTGCCGACAGGTGTGAGTGACCAGCCCACGAGAACAGTCAAGGGCCGGATTTCTAAGCCACAATCATGCCAAGTCTGGTTGTGGTCGATACTCCCGATGAGAGCCTGCCATAATCGACGCCAAAACCCTGGGCAAAATCACGAAACGGAAATTTTGCTCGCAAAACAAAAGATTTAGGTAAGAGCCAAATTTCGGCGAATTCTGTTGATTAGCTAAATTTTGATTGCCAAATTGTT